>OY755043.1:90669997-91919164 GCA_963576565.1 Aspidapion aeneum
AAAGATTTAAAAATAAAATTTTTGTTGCCAAGCTTGCGGCTTTCTGTTTAATGGTATATTATTAAAGTACTGGCAACGTTACCAGTCCTCTATTTGATTTGAGCAACACCACTCCATATGCGTATGTATATACCGGAGGTGACGATTATTATTCGTTTGAAAATACTTAATTTATGTGTCTATTTGAAAATAATTTTAGTGTAAGTGTGTTTTATTTGGTTTTGGTTGGAAACAAATGGTAAAACGTTGTCTATTATATGAGTGTGTTCCAAACGATAGTCAAAGCGTTATTTCCAGCCGATTGTCACTATATAATACCTACAGCTTGTTTGAAAATATATACACTGTTAAATTGGCATCCTGGCATTTTAGACTTGTGACAAACGACCTGCCTCTGATGTGGATAAGATACCTCTATTAATTCATTGCTCTAAGTTCTTAATTTTTTTTTACTTAAAAAATCACCAAATAAACTATTGGTGATGTTTGACGTGAGCTTATTTTATGTTTTATACTTATTATATTTTTAATTATCCCAAGTCCTTTTGTTTTAAATCGCTGAACACGAATTATGTAGAATTATTGTTTTAAAATTTGTTATAATAGAATTATATAAGCTAACATCAAACAATAAAATTTTTGCTGCAAATTTTGGTTATAAAATAATATCTATATAAATGAGTTTTCCTGGATATTATTGTAGCTGCTGCACCTTTGTGCGTTTTTTTTTTCAATAACAACATTTAGTTAATACAGTAGTGAGGTTTCTACTTTACAGTTACAAAAGAACACTTAAACTTTCAACTGAAATGTTCTTAGAAAATAAAATTAATATAAATAAATATTAATATATTTTTTAAGAATTTTTGTTTAACAGTATAATATAATTTTTTAACTTTTGTGTGTCTGGCTCCTACTTACTAAAATTATGATTTAGTTCGATTATATAAGTATTTAGAATCTCTATTAGAAGTGCACGGGTAAAATATCTATGCATAAAAAGTGCCTTTTTGGTTTTTGTAAGTAAAATATAATTATTATAATTTTTCCTGAATTTTTTTTTGATTGAAAATTGATTTCTAAGTCAGTTGGGTTTTTCAGGCTTTTGTTTACGACCTACAGATTGGAAATGGAAAAAACGTAAGAAGCAGATTCGCTTGTAAAAAAGTTGCGAAATAAATGGTACAATAAATATTTGATCTTGCAAGACCGCATTAATTTTATATTAATTTTAAATTTCACAAATGATTTATACTTTCCACTGGTTAAATTCTAATTTTTGAATGTTGTTTAGCCCCTTATCAAATAAGAACATGTAACTTGGTAAAAATATTGCAATAATAAAAATTAATTTTAGTAATTTGAAACAAGACAAAACGATAAATTACATTATTTATATATAAATAGATATAAATCTCAGGAACTGCTAATTGTAAAAATTATATTTTTCTTACTAAAAACTCGATTTTGTCGAACAAATTGCATTCAGTTTATTTACGGTTACAACACTTAAAAGGACAGGTATAAGTCACTACGAGTTATAGTTTACAAGTAGAAAAAATCAGTCTCATTTACAAGCCTTAATTTTAATATTCCAGCTGCTTTAACGCAGCTATTATTTTTTTAAAGAACAATATTGCATGTCAAAGTTTTTCCATACAATTGGGAATTGTGACATAGGTATTTAAAAAAAAGTTTTATTTTTGTCATCTGTTCTTTCTAAAATACTTTGGAACAATTTTTAAAACTTGACATGCAGCAATATCTTGACGTGTCATATTTACAAAATTTCAGTTTATCTCTAACATAATTTTAGTTTTTTTGTTTTAGTTTACAAAATGTACTATTAATAAGAAAACGGTACCTTTTTTTAACAGTTGTGGGTTTATACACACCGTGTGTCCCAGAAAGTCTGCAATGAAAATAGTAGATTTTAAATAACACGTTTGGGTATGCCGATTTAGGTTTAAATTTTTTAAATAAAATTACCCATAAAGGATTATTTATACCGTCTTTTTAATTATTGGTTCAGTTACTCTGTATACAAGCAATGACTATCAAGTTTACCCCTAAATATTTTTTTATTAGTCCCAGAATAAGGTCTTCAAGACAGCTCCTTTGCATTAAATGCCATTTAGATAAGATTAAATACAAGGACTACTATATGAAAATATTTATATGCACGTTAGGGACTAAAACAGTACTTTTATGCCTGGGGCCTACAAACTTTTATATAAAAACATAATACAGGGTAAAAATGTAAATTTGCACCATATCTTTTATTTAATTTTTCCCTTAATCATCTTGTGTCTAAAATCTGAAACATTTGCAGTACTGTCAACAAATCGGTGATACAGACTTTTGAAACACGCCGTATAAATAACTGGGTGACGTAAGCTCTAAATTTAAATTGTGACAGCTTATGCTGTTCGCCTGCATTGTATGAATTCCTGAATGGGTGAGAAGGAGTACTTCCTCAAAATCGGGTGAAAGTCAAACTGCGTATGCGATCTTAATTGATTTCTGCATCTTTATTGGTCCTGACGTGGGAAGATGCTCATTCTCACTCTCACATGTTTCAAGAATCCATACACCAGGGTGCGCTTGAAAATAAAAGGCGAAGGTACGGTGATGGTAGGGTAAGGAGATATTGACGATGTCATTGAAAAGGCAAAATTACCGTAGTTAAATATCGCCACCGATTTTCGAACGCATGGTGATTATTAACACATGTTTTGCATTTTCTTTACTTCAATTCAGTTTGAGAATTATAACGCTTTTATGAAGTATTTTTACTTTTCTAGATAGGTAGAGATTATTAAACCATTGTCAAAGGAGAGGAAAGGAAAGCCTGCTTACTTCACAAATAATTTTATTGTCTAACCACGACGCGTTTCGGTTATAAAACGTAACAATAATAAAAAAATGTATGTAAATTATAAGATCTAACATAAAATATGGTAAAACTTACTTATAGACAGTTAATAATAATCTTTCAGCAAACAAAAATCCAGAACACAAAAAATAAAAATCATTAAAAATAGACTAAACAACATTTAAAATTAAAAATTGGGAACAGACATACACAACACAAATTTTTTACAAATTACAATGCTGACAAAGAAGATAAAACAATAAATAATAAGTAATCTTATTTGAAATTGTTTAAAACTTTAGCAACCTCTTTAAAGTGGGCGTTGGTAGTGGTTTTATTTAATCTAAATAAATAAATTAATAAATGAATAAAATAATGAATAAAAAAAGATAAAAAAATGAATAAAAGAAAAAATAAATAAACAAATAAATAAATAAATAAATAAATAAATAAATAAATAAGTAAGTAAGTAAGTAAGTAAGTAAGTAAGTAAGTAAGTAAGTAAGTAAGTAAGTAAGTAAGTAAGTAAGTAAGTAAGTAAGTAAGTAAGTAAGTAAGTAAGTAAGTAAGTAAGTAAGTAAGTAAGTAAGTAAGTAAGTAAGTAAGTAAGTAAGTAAGTAAGTAAGTAAGTAAGTAAGTAAGTAAGTAAGTAAGTAAGTAAGTAAGTAAGTAAGTAAGTAAGTAAGTAAGTAAGTAAGTAAGTAAGTAAGTAAGTAAGTAAGTAAGTAAGTAAGTAAGTAAGTAAGTAAGTAAGTAAGTAAGTAAGTAAGTAAGTAAGTAAGTAAGTAAGTAAGTAAGTAAGTAAGTAAGTAAGTAAGTAAGTAAGTAAGTAAGTAAGTAAGTAAGTAAGTAAGTAAGTAAGTAAGTAAGTAAGTAAGTAAGTAAGTAAGTAAGTAAGTAAGTAAGTAAGTAAGTAAGTAAGTAAGTAAGTAAGTAAGTAAGTAAGTAAGTAAGTAAGTAAGTAAGTAAGTAAGTAAGTAAGTAAGTAAGTAAGTAAGTAAGTAAGTAAGTAAGTAAGTAAGTAAGTCAGTAAGTCAGTAAGTCAGTAAGTAAGTAAGTAAGTAAGTAAGTAAGTAAGTAAGTAAGTAAGTAAGTAAGTAAGTAAGTAAGTAAGTAAGTAAGTAAGTAAGTAAGTAAGTAAGTAAGTAAGTAAGTAAGTAAGTAAGTAAGTAAGTAAGTAAGTAAGTAAGTAAGTAAGTAAGTAAGTAAGTAAGTAAGTAAGTAAGTAAGTAAGTAAGTAAGTAAGTAAGTAAGTAAGTAAGTAAGTAAGTAAGTAAGTAAGTAAGTAAGTAAGTAAGTAAGTAAGTAAGTAAGTAAGTAAGTAAGTAAGTAAGTAAGTAAGTAAGTAAGTAAGTAAGTAAGTAAGTAAGTAAGTAAGTAAGTAAGTAAGTAAGTAAGTAAGTAAGTAAGTAAGTAAGTAAGTAAGTAAGTAAGTAAGTAAGTAAGTAAGTAAGTAAGTAAGTAAGTAAGTAAGTAAGTAAGTAAGTAAGTAAGTAAGTAAGTAAGTAAGTAAGTAAGTAAGTAAGTAAGTAAGTAAGTAAGTAAGTAAGTAAGTAAGTAAGTAAGTAAGTAAGTAAGTAAGTAAGTAAGTAAGTAAGTAAGTAAGTAAGTAAGTAAGTAAGTAAGTAAGTAAGTAAGTAAGTAAGTAAGTAAGTAAGTAAGTAAGTAAGTAAGTAAGTAAGTAAGTAAGTAAGTAAGTAAGTAAGTAAGTAAGTAAGTAAGTAAGTAAGTAAGTAAGTAAGTAAGTAAGTAAGTAAGTAAGTAAGTAAGTAAGTAAGTAAGTAAGTAAGTAAGTAAGTAAGTAAGTAAGTAAGTAAGTAAGTAAGTAAGTAAGTAAGTAAGTAAGTAAGTAAGTAAGTAAGTAAGTAAGTAAGTAAGTAAGTAAGTAAGTAAGTAAGTAAGTAAGTAAGTAAGTAAGTAAGTAAGTAAGTAAGTAAGTAAGTAAGTAAGTAAGTAAGTAAGTAAGTAAGTAAGTAAGTAAGTAAGTAAGTAAGTAAGTAAGTAAGTAAGTAAGTAAGTAAGTAAGTAAGTAAGTAAGTAAGTAAGTAAGTAAGTAAGTAAGTAAGTAAGTAAGTAAGTAAGTAAGTAAGTAAGTAAGTAAGTAAGTAAGTAAGTAAGTAAGTAAGTAAGTAAGTAAGTAAGTAAGTAAGTAAGTAAGTAAGTAAGTAAGTAAGTAAGTAAGTAAGTAAGTAAGTAAGTAAGTAAGTAAGTAAGTAAGTAAGTAAGTAAGTAAGTAAGTAAGTAAGTAAGTAAGTAAGTAAGTAAGTAAGTAAGTAAGTAAGTAAGTAAGTAAGTAAGTAAGTAAGTAAGTAAGTAAGTAAGTAAGTAAGTAAGTAAGTAAGTAAGTAAGTAAGTAAGTAAGTAAGTAAGTAAGTAAGTAAGTAAGTAAGTAAGTAAGTAAGTAAGTAAGTAAGTAAGTAAGTAAGTAAGTAAGTAAGTAAGTAAGTAAGTCAGTAAGTAAGTAAGTAAGTAAGTAAGTAACTAAATAAATAAATAAATAAATAAATAAATAAATAAATAAATAAATAAATAAATAAATACATAAATTAATTAATTAATTAATTAATTAATACCTCTTTATTTTCCTTCGATAATTTCAAAAGTGTATGGAAATTATTAGTGTAAATAAGTTGAGAATGTATTATCAAGTACATGAACATAAAATATAAGTACTAGAATCAACCTAGAAAAAATTATTTCCCATAACGAAACCACAAAAATCCAAAGAGGAAGAAATTAAAATGTAAATCTAAATCATATAAACTTTTGTCGCAAACCAAAATGACTCTCTGTCTAACCATGCATTATTGTATTAAAAGATTACAAATTGTTATATTGTATTTTGCTTTCGTTCATCCTCAATATATTTTATCTTAACATATTGTTTCCGTTTTTAAAACTCGTACACCCACTTGTTTTGTCAATGCAGGCAAAAGTTAAGTTGCAAAAAATACCAATGCACGGAGGAGTATAATAAAACCGATTAAAAGTAGAAATTATTCAAAACTACCTGTTGCGAAAAGATATTTTCTTTATCGGTTTTAGAATAAGTTGCGCCCTGTAGCGAAATGAGTTACTAGCAATGCGAGAAGTCATGTCATGAAATGTTAGAATTTGTCAAATTGACATACAATGGTAGCTATACGTTTTTATAATTCTTTAATTCATTAAAAATTAGTTTTGTACTGTTTCAAGTCAATATAATTCATGTCAGAAATCCTGTGTTTTAATCGCCAACCACAAATACAAAAGTGGATATAAAATACGAGCAATAACAAACCGGCAAAACAGCCAAAGCAGCCTTCAAGGTGAGATCAGCAATTCCGCCATATTATGGTCCTCAACGAGTCGAATAACTGGTTTTTTGAGAAGCCGTTTCAGTGGAGAAATCTATGATTTTTCATGAGTAAAAACAGAAATAAATAGAAGAGTGGTTGGAAGTTTTATTCCAGGTAATAAATAGTAAATAGCAGAAAAATAAATAAAAATCCAGAGAAAATAAGGCAAAATAGAAAGCAAATAGTAAAAATAGACAGTAAATAGGCAAAATACGTTAGAAAGCGGTGAAAATATACAATAAATAAATAAAAATAGGCAATAAATAGAACAGTGTTAGTTAGCAAACATTCAAACTCAAAGTAAATAGTATTTTTTTGCAAATAAATAGTCATCGGCAGGTAAGTGGAAGCCTTCTAGGGTGAGTTGAATAGAAGGGCGACTTTGCAGTGACAGTTCCAGACAGCGAGAATAACACGTCTGAGGTTTCAGCAGCAGAAAATAGGTCAGCGGCACGCAGTCAAGAAGTAAGTTGCCAATTTTTAGCAGTATAGGTCAGCGGCAACATTAAATGTAAATGGACAAAGTGTAGTGCGCAAGCGGTAGAGGAAAAAGGTAAGGGCTTGGGTAAGTACAAGCTTCAATTTTAAAGGTTTTTTATCAATTGTTAATAAAAAATAAATATATTGTGTTTTGTTTACTTGCCTTCCTTAGCCCCGTTAAGTGGTTTATCTATTATTGTATTAAAAGATTACAAATTGTTATATTGTATGTTGCTTTCGTTCATCCTCAATATATTTTATCTTAACATATTGTTTCTGATTTTAAAACTCGTACACCCACTTGTTTTGTCAATGCAGGCAAAAGTTAAGCTGCAACAAATACCAATACACGGAGGAGTATAATAAAACCGATTAAAAGTAAAAATTATTCAAAACTACCTGTTGCGAAGATATTTTCTTTATCGGTTTTAGAATAAGTTGCGCCCTGTAGCGAAATGAGTTACTAGCAATGCGAGAAGTCATGTCATGAAATGTTAGAATTTGTCAGATTGACATACAATGGCTAGCTATACGTTTTTATAATTTTTTAATTCAATAAAAATTAGTTTTGTACTGTTTCAAGTCAATATAATTCATGTCAGAAATCCTGTGTTTTAATCGCCAACCACAAATACAAAAGTGGATATAAAATACGAGCAATAACAAACCGGCAAAACAGCCAAAGCAGCCTTCAAAGTGAGATCAGCAAAAGATTCCGCCATATTATGGTCCTCAACGAGTCGAATAACTGGTTTTTTGAGAAGCCGTTTCAGTGGAGAAATCTATGATTTTTCATGAGTAAAAACAGACATAAATAGAAGAGTGGTTGGAAGTTTTATTCCAGGTAATAAATAGTAAATAGCAGAAAAATAAATAAAAATCAAGAGAAAATAAGGCAAAATAGAAAGCAAATAGTAAAAATAGACAGTAAATAGGCAAAATACGTTAGAAAGCGGTGAAAATATACAGTAAATAAATAAAAATAGGTAGTAAATAGAACAGTGTTAGCTAGCAAATAAATAGTCATCGGCAGGGAAGTGGAAGCCTTCTAGGGTGAGTTGAATAGAAGGGCGACTTTGCAGTGACAGTTCCAGACAGCAAGAATAACACGTCAGAGGTTTCAGCAGCAGAAAATAGGTCAGCGGCACGCAGTCAAGAAGTTTGGTTGCCAATTTTTAGCAGTATAGGTCAGCGGCATCATTAAATGTAAATGGACAAAGTGTAGTGCGCAAGCGGTAGAGGAAAAAGGTAAGGGCTTGGGTAAGTAGAAGCTTCAATTTTAAAGGTTTTTTATCAATTGTTAATAAAAAATATATATATTATGTTTTATTTACTTGCTTCCTTAGCCCCGCTAAGTGGTTTATTGTAAGAAATTTATAATATAATAAAATAAAATGTCGTCAAAAAGACAATCTCTTAAAAAATTTAGAAGCGATAGAAAACAAATACAATTACAGTTGGATAGATATGGTGAATTTATTCAAAATTGTGATAATTTGATAAATACAATAAAAATAAGAGAGCGGTTTGTAAGATGTGAGAAATTGTTTGATGAATTTAATTAAGTCCAGTTAGAAATAGAATTTATGAACGATTCACCTGAAGAAGATGCAATTCGTTTAGATTTCGAGGAAAAATATTTTGAGGTTATTTGTGGATATAAAGAGTTTCTTAAAGATCCAGAGACAGTTAATAATGGCTCAGATAATCAGAGAAATGCTCCTATCCAAGGCTCGGTAAAACTGGAACCGTTAGGTTTGCCGAGTTTTCATGGAAATTAATGTCATTTTCTGATACATTTCTAGCTTTGGTTCACCACAAAAAGCAATTGAGCGCGGTTCAAAAATTTAGATATTTACAAAATTGTTTAAAAGGTGACGCTGCTCAGGTAACCATGTCTCTCGAGGCTACAGATTCAAACTATGAAATCGCTTTTAAATTATTGCGCGAAAGGTATGAAAATAAAAAGTTAATTGTACATTCTCACTTAAAATGCCTTTTTGATATGCCGGTAATGACTAAACCATCGCATTCAGAGTTGCGAAAATTCTTGGATACAATAAACAAAAATGTGCGTGCGTTAAAAATGCTAGGAGAAACAGTTGACACGTGAGATACGATTATGCTTTACCTTTTTAATACTAAATTAGATTTTAATTCCAAGCGAGAGTGGGAAATGCACAGTATAACGCATAAAACAGTCAGGTATGAAGATTTTATGCAATTCCTTACCACTAGATGTCAAGTGCTTGACAGTTTGGATTCGAGTAAAATTTAAAATAAACAGCAAAATAATTTTAACAAAAATGAAAAAGCTCGCTCAGTTGGAGCAAAGTCACAAACTCAATCTTACACTTCAATGCAAAATCCTTCATGTCAATGTTGTAGTAACGGGAATCATCCAATTTATTACTGCTCAAAGTTTTTAAATATGAATGAATCTCAGCGCGTTTTTGAAATAAAAAAATTGCATTTATGCCTAAATTGTTTTAACGATAATCACGTGAGCACAAAGTGTCCAATCAGGGGTTGCAAAAAATGCGGAAAACCTCACATTACGCTTTTGCATATCGATTTTACAAAAAATTTGCGGAACAATAATAATAACGGTCAAACGGAGCAAAATAATAATAATGCGCAAAACAACACTCCGTCTCAATCAAATAATAATATTAACAATCATCAGACAGTCAATAATCAAGGACAAAATCCACAAACTAATAATGAGGCAAATAAATCCAATAGTCAGTGCAACGTGTTAACTAGTGACAGTGAAAACAAGTGTCAAAATAATAATGAAGCAGGTAAGCATGATAAAGTAGATAGTGATAGGACAGTAAGTACAATGAGTTCGAATAATAGTGAAGTTCTACTATCAACGGCTAGTGTTTTTTTTTGTTGATCAAGGAGGCAATAGAATAGAAGCAAGAGCCTTGTTAGATTGTGGCTCTCAGTCAAACCTAATCACAGAGGATTTGTGTTTAAAATTAAAGTTAGAGCATAAGGAACATCATATGTCAGTAATAGGAATTAATAGCTCAGTAACAAAATCGACAAAATTGGTAAATGCAATGATTGAATCAAAGTTTTACCCATACTCTGCAAATTTACAATTTCATGTGTTGAACAAAATAATTGGTTCAAAGTTACCAATGAAGAAAATAAATAAAAATATGCAGACCAGAAATTTGACGTTCCCGGAAATATTGATCTGCTACTAGGAGCAAGCATATTTTACGATTTAATGTCAAGAAATCAAACAAGAATAGAAAATAATATGCCCATATTAATTTGACAATTGGATTAGATACATTAGGACGACAAGTTGAAAGGATGTGGGAAATACATGAAGTGCAGACAAGTAAAATAATGAAAATAGAAGAGCAAGAATGCGAAGATTTATTTTTCAGTACAACTAAATGCAAGCGATGGAAAATTTATTGTAAATCTGCCTACAAAAGAAGGAATAGAGCAACTAGGAGAATCAAAAGAAATAGCAATAAAAAGATTTAATACTACTGCTACTATATCGGTTTAGAACGTTTTTCGACGTTGTCCGACGCCTATTCTCCACCTCCTTCGATCCTGACAGTTATCTTCCGTCAGGTTTTTTGACTCATTGATTTTTGGATTGACTGTTGCCCCGTTTTTCTGCGCCCTATTGGTTGGCATTCTAGGACCTGCTTTGGTAATCTTTCGTCGCTCATCCGTTGTACATGGCCGTACCATATCAGTTGCCTTTTAGTGATGTCATCTGTTAGCCCGCGGATAGAAAACGCTAAATGCAGTGGACTGTAAATATTTTAATTAATGATAGCGCGAACAACATAAATGTATTTATATGAAATTACGAAATAATCAGACGTCCATAGGTAAAATTGTTGGAACCACACAACGGTAATCAGATAAGTGCACTCACCTCCTTTGCAGCCAAATTCTCCTCGTTTCAAGGGGCCCCCGAATGGATCTAATGATGTCACCACGTAGCTGAAGGGCTGAAGTTTCTAGTTCTATGCTTCAGTACACAAAAATCGAGCACTTTCAGGTGTAGAAATTTGATATAGTTGGAGAACGAAATTAACACGCCTTTTTCTCTAGGCGATTGACAAGGATCTCACCGATTGTTGGTGCGCATGTCCAAATACGCGGAATGCGCTTTGTCCGTCATACAGTTGTGTGTTTTTAAAAATATATATAAACAACCGCGAAATTTAGCGGGAGCTAACATAACTGCCCTCCAAAACACACAAATTTAGAATCTCAACCGGACAGATATAGATATAAGAAAAAGAATCGACCGATAAATATAAATGAATGAAAACAGATAAGTATCGTAAGTTTATTTAGATATAACGAAATCCCGAAAAAAGGCAAAACAAACAAACAAAAAATTCAAAAAAAATTAAAAATAAAAAACCTATTGTAATACCCGGTAAAAGGTAGAAAATTAAAATTACTTTTAATTTGGCAAGAGGCACAGTTTTACAACTGGCCGCTTATAAACACCGGTAACCGTTTTTACCGTCGCAACACGCACCTGACCGTCCCCGCCGGGATGCAGTTCGATGACCCGACCGACCGGCCATTTCAAAGGCTATTGAATGTGATCACTTGTTATGATAACCAAATCATTTAATTTGATATTTGGGGACAAATCAGTCCACTTGTGTCGCTGTTGTAGCGTATGCAAATACTCTATAGAATACCGTTTCCAAAAATCATTATGTAGTTTTTGGATTAGTTGCCATCTCGAGAGCCGATTTAGGGGAACCTCGGACAAATCTGACTCCGGAATTTCTGAATTAAGGGGTTCAAGTGTCAAAAAATGCCCAGGGGTAAGAGGTTGAAGATCGTGTGGGTCTGAAGAGGCAGGAGATAAAGGGCGACTATTCAGTACGGCTTCTATGCGACAGGTAAGGGTGGACATCTCCATGATAGACAACTTCTGGTCGCCGACGACCCGTACAAAGTGAGTTTTAAAACTTTTGACGCCAGCTTCTGCCAGGCCATTGAAATGTGGACTGAGAGGAGGTCCCAGATGCCAACGAATAGAAAGTCTGGTGGCAGCACTTCTTGCGTAATCCAGTAATTGGTTACGAAACCCTATAAAATTACTGCCTTGATCTGACCAGCATTGCGTCACGCTTCCGCGTCTGGAAATGAATCGATGGAATGCACCTACGAACCCTTCGGTGGACAGTTCCATGGTTAATTCCAAATGCACGCAATGTGTGGCCGTACAGACAAACACACAGACATACGATTTGAAAGCTTTACAACCACGGTAACGATGATGAATCACAAAGAAAGGTCCACAAAAGTCGATAGCTACACTCGAAAAAGGTTTTAGTTGATTGATTCGATGAGCGGGAAGTGAACTCATTATGGGCGGTCTATAGGGTTTAGGGTTGATTCTAAAACATTGCAAGCACTTGGATATGGTTCTTTGAATTGCCCGTCTGGCAGATAATATCCAAAATTGCTGTAAAAGCAGATTATGTAATGTTTTAAACCCAGGATGAAGATATTGCCGATGAGCGGACTCGATAAGAAGAGTAGTTAAACGATGGTCACTCGAAAGTAAGACGGGGTGTTTTGCAGAATAAGACAAAAGGTCAGATTTTTGTAATCTGCCACCGACTCTAATGATATTATTCTCATCAAGAAAAGGTGAAAGTTTTCGCAAAGGTTTCGGTATTGGTTTATCCTTAGATAACGCGGAAAAAAGCTCAGAAAAACAAGAACCTTGCACGCGTTTGATAAGAAGGTGTAACGCACTTTGCATCTCACCGGTGGTAGGAAAAACAATATTCTCAAAAATAACTTTTTGGTCCGGCGGCTTAGTGGGTTTTTGATAGGAATGCTTTTGAAAAAGGTTAACTATTCGAAGGACATAACAAATGATACGTTGAATTTTTGATATAGAGGAATATTTGATAAGAAGCTGATCTAAGAAGTTGACATCAATTACCGCATTGCAACAGACTTTTGGCTTTTCCTCCAGATTAATATCTCCGAAATCAATCGGCATTTTTGGTTTATGAAAATCGGGCCATTCGTTTTCGGGAGACCACAAAAACGACGGTGCGTTGTTGTTGCGAAGGGGTGGCCCCTCGTGACGCAATATCGGCTGCATTCAAAGCAGAAGGAATGTAGCGCCATGAGTTTGAGGGAATGATTTCTTGGATTCTACTGACTCGATTTCCAACAAAGGTTTGCCAGCGATTAGGAGGGGATGAAAGCCAGTGCAATACGACTTGCGAATCGCAGAAAGTAACGATATTTGTAAAAGTTATTTTTCCTTCATAGCTAGATAAAACGAAGTCAATTAATTGGCTTAAAAGAAATGCGCCTAGGAGTTCTAGCCTAGCCAAAGTTTGTGACTTTATAGGCGCGACCCTAGATTTTGCAGATATGAGAGAAACCGATATATTGTTTTCCTCTTCTACACGAAAATATACGACGCCTGCGTAGCCTCGAATTGAAGCGTCACAGAAGCCGATGATTTGACAGGTATTGGTTTTTGACAGTTTGATTTGTCGGGGTAATTGAAAATTGGAAAGAAGCGGGAATTCAGAACGAAGTTTGTTCCAAGAGTCGATGATAGAAGAATCTGGTTCTTCGTCCCAGCCTATTTTCGATATCCACAACTGTTGCAAAATAAATTTTGCTTGTAGCAACAAGGGACAAAGAAAACCTAAGGGATCGAAGATTGTTCCTATGATAGATAAAATAGAACGTTTGGTTGGGGGTTTGTCCTTCATTCGGCATTGATAAGAAAAAATGTCGTTTTTTGGATGCCATTGAAGTCCTAAAACTTTGATAAAGTGGGGTTCCTCCTTGTCGAAAGAGAGAGGCATTTGACGATCGGACTCTGGCAATGTTGCCAATAACTCAGGACAATTGCTTGCCCATTTTTTAAGTTCAAATCCTCCCGACTTCAACAAATCATTGAGTTCTGTTTGAAGGGAGAGAGCTTCAGAAAGCGAAGGGCTAGTTCCCAAGATATCGTCGATATAGATTGACGTTTTTAGAACAGTACTAGCCATAGGAAAACGTTCCTTTTCTCTCTCTGCCAGCTCATTTAAGGTACGCATGGCTAGAAAAGGTGAGCATGTCATGCCAAAAGTGACAGTAGAAAGTTCCCACACTGAAAGTGGGTCCTGTGGAGAAAACCTCCACAATATCCTTTGATAAGGACGGTGATAAGGATTGATAAGGACTTGACGGAACATCTGTTTGATGTCAGCAATGTAGGCAATAGGATTAAGACGAAATGTAAGGAGTAAAGAAGCAATATCTTTTTGAAGTTTCGGTCCAGATAACAATGTGTCATTGAGACTAATATTTTTTGGGGTGACTGCTGAACAGTCCCAGACTACCCTTAATTTTGTACTCAAGCTTTCCGGCTTTAATACGCAATGATGTGCTAAAAACACGATACGTCGACCTTTGGTTGACTAGATAAAACTAAACTCATATGATTAGAATCGATATAGTCTTGCATGAAACTTGAATAGGCAGTGTACAGATCAGGATTTTTGATTAATCTATTTTCTAGAAGTAAAAATCTACGATAAGCTTGCGGATAAGTATTTCCTAGGTCAGGGTTTATTTTATCTTTAAACGGAAGATCTACCATGAATCTACCGCTCGGTTGCCGTACTACACTAGCAGTAAAAATTGATTCTGCCTGTTTTTCTTCCTTTGATAAGATTTGTTTTTTAGGCAAATGTTCGATTTCCCAAAACCTAGGGAGAATGACCTCTAAAGGAGGTGAATGACTCGTTAAAAAACAACTGGTTCGTTCCGTAAGACTACCTACTTCGTCAACCTTTCCCATGACGACCCAGCCAAAGATAGTTTCAAGGGCTGAAGGCTGCCCTACCTGTCCAAGAACCCTGCCCTCCTTGAAAATCTGTGCGAATAGCTCGCAACCAATAACCAGGTCCACAGGTCTAGATTTGAAATAAGATGGGTCGGCAAGTTTAAGGTTTTGCAAGTGTTTCCACTGATTATCGTTCAAAGAGAATGTAGGCATATTGGAACATAGTTGTGGAACAACAATTGCTTCGAAATTAAGTAAAGGAGTGACTTGTCCTTGTGGCTTAATGTGACATTGAACGAGCCCTTTTGAAGTGAAAGAAGACATCTGATTTAATCCGAATATTTCAGTGGTGTAACTTCGCCTAGGAAGATTAAGACGCTGAATACACTTTTCACTGATGAATCCTGTCTGTGATCCAGAATCAAGCAGTGCCCTTACGGGTTGAAAATTTCCGCAACCGTCCATAACATCTATTATGGCGGTGCATAAAAGAAAGGTACCTGAAGGTCCTGAGGCATTTAATGACACATGAAGATTATTGACAGGTGGTATGTGAATGACAGGACTAGTATCTTGGCTTCCAGACTCTTGATTAGTTTCTAAGATATGAGTTAAAGTGTGGTGCCTTTCACTATTGCAAGTCCTGCATGAATATTTTGATTTGCACGTATCTACATCATGCAAGGGATGAAAACACGCTAGACATAATTTTTTCTGTTTGACGAAAGATAGGCGATCGATAGGTGAGAGATCAAGAAATGTTTGACATTTCGAAAGCACGTGACCTTGATTACACCGGAAACATTTTATTCCCGTACTCGAATTAGTTGAGGTGCCAGCCAGTCCTATAAAAGGCGAATTCGATGATTTATAGGTAGGCTTTTGCCCAAACTGATTTCGCATAGAATTTGAATTTTGATAGGTAGGCTTTTGCCCAGACTGATTTTGCATAGAATTTGATTTTTGATAGATGGGCACCTTTTTGGGTGCTGTTGATTGAGGAAGTGATTCCAAAACTTTACATCTTTTTTCTAGAAATTGAAAAAGTGACTGAAAAGTGGGAATTTCGGTATTAGTATTGGCGTGACTCATTTCGAAATTTGAACGCGTTGGAATATCCAATTTTTCTAATAAAATGAAAAAAATAATAAAGTCCCAACTGTCAACGTCAAAGCTAAGTGATTTTAAAATTTCTAGGGATTCAGAAAAGGTGTCAATTAAATTACGCAATTCTTTAGCTGACTCGTTTTTTAAGGTGGAGTTCATAATTGAGCTTAAAGCATCGTTTGCGAGGTCTCGCTTGAAAGCATCATTTGCGAGGTCTCGCTTGTTTTGATATCTATTGACTAATTTGTCATAAGCAATTTTATAATTTTGATCAGATAAGCTAATCCCTGATATCAATTTTAAAGGCTCATCCTCGAGATATGAAAATAAATATTGAATTTTTCGAACGTTACTTAGACTTTGATTTTGATCTATAATGTTATTAAAAAGATCGAAAAAGCTTGGCCATAATTTTTTATCACCTCGGAATATGGGAATACCTAACTCTTTGAGTTTTGGAGTTTCGTTTTGTCGAACATATGATCCCGAAAAGGATGGGGCCTCAACCGGAAATATTTTAGAGTAAACCCCCTTACACGCATAAAAATATTTACGAGCTTCTGAAAGGATCGCATCCTGCGTTTTAAATTCCTCATCGTCCGAGTCGTCTAGCAACATAATGACGTCATTATGTGCCAGCATGCATTTATCGAAGGTTTCATCCAAATCGGCATACCTCACTTGAAACTCGTTTCTCGCTCTTTCATCCTTTTCCGCGTTCTGTGACAACACAACTCGGTGATCGCAGATAAAAAACCCTTGCGTTTTTGCGCGGCTTTTTTGACAGACATGATTTTACCTTTGAAATGACGAAATTGTCGGTAAATATACAATTAACGCTAAATTAATGCTTCTGAAATAGAAAAATGACGAATTGTCGAAAATATGCACTAATTTATCGCAATTGATGAAAATTATTTTAAATATCGAAATGATATGGTACACCACTGAACTTTTGTTTTGTTTGTTTTGTTTTGTTTTGATCCCTTCGCTTTGTTTACTGAATCATGCACTGAGCATGCGAAAGACACGTGCAGTCGTCGGTGCAGACGACTTTCTCTGCGATTCAAGGTCGCCTTATTTGGCTGCAAATAATTATTAATACCGTCGTATGGATTTATTATTTAAAATAATTCGGTCGAAGGAACACTTTATGTTAGCCCGCGGATAGAAAACGCTAAATGCAGTGGACTGTAAATATTTTAATTAATGATAGCGCGAACAACATAAATGTATTTATATGAAATTACGAAATAATCAGACGTCCATAGGTAAAATTGTTGGAACCACACAACGGTAATCAGATAAGTGCACTCACCTCCTTTGCAGCCAAATTCTCCTCGTTTCAAGAGGCCCCCGAATGGATCTAATGATGTCACCACGTAGCTGAAGGGCTGAAGTTTCTAGTTCTATGCTTCAGTACACAAAAATCGAGCACTTTCAGGTGTAGAAATTTGATATAGTTGGAGAACGAAATTAACACGCCTTTTTCTCTAGGCGATTGACAAGGATCTCACCGGTTGTTGGTGCGCATGTCCAAATACGCGGAATGCGCTTTGTCCTTCATACAGTTGTGTGTTTTTAAAAATATATATAAACAACCGCGAAATTTAGCGGGAGCTAACAGTCATCCGTTATGCTTCCCTCGATTCCCATTCTTTCTTTTATGATCTCATTTCTTATATGATCTGTTCTAGATATTTTCATTGATCTTCTTATTGCATCTATTTCGACACTTTCCATTTTTGCTTTGTATTTTTCTGTTACGCGACAGTCTCTATTCCATACAACAGCGTGCTTTTCACCATTGTTTCTAGAGATCTGAGCCCTGAAGGGGAGAAAAACTAGAGATATCCCAAAAAAAATTACCCCAAAATTAAATTCGCCCCGCCTGGGAAAACAGAGTCTATTAAACAAAAAAACAAAGGAAAAAATCGGCAACACGCTAGAAGCTTACCTTCTGTAATTCTGCAGCATTCACTGGCGGCGCCGCCCGTTTCTTGGGACTCGAATTTCGGTCTTCAACACGAAAACACGTCTGACTTCTTCTAGTTTTTTGGCGGAAGTAAAATCTTCATTCCCCTGTCACACACAGGGTGGCGCTTCAAACTTCCAGCGTGAGAAAAAAACGCGAATGATTTCAAGAAAATGATCAGGTGATCAAAAAGAAAATAGCTTTCAACAAAGCGAGAAATTATCACCTGATCGGAATTTTTCCCAAACCGGACTTTCCTTTTTTGAAGGTTTTTGCAGAAAGCCAAAAATATCAAAACAAACTTTAAGGATAGGTTTTCCCAAAAATTCAAAATAAAACAATAAAGAAAAAATAACTGGCAGTATTAAACATTCCGCCCACCATAAAAATTCCAATTTTTATAGAAAAACCCAAAAACAAAAATCAAAAAAAAAAGGTTATTCAATTGCCCAAAGGGTCTAAACAATAAATTAGCATTTTTGCAACAATAATCTTATCGCAATAACTATGGACGTCATACTTAAATTAATTCAAATAAGCACGATTCACGCTACACAAGGTTTTGAAGGTTGGTTACTGGCTGGGTAACGGACATACCTTCACCAAACTACGGTCAAGTAATCCTTTCGCGGTTTTTACTTGCACGACACGGGGGATTCTATCTGGACTCGAGTAAATATTTTCAATTCTACCGAGTGACCACTTCAATGGGGGTAGGTTTTCGTCTTTCAACGCTACTAATGTTCCAACTTTTGGAGGGTTATCGGGGGTATTCCATCGTTCGCGTTGTTGCAACGACTGTAAATACTCCATATGCCAGCGGCGCCAGAAATGCTGCTGGATCTGCTGAACAAGCTGCCAGCGATGGAGACGGTTTAACTTAACATTGGTTAGATCTTCATCGGGAGGGGCTGTCAAGGGTTCCAAAGTGAGGAAATGTCCAGGAGTAAGACTTTGAAAGTCATGAGGATCAGGGCTCATACTACACAATGGTCGACTATTTAAAATAGCCTCAATCTGAACCAATACAGTCAACAACTCTTCAAAGGTTAGGATTTGATCCCCCACAATTCTCTTCGGATGAGTTTTTGTGGACTTTACCCCAGACTCATGGAGTCCACCAAAATGCGGACTGGCGGGTGGATTAAAACACCACTTAATCGCTAAAGTCTCAGCAGCTTGCTGACAATAGGACACAAGGAGGTTATTTGCCCCAACAAAATTAGTGCCCTGGTCACTGTAGAGGGCAGCACATCTGCCACGTCTACCAACAAATCGGCGAAGGGCAGCCAAAAATGCATCAGTGGACAAATCAGAAACAGCCTCATGGTGAATGGCCTTTGTTGGGAAACAAACAAAAATACACCCATAAGCCTTTTGACTTTTTACACCACGACGCTTGGTTAACGTGATGGAGAATGGACCCATAAAATCTACACTAACATGGGAAAAGGGCTTTACCTGGGACACTCTAAATTTAGGAAGGTCACCCATGAATGGGTGCAATGGTTTGGGATTTACCCTGGCACAATAAAAACACTTGGAAACACCACTGTGAATGGCACTTTTCACCGACAAAATCCAAAACTGTTGATTTAGGAGGTACTCCAATAAGCGAGGACCTGGATGTCCATGCTCATTATGGAATTTCTCAATAATCAAAGTGGTAAGCCTATGACTACGAGGCAACAACATGGGGTGTTTCACCTCATATGCTAAATCAGTGTGGCGTAATCTACCGCCCACCCTGAGAACACCATGGGAATCAAGAAAAGGAGCTAACTTTCGAAGAGGCTTAGCACAACTCTCACCCTTACGTATCCTTTTCAAATCTTCAAAAAAAACTTCTTGTTGTACAACTCGCACAACAACTAAAGTAGCATAATAAAGATCTGCCTCATTGAGGGCTTTAGTAGGAAAAGATAAAGAAGGATCTTTTTTCACTCGAAAAGGTCTCAAACAAAAGGCAACAATGCCCAAGATTTTACGTAAAGAGGAGTACTTAGTGAGTAACAGCTGAACTTCATCAAGGGGTATTTCTGTCACAAAAACAAAACGATTTTCCTCAGGGGGTAGATCAGCATCAAACGCATCAATTTTGTGGTTCATAGGCCATGTTTCACTAGACTGGGCCAACCAGGATGGTCCAGTAAACCAAAGAGGATGGTCTATCAATTGACCAGGAAGTAAGCTCCGGGATAAGCAATCAGCTGGGTTCTCCTTACCATTTACATGGTACCAACAGCTGGGGGGAACTTTCTCTTGAATAGTCGTTACACGATTGGCTACAAAAACCTTTCGTTTTGATGGACACGATTTTATCCAAGCCAGGGTAACGCTGGAGTCAGACCAAGCAAAAATCTTATCAATCGGGACGCAATCAAGATGATTGCCAACAAACTCCAATAGCTCTGCCAACAATACAGCCGCACACAATTCTAAGCGTGGAATAGAAATACTTTTCAAAGGGCACACTCTACTTTTCCCACACAAAAGGGAGATAGAAATATTTCCATCCAACTCAATTTGTCGAATATATACTGCACCACCATATGCACACATTGAGGTGTCACAAAAGCCATGCAATTCAGTGGTGACAGCATTTTGCTTCACAACATAACGAGGTATTGATATCGAAGATAATAATGGTAGTTGCGACACATAGAGTTGCCACTGTGCAACAATATCACTAGAGGGGGTATCATCCCATGAAAGACCCTGGACCCACAAACGTTGCATTAAACATTTAGCAACCAAAACAACTGGGGCTAGGAACCCGAGTGGATCATATATCCTTGCAATCTCAGAAAGAATGTTTCTCTTGGTACAAGGTCTTTCCATGGGCATCACATCATAACAAAACGAATCCAATTTTGGACACCACTTTAGTCCAAGGATTTTTAAACCAGCAGATTCATCATCAAAGGAAATTGGTTGCTGATGACTAGCTGGAACCGATTCTAGTAACTCAGGAGTGTTGCTAGTCCACTTACGAAGTTCAAAACAACCCAATTTTAACAACGCAATTAGCTGTTTCTGGCTTTCTAAAGCTTCAGCTACAGAATTAGCTAATCCGATGGCATCGTCCACATAAGTAGTATGCATCAACACCTTGCTCGCTAGTGGAAAGCCACTACCATGATCTTTAACGAGCTGGTGAAGAGTACGAATAGCTAGGTATGGGCTCGAATTCACACCATAAGTTACTGTTTGAAGAGAGTACTCTTGAATCTCCTCGGTTGGGTCGAACCGCCACAATATCTGTTGATAACACACATCAGCCTGATGCATATCAATCTGCCTGAACATTTGACGTATGTCACTAGAATATACAACACTATAAAGGCGAAAAGTAAGTAATATTGACACAATATCTCTTTGGAGTTTAGGTCCTACCAATAAAATGGAATTTAAGCTACGACTATTTGAGGTCTTGGCAGATGCATCAAAAACAATTCGAATTTTTGACAAGTCACCATCTGCCTTCACAACTGGGTGGTGTGGAATAAAATATGAATGGAAGTCAGGGCTAGAATTGGCCAATTTCATATGCCCCTGGTCTAGGTAATCCTGAACAAAGTCTTTGTACGCACTATACAAAGCAGGATTTTTCAACAATCGGTTTTCAATCATATTAAATCTACGCAATGCTTGAACTTTAGAATTACCAAGTTCTTGTCGAGGCTCTCTGAAAGGCAAGCGAACAACATATCTGCCGGACTCAGTTCTTGAATGAGTGGTAGCAAATATTTTTTCACACAAATCCTCATCAGAGGAAAGAGGGATTTTTTGAGGGGTCGATTCTAGTTCCCAAAACTTTTGTAAGGTACTATCCAATCGAGATTCTATAGGGGAAGACACTGAGGTCAACAAACTAATGGGTTTTTGAGTTTTATGACGACCATCAATACCACCAAGGAGTATCCAACCAAAAATTGAATTAATGGCACAAGGTCCTCCATTTTCTCCCTTTTTAAAGCCAGGCACAAGCATCTGACCAAACAAATCAACACCAATTAAAAGGTCTACACTACTAGGTTGTCCAAAATTAGGATCAGCAAAATCTAAATTTCTTAGGTATGGCCACTGAATAGAATCATATTCAACAACAGTCACAGGTATGGTTCCACAAATTTTAGGAATAAGAATGGCATCACAGGAAAACAAACTATCAGGAAACTTGGACGAGCTTATCTGCAATGTTACATTGCCATCTGATGTACTAGAAATCATGCCATTTATTCCTTCAATAGGAGTTTTATTCGGAGCTACTTTAAGTCCTAACCTCTCAGCCAAAGAGATGGTTACAAAGGATGCTTCACTAGCGGAATCTAAAATTGCCCGACAAGACACAAACTTTTTGTTGGCATCTACCACTAAAACTTCGGCAGTTGCAAAAAGCACAGGTCTCCTCTTACGAGGTTCAAAATGGTTGCTATTGGGTGTAGCGGTACACAATGCCTGTTGGGCACCTTCACTATTAAGTATACGGGGGGTCTCCCCTGGACGATCAACTTGGGGGCTCTGAGAGCTTTTCACAAAGTGCAACAGGGAATGGTGAAGACCCTGGCACTGACGACACGTGGCATTTGTAGGGCACTGAGATACACCATGTTTGCCAAAGCAGTTAAAACACAATCGTTCACGCTTAACAAATTGATGGCGCTGACCTACTGCTAATTCCAGAAATCTGGTACACTTCACAAGGGGATGGTAGGGCTGTTGCTGGCAATAAACACAACCTTTATTACCAGACTGGCCTGTTCCAGTCAATAACACAGGATAGGGTGGTTTGCCACCCTTCCTAGGGGGTAGAGGAGGTGAGACCTCCTTTGGCTTATTCAAAATAGAACTATTTTCCAAAGCCCGACAATTTTTCTCTAAGAATTTAAACAAATCTTTATAGGACGGGATTTCCTTATCACTATACTCAATCTCAAACTGAGTTTTCAATGGGGTATCAACTTTTTGCAAAAGAAGAATCATTTTAGCAAAGGTCTACATCATCATAGTTTGACAATGCTTCCAAATTTTCCCGGAAAGTAGACAACAATAACCTCAAATCATGTGGGTTGCTCGATTTTGCAGAAGGGCTTGACAAATAGACGTCCAATAATTTGTTACCAAAAGTCTTTTATTATTAAAGCGTCTAGTCATCGCATCGAAGGCTACTCGATAATTATCAGAGGTTAGCGGTATGTTCCTAATTACAGATGCGGCCTCTCCCACCAGAGCGGTATTTAAGGCTTGAAATTTAGCTATTTCACTCATGTCAGCTTTATCATGGACAAGTGACTTAAACATATCAAAAAAGGTGGGCCATTTTTTAAGATTACCGTCAAAATGGGGTACGTCTATTCTTTTAATTTCAAGACCCCTGTCCACATTTACCAGGGAATGGTTCAAAACTGTCTGTGAGGCATCTTGGTATTCCTCTGGATAGAGCTCACGACAAATCGATCTAATTGTGTATTTCATTTCATCAAATTCCTGCACTAAAGTTTCCTGGCTTTCTTGTATCTGATCACTACTATCCAAGCTTATAATTTCAAAATGCAATGCATCGAAGTGACTTACGAGAGAAGGCACATCTTCCCATCTGGGTTTTAACTTTTTTGCCTTCTCTGCATTGCCCTGGGCTTCGACGGCTCTATTATAAGTTGTTTTTAATTTATTAAAAACGCTATTTTGTTGTTTTTTCAAAACTTTTATGTCAGACATGACAAAGCGGTTTTTATCAGATACAAAAAAGTAGGTTTTTTCGCTATCAACACCCGGGTACGGTTCGCTAAGAACGCGGCAACAATCTCGCGCCTAACGAAAGCAAAAAACGAAGGTAAATTTCGACGGATTTCACACAAACAAATTCGAAACCCGACGAATAATCAAATTTTTTCTAACCTCGGAGGTAAACAAAACAACACGTGAAGTTGTGAGGTTAAAACACACAAACGTCAATGAAATGTCAGCCAGCAAGAAAAAAAACGGGCGCCCGGGTATCTGCCAAATGTCGAACGGGGGTTTTCTTTTATCGTCGCACGAGGTCAAGCCAAACTCAGGGCAACCTTCAAAACCATGCGGACTCTAAAAAAAAACCGGTACAAAAACAACAATGTCCGAATCTGGCAAAAAAACGATAAAATATGGTTGCTGCAAAAAAACTATAAAATTACCAATTTTTTAACAAAAAAAAACTGTAAAATCCAAAGGGCTTTTTCAAAACATAAGGGTCTGAAGGACCAAATAGAGATCTGAGCCCTGAAGGGGAGAAAAACTAGAGATATCCCAAAAAAAATAACCCCAAAATTAAATTCGCCCCGCCTGGGAAAACAGAGTCTATTAAACAAAAAAACAAAGGAAAAAATCGGCAACACGCTAGAAGCTTACCTTCTGTAATTCTGCAGCATTCACTGGCGGCGCCGCCCGTTTCTTGGGACTCGAATTTCGGTCTTCAACACGAAAACACGTCTGACTTCTTCTAGTTTTTTGGCGGAAGTAAAATCTTCATTCCCCTGTCACACACAGGGTGGCGCTTCAAAATTCCAGCGTGAGAAAAAAACGCGAATGATTTCAAGAAAATGATCAGGTGATCAAAAAGAAAATAGCTTTCAACAAAGCGAGAAATTATCACCTGATCGGAATTTTTCCCAAACCGGACTTACCTTTTTTGAAGGTTTTTGCAGAAAGCCCAAAATATCAAAACAAACTTTAAGGTTAGGTTTTCCCAAAAATTCAAAATAAAACAATAAAGAAAAAATAACTGGCAGTATTAAACAGTTTCATATATGTTAAATTTTACATTCTTTTTTTATCTCTCTCTCCATAAAATCCTGTTAAGACAACCAATAACCTTTTTTGCTTTTACTATTCTTTTTTCCAGTCCTTTACAGTCTGTTCCCGTCTTATCAAATGTGACACCCAAGTATACATACTCATTACATGGAGATATTGTTTGTCCATTTTCTAGTTCTAATTCACTTAATTCGTTTCCAATACATAAGTACTGTGTCTTGTCCACGTTCACTGTTAACCCCCACTCTTGGTATTCTTCCGTTAACTTTCTCATCACATACTCCATGTCTTCTTTATCATTAGCTACAATTACTTGCTCGTCAGCAAACTGTAGTGTGTATATGGTAAATCGGTCGCTAAGTTGTATTCCCATGCCGTGTACTTTGCGTTTCCAGTTTTTTAGAGCTACTGCGATATATAGTTTAAAAAATGCTGGAGAGATACAACATCCCTATCTTAAGCCTTTCGTTACCAGGAATTCTTTTGAAAGTCGATTTCCAATTTTAATTTTAGATTTTGACCCTTTGTATAGTTCTTTTATCGCTTTTATGTATGTATGATTGATATAAGTCTGCTCTAACACTGTCCATAATTTTTCTACTGGAACGGTATCATATGCTTTTTGTAGGTCCGCAAAGGTAACATAAGTCTCTATATTTCTGGCGCTCCTTTTCTCAATTACTTGTTTGAGATAAAAAACATTATCACTACAAGATCTGCCTCCACGAAACCCACTTTGCTCTTCTTCTTCTTGTTCATGAATATCATTCTCTATTAGATCTCTAAGAATCCTACCGTACAATCTACTTAGAGTCCTGGTTACTGAAATTCCTCTGTAATTGTTGCAATCCAGCTTGTTTCCTTTTTTATGTATTGAGGATATGAATGCAATTTTCCAATCATCAGGTACTGGATGTCCGTTTATGCATTGATTGACAATATATGTGAGATTTTCAAGTAGTTTCTCTGATCCATATTTGAGAATTTCAGCATATATTCCCCCAGGTCCGCTAGCTTTTCCGGATTTAAGCTTTTTAATACTATTCCTTATCATTTATTTTTCGATGATTACTTTCTCTCCAGGTAATTCTATATCTCTCCTCGGAGAGGCTGCCAGATATTCGGGTCTCCTCTCCTGCAGCAGTCCCTTATAGTGTTCTGTCCATTGTTCTGGTTTGATGATCTGGATATTTACTTTAAAAGATTTAATAAATTAGAAAAAAGATTGGAAATGAATGAATCTGCCAAAATGCAATATGTCAACTTTATGCAAGAGTATGAAGAATTGGAACATATGACAGTTATATCTAAAGACCAAATTGAGAAATCGAATAATTTAACTTATTACTTACCACATCACCCTGTAATAAAAGAATCGAATTTAAGTACCAAGCTGAGAGTTGTCTTTGATGCGAGTGCTAAAACAGACAAGGGAATAAGTTTGAATCAGAAATTAAAATGCGGACCAACCATCCAAGATGAATTATTTACAATATTAATAAGGTTCAGAAAACATAACGTAGTAATAGGATCAGACGTTGAAAAAATGTATAGGATGGTTTGGATAACGGAGGAACAAAGAAAAGAATAGTTTGGAGAGCGAATAGTAATGAATCATTAAAGCATTATAGATTAAACACAGTTACATACGGCATAACACAAAGAATTTTTATGTTGATGACTTATTAACCAATACGATTGACGAAGCAGTAAAATAAAAAAATGACATATCAAATATATTAGATAGATGTGGATTCAAATTACGGAAATTTGTGTCAAACAAGAAGGAAATATTCAAAACTTCTGATAAGACGACAGAACTATATGTTTTAGACCAAGAAGTAACGAAAACTTTGGGATTAATTTGGAATATAAAAGAAGATAAATTGCAATACACAGTCGGAATAGAAAGCAAACTAAAACCAACAAAAAGAAATATTCTGTCAACAGTATCCAAAGTATTTGATCCGTTAGGATTAATTGGTCCAATAATTATCAAAGCAAAAATAATTCTTCAGGAAATCTGGAAGCACAATTTAGACTGGGATCAAGTAATACCTACAGATATTTTTACTACTTGTAATACCTACAGATATTTTTACTACTTGGACGCAATTTTATTCAGATTTGCCAAAATTAAACAACTTAGAAATGCCAAGACAAGCAGTTATTTTAAATGCCACAAAAATAGAAGTGCACGGTTATTGCGATGCTTCCGAAAGAGCTTACGGATCTGCAATATACATAAAATCGGAAAATGATAAAGGCGAAGTAGATGTTCATTTAATGTGTGCAAAAGCCCGAGTCGCACCAAAAAAGACGATAACTCTGCCTAGACTAGAATTGTGTGGAGCATTGTTGCTGACAAGATTAATAAAGAAAGTAATAGATGGTATAGACTTGAAAATAAACTTAATAGAATACTGGACAGATTCAGAAATAGTGTTGGCATGGCTAGCATCAGAGCCAGCAAACTGGAGTGTATTTGTTGCTCATAGGATGGCGGAAATACAACAGAACTCCAAGACTGAAAAATGGAGTCATGTGGCTGGTCAAGAAAATCCAGCGGATTTGATATCCAGAGGATGTGATGCAGAAAGCTTAATGATTAGTGAGTTATGGTGGCATGGTCACAGAAGATCAAGTACCAGAACAAAGGATTAAAAAGGAAGTTTCGTTAGCAATTGTTTTTGATCAGAATATTTTTGAAATATATTCTAATTTGTTTAAATTAAAAAGAGTAATAGCATATGTTTTAAGATTTTGTAAAAATTCAAAAATAAAGCAGAAAGATAAAGACGAAAGAATAACAGGTTCTTCGACAGTTGAAGAGTTAGATGAATCTTTAACTTTTGGGAATTTGAAACGGAAATAAAGGCAATAAAATTTCGGACTTCCATTGTCTTTATTTATTTTAAAACACGACGTCTCGGTTAGTAAGTATCTCTAACCGTTATCAAGTGTAAACTGAGTTTAAGACGTCGTGTTTTAAAATAAATAAAGACAATGGAAGTCCGAAATTTTATTTCTACACAATCATTGTCTACGAGTTTCAAACAAAGGAAATAAAGGCCTTAAAGTCAAATAAGCAAATACCACATAACAGTAAAATAATTCCACTAAGCTCTTTCCTGGATGGCAGTGGTGTTTTAAGAGTTGGTGGTAGAATAGAAAAATCTTCAGCTAGTTTTGCTCAAAAACACCCAGCAATTCTGCAGAAGAATCACCCATTTAGTACACTTATAATCTTAAATGAACACAAACGAAATTTACACATGGGACCTCAAAATTTGCTTTATAATATTCGCCTAAAATTTTGGATTTTGGGTAGCATAATTTATGTTAAAAAGGTTTTGCGATCTTGTATCACATGTTTTAGAGTGAAACCTATACAGTTATGGGAGAGTTGCCTGAGAAGCGTCTCATACCTACAAGGCCATTTTATAATTGCGGTGTGGACTATGCAGGTCCGTTTAATATAAAAACTTCAACATTAAGAAATAGCAAAATAATAAAGGCCTACCTATGTATCTACAGTTTCCAGTCTCACAACTGACTGTTTTTTAAACGCATTAAAACGATTTATTGCCCGCAGAGGAATAATTCACACTATTCACTCTAACTGTGGTTCTAATTTTGTAGGTGCGAATAACGAAATGACAGAATTCAAAAATTTTCTTACAAGTGCAAATTTTGAAACCAAGACCTATCTAGCAAATGATGGAATAAAGTGGAACTTTATTCCCCCCCGGACTCCATATTTCGGTGGTGAATGGGAGGCAAATGTAAAACAGGCTAAATACCATTTAAAAAGAATAGTTGGCAACGCGTCTTTAACTTTCGAAGAGCTAGCTACGATATTTACGCAAGTTGAAGCTTGTATGAACTCGCGATCCCTTTCCCCGTTATCGAATGATATAAATGATTACATACCTCTCACACCCGGGCAGTTTCTGGTCGGTGATTCATTAGTGGCTTTACCAGAATCTGACGTAAAAGACTTAAAGTGTAATAGGCTAAGTAGATATCAGTATCTCAAACAAGTTGTTCAGTTTTTTTGGGATAGATGCTACAAAGAGGTTATAAGTAATTTGAACAAGCGCAACAAATGGTTGTACCCAAACGAACGAAATCTTGAGATGGATGATATGGTTATTTTAAAGGAGGAAAATGTACCTCCTTTGAAATGGTTGTTAGGACGAATAGAGCAGCAGTATTATGGCACTGATAATGTTGTCAGAGTTGTCTAAGGTAAAACAGCTACAGGTAGTTTTAAAAGAGAAGTAAGCAAGTTGTCTTTATTACCTTTAGAGAAATAAATTAGTTTATTTTTTTAAAGCAACATACGATTTTTAATATGACATTTAAGATTTTCTTAAGAGAGTTATTCTTAAATATATAGTATTTTTTAATGATTTTTTTTAGTACTTTCAAGGTATGTTGCGAAAAGATATTTTCTTTATCGGTTTTAGAATAAGTTGCGCCCTGTAGCGAAATGAGTTACTAGCAATGCGAGAAGTCATGTCATGAAATGTTAGAATTTGTCAGATTGACATACAATGGCTAGCTATACGTTTTTATAACTTTTTAATTCAATAAAAATTAGTTTTGTACTGTTTCAAGTCAATATAATTCATGTCAGAAATCCTGTGTTTTAATCGCCAACCACAAATACAAAAGTGGATATAAAATACGAGCAATAACAAACCGGCAAAACAGCCAAAGCAGCCTTCAAGGTGAGATCAGCAAAAGATTCCACCACTACCTTTTAACCATTTTTTGTTCTAGTCCAATAACCTATCTATCAAGCTGCCCCTATAAAACTTCTCCGTCGACTGGCATCGTGAGGTGTAGCCAGTTGAACCTTTTTTTTGAGGTGTAAGTTAGTGCTGTTTTGTGTTTTCGTGTGGCTCACATTAGAAAAACGAATTATTGAAAATGGAAATAGAAGGCATGTACCATATTTAAAACGTAATTTTAGTCCCTTGTTGTGTATATTGCACGTTGATGAAATATTATTAAAATTCCCTATTTGTGTATTAATATTAGCCTAATTTTCTCCTTATCAAAGCGTTTTAATTGCCTGCCGGGCCTCATATTTGCAAGCAGAAGACGCGTCCGCCAAATGACGCGAGCCGAAGTAGAGCGGTATATAGCAGACGAGTCAGGCAAAGCCGCTTAGTAAACGGCAGACACATGAGAGTAGCAAAAATGTGCTGAATAAAGAGCTGTATATAGCGGCTCCGGAACGAAATAGCGATGTATCAAAACACCGAATCAAACCAAACCGAATCAAATCAAACCAATCCAAACCGAAACGAACCGAAATGCGCTATTATATCCTGCGGTATTTTGACTATACTAGCATATTTTGTAAAAAAAAAATCCCTTTTCCGGGATCCAAGAGGGGGCGAATCCGAACCGAATCGAATTCGGTTCGGATTCACACTCTCTAGGATTCCGGAAAATAAACCTGGAGGGTTTTTTTTAATTACTTAGGAAGAAATCCTTTAGTCGAACTATATGCCAAAACGCAACCGAAATATCGCTATTTTGATAGTCGATATTTTGTTACATCGCTATTTTGATAGTCGCTATTTTCAGTAAACAGCAGACGTATCAGGCGGACTTTGGCGGACGCATCTGCTATATAGTAATATTCTTCGGGCATGCCGAAATTGACCGAAGGGACAACGCGTCTCCTATTTACAAATATGCTGCCGGGCCTTGCCGAGCTATATTTGTAGCATAGAGATGAAGATTAGGCTTATGTCAATCATGAATCACCAAAAAATTGTCCGTTCGGTTCGGTTCGGTTCGGTTCAGATTGACACCCTCTGGGATCCCGGGAAAGAAGTCAGGAAAGTTTTTTCTTGAAAAAATTACTTAGGAAGAAACCCTTTAGTCGAACTATATGCTAAAACGCAACCGAAATATCGCTATTTTGATAGTCGATATTTTCTTACATCGCTATTTTGACAGTCGCGATTTTCAGTAAACAGCAGACGTATCAGGAGGACTTTGACGGACGCATCTGCTAAATAGTAATATTCTTCGGGCATGCCGAAATTGACCGAAGGGACAACGCGTCTCCTATATACAAATATGATGCCGGGCCTTGCCGAGCTATATTTCTAGAATAGACATGGAGATTAGGCTTATGTCAATCATGAATCACCAAAAAATTGTCCGCCTACGTCCGCCATTTTGGCTTATATGCATTCAAATCAGTGATATGCGTGTAAAAAAATATAATACATATAAATTACATATAATTTAAAAAAATCTATTTAATACAAAAATGTACAGAAATAAATAAAAAACCAAGTAGAAGCAATGAAAATCAAGGGTTTTAGGTATTTCTAGGAGAGAAAACCTACTTCCACTTTCGAGCCTCAATTTTTAAAAGATGATTAAAGGTGAAAACCGCATCTTGATATTGCAATCTGTTTTGAAGCTCGGTGGGCTTTTGAGAAGTCTGGATTTTGGGAGGGGGTCTATAACATTTTTATTTATGAAAATTTCGTATTGGTGATTTTAAGATATTACCATGGTATTTTCTTATTATTCGATTTTTAAAACCAGCTTAAAAAATCTGATTATTGATACTTTAAGTTATTTGATGAAATTAAAAGTTAAAAATATATATTTATTTAATTCTAGTAAAAATTATTTCTTAAAATTATTTGTCATTACTTCAATGCTTTTGGTTTAGCAAAAAATTTAGTATACGCCTATAAAATAAAATTGTATAAAACCGTGACGAATAATTATAAAAAGTAATATATCAAAAATTAACAACATTAACAGGGGTGGATCTAGGAAATTTCATTTGAGGAGCATGGCTAGACTTCAAAAAAATTCTGCGTAGGAACGACAAAGGGTGTTCAGTGTGTTAAAACTGAAAATATGTTTATAATTTTGGATTTGGGAGGGGAAAATTCCCCTTTCCCCCCCTTGCCGTAGATCCGCGCCTGACATAAAAACATTACATTACTTTTAAAAAGTTATTAAAAACTGGATTACAATATACTTAAATCATTATTATCACCTCATCCCCATCAACTCACTCCATTTGAACCATAACATGTGGGACACCCTGTATAGATATATTTTTTATTGTAAATAGTTTATTATCATCAAACTTTGTTTTTCATTCAGAGAAGTTGAAAAACAAAACACAACAATTAATTTTGTGTGCAATGCACCTTTTTCTATGTCACCCACAACACTCCACAAAATTTGTGACTGCATCTACAGTTGACTTTCCCTTCTGATAACCAAACATGATTTGGTTTTTGGCCAAATAGGACTCAAATTGCAATAAAAAAGAATATTCAAAAATTTTGGAAAAAACCGATTTCCCTTAATCGGTCTGTAGTTTTCTGCTTCCTGTTTATTATTTTCCTTAAAAATAGGTGTAATCTTGTTCACTTGTAAATGATCTGTTTATCAAATAAAGAAGAAGTGGGTTAATCTGGTTAAAACAAATAATTGTGCTGGGAACCCCGTCAAAACCATAAGAATTTTTATATTTAAAGTAAAGTTTGTGTTTAATTTTGGTATGATATTAGGGTTTAGGATTTTCATTTATCTTATCAAGAATTTTTGATGATGCCTCTTGAAAATAGTGGTTAAAAAAATTTCTTGGTCTTGGTCTTTTGTAATATATCCATCAATGTCAGTATTCGTTCGATCGCAGTTCGGTACGTTTGTATTGCGTCGTACCTGCATAATAGTGCTAACAAGGTCAAAGTCGGGGTTTGTTTTGTTTATAATAAACCGCGCGCGTGAAAATCGGTGTTAAATATCTATAAACAATGTTTATTATAAATAATATATCATGTGTTAGCCCACGGATAGAAAAACGTTAAAGGCAATGAATGGACTGTAAATATTATTAATTAATGATATCGCGAGCAAACATAAATATATTGATATGATTTTACGAAATAATCAAAATGTCCATAGGTAAAATGGTTGAAACCACACAACGGTAATCAAAGACAAGCACTCACCTCCTTTGCAATCAAGTTCTCCTCGTTCCCAGGGGCCCCCGAATGGATCTAATGATGTCACCACGTAGCTGAAGGGTTGAAGTTTCTAGTTCTATGCTTCAGTACACAAAAATCGAGCACTTTCAGGTGTAGATATTTAAAATAGTTGGAGAACGAAATTAACACGCCTTTTTCTCTTGGCGATTGACAATGATCTCTCCGGTTGTTGGTGCGCATGTCCAAATACGCTGAATGCGCTTTGCCTTTCATACAGTTGTGTGTTTTTAAAAATATATATAAACAACCGCGAAATTTAGCGGGAGCTAACATAACTGCCCTCCAAAACACACAAATTTAGAATCTCAACCGGACAGATATAGATATAAGAAAAAGAATCGACCGATAAATATAAATGAATGAAAATAGATAAGTATCGTAAGATTATTTAGAGATAACGAAATCCCGAAAAAAGCAAAACAAACAAATAAAAAATTCAAAAAAAAAAAAATAAAAACCTATTGTAATACCCGGTAAAAGGTAGAAAATTAAAATTACTTTTAATTTGGCAAGAGGCACAGTTTTACAACTGGCCGCTTATAAACACCGGTAACCGTTTTTACCGTCGCAACACGCACCTGACCGTCCCCGCCGGGATGCAGTTCGATGACCCGACCGACCGGCCATTTCAAAGGCGTTTGAATGTGATCACTTGTTATGATAACCAAATCATTTAATTTGATATTTGGGGACAAATCAGCCCACTTGTGTCGCTGTTGTAGCGTATGCAAATACTCTATAGAATACCGTTTCCAAAAATCATTATGTAGTTTTTGGATTAGTTGCCATCTCGAGAGCCGATTTAGGGGAACCTCGGACAAATCTGACTCCGGAATTTCAGAGTTGAGGGGTTCAAGTGTCAAAAAATGCCCAGGGGTAAGAGGTTGAAGATCGTGTGGGTCTGAAGAGGCAGGAGATAAAGGGCGACTATTAAGTACGGCTTCTATGCGACAGGTAAGGGTGGACATCTCCATGATAGACAACTTCTGGTCGCCGACAACTCGTACAAAGTGAGTTTTAAAACTTTTGACGCCAGCTTCTGCCAGGCCATTGAAATGTGGACTGAGAGGAGGTCCCAGATGCCAACGAATAGAAAGTCTGGTGGCAGCACTTCTTGCGTAATCCAGTAATTGGTTACGAAACCCTATAAAATTACTGCCTTGATCTGACCAGCATTGCGTCACGCTTCCGCGTCTAGAGATGAATCGATGGAATGCACCTACGAACCCTTCGGTGGACAGTTCCATGGTTAATTCCAAATGCACGCAATGTGTGGCCGTACAGACAAACACACAGACATACGATTTGAAAGCTCTACAACCACGGTAACGATGAGGAATCACAAAGAAAGGTCCACAAAAGTCGATAGCTACACTCGAAAAAGGTTTAAGCTGATTGATTCGATGAGCGGGAAGTGAACTCATTATGGGCGGTCTATAGGGTTTAGGGTTGATTCTAAAACATTGCAAGCACTTGGATATGGTTCTTTGAATTGCCCGTCTGGCAGATAATATCCAAAATTGCTGTAAAAGCAGATTATGTAATGTTTTAAACCCAGGATGAAGATATTGTCGATGAGCGGACTCGATAAGAAGTGTAGTTAAACGATGGTCACTCGAAAGTAAGACGGGGTGTTTTGCAGAATAAGACAAAAGGTCAGATTTTTGTAATCTGCCACCGACTCTAATGATATTATTCTCATCAAGAAAAGGTGAAAGTTTTCGCAAAGGTTTCGGTATTGGTTTATCCTTAGATAACGCAGAAAAAAGCTCAGAAAAACAAGAACCTTGAACGCGTTTGATAAGAAGGTGTAACGCACTTTGCATCTCACCGGTGGTAGGAAAAACAATATTCTCAAAAATAACTTTTTGGTCCGGCGGCTTAGTGGGTTTTTGATAGGAATGGTTTTGAAAAAGGTTAACTATTCGAAGGACATAACAAATGATACGTTGAATTTTGGATATAGATGAATATTTGATAAGAAGCTGATCTAAGAAGTTGACATCAATTATCGCATTGCAACAGACTTTTGGCTTTTCCTCCAGATTAATATCTCCGAAATCAATCGGCATTTTTGGTTTATGAAAATCGGGCCATTCGTTTTCGGGAGACCACAAAAACGACGGTGCGTTCCACCACATGTCATGTGACATGAGCTGTGAAGGGGTGGCCCCTCGTGACGCAATATCGGCTGCATTCAAAGCAGAAGGAATGTAGCGCCACGAGTTTGAGGGAATGATTTCTTGGATTCTACTGACGCGATTTCCAACAAAGGTTTGCCAGCGATTAGGAGGGGATGAAAGCCAGTGCAATACGACTTGCGAATCGCAGAAAGTAACGATATTTGTAAAAGTTATTTTTCCTTCATAGCTAGATAAAACGAAGTCAATTAATTCGCTTAAAAGAAATGCGCCTAGGAGTTCTAGCCTAGCCAAAGTTTGCGACTTTATAGGCGCGACCCTAGATTTTGCAGATATGAGAGAAACAGATATATTTTTTTCCTCTTCTACACGAAAATATACGACGCCTGCGTAGCCTCGAATTGAAGCGTCACAGAAGCCGATGATTTGACAGGTATTGGTTTTTGACAGTTTGATTTGTCGGGGTAATTGAAAATTGGAAAGAAGCGGGAATTCAGAACGAAGTTTGTTCCAAGAGTCGATGATAGAAGAATCTGGTTCTTCGTCCCAGCCTACTTTCGATATCCACAACTGTTGCAAAATAAATTTTGCTTGTAGCAACAAGGGACAAAGAAAACCTAAGGGGTCGAAGATTGTTCCTATGATAGATAAAATAGAACGTTTGGTTGGGGGTTTGTCCTTCATTCGGCATTGATAAGAAAAAATGTCGTTTTTTGGATGCCATTGAAGTCCTAAAACTTTGATAAAGTGGGGTTCCTCCTTGTCGAAAGAGAGAGGCATTTGACGATCGGACTCTGGCAATGTTGCCAATAACTCAGGACAATTGCTTGCCCATTTTTTAAGTTCAAATCCTCCCGACTTCAACAAATCATTGAGTTCTGTTTGAAGGGAGAGAGCTTCAGAAAGCGAAGGGCTAGTTCCCAAGATATCGTCGATATAGATTGACGTTTTTAGAACAATACTAGCCATAGGAAAACGTTCCTTTTCTCTCTCTGCCAGCTCATTTAAGGTACGCATGGCTAGAAAAGGCGAGCATGTCATGCCAAAAGTGACAGTAGAAAGTTCCCACACTGAAAGTGGGTCCTGTGGAGAAAACCTCCACAATATCCTTTGATAAGGACGGTGATAAGGATTGATAAGGACTTGACGGAACATCTGTTTGATATCAGCAATGTAGGCAATAGGATTAAGACGAAATGTAAGGAGTAAAGAAGCAATATCTTTTTGAAGTTTCGGTCCAGATAACAATGTGTCATTGAGACTAATATTTTTTGGGGTGACTGCTGAACAATCCCAGACCACCCTTAATTTTGTACTCAAGCTTTCCGGCTTTAAAACGCAATGATGTGCTAAAAAACACGATACGTCGACCTTTGGTTGACTAGATAAAACCAAACTCATATGATTAGAATCGATATAGTCTTGCATGAAATTTGAATAGGCAGTGTACAGATCAGGATTTTTGATTAATCTATTTTCTAGAAGTAAAAATCTACGATAAGCTTGCGGGTAAGTATTTCCTAGGTCAGGGTTTATTTTGTCTTTAAACGGAAGATCTACCATGAATCTACCGCTCGGTTGCCGTACTACACTAGCAGTAAAAATTGATTCTGCCTGTTTTTCTTCCTTTGATAAGATTTGTTTTTTAGGCAAATGTTCGATTTCCCAAAACCTAGGGAGAATGACCTCTAAAGGAGGTGAATGACTCGTTAAAAAACAACTGGTTCGTTCCGTAAGACTACCTACTTCGTCAACCTTTCCCATGACGACCCAGCCAAAGATAGTTTCAAGGGCTGAAGGCTGCCCTACCTGTCCAAGAACCCTGCCCTCCTTGAAAATCTGTGCGAATAGCTCGCAACCAATAACCAGGTCCACAGGTCTAGATTTGAAATAAGATGGGTCGGCAAGTTTAAGGTTTCCCAAGTGTTTCCACTGATTATCGTTCAAGGAGAATGTAGGCATATTGGAACATAGTTGTGGAACAACAATTGCTTCGAAATTAAGTAAAGGAGTGACTTGTCCTTGTGGCTTAATGTGACATTGAACGAGCCCTTTGGAAGTAAAAGAAGACATCTGATTTAATCCGAATATTTCAGTGGTGTAACTTCGCCTAGGAAGATTAAGACGCTGAATACACTTTTCACTGATGAATCCAGTCTGTGATCCAGAATCAAGCAGTGCCCTTACAGGTTGAAAATTTCCGCAACCGTCCATAACATCTATTATGGCGGTGCATAAAAGAAAGGTACCTGAAGGTCCTGAGGCATTTAATGACACATGAAGATTATTGACAGGTGGTGTGTGAATGACAGGACTAGTATCTTGGCTTCCAGACGCTTGATTAGTTTCTAAGATATGAGTTAAAGTGTGGTGCCTTTTACTATTGCAAGTCCTGCATGAATATTTTGATTTGCACGTATCTACATCATGCAAGGGATGAAAACACGCTAAACATAATTTTTTCTGTTTGACGAAAGATAGGCGATCGATAGGTGAGAGATCAAGAAATGTTTGACATTTCGAAAGCACGTGACCTTGATTACATCGGAAACATTTTATTCCCGTACTCGAATTAGTTGAGGTGCCAGCCAGTCCTATAAAAGGCGAGTTGGATGATTTATAGGTAGGCTTTTGCCCAAACTGATTTCGCATAGAATTTGAATTTTGATAGGTAGGCTTTTGCCCAGACTGATTTTGCATAGAATTTGATTTTTGATAGATAGGCACCTTTTTGGGTGCTGTTGATTGAGGAAGTGATTCCAAAACTTTACATCTTTTTTCTAGAAATTGAAAAAGTGACTGAAAAGTGGGAATTTCGGTATTAGTATTGGCGTGACTCATTTCGAAATTTGAACGCGTTGGAATATCCAATTTTTCTAATAAAATGAAAAAAATAATAAAGTCCCAACTGTCAACGTCAAAGCTAAGTGATTTTAAAATTTCTAGGGATTCAGAAAAGGTGTCAATTAAATTACGCAATTCTTTAGCTGACTCGTTTTTTAAGGTGGAGTTCATAATTGAGCTCAAAGCATCATTTGCGAGGTCTCGCTTGTTTTGATATCTATTGACTAATTTGTCGTAAGCAATTTTATAATTTTGATCAGATAAGCTAATCCCTGATATCAATTTTAAAGGCTCATCCTCGAGATATGAAAATAAATATTGAAGTTTTCGAACGTTACTTAGACTTTGATTTTGATCTATAATGTTATTAAAAAGATCGAAAAAGCTTGGCCATAATTTTTTATCACCTCGAAATATGGGAATACCTAACTCTTTGAGTTTTGGAGTTTCGTTTTGTCGAACATATGATCCCGAAAAAGATGGGGCCTCAACCGGAAATATTTTAGAGTAAACCCCCTTACACGCATAAAAATATTTACGAGCTTCTGAAAGGATCGCATCCTGCGTTTTAAATTCCTCATCGTCCGAGTCGTCTAGCAACATAATGACGTCATTATGTGCCAGCATGCATTTATCGAAGGTTTCATCCAAATCGGCATACCTCACTTGAAACTCGTTTCTCGCTCTTTCATCTTTTTCCGCAGTCTGCGACAACACATAACACTCGGTGATCGCAGATAAAAAACCCTTGCGTTTTTGTACGGCTTTTTTGACAGACATGATTTTACCTTTGAAATGACGAAATTGTCGGTAAATATACAATTAACGCTAAATTAATGCTTCTGAAATAGAAAAATGACGAATTGTCGAAAATATGCACTAATTTATCGCCAATTGATAAAAATTGTTTTAAATATCGAAATGATATGATACACCACTGAACTTTTGTTTTGTTTTGTTTTGATTCCTACTCGTTTTGTTTACACCACGCGGAGTAGACCCGTTACCATGGCAGCGGACCAAAGGCAGGTACTGCGCCGGCTACTTTCTCTGGTCGACGTTTCAACGACGATGCGCGAAAAAATTCAAGGCCGAAGGCCGTTGTTTGGCTTGGCCACAGATTGGTAAATAATTATTAATACCGTCGTATGGATTTATTATTTAAAATAATTCGATTCGAAGGAACACTTTTATGTTAGCCCACGGATAGAAAAACGTTAAAGGCAATGAATGGACTGTAAATATTATTAATTAATGATATCGCGAGCAAACATAAATATATTGATATGATTTTACGAAATAATCAAAATGTCCATAGGTAAAATGGTTGAAACCACACAACGGTAATCAAAGACAAGCACTCACCTCCTTTGCAATCAAGTTCTCCTCGTTCCCAGGGGCCCCCGAATGGATCTAATGATGTCACCACGTAGCTGAAGGGTTGAAGTTTCTAGTTCTATGCTTCAGTACACAAAAATCGAGCACTTTCAGGTGTAGATATTTAAAATAGTTGGAGAACGAAATTAACACGCCTTTTTCTCTTGGCGATTGACAATGATCTCTCCGGTTGTTGGTGCGCATGTCCAAATACGCTGAATGCGCTTTGCCTTTCATACAGTTGTGTGTTTTTAAAAATATATATAAACAACCGCGAAATTTAGCGGGAGCTAACAATCATGTTTAAAAGCAAAAAAAGTGTACCATCACCTGTGAAGCTTGTTTTAAAAATTAGCGAAAAGCCGAATTATTTCAGGATAGCCATGCTAGAACACAACATAAAGAAGTTTTATATAGCGAATGGAAAAAATCCCAAAACGAAAAAAAATTATTTAGTGTACAAGTGGATTATCTCCGAAGTCAACTGGAAAGTATGCAAAAAAAGTTTGCAGATGTAGAGACAAAAGTCACTAAAAAAAGTCTGACATGGACTACATTACTGATGAGGACGATCTGGCAAGAGCAACTGAGTGGATCAGACAAAAAGGAAAAGGTTGGAAAAAACTCTCACCACCACAAAAAAGCTCGGGCACTGGAGAGCCCTTCAATAAAACACAAAATGAAGAACCCCTTACTAAGGTTAAAAAAGCTCCATTTCTTCCACTGATTATGGTAAATGGCGTAAATAATTTTAATGATATTTATGACAACTTAAATATCAGACAAGGAGTTAAAATAAAAGTTTTAAATAACAAAAATATTAAAATAAATGTAGAAGACGCAGACAGCTATCGGCTGGTTACTAAAATGCTTAATGAAATAAAGCATCAATGGCACTCATACGAAAACAAACAAATAAGGCCAATTAGAGTAATAGCGAATAGGCTAAACTAAAAAGAAATTGTAGCGGATCTACAAAAAAAAGGTTTTAAGGCACTGGAAGCCAGCAACAAACTGAAATGGAGAACAAGACAACCTCTTAACATGTTTATGCCCACATTTAGCCACGATGAAGATATCAACAAAATTTTTGAAATTTCCAGTATTCTTGGAATTGAAGTGGAAATAAAAGCACTACGGTACGGGTAGACCTCGTCAGATGTCTATCAGGGGAAATGAATCGACCCCTGCCCTCCGTAGATTCCAGGTACTCTCCGACTTGGAGAGTTAGCACCTGTATAGGGTCCCTTTCCCTTTAGGGTTACGGGAGAAGACCACATCGATATGAAAGGCGGAGAGAATGGATCTCGGTACGGTGATCATAGCGTAGGTGGCAACCCTTTCTTTTAGGGATAGTATAAAAGACTACTGCCTTGTAGTACCGGCGTTGGAATCGGCAAAGGCTAGGGGAAGAAAACCTCGATCAAAAATCACCTGGTCCTCCAAGTTGGGGGTTGGGGCATCAGACTAACTCTCTGATACCCGGAAAAAACGTACACTGTTAAAAACCCAATCAAACGCCTCGGAAAGAAAAGAAAAACCTAAGACGAACCAAGCAAAGAAACAGGAATATGATTTTTGGTACATGGAACGTGCAAGGAATGGGTCGAAAATTAAATGAAATAGTACATGAGTGCAGCAGAATGAAGGTAGACTGTACTAACATAAACGAAAAAGAAAGGAAAAGGATCTAAAAACCTAAGACAATATGACCATTTCTATAGCGGAGTGGCAAAACGAAAACATGCTCAAAATTTATCACCAACTGGGAAGCAGTCAATGAAAGGCTAATTAAAATGAATATAACAATAAAAGGAATGAGACTTACGATTTTTGGAATCTATGCGTATAACGACGATGCAAATGTAGCCGTGAAAGGCAAATTTTTTTGAAGAAATACACAATGAAATATCAGCAGTTAGTACATCTAGAGAAATTCTCATATTGGGAGATTTAAATAGTAGAACCGGTAACAGAGTTAATGATCTGAGAGTTGGCCAATATGGCGAAAATGTTGTTAATGACAAAAGAAACCGGCTAATTATAGTATGTGAGCAATTAGACCTAAAAATCCAAAACGGTTTTTTTCAACATAAGGAAATACACAAATATACCTGGACCAAACCCTTACAAAACCTGAAATCCGTCATTAATTATTTTATCACTAAACAAAAGACAAAACTAAAAATTCAAGATGTCAGAACAAAGCGTGGATCAACATGCGGAAATGATCACTATTTTCAGGAGTTCAAAATTCTCTTTCCTTATCAAGGCCGAAGCCTGCATCAACAACATCTTGATGATACAGTGATTGAAGAAATTGATCACTTTAAATATAATCTACTAAGCCTAGAACATGACAGCGTAAAAAACTTATACAAAAAGAGACTGAACGAAAAAGCTGAAAAAGAAGCACTAGGATTAGTGGAAGAAACTTCTAAAAGAAGAAAACCATACTGGTGGGATGCTGAGATTGAAAGAGAAATAGAGGAAGAAAGGAAATTATATCACACCTACTTATCCCAAAAGACAGATAGAAGCAGACAAGAATACAAAATCGCGCAATCAAAGGTGAGGATGATCAGTGTTTGCCCGCAGTTAGAAAAACGATAACTGCAATGGACTGTATATATTTTAATTAATGAAAGCGCGAACAAACATAAATATATTGATTTGAAAACAAGAAATAATTAAGGTCCATAGGTTAATTGTTGGTACCACACAACGGAAATCAGAAACGAAGCACTCACCAGTTTGCAGCCAATTTCTCCACGTTCCAAGGGGCCCCTGTCTGGATCTAATGATGGCACCACGTAGCTGAAGGGCTGAAGTTTCTAGTTCTATGCTTCAGTACACCAAAATCGAGCACTTTCAAGTGTAGAAATTTGTAAATGTTGGAGAAAGAAACTAACACGCCATTTTCTCGAGGCGGTAGAAAAGGGATCTCTCTGATTCTTGGTGCGCATGTCCAATGCGCGAAAAATGTCCTGTCCGTCATCCAATTGTGTGGTTTTAAAATTTACAAGCAACCGCGAAATTTAGCGAGAGCTAACAATCAGTGATAAGAAAAATCATTCGTGGACGCAAAAGTGCCAGAAAATAGATTCTTACTTAGGAGGTAGGAGAAGTACCGAAAGCTGGAAAACTATAAGATCGATTAAAAAAGAAACATGCAGAGATATCATTTCACCAATACCAGACAAAGAATGGGATGAGCATTTTAAAAAACTTTTAACTGAAGATAGAGCAGAATTCAAGGAAGACGCAAGAGACAATATAATTATAGAAAAACCAATAGTTCTACCGGTCACGTTTAATAGCGCTCTTAAAAATATCTATTTATCACCTGTTATAGTGCACCAAAATGTGAAAAAAAGTATGACCACAATAGATTAGACACAAAGGATCCTGGGTGAGTGCCCAGTTTCGTATAATATTTACTCTGTATACTATCATCTACGTCCAAATATTCTGCACACAAAAAAAACTGTCAGGGCAACTTGTGGTGTTTGCCACACGTCAGCAAGAAGCAAGTCGTCTCTCTCATGCAGCGGAATTTGTAACAAACGATATCACGGGGACTGTATGAAGCTCTTGGCAGATGCGTTAAATGTTATACAGACTGTCCCAGGTATTATTTGGAAATGTCCTAAATGTTTTAAACAAAATGACACATTCGATATGGCAACAACAATTAATATGTCTTGAAAGTAAGCTGTCCGCTGTCAAACAGGACATTATTGACATGATTGAGTCCAAGCTAGAGAAGAACGCTGAAGGGCTGCTGAGTAACCATAATGCAGTTATGGCACCCCAGCTGCTGTTACGCTGAATCAATTGGCTGCACAAAACGTACAAATATTGTCATTAAGCCCATCGATGAAAACCAATCTCTCAAAAAAACCAGAATAGATATTCTGAAACAAATAAAACCAGTTGAAGAAAACATACAACTTGAGCAAGTAAAACCGATTTCTAATAGAGGTTTTTTGCTTTCTGCCGACTCTAATACTGCAGTGAAATTATACCAACTAGCCAGAGAGAGGATGGCGCAAAATTATGAGGTGCGAGAAGTAAAAACTCGTTCTCCCGTTGCGAAAATCGTAGGCGTTTCCCAACTAACTGATATTGATGTCCTAGTCCCAAAACTTGAAATCTCAAAACAAACATATTTTTAGTGCAGATTCAGACATAAAAATTTTAAAATTTTGGCCTACAAAAAAAAAGCCAAATGTATTTCAATTTGTACTGCGGTTGGATACGTCAACATATAGGCGTCTTATGCATAGGAAGCAGCTTGTTATAGGATTAGACAACTGTACTGTTTATGAGTCAGCCTCGATTTCTCGCTGTTTTAAATGTAACCTCTTTAATCACAGTCAAAATCACTGTAATGGCAACTTAACTTGCCCACTTTGTGCTGGATCACACGAGCTTAAAGACTGCAGATGAACAGGTATAAATGTAATGTATCAATTGTCACAACCTACTCTTAAAAAATCCTACTTTAAAACTTAATACTAATCATGCGGTATGGAATTATAACAAATGCTATGTTTTTAAACAGCTGAATGAACGATTTCAAAAGTCCGTTTTGGAATCCACACTATAGCAACCCAAGGCAATGCGGCGCGCGCCTTTTCCCCCCGACTCTACCTTGCACGCACACTCGGCTTCACCCGTGGTTCCCACCACAAATCAAACGGAAAGTTGCGCTCGCTTCAAACAACGCAAACCGTTCGAAAACAGTATACAAATTTATTACCAAAATACACGCGGTCTAAGAACCAAGACAACTGAAATATTCAATGCTATTTTAACCAGGGAATACGGGGGGCATAATTGGCTTTGCGAAAGTATACTTACTTCGGATATTTTTACTTCGGACTATTCGGTTTATAGAACTGATCGTAATTATGCGGAAATTACGGCTAATCGGGGGGGCGGGGGGGGGGGGGGGTGGCGTGTTACTCGCTGTAAAGCAGAACTTTCGGATTTCGGATTTTGACTTGAGACCTCCAAATCTTTTGCGAAATAAAATTGAATTTACAGCTAAAAAAATTATCCTTTCCGAAACGCGTTCCGTGATATTGGTTTTATGCTATATACCTCCAGACCTTAATGCTGATATGTATGAACAATTTTTTAGTTACCTTCTGTCTCAGCGTTTACTTTTTGACACCAATGTTTTATTCTTGGGCGATTTTAATATACCTGTATATATTGTATACTTCAATGGGTCAAAGCCTACCAATAGGTTAAATGAACTGTTATACTGAAAATTTTACAAATCTTGCGCAGATAAACGATATTTTATCAAATACTGAATTATATCATCTGGAACGTTGTCAGGACCCTTTCACCGTGGAGGACAACCTTCATCCCAACCTGACAGTAAAATACGATATTGGCTCATTTGGAATTCCAAAAAATCAGTTAAAAATTGAAAACGCTTTTATAATTTTATGCGTGCTGATTTCATTAGCCTGTACAATGCTTTAATCCATGTGAACTGGGATTTTCTACTTGAATACGATGATGTCGACACGGCCGTTAAATGTTTTTATGATAAACTTTATTATTTGTTAGATTCCTATGTTCCCAAAACTAAAAAAACTAGGCGAAGATATCCTCCATGGTTCTCTCGTGATATAATAAATCTAATAAAGAGAAAACATCAGTGTTTGAAAAAATACAAAAATGGTGATCACGAATCTCTTTCTACATTTAAAGCTTTACGTACTCAACTTAAGCGTGATTTAACAACTCGTATAAAGATTATTGCTCGGGTCTTGAACGCAATTTGAACACCAAACCACAGGACTTTTGGAGGTTGATTCAGAGTAAACAGGGCGACAGCCTACTGCCTCCGGCAATGACTAACCAAGACGGCGTTACCCTTACCAACCACCAACATATAGCAAACGAGTTTGCAAAATTTTTTCAGGGCTCCTATACACCTCCGAATCAGTCATATCAATCAAACCAATCATCACCCTTATCTGCAAATATTAGTTCTTGCAATAGGACTACAATAACGATTACTTCCGTTTCCGAATCCGAGGTTTTGCGCGCCCTTAAGGGCTTGAAACCGAAAGCTACAGTGGGACCCGATAAAATCCCGGCATTCTTTTTAAAAGATTGCGCTATCGTGTTGGCGAAACCTTTGACCATTTTATACAACTTATTATTTAAATCTAGCCAATTCCCATTTATTTGGAAAGAATCTAAAGTTATTCCTGTGCACAAAAAAGATGACAAAACCCATATAGAAAATTATCGTCCTATAACTATCGTCAATAATTTCGCTAAATGTTTTAAACGGGTTCTTCATAATGCTTTATACCATCCAATGAAAACATTAATAGATAGTAGGCAACACGGTTTTATAAAACATAGATCAACTGCTTCAAATCTTATATCTATGACTGAATTATTGGCTGACTGTCTTGACAATATTGGCCAGGTTGACGTCATTTACACGGACTTTTCTAAGGCCTTTGACAGGCTCGATCATGGCATTCTGCTGAGTAAGCTTGAGGGAGCATTTAACTTATCTGATAATTTAATCAACCTTTTTTCTTCAATGCTTTCCGAAATAAAACAATATGTGGAGTGCTATGGTCGGTCATCGTTGGAGGTCTTGGCATACTCAGGGGTGCCTCAAGGTTCAATCCTGGGTCCACTTTTCTTCAACTGTTTTATTAACGATATTTTTTCTAATTTGGAGGATGATGTTGAAGGGCTTTTGTACGCAGACGACAAAAAGCTTTATCTCCCAATAAACAGCGTCGATGACTGCCTTAAATTGCAAGGTGTGCTTGATAAAGTGAACAGCTGGTGTATTGATAATCGCTTGCCTCTGAATCCCTTAAAATGTAATGTAGTATCGTTTACTCTAAAACCCAACATTATAGAGTTCAATTACCAGATTCAAGATACAGCTGTTCCCCGCTCTACTCAATTTAAGGATCTCGGTGTGACATTTGATCAAAGACTCTGGTTTGTACCGCAGTGTTACCGAATGCTAGGATTTATATTTAGAAATTCACGGGAATTTAACTCGGTACATAGTTTCAAAATTTTATACTTTGCATACGTCAGATCAATTTTGGAGTATGGATCGGTAGTCTGGTCACCTTTCTATCAGGCTCACATATACGATATTGAAAAAATACAAAGAAAATTCATGAAATATATGTGGTACAGAAACGAAGGAGTCTACCCGGTAATCGGTTTTCCCAATGATATCCTGTTGGAAAGGTTCTCCCTGCAGTCTTTAGAAGCTCGACGTAAAATAGCTGAAATCGATTTTATTTTTAAACTTGTTTACAATAAAATTGATTCGCCTGATCTCTTAAATCACATCAACTTTTCTGTGCCCAGGTTTTCAGCTCGTAAGAGGCCGACTTTTTATATTAAGAGATCGAGAACCAACATTGGGAAATTTTCACCCATTAACAGAGTTTGTAACTCTTATAATGATGTACAAAGCCAGTGTGATCTATTTAACTGCAGTAAACAGTCTATTAAGAGAATTGTTTTATGATGTTTTATTTTTTTTTAACTTACTTGAATCTTATGTTATATGTATGTTCGTGTGTCTGCATGTGTGTGTTTCTCAGTGCTTTTAGTGTAACTTTAAGATTATTTAAAGATTTTGTAATTAATTTTTATTAACGATTTTATTATTATTAATATTGTTATTTGTTGATACTCTTGTTCCCACTCTGTAAATGGAGCTCTCTGTTGAGTGGGTAAATAAATAAATAAAAAAATAAATAAATAATTAGAACGATGGGATCTCTAGTTACCCTCACAATCTCTGAGGTCAAAAACGTGTGCACAACCTTAAAAAGCGGTAAATCTGCCGGACTCGGAAATATCCCTGCCGAACTTATTAAATATGGCACTGAAGAACTGTTTTGGAGATTACGGAATCTTCCAAAAATATTTAAATGGAACTGTAGTAACAACTGAGTGGAAAACGTCATATATATCCACAATACACAAAAAAGGAAGGAAATATATATATGACAATTATAGAGGTATATCTGTAGTAACTAGTACGCTAAGCAGAATATACGGTAAAATAATAAGAAATAGAGTGGAGAGCGAATATAAAGACATGGAGGCAGAAGAACAAGCTGGTTTCAGGGCGGGTAGATCAACTTCAGATCATCTCTTTTGTATAACCCAAGTTATTGAAAAGAAAATGGCATACGGACAAGAGCTGCATCTGCTTTACGTCGATTTGCAGAAGGCATATGATAGTATACCACTAAATCTACTTTGGAAAGCATTGGAAAACACAAACATAAGCGTACAACTAATTAAGGCCATCAAAGAGTTATACCGCAATAGTAAGGCAAAAGTTAAAATAAAAGCAAAACTAACCAAAGGCTTTCAAGTAAATAAAGGTCTTAAACAAGGTTGCTGTATCTCGCCTACGCTCTTCAATATATACTTGGAACAAGTCCTTAAAGTATGGAAGAGAAAATGCCAAAACATGGGAATTCCGTTGGTCAAAACCACCTTGTATACTTTATGTTTCGCCGATGATCAGATAGTAGTGGCTCAGGATTATGACGACCTCGAATATATGACACGAAAACTAATAGAAGAGTACAATAAGTGGGGACTAGAGGTTAATCTCAATAAGACAAAGTATATGTGTATCGGTGGAATGAAACAGGATCTAATCTTAAATACCGGGCAGCGAATTCAGTCCTGTGATGAGTATAAATACTTAGGTCTAAAAATTACAGCTGACGGAACACTAGAAAAAGCTATAAAAGATCGAACCGTACAAGGAAGAAAAGCAATAACTTTATTAAATGGAATAATTTGGGACCATAGTGTATCAAAACATAACAAAAAGCTTATATATAACACCATTCTAAAAAGTATTAATACATACGGCTCAGAAGTATGGCCAATCAAGGATAGAACAGAAAAAATGCTTTCCGCTACGGACAAAGAATGCATGAAGAAAGACTACCTAAACAAATACTACAATGGAAACCAACTAGCCGAAGAAAACCAGGACGGCCAAGGAGAAGCTGGACAGAAGGAATAGACAGTGAAATAAGAATAAGAGGCCTAGATGATGAATTATGGGCAAACAGAAACGAGTGGAGTATGTGAAGACGTAGAACGTTGTGAAACCGATAAATATATATATAAAAGCACTAAAAATCTCAAAATTAGTCCCTCAATGCAAAAGATGTCAATCTTATGGACACACGCAAAAATATTGCGCTACAGAACCACGTTGCTTAAAATGCACGGGGAAACATCTTACCATAGAATGCCCCAAACCAAAAGAATCTGAGCCAAAATGCATCCACTGTGGAGATAAGTATCCTGCTAACTACAGAGGATGCCTTGTTGCTAAAGAAATACAAAAATTAAAAAATAAACCTAAGAAGCCGAATCTCATACCAAACGTGAGTACAAATAGACAAAACCAACAGACAAGAAACACAGTCACACAAAACTCTGTGACAAGGACATACAGCCAAGTAACAGCAACAGCTACTATACCTGATATAAATAACAGTAGTCAAAATAATATGGAACAAACACTACATTTAATTTTGGAGAAATTGAACAAACTTAATGAGCGATTGACTAAACTAGAAAGTAGCAATAACGGAGCTACCAATATGCCTCAAAATGGTCAGTAATCATAGAATTCTAGCCTGGAATGCTAATGGTCTTTGGCAACATCAGCAAGACTTGCAAGGTATTCTAGACATAGAAAAAATTGACGTCTGTCTTGTGTCAGAAACGCATTTCACTAACCAGTCTCACATTAAATTTAAAGGTTATAAAATGTATCATACAACTCACCCTAGCAATACTGCACATGGGGGAAGTGCTGTAATAATTAAAGAAAATATATCACACTATGAGGAGATGGGATATAAAACCATAGAGATTTAAGCTACATTAGTAAGTGTACAAACCAAAACATATACACTAGTCATAAGTGCTGTCTATATACCACCAAGCTTACTAAAGAAAAATCAATATCTTAATTTTCTCAGAAAATTAGGAAATCGTTTTATAAATGGAGGTGACTTTAATGCAAAAAATACCTACTGGGGATCTAGACTGACGAATTCTAAGGGAAAATAACTTTTGCAAGCTATTAGTAAATATTAATGTGAGCCGATATCAACTGGTAAGCCCACATACTATCCAATAGATCCAGGAAAAATTCCAGATCTAATTGATTTTTTTATAGTAAAAAATATATCTTTAAGTTTTGTAGATATAGAAGAAAGTTTTGATTTACACTCAGATCATTCACCTATTATTCTAACTCTTAGTAAAAACATAATAAAGAAAGAAGCAAATATCTCACTATTTAATAAACTGACTGACTTGATTAGTTTTAAACAAAGTCTGTCAGAAAAAGTAAACCTATCAGTACCATTGCAAATACCAGAATAAATCGATAAAGAAATTGAATATTTTGTTACAAATATTCGGCAAGCAGCTTAGGAAAACAGTCCAAAACCAAGGAGAAAACTATCGACCTATAACACTTCTCAATTTAGTCATTGAGTAAATAACGTTGTTTACTCAATGATGTACTTTATAAGTTTTTCACGAAAATATTAACAGATAGACTAACAACAAAAGGTCCCGCCCGGAGCTTATGGGCAGTAGCTTTCGGTTGGATTTATTTCAAATTTAGTAGTAGATCTTGATGCCCTGATGAAAAGTTATCACTGCCCCATCGTCGTCCGACCTATGATTTCTAAGATACCGGGGTTTAAAGTTTCAGTTTTTAGCTTTTGTGCAATTTTCACAAAAAACTATTTCAAGACATTTTTACCTATTCTGAAAAATGATGTTATTGTTTGGTATTAGATCACACAAATAAAAAATTGGACTTATTAACAGTTTGCTACAGTCAGTATCGTTCCGAACATAAATATTATTAAAAAATATTTATACCAAAAACGACGCTTTACAGAATTAACTATAAAAAAAATAAACGGTGGATTTTTTTTGCTTTCTCCTGTGTTTTAGAAATCTCTCAAAGAAACCAAAATATGTATAAATGGTAATCCGTTTGTAAAGTTTTTCACAAAACGCTGTAAAACTCTAAGCTTTTTAGGATTTTATTATTTTTCTTTAGAAATGCAAAATACTTTCGCTTTTTTTTAACGATAATATTTAAACAAATAAATTATGAGTACTTTTTTAATCATTTATTCATTGAGTCCCGTGCATTTTCCCAATACAATCGTTCGAAATCCAACTTTTTTTGACATTGATTTTATTAAAAGTACATTAAAAAAGTTTAACAATATGATCTGTCAATTTGACATTCGCAGGTTAGTAAAACGAGCTAAAGGTGAGCTCTACATGAAAAAAAGTTATACCGGGTGGACCAAAAAAAACCGAACAATTTCTTTTCATTATAAGTCTTGAATTATATAATCGATTTTAATATTATAAACTGCACTTGGCAGATAATTAATCAGAGTTTTAACGAAATAAATCTTTTTGTCCGATATCTCAAAATCCAAGATGGCGGAGAAAATTGAAATGTACCTTTGAAAAATGCTCGTTTATTCTTATGTGGCGAACATGTTTTAATTATTTTTTTAAATTAATAAAAAAGCTGCCTTCTCTTCACGCATAACAAGGTATGAATCAGCAAAATCGGTTTAGTGGTTTTAAAAAAATATATTTTTGTTTCAACCATTGTTTTGGCTGTTATACGATTTCATTGCCAAGCATGTCTGCATTTATTTCGTTATAAATTCATTACTACTGAATCGATTTTAATGAAATAAAAACATTCTGGTTAGAATTGATAGCTTTTTAAAGATCATGATCAAAGTTTATCGCCATCTCTTAAAATTTAAGTTGGCGGACAGAATCATAGTTGATTTTTCAAAATGGCGTTTTTGTTCTTATTTTGCAAAAATATTTTTCTTTTCATCAAAATCGGTTCGTAGTAATGAATTTATAAGGAAAGAAATGCAGACATGATTGGCAAGGCAATCGTACAGTATTCAAAATAATGGTTAAAACAAAAATATTTATTTTTAGAACCATTTTGCTGATTCATACCTTGTTGTGCGTGGCAAAAATGCAGCTTTTTTAAGAAAAAAATTAAAACAAGTTAAATATTAAAGCAACACAATAATAAACGAGCATCTTTAAAGGGTACAATTTAATTTCGTCCGCCAGCTTGGATTTTCAGAAATCGCACAAAAAATATATTTAATTAAAACTCTGATTAATTCTCTGCCAAGCGCAGTTTGTCCCATTAAAATTGATTGTATAGTTCAAAAGTTACAATAAAAAAATAATTGTCCTCTTTTTTTTTGACCCACCCGGTATAACTTTTTTCGTGTAGAGTGCACCTTTAGCTCGTTTCACTAACCTATAAATGTCAAATTGACAGATGATATTGTTAAACTTTTTTATTTTACTTTAATTGTCGCCAAAAAATCAATGTCAAAAGAAGTTAGAATTTCAAACATTTATCTTGGTCAATTGCACGCCACTGAATGAATAAATTATTAAAAAGTTACTGTGAGCAACAAAAACCATTCCATTAACCTCATAATTATATTTGTTTAAATATTATTGTTAAAAAAAGTACTTTGTATTTCTAATTAAAAAAAATCTAAATACTAAAAAGCTTAGAGTTTTACAGCGTTTTGTGAAAAAATTTACAACCCGATTTGTACCAGTTATGCACAATCTGGTTTCTTTGGGAGATTCCTAAAAGACAGGAAAAAACAAAAAAAAATCCACCGTTTGTTTTTTTTATAGTTAATTCTGTAAAGGATCGTTTTTTGAATAAATATTTTTTAATAATTTTTATGTTCCGAACGCTACTGAATGAAGCAAACTATTAATAGGTCCAATTTTTTTGTTTGTATAAGCCCTACTTGTGACCTAACGTTTGATATATAACAAACAATGATATAAATTTTCAGAATAGTTAGACGCTTTTTACTTATTGGGCGTCGACCGGTGAGATACCACCATGCCAGAAGTGAGTAGCGCTAAGTGGTATCACCACGTTCCGCTACTGCGCTGGCAGTCCGGTTCCAACAATGAGTAACAGATAGCATGATGGCGTCTCCAGGATCAAAATATTCCGGAGGTAAAATACCCGACCACTCGGATCTCCGGGCGTCGGGTGATCCTGAGGGTCGTTCATGCAAAGATATTAAAAGAAGACCAAAAACTCAACTCAGAATTGATTTTAGCAATATAAGAGGATTAAGTACCAACATGAATTCAGTTCACCAACATCTTGAAGAACAAAGACCTGACATCCTTCTTCTCACTGAAACTAAAATCAGTTCTGCAACACCTATTGTGAACTATCTTTATCCCGGCTATGACCTACACCACCGATTTCGACATAATTTTGGTATCTGTGTGTACATTAAAAATGACCTTTCATGTCATCGAGAGGAGAAGCTAGAACCAGCGAACCTCGATATCATATGGCTGAAATTCACCTCAAAGTCATCGACCAAGTTCATTTGCTGCCTCTACCGACCGCCAAGTAACACCGAGTATCAAAACTTTTTTGCGACATTATCCGAAAACTGTGATAGTATACAGTCTAACTATCCACATGCGGAAATTGTTTTTTTAGGCGATTTCAACGTCCACAATATACCCTGGCTAAAACACCACAACAAAACAGATAATGAAGGCAGGGAAGCAGAAGCTTTTGCCATAAGTTGAGTGCTAACGCAGCTTGTCGATGAACCTACGCGTATCTCAGAAAGGGGTGAATTTGCAGCGCTTTTAGACTTGTTCCTAACTACAAATCCTGACTTGTACACAATTCAAGTAGATCCCCCACTTGGTTCATCCGATCATAAACTTATAAGAACAAAGTGCGAAATGTTCATACCGCCAAGCCAACAATCACTTCCTCGTAAAATGTGGCACTATAAATCGGCAAAATGGAATGACCTTAAACAGTTTTACCTGGATTTTCCATGGCAAGAGGTTTGCTTTAGAACAGCTGATCCCACTATTTACTGTAATGAAATAACAAAAGTAATCTTATCTGGAATGGATGCATATATCACATACAATAAAACGCAGAGCTAATGCAAAACCTTGGTTCAACAGCCAGTGTCAAACGGCTGTACAGAAAAAACACAGAGCATATAACCTTTGGAAACGACAACAAACCGCTCAAAACCACACAGAATTTATAGAAGCCAGAAATAGTTGCAAACTTACTATTGACGCCGCCAAAGAAACATACAATCAAAGAATAAAAAACAGGTTGCTGAATACAAATTGTGAAAGGCTTTCGCGGCCATCGTCCAATGGTGGGTGTGCTTTCGGGCTGTTCGGCCGTCGTCGTTGGAAATTCGTTCTCGACGTTTCGCCATCTCGAGTGGATGGCATCTTCAGGAGATGTTGACTGTTTGTCAGCTTCTCGAAGACTGGTCACCAGACTGGTCACCAGTCTTCGAGAAGCCGACAAACAGTCAACATCTCCTGAAGATACCATCCACTCGAGATGGCGAAACGTCGAGAACGAATTTCCAACGACGACGGCCGAACAGCCCGAAAGCACACCCAGGTTGCTGAATTGTCCAAGTAGTTCTAGGTCCTTTTGGTCTCTTGCAAAAGCCGTTGGATCAAACTTCACCAAGTCATCCATACCACCACTTACAGATAAAAATACTCACTTAGCCACAACATCAGAGGAAAAAGCCAATATGCTGGCCAAAATCTTTTCCTCCAACTCAAACCTAACAGTGCCAAATGGAAAAACTCCATCGTTCATTGAAAGGGTTTCCCACAGTATGCCAGAGGTACCCTTTTATCACAGAGAAATACGAAAATCCCTTAAAAAGTTGGATACAAACAAAGCAATGGGTCCAGATGGCATTCCCGCGATAGTACTCAAAAATTGTGCTAGCGAACTCACCCCTACTTTCGCAAAATTATTCAATTTATCTTATAGGCAAGGAGTATATCCATCATCATGGAAGTCTGCCGCAGTACAACCCATTCCAAAGAAAGGAAAAAAAAAGATCCGTTAAACTATAGACCAATTGCTCTACTTCCGGTGATATCAAAAGTAATGGAAAGAGTTGTAAACAATCACCTAACCAAGTACTTGGAAAAGTACAAAATTATCAATGACAAGCAATACGGATTTCGAAAATATAGGTCAACTGGCGATTTACTTACATACGTCACAACACAAACAACAACAATTGCCTTATATATATCTAAAGCATTCGATAAAGTCTGGCATGAAAATCTGCTCAACAAGCTCAAAGCAACGGGATTGTCGACGAGACTTTGCACTTAATTTGAAAGTTACCTTAAGGATAGATCCATTTATGTTGCACTGGATGGCCGGAACTCAAACTCTTACCAAATAAATGCTGGTGTGCCACCGGGAGCAATCCTTTCGCCAACACTTTTTCTGATTTACATAAATGACCTCATAGATAAACAGTAAATCCACTTTATTGCTTTGCAGATGATGGCAATGTAGTCTCCTCAGTCATACCACCCACATGTCTCTCCGCACGTGAATTCCATTACCATAGACTAACTGAAATATCACAGATGAATAACGACTTGGAGATAATAGAGGACTGGGGCAACAAAAACCTTGTACAGTTCAACGCGCAGAAAACCCAAGCAGCCCTGTTTTCAAAAAAGACCAGCACCGGTAAGCCAAACATCATGCTATCTGGAAGTGCTGTCGCATTGCAGAGCCAGTTGAACATCTTAGGAGTCACTGCAGAGACCAACATGTCTTGGCACAGTCACGTGGCAGATATAGCTAAAAGGGCGTCCCAAAAGCTTGGGGTGCTATTTCGTACAAGACATCTGTATACACCAAGCCAACTGCTGACACTCTACAAAGCCCAGATTCGACCAACTCTGGAGTACTGCTCTCATATATGGAGTGCGGCACCCAAACATACCTTAATGCTTTTGAACACCGTGCAAAAACGAGCTATCAAGCTGATCAATGACCCGCACTTACCCGTAGCTTGGATAGCCTTGAACATCGAAGAACTGTGGGCGATCTATCTCTCTTCTACAGGTATTATCACGGAAAATGCTGTGAAGAATTGGCACGTATGATCCCCCCGGGAGTAGCACCTACTAGGCGAACACGTCAAACAGACGGTAACCATCAATTTATTGTCAAAATAGAGGCACCAAGAACCTCATTATATCAGAATTCATATCTCTGGAGAACAGCATCGCTGTGGAATAAAAACCCTGCGACAGTTTTCCCTGCAGGTTACAACCTGAACCGTTTCAAAACCAACACACACCAACCTTTCCGCGCACTTGCCGCTTCTCGAGCGTGATAGGGATCTCCTTGCGAGTGCGCATACCCGTAAAAAAAATCACTTGAAATAGCTTTTTGTGAAAAATACACAAAAACACTGAAACTTTGAACCCCTGTATCTTAGAAACCATAGGTCGGACAGCGATGAGCGAATGATAACTTTTCATCAAGGTATCAAGATCTACAAAATACTGAAATTTTATAGAAATCCAACCGAAAGCCTCCGCCCATAAGTTCCGGGCGGGATCCTTTGACGCATATAAATCAAAGGAACAAGCAGGCTTTAAAAATGGTTAGAACAGTTGTTACTTATTAACCATGAAAATCCTAATAGAATGAGCCAACGAATATAACATTCCACTATATATCGCTGTCCCGGCAAATCAATGAAGCAAATGCAAAAATATGATTTTTACAGGAGAGGCGAAAAACGGAATTAAATTCCTTATTATTACGTGTAAATAAAGTGAAGAAAATGCATTGGTATGAAAGTAGTGAGATTAATAACTAAATATAGATAGTTCTACCGTATAGGGGGATTAATTTTGAAACTAATGACATAATTAAGTCAAAATATCAAAATTTTGCAGTTGCGTCATTGTTTTGCCGGGACGGTGATATTGCGTTTTTAGACTTGGAAAAAGCTTTCGATATTATTGAGCACTGGGCAGTTAAAGCATCTTGAATTAATAGCCGAATAGATAACAGATATTCAGACTTAATTGCCAATATATACAGTGCCCCCCATAATGTTGGCGACATATCGGAAAAATTTTTATTTGTGAGATATGGGAAAAAATTTTATATACGATCAATCCTGCTGATTGAATATCCTAAAAAGACATTTTGACATTTGTCACATGATCACTGTCATGGCGGAAAATTCGAAAAATTAGGCATGAAATCCCAATAAGTGAGGTTAAATAGCAAAATATTGAAAAGTTATTTGAAAAAAGTGTTTAGAATGTCATCTTAAAATAGAACAGAAAAGTATTGTGAAAGTTATTGAAAGCCAAATTAAAATCCTGTTCTCGAAAAACATTCAACCACATTTAATCATTCAATTCCGTTATAAAATTTTGGACATTTTCTTCACTAAAATCTCTGCTATTTAGAATTGGATTTAATTTTTTATACGTGTTATGACAATTTGATAAAGTGCTATTATGTTATGATCCGAAATGCAATTATGCGAAAAGACTTGATAAATTGTTTGTAAATATATGATCTAATTGACATTCACTTCTAGTGGTTTGATTTGCTTGATTTTTTAATTTAAAATTTGACAATGTATCTGAGAGTAATATATAATTTTTAGAGTCTTTAACTGGGTCACAATTAAAATCTCCCGTAATTATCAAAGTCTGATTTGGTTCATTTTTATCTACAGCATTTAGCAAACGTTCACAGTAAGTTTCAAAGTATTTAAAAGAATTAAAAATTGTTGGCCTATAAGTAACAATTACCACTGTAGGTTTCTTTTTATTTAAAATTTTGATCGCACATACCTCGAACTCCTTTTCTATCAATATTCATCCAACTTGATTTCCTGATAGCTTACTTCTTGTTTACACAAAATCGCCACACCGACACCGCCCAGTTTAAACTATTAACCGAAACTAATTGCATTTGATCTATTTCTAATTTTGCAATCTCAAAATTTTCAAAAAAATTTAATTTTTTGCCTTTTTGGATATCGTTTAACATTCAAAAATTATTTTCCACACTAAAATAATGTCCCGTTTTTCTTAAGTGCATGCCAAAAGAGGATGTTTTATGTTTGGCGACTTCTGGGAATTTAAATGCTCACGCACCCTAACTGTCAAACTACGGCCCGTTTGTCCAACATATTTAGCTGGGCAGTTATCACAAGAAAGTAAGTAAACTCCGTCAACTTTTAATCTCAAAAAAAGACTTTTTTAATATTTTATATACGATTTGTAAACAATCTTGGTCTTGCTATTCAAAAAATTTAAAACATATCCCACATATTTAGGTGGTTGGTATGGAGGGACAGAAATATCCAATGTAGCAGAAAATAGATTTTGTAGTAAGGAATTACACTTTTTTCTAATGAGTTTATTTATTAAAGAAATTTGGTAGCCATTGTTAATTGCGATTTGAAAAATCATGGTTTTTCTTTTTCAAAATCTAAGGGAAGTAATGAAATGGTAAAAAGGCCATGAATTAAAGCGTTAAATGAAGCTATTTTGTGAGAAAAGAAGGGGTTGAAGTCTGGAGGAATAATATGATCTGTTTGAGTAGGCTTTTTGTAAATGGAAACTTGTAAATTGGCGTTATGCCTTTTTATAGTCAAATCTAAGAAATTCAAGCCGTCCTTCCAGCTCCATAGTAAATTAAATTTTATTATTGAAAGAATTCTAAAAAATAAAAAAAATGTTAAGTTTTGTCTTTGAGCCATTCCAAACAACAAGAGTATCATCTACGTATCTGGTCCAAAAAAAGATATTGTTTACAAAAAAAAATGTTTAAAAAAGAACTATTAGAGGAAAATAGCCTATATTCAAAATCAGCCATAAAAATAGTCTAATTTTAAACATTTGTTTAACAAGAGTAAGAGGCTTTTTTTCACTTTTTCCCTTAAAAATAAATTTTGATTTAAAAGATCTTCGATAATTTTAAACACATTCTGTCTAGGAATGCTGGGAAATAAATTAACTATGTCAAAAGACACCAAAATGTAATAGTTGCGCAATTTGAGACATTGAAGTTTTTTGTTAATTCTATTGTATCCTTACTACTGATTTAAAGTAATTCACATCGTATATTTATTTTATGTTTATATTTCAGCCTGGCAATAATAGTGACGGACACTATTCTGACAGTTTCTCATTGAAAACTGACAGTTGATCTTTCAACATTGACATACCAAAGTCGAATTTATAAATCCAGTCGTTTATTTTCCATTAAAAGTGGCGGCACTATTTATTCCGGCTCTTATAATACATAAAGGCCTAATTTTAAAAGAAGACAGCTGTTCTTATAATGCGAAAGTGTCACAATAGTGCCCGGCACAATTATTGCCTGGCCTTATTGCAATAAGTCTCTATTCAAAATAAAAGTTGTCATTAAATTGATATAAACATATTATTTTCATTCCCAATTATTTTATTTAAATATAAGAACATCACAAGGCGCAGTCGGTAATCACTAAAGAACAGAGAATGCCTGGAAAGCGAAATAGAAGATCTACCAGGACTCAAGAAGTTTTTGAAACATCCGAAGATGCTACAAACAAAGAAAATTGAAGATGCAATGGTAAACTTGAAAAATCTTATAGAAAGCCGCATGGAAACTAAATTTTCAGAGCTTAAGAATATTATACAAGACTTCTTCAAGATACTAAACCCAATGAAGAAAGTGTTTATTTCGGGTTATTATTTATTTAAAAAATAATTTATTTTTATTTAATTTTATTTTTTAAGCATTTTTTTGTTTTTACTATATTTTTAAATACGGCCTTTTGAATTAATTAGGCCATAATTGGGCTTCCTATAAGTTACTCTAATCAATCATAATTAAATGGTTAATTAGTTGTTAAAATAATTATAATTAAAAATAAAATCTTAAATCCATTTTTCTACTTTTAAATTAAAATAAAAATACACCAGTGAAACTCCCTTAGCGCCCCTCTAAAAGTTAAAACTGGACATGTTTGCGCAAACTCGCTTGTGAATTCAATAATGAAAAATATAAGCCTTCGCGCCTTCAACGAGTCTCTCACGGTCAACCGACAAGTTCTTTTCTGATTATATTTTTAGTGTCGAAATTTGCTTATAAAATTATATTAAGAATAATAATTTCTTAGTGCATAAATTTAGTGCTAAGTTTGAGCGAAGCTGGTTTTTAGCAATCATATATTTTTATTTAGGGAAATTTCTACCCTTTCAGCTTGATATTATCGGCCAACTTAAATGCTTGTAAAATAAAAATAAACATAATCCATAATAATTCTAAAAATACTCTGCCAATATATGGACACCTAAGCTCACACTAGGTTCTATAGATGTACTCAATTACCTGTCGTTTGATATCACACAAGCCATGTTTTAAGTTAAACTCTAATTTTTGAAATCTACCCCCACCCTTTGTTAAAAAAACTAAAATATGTTTTGTTTAACTCCAGACCCAATTACCTTTCGTTTGATATCACACAAGCCATATTTTCACTTAATCTCTAATTTTTTTAATCTACCCCCATCCTTTTTTTTTAACTAAAATTAATTTTGTTTAACTCCAGACTCAATTACCTTTCGTTTGATATCACACACGACATATTTTTACATAAACTCTAATTTTTGAAATCTACCCCCACCCTCTTATTTGGCTTGTGCTCGGTGGATTTTGTTCATTTTTAAATGGGACCATATCGACGCAAGATCCAGCCAAACTACCAAATTTTATTAAAATCGGACAAGCGCTTTTTGAGTTATGCGCGTTGGTCGTTACAGACAGACAGACATACAGACAGACAGACATACAGACAGACATACAGACAGACAGACAGACAGACGGCGCAACAAAAAAGTTTCAAAATCATCTGAAACGCAAAGATATATAAAAAAATTTGAAATCGGAGCAACTTTTTTTTTCTCGAAAATATTAGGATCACTATAGCTCACACTACTATAGTATAGTAGTAGTGTGAGCTAATACTATAGTATAGTAGTAGTGTGAGCTAAAATAAAAGAAAATATAAAATTCTAATTTCGAGATACAGTCCACTTGCAAACCAATTTTAACTGGACGAGAAGTAGACAGAAAGTATGAATAGTTTTGTCATAAATATTGATGAAACCCAACCTTCTTCATCATCACAAAATATAAATTTTAAACTTGGAATTACTGTTCCTGAAAAGCTTATTGAAAGTCTGAGTTAAAGTCAGTTTAAAGACTGGACACAAAATTGAAGATTACATGGTATTACAAAATTTAGACATAAAATTATCTGGTCATGTATCTTTATTACTATCCACATTTTTAAATCAAGATACAATGGATATAGATAAGTAGATTCATTAAATAAGCTGGAAGAATACTCTGCCAATATATGGGCCCCTAAGCTCACACTAGGTACTATAGTTATAGTTTACGTGTGAGCTAATATAACTAAAAACTGAAACATATTTTATTCAACTCCAGACTAAATTACCTTTTTTTTGATACCACACACGCCATATTTTCACTTAAACTCTAATTTTTGAAATATACCCCCACCCTTTTTTTAAAATAAATTAAAATGTATTTTGTTTAACTCCAGACTTAATTACCTTTCGTTTGATATCACACACGCCATATTTTCATATAAACTCTAATTTTTTAAATCTTCCCCCACCCTTTTATTTGGTTTGTGTTTGATGGATTTTGTTCATTTTTAAATGGGACCGTCTCGACCCAAGACCCAGCGTAGGTACCACAAATCGGCCAAGCGGTTTTTGAGTTATGCGCGTTGGTCGTTACAGACAGACATACAGACATACAGACATACAGACATACAGACAGACAGACAGACAGACAGACAGACGGCGCAACAAAAAAGTTTCAAAATCATTTGAAACGCAAAGATATATAAAAATTTTAGAAATCGGAGCAACTTTTTTTTTCTCGAAAAATTAGGATCGCCATAGCTCACACTACTATAGTATAGTATATGTGTGAGCTAATACTGTAAGAAAATGGAAAATAATCGCGCGCGAAAAACTTAAGCTTTTTCAACTAAGTGATCTATGGTGATCCTGGTATTCAATTTAATTCAATAACCTTGAATCCTAATAAATTTGTTTTTGCTAAATTAAAAATACAATATGTTGGATATACTATTGGCAAAGATGGAATTAAAGCAGATCCTAAGAAAATTGAGTGTACTAACCAATTTCCAACTCCCAAAAATTTAACGGAACGACGTTCATTCATGGGTATCGTTAATTAGTCAGGCTTATTTTCTGGTGAAGTAAGTACTGCCGCTAATAATCCATTAAGACGTCTGCTAAAAACCAAAAACCAATTTTTATGGGTCAATGAACACGAGAGCTCATTTGGAAATGTCAAAAATGGCTTGACCAAACCATCAATACTGTGTCATTATGATCCCAAAAGAGCCACAGCTATACATACGGATGCTTCAAAACTAAATGGTCTTGGATTTATACTAATGCAAAAGCATGAAGATAATTGGAAGGTGATTCAGTGCGGTTCAAGATTTTTATCAGATGTTGAATCAAGATATTCCATGGTAGAACTTGAACTTCTAGGATTGTCTTGGGCCATAAAAAAATGCCAAATCTACATACGAGGTTTAGACGAATTCTTAATTATTACTTATCATAAACCGTTAATCACAATCTTAAATAACAAAACTTTAGATAATATAGAAAATCCACGAATTCAAAAAAGAAAAATTATTATTATCGATTCAAAGCTTTTTGGAAGAAAGATAAATAACACCAAATTTCTCATGCATTGCCAAGATTTCCTATTCATCCACCCACAGAAGAAGATATGCTGGCAGAAGAATCTGCTCAACAACTGGTTACCTTTCTTGTTCAATAAATTTCTATTGCTGATAACACTGAAGAAAGTTACAAAAAGTTTCATCTACAAGATTTACATTTGATTAATTTACAAAACTCTACCGAAAAAGACATCGAATATCAAGAATTGATATTATGCCTAGAATGTAAACCGCACAAGAAAATTAAGAAATTATTTTTGATCCACCGGCTACCAGACCGTAATGGGAAATACATGGTATATGTAGATAGATTTTCAGGATGGCCAATAATTTGCCAATTTGGAAACAATTGTCCTAACTCGAGAGATGTTATTACTTTTCTTCGAAAAACATTTAGCGATACAGGAGTATCTGTCAGATTAAGATCAGATTGTGGCCCTCAATTTAATTCATATAAACTAAACAAATTTTTCTTATATGGAATGTAAACAGATCTCCTTCAACTCCCCACTACCCTCAAAGTAACGGGCATGCCGACTATGAAAAATTTGATTAAAAAATGCATGTGCCAAGGGTTTTTCAAAGAAGATGAATAATATGCAGGGCTGTTAGAATGGCGAAATACTCCTAAAATTAAAGGTTTCTTACCCGCTGAATTACTCTTTGGTCATACTTTACCTTCTCTAGTACCCGCATATTCAAAATTCAAAAATTCTAAGAATTTACCTGCTATCCCCTATTGGAAGAACAGTATGGATTCAAGATTACAGATCTAAACGATGGAATAAAGTTGGAATTGTTATTGAGGTGGGACTCTATAACTCCATAAAATTACCAAGTGGTAAAATATTCATTGGAAATCGAAAATTTATTCGATTGGGGGAGAATAGAATAAAAGTTTAAAGGGGAAGATGAAGTAATTCACATCGTATATTGAATGGGATGAGCATTTTAAAAAACTTTTAACTGAAGATAGAGCAGAATTCAAGGAAGACGCAAGAGACAATATAATTAGAACGATGGGATCTCCAGTACCCCTCACAATCTCTGAGGTCAAAAACGTGTGCACAACCTTAAAAAGCGGTAAATCTGCCGGACCCGGAAATATCCCAGCCGAACTTATTAAATATGGCACTGAAGAACTGTTTTGGAGATTACGGAATCTTTTCTAAAAATATTTAAATGGAACTGTAGTCCCAACTGAGTGGAAAACGTCATATATATCCACAATACACAAAAAAGGAAGGAAAGATATATGTGACAATTATAGAGGTATATCTGTGACTAGTACGCTAAGCAGAATATACGGTAAAATAATAAGAAATAAAGTAGAGAGCGAATATAAAGACATGGAGGCAGAAGAACAAGCTGATTTCAGGGCGGGTAGATCGACTTCAGATCATCTCTTTTGTATAACCCAAGTTATTGAAAAGAAAATGGCATACGGTCAAGAGCTGCATCTGCTTTACGTGGATTTGCAGGAGGCATATGATAGTATACCACTAAATCTACTTTGGAAAGCGTTGGAAAACACAAACATAAGCGTACAACTAATTAAGGCCATCCAAGAGTTATACCGCAATAGTAAGGCAAAAGTTAAAATAAAAGCAAAACTCACCAAAGGCTTTCAAGTAAATAAAGGTCTTAAACAAGGTTGCTATATCTCGCCTACGCTCTTCAAGATATACTTGGAACAAGTCCTTAAAGTATGGAAGAGAAAATGCCAAAACATGGGAATTCCGTTGGACGAAACCACCTTGTATACTTTATGTTTCGCCGATGATCAGATAGTAGTGGCTCAGGATTATGACGACCTCGAATATATGACACGAAAACTAATAGAAGAGTACAATAAGTGGGGACTAGAGGTTAATCTCAATAAGACAGAGTATATGTGTATCGGTGGAATGAAACAGGATCTAATCTTAAATACCGGGCAGCGAATTCACTCCTGTGATGAGTATAAATACTTAGGTCTAAAAATTACAGCTGACGGAACACTAGACAAAGCTATAAAAGATAGAAACGTACAAGGAAGAAAAGCAATAACTTTATTAAATGGAATAATTTGGGACCAAAGTATATCAAAACATAACAAAAAGCTTATATATAACACCATTATAAAAAGTATTATTACATACGGCTCAGAAGTATGGCCAATCAAGGATAGAACAGAAAAAATGCTTTCCGCTACGGAGATGGACTATTGGAGAAGAGCAGCAGGGAAATCAAAAAGAGAAAGAGTTACAAATCAAAGAATAAGAGAAATTATGACAGTAGGTGAACGTACTTTAGTGGATGATATAAGAACAAAACAACTGGTGTGGTACGGACATGTACAAAGAATGAATGACGAAAGACTACCTAAACAAATACTACAATGGAAACCAACTGGCCGAAGAAAACGAGGACGGCCAAGGAGAAGCTGGAGAGAAGGAATAGACAGTGAAATAAGAATAAGAGGCCTAGATGATGAATTATGGGCAAACAGAAACGAGTGGAGATTGGGTATCGGAAGACGTAGAACGTTGTGAAACCGATAAATATATATATATATATATATATATATATATATTTATTTTATGTTTATATTTGATTGTTTGAAGTATTTAATATAAAAGTTGTCATTAAATTGATATAAACATATTATTTTCATTCCCAATTATTTTATTTAAATATAACAGTATCACACTATATTTATTCGAAACGTCCAAGACCTTAAAAACTTTATCAAACCAACCAGCTAAATGATAGGCTGATGACTGACAAAGCTTACAACAAGTCTAGTAGGCATATTGTTTTTATGAATCTTAACCATGCCATATAATAAAGGAGTTTTACAATTTATTGGAATATAAGGTTTATTAACTATTAGCTCCGTAAAGAAGATCTTGATTTAATAATCTTTTGAATTCTATGACATACAAAGGGTCTCTATTAATTCTAGTAACATTGAGTTAATGGTAAAGTACAATAAAGTGCTTCGTATGTTGGATGGATTACCAATGGGGTCTAGCCTCTCGCGTTTTCTTGCCGAATTTTTTATGGCTGATTTTGAATATAGGCTATTTTCCTCAAATAGTTCTTTTTTAAACAATATCTTTTTTTTGGACCAGATACGTAGATGATACTTTTGTTCTTTGGAATGGCTCAAAGCCAGAACCTAATAATTTTTGAATTTTTTGAATTCTTTATATAATAAAATTCAATTTACTATCATGGGCGCACCAAGGGGGGGCCTCGGGGCCCGGGTTCCCCCAAGCCTTAGATTTTTTTTACATATTTTCGACATATTTCAGAAAATAAAAACAAAAAATAGCTTGAAATTCGACATCATGAGGCTTCGGGTCCCCCAAGAGGCCTCGGCCCCTCCCCCCAAGACATATTTCTGGGTGCGCCACTGTTACTATGGAGCTGAAAGGGAATGACGGCTTAAATTTCTTAGATTTGGCTATAAAAACACATAACACCAATTTACTATTTTCCGTTTACAGAAAGCCTACTCAAACAGATCATGTTATTCCTCCAAACTTCAACCACTTGTTTTCTGAGAAAAAAGCTTAATTTCACGCTTTAACTCTACTTTCCTTAGATTCTGGAAAAGAAAAAACATTATTTTTTAAATCGCAATTAACTTACTAAAAAATCTGTTGTCCGATCCATTGGATATTTCTATTCCTCCATACCAACCACCTACTACTATGTCGGTTTAGAACGTTTTTCTACGTTGTCCGACGCCTATTCTCCACCTCTTTCGATGCTGACAGTCATCTTCCGTCAGGTTTTTTTCACTCATTGATCTTTGGATTGACTCCCTCTTTTTCTGCGCTCTATTGGTTGCCATTCTAGGACCTGCTTTGGTAATCTTTCGTCGCTCATCCGTTGTACATGGCCGTACCATATCAGTTGCCTTTTAGTGATGTCATCAGTTATGCTTCCCTCGATTCCCATTCTTTCTTTTATGATCTCATTTCTTATATGATCTGTTCTGGATATTCTCATTGATCTTCTTATTGCATCCATTTCGACACTTTCCATTTTTGCTTTGTATTTTTCTGTTACGCGACAAGTCTCTATTCCATACAACAGCGTGCTTTTCACCATTGTTTCATATATGTTAAATTTTACATTCTTTTTTATCTCTCTGCTCCATAAAATACTGTTAAGACAACCAGTAACCTTTTTCGCTTTTACTATTCTTTTTTCCAGTTCTTTACAGTCTGTTCCTGTCTTATCAAATATGACACCCACAGTGTGACAGTCTACATACTCATTGCATGGAGATATTGTTTGTCCATTTTCTAGTTCTAATTCACTTGATTCGTTTCCAATACATAAGTACTGTGTCTTGTCCATGTTCACTGTTAACCCCCACTTTTGGTATTCTTCCGTTAACTTTCTCATCATATACTCCATGCCTTCTTTATCATTAGCTACAATTACTCGGTCGTCAGCAAACTGTAGAGTGTATATGGTAAATCGGTCGTTAAGTTGTATTCCCATTTCGTGTACTTTGCGTCTCCAGTTTTTTAGAGCTACTGCGAGATATATTTTAAAAAGAGTTGGAGAGATACAACATCCCTGTCTTAAGCCTTTCGTTACCAGGAATTCTTTTGAAAGTCGATTTCCAACTTTAATTTTAGATTTTGACCCTTTGTATAGTTCTTTTATCGCTTTTATGTATGTATGATTGATATTAGTCTGCTCTAACACTGTCCATAATTGTTCTACTGGAACGGTATCATATGCTTTTTGTAGGTCCACAAAGGTAACATGAGTCTCTATATTTCTGGCGCTCCTTTTCTCAATTACTTGTTTAAGACAAAACACATTATCACTACAAGATCTGCCTGCACGAAACCCCTTTGCTCTTCTTCTTATTCATGAAAATCATTCTCTATTAGATCTCTAAGAATCCTACCGTATAATCTGCTTAGAGTACTGGTTACAAAATTCCTCTGGAATTGTTGCAATCCAGCTTGTTTCCTTTTTTATGTATTGAGGATATGAATGCAATTTTCCAATCATCAGGTACTGGATGTCCGTTTCTGCATTTATTGATAATACAGTCGAACCTCTCTGACTCGAACCTCTATAACTCGAACCCCTCTATAACTCGAACCTTTTAAGCGGTCCCTGCAGTTTTTAAATGTATTTTAACCTATGTAACTCGAGTTTTTATAACTCGAACTCTCCATAACTCGAACTGTTTTGGTTGTCCCTTCAGGTTCGACTTATAGAGGTTCGACTGTATATTTGAGATTTTAAAATAGTTTCTCTGATCCATATTTGAGCATTTCAGCATATATTCCCCCAGGTCCGCTGACTTTTCCGGATTTAAGCTTTTTAATACTATTCTTTATCATTTCTTTTTCGATGATTACTTCCTCTCCATGTACTTCTATGTCTCTCATCGGAGAGGCTGCCAGATATTCGGGTCTCGTCTCCTGCAGCAGTCCCTTATAGTGTTCTGTCCATTGTTCTGGTTTGATGATCTATATGTTTACTTTTTCTTTTGTGGGGTTTTTTGATGTAGAAATGAATTTCCATACTTCAGAACTCTGCCTACCTCCTACGTGTGTATTTATATCGTGGCATTTGCGCTCGAACATTTCATTCTTTTGTGTGCGTATCAAATTTCTTAGCTGTCTTCTGGTATCCCTGTAGATTTCTAGGTCTGTTTGCTCTTTAGTACTGAGCCATTTCAAGTATGTGCGTTTTTTCTCCTTGACAGTTTCCTGTATTTTCTCCGTCCACCACATCTTATTGTTATTTCTATTATCTTGGTATCCAACAGATTCTTGGCTTGCTTCCCTCAAGCTTTTTACTATGTTTGTATATATCTCTTCAAATGAATGCTGTGTGTTTAATAATTTTTCATCCAATTCTTTCTGATACAATCTTTGCGTACTTTCGATTGCTAGACTTCTAAAGTTGTATTTTTGATTTTCTTCGATACACTCTAGATTTTCACTTTCTCCAATACTTTCGTCTCTATTTGTTTTTCTTACAGGGAATAATATTTTTGCTTTTACCAGATGGTGGTCAGATCCACAGGTAACACCACGAAGTGTTCGCACATCATACCACTTTAGTTCCGAGTGTTGTCCACCTATAGCATAATCAATGATTGATCTAAGATTTCTTGTTGGCTGAATCCAGGTATATCGATGAATATCCTTATGTTTAGAAAAACCATTATTTATTTTTAGATTATGTATTTCACACAATTGTATCAGTCTTAAGCATTAACGTATTAACCGGAGGAGACTAGGAAATAAACAAAAAAATCGGCCGTCTAGATAAACAATTTGTTTTAAAAAACGTACTTCTGCAGTAAAGAAGTCCTCGACTATTTTTGTTTAGTCTATAGAAAACTCAATTTTCTTTCTCTTTAAGAATCATCAAAATTATCCCATCTTTAGGAACCTCTTCTTTCTTTTTTATTCCAATGTTAGGGAAAAAGACAAAACTGTTCTTTTTACAAACCCTTACTATATTAATGGTAACCACCAAATATGGATATAAAAAGCAGTGATCACTTTAAAACGTGCTTCGAGCATTTTATTTTGCTGCTCCTTCGTTTACCTTTATTAAACCAGTGCGAGAGAAAAAAACAAAACTATTCTCGATTACAATCCCTCACTAAAACAAAGGAATTAGAAACATGCCGCAATGGTGTAGGCCCGCGTAAATTATCTTATTTTGTTACTCTTTTGTTAAACCGATGCGAGAGAAAGAGACAAAACTATTCTTGATTAGAAGGTCTCAATAAAGCGAACAAAAAAAACATCTCGAAGTCATTTACGTGCGCTAATAATTTGTATAAAGGGTCACATGCGACGTTGCTGACCTGTCTGTTTACGGTTCGGAATTGTTTTCGTGTTTTTTTTTAAATTATATCTTCGATCTGGACTCAAAATTAATCCTAAAAGCCTTTAAAATGGTGCGGGAGTGTATTTTGTGCTAAAATCTCGACCATCTTAATCCAGAAGTTACGTTTCACAAGTAAGTTAAATAACTTGTTTGACCTTCAAAACAAAACAAATACCAGTGCCGTAGAAATCAATATAAAATAAAAAAAAAAAATATTAGGCCATTATATAAATAATTATTTATTTGTTATAAGTGTTTAAACATAAGTTTAGTTAAAACATGTACAGGGTGTCCCAAGTTTTGGGGTTCTGATACTTTTAACTGAACTACGAGCCTGGATTCAACAGACAAGGTAAAAAAGGTATCTTATTAATATGGCAAGTAATTTTTTTACCTATACCATTTTTATTTAACCGTTTTTCTTGTGTAAACAGTTTTTTTTTTAGATTTGAATCGAGGCAATTTTTTAACTTGGGTAAGTCCTTTTTACCTTCTCTGAATTTTTAAGGTTGTCTAACCTTAAATAAAATACACCAACGTAAAAGCATCTTAACCAAACATCTAAAAAGTGTAAAGGCGAGGTATCTACACGCAGATTTGTTTTTAACCCTATAAAATGCCAGCAAAATTTTTTATTCAAAAAATTTAAAAACAATAAACTATAGTTACCTACTTATTAATTTGTTCTTTGTTAAATAAAATCCATTTCTAAGGATGATTGTTATAACCCAAAAATTGATTGCAATTTATTTAAAAACAAAAAGTAAATTTCGGCCCTGGTATCTAAATAACCCTATTTTTTACATCATTTATAAAATATCTTTTGATTACCTATTTTGAACTATAAGCGAGAAGATATAAATATATGTTCTTTTTTTAAATAAAAAAAGTTATTTTACAAATTAGTATTAGCATTAAGTTATGTGTCAAAAAATAAAAGTGGCAAATAAAATTAATTTTTTAAACTAAAATGATATTTTGTTCAAATGACCTGACCGAAACCATTTTGTTCGAAAAGATCTTTTTCAAGTGACATTTTGTTCGAGTTGCATTTTTTTCGAAAACATTTTGTTTGAGAATCTGATAGAAAACCTTTTGTTCAAAAATTACCTAAATGCATATGACATTTTGTCAAATTGCTTTGTTCAAAAACATCTTGGCATGGCATTTTCTTCGTAAAAATTGTGATCGATATTATGTTCAAATGATTACTTTTTTGAAAATTGTTCCATAAAAATTTTTTCTTGAAATGGATACGTTTGCTATCAATTGATTAGAGTTCAGTGTGGTTCGTTTAACAGGTTAGGATCAATTGATAAGGGTAACACCGATTGCGACCTCCAAAAAAGAGACACAAAGGAGCTAGATTTTCGAAGAGTTTTCTGTTTGAAGAAAATGTTTCCGAACCAAACCTTATTCAAACAAAATGGCATTCAAAAAAGATGTTTTTGAACAAATTGTTTAAAAAAAATGTCAAGTGAACAAAACTTCATTCGAAAAAGATGTTTTCGAAAAAACTATAATAAAGCAATTGCTACAGAACAGAAATTGATATGTTGCACTTTTGTCCAGTTTCTTTTCTAATGCAACTGCTGATGAAAACCAAGATGGTAGTACGACGGAATAAGTGTCGCATTAAGTTTTCTCAAAATAACTCGCTCGCGTTATTTTTTAGGTACATATTTTTTGTAGGTTTTCGTAGACACACCTTTAATCTTACTAAAAGGGACAAAACCACCGTCATCTGAGGCAGTACATAAAAATATGTTTGCAAGAAATTTTAAATTCAGGGAAAATTGAAAAATGAAGAGTAGCATAACCAAAAAAACTATTTTAGTTCTGGGCATGGTTACTATCCTAATTAAAACAAATGGGTAAAACTAACCCTACGTATGGGGTGCATGTTAATAAATCCACAAAGTATAAGCAAATTGTGTCCCCATTAAAGCAATAAATCGAGGGCTTTTTCAAAAAAAGTCCATCCAAATAGAGCTATGTTAATTTTTTACAATATTACTACAAATTTTTCATAAAAAAAGGAACTAAAAATATATTTACTTTTTCATATACAAAAGAAAAGTGGCACTACACATATCTAGCTTTAAAATTGTAATAATGGGGGTGATCTAATTGTCGCTAGGAAAAAGAGAAACCTTTAATACCGTTTTCGGCTGCCGGAGACGACTTCACAATTCTAGGTGAGTGCCCCGGTTCAAAAATCAAGTGGGCTGTCAAGTTTTTATTAGAGCCTGACTCCTATTTTTAATGTTCGACTTCTGTATTTGAGAACCTATCCTCAACAATGCTATTAATGTAAATTTTTATTGTCAATAGGGACCTATTGCAATAAAGCCAGGCACAAATTGTGCCGGGCACTATATTGACAGTTTCGCATTATAAACTGATAGTTGATCTTTCAAAATTGACATACCAAAGTCGAATGTAGAAATTCAGTCGTTTATTTTTCATTAATAGTGGCGTCACTATTAATTCCGGCTCTTATAATACACAAAGGCCTAATTTTGAAAGAAGACAGCTGTTCTTATAATGCGAAACTGTCAGTATAGTGCCCGGCACAATTTTGCCTGGCTTTATTGCAATAGGTCAGCTGTAAACTAAATTAAATTGCTTGTTATTAAAGTAAAGTATTTACTGTTAATAAATAAGTATTTTGCCGCCGTCACTGGTAAATTGATCGACCCATTCAATGTATAAAGAATAAACATACGTCTGCTGTGTGTCGCACAGCGTTGCCATCGTCTTTCCAAAAAATATTTCTCTTCTTTTCCAACTTATTGAAGCATCTAGGGGTCAAATCGAATTGTTTTGATGAATGAATTTTTGCCGCGGTTCCTGGTCTCCTCCGGTTAATACGTTAATGGTCTTAAGCCATTATTATGTGTTACTTCCTCTCCAAATGGTCCTACCACTTTGCCTTGGCTTTGTCTACCAGTTCGACTATTAAAATCGCCAAGCATAATTATTTCCCTGGTATTGCCGATTTTAGTGATTGTCTCATCAAGTTGGTCGAAGAACATTTGTTTTATGGCTACCGTTTCGTCATTTGATGGTGCGTAGGCTGTTATTATGCTTATATTGTGTCCAATCATCTTCATGTTAACTCGAAGTAACCACCTAAATACGTAAAATTAACATTTTTGGGCAGTATCTCTTTGAATGTGGGAAATGTTTTAAAATATTTAAATAGCAATAATATGGTTGTTTACAAATCTTATTTAAATATTAAAAACCTTTTTTCTAAGATTAAAAGACCCAACTCCAACTATAGAAAAAAGCGGAGTTTACTTACTTTTTTGTGATAGCTGCCCAACTAAATATGTTGGACAAACGGGCCGTAGTTAGGGTGCATGAGGATTTAAATTCACAAAAGTCGCCAAACGATAAAAGATCCACTTTTGGCATGCACTTGAGGGACATTCTTTTAGTGTGGAGAATAATTTTAGAATGTTACAAAAAGGCAAAAAACTAAATTTTTTGGAAAATTTTGAGTTTGCAAAATTAGAAATAGATCAATTGTCAATTAGTTTAAATGAAACCACTACCAATTGCTAAAGTTTTAAACAATTTCAAATAAGATCAGCTTATATTTATTGAATATTACCATTTTTGTTAATTTATAAATTTTTTATTTAATGTCACTTTGTGCCTCTTTTTTGAATTTTAGGAATTTTATTATTTCTTGTTTATGGTTTTAACCTATATCTTTCTTTGTGTAGGTCCGTTGGAAGTTTTAATTTTGAACGTTGTTTAGTCTATTTTTAATGATTTTTATTTTTTGTGTTCTGGATTTTGTTTGCTGAAAGATGATTTTTAACTGTCTATAAGTAGTTTATACCATATTTTATATTATATAATATTATAATTTACAGTTATTTTTCTATTATTCTTTCAGACTAGACCACTTGATAGTAGTTCTATAATCGAAACGCGTCGTGTTTTGACAATAAAATTATTTGTGAAGTAGGCTTTTCTTTTCCTCTCCTTTTACTTCAAGAAAAGGAGAAATCTACGATTCATTCGAGATTATTAAAGTAATCGTGTGGGAAATATAACACAAACATTTTCATTCAAGCGCTAGTGCGCAATCGCGGGCGATTCTCGCCGCGCTCCTGACTGCAGTGAATTAGGCGCACCCGGGTCATCACCTTTGTGATTTTCGAATGCGTTTGCGTTGCGAATCGTTTTGACCGTGATAATTTTCAAACGATTTTGGGCTAGCCCAGGTATAACCTTTACCCTAGGGTGACAGTTTTCAAACACACCCCAGTAGAAGTTAATTTTTCCTAAAGATTTGCTTTAAAAACACCGCTTATTTTCAATGTTGACAGTATATTTTTTTAAAATTTCAATTTACTAAAAGCACATGCGTAGATGGACGATTTTAATTTACAGAATTGCTTTTGTAGGTAATGATTTTCTAACATGATGTAGGCTTATTGGGGGCTTATAATTTTATAATTTTTTTTAGACATTCTTAAGTTTTTGTTTGAATTTGCGCTGCTGCAGTACATCATGCACAGGAATACAAAAAATCATTTTAAAACAATGACAAGAGAACTTACCCTTAAAAACCTAGGGATAAGTAGGTATATGTGATCAAAAAACTTTAAATATTTGAAAAAATATCAACAATAAATGGTTACACAAGAATTAAAATCATTATTTTTGTGATAAGGGCCTGTCCTTTAATTACGTAACGCTCTAGGGGAGAGGGGGGTTTGGCCTTGCGTTACACTCAATTTTTCTTTGATGAGTTTTTTCTGGAAAATGCGTTACGAGGGGGGGAGAGGGGGTCAAAAATCCTGAGTTTTTGCGTTACGTAATTTAAGAACGTTCCTTAATCTAAATTATTTTTTAGGTTATTCTGAGTGACCGCTTTTACCAACGACTTCTTCGGTCCATGTCTTTTCCTCCTCTTGAAGTAAGGAACCCCATTTTCTATACCTAGAGCAATAAAGTAAACTCAATGTTACTTATTCCTTAAGATGAAGCAATTTCTGAAGACATTGTTTAAAAACTGCCGTTTTTAACTATATTGCTTTCCTTTCTCTAGAATTTTTGTCGAAAATAAATAATATTTGTATCATCTGTCAAATATATTTGCTTAAATTATATGGTTAAAGTTTAATTGCAGGTGTTTAAATATGCACGCAATAATTCTTACCTCATTTTCCATTAATAACCTTTTTTGACAGATGATTTTTTGGTAATTGTTGCTCCTTTTTGTCCTTATATTTTAAAACGAAAATGGTACTTGACGGCGTTTTACAAATACACATTTTGTTTTTAAAAGCAAATTAAATTAATTTATTTTGGCAAAAAAGTTATCATTTTGTTAAAGAATTTGAAAAAAGAGTTGCATCTATCTAGACCCCCCTCCCCCATAACAGATAATGACTAAAATGAAGTTAGAATAATTGAGGCGCTGAGAACCAGAGCGGACCATCCACTGACTGATTTAAACGGAGATAAAATAGTTTTTAAAAATACGCATTTTTAATTATTTTTTTATATTTTTCTAAAGGTTTTATTCAAATGCACCATCTGTTATAGGATGCTTGCAACTTAGATGGTCCACTTGAACTTTGAAAAATATAATTTAAAGTATGGGAAACTCGCCTTGGTCCGATAATTTGGTTGTAGGATGGTCCGCTTTGCTTCTCAGCGCCTCAGTCATAAACTAATTTTGTACAAAAAAAAATACTACTTCTTTAGTTCTTTTACTTTTTTTCGATTTGGAAAGGGGATGCAGCATCCAGTAGAGCTACACTCCCTTCTCGTAGAACCACGAGGGTTAGAAAAAAGAAACAAAATTCACGTTGGGTACTTCACTTGTCACCTTTTTACATTCTATCAAAATTTCGGACTTTCATTGTCTATTTATTTTAAACACGACGTTTCGGTTATTAATTATCTCTAACCGTTTGTGTAAGTGTAAACTAAAACGGCTAGAGATACTTACTAACCGAAACGTCGTGTTTAAAATAAAGAAAGGCAATGGAAGTCCGAAATTTTGTTTCTACTCAATCATTGTCTACTACAGTGGCGTATATACGGGGAGGGCCCGGGGGGGGCCGCCCCCCCCCCCGAAGCTAAGATTTTTTTAGATATTTTCCACATATTTCATGAATACAAACATAAAATAGCATAAAATACGGCCTTATGAGGTCCCCCCCCCCCCGAAACTGTCTAGCCCCCCCCCCCCGAAACTTTTTCCTATATACGCCACTGGTCTACTAGTTTTAAACTAACTTTAAATCCTTGCTCAAATGTAAAGATATATATAAAAAAAATTGTTTATACGAAATATTTTTGTAGAAGTTCTATTTTTTCTGTATGAGCAATTTTTTAACCATTTAGAAATAATTTCTTTTCCTTCACATTTTCGTTAACCCCGCAATTTACTGTGATTAACAGTTTCAAATGTATAGATGCATTGTTATTATTAATTTTGAGCATTTAAATAAAACTATTCACTACCATTTTTCTTCTTGGTATTTTATTCAGAAAATCTCGCAATTTTTTCAAATATATAATTGACTATATTTTTCGAGTTTAACTTTGTTTTCTTGTTCTAATGGAAATCTTGTCAAACCAGGAGCATTTCCTAAGTTGATATTTAGTATTATTTTATTGATTTTACTTTCTTTTATAATGCCATCAAAATTTGTTTAGCAATGACTGTTCAGTAATTTTTTTACAGAAAATAAGTAATTTTACCTTCTTTGTACATTATTTCCTGTCATGTCAGTGGTAGTTGGTATCCGGCTTATACTGCTGCTTTTTCTAACTTCAATTTTTGAGCGATTAGGGGTTTGTTGTAACAGTGGTGACGTCACCATTAAAGAATCATCCTCGCTGTCCACCGTGTCGGAGCTAGGACTTACCACTGTTCGTCGCTTTAAACTCTGTTCCAGCCTTCTTAGGAACCTGTAATAAATCTCAAAGTCAAATTCACCCTTTCTATAAAGAAAAACTACACCAAAAATAAGCAAAATCTTAGCCAGTTTTTTCTTGCAACTAAAATATTTTGAACTTCCAATATTTCATTTTAAGGTATTGCCTAAGATATAAATCCTAATAAATTTTCCTCAAAAGTTTAGTGAATACGAAAGAAGTAGCTGTTTAAGTAAAATGTGTAATGACTTTAATGATAAGATTTATAAGCGCTGCAGGTGTAAGTCCTTCAGGGTTGGATGGGACAGGCGGGCAACCGGGCAAATGCCTGGTGGGCCGGTACAATTTAGGGCCGGATGGGCCACAGGCCCGATGTACCTATTCCAAATTATTAATATTTATTTTTGTATATTCGACAAACGAACTAATTAAAACATTAAACATTTAAATTTAAAAAATTTGTATGTAGTAACTCCAGACCTGCGTTACTCGTTTGAATGTTATAGTTACATAATGTTTATAATGTATCAAGGAGATAATGTGATAATGGCACTAACTTATTAATATCTTTTTACAATACCAATATCCAGAAGAAAAAATGGGAGATTAAAAAAATGTAATAAAAATATTGTCCAATTTTTTCTTATTTGTGTTACTGTTGTGAAATCTCTTTTAACACACTTTGTTGACTATTTTGGTGGGGATTGATCCCCCTGATCTCCTCTTTCGGTACGGCCTTGCCAATATATCTCATATCTTAGTTGCGAAAGATGATTTTTGTTCCTAAAATACATAAAAAATCTAAGAAATCGATTAACCGATTGAAAAATCGGTATTGAGTCCAATTTAAATTAAGGAGATCATAGATAAAATTGCAGCATCAAGTTCATTATTAAAAAAGTCGTTACCATATGAAAAATTAGCTTACCTGCTCTGCCCCCGGTAGTTAAAAGGGCGCAAGTGACGAAAGTGTGGTTCGGAAAAGAACGACTTCAAAGTTTTAATTGTACATAAGATACAGTTACTGCTATTTATTTTTTTTTTAAATTTTATTACATAGGACATGATGAAAAATCTGTCGAGACCAAAAACCTAAATTCGAAAAAAAAAATTACTTGCAGCCTTTTAACTAACGGGGGTAGTGCTGTTGTATTTTAACATTTTGTACGTTTTTTTTTGTGTTTTCTTTTTGTAAAAAAATTAGATATTAATTTTGGTAATTTATTTATTTTTATTTATTTATTCTTCAATGTATCTACAGCATTACGCCAATTACAGATACAAGTGCTAAAATACAAAAAAAAGTAGGTACATATAGAACACATTAATCGCACTCATTGTTTGGTTCGGAGTCTGCAGCACTGAGCCATACCGAAGTAACCTTCATGTTCTATTGGGGCAGTAGCCATCTGGCAACCGCACACGAGATCCAACACTTATCACTAATCCTCACGAAGTTTCTTATCTAATATCTTCTTAAATGCCTTTAATGTGATATTATCTATGTCAATATTTGAGGCATACTGATTAAACAGGTTGCATAAACTATATATAGAAGCACTCTTAAAAAGGTTAGTCCTTGGATAAGCTAAGTAAAAAAACACTTTTACTTCTAGAATTCAATCTGTTAACGAAAAAAGGGAGCTGATTCAATATTTCCGGATAATCAATATTATTTGTCAGAATTTTAAACATTGTACGGAGGCATATTTTAACATGACGCTTATCCAAGGACAGTCTATTAAACACATGAAGCAAAAAAGGATTTTCTCAGCCACGTTGGGGGTAAAAACCAAACTTTCTATAAAACATACATTTTAAAAATCTTCGTTGTACTCCTTCAATAGCACTTATCCAAATTTGATACTGTGAAGACCATATTACACTACCATATTCTATTATTGGCAACACTAAACTATCAAAAAGTTTGAGACTAACATCAGTACTAAATGACTTTGTATTCCGAACTATAAGTCCAGAAACTTTCTAAGCGCTCTTTATTTTTAATAATATGTATTCTGAGAATGAGATATTGTCATCAAATATGACCTTCAAATCCTTCTGACAGTTCACACGCTTAATATCTATACTATCTAGTGAATATTTAATATCAATAGTATTTTTATTACGGGTAAAAGATATACAAGAACATTTATCCAAATTTAAGTTAAAGCTATTATCACTTGACCAATCTGCAACCTTATGAAACTTATTTTGAAGTACTTTACAATCATCCAAACAGACAATTCTAAAAAATAATTTATAATCATCAGCAACTGCCAATGATTGCACATTTTTTGTTCTTGTTAGAATTTTGTTAAATGCAACATAAAAAGCAATGGCCCAAGGTTTGAACCTTGAGGAACTCCTGATGAACTTGCATAAATCTCAGTTTTGCAGCCTTTAATTTCGACATATTGAGTTCTTTTGCCTTTGTTGCTGCCCAGATATGATATCATTAATTTAATTAAAAATGGCGAGACATCCATATTTCTAAGACCATCTATTATGATACTCTGCCTAATTTTGTCAAAAGCTTTTTCTAGGCCAGTAAAAATCAATCAACTTGTGCCTTTTCATATATCGCTTCATAAATATATTGCGCAAAGTTAGCCAGATTGGTCAAAGTAGATTTTTTTGGTAGAAACCCATGTTGATATGGATAAATTTTTGCCGATACTTCATCGTATAGCATTTTATATACAACAATTTCAAAAATTTTTCAGAAGCACTTACAATAGTTATTAGCCGATAATTTTTAATTTCTCTTGCTCCGCTCATATGTATGGGAATCACCTTACTAAGTTTCCATTTGTTTGGGAAAACAGTAGTCCTGATAATTAAATTAAAAAGAAATTTAAGTGGTAAAATTAGATACTCACCACAGCCCTTTCAAACATACGAGGGGATTCCGTCAGGTCCAATTGCTTTGTTGGGTTTAATTTTACGGATGGCTTTGTTAATATCGTCCTCTGCTATTAATTTATTACAGAAGTTGTTTTTTAAATATGTATTTTCACAAATACTTAAGTCATCATTATTAAAAACGGATTTAAAATAAGTTGCAAAGCCATTGATAATGGCTTCCGTACCATTAAATATTACGTTGTTAAGAGACATTTCCTCTAAAGAATCTGGGCTATCCCTTAAGTTTTTTACATGGGACCAGAAAAATTTTGGGTTAATTTTTAAACTATTTTGTACGTCCCTAAGGTACTGTGTGTGAGTCTCATTTATTTTATTCTTGATGAACTTCCTTAAGTTCACATATTTAGACTTCCAGTATTGGGATTTTAGTTTACGAGATTTTACTAAATATTCGTGTTTTTGCTTTAAAAGTTTGATTATTTCACGAGTATACCAGACCGGATATTTTTTAATTTGTTGCCAAGATTTAGGAACACATTGGTCAAAAATATCATAGACAATATTATAAAACGCATCACGTGTCATATCCATCCGTAAAATTCGTTAGTTCATTCCAGTTCTAAAATTTAAAAAGATTATACATTCAAACATAATTTGCTTTTTTGAAATTAAATTTATGGGTTGGTACTAATTTGTATTCTTTAATATCGGTCATTGGTATAACATGAAGTCTTAAACATGGATGGTGCTTATCAACTGGCGGTAAAGGCTCCACAGCACATTCAATCAATAAATCACTAAAATACGTCAAAACCAAATCCAATATGACATTATTATGATTCCTGACTAGATTTTGTTGACTTGATTTTTGAAACCATTAAACGCAATAAAGCCTCTTAAATTATTTACGACATCCCCACTGCTCAATTCATTCACATAGTCAGGAACATTAAAATCACCTATTATTATAAGACCAGAGTTGGTTCTGTCGCCAAAATTAAGTTGTATTTTACCATCAAATGTTTCATAAATCTCACAAGAGCTATTGGGAACTATATAAACTAAAACCAAAAACAAAAAACGGTTAGAATCAAGTTTAATTTTTATGCACATAGCCTCCTGTTCACTGTCAAAAAACTGGCATTCCAGTACATTAAGAGAATCTTTAACTGCTATAAACGCGCCACATCCTTGCTTCTTACCAGTAATTAAACTATTTCTAACTTTCCTTTCTTTATTATCCAAGCAAAATTCTGAAGTCGAAATATTATAATTTAACCAAGTTTCAGACAATGGTATCATATCATAGTCAAAATTAAGTAAGTTCATCTTAAGACTATCTAGTTTGGTTTTTATCCCCCTGCAATTCTGGTAGAAAACCGTCAGTCCATCATGAGTGCTTAAGAGTTGACTATGGTTTCTGTGGCTCGATGAAAATTTTGTTTTGAAACCACGTTTTCTGTAGGTATCTCTTCAAAAATATCTAAATTTATTATAGTTATACAGAATATAGAACTTTACAAAAATATTTAGAGCATTATCACAGATATTAATAAAAAAGGAGATTTTCTGAAAGTGTTTAAACACCTTGTATCTCACAAGTTGGGATGTTAAGGACATGCATACATATGTTTATTTGAAGATTTTTTCTCAAAATGCAAATTATATCCTTTAAAATTAGCATGTTATTTAATAACAAAACCTCTATAATATCAAAAACAAAAATTACACAATATGGCTTCGCTTTCTTTGCCGTAAAATTTTTGTGCCGGAGCGAGGGCCGAATACAAAAAAATTGCCAGGGCCGGTTTGTTTGAGCCCATCCAACCCTGAAGTCCTTCCAGGAAAGATTAAAAGAAGCATTGCATAATTGATTTTGTTTAGAATTAATAGAACTTTTCTCCAAAGACCAATAGTTTAAATTTAAACTTACCGAATCTGGTTACTAATAGCTCTTAATCTACTAACTTTCTGAGTTTTCGGCGTTCTGGAGAAATCGAGAGATTTTGATAACATAGGAGAAATGGCGCTCGAGTACTCCTAGTAGAAAAATAAAAAACAATTAACATCAGCGCAAGGTAATAATAGTCTTGCTTACACTTTAGTGTTCCCATGTAAAGAAAACACTTGGCAAAATTTTATTACCTTTTCATCCACTCCTCCCTCCAAAGATTTATTCCCTCTTTGATCTAACCAACCAATAGGTGAACTCCACCTAATAGTGTCAGGGCTTGGGCTACTTGAACTCCTTTTGAACTCCCTATTAGTGGATGTCAAGCTTTCAGAGCTACTTGATGAACTTACGATTTTGGCTCTGACCAATCTCCGTTTGGGACTTAGTTTCCTTGGTGGAGGTACCTAGGATTAAATTTATTCGTCTAGCGCTACTACTGTTATAATAAATTCTAGAAATAGGAAGAAACCAAGGAACTTATTGAACACACTCGTACTATAGTTTTTCCGATTATTACTATCACAACAATTAAAGATGGTTTCAAAATAAATCTAACTAAAACAAAATTTATTCTTATTGCAAAAACGAAAATTTTTAAAGAAACAACAGATTCTTTTAGTATATTACTAAAGATCAAACCTAAGATTATGCGAACTGCAAAAATATCATAATAATTGGAAGGGAAAATAAAGTCCGTAACTCCACGCTATAGGCCAAGCGTCAGGGGATTTCTATTTGCAAAAAGTCGAACAGAAATTAAATTTGATGGGATGGTAGACATAGGTCTCCAGATCGGAGAGTTGCCGCTCCAGGGAGGGGGGGAAATGAAAACTCTTCATCGCGGCGCTTGGAGAAAATTAGCACCGTTGGAGTAGGTGCTATAAAAAAACATTTCAAACAAAATTGCGCACAACTTTGATTTTATGCATTTTTTCGCCCCGATCAATAGTTTTTGCTTTACGGCGCGCCAAAGTTGGGGGGTAGTTTGCAAAGTTTAACAAAATCAGAGTTTCATCGCGGATTAAAACAAATATGGCTACCAAACAATTCTGGTATATTTTTTTTTCTATAAGAGTAAGGTCTTCTAAGTAAACTAATGCTTAATTCGTTACATTTGACTTTATATTATAAAAGATATGACTTTTTGAAGCGCGCCCGTACATCCTTGGATATGGGCATTTTTAATTTATCATGATCTACGGTCGATATTTTCTTATTATTGTTGACCTAGAATAGTCAGGAAGATTTTCAAAGGACCTGGATTTGAGGTATATAGAAAATTTTATTGCTGATTCTTAAAACCCAAGAACTCATCTTTAAGGATCCGGTTTAGGAAATAAAAATTTTAAAAAAATTGTTTAAAAAAATATAAATCCAACGCGTATTTAATAGCTGTTGGGGTTTCATTAAATATAGTAAAATCCTCGACCCCCTCCACGCCATCTTATATTTTAGACTATTGTTTCCTTTAAAAGCCTGTTACTCAGAAATTACTTACTTTTGAGAAAATCTGTAGAGCGGAAATATAAAGCTCATTGAAAGACCTATCGAACAAGATATCTGCGAGCTACCTAATAGTTCAGGCAAGATTCGGGAAAATCCACTTTCTAGAAGCATTTTATATTACTTTTTGGCAAATGGGCAAGTCCCCCTATTTTGACCCCACTGAATCCGAATATCCCTGTTGCCAACTCTAAATATTGACAGGGGCTGAGATATTCAAGATGGCGGCCAAAATGGCGGCGGAATTTTAAATTGCCGCTGGAAAGTCCAAATTGTCACAGGTATACATTCAAAATATATATTTGTATAATTAAAAAATAATAACATATTATTTTTTTTTAATGGCTGCAAAAACCTCCAAAAACCCCCCAGACCCCCCAAAATCTGAAAGTTTGAAAGTTTTTAAGAAAATTTGAAAAAGCCTCAAACTTTCAGATTTTGGGGGGTCTGGGGGCAGAGAGAAAAGAGAAAAATGTATAATATACTTTATTGTAGACAATAAAATTCCCTTTTCAACATGGTATAACTTAATAAACTTAGACTAATAACAAGCTCTCCAGCGGCGTCCGTTAATTGAAGTAATTAAAAAAAGTTGAAAAAATTCCTATGTTTTTTCCAAGATTTAATTAATTTAATTTCTTAAAAAACTAATATCTACAGAAAACCATGTATTACATTTTGGTATACTCAATAAAATTTCCTTCAAAATGACGTATAACATGATTAAATCGGTTTTATAAATAAAACTTCAGAGGCATCTGTAAATTAAATTAATTTTGAAAAAACAGAAAATAAACCATTTTTGTTACACGTTTATCTCATTTTCTCAAAAACTAAGATTAACATGAAAAAACTTGTTCTACACTTTTTTGTAGACAGGGAAATTCCCTTTTTAAAAATGTGACACTCGGTGGGTTCTGACTTATAGCAAACTCTCCAGCGACGTCGGTCAATGGGGGTGATTTCAACAAATCATTAAAAAAAACATGTTTTTCATACTTTTTATGTAATTTTCCTAAAAACCAAGCTCTTTATCAAAAAATGTGTTCTACACTTCGTCATAGCCAATAAAATTTCCTTTCAAACGATGTATAACAAAGTGGCAGTTATTTTATATTTACCGCTCCAGTGGTGTTCTTAATTTAAAGAAATTATTTAAGATCAATTCAAACTAATCAATTTTGTGTCTTATTAGCTTTTCGGTGGATAATAAAGAGCGGCGGATAAAAGGTCGAAAGTACAAAAGGTTGAAAGTACAAAAAGTCGAAAAAATAAGGTCGAAAGTACAAAAGGTCGAAAATACAAAAGGTCGAAATTACAAAAGGTCGAAAGTACAAAAGATCAAAAAACAAAAGGTCGAAAGTTCAAAAGGTACGGCCGCGGGTCCACATCGACTGAACAGGTCAATTCGACTTGATACGGTAAATTTGTATTTTTAATATTTTGTTTTGTCGATTTTTTTCGACCTTGTGTACTTTCGACCTTTTATGGCTTCGACGGCGGGCCCGATAATAAAATGTCCTTTTAAACAGTGTGTCACAAAATGTGACCCATAGTATAGAAAACTCTCCAGGGGCGTCCGTAAATTGCATAAGGCAAAAAAATATCAAACTCTTCCTAACAGGTTGTTGACCCAATGAGTACCTAAATATGATTATGCCCCCCCCCCCCCAACCGTTGCATAGGATTAACCACTTTATATTTAGTTCCATATGCTTAAAAAATAACCAAAAACACCTGTGTCAAAGTTACTACTATTACTTTCTGCACAAAAATATTGCTTAGGGGGGGGCATGGCCCCTATGCCCCCTCCCCTTATAACCACCGGTGTTTTTTTTGCTTTAAAGATTTTATTTAGAAAAATCAAAATATCTAATCTAATCAAAAAACAGTTTATGTTAATTGGGAAACATTTTATTTTAGTAAGTATAAATTACGAACCTTTTTGAAGTATTTTTTTTTATTTCAAATTAGCGCATCGACCACGAAGGGTCATTAGCGCACGATGATAAGGTAATCTTGGTATTTTATATACATTGTCATAATTTACAGTCTTTTAAAAAGGCAAGCACACTGTTTGTATTTTCAATTTTGTTGTTTAGTAAAACACTGATGTTTCCAGATAGTTTATGTTTTTGTCTTTCGTTTATATACGATACGCAATCGATTAATATTTGCTTTATTGTAATAATTTCTCGACACTGTGCACATTCGGGGGGGGTTATTTTTTTTTAAGTGTGTTCGTGTGTTAATTTTGTATGACCTATTCTTGTCGAGATGGATAAACTTGCACTTTTCGCGATTTGGTCAAGTATTAAAGTAAGTATTTATCATAACATTAACCTCACTTTGTAATATATCATTTAAAAAGAAGTTGTCTTATACTCAATAAAGAATAAAGGCACATTTTTTTCTGAAAATCTTAGTTAGAAAAGATATTTAAATATGCAAGAGAAACTGATTATTTCAGTTATTTTTGAAATTATGTTTATATTAGTACGCCCCTGAAGCCTTAAATATGGCAACAACCCGACATTTTAATAAAGTTTTTAAAAGAAAATGTTATGTTCTACAATAAAGTATACAACATATTTTTACCTAAAAAGTGTAGTTTTTGAGAAAAATTTGAAAAACATATAATGAACATGTTTTTTCTAAATAATCCCAATTTACGTATGCCACTGAAGAGCTACTTGCTTTTCCTAACCTTATTGACCAATACATTGTTGGAAAGGGAATTTTATTCTCCACAAAAAACTGCTTTGCAATTTTTGATAAAAAGGTTAGTTTTCGAGAAAATTTCATAAAACTGAAAAAAACAGGTTTTTGGGGGTTCGGGGGGGGGGGGATTTTCTCCGTCCCTGTCGATTTTCCGAGTTGGCAACAGAGATATTCGGATTCAGCGGGGTCAAATTAGGGGGAAATGGTCTGTTGCCAAAAAGTAATATGATTTGCTTCTAGACCGAAAACGGAAAGCCTTTTAAAATAATATGCTCTGACTATAAGTACTACCGTTGCGTTGCAAAGATACGTACCTTGAAGCATCCCTAATATGCTGAATTCTTGCACATTTTATTCAAAAGAAATACAGCAAAATTTTTTATTTTAACCAATTTTCTTAGAAACCAAGCTCTTTGTGAGAAAAAGGATGATATACTTTTTTGTAGACAATAAAATTTTCATTTTAACTATGTATCACTTAGTAGGAATAATTTTATTCCTAGTGGCCCAGTGGCATCCATAATATGTCGGTGATTTACAGAAATCGTCGTAAATCTACTGAATTTTTAGGTTTTTATCCAATTTGTTTAAAAACAAAGCCCTTTAGGAAAAAAGTGTGACAAAAAAAATCTTTATTTTTATTTGTTTTTTGCAATTTTGGTAAAAACTATGCTTTCTAGGAAATTACTTTTAAAATACTTTATTAAGAAAACTAAATTTCCTTTCCAACAATGTATGATCCAGTAGGATTAAGTCTATTACTAAAGGCACAGTGTCTAAACGACAGTTTAGCCATTTTTACCATTTTACATTTTTTAAGATTTTTCATATTAAGTATAGGTTTTTTATTTTAGAAGCATATTAAATATTTTTAGTTTACTATAAAAAGTTAAACACACCTTGCCGCAACCTCGATGCAAGGTTTAATATAAAAAATAAAATACCTACGAACTTCAAAGCTCACGTTTAGATGTAAGAATTTCTGTATAAAAGAAAAATCTGTGAATTAATAAAAGGAGTTAGCAACCTGTACTGTAATAGTATTAACCTACATTGGCCGAGCCATCTTGCCATTATCCTATAGTGAGGCTGTTATAGGGAGGAAGGGATTTAGAGATATAGGAATTCCCTATATTTCTTCATAGTCCTTCGAGCAAAAAATTAGGAAGAAAAAAGAAGTAAACTGCACCAACCCGGATCGAACCAGTGTCCACAATAGGCCCAAGTCGCCACAATCAGGACCGAACCAGTGTTCACAACAGGCCCAAGTCGCTACAACCGGGATCGAACCAGAGTCCATAACAGGCTCAAGTCGCCAAAATCAGGAACAAGCAGTGTCCACTACAAGGCCCAAGTCGCCGCAGAACCAGAAACAACCAGTGTCCACTAAAAGGCTCAAGCCGCCGCCACAACCAGGACCATCCAGTGTTCACTATTAGGCCCAAGTCGCCGCAGAACCAGGAAGAACCAGTGTCCACTACAAGGTCCAAATCGCCGCAGAACCAGGACCATCTAGTGTTTACTACAAGGCCTAAGTCGGCGCACCACCAGGACCATCCAGTGTCCAATACAAGGCCCAAGTCGCCGCACAATCAGGACAATCCAGTGTCCACTATAAGGCCCATGTCGCCGTACAACCGGGACCAATCAGTGTCCACTACAGGGCCCAAGTTGCCTCACAACCAGGACCATCCAGTGTCCACTATAAGGCCCAAGTCGCCGTATAACCCGGATTATTCAGTGTCCCCTACAACACCCAAGTCGCAGCCACAACCAGGACCAAAAAGTGTCCACTACAGGCCCAAGTCGCCACACCGACCAAGACCAGTCAGTGTCATTAATTACAACCAGGACAACAAGTGTCCACCCACAGGCCAAAACACCACTACAACCAGGAGTCAGTCAGTGTCCATCAACCCGACATCAACGCAGCAAAAAGAACAGGGCCCAGTGACTGACCACCAGAAATCAAGTCACGAGCCAGTCACCGTCAACCTACGATTATATATTGTCTTCCAACAAGGTACTGCAGCCAAAAAAAGTCAATACCCAATCAGTGACCACCAAACCACATACAAGCACCAAAAATCCGTGACAGTCAAGACCTATTAAAGCACCGTCCGATCAAAGGACCAGTCACAGCCAATTAACGCAGCATTTTAGCAAGGCAACCAAAATGGAGGAAGCAAACAAAATATGCGACGCGCTTTTATTGCATTACCAAGATAGTTAATAAATTAAACATATTTAATATTATATTAAATATTTTAAAATAATCTAAGAAATCATTTTATTGTGTCTTGTATTAAGGCTGCTGACGCGTGCAAAGGGTGTGCTCGTATGCTCAGAGATCCGGAGCTTTGGGGTGGGATAAAGCAAAATAATAAATTAATCAAATTAATTTAATTATAAAATAATCAGATGATCTCGAATAATGGACGCCAGGAAGTAGCAAGCCTTCTCCAACCTCTCGATCAACTGAGAACCTTAGTGCACACAGCAAAACGACATAATCAAAATATTTATACCAAAAGATAGCATTGGGGTTTCATGAATAAATAAAAATACTGAAAGTTGGTTTTACAAAATTTAATGAAAATCAAATCAAAGTTAATTCAATGATACATGGCAGAATACAACTTACTAGGTTTGCACATTATCATGTGAGATAATTAAAGAGAACTAATAAATTTATACTCCGAAGTAGCAAAGTAATAAGAAAATAAAATTATTGAAATTATGGATACATTAAAAGTGCAAACTCAGTGTCCTTAATAAACCTGATTTACTAATCAGGTTTATTAAGTGTCCTTATCGGAGGCGAGGTTACCGAATAAAATAAGATCTTATTTTTTTTTATCTGCGCATGACCCAGGACCGCATAAATACAAATTAAATAGGTAATTAATAACCAAAATTAATATTAATAATTAAGACAGAAAATATATCCAATTAGGTAACATGACCTATATACGTATAATCATAAACAAGGGAGGGAAGATAATTACGTAAGTAATCAAAGTAAAGTTACTCTTGATTTAACCGAAGTTAATTCACTAAAACCGAAGTAATATATGAATGCAAGATATAACTAAAATTAACCGAAGTTAATTACAAACAGGTGGTCGGTCGAGACGTCTTTCGCATGAAAAAGTCAACAAACCAACCGAACTGTAGCAATAGGGATCTCCAGTCCAATAGTTCCCACTCTTAGGTTACACTTTTGTGTTCTTAGTTAGGAATAGTAGCATAGGGAATAAGTAAAAAATGTAAAGAAACGCAGCTCAAAAACACTTTGACTTACCCTTGGATGAAAGGAACTTGGTACATGGACAACTGCACAGTCGAATCCAAATAATTCCAATCAAAGTAGTAGCAGTAGCACTTCAAAGCAATCCATAAATGTTTATACACGACCGCTGTCTTAAAAGGCACGCATGTGATTTCACTTGGCGATCAATATATATCACTGGTATGGAGAGTACCCCAAATATTCGCATGAGCTCCGTATAGCAAGACGGACGTTGGAGCACTGCTATATGTAGCAATACAGCAGTAAGGTATGTATAAAATTAGGGAAAACTTAAATTAAAAAAGGATGGAAAATGGATATACTCAAGGTAGAAAAAGCAAAAATAATAAAGTAAAGTCAATGCATTCTTGAGCATATAATTCACCGCGCAAATTCAAATTTTTACCCTTTTTGTAGGCAAGGCATATCTTAGTAACTAAATTAGTTTAAACCAAGAAATAAAAGTAACTTTAAGTATAAAGTTTTAGCATAACTCTAGCAAAAAAAAGAAAATAAAAAGCATTCTAATTTAGATAAATGTCTCTAAATTTTATATCTTAAAACTAAACGCCGGGACGAAGCATTCCGGCCCCCCTGAAAATACCCAGGGTATGGTATTTTCTGAACTAAGCATTAGGGAGAGGGCACAATTTCACCAAAGGCCTCTTGAATAAACCTTTGGAGGTTTTAACTGTAGCAACTCTTACTACATTATCAGTACCAGGGTGCAATCCTACTACTCGTCCCAATACCCAATTTAAGGGAGTGGTTTGATCATCTTTGATCAAAACCATCGTATCAATCGCACTGGGATCAATTTTGTCTTGATTCACTTTAGCGTGCTGTTGCAATGTATGTAAGTAATCTCTGTGCCATCTACGCCAAAAATCGCGATGCAGTTTTTGCAGCAACTGCCACCGAGAAAGCCTATTTAAAGGCACTTGGTCAAAATCGAGGTCTGGAACAGTCGTAAGTGGTTCCAGGCTAAGGAAATGACCGGGCGTCAGTGCAGTCAAATCATTTGGATCTATGCTGACTGGACACAAAGGCCTAGAGTTGAGGATAGCTTCTACTTGAGTAACCACAGTATAAAGCTCCTCAAAAGTAAGCACCTGTTCTCCAATTACTCGTAGTAAATGAGACTTTGCACTTTTGATGTTACTTTCCCACAAACCGCCCATGTGGGTGCGGATGGAGGGTTGAAGTGCCAACGAATTGATTCGCGATTAGCAACTTCAGCAAACATCTCGTTAACCATTTTAGCAGAAAGCGTAAAATTTGACGCGTTATCCGAGTAGACTACTTCCACGCGTCCTCTTCTGGTCATAAAACGTCGGAATGCTGCCATAAAAGCGTCTGCCGATAAGTCTGACACAATTTCTAAGTGTACCGCCTTCGTACAACCGCAAATAAATAGAACGACATAAGCCTTAAGTCGTTTTGCACCGCGCATGCGGCTCATTGTAATAGCAAAACTTCCCGTAAGATCAACGCCAACGTTTTTCACACGCTTTTGCTTGTGAAACGCGAAATTTTGGCAAATTTCCAACAGGGGGTTGATAATTACTGGGGCGCGTGCGCCAGCATGTAGAACAACGCGAAATTATTTTTCTTATATGCCTTTTAGCTGCAAAAATCCAATAATTTTGAAAAAGTAAAAATAAAGTCGTGTTTATGCCGGTATGCATATGTTTCTCGTGAGTATGCGCAATCAATAACTTTGTAAATTGAGAATCACCGGGTAAAAGTATAGGAAATTTTTTGTCATAATCTAATTCCGAATTGCATAATCTTCCGCCAATGCGTAAAATATTATTTTGATCCAAAAACGGATTTAATTTTCTAAAAACCTTTGGCAACGGTTTATTATCGACAAGTAAAGAAATCTCGTTTTGAAAATATTTATTTTGCACGTGTTTTATAAGCACAAATATAGCATTTTGTAACTCATATTGTATTAACCACGTAGAATTAATAATAATTTTCTCATTATTAAATTTACGCGCGCGAAGATTGTGAATAAAACGTAGTATAAAAGCAACAAGTCTAATTAAACGCAAAAAATTTGAAAATTTGTTAAGCAGACAATGCAAAAAATTTGGTTCAATTGTTGCAGCAAACACCAATTTTCGCTCCTCTTCCAGAGCTTCTTTGGGTGTTGTAATATTATTTTTAGTAAAATCCCATGTCTCTTGTGGCTTACAAAGGAACTCGGGTCCTTGCCACCAAAGGGAACAATTAATTAAATCTGCAGGCAATAGACCACGTGACCCGGGGTCCGCGGCATTTAATTCAGAAGGAACATGGTTCCAATCGCAAGGCTGAATTTTTTCTTGTATGTATGTGACTCGGTTGGATACAAAAGTGCGCCACGCATGTGGTGATCCTTTGATCCAAGAGAGCGCTACCATACTATCCGTAAAAGCAATAGTATTTTGAAAAGCAATTTTATTAGCAAAAGTATTTTGAATAAATTGAATGAGTTTAGCTAGCAAAACTGCCGCACAGAGCTCCAAACGGGGAATACTGATTCTTTTTATGGGAGCGACTTTCGATTTCGCGCTCACAAAATACGTTTTAATATCTCCGTTTTGATAAACAATACGAAAATAAACCGCCGCACACATACCGCGCTCGGATGCATCGCTAAATCCAATAATTTGACAAAATTGAAAATTAGAGAGATCAATCATTCTTGGGATATAAAAATCAGAAAATAATTTGAGTTCTTCCTCGAATTTTTTCCACTTGGAAATTATTTCCGGGGGTGCTAACTGATCCCAATCTAACTTTATAAACCATAAGTACTGGATTAAATTTTTTGCAAAAAACGTAACCGGTGTAAGAAAACCTAAAAGGTCAAAGCATTTCGCAAGGGTACTAAGCAAATTACGCTTAGTGCAAATTTTTGTATTATAATTAAAAGAATAAAAAAAGTTATCACTTTGAGGGTTCCACCTCAAGCCTAAAATTTTTAGAGAGTTTGCATCCTCTCGATCCAAAGAAAAGTCTTTGGTTTGTATGTGGGTTGCAGGCAAGTCTGCAAGCAATTTGGGTTCGTTTGATGCCCATTTTTTCAGTTCAAATCCACCTCGCCCTAATAACTCAATTAATTGATTTTTCATAAGCATGATTTGATCAAAATCATTGCAACTTACTACGCAGTCGTCTATATAGACGCTGTCCTTTAAAATCGCAGAAGCCAACGGTAAGTCTTGATAATCATCGGCTAATTTAAGCAAGGTTCGAATTGCTAAATATGGAGAACAGTTTACCCCGAAAGTCAAAGTTTTTAATTCGTAATCTTGCACCGATTCTTCAGAATTAAAATGCCATAAAATTCGTTGGTATTTATGTTGATTTTCCTCCACATTTATCATTCTGTACATTTTAGAAATATCGGTAACAAAACAATATTTATGTAGCCGAAAATTAAGCAAAATTTTAACTAAATTTCCTTGTAGTTTAGGGCCCGTGTGAAGGGCTTGATTTAGGCTAGGCTTATTTAAAGAATGACTCGATGCGTCAAAGACAGGACGAACAGGCGTGCTACTCGAGCTTTCTTTTATAACCGCATGGTGAGCAATATAAAAATATTCATGAATTTCTGAGTTATTAGGGGGTGAAACTGCACGCATGTGACCCATATCCAAGTATTCTTGCATTACTTGTGAGTAAGAAGTAAATAATTTTTTATCATTTAGCAAACGTTTTTCAAGCGAGTACAACCGACGCAAAGCAAGGGTTCGGGTATCGCCGAAATCAACGGGATTGATTTTAAAAGGCAACGAAACGGTGTATCTACCGTCCACATCGCGTATAGTAGTTTTTTCAAAATATTTTTCGCAAAAAATATCTGAAGGTGAATTTTTCTCCACCGTAGGAACCTCTTCCAACTCCCAGAATTTTTGCAAAGTATTATTTAAATCAGGAGTGGAAATAGTTGCCATAAAAGTAGAAATATTTTTTGATGCAAAAGCAGCATTTTGCAGAGGCATTTTTCCGAGCAAAGTCCATCCGAAGACTGTATTAATACAAGAGGGGGTGTCTGGACCGAAATAAAGTCTACCTTCTTCTAAAAGTGATCCATAAAGGTCCGCGCCAATAAGAAGCTGAATGCCAGCTTGATTATACCAACTGGGATCAGCTAATTTTAGGCCAGTTAAGTAGTGCAAAGAATTTGGGTTAAAAGATACACTTGGCATTTTATCGCAAACTTGGTCTATTAATACAGGTTCTAGACTAAAAATTTTCGATTTATTATCGATAGCAGCAATTTTACAATGCACCGCATGGCGCGCCGTAGTAGACATATCTCCTAAACCGTTTTCATTAAGCGAAATGTTGGATTTAGGAAGTCCGAGTGCATTCGCACATTTTTTCGTTATAAAGGAGCACATGGCGCCATTATCCAAGATGGCGCGTATTTCGTGCCAATTTCCGTATGCATCACGGATGTGCAGCAAAGCAGTGCAAAGCAACGTGTCATAGTCGCCAAGCACAGTACCCGCGTGAATAGATTTATTTTCAGTAATTTGATTTTCTACGGGGTTAGTTTGTGATCCACTAGACGTCACAGAAGAAGAAGCAATCACCGAAGCTGGGGAGTTATTTTTTAGGCATAAAAGACTGTGGTGATTTAAAAAACAAAATCTACATCTTTTTTGTGAAGTGCACGAGTTTACTTGATGAAAACTAGCCATGCAGTTGGTGCATCCCTTATTATTTCTAATAAAATCAATGCGTTCTTGAATTGGTTTCACTAAAAAAGATTCACAGCTAAAAATCAGATGTGTATTTTTTGCTTTGCAGTAGAAACACGTGTTTTGTTTGGAATTTGGAGTTTTTTGTGACTGTCTGTTTGCAAGTAAAACTGTTTTATTTCGTGGATTACGGGGGGATCTCGAGAAGTTCCCTGGTCGTGAGTTTTGAACATTATCTTGTTTCATAGACAAAGATAAAGATTCAAGAGACGTGCAATGTTGCTCTAAAAATTTGTAAATATCTTCGTATTTTGGCATTAAATTAGAAGCGTGATTTTGTTCAAATAACTTACGCGTTCCCGGATCTAATCGATCCAAAAGCATGTTCGCAGTAATAAAGCACCAACTATGGGTCGCATATCCCATATTTTTTAAGCAATCAAGGTTTTCCTTGAACGTATCTAGCATTTTGCGCAATTCTAAAACGTCATCATTGGATAGCCGAGGTGAGTTTTCGATAGATTTCCAGTAAGAAACCGCACGCAAGCGCTTATTGTCATATCTGGAAATCAGCGTATCGTAGCAAAGTAAATAATTATTTCCTTCAAGAGGTATATTTTTAATTAAATTTAAAGCAGGGCCTCTTAAAATCGTACGTAAATATTTAAACTTCTCAATGTCCGAGCTCTTACGCGTATGTACAACCGCCTTGTAAATCTCAATAAAGCTTGGAAACTCCTCAACATCGTCCGAAAAAGGAGGGACATTTAACTTGGGAAGAGAAAATTCTGGTTCCGGAAAAATAATTGTTTGATTATTTACCTCATTGTGGCTTCGATTTATTTCTTCAGCCTCCACCTCAAATAAATCATAGTGCAAAGCCTCAACCTCTACGCATCTATCCAAAAAATCTTTTTGTATTTTATTCTGAGCTTCCAGAGCTTCAGAATCGTCTGAAATCAAGATCAGTAAAGCATTATGATTCTTTTCAAAGCTCTTACAACAAGAAGAAAGTTTTTTAAAGTTAACTTTAAACTTTGTGTGAGCAGCTGGATTTGTTTTCGCCTGATTGGCATAGTGTTCAAGCACACTCAACTGATTGATTGCAGTTTGACGCAAGGCCTTAGCCGAGCTTACCTTTTTTTCGGTATCGTTTACCATTTTAAAAGGTTAAAGTGTAAAGTAAAGCAATAGTTAACAAGGGAAGCAAATTTAAAAAATATATCGTACTACTTTTCAAATTCCCTCGTAAACCAAGATTCAAAGCAATATTAAAAGGCCAGCGGCTTTTAGCAAATATTGAGTAAAGAACAGCAAGTTTTTAGCAAAAAGTATAAATGCTAATAAATATGCACAAAAAATTTAGCAACTGATAAGAGTTTCTGAATTTGTGTAGGTACGCAAGGAAATGCAAGCCTTACATACATCGACAGCGCAATAATTTTTAATTTTGAAAAAAAATAAATTTTTCAAAATTTTTATGCAATTTGTATATTGCACAATTAAAAAATGCAATGCAAGTTGGTACGTGCAACGTACAATAGACACACCGTAGATAAAATGTAAAACCTAAGATATGCCTTGTCTCAAAAAGACGCAAAGTAAAGTCCTAACTTCAAACACAATTATGCAACTCTGAGAGCACCTATTACGCAGAACGGGAAATCCGGTTCGAAGGACCAAAAAATGGTCGGTCGAGACGTCTTTCGCATGAAAAAGTCAACAAACCAACCGAACTGTAGCAATAGGGATCTCCAGTCCAATAGTTCCCACTCTTAGGTTACACTTTTGTGTTCTTAGTTAGGAATAGTAGCATAGGGAATAAGTAAAAAATGTAAAGAAACGCAGCTCAAAAACACTTTGACTTACCCTTGGATGAAAGGAACTTGGTACATGGACAACTGCACAGTCGAATCCAAATAATTCCAATCAAAGTAGTAGCAGTAGCACTTCAAAGCAATCCATAAATGTTTATACACGACCGCTGTCTTAAAAGGCACGCATGTGATTTCACTTGGCGATCAATATATATCACTGGTATGGAGAGTACCCCAAATATTCGCATGAGCTCCGTATAGCAAGACGGACGTTGGATCACTGCTATATGTAGCAATACAGCAGTAAGGTATGCATAAAATTAGGGAAAACTTAAATTAAAAAAGGATGGAAAATGGATATACTCAAGGTAGAAAAAGCAAAAATAATAAAGTAAAGTCAATGCATTCTTGAGCATATAATTCACCGCGCAAATTCAAATTTTTACCCTTTTTGTAGGCAAGGCATATCTTAGTAACTAAATTAGTTTAAACCAAGAAATAAAAGTAACTTTAAGTATAAAGTTTTAGCATAACTAGCAAAAAAAAGAAAATAAAAAGCATTCTAATTTAGATAAATGTCTCTAAATTTTATATCTTAAAACTAAACGCCGGGACGAAGCAACAGGGAAGGTATATAACTGAAGTTATTCAATACTAATATATCTACAATCGAGTAAACCGAAGTAAACTACTAAATAAAGGTAAGGTAAATATCTACAATCAAGTAAACCGAAGTAAACTACTAATAAAGGTAAGGTAAATATCTACAATCGAGTAAACCGAAGGAAACTACTAATAAAGGTAAGGTAAACGTAAGCATAACCGAAGTTATCTATCAAATGAAGGTAAGGTACAGTAAGTAAATAGATCAAATGAAGGTAAATAGAATCAAGTGAATAGATCAAATGAACCTGTCCAATCACAGTTCAGGTAGGCCACCACAGAACTAAGGGGTAGCAGTACATATGACAGTAGAAATTCATGAGCTGAAGTATTCTTGATCCCAGAAAAGAGTTTGCACGTCCAAGACCACGTGCACTTGTACGAAATGTTGCGTGAATACGTCAAAGGAAACTGTTGGCCCGCATAAAGTAGTGTCTGGCCCGTTCAAAGTAGTGTCTGGCCCGTACTAAGTAGTGTTTGGCCCGTACTAAGTACCCTGCAAGGCAAAAAGCCCTACTTAATATGGCATAAATAAAAATAATACCACAGATTAACAGATTTATATTTAATAAAAATTGATCTGGTGATTGGTAAAAGTACCAGCAGCAAGCACTGGTAATCTGGTAAAAATACCGGCATGGAGCCGGAAATACGGTAAAATTACCAGGCAGGCACGCTGATAATCTAGGGAAATTACCAGGTCCACGGAAAAGTTACCAGAAATGCAGAACGAATTACCAGGAATCAAGTCCCTAGGACCATCCTTCTAGTAAATTAAAAATAAGAAAAATATACAAATCACTAGATACAAAGTACATATTAATAAAATATATATAAAGAAAAGTAATAAAATTAGTTAGTTACCTCTTATGATGTTACGAGGGTCACTGTCAAGGTAAGGGCAGGAGAAGTCGGTGCCAATAAATCCTCCTCAGGAGAATATCTCAGTGCCAAACCAAATAAATCCATCAGTAAACGCAATCAAATAAATTCGATAAATGGAATAATAATTTTAGATCCATTTCGGAAGCCACAGCTACAGCATAAAAAAATTAAATATTGACTAAAATGGCGACCCCCTGCGCCTCGGACTTTAAAAGTGAAAGTGAAATCTCGTTCCACGCTTTGTGTTCGTTTGAACGATGAACTAAACCAGACAAATTCCTTGGCCTCTCCTCTCTCTCTGACCAATGGAACATTTTACTCGAATAACAGAAGAGTGAGTTTCGTGAAACAATTGACTGCAGTGCAATCTGTCACATAGACCACTGACAATACGTCACTTTGCCAGGTTGACTAAATGTACAGGTCAAAATACCTGTACTCAAGGCATTGATTAAAATCGCAATCACTTTTACGTAAAAACCAACCAATAGAACGTAAAATAGAGAATCAAACCAAAATATTATAAATACATCTAAAACTTAACCCATAACTAGGTTTTCTAGTTACGGAATTACCTATCCAAGAGAAAGAAAAGTACAACTTATAAAAAGATAGAGAAGGAAAAAGAAGATATCTAAATTCTTATACGACTACTTTTAATTACAACCGGCAACACTGCACTGTTCTGAAGTTTACCATAACCGCACAAAAATTCATAGAAAAATACGCAGATAATAAATTTTTGTACTGTGTCAACAAAGATGATTTTTCAAAGTTTAACAAATCAATCGAGAAAATTGTTGCTGTTTTTGTGTTGCATAATGAAGTGGAGACAGTCATATATAAGTAAACAAAATGATGAAAAACCACAGATAAACATATTAACAAAATAGACCAATATGTTGGTCAAAATAGCCAAATAAGGGAACTGACTGCACTACAGAAATGAATAAAAGGTAAGTGTAGACAGAATTACCAAGTAGGGTATAGAAAATTTACTAAGTTGAGCTTAACCTAATACATAAAACATATAATCAAACAAAACAAAATAATCTACGAACCTGAGGAGCTCGTCAAATCCTAGAACTGACCAAAAATGACCTGCAGCCAAACTTAAGGATGTTGTATAGCTCGGTATGAACCAAAGTTGCAAAATTCTATGAAAGTTTTAGAAAGTTCTCGTTCATTGGTCCCTGCACTCCATAAAAGGACAAAATCTATTCCTTATACAGTCTCTCAAGAAAGTATTTAAAACAAAACTTAACGTATCTTAAAACTAATGGTCAAATTATTGTAGTTTAGGTACGCAGAAGTCCCTAAAAGAAGCAGAATAATTATAACCAACTCCAAGAGATAGAAAGAAATAACGTAGCAAAAGTATCATCTCAACATAGATGACAGAAGGTAAGACAGTAGTGCATTCTTACAATAATAAGGTAAAATAAAGATTGTGTCAACCTTTCTAGACATAAAAATAATTAAATCAGACATAAAAGTAATTAAACTGTATTTTTAGGTAAGAAACTACAAATCAAGACCTCCCTGGAAGTCCAAAGAGATTCCAATAAGCCAAGAAAGATGCCTACTCCACTGGAATGAATTTAGAGTGTTGTAACTTACTTTATTAATAGAGCATTATTTAATTATTAATTTGTGACTTTATTACATTTCCTGAGTTTTCTTACTGAATTAGGTTGTTTTATTTAATTTAAATGAGCTAAAATTATATAATAAGCAAAAGCTATGAGCTCCATTATTAAGCAGTGATCTTTAAACTCAAAACGCTATAGAGAAATATTAAAAAGTTGAAAAAGGTGGAAGATCATTAACATTTATCTGATAATTTTTATTAATGTGATAAAAAAATTGTAGCGTGTCACAATGGTAAAATTGACACGTTACAACACCCCCCTTCCAAGAAAAGGACGTAAATTCAAAGAATTAAAGGACGATCACATGAGAAAACGTAAGAAGATAGTAAGAATAATAATAAAGTAACAGGTAAGTAGCAAAGACTGTGTCTCTTTGCTAAGAGACTAAATTAAGAGCAAGGTAATTATATACAATCTAAACCTATCAGTAATAAGTAACGAAGCAAAAATTTACAATAAATCATTAATTCAATAAAAAAAAAACCAGGTGAGCTTACGGTGTCTAGTCATCTGAATCAGAGCTTGTGACTTCATCAGGTGGTTCTGGTTCTGGTAAATAAAATGGTTTCAGGTCTTGAACATGCCATTCTCCTTTATAGTTTCCTAACTCATCCGCTAGTTGATATGTCCATGAACCAGTTTTCTTTTTAATAACAAAGGGACCAAGATATTCCGGAGCTAGTTTTGCACTATAATGTTTTGTGGCATCAGACAAGGTTTTATTCTTGCGCCACACTTTCTGATTAACAACATATTGGACTGGCCGTCTCCTCAAATTGTAACGATGAGTATTCTTCTCACGAGAAGCCTGAATTCGTTGAGAAACTTCTTTATATAACTTTTTAAAGTTGTTATGACGATTCTGAATCATTTCATTTGCAGGAATTTGCTGATTTGCATTCAAGTTGACCTTTTCTTCATAATCTGTCCCAAAAAGTTTATGATCTCTTCCGAAATTTATAAAATATGGACTAAAATTCGTAGTCTCAGATCTTGATGTTCTAATGGCACAAGCAATGGCAGCTAGATTTTCATCCCAGGTTACGAATTATTGTTTTCAAAACTTTATTAACCCGTTCAGTCGGGTTTGCTCGTGGATAATAACTAGGAGTAAAGAACAGTCGTGTTTTATATGATTTACATAGAGCTTGAAATTCTTCAGATCTCATTTGGGAACCATTGTCGCAGGTTAAAAATTGTGGTGTACTATAAGTCAAGAAGATACCTTCTTCAACAAATTTACAAAGTGATTTTGCCTTTGCGGATCTACAAGGAAACACAACAGTGTATTTACTAAAGTAGTCTGTGCTTTTGAACGAGGAAGTGGACCTACATAATCCAAACTTATAGCTTGCCAAGGCTCTCTTATTTCTGGTCGTTCTCCCATGAGTCCAGGTTGAGGTTTTTGTTCGACCTTGTTTTGTGCACAAATCTGGCATGATCTAATATATTTCGTGATATCAGCTTTCATCTTCGGCCAAAAGTAGCGTTCGCTAACCTTCCAAAATGTTTTAAAGACACCCATGTGTCCCGCAGCTGGTAAGTCATGACACCTTCTTAATATGTCTGCCCTTTTATCTTTAGGAACCACTAATTTTCAGGCACTTGCAGTACCTGCTAGTTCGGCATATTGAGTTCGTACATGCTTGTAAAGTAAGTTGTTTTCCATTCGCCAAGAGGGAAATTTATCTGGATGTTTTTATAATCTCAAAAACATATTCTTATACCACTTATTTTTGGTTGTACTAAAATTTGAGGAAGTAGATGTAATTTCAGTCAGAATCTCATTAACATTAACAGATTCATTTTCAATGTTCGGTACAGATCTCGATAGGAAATCAGGAACTACATGTTCTTTTCCTTTTCTATGGATTAATTGGAAGTCATAGGGTTGTAATCGCAAACACCAGCGTGCTAAGCGACCTTGTGGATCTTTTAAATTTTGTAAATATAACAATGAATGATGGTCAGTTATAACTTTGAAGTGCACTCCTTCCAGGTGGTGTCTTAACTTCTCCACACTCCAAATTACAGCAAGACATTCTTTTTCGGTGACAGTATACTTCATTTCTTGTCGAGTAAGTGATCGTGACAAATAACAGATGACTTTTTCTCCGTCTTCAAATTCCTGAGATAACACTGCTCCAAGTCCAAAATACGATGCGTCTGTTTGCAATATGAAAGTTTTAGTGAAATCTGGACATGATAACACTGGTGCTGTAACAATTATCTCTTTAATTTCATTAAAAGATTTCTGACATTCATCAGTCCAAGACCATTTTGCATTTTTCTTAGTCAAATTGTTTATTGGTGCCATAATAGATGAAAAATTTGGAATAAAACCTCTATACCAAGAGGCAGTTCCGGCGAATCTCCTAATTTCATGAATATTTTTAGGGGGTGGAATGTTAACTATTGCCTCTACTTTATTAGGATTTGGTCTTAGGCCCTGTAAGTCGACTAGGTAACCGAGGTACTCGAGTTCTTTTTTGCAAAAGAAACATTTCTTTCTTGAAATCATAAGTCCTGCATTTCGCAGTCTATCAAGTCCAATTTCTAAAATCCTTAAATGTTCATCAAAATCCTGTGAAGTCAATATAATGTCGTCAACGTATACCATGACTTTATCTATATATTTATCGGTTTCACAACGTTCTACGTCTTCCGATATCCAATATCCACTCGTTTCTGTTTACCCATAATTCATCATCTAGGCCTCTTATTCTTATTTCACTGTCTATTCCTTCTCTCCAGCTTCTCCTTGGCCGTCTTCGTTTTCTTCGGCCAGTTGGTTTCCATTGTAGTGTTTGTTTAGGTAGTCTTTCATCATTCATTCTTTGTACATGTCCGTACCACACCAGTTGTTTTGTTCTTATATCATCCACTAAAGTACGTTCACCCACTGTCATAATTTCTCTTATTCTTTGATTTGTAACTCTTTCTCTTTTTGATTTCCCTGCTGCTCTTCTCCAATAGTCCATCTCCGTAGCGGAAAGCATTTTTTCTGTTCTATCCTTGATTGGCCATACTTCTGAGCCGTATGTAATAATACTTTTTACAATGGTGTTATATATAAGCTTTTTGTTATATTTTGCTATACTTTGGTCCCAAATTATTCCATTTAATAAAGTTATTGCTTTTCTTCCTTGTACGTTTCGATCTTTTATAGCTTTGTCTAGTGTTCCGTCAGCTGTAATTTTTAGACCTAAGTATTTATACTCATCACAGGACTGAATTCGCTGCCCGGTATAGATTCGATCCTGTTTTATTCCACCGATACACATATACTCTGTCTTATTGAGATTAACCTCTAGTTCCCACATATTGTACTGTTAATTTTACTGTTATTTTCACTTTTGCCTTACCATTGCGGTATAACTCTTTGATGGCCTTAATTAGTTGTACGCTTATGTTTGTGTTTTCCAACGCTTTCAAAAGTAGATTTAGTGGTATACTATCATATGCCTTCTGCAAATCCACGTAAAGCAGATGCAGCTCTTGTTCGTATGCCATTTTCTTTTCAATAACTTGGGTTATACAAAAGGGATGATCTGAAGTCAATCTACCCGCCCTGAAACCAGCTTGTTCTTCTGCCTCCATGTCTTTATATTCGCTCTCTACTTTATTTCTTATTATTTTACCGTATATTCTGCTTACCGTACTAGTCACAGATATACCTCTATAATTGTCACATATATCTTTCCTTCTTTTTTTGTGTATTGTGGATATAAATGACGTTTTCCACTCAGTTGGTACTACAGTTCCATTTAAATATTTTTGGAAAAGATTCCGAAATCTCCAAAACAGTTCTTCAGTGCCATATTTAATAAGTTCGGCTGGGATATTTCCGGGTCCGGCAGATTTACCGCTTTTTAAGGTTGTGCACACGTTTTTGACCTCAGAGATTGTGAGGGGTACTGGAGATCCCATCGTCCTAATTATATTGTCTCTTGCGTCTTCCTTGAATTCTGCTCTATCTTCAGTTAAAAGTTTTTTAAAATGCACATCCCATTCTTTTTTCCAGCTTTTGGTACTTCTCCTACCTCCTAAGTAAGAATCTATTTTCTGGCAGTTTTGCGTCCACGAATGATTTTTCTTATCACTCACCTTTGATTGCGCGATTTTGTATTCTTGTCTGCTTCTATCTATCTTTTGGCGTGATATAATTTCCTTTTTTCCTCTATTTCTCTTTCAATCTCAGCATCCCACCAGTATGGTTGTCTTCTTTTAGAAGTTTCTTCCACTAATCCTAGTGCTTCTTTTGCAGCTTGGTGGATGCTTAATGTAATACATTCGTATTCCTCATCTGGGGTTTCACCTGAACTTGTATTAAGTTTTTCGTTCAGTATCTTTTTGTATAAGTTTTTTACACTGTCATGTTCTAGGCTTAGTAGATTATATTTACAGTGATCAATTTCTTCAATCACTGTATCATCAAGATGTTGTTGATGCAGGTTTCGGCCTTGATAAGGAAAGAGAATTTTGGACTCCAGAAAATAGTGATCACTTCCGCATGTTGATCCACGCTTTGTTCTGACATCTTGAATTTTTAGTTTTGTCTTTTGTTTAGTGATAAGATAATCAATGACGGATTTCAGGTTTTGTGAGGGTTTGGTCCAGGTATATTTGTGTATTTCCTTATGTTGAAAAAAACCGTTTTGGATTTTTAGATCTAATTGCTCACATACTGTAATTAGCCGGTTTCCATTGTCATTAACAACATTTTCTCCATATTGGCCAACTGTCAGATCATTAACTCTGTTACCGGTTCTTCTATTTAAATCTCCCAATATGACAATTTATCTAGATGTACCTACTTACTGCTGATATTTCATTGCGTATTTCTTCAAAAAAATTGTCTTTCACGGCTACATTTGCATCGTCGTTATACGCATAGATTCCAAAAATCGTAAGTCTCATTCCTTTTATTGTTATATTCATTTTAATTAGCCTTTCATTGACTGCTTCCCAGTTGGTGATAAATTTTCTAAATCTTTTGTTGACCAAAATAGATACTCCTTGTTGGGCATGTTTTTCTTTTGCCACTCTGCTATAGAAATGGTCATATTGTGCTAGGTTTTCAGATCCTTTTCCTTTCTTTTTCGTTTCTGTTAGTACAGCAAGGTCTACCTTCATTCTACTGCACTCATGTACTATTTCATTCACTTTTCACATCATATTCCTGTTTCTTTGCTTGGTTCGTCTTAGGTTTTTCATTTCTTTCCGAGGCGTTTGATTGGGTTTTTTAACAGTGTACGTTTTTTCCGGGTATCAGAGAGTTAGTCTGATGCCCCAACCTCCAACCTGGAGGACCAGGAGATTTTTGATCGAGGTTTTCTTCCCCTAGCCTTTGACGATTCCAACGCCGGTACTACAAGGCAGTAGTCTTTTATACTATCCCTAAAAGAAAGGGTTGCCACCTACTCTATGATCACCGTACCGAGGTCCATTCTCTCCGCCTTTCATATTGATGTGGTCTTCTCCCGTAACCCTGGGAAAGGGACCCTATACAGGTGCTAACTCTCCGGGTCGAAGAGTACCTGGAATCTACGGAGGGCAGGGGTCGATTCATTTCCCCTGATAGACATCTGACGAGGTCTACCCGTACCCGTGACTTTATCTTCTAAATCATAACCTAGAACTTGATCTACAATACGTTGCCAAGTTGCAGGAGAGTTGCATAAGCCAAAAGGCATCCTAGTAAACTGATATAATGGACGTCCAGGAACTGTAAATGCGGTGTACTCTTTTGATTTTTCACTTAAAGGCACTTACCAGAAGGCTGACTTAATGTCGATAGAACTTAAATAACGAGCATCTCTAAGTCGGTCTAAAATTGAGGATATGTAAGGTAGAGCATAACTATCTTTCTTTGTACAACTGTTAAGCTTCCTGAAGTCAATACAAAATCTATAGCTATCGTCTTTCTTTTTAGCTTAGCAAACTGGGCTTGACCAGGGACTCTTTGATGGTTCGATTACGCCAAGGCGTAACATTTCTTGTAACTCTTCGTCCATAATCTTTTGTTTTATTGGAGAAAGAGGGTAGTAATGCTGTTTTATAGGTTTTGTTCCAGGCAGAAGCTCGATTTCATGTTCAGCTATTTTACAACAACCAAGTTCATTAGTCATTAGGGAAAATTTTTCCTCTAAGAGTTTATCTAAAGCGTTTTTCTGCTCCAAGGTAAGAGTAGATTCATCTTTAATACTACATATTTGAATTTCTGGCTCTTCTGAAAAATGCCAAACGTCTTCTTTGAGGTTTGGAACAATGTCCACAATTTTCCAAAAATCAATTCCCAATATGAGTTTGTGTGCAAGCTCGGGAAGAACAAGAATGTCTATTATTTTAGTGTGTTTCAATGTAACAGGTACTTGAAAATATCCTGGACTATTACATTTTTCTCCGTTAGCAACAGTACAAGTCAAGTTATGTTTTATTAAATGAAGGCCTAATTTTTTAAAAATTTCGAATCCTGGTAATCCAACGATAGTTCTAGATGCTCCCGAATCGAGTAAGCCTTTCATAGGATATCCCATAATTGAGACTTCTAAAAGTGGTCTTTGATCACCTGAAGAGTGACCTATAATAAAATCTAAGAGGATTTTATGAGGATTGTTTTCTGCGCTGATGGTCGATAAATCTATAGCATTGGAAGAAATCCTATGACCTATTGACTCTTCCCGGGGTCGTTTCCCGAAAATTTATTACATTTAGGACAAGTCCTAGTACTTACTTCTAGAGTTCAACAGCAGTAACAGTGTAGAGTTTTAGGTTCGGTACAATTTCTATTTAAATGACCGGTTTCCTTACAATTCCAGCATACTGCTCTATTATTTACAAGTGGTCTAGCTGAAAGTTGATTATTAGAATTATTAAAGGAACTAACGGCGCCTATATTAGCCTTAGCATCAACTTCAGATACATCAGTAATAGCAGAGGAGGCAGAAACATAGCAAAAGCTTGGTTCAACAAATGAATTTATATTTTTCTTAGAAGGGGCTACGTAAGTATCAGATCGGTATTTCTTAACCTCAATCTTTAGGCATCTTCCAATTCTTCTATGGAATTTACTACTTGGATTCTTTCTCCATAATAGGGATTCAAATTTCTAACCATAATATCCAGTCCAACATCAGAAGGAATACTGCCATAGCGATTAAATTAACTATTCATATCTGTTAAATAACTGACAAAAGATTCGCCTTAACCTTGTTTTCGGTCTAAGAGTTGTTTAAAAAGTCGAGATTTATAATCAGGCTCTCCATAGTGTTTAACAAGAAGGTCACAAAGTCCTTTCCAATCTTGAAAACGATATCGGTTTGATCTAAACCAGTGTTCTCCTTTACCTGCGAATAAGTCTATTGCTGCTTCAAAATGTTGTAATTCTGAAACATGACGAGCAATTCTTAGTTCTTCAACTCTTTCTAGAAAGCTATATAGAGAGAGTTGTTTAGTATTTCCATTAAAACGGATTCCCCATTTATCAATTTTTGGATCTTTAGTAAATGGTTGCTGCTGTACTACTACTTGAGAAGTCGAAGGTCTATTTATTAAAGAACTTCTCCGAGTGGATCTATTTACAGCGGATTCTTTCTTCGCATGATCTGAGCTTTCAGATTCCGCATCACTATCCTGTGAATCATCTTCCTCAGTTAAGATAGTATTCTCCAAAATTGCACTTAAATTTGGATCTCGTTTAGTACATTTTTCTAATCGATCCATCGTACTCAGTATTTCAAAAAGCATTGCTGACTGTATTTTTACTTCATCTTCAGTTAATTTATCATTGGGCATAAGATTAACCCTATTTAAAAAATGAACCAGTCTGGATTGTAGGCGGATCAATTTCTTTCGCACTTTTTCACCATCTTCACCAGCAAAAGATTTCATGAGGCCGGAAATTTCAGTTATACATTCTTGTATGTATTTTCGTTCATCCTCGAAAATAAATTCGTACTTGTGAGTACAGAATGATTTATTTTTCTTTTCCATATTTAAAAGAGGTCTGAGAATTGATTTTAGTTTATCATCTGTGACATCTTCAGTAGGTATACCACGGTAGTTCAGTTCCCATTAGAGCTCTTGTTTTCTCAAACAGTCTAATTTCATTTTATAATCCATTTTGTAATTCACAAAAAAAAACTTTTCCAAGTCACAAGCACTAAGAAAACTTCAAAAAAAACTAAGTGTGTAAGCTTCACTGATAACAAAACAAAAGAAAATCTTTTTTTTCAAAAAAAAGAAATGAATAAATAAATAAATCGAAAGCAAAAGCTTCTAGCCCGCTTTTCTAGTGACTAGCTTAATACTAGTATCCACTGCGCATAAAAATTTTGACTGCGCATCGGTGTTTGACAAAATTAGTAAACTGCGCATGTAAGTAAAAAAAGTTACAAATCGTTTGCAATTCAATTTAGAATCAATTAAATGAAGTTATGAAACGGACGCGCCTTAAAAATAATATTTTTGAAAAAAAAAGTTTTGTTTTTTTTAAAAAAGCAAAGATAAAACTCGTACCATAAGTTCAAAACTTCTTTGTTACTGATTCTTTACAATAATATGACATAACTAAATCAAAATGTTCAGTAAACAAATAACCTAAAAAAAATCATACTGCGCAAATGGCGTAGTAAATCTGCGCAGGCGCAAAAATACTACAAGATAAGAAAAGGGTAAAAAAATTAAAAAGAACAGGGGTTCGTAAGTCAAATTCCAATACAATTGGACAAAGTCTATAAATAACAGGCAAGGCAAGATCCAGTCTACTGCGCATGGGCACCTAGTTACTGCACAAGGTGTATATAATTAAAGCAAGACTTGAAAACCAACTTTCATGTTAAAATAAAATCAAAATTTAAATAAAATCGCTATTGTACAAAAAATTACTACTGCGCAGGTTAAGCTAAGTAGACCAGGCCCCACATTGGGTGCCAATTTTGCGACGCACTTTTATTGTATTACCAAGATAGTTAATAAATTAAAAATATTTAATATTATATTAAATATTTTAAAATAATCTAAAAAATCATTTTACTGTGTCTTGCATTAAGGCTGCTGACGCGTGCAAAGGGTGTGCTCGTATGCTTAGAGATCCGGAGCTTTGGGGTGGGTTAAAGCAAAATAATAAATTAATCAAATTAATTTAATTATAAAATAATCAGATGATCTCGAATAATGGACGCCAGGAAGTAGCAAGCCTTCTCCAACCTCTCGATCAACTGAGAACCTTAGTGCACACAGCAAAACGACAATATCAAAATATTTATACCAAAAGATAGCATTGGGGTTTCATGAATAAATAAAAATACTGAAAGTTGGTTTTACAAAATTTAATGAAAATCAAATCAAAGTTAATTCAATGATACATGGCAGAATACAACTTACTAGGTTTGCACATTATCATGTGAGATAATTAAAGAGAACTAATAAATTTATACTCCGAAGTAGCAAAGTGCTACATATAATAATAATAAGAAAATAAAATTATTCAAATTATGGATACATTAAAAGTGCAAACTCAGTGTCCTTAATAAACCTGATTAGTAACTTGTGTCCTTATCGGAGGCAAGGTTACCGAATAAAATAAGATCTTATTTTTTTTATCTGCGCATGACCCAGGACCGCATAAATACAAATTAAATAGGTAATTAATAACCAAAATTAATATTAATAATTAAGACAGAAAATATATCCAATTAGGTAACATGACCTATATACGTATAATCATAAACAAGGGAGGGAAGATAATTACGTAAGTAATCAAAGTAAAGTTACTCTTGCCTTAACCGATGTTAATTCACTAAAACCGAAGTAATATATGAATGCAAGATATAACTAAAATTAACCGAAGTTAATTACAAACATGGAAGTTACATAACCGAAGTTATTCAATACTAATATATCTACAATCGAGTAAACCGAAGTAAACTACTAAATGAAGGTAAGGTAAATATCTACAATCGAGTAAACCGAAGTAAACTACTAATAAAGGTAAGGTAAACGTAAGCATAACCGAAGTTATCTATCAAGTGAAGGTAAGGTAAGTAAATAGATCAAATGAAGGTAAGGTAAACGTAAATAAATAAATTGACAGTAATCAGCTAATTTTTCTTACTCCAGGTAACCATCCAGGTAACCATCAAACCTGTCCAATCACAGTTCAGGTAGGCCACCACAGAACCAAGGGGTAGCAGTACATATGACTTAGTAGAAATTCATGAGCTGAAGTATTCTTGATCCCAGAAAAGTGTTTGCACGTCCAGGACCACGTGCACTTGTACGAAATGTTGAATACGTCAAAGGAAACTGTTGGCCCGTACAAAGTAGTGTCTGGCCCGTACTAAGAAATAGTTGACCCGTTTCAAGAACTGGCTGGCCCGTATAAAGTAGTTTCTGGCCCGTACTAAATAGTGTCTGGCCCGTACTAAGTACCCTGCAAGGCAAAAAACCTTAATTAATATGGCATAAAGTTATAAAATAATACCACACAATATCAAGTTCATTAAAGTTCTACTAATTAACAGATTTATATTTAATAGAAATTGATCAAATTATCATAAAATGTCTCTGGTGATTGGTAAAAGTACCAGCAGCAAGTACTGGTAATCTGGTAAAAATACCGGCATGAAGCCGGAAATACGGCAAAATTACCAGGCACGCACGCTGATAATCTAGGAAAATTATCAGGTCCACGGAAAAGTTACCAGAAATGCAGAACGAATTACCAGGAATCAAGTCCCTAGGACCATCCTTCTAGTAAATTAAAAATAAGAAAAATATACAGATAACTAGATACAAAGTACATATTAATAAAATATATATAAAGAAAACTAATAAAATTAGTTAGTTACCTCTTATGATGTTACGAGGGTCACTGTCAAGGTTTGCCTAGATGTCCATGGGAACAAGACAAGAACAGGAGAAGTCGGTGCCAATAAATCCTCCTCAGGAGAATATCTCAGTGCCAAACCAAATAAATCCATCACTAAACGCAATCAAATAAATAGCACTTCGATAAATGGAATAATAATTTTAGATCCCTTTCGGAAGCAGCAGCTACGGCATAAAAAACATTAATTATTCACTAAAATGGCGACCCCCTACGCCTCGGACTTTAAAAGTGAAAGTGAAATCTCGTCACCGAGAGTGATCCAGTCCCACGCTTAGTGTTCGTTTAAACGATGAACTAAACCAGAAAAATTCGTTGGCCTCTCCTCTCTCTCTCTCTGACCAATGGAACATTTTACTCGAATAACAGAAGAGTGAGTTTCGTGAAACAATTGACTGCAGTGCAATCTGTCACATAGACCACTGACAATACGTCACTTTGCCAGGTTGACTAAATGTACAGGTCAAAATTCCTGTACTCAAGGCATTGATCAAAATCGCAATCACTTTTACGTAAAAACCAACCAATAGAACGTAAAATACAGAATCAAACCAAAATATTATAAATACATCTAAAACTTAACCCATAACTAGGTTTTCTAGTTACGGAATTACCTATCCAAGAGAGCGAAAAGTACACCTTATAAAAAGATAGAGAAGGAAAAAGAAGATATGTAAATCCTTATACGACTACTTTTAATTACAACCGGCAACACTGCACTGTTCTAAAGTTTACCATATCCGCACAAAAATTCATAGAAAAATACGCAGATAATAAATTTTTGTACTGTGCCAACAAAGATGATTTTTCAAAGTTTAACAGATCAATCGAGAAAATTGTTGCTGTTTTTGTGTTGCATAATGAAGTGGAGACAGTCACGAACATCCCACATTATTGGTGAAGCTAGGATCAAACAGGAAGAACGTGGAAAAACCACTCAAAGGTAGGGTGTTTATTACTAGGTAAAAATAGATGTAATATCACTAATTCCTATCTATTTGTAGGTAAATACCTTCTCCTAGACATTGCACAACTGAATAGATCCTAGAAGAAATAAAAGGAGTCATATATAAGTAAACAAAATGATGGAAAACCACAGATAAACATATTAACAAAATAGACCATTATGTTGGTCAAAATAGCCAAATAAGGGAACTGAATGCACTACAGAAATGAATAAATGCACTACAGAATTACTAAGTAGGGTATAGAAAATTTACTAAATTAAGCTTAACCTAATACATAAAACATATAAACAAACAAAACAAAATAATCTACGAACCTGAGGGGCTCGTCAAATCCTAGAACTGACCAAAAATGACCTGCAGTCAAACTTAAGGATGTTGTATAGCTCGGTATGAACCAAAGTTGCAAAATTCTATGAAAGTTTTAGAAAGTTCTCGTTCATTGGTCCCTGCACTCCATAAAAGGACAAAATCTATTCCTTATACAGTCTTTCAAGAAAGTATTTAAAACAAAACTTAACGTATCTTAAAACTAATGGTCAAATTATTGTATTTTAGGTACGCATAAGTCCCTAAAAGAAGCAGAATAATTATAACCAACTCCAAGAGATAGAAAGAAATAACGTAGCACAAGTACCATCTCAACATAGATGACAGAAGGTAAGACAGTAGTGCATTCTTACAATAATAAGGTAAAAGAAAGATTGTGTCAACTTTTCTAGACATAAAAATAATTAATTAAATAAGACATAAAAGTAATTAAACTGCGCGGCCCGCATAGATAGAGCTTTTCCGAAAATTTATGTGTGGCTTCGGTGGTTCAGTGGTAGAATGTTTGCCTAGATAGCAAGAGATTCCGGGTTCAATCCCCGGCCGAAGCGGAAAACTTTTTTCTTATTTTTCTTTCTTTAATTTCACTTGTTGTTTAATCAATTAATTGTGGCCAAATTAATTGACAAAATTTATGATTTTCCAACAATCAACTATGAGTCATCATTGAAATTACACGACGTCATAAGCGAGTGATTAGAAGGAATTAAAAACATGGGTAAGATGTATCATCATGGGACCCAATGACTGGTAGACTCATATGTCGAAAATGGGACACAGAAACAAATAAGCTCTACGAGCATAAGAAGACCCACACGAGGTACCTACACTTGAAAATATTTTTGAATTTTTAAAGCGACGATTTGCATTTTGCAATTCTTCACCAAGATCTTCAGAATCAGTCTCAAGTCAGACCAAGAACAAACAATATTCAAAACTTTAATCCAAGGTCCAGCAACTTTCAAAACTGCAACTCTAGAGCAAATAATGGCCAGAACTTCAATTCAAGATAAAACCACAACTTCAATTCAGCATTACGGCTAAATAACTCGCAGAACTTAAACGCTCAATCGCATCAGTCAAAAAATCACCATCAAAGTACCTACCACACAGTTGAACAAAAAGAAGTCCTACTTGCAACAGCACTAGTTCAAGGACAGACGAGCTATGGAACGTCCCAATTGCTCAGAGTTCTTATTGATCAAATCATCATTTATCACTGAAGAAGCTGCACAATAACTGGCCTTACCAAGACAAAAAATACGTACAGAAATCAGTGGAGTAGGAGACAACGGGACAAACATTTCAAAATGGAAAATAAAAGCACAATTAAACTCACGATTTCCAAGTGAGTATGCACTAACTATTACCAAAAATTACAAAAAATCATGGCATAACAATATATTCGCCGATCCAACTTTCAATACAACAGGACCAATTATCATCTTGTTAGGAGCCGAAGAGCACAGTAGAATAATTTTAGAGGGGCTTAAGGGAGTTCAGCTGGATCATTTCGGGGCAAATAACAATATCTGACTGCAAGCAATTACAAGTAAGAAGCATGGTATCGCGCACAGAAGAAGACAATCAACTAACCAAATTTTGGGAAGTAGAAGAGACAATAAACCAAAAAATAAATCGACCTGAAGACAACCTATGTGAAAATTTTTACAAAGAAACAACAGTAAGAAATGAAGATGGACGTTACACTGTCAAACTGCCATTCAAAGAAGCACCTCAACTAGGAGAGTCCAAATCAAGAGCTGTTCCCAGGTTCTTGAAAAAACTCAAAAGCAACCCCAATTTATATAGCCAATATTCAGAATTCATACAAGAGTATCTTGCATTAGGGCACATGAAGAAAGTAGCCGCCTATGCCTATAATCAAGGAAAATACTATATACCACACCAAGCTGTCATAAGAGATGACAGCACAACTTCAAGACTGCGAGTTGTCTCGTCCTGTAAAACAAGCAACAGCCACAGCTTAAATGAAGCTATGTATGTTGCGTTTACAAGAATTGCAAAATTATATTTCACAATAAAAATATTATCTGAAAAAAATTATATCTAAAGGCTTGCTCCTACCTTGGTCCTCTTTTTATTTAATAATTGTTGAGGTAATATTTTGTAAACCTGGTATTGTTCCCCGACATTTTTCTGCTCCTCCGGTCGTCGTCCTGCCTGCGCCTTCCCTAGTGCTCGCTTAGTACATCACGCTGGGGCAGCACATGTTCTTAAGATGCTAGCTACTTGCCCGAGCGTAAAACCCTGTGGAAAATGAAATATTTGCATGAGGTTCCCTTACCCAGAGTAAACTAAATCAAGAACCCCATGACGACCCAATAAAATAAAGCAGATGTCAACAAATGAACTAAAACAACTCTACATACCTTTCCCAGGGTTACCAGTGTTACTACTGGATTCGAACCTGGTTCCACGTCCAGGTTGCTGTTGGAATGGACTCCAGCAACTGTCGACAAAGAAGAAAAACAATATATAGTTTTTATCCAAAACGTGGTTTTTAAAAAACATATATATTTATATATATATATATATATAAAACTCTAAAAATTCTAAAAATTCCACACGTCTTTTGTAGAAAAGTTACATTACACAACGAACAATAGTTACAATTTGAAAGGCACTCAGAACTTAATATTATCTTGAAGAATCCCCAAATAAAAAAAAATCGAACTTACCAATTCTTTTCTCGTTCTTTGAAATATGGCGTGGCCTTGAGTCCCTGGATCCAGAGGATCTGAGACCTACGCAAAATACTCAATACAGCACACGGCCCCACAAAACCGTTTTTGGTATAATTCTGCAATTCTGCAGTGCCACTAACCAAACAAAAAAAAAAAGACGAACCAAAAACCGGTCAGCAGCCCAGCCAATTTCTTTAGAAAGGGAAGGAACTCAAGGTGTGTTCTAAAATGTACAAGCAGGAAGTCTTATCTTAAATGGGTGGGGTAACAGTACCAACAGAAAGTTCCCGGTAAAATTCAAATAGAAATACAACCTTATTTATAAAAACTAGAAGTTTCTTGAATTTTATCGTCTTTAAGTTGGCCAACCTGCTAACGTCGCATTTTCCCAAAAACCCACCAATCAGCGAGCACATTAGTAATTCAGAAAAAAGTCTGTAGGGGGCAGCATCAATCAAGGGGACATTCCAAACTCATCCGCTGCGCATTGCGGTGTTGTCGGATCTATTTAAAAACTGCTTCCCCACGGATTCACAAACAAGAATTTCGAAGTGCACAGATCAAAACAAACATCAAAACGGACCATTGCCAACATAGAAAGTAGGGGAAAAATAACCGGTTAGACTATAACAAGTTTATTATTGAAACCATTAACTGCAAAATCAATTACTGGAAATCAGAGCATGCATCAAGTCCAGGAATATTCGAACACTCAACCAATTCTTATACGAGCAAAGCCATACTAAGTGTAGTATTTAGTTGCATTTTAGTTATATTTTTAGTCAAAAGTTTCTCCCTGCTCTTTATATATGCTTTCTATAAGATTCATACATTCCGACACCATTTTTGTAAGATATTTTACATTAATAACGTTGTTTTGAACTCGGCATGAGGATGCTCAGATGTTAAGTTTCCTCACCACTAGCTAGCCCTACATAACCCTTTAATCCAACTAACTGAGTTAGATATTAACTTTATTTAACTATGATTATATATTAATTTATATAATATCAAAATACGATTTTGTTTATTCTTTTAGTCCCGGTTTTTATCCCTCGTTTATCCCCAATTTACAAAAGTGCATAACTTTTTTATCTCTTTTGATTAAAGTACTAAAGATATCAAAGTGGGCGGAGCCTCAGTTGTTTCTGGTCGAACCTTGGACCTAAATATGCTTTTGTGCTACCAAAACTAGCTAATCCGTGAAAAAGAAGAGATCCGGGACGAGAAACCATTGTACTAATATCCTCGAAAATATGAATAAACGAACGTCTCTTCAATACTGTTCTTGAAACCATTGTAAATACTTTACTCTGGATGTGGCAACGCCGCCAAGCCCACAGTTTATACAGGGTAGATTTGATTAGAATGTTTTTCTCATTTCGTTTATTTATTGACCGTACATGGTAGCTAGCAAAACAGCTGATTATTCAGTTCAAAACGTAAATAGACAAAATTACCCAATTTCAAAGATGGTTTTATGTGATTTTTCCCGAACCTGTGATCTTAAATTCCAATTACAATGCCTAAATAATGCCGCACAGCCCTTACAGTACTAGGGAGGAGTGCCTCCTCTATAAGGTAACTTTTTGGACTTTTTTATCTTCTCCTCTGATTAAAGTACTAAAGATATCAAAGTGGGCGGAGCCTCAGTTGTTTCTGGTCGAACCTTGGACCTAAATATGCTTTCGTGCTACCAAAACTAGCTGATCCGTGAAAAAGAAGAGATCCGGGAAGAGAAACCATTGCACTAATATCCTCGAAAATATGAATAAACGAACGTCTCTTCGATACTGTTCTTGAAACCATTGTAAATACTTTACTCCGGATGTGGCAACGCCGCCAAGCCCACAGTTTATACAGGGTAGATTTGATTAGAATGTTTTTCTCATTTCGTTTATTTATTGAACGTACACGGTAGCTAGCAAAACAGCTGATTCTTCAGTTCAAAACGTAAATAGACAAAAATACCCAATTTCAAAGATGGTTTTATGTGATTTTTCCCGAACCTGTGATCTCAAATTCCAATTACAATGCCTAAATAATGCCGCACATCCCTTACAGTACTAGGGAGGAGTGCCTCCTCTATGAGGTAACTTTTTGGACAATATATAACCTCAAAACCCAGCTCTATAAATTACCCTTAATGTGTTGTATAGAAAAAAACGAGTCGAATGTTGGTTATTTACAGAAACAAGACCATTATGTAACGTGTGCCTTAAGCGTAAAAATGATACGTTACAAGAATTATGGTTGAAAAATCTGGCATGGGATGAAGAAGTAAATTAAAACAAAATGGCACTAATTCCAAGATGAAAGTAAATGCATTTCAGAAATAAGAATTCCAAGGTGGATACAGAAACATAATTCGGAAATTGAACTTCTTGGATTTTGCGACGCATCAGAAAAAGCGTACAGAGCAGTAATATATAGTAGATGCCAAACAAAGTATTCAAATCATATCACATTGCTGCAAGCCAAGTCGAAAGTGGCTCCTGCAAGGAATCGCACGACATTACCAAAATTAAAGTTATTCGCCGCAGTCATGCTAGCTCAGCTAATGGAGAAAACAGTCAAAGCCCTAAAGTTGGAAAATCTGAAAATATATGTATGGACTGATTCAATGATTACCCTTGAGTGGATCAAAGGGCAGTACCAAATATTAGAAATTACCAAACGAATTAGTCCACAGCAATGGTTCCATGTAAAATCAAACGATAATCCAGCTGACGCAATCTCAAGAGGCGTTCATATCAGCATACTAAAAGAATCAAAGTTATGGGGGCAAGGACCAACATGGTTGCCAAGTCAACAAGATTGGCCCAAATACACATATGTACCAGAGGCTAAAGAAAAAATAAAGCAAATCAAGATTAACATGCGTTGCCATACAAGATGAAATATGGAATACATTTTCATCACTAACAAAAATGCTTAGAGTGCTATGATATTGCCGCAGAATGAGAAAAAAATTACCAAAAGGCATTCTGACACCAGAAGAACTAGAAGACACATTAAAAGTATGGTGAGCTACTTTAGTCATCGAAAAACACTATATGAATGTGCTCCTACGACCCTAAAAATGATCAGGGACAGTGTTCACGCCGCGTATAAACTAATATTTATTTTATTTTATTTTTATATTTATTTAATTGAGCGCAAGCCTTTAAAAATAGCGGTTTTGTATTCGCGCCGTTATTAATATTTTTCATAATATTTTTGACCCGTAAGGTGGCGCCCGTGTGGCCACTCGAGGAACTAAGATGTGTGTTTTTTGGACACACGAGAACAAACTCTCTCTCTCGACAGAAAAGTTAGCAAACACACGGGCATTTAAACTTTCCAGTGATTTTCCATACCGATTTTTAAGCAAATTCCTCCAGTATTTCTCCACACTGTCCATGGGAAGAAACGCCGTCCTCCAAGCCCATAGCACGATCGCCAAGAGCCAATTTGGGGCCCCAAACCGACGAGATTCCTACTACTACTACTACTATGTCGGTTTAGAACGTTTTTCTACGTTGTCAGACGCCTATTCTCCACCTCCTTCGATCCTGACAATCATCTTCTGTCAGATTCTTTTGACTCATTGATCTTTGGATTGACTGTTGCCATTCTAGTTTAGGACGTCCTCTTTTTCTGCGCCCTACTGGTTGCCACTCTAGGACATGTTGTACATGGCCGTACCATATCAATTGCCTTTTAGTGATGTCATCCGTTATGCTGCCCTCGATTCCCATTCTTTCTTTTTCTTTCTTATGTGATCTAATCTAGATATTCTCATTGATCTTCTTATTGCATCCGTTTCGACACTTTCCATTTTTGTTTTGTATTTTTCTGTTTCGCGACAAGTCTCTATTCCATACAACAGCGTGCTTTTTACTGAGCACATTATTTCATATATGTTAAATTTTACATTCTATCTTATCTCTCTGTTCCATAAAATACTGTTAAGACATCCAATAACCTTTTTTGCTTTTACTATTCTTTTTTCCAATTTCATATATGTTAAATTTTACATTCTATCTTATCTCTCTGTTCCATAAAATACTGTTAAGACATCCAATAACCTTTTTTGCTTTTACTATTCTTTTTTCCAATTCTTTACAGTCTGTTCCTGTCTTATCAAATGTGACACCCAAGTATACATACTCATTGCATGGAGATATTGTTTGTCCATTGTCTAGTTCTAACTCACTGGATTCGTTTCCAATACATAAGTACTGTGTCTTGTCCACGTTCACTGTTAGTCCCCACTTTTGGTATTCTTCCGTTAACTTTCTCATCATATATTCCATGTCTTCTTTATCATTAGCTACAATTACTTGGTCGTCAGCAAACTGTAGTGTGTATATAGTAAATCGGTCGTTAAGTTGTATTCCCATGCCGTGCACTTTACGTTTCCAGTTTTTTAGAGCCACTGCGATATATATTTTAAAAAGAGTTGTAGAGATACAGGATCCCAGTCTTAAGCCTCTTGTTACCAGGAATTCTTTTGAAACTCGATTTCCAATTTTAATTTTAGATTTTGACCCTTTGTATAGTTCTTTTATCGCTTTTATGTATGTATGATTGATATTAGTTTGTTCCAACACCGTCCATAATTTTTCTACTGGAACGGTATCATATGCTTTTTGTAGGTCCACAAAGGTAACATGAGTCTCTATATTTCTGGCGCTTCTTTTCTCAATTACTTGTTTAAGACAAAAAACATTATTACTACAAGATCTGCCTGCACGAAACCCACTTTGCTCTTCTTCTTCTTGTTCATGAAAATCATTCTCTATTAGATCTCTAAGAATCCTACCGTACAATCTACTTAGAGTGCTGGTGACTGAAATTCCTCTGTAATTGTTACAATCCAGCTTGTTTCCTTTTTTATGTATTGAGGATATGAATGCAATTTTCCAATCATTAGGTACTGGATGTCCGTTTATGCATTGATTGATAATATATGTGAGATTTTCGAGTAGTTTCTCTGATCCATATTTGAGCATTTCAGCATATATTCCCCCAGGTCCGCTAGCTTTCCCGGATTTAAGCTTTTTTATACTATTCTTTATCATTTCTTTTTCGATGATTACTTCCTCTCCATGTACTTCTATGTCTCTCCTCGGAGAGGCTGTTAGATATTCGGGTCTCGTCTCCTGTAGCAGTCCCTTGTAGTGTTCTGTCCATTGTTCTGGTTTGATGATCTGGATGTTTACTTTTTCTTTTGTTGGGTTTTTTACTGTAGAAATGAATTTCCATACTTCAGAGCTCTGCCTACCTCCTACGTGTGTATTTAGATCGTGGCATTTGCGCTCAAACATTTTATTTTTTTCTGTGCGTATCAAACTTTTTAGCTGTCTTCTGGTTTCCCTGTATATTTCTAGGTCTCTTTGCTCTTTATTACTGAGCCATTTCAAGTATGTGCGTTTTTTCTCTTTGACCATTTCCTGTATTTTCTCTGTCCACCACATCTTCCTGTTATTTCTATTATCTTGGTATCCAACAGCTTCGTTGCTTGCTTCCTTCAAGCTTTTTATTATGTTTGTATATATCTCTTCAAATGAGTGATTTGTATTAATTAATTTTTGATCTAATCGGTTCTGATACAATCTTTGAGTACTTTCGATTTCTAGACTTCTAAAGTTGTATTTTTGATTGTCTTCGATGCAGTCTAGGTTTTCATTTTCTCTAATACTTTCGTCCTTATTTGTTTTTCTTGAAAGGAATAATATTTTTGCTTTTACCAGATGGTGGTCAGATCCACAGGTAACACCACGAAGTGCTCGCACATCATACCACTTTAATTGCGAGTGTTGTCCACCTATAGCATAATCAATGATTGATTTAAGATTTCTTGTTGGCTGAATCCAGGTATATCGATGAATATCCTTATGTTTAAAAAAACTATTATTTATTTTTAGGTTGTGGGTTTCACACCGACGAGATTCCAACCGGCGAAATTGAGGTTAGTGGTCACATTTAATAGACGAAATCTTACGGGTTCGTGGCGATTTAGCTGTAGCATACCCATTTTTTTAAAGGCTTAACAGGACAGCTATCATTTTCTTATATGATACAGTCCGCTATTTAAATTCTTATTATTAATTTCTTAAAAACATATTTCCCGAGGCCCCGTGGCTTCATTTTTGGTCCTTCGAGCCGGATCATGAAATCACCCGGTGATTTTTGGTAAATACCAGTCGGTTTGTATCCTGTGTAAAGTGTGAGCGAGAAACTGTGCTGGATAACTTTCGCTCAAGTCATACGAACACACTTGTTTTGGATCTGGTGGGTTAGTTTAAGTTTTGCTGCCTTTACCAAACCATTACAGAACTTACCATTTAAGTCTGTGTGTACGAAAGAGACAACACGTCATTTAGATAAGTTTGGGTGAATCCATTTTTATACAGTATAGGATGCATAGTGTTGACCAAGGCCTATAAAAATATTGCAGGCTTTTATCTTCTTTTGAATTTAATTTTTGAATTTTGAAAATTTGTAATTTTCAAGAAGAGTGTTCGTGTTGCCATAGGCGGTGTTTGTAAGGTTTGATAGGCCCATTTGCTTATTAATTGCGGTTTTTTTACCAGTAAAAAAAACTGTTAGTTTTTGTACGTAAAAAACAAATATATATTTTTTTTAACTTTTGTTTAATTTTTTAAGCAATATGGCTGGTGAAAAATTAGCACGGCAGCTTATGAAACGCACCGCGGCCTTAAATAGATTAAAATAAACTTATGAAATTGGGATTAAAGTTGCAAATGACCCTTCACAAAAGGTACCGTTTTTAGTACGTGCTGACAATTGTGATGAAATGCACAATGAATTTAGTGCGTGTCATAATTCAGTTATTATGCTTTTAGCAGACGATAACGAATTTAAAGAACACGACGAGTTTCGTAAGCAAGCGGATATTTGGTACTATTCAATAAAAACCATTAGACGGGATATTTATTATTCTGATTCATCGGCATCTAACGTGAATTCCAGCGACGGTCCCAGAGATTCGGCAGGCATACAATTAAAAATGGAGGTCCCAACGTTTGACGGGAACGTCAAACATTGGGCATCTTTTATCGACATGTTTGTCAGTCTCGTGCACAATGTGGGAGGCATGTCAGATGTACGAAAGTTTCATTATTTGCATCGTGCCCTAAAGGGAGAAGCCTTTAACGTAATTAAAGGTTTAACAATTACTGAAAATAATTATCTTATTGCTTACGAGTCTTTGCGTAAAAGGTATGATAACAGGCGTTACACTGCCACCTGTCATTACAATAAAATTTTTAATGCGCCGTCGTTCAAAAGCCCTCTGCTAGAGAACTAATCGCGCTCTATTAGACACGTTTTCGGAAAATATTTTAGCCCTTAAGGCACTAAAATTTAATACGGATGGTTGGGATTTTCTTTTATTTAATATGATGCTGCCAAAGTTGGACTCTCAGACGCGCACCGAGTTTGAAAAAGAATGCAAAACGACAGAATTGCCCACTTTTTGAAATTTAAGCGAATTTTTAGAGGAATATTGTAAAGCTCTTGGCTCTGCCCAATTAATGACTGGTAATAATTTTACTCCCAAGAGTAGACCGTAATCTTACTTTAATTTTAACAAAAAATCTACTTCTGCTTTTATGGTTGACAATTCAGAGCAAAATACTAGCCCTAAAGCTAAATGCATTGCGTGTTCTGGTAATCATATTTTATTCCGGTGTCCCACATTTTTATCAAAAACTCCAAATGATCGTTTTGTTTTGGTAAGACAACACAATTTTTGCCCAAACTGTTTGCGTAGCTCCTCGCATTACGCAAAACAGTGTCCTACTTCGGTACACTGCAAAATTTGCCATTTCCCCACCACACTTTACTCCACTTTCCCAAGAATAATGGAGACCGTGTACCTGTTCCGAATACTGAGTCGGCAACCACACTCAATGGACTTCATGAAACTCCTGTTTTGCCCACTGCGAATGCAGGTAGTTCAACTTGTGCTGTAGTCACGCAGCCCCTCCAGTCCACTCCAGCGGGCTCGTCCCTTCTTTCAGGACAATCGACTGTTCTTCTCTCTACCATAGAAGCGGAAGTACAGGATAAGTATGGTTTCTTCCAAAAGGTACGTAGCGGTTAGGCTTACCTTTTAAAAAAATGGCGATTCCCATCGAGGGACTAAACAATATGTCATCCTCTTGTAGGCAGGGCATAATTCAATGCCAACTCTGCCCTTGTGGAAAAACTGACACCATATTTAATTTTCAAGCAATTATTTTGCCCAAAATATGCTCCGAGCAACCAAAAATGGTAATTGATTATTCCCAAGGGGACTATATAAAAGAATTACCCCTCGCTGATTCTCAGTTTAATGTACCTGGGCCCATCGATATCTTAATTGGTGCCGAATTAGTACCATATTTTTTGGAAGGTGGAAGGATACTCGGTACTCCTAACCAGCCAGTCGCACTTAAGACTGTTTTTGGTTGGATGCTTCAAGGCAGAGCCCAATGCTCTGAGTTTTCGAGTTATCTTACTAATCTGCACGTTTCCACAGAACCTACACTTGATATAAGTCTTCAAAAATTCTGGGAGTTAGAAAATATTTCTAAACCATTACCCCCATCCTTTGAAGACGTAAAATGTGAGAGATACTATAAAGAAACAACCTATCGTGAGCCTTTGGGTAGGTTCGTAGTTTCCGTACCTTTTAAACATTCTGAGCCCTTGCTCGGAAATTCATATAATCAAGCCCTTAAAAGGTTTAACATGCTTGAATAGCGCCTATCTAAGGATTCTAATCTTAAGGAAGCTTACCTGGAATTTATGCAGGACTACCTAAATTTGGGTCACATGTCATTAATTAATGACACAACTTGTTATGTTTCTCCTAAAGCATACTACATCTCTCATTTTTGTGTAGCCAAAGATAAAAAAATTCGTGTAGTTTATAATGCAACTTGCGTTACGTCAAACGGCGTTTCGCTCAACGATACTCAGCTCACTGGCCCGAAATTGCAACAGGACATATCTTCTATACTCTTACAGTTCCGATTTCATCCATATGTCCTTATTTGTGATGTTCGCCAGATGTATCGGCAAATAATTGTAAATCCTATCCATAGGGACTTCCAAAGAGTTCTTTGGCGATTTTCTGAGCAAAACCTTTGAAAGAATACTTGCTGAATACTGTTACGTATGGCGTATCGAGCTTCCCGTATCTAGCCTTACGAACCATGCAAGAATTGGCAGCGCAGAAAGGGGATAACTTTCCTCGAGCCGCTGAGGTTTTGCGTCATCAAATTTTTGTCGATGATTGTGTAGCTGGCGCCGAATCTCTTGATTCCCTGCTTGGATTACAGCAAGAATTAATTCAGCTGTTGCAGAAAGGACAGTTTGAACTTTGAAAATGGGCAAGTAACCATGAAGCTGTCTTGACAGCTGTCAATTCTTCTCACTTACTTATGCCTTGCTCCTTTGACAAGGAGGAACCGGTCTTTATAAAGGTACTAGGCTTACAGTGGAATCCTTCGTCCGACGCATTTTCCTACAGTTGTTCGCCAGCAGAGCTCCCCTGCACGAAGCGTAACATTCTTAGCCAAATCTTCCGTGCGTATGATCCTTTAGGGTTTCTGTCACCTGTAGTTCGTTTCGCTAAACTATTAATGCAAAAGTTGTGGATATCAAGCGCCGGGTGGGACGAAATTCCCAGCGCTGATATTTGTCAGCAGTCAGAGCAGTTTAGGTTAGATCTGCCTGAATTATCGGCCATTACCATACCCAGACGCATTTTTGTAGACCAACCTACAAGAGTGGAACTTCATGGTTTTTGCGATGCTTCGCAGATTGGGTATGGCGCCGCTGTGTATCTAAAATGTGAAAATTCTTCTGGTACTAACCAAGTTTTTCTTATCATAGGCAAATCTCGAGTTGCACCTTTAAAGACTGTCAAATCGATTCCTCGCATGGAATTAGTGGCAGCGGCTCTTCTGGGTGATCTCATAGAGTTCGTCAAGCAGGTCTATGCAAGATATGTCAGTTTTGACGCAGTATTTGCATGGTCTGACTCGCAGGTTATTTTAGCGTGGTTAGCTTCTTCAGCCCATCGCTGGAAGCCGTTTGTTGCGAATAGGGTTGCGCATATCCATGAGCTTATCCCGTTTTCTAGCTGGAGATATGTTCCCTCCACAGATAACCCTGCTGACTGCGCGTCTCGCGGGTTATTACCTAATCAATTAACCAGTCGCGTTCTCTGGTTTAACGGCCCCATATGGCTTTGTAAATCGTTTGAATTTTGGCCACAGCAGTCGAGTATGACAGAATCTCTCCCAGAAGAGGTTGGTGCAGAAGAAAGGAAGTTAGTTCTTCAGATTACTTTCGATAACCATTTTATTACCCTGTTACTTCTAAAATTCACTTCCCTTAAGAAAATTCAACATATCGTAGCCTATGTGCTTAGATTTAATTACAATACCCGTCAGGGTAAACTTGTTAAGAAACAAGGAATTTTGTCCGCACTAGAGACCCAAGAAGCCTTGCTAGTTATATTAAGACACGTTCAAAAATTCTGTTTTGGTGATATCATAGAAAACATCAATAAGAATACTTTGTTACCTAAGCGATTCCGCAAGTTAGCTGTGTTCATTGACAGTCATGGTTGTTTAAGAGTGGGGGGAAGGCTTAGGGGGTCCGAACTATCTTATGATGAAAAACATCCCCTTCTCTTACCAAAATCGCATAGGTTAACTGACCTTATTATCGAATGGGTATATAAACAGAACTTTCACCCTGGGTTTAAGACGCTTCACTTCTTAATCTTACAGCAGTTTTGGATTCTGTCCCCTCGCGCCGCCATATACCAAGTACTCTCTCGGTGCATTCGATGTTTTCGGGCTAGACCCAAGTCATACAATCCTATTATGGCTGACCTTCCAGCTGTAAGAGTGTCACAGTCTTCTCGGTTGTATGCTTGGATTATGCTGGACCTATCTCGATTACTATGAGCAAATCTCGTGGGGCAGTCTTTGAAAGCATACATTTGCGTATTCGTATGCTGTGCTGTAAAAGCCATTTACCTCGAATTGGTCTCGGACCTCACCTCGGAGGCCTGTATTGCAGCATTCCGGCGTTTTGTCGCAAGACGAGAAAGATGCGTCGAAATAATAAGCGACCAAGGGACTTCATTCATTGGGGCTAATCGACAAATCCTTGAACATTTTGAGTTAGCAGCACAGGCGACTTCCATTCAGTGGAATTTTAACAGCCCTGGCGCTCCACATTTTAACGGTTTGGCGGAGGCCGGGGTAAAGTCCGTGAAAACCCATCTATATAGAGTCCTGGGTACTCAACTCCTTACTTACGAGGAATTGTACACTCTTTTAGTACAAATTGAGGCGTTACTCAACTCACGTCCTTTATGCACAGTATCCAATGACCCTAATGATTTACAGGCACTTACTCCTGCCCATTTTTTAACGCAGGAACCTTTGCATTCTCATATTCCGGATCCCGATATGTCACATTTAAAACTTAATAGGTTAAACCGATGGCAATTAATTCAGCATATGCAAACCGAATTTTGGCGCCGTTGGCAGCACGAATATCTCCACCCCCTCAGCAACGGTCAAAGTGCACGAATATCTCCACACCCCTCAGCAACGGTCAAAGTGGTGTGACGTGACTGCAAATATCGAGATCGGTAGGATGGTTTTGATAAAAAACGAGCAAAAGCCACCTCTTCAATGGGTCATGGCTCGTGTGCTCAAGGTTCATCCTGGTACAGATGGGGTTGTAAAGGTAGTTACCCTTAAAACTCCTACTGGGTTAATGCAGCGGCCGGTGGTCAAACTATACCCCCTACCTGTTCATTAAACTCAGGGTACGGGCAGCATCTTAAACTCCTTGTTAAGAACTTTTTATTTTTATTTTAGTTTATTATTATTTTTTTTTTTGGTATTTATTTTATCCCTTATGGGGTTAAACAATGGGGATATCTTTTGTTTAATTTCAGTTATCTACTCGTTAGATTATTTTATTTATTTTTCTTAGCCCTCGCGTTTTGATTATTTGCAAACCAGGGTTTTGGGGGCCGGAATGTTTACTCCGCGTATAAACTAATATTTATTTTATTTTATTTTTATATTTATTTAATTTTTCATAATATTTTTCACCCGTAAGGTGGCGCCCGTGTGGCCACTCGAGGAACTAAGATGTGTGTTTTTTGGACACGAGAAAAAACTCTCTCTCTCGACAGAAAAGTTAGCAAACACACGGGCATTTAAACTTCCCAGTGATTTTCTATACCGATTTTTAAGCAAATTCCTCCAGTATTTCTCCACACTGTCCATGGGAAGAAACGCCGTCCTCCAAGCCCATAGCACGATCGCCAAGAACCAATTTGGGGCCCCAAACCGACGAGATTCCAACCGGCGAAATTGAGGTTAGTGGTCACATTTAATAGACGAAATCTTACGGGTTCGTGGTGATTTAGCTGTAGCATACCCATTTTTTTAAAGGCTAAACAGTACAGGTATCATTTTCTTATATGATACAGTCCGCTATTTAAAGTCTTATTATTAATTTCTTAAAAACATATTTCCCGAGGCCCCGTGGCTTCAGACAGTCCAAATTGTGTTATCGACGAAATTAATGAAAGACCAGAGAAACGGCCATGCCCAGTGCAACAACATAAAATCACAACAATCATTTGGAAGCAATTGTACACCCCCGACAGCTGGTTGTACATATCATCCAAAGCAGTAACCATTGCCATAACATGTAATTATATACGACAAGACATCATTTTGAACAGCACCGATATAATAATAATCAGCAAAGACTGCCTATAAAGCAAACAAAATATAATTGCATCAAAGAGAAGTGACACAGTCGGCGTACTTGCGACCTACGCAAAAAGTTCGAGTTTCAAATAAAACATAAATAGCCAAGTACCGAATGAGGACAAGAGTTTGGAAGTACGACATTTTTTTCCTTCTAGATTATAAAAATAAGCAGGGTGTAAACGGTATGATAGAGGATGCCAAAATAAGAAAAAACCTCATATAACATGGAGGTGCTGTTATATAGAACTTTCTGAGTAAGGAAAAAAAATAAAAATAAAATCCGGCAATGCTAAATGATTATCTCATTATCATTAAAAAATGTGATTTTTTTGGATAAAATGGCAAGTTAAGGGGAGAGTCAAAGTTATCTCCTAAAGTGATAAAATTATTTAAAAAAATGTAAATGTTTTGTTTGTGCTAATATAAACTTAAAAATATTAATGATATAATGTGCCTAGAAACCTGTTTCTAATAACATAAAACAGCAAAAGTTTATAACCAAAAAAAAATTGTGTGTGCTTAAGACCACACGGCAGAAGTGTAAACTTCAACAAGGCGAAATTAATAATACTGGCCTTCATCTGCATCATCATATCGCTCGCTGAATGTTCCTTTCACAGTTAGTCGATTCGAGCCGACTTCACCCTAATGAGCGTTACATAGCCGAGCCTGACGGCCCAGTTCAATTCAGTACTCACAAAAACTGCTAAACGCGCCTAAAGAAGTTTACACTTCAAAAAGTTTATGACTCATACCATTTACACTCTGTAAATTATTGCAAACAAAAAACGAGAATTTAAAAACTTTTAAAAACTAGGTAACATTGGTATTTTTTGCAAGTACATTTTTTTTTGTTTGCAGAGTAGATTTATATTGTTACTAAGGAGAAAAAAGTTGTTTTTACGTAACTAAACGAAAGGACAAATTAGCAGACACAGGAGAAATTGGGAAAATTTACACAATTTTTAGGTCCTAGTTCGTGACCACCTCGAAGAACACGTTTACGATAAAGGTTTGCTGTTATCTCGGTGTTAATGCGAATGCTTTTAACACAAAATGCCTTTGTTCTACTAGGTCGACCCAATAGAACAAAGTTCTCTTAAAATTTAGTAGAAGTGATCTCTCCTATAGGAGCTCAAGAATACGGATTGTGTGATTTCAGTAGAACGTTCCTATGGGAAAGATTTCAAGAATAGACGTCTAGAACGCAAGATTTGTCGAAAAACATTATAACAGTCTTGGACGAGAAGTTAGCTGCCATGGCTAGTCCACAACGAACGTCTTCTATTTCTGTCTTTGTCGAAAAGAGTGAGAAGCATTATAAAAGTAGCATGTGAACTTTAGGCAAAAAACGCATGCGCTGGTTTGAAACTAAAGGCCTTCACACACACAATTTACGTAATCCGTAGCATGGCGCATAGCGGACTTTCAACCAATCAGCGATCGAATAGCAGCGGCCATATTGGATTTACGTAAGAAAATTCCATAAGGTTGAACTTCTTACGCGTTATGTTTTTTTGTGTGTGATCGGCTTAAAGAAAGGCTAGTTTCAAAACCATTGAAATTGGTTCAAACGTGACGTCATTGCTAACGAGCGGGAAATATCATTATTTAAACTGAAACAATAAAGAATTAAAAAAACAAAACCTTTTTAATTTTTTTTGGAAGTTAAAATTGTTAGGAGGAAATACAGATGGTATTGGGTTTCCAATTGTTTTTGAGCATTAATAACACGACATTTCAGAGTTGTGACGACACCAATCGATGACGTATTTTATTGAAAGAGTGTTTCAAAACAGTTGGACGCGAGAAAATGATTATGATGTAATACACCTGTTGCCACGTCCTGAAAAAAATTGTGAGAAAAGGGGCCGTTCATAAATTATGTTGTCTTAATGAGTTTTTATCGCAGGATGCAATAAGAAATACACAGCATAAAACGACGTCACGCGGGCTAATAAGCGCATGACAAATTATCGCACGGTTTGAATAGCCTAACCAACTCAACACAGTGTGCCTGAGCGAAGTATAGGTTATAAAAAATTGGTTCCAAAAGCTAATTGCACATTTTGAATATGGACTGTTTCCTGACTTCAGAGCGATATTCGTATAAATCCTAGCTGATCCTCTTCTCGAAATTTTATCAATTTTTTGCCATTTTTCTAGTTAGTCTAGCTGGTTCCTGTCACGTGCGACCTAATATGTGCGCTCAGTTTGACTGCGGGACATTGTTAAGCACCCATAGGTGCATAAAAAAAGTTTGGTCGCGTAGTCGAATTCATGGTAGTTTGGCCGCCATCTTTGAACATGGCCGCCAAATTGATAGATTTTTTGTTTAAGCATATCTCCCTACTTAATAATCCGACTTTAATTTTTTAAGGCTTGTTATACTCCTTTTCTGAAGGCAAATAAATTTTGTTATTGCAAATTTTTTAATAAATCAAGTAGTTTTTGAGATATATCAAGATTATTAGTATTTCCGCTCGCAAAAGAATTAAAATAATACCCGTGCTAATTTTATTGTAGCTACAATATTATTGACATTTGTTTTTTTTGTTACATAGAAGGCTTTAAACCTTTCACAGAAGAGGATATTGACTTTATGTTTTTAAAGTTCGATGGATGGTACCCCTAAAGACTGCCGTTTCTAAAACTGTTCACAAGATTACACAAAAAGTGAATCTGCAGCAAAACGATGCATCCTAGCGAAAAACGTTAAGAATAATTTTTTATAGTACTTTTAATTCCGCATCTTCTGATTATTGTCATATTTTTTTTCAATTTTTAAGAAAAAAATCGATTTTGGAGCGAAAACATGGAATTTTTACAAAATTGTATATTTTAGCTGGCTTGTACAGCTAACTATCAAAGCTAGGATGCTAAATGACATATCAGAAGAAGCGAAATTAAAAGTACTATAAAAAATTAATTTTATCGTTTTTAGCTAGGATGCATCGTTTCGCTGCAAATTCAATTTTTCTATAATATTGTGAACAGTTTCAGAAACTACCCTCTTTGAGGCAGTTTTTAGGGGTACCATCCAACCAACTTTAAAAACATATAGTCAATATCCTTTTCTATAAACGGTTTAAAGCCTTCTATGTAACAAAAAAAAGCAAATGTCAATAATATTGTAGCTACAATAAGATGAGCATGGGTATTATTTTGACTTCTTTGCGAGCGGAAATACTAATAATCCTGGTATATCTCAAAAACTACGTAATTTATCAAAAAATGTGTTATGATCTTTTAATTTGGCGGCCATTTTCAAAGATGGCGGCCAAACGACCATGAGTTTGACCATGAGGCCAAACTTTTTTGATACTGCTTAGGATGCTTAACAAAGCCCCGCAGTCAAACTGAGCGCACATATTAAGTTACACCTGACAGGAGCCAGCGCCTAGACTAACTAGAAAAAAAGCAAAAAATTGATAAAATTTCGAGAAGAGGATCAGCTAGGATTTATATGAATATGGCTCTGAAGTCAGGAAAGAGTCCATATTCAAAATGTGCAATTAGTTTTTGAAACCATTTTTATGTAACCTATACTTCATTCAGGCACACTGTGTCAAAGCACTATATATTTTAGTAAGGTAAGAAGTTGAACCTTACTTATTATTTATAAAATTTTACAGAGGCAGAGGAGGCGGCAACAGCGGAAAAGCTACATTGTTTACCAACAAATGAATGAATGACCGCCGAAAACGGGGCTACTACTTCTCTTGATATTTTATTACTCTAAGGTTGGTTCATTAAACTCTGATTTTGTTAAAATATGCAAACTACCCCCCCAACTTTGGCGCGCCGTAAAGCTGAAATTATTGGTCGGAGCCAAATGGAAAAAAAATGCATAAAACCAAGTTGTGCGCAGTTTTGTTCTCTACATATTTGATTTGAACTTTTTTTTATAGCACCTACTCCAACGGGCCTATATACATTTTGTCGTGACATATTTTCAACATAAGACACTAGAATCATAAATACATGGGCGCACTCCGGGGCCCGGGCCCCCCCCCAAGCCTTAGATTTTTTTACATATTTTCAACGTACTTAATGATAAAACATAAAAAATAGCTTAAAATTTAACATCATGAGGCTTCGGGCCCCCCTCAAGACACATTCCTGGGTGCGCCACTGATAAATAGGTATTATTACCAATTTCCTTGGGGGGGGGGGGTTGTCTAAGTAAAATGATGCTTGAGTCGTTACATTTAATCTTATATTATAAAAGACATGATTTTTTAAAGTGCGCCCTTACATACTTGCATATAGGATGACGGATAAAAAAACTCTGCCAATATATGGGCCCCTAAGCTCACACTATAGGTACTATAGTTATAGTGTACGTGTGAACTAATATAACTAAAAACTGTAATATATTTTATTCAACTCCAGACTCAATTACCTTTTGTTTGATACCACACAAGCCATATTTTGACTTAAACTCAAATTTTTGAAATCTACCCTTACCCTTAAAAAAAACAAAAATTATAATGTATTTTGTTAAACTCCGGACTCAATTACCTTTCGTTTGATATCACGCACGCCATATTTTCACCTAAACTCTAATTTTTGAAATATACCCCCACCCTTTTTTAAAAATAAATTAAAATGTATTTTGTTTAACTCCAGACTCAATTACCTTTTGTTTGATATCACACACGCCATATTTTCACATAAACTCTAATTTTTGAAATCTACCCCCACCCTTTTATTTGGTTTGTGTTCGGTGGATTTTGTTCATTTTTAAATGGGACCATCTCGACCCAAGACCCAGCCTAGGTACCAAATTTAATTAAAATCGGCAGAGCGGTTTTTGAGTTATGCGCGTTGGTCGTTACAGACAGACAGACAGACAGACAGACAGACAGACAGACAGACAGACAGACAGACAGACAGACAGACAGACAGACAGACAGACAGACAGACAGACAGACAGACAGACAGACAGACAGACAGACAGACAGACAGACAGACAGACAGACAGACAGACAGACAGACAGACAGACAGACAGACAGACAGACAGACAGACAGACAGACAGACAGACAGACAGACAGACAGACAGACAGACAGACAGACAGACAGACAGACAGACAGACAGACAGACAGACAGACAGACAGACAGACAGACAGACAGACAGACAGACAGACAGACAGACAGACAGACAGACAGACAGACAGACAGACAGACAGACAGACAGACAGACAGACAGACAGACAGACAGACAGACAGACAGACAGACAGACAGACAGACAGACAGACAGACAGACAGACAGACAGACAGACAGACAGACAGACAGACAGACAGACAGACAGACAGACAGACAGACAGACAGACAGACAGACAGACAGACAGACAGACAGACAGACAGACAGACAGACAGACAGACAGACAGACAGACAGACAGACAGACAGACAGACAGACAGACAGACAGACAGACAGACAGACAGACAGACAGACAGACAGACAGACAGACAGACAGACAGACAGACAGACAGACAGACAGACAGACAGACAGACAGACAGACAGACAGACAGACAGACAGACAGACAGACAGACAGACAGACAGACAGACAGACAGACAGACAGACAGACAGACAGACAGACAGACAGACAGACAGACAGACAGACAGACAGACAGACAGACAGACAGACAGACAGACAGACAGACAGACAGACAGACAGACAGACAGACAGACAGACAGACAGACAGACAGACAGACAGACAGACAGACAGACAGACAGACAGACAGACAGACAGACAGACAGACAGACAGACAGACAGACAGACAGACAGACAGACAGACAGACAGACAGACAGACAGACAGACAGACAGACAGACAGACAGACAGACAGACAGACAGACAGACAGACAGACAGACAGACAGACAGACAGACAGACAGACAGACAGACAGACAGACAGACAGACAGACAGACAGACAGACAGACAGACAGACAGACAGACAGACAGACAGACAGACAGACAGACAGACAGACAGACAGACAGACAGACAGACAGACAGACAGACAGACAGACAGACAGACAGACAGACAGACAGACAGACAGACAGACAGACAGACAGACAGACAGACAGACAGACAGACAGACAGACAGACAGACAGACAGACAGACAGACAGACAGACAGACAGACAGACAGACAGACAGACAGACAGACAGACAGACAGACAGACAGACAGACAGACAGACAGACAGACAGACAGACAGACAGACAGACAGACAGACAGACAGACAGACAGACAGACAGACAGACAGACAGACAGACAGACAGACAGACAGACAGACAGACAGACAGACAGACAGACAGACAGACAGACAGACAGACAGACAGACAGACAGACAGACAGACAGACAGACAGACAGACAGACAGACAGACAGACAGACAGACAGACAGACAGACAGACAGACGGCGCAACAAAAAACTTTCAAAATCATCTGAAACGCAAAGATATATAAACATTTTTGAAATCGGAGCAACTTTTTTTTTCTCGAAAAAATTAGGATCACCATAGCTCACACTACTATAGTGTAGTATATGTGTGAGCTAAAATTTAAAAATACAAAGTTTTTAAAGTTTTTAAAAACATAAAATCACAACTAGGCGCAAACGATAGCCAGTGCGTTCCCATTAAACATAGTAAAATTCCCGATCCCTCTCCATTAAGGAACAGTGTCAAAATGGATTTTTTCCATATTAGCCTTTTACTAAAAAATTACTGATTTTTTAGATATGCTCAAAAAGCAATCGATGCTCACTATGATACTCGTCATTCACACACATCTTCCTTGCTCTATCAATGGTTAATATAAAAAATAATATTTCCAAACCTGCTAAAAAAAAGGATAGTTTCTTGAAACATAACAATAAACAAACCTCTTTGAAAGGTTAAGTTTAATTCTGACCGACATCTTGGATTTTAAGAAGGTGATAAATTTCGATAGGGACCTTTAAAGAGCAATTAATTTTTGCCTTGATACTTTTTATTTGAGGAAAATCGGTTTAGTAATAATTAATTTATTAGGAAATAAATGGAGACAGAATTGAAAAGATAATCTTATAATCTGTACAACAAAGGTTAAAACAAAAATTAATTTTAGTATTTCGTACCTCGTCCGTGCGTGGCAAAAAGTGGATTTTTTTACAAATTAAAGAAAAAGATCTGCAACATAAAAATAAACAAGCAAATTTAAAGGGTTTAGCATGATTTTGTGCGCCATTTTGTAATTTAAAGATGGCGTATAAATTTTTTTTTCTTAAAATCTTGAATTATTTCCTGCAACATCAGCTCTTTTCAATAAAATAGGTAGCCTAGTTCAAGAGTTATAACAAAAAAAAATTGTTCATTTTTTTTCTCCGTTTTTTTTTGCTCCACCCGGTATTTTAATAAGCTGGATGATAGTATGTGGTCAGCACCCCCACTAATTAAAAAAAATTAATGCTTTATATAATGGAAGCACAAAAATTTCTATAGGTAAGTTCAAGTCATAGATGTATAGCAAGTAATAACGGGACTTGTTTTTTTGGGATTTCATAGATTCTCTAAAAATAGCTATTTTTGGGGGAAGATGGCATGAAAACCTCAAAATGGTTTTTGGAGGTTCATACAAATTTTAAAAGCTTGTTCCTTGGGAAAGTCAATTCTATGATGGAACAAAATCACCCGGGAAATATAAAAATCCCAAGGACATGAATAAAGAGGTGCCAAAATTAACTCAAAATTCAAGGATTTTTAAAGTATCATTTCTTATGTTAGGATTAAATTCTCAAACTCCCTTTTTTTTGAACTGCAATAAATTTTTTTAAATTTTCTTGAAATTCTAAAACGTAATAATAAAAACAAGGAAAGTTAAAAATAAAGTGTAGTAAAAAAATGTTTTTAAGCGAAATCCATGGATTTTATAAAAAAAGTGACTTGACCAAATTCAAAAATTTTTTGCATCATTTTGTGCGAGTGAAGAATTTAAATTATAATATATTCTCATAGGTGAACTCAAAAGGAACCTCAGTTTGCAACCAAACCCAAAATTACCCTTAAAACCACTTAACCGCACCAAATAAACCAAAATACAAAAGTGTAAATTTTGATAAAACCTAATTTAACAATTTTTATTTAATGTAACTTAATCACGCTTCTAAAGTGTAATACTTAGTTAGAAAGGCGCACTCATTGCCTGCCTAAAAGTGAAATTAGAATTCTCCTAGCTAATGCAGATATTTATTTATGTCAAAAAATCTGGATCAATGTCACGTCACATTTTAAAGCGTCGCGACGCTGCATATATTACGTTGCCGGAAAAAAATGTGTTTTTTGTAAATGTCTAATAAGTTTATTAATCGTACTAATTTATATCAAAATTACCACAACTTCGGGAATTCTGGCCAGCTATTTAACATATTTGGTAGTTAGGCAGCCGGTGTCAAAAAATTGATGAATTTCTAAATTTTCTGAACATGAATTTTCGATTTTTTGTGATTTTTTCGTTGAATAAATAATATTTTTTTTTTTGATATTGGCGAATAGCCAGTACCTTTTTTATAACAATTTTAGAATAAATTATTAGACTCCGATTCATAAGTGCGAAATGGGATTGTTTTTGTTTTAAGATTTCAAATTTATAGTTTTTTTATATAATTACCCGAAGTAAAAAAAATGTTTTGCTTTTCATAGCGTTTGAAACAATGTAACAAGAGTTTTTTAATGCCAATGTGTGACAGAGATATCGCTATCAAATAGAACCTCTATCCGAAAAAAAGGTAGGGCGTCGCGGCCCCCAACCGACGCCGTTATCGAAAAAAATAATATCCATTTGTGTGTACCAAGTTAGAACAAAATCACCAAAAATTTTCCTATACTTTGGAAATATAATATATAGAAAACTCCAAAAAGCCATTTTTGAAATATTTGCATTAAAATATGGTCAATCAATGTTAACTTTTTCGACATTTTTAAAACATCTGTTTTTTTTTTAACGAGACATCTTGTTTTTTTCCGGTTTTTTTCGTTAACCTTAAAAAAATGCTTTTTCTTTACTGTTTCCGCCACCATCTTAACAAAGTAAATAAATTTTTTTGTACATTATATTTAAAAACTAGCTTAGATTAGAGTAACATAAAATTAGTCTATAGGTTATGAAGGTCTCTTTTATTTCTGATATATTAGGCGCTATCGGGTCGGAAGCAATATTTTTGTTTCAGTAGGCTTAAAGAAATGGTCATTAACTTTAATATAAGGTGGCAAAAATAATAACGCACAAAAATTAAAGCAAATATCGAAAAACAATTTTTTTTTCGATATTGCTGCCATTTTGTTTTGAAGTGACAGGTGTAAATTTTTTTTACAGTTTTAAAATAAGTAGGTTCCGCTTAAAGTGAATCCATCAAAATTAATTTTATTTCTCCTAAAACAGAGAATTCATTTTTTTTCTTAACTTTGGCAGGAGTTATCTTGGATTGTGAAACTGGAAAATTGGGGATCCTCGAATGAAAATTTAGCTTTTGGTCACAGGTATTACTATGCCAAATATAAAAAATTTACCCCTTTTGCAGCTTTTGTTTTACAAATTTATTCAACTTCCACAAATGTAGATGTCGCAAAAATTAGGTTTTTACCTTGTAATGGTCCTTAAATTGAGGTTCTTTACGAGAAGGAACATCTAAAGTATGCTGCCAATGTATACTTTGCTTAGTTGGCGAAGGAGTTTTGCAGGTACGTAGATAGCGTTTCTCCCGTTTTCGTCCAGTTTTTTTGTGAGTCGGAGCTGCGGTCCATATATTAACTTTATCTGAACTTGGAAAGTCGTACAGGCCGTCGGAATCCGTAAAGGGTAAAAGATCTTTGTTTTTTCCTAAAATAAATAGTAGTTGAGTTTTAAAAAATAGTGAAGATTTGGTAACAAACGAGTAAACTTTTCTGCTAAAGGTATAAATCAAAAATTATCAATGTTAAAACCGACTGTGCACTTCGTAGATGTCCGTTTGGTGGTTTTTAGAAAAGTTATTGTTTTCAACAAAAAATTTTTTTTTTCACATATCGCCGAAAATTTCTTATTTGGGTGAATTTTGCGTCTGTCCGTGTGTGTGCGTATGTCATATACGTAATATTCCAATACCCACGGTAATTTCCAATTTATGATGCAAACATTAAAAAATGGCAATATAAAATATACATAAGAGTGTCCTTCTTGCGAACTTTAGTATAAAATGTCCTGATTGGTTATTTTCAAACACATGCATATTATTTTACTAATGCATATTATTTTACTGGTGTATATCGTCCCCACACGTTTGGTCCGTCCCTCACGTTGATTTATCGGCACACAGTGGCCAAAAACCCTATCTATGTAAATGCACTACCACAACTTTAAATAACGATATAGAGTTTTTTTTAAAGAGTTTAATCGCAAGCAAGTTTTTTTTCAAGGCAATTTCATTTGTGGCGCCTTCTTGGAAGGCTTTACATCTTCTCCTGGATAAATAAATAATGTGACAGCTTTGACCAACGTCAAAAATGATGGGAAGGTTAATAGGCTAAAAAGGGCACTAAACTGAGAGATCTATTAACCTAGGGTGGTGGCAATGATCTCTCTCTCTCTCTCTATATATATATATATATATATATATATATATAAAACTGGATAGGCCTTTACATATATGCAAAGTGAGGCAAAAATATTGATATTTTTTGTAGAGAGAGCACGCTGCGAAGGAGGTGCTACCTTTCCTTTTTTACTTTTACTCTCCGATGATATTCTGTGATTTTGAAAGTTCGCGGACGTTTGTTTTTTAATCCATAACTGGATTTTTACTGCGATTAGGTACGAAAAAGTTTTTTAAATAATCAAAGCTACCTACTTCAAAAAGGAAACCGGCTTTTCCCTCCTATAAAACTCGTTTTTACAAGCAACGCTTCGTGTTCCCATTTTTTATTCATATTTAACAAAAACAATTTTAAAAATATACTGACAACTTTGACAAACACTTTAATGACAAAACACAAATGACAATCTCCTTGAAGTATTAAGTTCACAGAATACCACAGGTGATTAGAACTAGAGAGAAAGGTTGCAATGCTTAACATTCATTGTATGTTCTCACTCTAAAAAATCAGTGGCCGTTCCAGTTACTTCGTATATAATTCATTGAGTATATAATAATATTCAAAAAGTACTTACTATACAGGGTGTCCCAGATAAAATTAACTACTTATGAGGGTCTTATGAGGATTTGTGTGTGTGGATAGTATTAAAATTTAAAATATCTAAGGGTTTTCATAATATCAAGCAAAAACTAAAAACTGCTTTTTTTAAAAATAATTTATTTATTGATATTTTAAAAGTCTTTGTAGAATTTTTATTTTTGAAATAGACTAGGCTCGGAATAGCGCCACTTTTAACCCAATAATCCAAATTTGTGTGTTTTACTGTTTTCAAAATTCCCATAAGAAACCATGTAATAACTTTTATCTGGGACACATGGTATACCACAACTATTTTTTAAAGTTTCTAAACAAGTAACGATAACACAATGTGTGATGCAAAGTTTATAGAATAAAAATATCGAGTGTACACAAATCTATCTTTCACATGGACTACCTAGGCTTATCGGGACAAATGTGTATGCGCATGCCTTAAGTGAAAAACGGCGTGATTGGAAAGAGTGAAACCAATGTTGGTTTGTGGCAGATTAAGGCAGAGACGTGGTTTGTTTGTGCTTCTGGCTTAGCATTGAAAGCTTATTTCAGCCCACGAAAGCCGTGGTGAGATTTCTGAGATATAGAAGTCGAAGAAAAAATGACACAGACAGTGTAATAAATAAACTAGTCAAAAAAAGATTATATTCAAAAATCAGCATATATCACATGACTGTGCCAAACCTATTTTGGTTTCACTTTTTATATCGTACTAATGAATATAATTTTGGCTTTCTTATTTGAATGGTTTAAAAATAAGCTAAGTGTTTATTTGATACACGTCTATTCCATTAAAAGAAAATAGTTGCTTAATATAAAAGTTTTAAAAAAGAAAGAGTTGGAAAAAATAATTTTTAAGAGCGTTAATGCCTTATTCGATTTCTAAAAGTTTTTTCTACTTTCGTGCGAGAAGTACGTACTTCTTGCCCCCATTTACGTGAGAGAATTCGAATGTCGCACACCGAAACCAGCAAATTCCATTCCCGTACGATTTTTTATTCGTGGAATTTTCCTTTTAAAACGCAATTTTTAAATGTTTTAATATTTTCTGGACAAAATACTACTCAATAATAAAGGTTTTTTTATGTTATTTAATGTATTTTTTTAAAAATATTTTAGGACGTTTTAGTAATTATTTAAAAAAATGCATTTTTTTAAATAATTGAGCGACCTTCGTAGCTTTTTGTAAACGTCAAATATATCAACAATAGAATTTTGCTTGACACATTGCATGTCAATTTACTTTTTATATTAATTTAGACTGTTAGCTCGCATTACTATGTCAACCGCAAAGTCAATACAAATTTTTTACATCATCACTTGTTTCATTTAAACCACAAAAACGTATCCAAGCCGTTCGAATAACAGGAGCTCTTGGAAACCTAAAAATAATATTTCCATTTTGATTTTTTAGTTTGCTTTAAATGGAATCGCAACCAGGAATATGTTTTGGTTCCGTAAAGTTAGTAGAGCGAGAGCCCATGATGCCGTATTTTATGCTATTTTATTTTTCTATTTATGAAATATGTGGAAAATATTTAAGAATCTCTAGGCTTGGAGGTGGGTGCGCCCATGCTTTAATTATATTTTTATCCTTTACTTTTAACAACTCTCTACACTGGAACTATTCCAGGGGGTGGTTCCCTTTCTTAAAATTTTTGGGCAAGCCTTATGTCTATCCATACGGTTCTATCATTAAACGCAGTATCGGTCCCCGTAGTGCCTGAACTATATAAAGTTGTAAGGATTAACAACCTCCATCAATTTAGAGTTATACAATGTTTTTTCAATGCTAAATGTATTTCTGAAAATTATGTTTTTTGCGAGGGGTTGCTCGATCGCCGATTTTTGTACACCAAAAGGAAATACCTATGGTATAACACCTACGGTATTTCCTGGTATTTCGCAGTATTTCCTATAATTTTAATGGTATTTCCTAGTATTTCCCAAGGGTGTAACTAAGTAAACTATCAATACTAGATATAACCCTTTCCGACCCTGACCACACATTTGTGTGGTCAGATATTAATAAATTTCTGCAACTGCAGATTCAGTCTTCCAACTATGGGGATGTGTGGGGCTAGTTCTTCATTTTTCAGCCTTTCCAAAGCGCGCCACGCAGTGTCTCTTTGATCGCTGTTCAGTGCTCGATCGCTTGCTATAATGGACGGTCGCCGTTTACGAAAAAACCGTAAGTAATTTTAATGCAAAATCTACCATTTCTTTAACAGTTTTGAATAGTTTTTTGACAATAGGTTAATTGCAAAGGTTCAGTAAAAATGTAGATTTATTTTTTTGTGAAATTCAATTAATTTTCGTCAAATCTTGATTTCAAAATTTAACCCATACACTTGTGTTGGTTGGGTCTTACTTTCTTTTTTACGCCTACACACTTGTGTGGGTTAGGTCTTACTGCTTGTGATTATTTTTTTACTTTTGAATACAATCTGAGCAATCCTGCGGATATTGAGGAGCTTTTTGATTACATGAATGATGACTCAGACCTAGGTGGATTAAGTGATGACTTCGACGTTGATCCAGCCTGGACAAATGAGCCACAAACAAGTCAATGCTACCCCTGATGAAATAAATCGGATGTATGGTGCCCATTTGATCATGAGCCGTAATCCCTATCCCAGAATGCGTTGGTACTGGAGAACAGGGATCAAACTTTAAATGATTTCCGCCATTTCCACTCGGGAAAGATTCAATTTTTTGCGAATATGCCTTTACTATTTAGATACAAAAATCCCCCTAGTGATAGTAAAGGAAGCGTTCATAATATCAGACACAAAGACCATCGATGGAACAAATGTATTGTAAACTGGAGACCTTGGGAAAATAAAAGAAGTAGGGAAAGACCCTAAATGAGTTGGGTGGATGATTTGAAAAAACATGCGGGAGCTAGATGGATGAACACGGTGACAGATAGAGAAGAGTGGAAGATATTGGGAGAGGCCTATGTCCAAGGATGGATTGAAGAAGGCTAAATAGATAGATAGATTGTTTACGTAAAGACAGAAACTGCTTTTTCAATTTTCATACTCAATAATATTTAAAATTTTTGTTTTTGGGTTAATTAGTAATTAATAAAAGTTAGTGGCATTTGCTATTTGGAATAAATATTTTTTAGACTAAGTCCCAACCCGCACAATCGTGTGGGTATGTTTTTTTTTTATTAACACTGTACATGGAATTTTTTAATTTTTTTTTTGGTGTTCAGGATACCTCCAAGGGTTTAAGTTCCAATATTAACAAAAATTTTACAAAAAAAAATTCTGGGTCTGAAAGGGATATACATGTGCAAGTGATTTTCAGGCTCTAAACAATCAAAACACCGCTTTAGCATATTGATATCTCACAATAGCACTTTACCTATTAAAAGTTTGATGTTCTGTGATTTAAAATAATAATAGTTGATAACGCATTTTAAATAAACCACTGTGCATTGCGCTTTCATTTCGACTCCAGTGACAGTACCAGCTCTCGTCACGCCCGAGAAAAACTATAAAAATATTTTTTGAGGATAGAAACGCTTTTCCGCACTAGCGCGAAAAAGAACAACACCACGACAAAAAATATAACAAACCTGTCAGTCAAAACACTATACGTTGTCAAAATTTAATATCAATACATTCTTGTAAAATTTTGGTTCACTTGATGCTGGCCCGAATTAACTAAGCGCATCGTTCGGCCATCTGCAATTACATGCGGCATTGTGATATTTTTTGCACTTGTTAGATAAACTATTATTTTCTACTAGTGTTCGATCTTAATCGAATTATTATTATTTTCATTGGTATTTTGGGGTAATTTAGTTTTTAAGGTAAATTGTAGTGCCTTTTTTGTTTTTATTTTATTTCAATTAAATTGCCCAGTTAAGAGCTTGGAATACCAGGCTCTGCCGTCCGCACGGCGAATTTCTCCCACTTGGGCGGCCTGCAAGTGAACTGCAGGGCCGCACGTGGTCGACAGACACGATCGATTGACCGATGATAAAAGGTAACTTTAAAAAACAAAAAACTTCGTGAATTTACAGTCCATATTTTTTATTATAAAAAGTGCCCAAACAATACATCGTTTTTCTCGTAATTAACGAGTCCGTTGCGGTACATAAATTTGTTCACTTCAAGCCGAACTTTTATTTCGGATTTTATGCGGCCGATTATTTGAAAACATTTAAACCGATTTTACGGACATTGTGTTTGTGCAAAAGACTGCTTCATTAGCTTTGGAATATTCGCATGTTCTTGGGTTTATCATGATTTGTTGTGGGAATGCCGAGGAGAATTCCGTAAGTAATTAATTGGGCAATTACTCATTAGTAAATTTAAAACTTGCAGCAAACTACAATTTACCTTTTTCATCATTTAATTTTAAATTAAAATTATTGATTTGATTTTCTCGAGTCAACGTATAAAAAAAACGTCGGTCGGTCGTGCTCACATTATTGACAAAAAAACTGTTTTCGCGAAAAATAAAATAAAATTTTTTTATCAATTTTATATAGGATTTTTATAAGAAATACAAAGGATTGTTTCGAGCATTTTAAATGCGTTTTTGTTTCTTTCATATATTCGCAGAGAACTTAGCTTATTATTTGATCTTCGTGAAAAACAGTTTTCTTTTTTGGAAAACTAATTTGAAATATTAAGCCAGTAAAAGGATTAGTTTATTAAAAATAGCCTTTTATAAGGATTTCTTCAAGCTGTAAAACCATAGGTTTTTAGTTTAAAGCCAATTTGAATTGTTTTGAAGCGTTTTTGGTGGTATTTCTTTTTATTCAAGATGCCTACAGTTTCGGTAACAAATACCGATAAGTTAAATAGGTATACGTCGCGTCGCAAAGAGCTACCTTTTCGAATAATATTAAGGAGGCTTACTCGCAAGCTGTGCTAGCAAAGACCGACGTGTCCCTAATACATGAACTTAAGTGTAGATATGATGATGTTTTGAAAGAATTTAGTAAAGTTCACAATAATATCATCATTCTTACATCGGTTTTGGGAGATGAAGAGTTTAATAAGCAGGATGAATTTAGGGCTACGACTTCAAAGATGTTTTATGGACTTAAGGCTACTTATTTTGAGCTTGTTGTGTCTACCTCAACGGCCGTTGCTTCGGCAGTGTGCTCCTAAAAGGTCTGTTAGGTTAGAGCCATTAGGAGTAAAGATTTTTTCGGGTGATTATAAAGAGTAGAGGAGTTTTTTTGACACTTTTAACTCTGCTATACATACTCAGAATTATCGGATATAGATAAATTTAGGTACCTGCTCAAATATTTGGAGGGAGAGCCTTTTGTTTTAGTTCGTTCCATGCCACTCACTGGAGATAATTATACGAAAATCACAGGTTAATTGCCACTAACTTTTGAAATGAAGTTTACTTTTTTCCCACTATAAAAGATGATACAGATCTAGGGAACTTTTATCTACTTTTTTCGAAAATTTAGAGGCTTTACAAAACATGCAATATTCAGTGGAGCCTTGGGATTTTGTGAATTTTCATCTCCTTTTATACAAACTTCCGAGCAGTACGCGCAATAGATTTGAGTTAGAGTTTGCTAGTCGTGCCACAAGCCGTGCTACAAAAGGACAACCTTCGTATAAGGAACTTTACTCATTTTTGGAGGCTCAGCTTCGCGCCATGCAGACCTCAAATGCTATTCAGGCGGCGGTTGGTAATATTTCGAAAACACCACGCCCTCCTTTCAAGAAACCATCAGGGGCTTATGCTACTGGTGCGGTTGTTTGCTCTCATATATCACATTTTTTGAGTTCATGTAAAAACTTCGCGGCAAAAAATGCTTACTCGAGATTTACTTTTGTTAAAAGTAAACATTTGTGTTTGATCTGTTTTGGACTGCATAGTTCAAAGGACTGCAATGTTACTCAAATATGTGGATGTGGGCATCGTCATCATTCATTATTACATTTTTCGAAAAGTAATAATGGCGTTTAGAGCGTACGTTCAGTGACAGAACCAGTTGTCGGACAGGGGGATAGCACCAGTCAAGGCCCACTCAAGAAAAATATTTCGGTCGCCACTTCTCTAGCTCAGATGTAATTCCGATCATGGCTACTGTCATTGGTCATATTAAAAATGCTGAGGGTAACTTCGTGCCCATTCGAATTTTACTGGACTCGGATTCAGCTGCGAACTTTATTTTGGAAAATTGTTTGAGGCGCCTTGGGTTGTCCCGCCAAAACTGTGAGATGCAAATCTCTGGAATTGGAAACAGTGGAAACGCGGCGACAAAAGGCTTTGTAAAATGTATCTTCAAACCTCAATTTTGTATTGAACCTGAGTTAATGCTGAAAGCGTTCGTCCTTCCTGAAATTTGTTGTGCATTACCTATGCGCTCAGTAAGCATTTTTGACAAGTCCTATTTCGATGGCCTTGAACTTGCTGCTAGGGAATTTTGGAAATGCATGGATATGCTTATTGGCGTGTAGGAATTCGGCACTATTATGAAATTTAATAAAATTGATTCTCCAGGCTTGGATGGGCCCACATTTATGGAAAATATATTTGGTTGGATTGCCCTGGGAAATTTGAAAGTTTCAAAGAAAATACAAGTTAAGGACACGTTTTTGCCGACTTATTGTAGTTCCACTTTGGAGTCTTTGGATTTTAATATTAAAAGGCTGTGGGAAGTCGAAAGTGTACCTGACAAAGTCGTTGTTTCGCCAGAAACTAAGTTTGGTGAAAATTTGTATCAGGAAACTCATTATAAAAATTCATCTTCGAAGTAGTAGTATGTATAGGTTGTATAAAAACCCTTCTTTGTTGGAATCGTATAAAGATTTTATGAAAGAATATTTGAAGTCTGGTTCCATGTCCTCAGTGGGACCTGGTAACGAACCTGGTCAGTTTTATATTCCCTATCACTGCGTTATTAAAGAGGAATCTATATCGACTAAGACCAGGGTAGTTTTCGGCTCTTCTATGAAATCTTCCAACGGAGTTTCGTTCGTGAGGAAGATAGAAAGTTTCAACATATTTTGTAGAGATTCGATCGTGGAGATCCTATACAAGAGTATCGATTAAATAATTTGGTTTTTGGAGTTAGCAGTTCGCCTTACTTGGCAAACAGGACTATTCGACAGCTGGCAATTGATGAGAATCTTTTCCATTGACATCAAACATTTTATTGTCGGACGTCTACGTGGACGATGTTTTGACGGGTTTTGATGACCTTGAATATGGGCTAAAAGTTAAATTTGAGCTTACAGAGATTTTAATAAGAGCGGGCTTTGAGTTGAGAAAATGGGCAAGTAATTGCAGTGACGTTTTATCTGATACACCTCTCGAGCAACCCATTTTGTTTAATACAGAAGCTCCTTCGTGTCTTAAAGTACTTGATTTGCAACGGCAGGCAGCTTTTGATAGTTTTACTTATAAAATTGGCGATTTTTGAAGTAATGAGTGCACGAAAAGATCGAATTTGTCGAACTTAGCCAGGATTTTTGATCCTTTGGGCATAACTGCACCACTTACTTTGTTTGCCAAGAAACTTATTCAGGAATTGTGGAGTTTAGGCCTGGATTGGAATCATGAATCACCACCAAAAATCACTGAAAAATGGAAAAGATTTCAGTGTGAGCTGGGTTCCTTGTCTTCGTTAAAACTTTCTCGTTACATGCCTGTGCTTAATATTAATTGCGAAATGCATTGTTTTTGCGATGCGAGTGAAAGAGGTTATGGAACAGTAATTTATTTTCGCGTTTTTGTGAATGGCGACTACAAAATTTATTTTGTTACTGCAAAGTCAAAGAGTTACTTTACCTCGTTTAGAGCTCTGCGTAGCCGTTCTATTGTCAAATTTGGTGGATTTTGTGCGGAACACATTTGAGATAAAATTTTGATAAAAAATACGTTTGCCTGGTCTTATTCAAAGGTGACTGGCTTGGATCAAGTCTTCTGCTCATAGGTGGCAAACATTTGTCAGCAACCGAGTCAGTCATATTCAAGACATAATTTCTCCCGAAAATTAGCGTTACGTTTCTACAAATGACAATCCGGCTGATTGCGCTAGTAGAGGACTTTATCTTTTGGAAATATTTGAACATCCAACGTGGTTTGTTGGTCCTGCGTTTCATTGGAAATCTTCGCAGCACTGGCCTGCTGATTTGTCGGCAGACACCTCCTCAGAATGTTTGGAGGAGAAAAAAAAGACAAGTTCAACTTTTATTGTTTTTTCGGACCCTCAGGGAGTATTCAATCGATATTTTTCTTTAGGGAAGATTTTGAGGATTAAAGCATTTTGCATAAGATTTTTCTCTGATATTCAAAGAAAGCAAAGTCAAGTTCCTATGTCTCTTCGTTTGGACGCTTTATGTGAGGAAGATGTAAATGAGGCTCTGCTTTGTCTTGTTAAGCAAGTTCAGTCAAAAGTCTTTTCTGAAGCTATTTCGCAGCTAAATAAAAATAAAGTCGTTGAAAAATCTTCGAGGAAATTAAATCCATTTGTTGATCCTCATGGTTTTCTCAGGGTTGGCGGGCGTTTAACCCATTCGAAAACTTTGCCGAACGATAAAAAACTCCCTTTGCTACTTCCTCAAAAGCATCGACTTACTGAGTTGATTATTTTTTACCTGCATGAAAAATACCTACATCCAGTTTGCAGGCATTGCATTTTTTGATTATGCAAAAATTTTGGATTTTGTCAGGCAAAAACGCTATTCGAAGATGTTTGTCTCATTGTATAAGATGTTTTCGGGTGGATCCCAAACCCATAGTGCCTAATTTGAGTGATTTGCCTGCTGGGCGTGTATCCCAAATTAAAGCTTTCCAGGAGGTTGGAGTTGATTTCGCAGGACCTTTCTTTGTAACTCCTTTAAAAGGCAGTGGTATTAAATCGCACAAGGCTTACGTTTGCATCTTTGTTTGTTTTGCAGTGAAGGCTATTCACCTAGAATTGGTGTCAGATCTATCTAGTGATGCTTTTGTTGGTGCTTTGCAGCGTTTTATAGCACGTAGAGGGCGCTGCAATTTCATACGGTCGGATTGTGGGATTAACTTTGTTGGTGCTAATACGCAATTAATGGAGCTTATGAAACGGGCAATTGAAGCAGAAAGAGTGAGGTGGTATTTTAACTGCCCTTCTGCACCCAATTTTGATGGGCTCTGGGAGGCTGGTGTGCGTAGCATGAAGCATCATTTGGTTCGTACTGTGGGTCTGCAAGTCCTAACTTTCGAGGAAATGTCTGCGGTCCTCTGTGATATTGAGGCCGTATTGAACTCTAGACCCTTGCATCCAGTGAGTAGTGACATTAGCGACATCTCAGCTTTGACTCCAGGGCATTTTTTAACTCTGGAGCCACTTAGTGCTTTACCATCTAGAGACTTTTCTGATACAAAAATTAACACTTTGCAACGTTGGGAATTGGTGCAAAGACTTTACAGAGACTTCTGGAAGCGTTGGCATCATGATTACCTAAATACGCTTCAGCAACGTTCAAAATGGACAAAGAAACATAATTCATTAAAAGTTGGAGATTTGGTAGTCATTAAAGATGAGCTCAATTCTCCACTTCGTTGGTTACTTGCCAGTGTAACTGAGGTACACCCGGGTGCCGATGGTCAAATACCAATTGGTATTTGTCGGGTAGCTACCGTAAAAACTAAGAATGAGATTTTACAAAGGCCTGCATCTAAGTTATGCCCTTTGCCCTACTAGTTTTTCCAATTAACTTTTACTTTAGGATTAAGTAGAACTTTTTTTTCTTTATTTTAAAATACAGTCGAACCTCTATAACTCGAACCTGAAGGGACGACCAAAACAGTTCGAGTTATGGAGAGTTCGATTTATAGAAACTCGAGTTACATAGGTTAAAATACATGTAAAAAGTGCAGGGACCAATTAAAAGGTTCGAGTTATAGAGAGGTTCGAGTTATAGAGGTTCGAGTTAGAGAGGTTCGACTGTACTTGGTTATTTTAATGTCGGCGGTATGTTCGATCTTAATCGAATTATTATTATTTTTATTGTTATTTATGGTAATTTAGTTTTTAAGGTAAATTGTAGTGCCTTTTTTGTTTTTATTTTATTTCAATTAAATTGCCCAGTTAAGAGCTTGGAATACCAGGCTCTGCCGTTCGCACGGCGAATGTACCCCACTTGGGTGGCCTGCAAGTGAACTGCAGGGCCGCACGTGGTCGACAGACACGATCGATGGACCGATGATAAAAGGTAACTTTAAAAATCATAAAAAACTTCGTGAATTTACAGTCCATATTTTTCATTATAAAAAGTGCCCAAACGATACATCGTTTTTCTCGTAATTAACGAGTCCGTTGCGGTACAACTAGTATGTGGAAAACTTCACTTTTCTGCGCGCATTGTAGATTTAAAAGTGCGACTTTTCGCATTGGCAAAAAGAAATTAAAAAAAAAATAAGTTCTTTTTAATGTTGTTAATTTCTGTGGTTAATTCTTCATTATTACTACAAATACTTACGGCTCTTAAATACAAACTTCTTATAACTCCGTGTTTTGTAGCAATAGAATGACTAGACTTAAAATTTAGGTACTGTCCCGTGTTATTAAAAGGGACTTACAACAAAATGGTTATTCCTAGAAATTAATAAACTCAACGATATCTAAAATTAAAAAAAACCAAATGTAGCAAATTCTCAAAATAATAATCCGTTGGGTGTTATTAACATTCCATATTATGTTCAAGGGATTTCAGACAAAATAAGACGAATAGCCAAGCACTATAATATAAAAACTGTATTTTGATCGGGAAATACGATAAAGAGTTCTGTAACTGAAACAAAACCAGAAAATCCCTCAAATAATAAGGAATGTATTTACCAAATCCCGTGTGAGTTTCGTAAATCATATGTAGGTGAAACGACACGCCCCTTTCAGGTTAGAGTAAATGAAAATCTAAAAAGTACCCAATTAGGTGATGTATTTTTTTTAATATGCGAAAAAAAATCGGGTGAAACATGTGACAAAAATGATTTTATTTATTTTATTTTTTAATTAACCCCCATATACGGACGTCGCTGATGGGTTTGCCATTAATTAAACCATAACAGAATTAATTTGTTTGATGATTTGTAAAAATTGATTTAAGTTGCACCGGCCTGTGAAGTTTTAATCTGAAGATAAATCTTACATTAATATACACGTTTAAAAAGACATTTTATTGTCTACAATCGACAATAGGTCACAATTTTTAATAGAGAGCTTGGTTTTTAAGATAATCGGGTAAAACCTATGTGGTTTCTTTATTTTTTTTTATTTTCTTAATAAACGGACGCCGCTGGAGAGTTTGTCATTATCCTGACCCTACCGACTAAGACGGTGATGGGACAATTCCCCGCGGCCGATTAGCCGCGGCCAATTCGCCGCGTTACAATTCGCCGCCGGCCGATTCGCGGCGGGGACAATTCGCCGCGAGATTTTTTGTTTTATGATATTACCATTGGCAATTGTTTAAACATTTTTATTTAGCTTGACTTCATATAATATATTTGTTTATTAGTTTGGTTATAACTTTTTTCAAACTTTTCCAACTAGGTTCGGTTCGGTTCGTTTAGTATACAATTCAACATTTTTTTAACTAAAAAAATAAATACAATGATTGATCGAAAATGGCGAATTTTCCCATTTATGATGATCGATACTTTAAAAAATTTTCAGGTCGCTGATTATTATTTTTCACTTAAATTTATAAAAATCAAAATGGCGGTTCCACAAAATCCGCCATTTTGGAACCGCCATTTTGATTTTTTTAAAGTTTAAGTTAGAAATCATAATTAGCGACCTGAAAGATCTTAAAATTCCGAATTGAATGCATAATGGTTCAAAAATGGGAAAATCCGCCATTTTAAATCCAGCATTATCAGAATTTTAAATTTGAGTAAAAAATTGTATTGTGTTACCTTAAGCGCCGCGATGCTTTAAGTTTGGGGCAAATCGGTTTATAAATAAAAAAGTGCGCCATTGTGGAACCGCCATTTATATTATATGAAGTCAAGCTCAATAAAAATGTTTAAACAATTGCCAATGGTAATATGATAAAAGAAAAAATCTGGCGGCAAATTGTCCCCGCGGAGAATCGGCCGGCGGCGAATTGTCCCGCGGCAAATCGGCTGCGGCGAATCGGCCGCGGCGAATTGTCCCCTACCAAATTTTATTTTATACAATAAACGGCCAAATTATTTTTTTCCAAAAAGCTTAATTTTTGAGAAAATTGGATAAAACTTGATAAATTTAGTGATTTTTTCAAAATTGATTTTATTTACGGACGCCCCTAAATTGTTATAGGTAAAACTACCATTACCTTATTATACATCATTTAAAAGGCCATTTTATTGTCTATAACAAAGTGTGTATTATATTTTTTGATATAGAGCTCGGTTTTTAAGAAAATCGGGTAAAACCTGTAATGAACATGTTTCTTTTTTAAATTTATTTTTTGTTTTTATTTTATTTATTTTCTGATTTTATTTATTTTTAAACGGACACCGCTAGAGAGTTGGTCATTAGTCGTACCCCACTGATTTATACATTGTTGAAAAGGAAATTTTATGGTCTACAATAAAGATTAGTAAATATTTTTCCCTAAGCTTAGTTTTTAAGAAAATTTGAAAAAAATTAAAAACTGAGTCTGAGGGATTTTTGGGGGATTTTGCAGCTAAAATTTAAAAAACTAATATAATTTTATTTTTAAATTAGATTTTACACATTTTTGATTCATTTCTATGTCATTGTGTCTTTAGTGCGTCAACTTAGTTACATTTTTAGAAATTCAAACACGACTATATAAGGAAGGGGGATAAAAAAAATTGGACCAAAAACTTGCCCGGCAACATCCAAATCATTAGTCTGTGACCTATTCTCAGCTAGGATCCATTGTCAAACAGCGGTCCTCATATTTTGCATACTCAATTACCTCTAGCACCTGCACTATATTGTAAAAACTTTTGACGATTGATATTCACTTTCAAAAATAACAATAACAACGTTGTTTGATAATGTCCATCAAACAACGATAACAATTATAATAAAAATCACCTGTTTACTAGACGCCTCAGCTGCGTAACGCTGCACGCCGCATTATAGGCGTCCGCGTACTCGTTTTGGTAACAACAAATATAAAATATACATCTATATAAGACTTATATACACCAAAGTAAAGAAAAATGTTCATTCTTTAACTTTTATTTAAACTTTTTTTTTAATTTTGCTTTGGTGTTATTAAAAATTTAGGTTAAACTTTACTAGCTATACAAAAAAAGTAAAAATTCAGTTATTTTATTTTTTCTAAAAAAACGAAGCAAAATTTTGAAAAATATAATAGAAAGTTATTTTATTGCGGGTGTTTACTGATTCATTTTCCATTTTTTGCAACCCTCTACGACTATTTTTAAGAAGGATACATCGTTTTAAAAAGTATCGTGCAAAAAAAGTGGTGAATACAAGAAATACCTACTTTGGGAACTGTTTTTTAAGTTTGGTGCGAAAGGTAGAATTTTTTTCACTGTTATTAATTAGGTTATACAGGGTGTCTCTAAAAGGTCTGTACAAAATCTTAGAACATATTCCTGAGGTCAAAATAAGTCGATTTAAAGCAACTTACCTTAGTCCGAAATTGCTCCGTTTCAGAGATACAGGGTGGTAAATTTAAAAATTAAAAATCGATTGTCTTAAAATTTATGAACATTTCTCAACGCGTTACTTTAAAAATTGATACTCGGGGGTTTTCTGGGATGCGAAACCTAAATATGGATACCTTTTCGCTGTGGCCGTCAGGGAGCGCTTCACAATGCTCTTTTTATAGTTTAAAATGACTATAACTTTTTTCTCAGTGTAACTTTTAACTTTTTTTGTTAAGAAAATGTTTTCCTGAATCTTTTTAAGCCAAAAAGGTACTCTTGTTAACATGCGCTAAAGTTTTCGAGATATTTGCGTTTTTATTGTTCGATGCCGCAACGGAATGCTGAAATTATTTAGAATTACTATTTCACTAGAGTGTTTTACACTGGCAAAATGTCATAGCAACGGCCAGTTTTCTACTGACTATTGTTCTCAAAGCTTTATTAATTTTTGTTGCTTTTCGGCAATTTCGCTCATAAAATTTTTTAATTTTTTAATTTAATTTTTAAATTCACCCTGTATCTCTGAAACGGAGAAATTTTGGACTAAGGTAATTTGCATTAAATCGACTTATTTTGACCTCAGGAATATGTGCTAAGATTTTGTACAGACCTTTTAGAGACACCCTGTATAGGAGACCATAAAATTAATTGTTTGAGTTTTCGCATTTCTAATGAAAACTAATACAGCAACATTTTGAAGACAAGAGTGTATCTGTAGTGTAATATAAAATTTAGAATCTAATAATTACAATATATGTAATTCTATATGGAATTTTTAAGACATTATAATTAAAAAATTGTGTGTGCTTAAGACCACACGGCAGAAGTGTAAACTTCAACAAGGCGAAATTAATAATACTGGCCTTCGTCTACATCATCATGTCGCTCGCTGCATGTTCCTCTCACAATTAATCGACTCGAGCCGACTTCACCCGAATGAGCGTTACATAGCCGAGCCTGACGGCTCAGTTTAATTCACTACTCACAAAAACTGCTAAACGCGCCTAAAGAAGTTTTCGCTTTAAAAAATATTCTTCAAGGGCGAGCGAAGCGCCTCGTACCTAATAGCCTAGTTACGGCTCTGATTTCGTGAGGCGTGTCGATCCAACTTCATCTGGCTGGCTGGCCATTTTCAGGTTTCTGTAAAGGACACACTTATGCAATTTTCGTATTCTCATCCTTTAATGTGATAATCAAAACCCACTTATTGCGTAAATAAGTAACCGGGAGTATTGGAATATTACGTATATGGCGTATGTATGTTTGTCCGTCACACGATAGCTGAACCGATTTTCATGAAACTTTTATGTAAAATAGTGTGCAATACTGTAAAGAGCTGATTTGATTTTGGTCAAAATCCATTAATGTTAATGTTTTTTGACAGTTTAAAAATTGAAAATATGCTAACTTATTACATGATGGCCGTTTTTTGCAATTACTTACCATAGAAAAGAGGAGAAAATTTTGCGATACCCGTAGTTCTGTCACTCAAGGGACTTTCGCTTCGCGAACTCATAGGTGAAAAATGGTTTTCAGAAGTTTCTAATTGGACTACTATCGAAGGGAGTTGCAAAGAATTTTTAGAGGATGGTATCGTTGGTGAAACCAGTCTCTCTATCGGATCATCTATTTTTACAGATTTCGCTACTCTGGGAGTTGGTAAGGATGGAATCAATGGTATTTCTATTACAGATTTTGTTTCGGAATCAACAGACATAAAAACCTCCAATTCTTTTGCGCTTTTGACTTCTCCTTCATCAATTTTTTCATCGATGTGATCGGTACCGATACCCTCGTCATTTGATTCTATTAGGGGATCATCCGATAGAGTTTCGGAGTTTGATCTACCTCTCCTCTGTTCTCCTTGCTGTTGTTTTATTTCCGAAGCATTCAAAGAAGGTTTTAAAGCTGGGGTTGATTGTCTTCTTAAAGAACTCCCTGGACTAAAATAAAAACATACGGATGATTTTCTCGAAACATATCAGCCCATATTTGACCTATCTATAATTCTAATTCGGAATAATCAACGAAACTCAAACTTTGCACAGTCGTAGACCTTGACAAAGTTAACACTCCATCCAAGTTTCATAGACTTCCATAAAGCAGTAAAGTAGTTACGTAATTTGAAAAAAAACGTTAAATTTGCCACTCACTCATGTACATATATATCATCAAAATTCTACTGTACTTCCACTGTACTATGAGAAAACTATAGAAAAAAAACCCCAAAATTATAATTTACTTCCCTCCCCTATAAATGTTTTGTAAAAGTAACATTGCCAACTTCCAGAAACGCTAGAGACTCTCTAGTAGGGAACTGAGAGTTGACAGACTGACAGAAACTAAGAGATATCTATAGAAAAAAATAGAACACCCCAAAATTTAAATTTACTTCCCTCCCCTATACATGTAAAATTATGTAAAACTAACATTGCCCACATCTAGAAACGCTAGAGAGCTGAGCTTTGGCAGACTTGTAGGAACTATGACAAAACTATAGGAAAAAACTTAAAAACATCAAAACTTTTATTCACTTTCCTCCCCTATACATTTTAAGTTATGTAAAGCTATTATTACCCGATTTCAGAAATTGTATAGAGCTGGGACCTGGCAAACTCACAGAAATGATAGAAATAGAAATTTATTCATTTCAATAGGAAAATTAAAAAATGTAAAAGCTAAGGCATCGGAAAAGTTTTGAACTTATTCTGCATATTTTAATTTCTATTAAAAAAGGAGTGAAATCATAACAAAAACATTTTATGTGAAAATAAGCCAAATACGCGAAAATGGTATTCCGTAAAAATAATTGAGAAAAAAGTATAGGCAAGTTCTCCAATATACATTTAAAAATGAAAAGTTTTTATTAGTTTGGAAAAGTTTTTTTAAATATTTTGCGAAATATATTTAAAACGTAAAGTTTAGTACCCGTGAATAAAGAAAACAAAACATTTTCGTGAATAATCGGATGTAGAAAGGTTTTGTTTCTCTCTTGTGTTTTTTTGTTTGCAGCTCGAAAGCTGTACACCCACGGGGGTTCAAGATCTAATGGCCACCTATTAAGTGTTGACAGTTAACTGTTTCGTGCTTAAGGAACTCTTCAGAACCCTACCCTACATGGTCGATGTAACACCTTTGTAAAGTTAGAGAGACGGTATATAAATCTCATCTCACGATATTGATAAGAGAAATGAAAAATAATGCCTGCAATAGTCTATGGTTTAAACACAAGTGGCGACATCTACCGAATACAAAAGAAACTATGCTCATAGAAAAATACAAAAGAAATAAAACCTTTTTTATACGCTTAGTCCGAAACATTTTTGTTTTTTTTTAACATTTATCCAAAAATTAGTTTTGGAATTGGACACTGATTTAAAAATAAAATGTGCTATTTAACAAATTATTACCTTATATGAAGTTAACGTACGTTATAAATTAGTCAACTAAGTGTAATTCATTTAACGCTGCACTGCTCGCGCCCTGACAGATACATGACTCGATTATATTATATATATATATATATATATATATATATATATATATATATATATATATACTCGACCGTTGTATCTTGTGACATCCAGCAAAAAGTCGGTTTTATGACAAAAAATATGAAATGTATTAAAAATATTTTATTTTTAATTCCATAAAAATATTTGTATAAACTCACAAATTTAGAAATAAAATTTTTTATATCTTTGTGGCGTCCATTGTATATACAAAAAAATTTGACGTTGTAACATCACTAAATATTTGTGTTAACTTGTGACATCCAGCAATGTTGCCAATGTTTCATAAAAATAACGGATGTAACAGGTACCTCTATAAAAATAAGAAATATACACTGGATGTCACGAGGAAACAAATAACAAATAAAATATACAAAGACGTTAGGGATGTCACAAATGTGTGCAAATATGTTACAGGTATATGTATGCAAATTAGAAAAATATACACTGGATGTCACGGGGAAAAAAATAACAAATAAAATATACAAGCACGTTATTGATGTCATAATAGGCTTACAAGATGAATATACGGCAAGGACTAAAAAAAATACTCTGCTAATATATGGGCAGCTACGCTCACACTAGGTACTTTAATTATAGTGTACGTGTAAGCTAATATTGTCACGACTATATTTGTGACAAGTGGTATCTCTACCATATATGTCACAAGGTTTGTTATTTAGTGCCCTTGTGACTGAGGGATTTAGGGGAATATGAAAATTAAGTATAAAGAATCCACATTTATACATGTATTTTATATAAGAAAACAGATTAACAGGAATAGAGGTTATTGCTATAAATAATTAAATAATGTAAAAAGAGGGATGCTGGCTGGAGAGAGTTGACCAAGGGGCCATAAGAAATAATAGACCTTATAGGCCGTAGAGAGTTGGCCTTATGGGCCATAAAGCGTAACCACCATAGTGAGGTTTTACCAAGGAAGATATATCAACAAGAAGCGAAATACTGTCACTCAAAGCATTGTTCATATGGGAAACAAATATGTGACGTCACGCTTGGATCAAATGACACTAATGCAGTTATATTACACTGAGAAAAATTTTGTGTAACTGTGGTTTGTGGTGAATTTTTATTACACGAAGAAAAAAATCAAATTAAAAGGGACATTACACCTATAAAATCATATAACTGTGGTCATAGAAAATCGACCCTTTTTAACTTTTTATTTGATTGTTTGCAAAAACGGTTATATATTTTTATCGAGAAAAATCGGTTACAGAATTAATAATAACTAAAAAATAAACAATAATTATTGTAATATTTATAAAAATCAAAGTAATATTATATTGTTTAAAGGTTCTTTCCGGCCATTTTAAATTTAAAAATTATGAGAAAAAGGAAAAAAGGGGGATTGACAATAAAATAAATTTTGTTAAAGTAGAGACACAGTATACTAATTATTTAGATTTTCATAAAACGTTTTGAATCTCCGTTATATGTTTTTATTGTTTTAGAAACAGGAACACACCTAACCACAATTGGAAGAAAAATATCGTACGTATTTTTTTAAATCGGTATAAAACAGCACAAACACAACCAACATGTAAATAATAATTTCTTTAAAACGAGATGAAACACTACAAACATGCTAATCTACATGTAGATATTAGAGTACTTACTCAAAAGCTATTTTATTTATAAATATCAAAAAACCCATAGGTTGCATTTATAATTGACTATATTTCAATTAATTCATGCTTAATTTTAAATTTCAGTTTATATATTAGATCATTTTTAAAAAAGGGACCGTAAAAATAGATTTTTCGATCTCTTTGTTCATTATTCCAGCCTCTTAGAAACGGAAATATTTTCAAAAAAGAAAAAATATACGCAAAGTACTTGTTTTCCAGTCGGTTTAAAAAAAATGAATTATAGCTAAAATATGCAAAAAAATTGTGTTTATAAGACCAATTCTAACAAATATAGAAATAAATTAGGTAGTCTCAGGCGGGGGCAATCGCCATTTTTTTTCCAGAGAACTTCAAAAGTAAAAGGCACATTCTGGTGTATGACACACCTATATGCAATTCTTTTACGGAAAGAAATTTTCCACTAGACACTAGAGAAATGGATTAGTCGGATAAAATATTTTGGAGTCATTCGCGGCTCGTGCCGGTGGCGAGCTGAAGAGGCACATTATAAATACCGGTACAAAACTTATTTTCTTTTAAAACTCGCTACATCCTAGAACTCATAGAACATGCTAGACCCGTTGAAAGGGATAACAAATATATTTATAGGCCAAAGTGAAACATGCATCCCTGTATACAGGGCGTGGTTCCATTATACAAATAAACAAATAAGGTTACCATTCAAACAAAGTAACAGAGATTTCTGACAATATTTTTGCTAGTAAAGTTTTTTTTTCATGTAAAACAAAAATTGCTTAATTTTTTCTTTGAGTGTAATAGTACTGCATTACTGTCATTCAGGTTTTGTCGCTTCTTGTTGGTATATTTTCTTTGGTTTTACTTAGGTATGTTAAGTAGGGACAACATTATTTCAGTGGTGTACTGGGCAAAAATTGCTCAATTTTTTCTTTGAGTGTAATAGTACTGCATTACTGTCATTCAGGTTTTGTCGCTTCTTGTTGATATATTTTCTTTGGTTTTACTTAGGTATGTTAAGTAGGGACTACATTATTTCAGTGGTGTACTGGGTTCGTAGGGACCACGTATTTCAGTGGTGTACTGGGTGTGTTTAGTAGGGACCACGTATTTCAGTGGTATACTGGGTTGATCACTTGCTAGAGTGGTGCCGGTCTATTATCCAGCATCGGCTTTTATAGACCAAATTAGTGCAAGCGCAGCAATATTGGTTATTGCTATAGTAAAATGATCCAAATTTAAACTTATCTTATGACAGTATAATTAAAAACTAATATATTTTACTCCAGACTGAAATACCTTTCGTTTGATACCACACAAACCATGTTTTGACCTAAACTCTAATTTTTTTAATTTACCCCACCTTTTTTTAAATCCAGACTCAATTACCTTTCGTTTAATACCACACAAGCCATATTTTCATTTAAACTCTAATTTTTGACATTTACCCCCACCCTTTTTTTAAATAAACTAAAATGTATTTTGTTTAACTGCACTCAATTACCTTTCGTTCGATATCACACACGCCATATTTTCACATAAACTCCAATTTTTAAAATCTACCCCCACCCTTTTATTTGGCTTGCGTTAGGTGGATGTTGTTCATTTTTAAATGGGACCATCTCGACCCAAGACCCAGCCTAGGTACCAAATTTCATTCAAATCGGGCAATTTCACGTTAAAAAAACTCGTCAGATTAAATTTTACCTGACTAGATTTAAAAATTCCTTATCTATTCAACTTAACTTTAGTTAAATTTAGTTGAAAAATAATGAGCCTATTATTAATTATTGTACCCTATATTCACAGTTTGTAGGTCAAATTAGATAAAAGTTGTCCGTTTTTGTATGTAACTCCCATTATCTTTTTGGACTCAGACTTCAGTTTTTATCAGTCCCAATTTTTACTTTCCTAGTTAGCTAGGAAAGGTATTATGTTCGACGGATTTTTTTTAAAGATAACTTAGAAATATTTTGTTTGTTTGTATGTATGTTTATCCGGTTCGGTTCGGTTCTTCGGACTTTTGAAAAACCTGTAGCTGCACATTAAAATCGGCTTACTATATCGAAATGGCTTTTCTGCCTTTTACCTTGAAATTTTTTAACTTACGTACAGCCATCTGAAAAACGCAGTCGTTCTGGGTGTTTACAGATTTAATTAATTTCTGAAAACTCCGTTACCAGAATAAAAATTGTGGGGAAATAACAAGTTTTAAATAAAAGTTTTCGTATTTTGTAATTTCTTATTTTTGACACGCTTTTATTAGCTTCATCTGTATGTTTGTAGGTAGGTATGTATGTTTGTAACTGACTCCTTTGGACTAGATTTTGACCTACTTTAAACGAACAGATTTAATTTAAACTTTGTACACTTATCAAGAACCGGTGACAATACAATAATTTTCCAGGCGCACCCTTGGGGATACTTCGGGGACCCCCGCCCCCTAAGCCTAAGAATTTTGCAAAAACGAAAAAATTTAATTTAGACTTTGTATACACTTATCAAGAACCGGTGACAACGCCAAGATTAATAATTTTGCAGACATTTTTCATATATTTCAGGAATAAAACAATAAAATAGGTTAAAACACGGCTTAATGAGGTCTCGCTCCCCTCCCCACAAGAAATATTCCTTATTAAGTTTTTCTCATTATCCTGATCAGGATAATTTATTTTTATTATTATTAGTATTATTGTGAAAATAAATCATCGGTATACTGGCAACATACACTAAGTAAAAAATTTAGTTTTGAGAAAATCGCATTTTAAGAAGTTTTGAAATTAGGAACAACATTTGAGACATTTGGTTTTATTGAGAAACTCCTGAATTTTACATTATTTATGCATTGAATATTGGAGAACGTATGTAAGTACCTATGAGAAAAAAGTTATTTTTTGAAATTTTAGTAATATTTTATAGATTTTGTGAAGACTGTGATTTAATGTATTTTTTAAATTTGGTTGTAATGGCCAGGTTTCACCAGGGCTCAAAAACTAAAAAAAATGACTTTGAGTGTATTTTGCCAGTATACCGACGTAATATATTTAATTAAAAAACACGATTTCACAGCACATTAAACTAAAAAGTAAAAAATAAATATAGTTAAAAAAACTTAAAAACACGCTTCAAACTAAACAGTTAAAAATAATTCTTAATATTAGTTGAAAACAATAATGAACGAAAAATACTAGTATTATTGTGAAAAAAACGTCGGGCTCTCGATATACAAAGAAAATAAGGCACAAAGCGCCCCACGATTTTAGCTCACACGATAGTAGTCGTATATAGTAGTGTGAGCTTATATATCTTTGCGTTTCAGATGATTTTGAAACTTTTTTGTTGCGCCGTCTGTCTGTCTGTCTGAAACATTCATTTTGAAATTTGTATTGGAGAACTTGGCTTTACTTTTATCTCAATTCTTTTTACGGAATGCCATTTTCGCGTACTTGGCTTTTTTTTACACGAAATGTTTTTGTTATGATTTCACTTCTTTTTTAAAGTAATTGGATAATACTTAATTTTTAAAATAGTAAAATATGCGGAATATTGTTGAAAATTTTTGAGGTTTTTTAATTTTTTTCCATGGTTTTATCGTAGTTCCCATCAGCCTTCCAAAGCTCAGTTCTCTAGCGTTTCTGAAAGTGCACAATGTTACTTTTACCTGTATAGGGAAGGGAAGTAATTTAAAATTCTCGTGTTTTTAAATTTTGTCCTATAGTTTTATCATAGTTCCTATCAGTCTTCCAATGCTCAGATCTCTAGCGTTTCTGGAAGTGGGTAATCTTACTTTTACATAACTTTACATTTATAGGGGAGGAGAGTAAATGCAAATATTGGACTTTTTAAATTTTTTCCCATGGTTTTATCATAATTTCTATCAGCATTCCAATGCTCAGCTCTCTAGCGTTTCTGGAAGTAGGCAATGTTAGTTTAATATAAATTGACATTTATAGGGGAAGGAAGTAAATTAGAATTTTGTGGTGTTTTAATTTTTTTCTATAACTTTATCATAGTTACTATCGGTCTTCCAAAGCTCAGCTCTCTAGCATGTCTGGAAGTAGGCAATTTTACTTTTACTTAACTTTACATTTATAGGGGAGAGAAGTAAATTAGAATTTTGGGGTGTTTTAATTTTTTCCTATAGTTTTATCATAGTTCCTACAAAGCTCAACTCTCTAGCATTTCTGGAAGTGGGCAATGCTACTTTTACATAACTTTACTTTACGTAAATTAAAATTTTGGGGTTTTTTGATTTTCTCCTATAGTTTTATCATAGGTCCTATCAGTCTGCCAAAGCTCAACTTTCTAGCATTTCTGGAAGTGGGCGACGCTACTTTTACATAACTTTAAATCTATAGGGGAGGGGAGTAAATTAAAATTTTGGGGTTTTATGATTTTTTCCAGGGGTTTGGTCATAATTTTTATCAATCTGCCAAATTTCAGCTTTGTAGCATGTCTGGAAGTACAGTAGAATATTGATGATCTATACAGTGAGTGAGTGAGTCAGTGAGTGGCAATTTCGACGTTTTTTGAAATTTCGTAACTACTTTACTACTTTATGGAATTCCATGAAACTTGGAGGGGTTGTTAACTCCATGGAGATCTACGAATGTTTAAGGTTTGTAGCTTATTCCGAAGTAGAGTTTAAGGTAGGTCAAATATCGGCTGAAATGTTTTAAGAAAAGATGGTTACGGCGCGCGAACTTGGCGAGGCACTGCCGTGTCCTCAGATCTACTTACCTTTAAATTCAATAAACTTTGATTAAAAACAAAAAAACACTTTGCCGGAACAGCTTTTGCTCGATTTCTACGCGGGGTCACAAATAAAACGAAAACATAATTATGTAAGTGTGGATGTCACAGAGAGACGAATTTAAATCGAAGTATACATACTCAACTCAGCCCAGGGCTGGCCGATTGCGGACCGGCCGTTTGCAAAAATAGAATACCTGCAGGGGCGCCCACTACGGGGGTAGTAAGGGGCTAGGGCTAAGATCACTCATCGTCAAGCAAGCTTTACAGGTAGCGAAGCCGGTTTCGCATTGACGGCTCGTTGTTATTTTAAAAATGTGGTTTTAACACAGTCTAAAGATCTATTTAATAATGATACAGTTTCAAGATAGTTTGCAGCATAACTTTTTAATTACATAAATATACAGGGTGTCCCAGGACTAATGGTACATAATTAAACCGTAGATTCTCTGGGTTAAAATATTACGATTTAGCCATACTTACCTTTGTCCAAAAGTTCGTGCTAACCGAGATACAGGTTGTTAAACTTTATTTTTTCAATTCGATTTTCTTTAATATCTTTTTTAATAATTAATATTTTTGCAAAAACTAACCAGCGTGTAAGTTTTTTTAAAATTGGCAAGACGATTCCGTTGAAAAATTTGATGTTTAATGTACAGGGTGTTCCTTAGACCACTACCATTGCATAAAAATCAGTGTATTTTTGTTGTGCGTCGGTATATTTCAGTTTTTATGTAAAATAATGGTTTTCCCATTCTTTTTATGTAAAAAAGTTATAATGTTTTAAAGTCGCTCAGAGCAACGGTTTTTGAGATTTTTGCATTTAAAATTTTTATTGCATGTGAGTGATATGCCTGATTTATGTATGATACTTTGTCCAATTCTTTCTACTAATTAATAATTTTGCACAAAAAATTCGGTTTGCTGGTTTTTGGGTATGTACAACGTAATTTTGGTAAAAAAATAAATATTATACAGGCTGTTCTCTGGATCGGTACCGTTACATTAAAATAGGTCTAACTTTTTTGTTCCTTGGTGTATACAAAATTCTATTAAAAACATTATTTTTTTAATTTTATTTAAGTAAAAAAGTTACAGTGTTAGATGTCGCTTAGAGCAACGGTTTTCAAGACATTTAAATTAGAAGTTTTTATTGTATGCGTAAAAGATTTTTGATTAAATTCTTACCTACTTCATACATATTAGCTATAATCAATACTTTTTTATAGCATTCTAAGATTGGATGTTTTCTTAAGAAATATTAAGTTAAAAAATATACATGGTGGTTCTTGAATTATCATAAGCGTGTTATCATTGTTCGTTATTGCAACTGTGTTGGGCTTTGTTTTTAATGAGGAACAAAAACCTCTTCGTAGTAGTTTTTTTTTATAATGGTAAGTACGTATACTTTATTAATGCAAGTATTTTTTTATTGTTTTGAAAGAAAATATTAATTATCAATAAAATTAATATTTTATTATTTATTAAAAATATATAAAATTTCTTAAGCGTGGCGCTCTCAGCAACTAAGTTAAAATTTTAAAATTGACAAATAGTAAATCAAACCTAAAACTGTTTATTATTGTAGGCTAGATAAATACCCGAGAAAAACTATTTAAAAAAATTCAAAATGCTGGAGAGGCGTTCAGAAATGCAAATCTTTATTTTAAAATCAGACGTTCCTATAATAAGCGAATAAACAAATGTATTCAGGTTAGCGGTAGCCATTTTGAACATTTATTTTAGATTTTTTTTGTTTTTCTATCTAAAAATTTGTTGTTGCAATAGAATATGTATAATTTTTATAATTGTTTTTTTTTGTTATTAATAATTATTTAATAATTAAAATAATATTCTGTTTAAAAACCTGCTTAAGTATACACCAAGGCACAAGAAAATACACTGATGAATTTAATGCAATGGTAGTGGTCCAAAGAACACCCTGTACATGGTACATCAAATTTATCAACGGAATCGTCTTGCAAATTTCAGAAAAACCTACATGCTGGTTAGTTTTTGTAAAAATATTAATTAGGAGAATGAATTGAAGAAAGTATCATACATAAATTAGGCATATCACTCACATGCAATAAAAATTTTAAATGCAAAAATTTCAAAAACCGTTGTTCTGAGCGACTTTAAAACAGTATAGCTTTTTTACATAAAAGGATGGGCAAACCATTATTTTACATAAAAACTGGTATACACCGAGGCACAAAAAAAGTCACTGATTTTAATGCAATTCTAGTGGTCCAGGGAACACCCTGTACACTGTATATCAAAATTTTCAACGGAATCGTCTTGCCAATTTCAAAAAAACTTATACGTTGTTTATTTTTTGCAAAAATAATAATTAGTAAATAAGTTATCAAAGAAAATCGAATTGAAAAAATAAAGTTTAACACCCTGTATCTCGTTTAGTAGGAACTTTTGGGCTAAGGTTAGTATGGCTAAATCGTAATATTTTGAGCCAGGGAATCTATAGTTTAACTATGTACCATTAGTTCTGGGACACCCTGTATATAGTTTAGGTACCTTCATACTGTGTAAAACAACATCTTCAAAATAAAACAGAACCGCCAATGCGAAACCGAGGAAAACATGTCAAAAATAATAACCAAAAAATAGAAAGCTTGACGTTAGCTTCGCTTCCTATAAAGCTTGCCTTTACGATGAGTGTCCTTAGCTAGGGCACCTTCAAGACGTAAACAGGGAGGTGCGAAGCACCCCCAAGCATAGTCACATAAAAACTGATTACTAATCGGCTTTGCTCGGTACACAAAAAATGGCCGATATTCCAGTAAAATCTATGACAACAGTACCTAGATTAAAAAAAATAAATCTAGATAATCTGGACTAGCTACTCACCTATGTTCAGCGAATTTTTGATAAATTATGTAGCTCTATACCTAGCTGGATATGTTTTATTTACTGACGCTGGCACCACTTTGGCAGAATTAAGGCCCTTAATTATTATGCAAATAATATAAAATAAAAATATAAGATTTTCATTATTCAGTCTAGCAATTTATTCCCATTTTGTTTTCTTTTATATCTATATTTTTTTTCAAAATCGGCAAAATGTTACTTTTTTTAGATACCTAAATTATTCTTCTGAATTTTTCTTATATGTGCTACTCCTTGGAAATAAATAAATAAATATATTAGAGGCGCAATTAGGGGGGGGGGGGTTCTATAAAATCGGTTAAGCAGTTTCTGAACTCGTTTCCTTTACAGGGTGGGCCAGAAAAACCTGGACATTTTTTTTATTATAACTTGAACTATAGAATCGATATTACTGGGACAAACTGCACTTGCCAAATAATTAATCAGAGTTTTGACTAATTTATCATTTTTTGTCTGCCATCTCAAAATCCAAGATGGCGGATGAAATTAAAATGTACCTGTCAAAGATGCTCGTTTATTCTTGTGTTGCGAATATGTTCTAATTATTTTTTTAAATTAGTAAGAAAGCTGCGTTCTTGCCAGGCACGACAAGGTACGATTCAGCAAAATTGGTTCAGTGGTTCAATAAAAAAATATTTTTGTTCAACCATTGTTTTGCATATTATACGATTGCCTGCCAATCATGTCTGCATTTATTTACTTATAAATTCATTACTACTGAACCGATGTTAGTGGAAATAAACAACATCCTGGTGAGAATTGATTGCTTTTTTAAGATCATGATCAAAGTTATCGCCATCTTAAATTTTAAGATGGCGGATAGAATTATTCTTGATTCTTTAAAATGGTGTGTTTATTCTTATTTTCCGAAAATGTTTTAGATTTTTTTTAATCTATGAAAAAGCACTACTTTTTCCCCACACAACGAGGTAAAAATTATTAAAATCAGTGTGGTGGTTCTCAAAATTTCTATTTTTGTATCAACCATTGTTTTAGAGATTATACGATTGTATTGCCAATCCTGTCTGCATTAATTTTCTTATAAATTCTACCAATTTTAGTGAAACACAAAAAATCGTGGTAAGAATTGATTGCTCTTTAAAGATTATAATCGAAATTTGCCGACATCTTAGAATTTAAGATGTCGGACAGAAATTGCCAATGCAATCGCATAACTTATAAAACAATTGTACAAAATCAGATTTTGTGAGAACCACTTCGCCGATTTTATTAAATTGTACTTTATTAAGCCGGAGAAAAGTAGTAATTTCCAATAAATTAATAAAAAAAACTAAAACATTTTCGAAAAATAAGAATAAGAGTGCCTCTTTGAAGGATCAAGTATGGTTCTGTCCAACATCTTAACTTTAAGGATGGCGGCAAATTTCGATTATAACCTTGAAAGAACAATCAATTCTCACCATCATTTTTCTAATTTCACTAAAATCGGTTTGATAATAATGATTTATAAGGAAATGAATGCAGACAGGGTTGGCAATGCAATCGTATAATCTGTAACACAATGACGAAAACAGAAATAGGTTTTTTGAGAACCAATACACCGATTTTGCTAATTTGTACCTTGTTGTAAGCGGGAAAAGTAGTGCTTTTCTATAAATTAAAAAAAATCTAAAGTATTTCCAGAAAATAAGAATAAACCCACCATTTTTGAGAATCAAGTATGATTCTGTCCGCCATCTTAAATTTTAAGATGGCGATAAATTTTGATCATGATCTTTAAAAAACAATCAATTCTCACCAGGATGTTTTTTATTTCATCAAAGTCAAAGGTTCAGTAGTAATAAATTTGTAAGGAAATAAATGCAGACATGATTGGCAAGGCAATCGTATAATTTTCAAAACAATGGTTGAAACAAAAATATTTTTTTTAGAACCATCAAACCGATTTTGCTGATTCATACCTTGTGCGTGGCAAGAACGCAGCTTTTCTACTAATTAAAAAAAAAATTCAAACATAAGAATAAACCAGCATCTTTAAAGGCTACATTTTAATATTGTCCGCCATCTTGGATTTTAAGATCGCTGACAAATAATTATAATTAGTCAAAACTTTGATTAATTCTCTGCCAAGCGCAGTTTGTCCCATTAAAATCGATGGTATAGTTCAAAAGTTATAATGAAAAAAAATTGTGCGGTTTTTTTTGGCCCACCCGGTATATATGTATTAATTGATTTATAAGAATTCTAATTTAATTCAGCAGATTTGTTGTTGTAAAAAAATCACTGAATAGAGTTAAAAATATACTATTATAAATCAGTACGTTTTGACGTAGCTAGATTAAAATTTAGCGCTCTTTTTACTCATCTGACTTTAACTAAGTGATAAAAAGGAGGACGGAGATAGCAATTCACAAATAGTATCAAGTCCCTATCCAAGTTCGTTAGTTAATTCACTTTTGCTCTGAGGTACATGAAGAAATATTTATTTATATTTTATTTTTATGTTCCCAATAAGCTAGCTAACATTATTTATTATGCTAACATTTTTAAATATTTTTACAAAGATGCAAGTCAAGTGAATCGCTGGACCACGTAGCAACAGCCGTCCCAAAATAAAAAATAAACCAAATTTAATTAATAAAATAGGCATAATGCAAGGTTGTCGCTTTGACGGATGTTACAAGTGCGTGCAATTAAGATGAAAATATACATTCTTGAGTATACTCGCGCCAATATACACGGAAATTTTGGCGTCAACATTTTTTAAAAATTTTGCTGTATTCTTCATCAGACTCATGGTATGCTATGACATCCATTTAATTTAGGTACACCCGGGCCCTCCCCATCAGGACTGTACCAAAAACGTGGAAAAACGTTGTGACATCCGAATTTGGATGTCACGGCGTCGAAGGATGTCACAAGATATCTAAAATTTTTACGCCTGGATGTCACAACGATCAGCGGATATCTATCTATATATATATATATATATATATATATATATATATATATATATATATATATTACATATTACATTTTTGTTGGTTTTTTAGGATATAGTTTTTGTTCCCTTTTGTAAAATAAAGCCTTTTAAGAAAAGATATTTACGTATCATTTCATTACAACCTACTTTAGTTAACTTTAGCAATTAAAAGATTAATTTTCTCAAAAATAATATTGTGTATCTGAGAGATACGTCGCGAGCAACAATGAATTTCAGCGCGAACAGTGTAGTGTTAATAACTCATTATTTGCCTTTGTCAACCCCTTACACCTGATGTTATATCACTGCACTTTAATAATAATTTAATTTAATTTTAAGATAATTTAATGAAAGTTCCTTTTTCTCGCTAAATTATGTAGCTCTCGCTCCGCTCAAGCTAAACACTTATTGCTTTAAAAAAATATTAATATTACTTTTCTCCATTGCATTTAGCGTGTAAAATACTAATTAGTTTTTGTCAAACATTTTGTATATAATCCAAAGAATCCACTGACTTAAAAATAACATCTGCTATTTTGCAAATTTTATTCTGCTCTCTAAAATGAAAGTATACTATACTATAGTTAAATGTGGCATTTGCGAATTTCTTAAAATCTATAAGACTCTACGAAAATGATAAAACTGTAAGCGAATGTTATAACTTTCGTCAACATCTGACGCATGGTTTTGAAAATATCGTAATTTTTTTAAATAAAATACATGAAATGGAGCTTTTTAAATATATTGCGATAAATCTCAAAAACTCTCGGTTCAAGATAATTTTTTATATAATGTAACAAATTGTAGCTCTCGCTCTTCTCATGCTACAGATTCAATACCTAACAAAAAATCAATTTCAACCAATTTGTGTATAATATTCTATTTCGTTAACGCTTTACAAATATTTTTCGCGGTATATGATCAAAAAATAAACCTAGAAACTTAAAATTTGCCATAACTTAAAAATGATAAATGTCATTTTATAGATTTTTTACTCTTCTTTAACATGAAATTAATCCTAATATTATTACAATTATATTTTAAAAAATTATTTGCAGATTCCTTTAATTTTATAAGATTTTTATTAATTTTCGACGGCTTTAATAAATTTTAAGTGCACTACATCAGTCCCCTCTAAATTAAAGTTAAAATTATGAATTGAGTTTTATGTAAAAAAGTTGGACGAAGTAAGCAGTGCAATTTTTGTCGAATTCGCACCTACTGTTATCGTGATTTTTGTAAAAATGCGTGTTATTTCCATTGAGATTTTTGCGTGTTTTTTAAAATTTTTTTAAACTCAAAAACGGTACAACTTAAAGTCAAACTTAAAAAAAAAAAATGATGTTTTCTTAAAAAGATAGCTGTTCGAGAACTGTCAAAAAGTGTAAGGGCAAAGAAATTTCTCGATTCAGTATTTTTGACTGCAAAAACCTTGCATAGTTTTTGAAAAATCCTCAAAACTCAAAAACCAAAAACTAATTTAAAAAACCAACTACACGGTTACCGAACACTCCCTTAGGTCCGCAAATGTTTAAAATTTGGTTAAAATGGGTTAAACAGTTTTGGAGTAATGACCAGATATATTTTAAAAAACGGCAAATAAACAGTTAAATTCTGACCAATTTTATTGTATAGTGAAAATGCGTCACTGCAGGGATTCAGAAGAGCCTCAAAATGGGGCACTTGACTTTTTTCGATCTGGCTGAAAAACAATAAGCTTCCTGACCATACATAGGAGTATACTTGTGCAAAATCTCAAGTTTCTAGAGTAATCCCCTGGACACTTATGGGGTGCCAACGGAGGTACATGACGGTTTTTCCTCTTTTTCCCCTACTCGAAATTTTCCGATTTATCCCAAAATCGATATTTTTGGTCACTTGTAAGCTCTTCATCAGTATGTCAAATTGTATCCTTCTACGTCAAAGCGTTTCCGAGTAATCGTCAAAATTCGAGCGTGGTACAGTAGGATTGCTAGGGACAGAATAATAATAATACTAATAAAAAAAATATTACGGCCGAGGCGACCGGCGCAAGTAATTGATTTTCGCGAAAAAGCGAAAATCAATAAACATACGGATGATTTTCGCTACGCGAACACATCCGTATCACAAATTTGCAAATTAGTTTAATAACAAATTTGTTTCGCAAAGTTTTTACATCCAACACTTTTAAAACTGTTGCAGCATTGATTTTCGCTAAACCTCTCGCCTGCGGCGAGATTTTGTGTTTAATTATTTATAAAAATTTGTTTAACAGTATTTCTATTGGTATCGTACAATAACATTTGGGGGATTGTAAACAAAATCATTGTCTACAAGTTTCTAACAAAGAATTTGGAGAATTATTATTGGTTCATAAATTTGTGTTAATAAAATTTGCTTTGCAAAGTTACTTTTGTCAATAAGTTGCTTCGCAAATTTAATTTACTAGTATTAATTTAAATTAATATCGAACTCATACACACAGTTATTAAAAAGTCATCCCTAAAATGTGTAACTCTTGCTTTTCTCATGCTACAGACTCATGGTCTCAAAAAATTACATATTTTACCAATTTGTGTATATTTTATAATGTTTTGGAATATATGGGGGCACGCAGTGCCCCGCCATGTTAGCGCAAACCATCTTTTCTGGAAACATTTCAGCCCATATTTGACCTATCTAATATTCTAATTTGACATAATCAACGAAACTCAAACTTTGCACAGTCGTTGACAGGCTTAACACTCCATCCAAGTTTCATGGACTTCCATGAAGCAGTAAAGTAGTTACGAATTTGAAAAAACGTCGAATTTGCCACTCACTCACTTATGTATAGATCATCAAAATTCTACTGTACTTCCAGTAACCCCAAAATTTTCATTTACTGCCCTCCCATATACATTTAAATTTATGTAATACATGTAAAGTTATGTAAGTTAAGTAAAATAGCCAACTTCTAGAAACGCTAGAGGGCTAGGTTTTGACAGACTGATAGACTATGAGAAAATTATAGAAAAAAACCCCAAAATTATAATTTACTTCCCTTCTCTATACATGTAAAGGTATGTAAAAGTAACATTGCCCACTTCCAGAAACGCTAGAGAGCTGAGCTTTCGCAGTCTAATAAGAACTATGACAAAACTATAGGAAAAAATAAAAAAGCATGAAATTATAATTTACTCTACTTACTACTTACTCTCTAAAGTTAGGTAAAAGTAACATTGCCAACTTTCAGAAACGCTAGTGAGCTGAGATTTGATAGACTCACAGAATCTAAGAGAAATCTATAGGAAAAAAATAGAAAACCCCAAAATTTTAATTTACTTTCCTTCCCTATACATGTAAAATTATATAAAACTAACACTGCCCACTTCTAGAAACGCTAGAGAGCTGAGCTTTGGCAGACTGGTAGGAACTATGACAAAACTACAGGAAAAAAAGATAAAAACATCAAAACTTTTAATTGCTTCCCTCCCCTATATATCTTAAAACTATTATTACCCGATTTCAGAAATTATACAAAGCTGGGATTTGGCAAACTCACAGAAATGATAGAAATAGAAATTTATTCATTTCAAAAGGAAAATTGAAAAAGGTAAACGCTAAGGTATCGCAAAAGTTTTGAACGTATTCTGCATATTTTAATTTCTATTAAAAAAGGAGTGAAATCATAACAAAAACATTTCATGTGTAGTAGTACGCGAAAATGGTATTTCGTAAAAATAATTGAGATAAAAGTATAGCCAAGTTCTCCAATATACATTTTAAAATTAAAGGTTTTACTAGTTTGGAAAAGTTTTCTTAAATGTTTTGCAAAATATATTTAAAACCTAAAGTTTAGTACCCGTGAATAAAGAAAACAAAAATTGTTCGTAGATAATTGGGTGTAGAAAGGTTTTTTTTCTCTTGTGATTTTCAGTGGGCAGCTCGAAAGCTGTACGTTCACCGACGGGGGTCCAAAATCTAATGGGCACCTATTAAGTGTTCACAGTTAACTGTTTCGTGCTTAAGAGACTCTTCAGAACACTGCATAGTCAATGTACCACCATTGTAAAGTTAGAGAGACGGTATATAAACCTCATCTTACGATATTGGTGAGAGAAATGAAAAATAATGCTTGCAATACTGTATGATTTATACACAAGAGGCGACGTCTACCGAATACAAAAGAAACTGAAGGGATCCAGATCGTTTTTTTGTTAATCCTAACATTAGAGCTTTTATTATATCCATAGGTGTCTAGTTCAAAATGGTGACTCTTTTTTTCTCCATATTTTTATTGTTAGATGAAAGAAATAACTAACACAATCTGATTAATGTTAACGATGTTTTTATTCAAAAACTAAATCAGAAAAGTCCAATATTATCATTTTAACATGAGTTTTAAAGTCCTTTTTATCTAGACATATAATACAGGGTTTTAAGTGTTACTTATTTATTTTCTTATTTTTCCTATAGAGTTAAATTATTAGTTCACAAAAAAGTAGTTTTTATTTTAAGAGACTAATCGAAACATTATAAATTTGATCCAATACTTAGTCACTAAAACAATGAGAATAAAAACATTTTGCTATACGCACAACTTTCGAGTAACGAGAACTGTTTCTTTTTGAGAAGGAAACTTATAATAAATTGTTTATAGAGACACGTAATAAAATCTCTATATCACGACGTAACCCAGAGTAGTTACTCGTGTCGAAATTTAGGAGACTTGTGAAGCATATGAGAGATTATTCGAGACTACTTTCTAATTTTTGCTGCCGTCTGCTTTCTACCCTTAAACGCAGATGGCCAGATGGTGTTTATCGATGCGGAATGATATATTAGGTACCAAACTAACAATACAGAAATAAAAACTATAAAACCGATCCAACTTATATACAGTGTACTAAAATATTGCAAACCCGATTTGCAACATTCTCGCCCGCGTTAAAAGTACTAACTTTTAATAATTAATCTTCATTTTTAGGAAATAAACAAAGCTTACTTATTGGACGCACGAATTCACTTAGTGCTGTTTTTATTTTCACCACTCTTACTTTACCGTCTTTTGATTTATTACTTATACTTCAATTACTCTGGCTTTAGGCCAGCAAAGAGGCGGTACATTGTCTTCTCGTAAGAGTACCAGATCATTTACTTCGAGATTTTTATTTTCTTTTAGCCACTTAGGACGGTTTTGTAATCGGTTTAGGTAATCTACAGCCCACTTCTTCCAAAATACTTGTTTTATTTGAACACATTTTTTCCAAAATTTTAATCTATTGTCTGGCACTTTCATTAAATCTTTTTCTGGAAATGCTGTTATATTAGATCCTATTAAAAAATTACTAGGAGTTAGGCACTGAAAGTCTAAAGGATCGTTGGAAAGGGAATATAGAGGTCTGGAATTTAGGATTGCCTCAATTTGCGATGTGATGTTGGAAAATTCTTCAAATGTTAACTTAGTATTGCCTACAAGACGCTTTATATGGTACTTGGCACTTTTAATTGCAGCTTCCCATATTCCTCCCCAATGCGGTGCCCGTGGAGGGATAAATTTCCATTCTGTTTTATTTTGATTTACATAATTTCTTATTTCATGGCTAACCGAAGTGTTATTACAAAATTCGTAGAGTTCTTTAAGTTGATTTTTGGCTCCAAGGAAGTTAGTTCCGTTATCCGTGTAGATAATTGATGTATTTCCACGGCGAAAACGCCTAAAAGTCATTAAAAATGCTGGAAAGACTGAAAACTACTTCGATGCGCACAGCTTTGGTTACCATACCAACAAAAATACATATATAACTTTTTAAAACCGGGGCTTTTGGCAATCGAGAAGATTTAATTTTAAATGGACCACCAAAGTCGATTCCAACTTTTTGAAATGGTCTTGAGATTTCCAATCTGTCTTTAGGAATACTAGCCATGATTTGTTCACTGGGATTGGCAGAGAAGCGGAAACAAATAAGACATTGCCTTATTATTCTTTTAATTTCTTTAAGTCCATTAAGGGACCAATACCGAAGTCTAAAGTTGGAGAGTACTGTCTGAGCTCCACTGTCTCCTAGCCTTAGATGTTCGGCTCTAAGCATGAGTTTAAGAAAATGATTATTTGATGGCAGCAATAAAGGATGTTTTTGTTCAAAAGAGACTTGAGCTTTTTCTCTTCTGCCACCCACTCTTAAGTTTTCTTTAGCGTCCAAAAAAGGTTTTACAGAATTTAAATTTTTGTTAGAAATATATTTGTTTGTTTTACAGAATTTAAATTTTTGTTAGAAATATATTTGCTTTGTTTTAATTCGCAAATTTCTTTAGAGAAATATTGTTGTTGTAAAACGCTAACTATCACATTTTCTGCTGATTCAATGTCATTGACATTCATCGAAGGACCAATTATATCAGAGTCAGATTTTTGTTTTTTGCATTTATTCGAATAAATTTTAAAACATAGGCCACAGTGCGTTTTAATTTTGAAAAATCAGAAAATCGTCAAAATATATCATTCCAAAATTGATCTTCTGAATTTGCAATCACGTTTAACGAGATTTTCTTCTGTTCGGGTAAATCAGTTATTTTAGTGGGATTATCAAAGTCATCTTGTATTAGGATTTTCCAAAAATTTTGGGCCCAAAAACCAGGTTCCAGAATTGATTATTTCTTGAGAAAATATTCCGCGTGATAGAATGTCTGCGGCATTGTTCTTAGATTTTATATGCCTCCATTTAAAATTTGAAGTTAATTCCTGACTTTGGGCTACCCTATTTGATACAAAAATAGACCATTTACTTGGATAATCATTACACCAACTAAGTGCAATTTCAGAATCTGTCCACAGATTTACAGAATCAAAAATTAAGCGATCTTTAAAGATCTCAAAGATTTTTGTAACAAGTTTTGCCAATAATAACATTGCACAAAGTTCGAGTCTGGGGAGGGTTTTCGTTTTGATCATATATTCTCGATTTCGCAGATATTAAGGTACAAGACGCTGATTTTTCATATATTGCACGAACATAAACACATGATCCAAAAGCGGCGAGGCTGGCATCAGCAAAGCCATGGATTTCAAGTTTAGAAATCTGTTTATTTAGAAAAATATATCTTGGAAAATTGACATTTTTAAGTAGAGATATGTGATCAACAAAATCTTTCCAGTCTTTGATGATCATTTTATCAGAGATTTTGGTATCCCAATCAAGTTTATTAATCCAGAGCTTTTGCATTAAAATTTATCCTTTCACGATTACTGGATTTACTATTCCTAATGGATCATAACACTGCGCCAAAATTGAGAGAATAATTCTTTTTTCAGTAGGGTTATATATATCATTTTGTGTTTCCCATTTTATTCCTAAAACTTTACTTGGAGAACAGTCAAAGTTTAAATCATATTCCATGAGCGATTCCTGAACTTTGGATTTTAGAAAATCTTTGGAATTTGAGTTCAATTTATGGAGAGAAAAATTTGCACAATTTAAGACAGGGTTCAGCTCAGAGTATAGAGCATCTAATTCTTCATAAGAATCACATCCACTGATAATATCATCCATGTAACATTAAGAGTAGAGCTTCAGAAGCTAAAGGATATTTTTCTATATTAGAGAGCGCTAAATCTTTTAAAACTCGCGTAACGGAAAAGGGAGCAAAATTTGTACTATACGTTATGGTTGGGAGTTCAGTACACTTTAAAGGTTCAGTCGAAGATTCACGCCAAAGGATGTTCTGCAAAAAATTGTGATCTAGGTTTGTTTTGATCAACGATACATTTTTTTAATGTCTGAAGTAAGAGTATATTTAAAGGTCCGAAATCGGCATAAAATGTCAAACAATTCTGGTTGTATTTGAAATCCTTTGAACGTGATGTCATTTAAAGACAAATTTGAGGTAGTTTTTGTCGAAAAATCAAACACAACTCTGAGTTTTGTGGAAATCGCTTACTCTCTTATGACACACAAATGGGGAACAAAATATTTAAAATCGTTATTGACATTATAGATATTTATTGGAACATATTTTTCATGACCCAGCTCCACATACTAATCAATAAAATCTTTGTATTGACTGAACAATTGTCTATCTTTTTTAAACTTATTTTCGAGCGAGAAAAATCGTTTGAGCAGTTTTGAATGAATCACCTAGTTTTTTAATTTCTTCGGGACATTTAAATGGAATATCAACTTGATACGATCCATCTTCCAAAATTGTCTTGCTTTTTTGAAAAATATCTTCAATCATTTCATCTTCAGGGGGTAAAATCAGTTTTTGGGAAATTTCCTCAATGTTCCAAAACTTTGTTAATAAACTGTGTAAATTTGAGTTATTTAAAGGTCTGTATAAAATTAGACACTATATTCTCAACTTCGTTGTTAAAATGTAAAAAATGAAAGTTACCTTGAGTAGATCTTGATGACCGAAACTTTGTCAAACAATTTGAGGGAAGATTTCCAGAGATAATCCAACCTAGGTGGGTGTTTAACATAATTGGATATCCATGTCCGAGCTTATGGATACCTGGTACTAACAGATCACAGAAGAGATCTGCGCCAATAAGAATAGCAATTTCCATGGGTTTGTCAAACTCTGGATCAGCTATTTCTAGAAGGAGGTAATCAGGAATATTTATTTTGTTGATGTCAATTTGACCTTGAGGAATAGTGTAAGTGATGTTATTGAGAACAGCACATGAGATCGAAAACTTTTTATCATTTTCAACTTTAGAGAACATCGAGACATCCACCATTTTGTTTGACATGACGCTATTCTGAGATATTCCTATGACATTTAAATTTTTACTATATGGAGTGTATTGAAGCCTATCTACTAATCTTTCCGTAATAAAGGATGTTTGACTTCCACTATCTAGCAATGCCCTAGCTGTAATAACCTCTCCAGATTTAGAATATAACGTAACTTGAGCTGTTAATAACAGAACTTGCGTTTTTCGTGTAGATAAACCGCTAAAAGAGTTACTCGAATTTTGTTGAGTTTGTCGGTTTTGCATGTTTGAAACTTGGGGCTCATTTTGTTGAGTATTTTGATTGTTAGATTGATTGTTTTGAGTATTTTGAGTATATCCAGACGTTGATCTGGCATTATCAGAGTAATTATTTCTATTTTGAAACCATGAGTTAAAATCCTGATTTGAACATTGTTGAGGGTTAGAATTATTATTTTCTTGTTGAAATTGAGGGGTACTTGACCTGTGCATCACACAACAATTATAACAAAGATTTTTATTTCTTACAAATCTTTCTTTCTCAGGTTGTGACAAATTTAAAAACTTTTGACAGTAATAACAACCAATAGAACTCTTTTCTAAATTTCGATAAGAATTAGCAGAGTGCATCGAAACTTTATTGTCAGTTTTTCGCGGTCGTTCAGAAGTGTTTGTACTAGAGATATTTTCTAGAACCATTCATCTTTTTTCCAAGAAATTAAGAAAATATTCCAAAGTTGGTAACTTATCATAACTACGCTCCAATTCAAATGCTCTTTTGGTGTTAAAATCCAGTTTCTTTTGTAAAAGACAAATCAAAAGATATTCAAATTTTTGCTCTGTACGAAATAGGATGTTTCTTTAGAGATTCTAAGTTTTTTCTTATTGTTGCAACAAATTCGCGACACAGACGTACATTTTGCGATTGGTAAAATATCCAAAACAGTATTTAAATGACTGTTGACAACAGAAGTTAAATTCTCATATCTTTTCTTTAAAATATCAAGAGCAATTTGAAAATTGTCAATCGTTAGTTTTAGTGACTCGATCAATTTAAAAGTTTCACCTTTTACAGAGGTTTTTAAGTAACAAAGTCTTTTTACATCTGTCAAATTTGGGTTATCTATGACTAAAGCTATAAAAATTTCAAAATAAGATTGATTATCGAAGGTTACGAGATCGATTTCCGGTAAATTAAACTCCTTAAAACTATGATAAACTACATTGGTACCACTACTACGTAAATGCGGGAGAGTTGCCGCACTTTTAAAAAATAGCTGTAACATGAATGAATCCACAGGTACTGCGTTAAACTTTATTAAAATACAAAAATAAAAAATATATGTAAGAAAACATGAACATACCAAAAAAATGATTTTTAAATTAAAGTCGGCATCTCTCCCACACTGCTGGGGGAGATGCCGCGCGAAAATAGGAGAGACGCCGCTTTAACCGTTTATCTAAAAAACCTCTAATTTAAATTTTTTTCCTTAATTCGAGTCTGGAATAGATGTTACAAACTTCACCATATATGGTGCAAGGGACATGTAGCCATTTTAAGCATTTAATACATTGTAACCAATCCACTTTCTTAGTTGTTGTTGCGTAAACTTCGAAGCATTCCACGCAGCGTTCCTCGTTTTCATTTTTCTTTTTGGCTAGAGGTTCATCATCGCTATCACTCCATTGAATTTTTTCTTGGTCTTCTTGAAAATGCAGCAACTGTCCTTTTTGTTGGGGGAGATGCCGCACTTGATTATTAAGGTCACAGATTTAAAACGCAACAAAATACGGCATGGCACCTGTAAACATAACCCCAAAATACTAAATAAAACACACGAATGTGAAAAAAAACTACCACATTGCAAAGAACCACACTTATTAGGACAGTACTTAAAATTTTGCTAAGAAAATTTTGCCTTACCGTCGTAAATTCAAGGATTGCAAGCGATATTTTAGAAAACAAACACGTCTGATGTTATAACCGTTCACTAAATGATGAACTCTGAATGTGGGCATACTTGGTTGCGGCGTCTCTCCCTCTGCGGCAACTCTCCCGCATTTACCCTACTTGATTTTAAATTAACAAATTTTTTCTCAATACTTTTAATTATTGACAAACACGTAAAATATTTATTTTCAAATTCATCTCGATCTTCGGCGTCATCTTCATCTAAAGACTCGATTTTATCTTGGGAATCACAATACTTTTGAAAGTTAAGTTTTAATGATTCTTCACGAGTTGTAAATTTTTCCAAATCTTCTAACTGGGCTGTGTTCTTGTTGTTATTTAGCCAGTTAAAGCAACGCGTAAGAGCTCCTATAGTATTTTTTCTGTCTTTTTTAAGAGTTTCTAGATCCATGTTTTATTATGAGCAAATTTATTAAATTTTCAAATCAAAATAACTTATATATATGTTTTCCACAAAACCAGCTTTAAAAGTTTTTATTGTCTCTCTAGTAAAGCGCACACAAAAAATCTATGGTTTTTTGAGTTCTCTATTTCTAACGTCGATGTGCAAAGAGATATTGAGCCGCTATACAACAATATATATAACAGATTCACCAAAAAACAGACGTTCGTTCGTTGGGACCAAAATGAAGGAATCCAGATCGTTTTTCTGTTAATCCTAACATTAGAGCTTTTATTATATCCATAGGTGTCTAGTTCAAAATGGTGACTCTTTTTTTCTCCATATTTTTATTGTTAGACCAAAGAAATAATTAACACAATCTGATTAATGTTAACGATGTTTTTATTCAAAAACTAAATTAGAAAAGTCTCAACACCATTGACTTCTATACCCTACGGGTAGACCCGGCATGAGCCTAAATTGCCATTATATCAAGCTTTTATCGCAATTGACCAAAAACAAGTAAGAATTTAATGAGCAAGATAGGGATGAAAATAGAATTTTGGTTTGGTAAGTCCGGACACATGCAACATCGCAAAAATATTCTATTTGCTTGTCTTGGATAACAAAGGGCAGTGGCGGCGCAAAATAAAAATTTTGAATTCCACTAGAATTTTTTTATCAATAATTTTCTGTTTGAATAATAAATAATTCATGAATACTTACTTGTGTATACTGTGTTTACAAAATTCTCTTCGGTAAAAAAAAAGAGTAAAAAGAATTTCTAAGCAGTGCAGTGGATGTATTAAAATTATTGTTTTCATCTTAGAACTTTACAAATGTTGTACCTTCTAGGTAAAATATTTTCTTTCTTTGAACAAGGGTCTTTTTCAACTCTTCTCTTCTTGGGTGGACTACAAGTTATGCTCGAGTCAGATGAAATTTCAGAACTAAACATTTTAATTCGGAATGGGACAACTGGGCGCCGGGCCATAAATCCGCCATTTTGGATTCGCCATTCTTGTAATCAAAAACGTAATTTATCAGGTTACCAGAATTCTAGACCTACCAAAATTTCAACACTCGACTTAATGGATTTAACTCAAACAAAACCAAATTTCAATAATATTACGTAAAGGATTTTTTAAAGATGTTTTTGCATAAATAATAATATATCTATTTTGTTTTTCATCTGCACATTTTATCAAGAAAAAATATTTTAGTCTGGCGCCCAGTTGGCTCGGCGTTCAGTTGGCCCGGCGCCCCGTTGGCCTGCCGCCCAGTTGGCCCGCCGCCCAGTTGGTGGCGCCGAGTTGGCGGCGCCCAATTGTCCTAGACTGCAACACATTTCAGGGGTCTGGTACGTTTTACCACTTTTCTTAAAATCACCATTTTATAGTGATTTCTAAAAAAAAAATTGCGAAAATCGTATATTTTGTTAAAAAAATTTAAATTGAAAAATTCCTAAAACCCCATTAAAACCCATACAAATTGCTACAAAAGAAGCATTTTCTCATTTCAAACTGAAACAAAACGGTCTCTGACGTCTATCAGCTGGTAACAAAAACTTGAAATGACTAAGGTCACTGATCGAAATCGGGTCAGTTTTTTTTGGTAATTTTATGAAAATGCACAATTTTTAAAGAAGCATGAAATTCAAAATAAAATCAAGAAAATTATGATTCCTACATTTTTACAATTAAAAATTAGTTTAATTGAACATTATATCAATTTTTATTCCTTAAAACACTAAAAATTAATAATTATTTACTTTTTTAAAATTTATCGAAGGTCTAACCAAACAAAACCCAACTGAACCGATCCGTATCGAAATAAACCAAATCAAACCGAATCTAACGGTTCGGTTTGGTTCGGTTCGATTTGGTTAAACTAAACCGTACCTAACTGAATGTAGCTAAACCTAACCGAAACAAACTGAACCTAGCGGAACCTAACCAAACATAATCAAACTGAACCAAACGTAGCCGAACCAAACCTAGCCGAACAAAACTGAACCTAACCGAACCGATTCGAACCGAACCGAACCAGACCGAATCTGGCTGAACCTAACCAAAACAAATTAAACCTAGCCGAACCTAACCAAACATAATCAAACTGAACCAAACCTACCCGAACCAAACCGAACCGAACCGAGTCGAACCAACCAAACCAAACCAAACCGAACCGTTAGATTCGGTTTGGCTCGGTTCGATTTGGTTAAACTAAACCGAACCTAACCGACTGTAGCTAAACCTGACCTAAACAATCCTAGCGGAACCTAACCGAACATAATCAAACCAACCTAACCCAACCTAACCCAACCTAACCCAACCTAACCCAACCTAACCGAACATAATCAAACCAACCTAACCCAACCTAACCCAACCTAACCCAACCTAACCCAACCTAACCCAACCTAACCCAACCTAACCCAACCTAACCCAACCTAACCCAACCTAACCCAACCTAACCCAACCTAACCCAACCTAACCCAACCTAACCCAACCTAACCCAACCTAACCCAACCTAACCCAACCTAACCCAACCTAACCCAACCTAACCCAACCTAACCCAACCTAACCCAACCTAACCCAACCTAACCCAACCTAACCCAACCTAACCCAACCTAACCCAACCTAACCCAACCTAACCCAACCTAACCCAACCTAACCCAACCTAACCCAACCTAACCCAACCTAACCCAACCTAACCCAACCTAACCCAACCTAACCCAACCTAACCCAACCTAACCCAACCTAACCCAACCTAACCCAACCTAACCCAACCTAACCCAACCTAACCCAACCTAACCCAACCTAACCCAACCTAACCCAACCTAACCCAACCTAACCCAACCTAACCCAACCTAACCCAACCTAACCCAACCTAACCCAACCTAACCCAACCTAACCCAACCTAACCCAACCTAACCCAACCTAACCCAACCTAACCCAACCTAACCCAACCTAACCCAACCTAACCCAACCTAACCCAACCTAACCCAACCTAACCCAACCTAACCCAACCTGACCCAACCTGACCCAACCTAACCCAACCTAACCCAACCTAACCCAACCTAACCCAACCTAACCCAACCTAACCCAACCTAACCCAACCTAACCCAACCTAACCCAACCTAACCCAACCTAACCCAACCTAACCCAACCTAACCCAACCTAACCCAACCTAACCCAACCTAACCCAACCTAACCCAACCTAACCCAACCTAACCCAACCTAACCCAACCTAACCCAACCTAACCCAACCTAACCCAACCTAACCCAACCTGACCCAACCTGACCCAACCTAACCCAACCTAACCCAACCTAACCCAACCTAACCCAACCTAACCCAACCTAACCCAACCTAACCCAACCTAACCTAACCTAACCCAACCTAACCCAACCTAACCCAACCTAACCCAACCTAACCCAACCTAACCCAACCTAACCCAACCTAACCCAACCTAACCCAACCTAACCCAACCTAACCCAACCTAACCCAACCTAACCCAACCTAACCCAACCTAACCCAACCTAACCCAACCTAACCCAACCTAACCCAACCTAACCCAACCTAACCCAACCTAACCCAACCTAACCCAACCTAACCCAACCTAACCCAACCTAACCCAACCTAACCCAACCTAACCCAACCTAACCCAACCTAACCCAACCTAACCCAACCTAACCCAACCTAACCCAACCTAACCCAACCTAACCCAACCTAACCCAACCTAACCCAACCTAACCCAACCTAACCCAACCTAACCCAACCTAACCCAACCTAACCCAACCTAACCCAACCTAACCCAACCTAACCCAACCTAACCCAACCTAACCCAACCTAACCCAACCTAACCCAACCTAACCCAACCTAACCCAACCTAACCCAACCTAACCCAACCTAACCCAACCTAACCCAACCTAACCCAACCTAACCCAACCTAACCCAACCTAACCCAACCTAACCCAACCTAACCCAACCTAACCCAACCTAACCCAACCTAACCCAACCTAACCCAACCTAACCCAACCTAACCCAACCTAACCCAACCTAACCCAACCTAACCCAACCTAACCCAACCTAACCCAACCTAACCCAACCTAACCCAACCTAACCCAACCTAACCCAACCTAACCCAACCTAACCCAACCTAACCCAACCTAACCCAACCTAACCCAACCTAACCCAACCTAACCCAACCTAACCCAACCTAACCCAACCTAACCCAACCTAACCCAACCTAACTCAACCTAACCCAACCTAACCCAACCTAACCCAACCTAACCCAACCTAACTCAACCTAACCCAACCTAACCCAACCTAACCCAACCTAACCCAACCTAACCCAACCTAACCCAACCTAACCCAACCTAACCCAACCTAACCCAACCTAACCCAACCTAACCCAACCTAACCCAACCTAACCCAACCTAACCCAACCTAACCCAACCTAACCCAACCTAACCCAACCTAAGTTTAGTTTAGTTTATTTATTGGTAATATTACACAGAAAATAGTGTTTTTACAAGTCAACAGATAAGATATCTTACAAAATTCTACTTAAAAAGATTATTGCATAATTATGATTAATTAAAAAACCTATTTTATTGACTACATGAATATTTAAAATATGTATAAAAACACGTTTATTTAAAAAAAGAAATTTCAACACAAGTTTAAAAGTTTTAAAAAACACACAAGTTCAAAACATAAAATTACTACTCAGGTACTCCTCGAAGGAATAAAATGCATTCTGGATTAGATGGTTTTTCACCTTCCCAATAAACTGTTTAATTTCCAGAGATTTTATTTCTGGTGGAAGTGCATTAAAAAATTTGATTGCATAATAATCTGTGCCTCTACGAGTTCTTTCTAGCCTGTGATAGCTAGGTATGAGATTATCGCTATTCCTAGTATCCACAGAATGTACATCTCTATGAGTTTTAAACATCTCTTGATTTTTTCTGATATATGTCAGACAGTTCAAAATAAAAATGCATGGAAATGTTAGGATTTTTAATTTTTTAAAGCAGTTTTTACAGCACTCTTGATACCTTAAGCCTCCGATTATTCTTACACAGCGACGCTGCAATTTAAAAACTTGCCTGGCCTGAGGGGCATGGCCCCAGTTTAATACTGCATAGGACATGTTTGAGCAGAAATATCCATGGTATGCAGTTAATAAGGTAGAGATGGACACATTTTTAGACAGATTTCTCATAAGAAAAATGATTTAGGACAGCTTGGAGCTCAATTTGTCAACATGTACGTCCCAAGTTAGCCCTGAATCCAGGTACACACCTAGAAATTTGACATCCTCATCACTAGGTAGATCTGACTGAGTACTTCTGAGAGTGAAATTCAAGTTTTGTGTCTTGCTGTGGTTAAGACTAAGTCTATTGGCGAAAAACCAGTCCTCAATTTTATTCTTGTTGTCAGCTACAGTGTCGCTAATTGGCTGTGATGGATGATGATGTTGCAAGGTGGTAGTATCATCAGCAAACAGCAGCAGCAACAGCTCGACAATATCACAAAAATTTGGGAGATCATTGATATATATTAGGAAAAGCAGGGGACCCAGCACGGAGCCCTGAGGTACCCCATGCTGGACCCTCTGCTTCTCGGAGTTAGTGTTGTTAAAAAAGACAAACTGTTCACGCTCTTCCATATAGGATCTAACCAGGGCAATACTGCTTGGGTCAAAGTTGTAGTACTCAAGTTTTTTAAAAAGTATTTCAAAAGAAATACAGTCAAATGCCTTGGTTAGATCAAGGAATGAAGCATAGGTGTCAAGCCTATCTTCAAACCCCTTTGCTACAAATTCGGTCAATTGATTTATAGCTAATGTTGTTGATTTTTTATTTCTAAAGCCAAACTGGCTCTGTGTAAAAATGTTATTGCTTTCAAAATAGTAACTAATCTGATCTTTCATCAGCGATTCAAAGATTTTAGAAATTATTGGCAAAAGAGAGATGGGACGATAGTTATTGTAGTCATCAGAAGTTCCTTTGTTTTTAAAAATCACTATCTTTGCTATTTTAAGGAAGCTTGGGAAACAACTACCCTGAATGCATAAATTGATAAGATTGGTAAGGGGATCAGATAAAATATCTTTTAAATATTTAATAATTTTTGTGTTTAGATCAAAACAATCCTTACTATTGCTATTTTTTAAGTTTGACATCTTCTCATTTACCATTTTGGAAGTAATCTCTTTAAATTTAAAATTAATGTTATTAAAATTACCAATTAGGTAATGATTAAAGGATTTAGGAGAGTCTGGCAGATTTTTGATGACTTCCTCAGCAATACCAACAAAAAAATCATTAAAACCCTTAGCATTAAGATTAACAGCAATAGCAGTTGTGGTTGTATTTGAATGAGTTTTAATTACATTCTACATGGCTTGTGACTTATTGCTGGCACTACCGATATACTCATCATGAGCAGTTTTTTTTGCTTTGGATACTTCTGCTCTGTAACACTTTCTGTAATCATTAACAATGTGTCTGGGCACTAAGACAGAATTTTGCTTGTTAAGAATACCTAGCGTTCGAAGTCTTTCTCTCATATCCCTCAGGGTTTCATTAAACCAATTGATGTTAAGCTGTGGTTTTTTGTTGTTAACCATCTTTGATTTTACCGGTAAACAATTGTCCATTGCATGGGAGATAACATTAAGGAATTGACAAAAAAAATTTTCAATGTGTTCATTAGAAATTACAATTAAATACCAATCATATATTTTCAGCTCGTTATACAAATGTAAAAGACCCTGACGGGTCTAAAGTTACTACGGGTACTATGGCTGGGTAATAATTCAATGGGTGTATCAAAAATGATCCCTGAGTGATCTGAGAGACCCTCTAGACAATAAGTTTTTATTTTTAAATCAGATTTGCTGCAATTGACATAAATATTATCAAGGCATGCCTCAGCTCTTGTTTTAAAATACACTGTCCGACCTACTATTTACAATTAAAAATTAGTTTAATTGAACATTATATCAATTTTTATTCCTTAAAACACTAAAAATTAATAATTATTTACTTTTTTAAAATTTATCGAAGGTCTAACCAAACAAAACCAAACTGAACCGATCCGTATCGAAATGAACCAAATCAAACCGAATCTAACGGTTCGGTATGGTTCGGTTCGATTTGGTTAAACTAAACCGTACCTAACTGAATGTAGCTAAACCTAACCGAAACAAACTGAACCTAGCGGAACCTAACCAAACATAATCAAACTGAACAAACTGAACCAAACGTAGCCGAACCAAACCTAGCCGAACAAAACTGAACCTAACCGAACCGATTCGAACCGAACCGAACCAGACCGAATCTGGCTGAACCTAACCAAAACAAATTAAACCTAGCCGAACCTATCCAAACATAATCAAACTGAACCAAACATACCCGAACCAAACCGAACCAAACCGAACCGAGTCGAACCAACCAAACCAAACCAAACCGAACCGTTAGATTCGATTTGGCTCGGTTCGATTTGGTTAAACTAAACCAAACCTAACCCAACCTAACCCAACCTAACCCAACCTAACCCAACCTAACCCAACCTAACCCAACCTAACCCAACCTAACCTAACCCAACCTAACCTAACCCAACCTAACCCAACCTAACCCAACCTAACCCAACCTAACCCAACCTAACCCAACCTAACCCAACCTAACCCAACCTAACCCAACCTAACCCAACCCAACCTAACCCAACCTAACCCAACCTAACCCAACCTAACCCAACCTAACCCAACCTAACCCAACCTAACCCAACCTAACCCAACCTAACCCAACCTAACCCAACCTAACCCAACCTAACCCAACCTAACCCAACCTAACCCAACCTAACCCAACCTAATCCAACCTAACCCAACATAAGCCAACCTAACCTACCTAGTTGTTAATAAATATAGTAAAAGTTGTTAGGTTTATGTCCAGGGGGTAACCATTGTCCATAATCGTCGGAAATCGAGTTAGGATTAGTGTATGCGACCATAAACATTGAGTGGCGCGTGAGTGTTTGGTCTTCAAATTTTTTTAGGGAAATTTGTCAAAATCTTTTTTTCCGCACTCTGGGCACCCTAATAAACCGTAATCTGGTCACCCTATTCCATCGCAATCAAAGAAAATCGGTAATCGAAGTGTCACAAGTTTTTTGTTGGTTTCTATTCTTCTTCTATATTATGTAGGACAAAATTATTAATTAAACTAAGTGACCTTAATAAGTAAGACAGCATGATGATCAAATGACATTAGAAGGACATACACATATGATACCGGCCTGTAGACCGGTCGCGGTGGCGTCATATAATAATAAATATATACTTTTGCGATGAAAGACCAAAATTTTACTTAAAATTACTGTAAAGTCCGCAAAAAACATTAAATTTATCGAAATTTATAAAAACATCAGTGTGAGTAACAATTCATCAAGATGTATGAAACTCGACCGTGACATGTCAAAAGTTTGGTTCGAAAAAACAAAAACAACTGGATAAAAATCGGTATGTAAGCATTTAAAAAAAAATCATTTTTAAAAAAATCAAATACTTTTTGTTAATTTTCATGCAATGCAAAAAAACTTTGTTCTATTAAGTTTTAAGTAGGGTGGTAAAACGTACTAAAACCCATTTCAGGACAAATTATTATTAAAAAATAATCTTATAAGTGCAGGGAAGTGACACTTTCTGAATCAAAATGTGTGAGGGTAAAATCGCAAGGTCGCAGAAAAAACTATCTATCGTGACGCTACTGAACTTTCTCATGTTTTAGCAAAAACTATCCGTCAAGACGACTTACCCATGAAATGTTGTTTTTTTATGGATTTTTTTTCTTCTTTTGCACAAAAAACAATTTCGGACCATGTTTGAACTCAAATAGTTACTTCTAAACTTGTTTTTAAGCGTTTTAAGATTTCTTTTTGTAATATTCCCGCACAAAATTCAAAAAAATTCAATTCCGTACTTAGACAACATTGTCTATTAGTTTTTCCTGTATAAACCGACTAGCAGATAGAATCACTCAAAATACGGCAGGTGGATTAAAGGTAGCCAGCTGCTTTCTGTCGCACTTATGCCGATAAAAGTACCCATATATTATCTAGGGTATTATTAGCATGCAAAATCACCCTATCTTTGTCCGTTTCACATGTTCAATAATGTCTATCTCTGTTTTTATTGTAAAAGAAATATCCGCCCATAGAAACCAAATCGGATAGGGTCAATAAAAAATGCATTGTCTTTCCGTCTCTAACGCCCTTTCAGGGCCTTCAATGCTCAACACAATATTTTCATTTTTATGATTACATATAGTCACTGTCACATTTTAACATGAGGTTTAGAGTCCTTTTTATCTAGACATATAATACAGGGTCTTGAGTGTTACTTATTTATTTTCTTATTTGGTATGGTAGAACTTTTTTCAAACATAGATACCGTTGACATACACGGGTCTACAAATCTTACGGGTAATAATTTAATTAAAAACAAGAAAAAACTTCTTTGTGGTTTGTTTAACAAACTTAGAGAGACTGATAAGCGTCTAGCCGCCAGCTCCTCTTTTTTGACATTGTACCCCTTTCTTAATCAGCAAAATACTGCTGCTTCATATTTACGTTTAAATTTACCTATCACATTCATAGGTAAATTAGTACGAACCATAGCTCAGCTAAGAACGGCAAGTACTTACTATATAAAATTTTCTTTTAAAGAAAATATTTGCACGATATGTAACCTTCAATGTGAAGAATCTTTAAGTCACTTTTTGTTTGAGTGTCCAATCTACTCTTCTATTAGACAGGGTGAGGAGAATTTCTTAACGTCATTTGATGACGTTTTAAATGTTTTAAACAACCCGGATTATAAACGCACAAAGAGACTTTGCGAACAGATTTGGAACTTGCTCCTCACACGGTCTTTTATTATCTGCGATTAAAATGTTTAATGTCACAACTTATGTTATGTATTTTTTTTAAATATTTTTATTTACTCATAAAAGTATAATTCATTTAGGTATCTATCTTTTAAGCAGGTTTAGGTGATACCAATAATTGCTTAGCTAAATTTATTATTATTATTATTATTTTTTGGATAATACTGTAATAATTTACTGTCATGTAAGTCATCAGAATTAGGATGCTCTGTTATTTTTTTCTCTCTTTTTTTTGTCCCTCTGCTTAGGGATATGGCACTTATCCCTGCAAAATGTTAACTTTATTTTTTTTAGGTAATAAGAATTTATATTGTAATCCTGTACTCTATTGTATAACACAATTTGTTTTTAGAACAAAAAAATTAATTGAATTGAATTGAATTGAATTGAATCTTATTTTTCCTATAGAGTTAAATTAATAGTTCACAAAAGAGTAGTTTTTATTTTAAGACACTAAGCGGAAATTTATAAATTTGATCCAATACTTAGTCACTAAAACAACGAGAATGAAAACATTTTGTTATACGCATATCTTGTGAGTAACGAGAACTGTTTCTTTTTGAGAAAGAAACTTATAATAAAGTGTTTATAGAGACACGTAATAAAATCTTTATATCACTACGTAACCCAGAGTAGTTACTCGTGTCGAAATTTAGGAGACTTGTGAAGCATATGAGATATTATTCGAGACTACTTTCTAATGTTTGCAGCCGTCTGCTTTCTACCCTTAAACGCAGATGGCCAGATGGTGTTTATCGATATAATAGGTACCAAACTAACAATAGAGAAATGAAAACTATAAAACCGAACCAACTTATATACAGTGTACAAAAATACTGCAAACCCGATTTGCAACAGAAACTATGCGCATGAAAAAATTCAAGAGAAACAAAACCTTTTAATATACGAAAAATTTTTGTTTTTTAAAAAATATTTATCCAAAAATTAGCCTTGGAATTGGACACTGATTTAAAAATAAAATGTGCCATTTAACAAATTATTACTTTATATGAAGTTGACGCACCTTATAAATTAATCAATTAAGTGTAATTCATTTAACAACTCATTATTTTACAACTGATGTTATTATCACTGCACTTTAATAATAATTTAATTTGATTTTAAGATAATTTAATAAAAGTGCCTTTTTTATCGCTCAAGTATTTAGCTCTCGCTCCGCTCATGCTAAAAAAAATTGCTTTAAAAAATATTAATGTCACTTTTATCCATTGCATTTGGCGTGTAAAATACTAATATTAGTTTTTGCCAAACATTTTGCATATTATATAATCCAAAGAATTAACCTAGAAACTTAAAATTAGACACTGACTTAAAAATGACATCTGCTATTTTGCAAATTTTATTCTGCTCATTAAAATGAAAGTATACTATACTATAGTTAAATGTGGCATTTGCGAATTTCTTAACATCTATAAGACAATGTTTTATTCTGGTTATTTTGTTAAGCGCGCTCTATGAAAATAATAAAACTGTTGACTGATTACTATTTAAAAAAGTCCGAGTAATCGAATGGTTTCACTTTCGTCAAAATCTGAGGCATGGTTTTGAAGATATCGTAATTTTTTTAAATAAAAATACATGCAATTTATGGAGCTTTTTAAATATTTTGCGATAAATCTCAAAAACTATCGATCCAAGATAATTTTTTTATAATGTAACGAATTGTAGCTCCCGCTCGTCTCATGCTACATAGTCAATGCCTCAAAAAAGTTTCAATTTTAACCAATTTGTGTATATTATTCTATTTCGTTAACGCTTTACAAATTTTTTTCGCGGTATATGATCAAATAAACCTAGAAACTTAAAATTTGCCATAACCTAAAAATGATAAATGTCATTTTATAGATTTTTTTCTCTTCTTTAACATGAAATTAATCCTAATATTATTACAATTATATTTTAAAAAATATTTGCAGATTCCTTTAATTTTATAAGATTTTTATTAATTTTCGACGGCTTTAATAAATTTTAAGAGCACTACATCAATGCCCTCTAAATTAAAGTTAAAATTATGAATTGAGTTTTATGTAAAAAAGTTTGGCGAAGTAAGCAGTGCAATTTTTGTCGAATTCGCACCTACGTGATTTTTGTAAAAATGCGTGTTATTTCCATTGAGATTTTTGCGTGTTTTTTAATATTTCTTTAAACTCAAAAACGGTACAACTTAAAGTCAAATAAAAAAATTTTTGATGTTTTCTTAAAAAGATAGCTGTTTGAGAACTGTCAAAAAGTGTAAGGGCATAAAAATTTCTCGATTCAGTATTTTTGACTGCAAAAATCTTGCATAGTTTTTGAAAAATCCTCAAAACTCAAGAACCAAAAACGAATTTTAAAAACGAACTATACGGTTCTCGAACACTTCCTTAGGTCCGCAAATGCTTAAAATTTGGTTGAAATGGGTTAAACAGTTTAACAAAACGGCAAATAAACAGTTAAATTCTGACCAATTTTATTGTATACTGAAAATGCGTCACCCAAATGGGGCACTTGACTTTTTCGGATCTGGCTGAAAAACAATAGGCTTCCTAACCACGTATAAGAGTATACTTGTGCAAAATCTCAAGTTTTTAGAATAATTCCCTGGACCCTTATGATGTGCCAACGGAAGTACATCAAAAAAAGTCACTTTTTGACGGGTTTTCCCCTATTTGATGAACCTACTTCAAATTTTCCGATTTGTCCTAAAATCGATATTTTTGCTCTTCCGTAAGCTTTTAATCAGTGTGCTAATTTTCATCTTTCTCCGTCAAAGCGTTCCCAAGTAATCGTTAAAATTTGAGAGTGGTACAGCAGGGGTACTAGGGACGAAATAATAATACTAATAATAATATCTAATAATCGCCATGAGCGAAAATCAAAAAAATACAAATTACCTACATATTTATTTTGCGTGCAAAATCTAATTTTTGTTTAAATTTTAAACTGTTTAAAGTTGTTGCTACTCACCCTGGGCCTGGGCCATGATCTTCCATTTCGAGACACAAAGGATTGTTGGACCCACATCTTGAAGGGCCAGGGCTGGCCATAGAGCTATAACCTGAGGAACTTAAGTTTGATTCGGAGGCGTGCTGGTCTCCTCGAGGACCCATACTAAATGGACTAAGGTATGACATCCCACCACCTGGGGCCAACTGATGACCGGAACCCTGTAAATATAATGGGTGAAAACTTATACAATTCGAAGTTAAAGTCGTTTAGGCATGAGGAGATTAGTAGTTGTCTTTCAGCACCCTAGACACTGCAGATTAATTGAAGAACATGGTAGAATATAATTTATAGAGAGTAAGCATCTTGCTAAATTCGAGTATTGGCCGTTTTTCTTAACGTCCACACTAGGTACTTCTAGAAACCCTGCTTATGACTTATTAAGAAACAAAAACGACGCTATATACCCATTAAAAGTAATTTTGCGTGTAGGCTGTATTTTTATTTTTATTTTTGTTTTCTACTAGGCTGTTAATATTATCTTTCTTGAGACAACATTTATTAATTTTCTTAAAACAAACACGCTCTTTGATAATTTGAGTATTCCCATGTTAACCTTTGATCTAAATCAAATCCCAAAAACTGGATGTATGTGTTTTCGTTTTCCACTGGTAGCTCTTTAAAAGGAAAAAAGTATGTCTTTGTTTTAGTTTCATTAAGTTTTAGTTTATTTGTTCTGAACCAGATCTCCGCTTTGTCGGATGCACCATCCATTAGTTGCTTTAAATCATTTAACGCTTTTCTTCTTATTGAAAAGGACGTATCATCAGCAAACAACATAAGCAACAGGTCGATGCCCAGTCCCACCTTTAGGTCATTGATGTAAATCAAAAATAGCACAGGCCCAAGCACAGACCCTTGCGGAACTCCGTGACGTACTTTTTGTATATCAGATGATTTTTCATTTATGTGTACGTATTGTTCTCTGTCTTTTAAGTATGAGTTTATCAGTGTTACTGATTTTTCATCAAAGTTATACATATCTAGTTTTGAGGTTAGGTATGGATGGTACACACAATCAAAGGCAGAGCTCAATTCGCAGAACGCACTTCCCGTATATTCACAGTTTTGATATCCGTCTGTTATTTTTTCAAGTAACTGCATTACAGCACTGGTAGTTGACCTTTTAGATCGATATCCATGTTGACTATTTAAAAATATGTTATTTTTTTCAAAGTGTTCTGTAATTTGAATTTTTAGCGCAGTTTCATAAACTTACAATAAAGCGGGAAGTAAAGAGATAGGCCTGAACTTGTTGAGATTATCTGTTATTCCTTCTTTTGGAATGCGAATAACTAACTAACACGTAGGAGGTATGGAAGAAAAACAACTAGAAAATCTTACATATATTATCAATCAATGCGTAAACGGGCATCCAGTACCTGATGATTGGAAAATAGCATTCATATCCTCAATACATAAAAAAGGAAACAAGCTGGATTGCAACAACTACAGAGGAATTTCAGTAACCAGTACTCTAAGTAGGTTGTACGGTAGGATTCTTAGAGACCTAATAGAGAATGATTTTCATGGCCAGGAAGAAGAAGAGCAATGTGGGTTTCGTGCGGGCAGATCTTGTAGTAATAATGTTTTTGTCTTAAACAAGTAATTGAGAAAAAGAGTGCCAGAAATATAGAGATTTTCCAACATGGCGCCGAAAGAAGATGTTTTAGTTTTACCACCGAGTAACCGTGCCGTAAGTGTAACATAATGCCGATAACCTGACTAAAATGTGTTAAATGTGGTTCGATAATACACCCCGGTTGTGTTAAATATATCAAAAACTTGTGTTCGGTCGTAAAAGACACGTATATCTATTGCTGTTTTGATTTACTGTGCCCAGATGCTATGAAAGGTGTTTTAAACAATGAAGCCGACATTGATCACATCAGTAAGTTGTTTATGGAGAAAGATAAACACACAAAAGACAATAAAAACACAGACTCAACTTATCACAAGTCTTAATAAACAAATTAACATGATTAATAAGTCACATATAAATAATAACCCTAAAAATGAGGAGGTTCCTGAATTGCCAGCAGTGGCGCAATCTAGTTCAATTAGCTCAAATATTTAAGTCACGGATCCTGCTGCAGCTCCACTAATGGTAAAATCGCGTAACTTACAACAAGCGCCGAAATCACTAAACGCTTGGTAAGGAAATCGACAAGGTCCAGCGGTTAGGTCAGCGGCACCACGACAAACTCATCGACAAGATAAGACTCGCCGAGATAAACACCAGTCTTCGGCGATAACTAGACAACATGTATCGAATGCCGTTAATGCAGCTCAACATCAATTAGCGATTAATTCTGTAGACGAAGACGGTTTCACACCGGTAACTCATAAAAGGAGGCGCAATCAGCCAATCATTGGAGTCTGAAAATGGAGCCAGCTTGCAACCAGGCCCCAAGTTGGCTTTTCTACATGCATATAAACTTCGTCCGTCAACAACTGCTGATCAGCTTAAGCAATACTTAATTCAGTTTTTCCCAGAAGTAGTCTGTGAACAACTGAACTCGAGATTCCCGAATTATTATTCCTCCTTTAAGATAACGATTAAAGAAAAACATTTGAATCAAGCGAATGACCCCTCGCTATGGCCTTCAGGAGTATGTGTAAATCGTTCTATGCACTCAAGAAAAGGATATTTTGAAATACAGAAGATGCAGATTGAATCTCGAACGGACTGACTAGGAGAAGATTTACCTGACGAAACTCTAAAAGAAGTTTTGAAATCGACGAATAATAAAAACGATATTATGTACTCTTCAAATGGTTTCTGCATGTTTCATCTTAATACGCAAAATTTCTTCTTCTACTACTTTATGATAAAATTAAATTTGAAATTTTTTGTTGTTCTGAACATTGGCTCGATGAAATATCCTTAAAAGGAACAGTTTTGCCAAACTTTTATTTAGCAAGTCATTATTGTAGATCTTCTAATCAAGAACATGGCGGGGTAGCTATATTCGTTAGACATAATTTAATTGTAAAACCCTTGGATCTGGCTCCGTTTTGTATCAAATTTGATGCTGAATTTTGTGGTATTGAAGTACCACAGTTAAAATCTATTTTTATATGCGTCTATAGATCCGGGGTAAATGGAAATTTTGATACATTTATTCATCTAACTGAATTGCTACTTTCCTCTTTTGTCAATCGTGGTTTTTCTATAGTATTGACTGGATACTTCAACATAAACGTTTTCAAAAATGATTCCAAGACTCAGGATTTTGTGTGTCTATTGGATTCTTTTAGTCTGAAACCATTGCTATTTGAACCAACTCGTGTGAAAGGCAGTTCAAAATCTTGTCTTGACAACGTAATTACGGGCTTGGATTCCGAAAGCTTTGATGTACGCGTCATAAAACCTTCCATATCAGATCACTATGTCAATTGTTTGTTCTAAGAAATATCAAACACAGGTAAAAAAAATCGATAATTATGCGTAGATGATAACCGACAAAAAGTTAGAAAAATATATGGAGTCTTTGGATAGACTTGATTGGCTTTCTTTTTATGCTAATGAAAACGTTGAATCTCTAGCAACCTTTATAACTGAGAACTGTTCAAATTTAATTGATAAACATTTTCCTATAAGAAAATGCGATGAAAACAAATTTCATATAAATTTGTTTACGGAGTCCTTAAGGAAAAAACGCGATACACTCATCGCCCTAAAGATAGTATGTGATAGCAGAAATAACCCTGATTTAACTACATATTATAAAAACTTAAACGCGAATATGAGATAGAAATCAGTAACACAAAAAAGGAAGCATACTAAAATTACATAAAAGAATCAGAAAATAAAAGTAAATACGGTTGGAAACTTATTAATTCACAAGTTAATAGAAACCCCAAATCAAACAACAATAAAGTAGGTAATGTTTATCCCGAACAGTTTAATCAATATTTTGTATCGATTGCCGATACCCTAAAAAGCCCAATATCCAGCCAGTCATCTAATCCGACAAAAAAGCCGGAGATCCCACCGAAATACAATCACAATTGTTTTTATTTTAACCCATTTAATGCCGAGGACATTTACTACGCTATCTTATCTTTAAAAAATTCGAGCTGTTTTGATTTTTATAATTTGAACAGTAGAATTTAAAAAAAATGCATTTGTTTGTTGGCCCAGCCTTTGACTCATTTATTTAATTTATGTATTTTAAATGGTGTTTTTCCAAAATGTTTCAAAATGACAAAAGTCATACCCTTACACAAAAAGGGGGACACAGAAAACTGCGAAAATTACAGACCAATTTCCATTATTACCATTTTTGGAAGAGTATTTGAGATTTTAATTAAAAATAGGCTTCAATTATTTTTGGAGAAAAATAATTATTTGAGTGATTGTCAGTATGGGTTCAGGCCGGGAAGATCAGGCCGTGCGGGCCGTTGTGGATGACGTGGTCGAGGGTCTGGAGAAGGGGGAGCACAGTGGCCTGGTCCTGTGTGACTTATCCAAGGCCTTTGATTGCGTCAGTCATGACATAATGCTGCGCAGATTAGAACTGGCGGGTGTACGGGGAATCCCGCATCGTCTATTTGTATCTTATCTGGAGGGGCGTTATCAATGTGTTTTTGATAAAAACTCGTATTCTACTTTCTTGTCAATTACTAGTGGCGTTCCTCAGGGATCTGTCTTAGGCCCGTTGTTTTTTGACATTTATGTTAATAGCTTCCCTGATTGCATAGCTCCAGATAAGTGTAAACAATTTGCGGACGATAAAACTTTACAAACAAAAAACAAAAACATTAGCATTTTGAAGGACAATATGCTACAAATAGAGCAACGTGCCCACGAGTGGTTTATGGACAATGAATTGCATATGAATAGAGATAAAACTCAATCATTAATTATATCAACAAATGGTACTTTGGCGAGCGACGATCCAGTAAACATGCTTGGCATATTACTGGATGGTCGCTTGGATTGGAGGGACCATATTGCAAAACTATGCTCCCAATTGTCTAGTTATGTTTACTTTTTTCGCCAGCTAAAAAAAACTCTTGCCGCGGATATCTTAAAAATGTGCTTCTTTGCGATTTTCCATAGCCGCTTAATATATGGCGTAACTCTGTGGGGTAACTCAGTGAATGCTATCAGAGTTTTTAGGGTACAAAAAAAAGTTATAAGAATTTTTGCCAATGCAGGATACTGAGACACATGCCGTCCTCTTTTTTTGAGTGTTGGAATCATGCCGTTACCCACAATTTTTATCTATTTCAGTGTTCAAGAAATACACGTAAAACGCAATTTTCTTACAAAAAATTCTGATCTTCATTCATATGCCACAAGAAATTCAAATAATTTAATGATAGAGAAACACAGATTGATAAAAACTAGTAAAAATAGCTTAAATCTTAATTTGTATAACCATATTCCTACAGAAATAAAATCACTTAATGACAGGAAATTTAAATCTGCGGTAAAAAAGTATCTTTTAGATAATCCTTTCTATACTACAAATCAATATTTGCCGAAGCCATTTGTATTATAAATTTTAGCTCACACATATACTATACTATAGTAGTGTGAGCTATGGTGATCCTAATTTTTTCGAGAAAAAAAAAGTTGCTCCGATTTCAAAAATTTTTATATATCTTTGCGTTTCAGATGATTTTGAAACTTTTTTGTTGCGCCGTCTGTCTGTCTGTCTGTCGGTCTGTCTGTATGTCTGTCTGTCTGTCTGTCTGTCTGTCTGTATGTCTGTAACGACCAACGCGCATAACTCAAAAACCGCTTGGCCGATTTTAATGAAATTTGGTACCTGGGCTGGGTCTTGGGTCGAGATGGTCCCATTTAAAAATGACCAAATCCACCGAACAGAAACCAAATAAAAGGGTGGGGGTAGATTTCAAAAATTAGAGTTTATGTGAAAATATGGCGTGTGTGATATCAAACGAAAGGTAATTGAGTCTGCAGTTAAACAAAATACATTTTAACTTATTTAAAAAAAAAAGGTGGGGGTATATTTTAAAAATTCGAGTTTAAGTGAAAATATGGCGTGTGTGATATCAAACGAAAGGTAATTGAGTCCGGAGTTTAATAAAATACATTTTAGTTTTTTGTTTTTTTTAAGGGTGGGGGTAGATTTCAAAAATTTGAGTTTAAGTCAAAACATGGCTTGTGTGGTATCAAACAAAAGGTAATTTAGTCTGGAGTTAAATAAAATATATTTCAGTTTTTAGTTATATTAGCTCACACGTACACTATAACTATAGTACCTAGTGTGAGCTTAGGGGCCCATATATTGGCAGAGTATTTTATAATGTATTTTGTTGTTTGTTAAGGCTTTTCTAATTTTCCAATTGTAGTTTTTTTTTTATGATTTTGTAAAATTGTTTTTTGTTAGTGATGACCTGCTACAAAATACTGTTTGTATTCACGTAGTTAAATAAATAATTCTATTCTATTCTATAGAGACTCATGTTACCTTTGTGGACCTACAAAAAGCATATGATACCGTTCCAGTAGAAAAATTATGGACAGTGTTAGAACAAACTAATATCAATCATACATATATAAAAGCGATAAAAGAACTTTACAAAGGGTCAAAATCTAACATTAAAATTGGAAATCAACTTTTAAAAGAATTCCTGGTAACGAAAGGCTTAAAACAGGGATGTTGTATCTCTCCAACTCTTTTTAAAATATATATCGCAGTAGCCCGAAAAAACCGGAAACGTAAAGTACACGGCATGGGAGTACAACTTAACGACCGATTTACCATATACACACTACAGTTTGCTGACAGCCAAGTAATTGCAGCTAATGATAAAGAAGACATGGAGTATATGATGAGAAAGTTAACGGAAGAATACCAAAAGTGGTGGTTAACAGTGAAAGTTTACAAGACACAGTACTTACGTATTGGAAACGAATCAAGTGAGTTAGAACTAGAGAATGGACAAACAATATATCCGTGCAATGAGTATGTATACTTGGGTATCAAATTTGATTATGTAACGTGTCATTTTTACGTTTACACGTGTTTAATTACAAAATTAAACAGATTTTCTTTTTTACCATTTTTCATAAATCTTCATTTTTAGTTAAATTTATTATTTAAACACAGGTGATCTTGAGAAATTAGGTTTTAATAACATAAACTAACCTTCTCAAGTTTACCTATTTAAATTATATAAATTATTTAATTTATAAAACAACACATTATATTAAATTTTATATTTCATAATTTATCACGAACTAGAACAATTTGTTAATATAAAAAGAGAGGATTTATCTTAATAAAGCAGATTCAACATTTGATAGTTGTTCCCACTATACCTACTTAGTTTACTGTACCATAAGCCTTCTTGGTCATTGCAGGGAGTGAGGCTGCTCCCTGGCAGTAAAATTTTTACTTTAATCCCGCTGCTTAACTAAGCCGAGTTAAGCAAGTGTAATTATCAAGCACAGCTTGCACATTGGTCCTTCGAACCGGATAAAGTCCGACCACCTGCCCGTACGACTGTCCGTACACTTGTCCTGTCCGAAGCCACTACGCAAGAGAGCTTCAATCAGAGCGACCTTCCACGAGAAACTCCGTCCATTTTACAAGCTGCAAAAAGCCGTCCGCCTAACAGTACGACTATCCGTACACTTGTCCGAAGCCACTATTCAAGATAGCTTCAACCAGAGCGACCTTCCACGAAAAAGTCCGTCCATTCTACAAGTTGCAAACAGCCGTCTACCTGACAGTATGACTATAAGTACACTTGTCCGAAGCCAATATTCAAGAGAGCTTCAACCAGAGCGACCTTCCACGGGAAAGTCCGTCCATTCTACAAGCTTCAAAAAGCCGTCCACCTGACAGTACGACTATCCGTACACTTGTCTGAAGCCACTATTCAAGAGATCTTCAACCAGAGCGATCTTCCACGAGAAAGTCCGTCCATTCTACCAGCTTCAAAAGCCGTCCACCTGACAGTACGACTATCCGTACACTTGTCCGAAGCCACTATTCAAGAGAGCTACCAGAGCGACCTTCCACGAGAAAGTCCGTCCATTCTACTAGCTGCAAAAAGCCGTCCACCTGACAGTACGACTATCCGTACACTTGTCCTGTCCGAAGCCCCTACGCAACCTTCATATTTAACAAGCCAACACCTAAATTACAACACTTCTCAAATGTCTAAATAAGAAGTAAAGCCATAAACAAAAAAATCATTAAGAAGAAACCAGTACAAGAGCCAACCGACCATAATGATAGGAAAAAACCTAGAAAGACAGCTAAGAAGATACAAAATGGGCTCACACCTTCTAGATTGCCTTTTAGACATACATATAATGGAGTATGCGTCAGCACAAGAACTAAAAAAGCTCCTACTGCATGCCGAAGATCTACTTGAATTTTCACAAGCGATTAAAGTCAATTGGGAGCCAATAATCGTAAACATAATTTACCAGAAATGGGATGTTGAGACGCACACTTTACACCATGAATGCGTAAACTACGAACTAGGCAGATTGCCCACACTAAACGAAGTCCTGAACAGGAGCCCATCAGCTGATTTTGAGAAAAGTGAAATTTTTCAGATTCCAAACGTCATTATGAATCTTTTAGATGATATCCGAGATATCCCAAGTATGTATGAAGAAACAGTTAAAGAATTACAACAGCTTTACGAGATGAGCCGTCAGTGCCTTAGAGACATTGAAATCTCTGAGCAAAAGACAGAAACTTGGGACCTTCCATTGATGAAATTATTGTCAAAGAAATTGACGTTTAAACTAGAAAAGTCGTACGATATTTGGTTCCAAGGGTTTCAAAATAAAATTCCCACAATCGAAGACTTTTTTCAGTATTTAAGAAAAGAAATATATACACTCAAAGAGAAAGAAGTATATAAATTATTTAATTTATAAAACAACACATTATATTGAATTTTATATTTCAGAATTTATCACGAACTAGAACAATTTGTTAATATAAAAAGATAGGATTTATCTTAATAAAGCAGATTCAACATTTGATAGTTGTTCTCACTATACTAACTTAGTTTACTGTGCCATAAGCCTTCTTGGTCATTGCAGGGAGTGAGGCTGCTCCCTGGCAGTAAACTTTTTACATTAATCCCGCTGCTTAACCAAGCCGAGTTAAGCAAGTGTAATTGTCAAGCACAGCTTGCACAACACGTATGTATTATTTTTGTAAATAACCAACATTCGACTCGTTTTTTCTAAACAAAACGTTAAGGGTATTTTATAGAGCTGGGTTTTGAGGTTATAGATTGTCCAAAAAGTTACCTTATAGAAGAGGCACTCCAACTCCTCCCTAGTACTGTCAGGGCTGTGCGGCATCATTTAGGCATTCTAATTGGAATTTGAGATCACAAGTTTCGGGAAAAATCACATAAAACTCTTTATTGTTGTGTTTATCTTTGGAATTTCGTAATTTTCTTTGACGTTTATGAATTGAATAAACAGCTATTCTGCTCGGTATAAACTGTGGGATTGGCGGCGTTGCCACATCACAAACCATTCACGATGTTTTCAGGAACGGTGGGAACACATTTCATTTATTTTGGACGTTCGTTTATTTATATTTTCGAGGATATTAGGACAATGATATCTCTTCCGAACCTCTTCTTCTTCACGGATTAGCTAATTTTGGTAGCACGAAAGCATATTTAGGTCCAAGGTTCGACCAGGACCAACTGAGGCTCCGCCCACTTTGATATCTTTACTACTTTGATCAAGGGAGAAGATAAAATAAATACAAGTCATGCAATTTTGTAAATTGGCGATAAACGAGGGATAAAAAACCAGCACTAAAAGAATAAACAAAATCCTATTTTGATACTTAAATATAATAATAATTTTGATACTTAAATATAATAATAATAAAAAATAATAATTAATATATAATCATAGTTAAAAAAAGTTATTATCTAACTCAGTCGGATTGAAGGGTTATGCAGGGCTAGCTAGTGGTGAGGAAACTTAACATCTGAGTATCCTCATGCCGAGTTCAAAACAACTTTATTAATATAAAAATATCTTATAAAAATGGTGTCAAAATGTATGAATTTTATAGAGAGCATATATAAGAGCAAAGGAAAACTTTTGACCAAAAATATAACTAAAATGCAACTAAATTCTACACTTAGTATGGCTTCACTCGTATGGGAATTGGTTGAGTGTTCGAATATTCCTTGGTTTGATGCATGCTCTGATTTCCAGTAATTGAGTTTGAAGTTAATGGTTTCAATACTAAACTTCTGATAGTCTAACTGGTTATTTTTCTCCTACTTTCTATGTTGGCAGTGGTCCGTTTTGACATTTGTTTTGATCTAGAAATCGGTAGAAATAGATCCGACAACACCTCAATGCGCTGTAGACGGGATTAGAATATTCCCTTGATTGATGCTGCCCCCTACAGACTTGTACTGAAGTACTAGTGTGCTTCGTCATTGGATAGTTTAAAACTGGCAGGCTTACAAACCCAACCGCTAGGGAATTTTTTTTACGAGTGTTTTTATAAATGGGTTTGCATTTTTATTTGAATTTTACCGGAAAAATTTCGTTGGTACTGTTGCCCCACCCAATTAAGAAAACACTTCAGGCTTGCTCATTTTTTGGACAAGGTGTGCCCTATTTCTTTTCTAAAGATATTCTGGATCGTTGGCCATCTTTTGGTATCGCAGGTTTTTTCCCAAAGACTGTAAAGCGTGAGTCCCTCGTTTTTGGCTTATTTTGAGTGACGGCTCACATCCTCTGATTAAGGGACTCAAGGCAGCCTACGCCATTTCTACTAAAAATAATTGGTAAGTTCGATTATTTTTATTTGGGGATTCTTTAAGATAATATTAAGTGCCTCCCAAATTCTAACTATTGTTCGTTGTGTAATGTAATTTTTCTACAAAAGACGTGTGGAATTTTTGGAGTTTTTATATATTTTTTAAACCTCGTTTTGGATAAAAACTATATATTGTTTTTCTCCTTTGTCCAGCGCTGTCCACTCCATCAACTGGACATTTGTGCTGGTGGAACAAGGTTCGAGCCAGCTGTAACCCTGAGAAAGGTATGTAGGGTTGTTTTAGTTCATCTGCTTTATTTTATTCAGTCGTCATGGGGTTCTTGATTTAGGTTACTCTGGGTAGGGGAACCTCGTGTAAAACGGACGAATTCCAGGAAACTGAAATATTTCATTTTCCACAGGGTTTTACGCTCGGGCAAGAATCCAGCTATATTTTGGACCATGTGCTGGCCTAGCGTCATGTGCTAGGTAATCAGCGGGGGAGGCGCAGGCAGGACGAAGACCCGGAAGTAGCAGGGAGAATGTCGGAGAACAACACTTTCAGGTTTACCAAATAAAACACCAACAACTATTAAATAATTGAAGGACCAAGGTAGGAGCAAGCCTTTAGATATAATTTTTTCCCATATAACTTTTTTTATATAAGCATAATTTTTGGCATTTCTTGTAACCGTAAGGTAGGGTATGACGTCATAACCATGATGTTGCGGCATAACTATTTATTTAAATTTTACTGTACAATTGAAAGAGCCCTGCTAGTTTGTTTCAACTTGGTTTCATCTTTATTTTTTTTAACTATGATAATTTTCATTTTCATCCCCAGACTTGAAATATACAAGATGAACTAAATTTTTGTATTATTTGTACAACCCACTAACCAACTTTGCAGAGACAAAAGAGAGATAGAGTTATTTTTTTAAATGTTTTTATGACACTGTTTTACCTCATGGGGTAGATCTCGGACTGGGTTGCTGTCTGTCTCATTCTATCCAACGTAGAATGATGACAGCAGATATTTGGTCCGGATCTCCCCTATGATGGAATGATTGTGGAAGTGTATTTTTTTTAACAGCCATTAAGTAGGTAATTGAGTCTCCAACTACTGACTCAAATGTAGGTACACAATGACCTGTTGGAGATGTCCGGCTACTTATAAATTGTTATATATTTGTGTCACTTTGATTCATTTAGAAACCGTTAAAAATTTTATCTTGTTAATAAGTCAACTTCTTTTTTGGTTTTTTTTAATTACACAAATAATCTGGAAGCTCTGAAGTAAGTAGAATTTTATGGTTTGGCTACAAAATTTGAGTCGAACTGTATTTCAAATTAAGATCCTTTTTGTAAGACATTGGCATTAAAACAAATGTGGCGCTTGAATTTTTCTTATTTCTGAACCCACCCTTCTCCACTGTATAAAGGTTACCGGACATGTCAATATTTTACCTAGCTGGCAAATACAGTTCTGCTTTCAGATATTTGTTTAACGACTCAGTAATTAATAGAGTGATTACAACGTTTTATTAGTGTCGCAAATGTCGACAACGTTTTTCAGCGTCACAAAGTGGCGACTAACGTTTTTTAGCGTCACAATAAGACAGGAAGAGATTGTAAAAAACTAGAAAAAAGAATAGAAAAAGCGAAAATGGTTGTGTTAACAGTATTTTATGGAGCAGAGAGATAAAAAAGAATGTAAAATATAACATATATGAAACAATGGTGAAAAGCACGCTGCTGTATGGAATAGAGACTTGTCGCGTAACAGATTTACTGAGACTGATTATATCTGTCTCCGTAGTGACGTCAAATTTCGCCTCAAACCTGAGGCTACCCTGACTGATATTGCAATTCGGCAGTTGGTCTGTTTTCAGTAAATGTCCACATTTCATGTTTCCTTTTCAGACACCATCATCCCCATTAATCGTCCATTAACACTTGTTACGCTTGTACCGAAGAGGTCCAAGAAGACCGAAACTAGTATGCGAGCTACTAATATCCCGTTTTGAGGAATTGCCCGCAATCTTTGTTGTTTTTTCGTTAAGTATGTCCTCACAATATTCATTTTAATTTATCTCCAGGCTTGAGAGATTTACTGAGACTGATTATATCTCCGTCGTGACGTCAAATTTCGCCTCAAACCTGAGACTACCCTGACTGATAATGCAATTCGGCAGTTGGTCTGTTTTCAGTAAATGTTAACATTTCATGTTTCCTTTTCAGACACCATCATCCCCATTAATCGTCCCTTAACACTTATTACGCTCGTACCGAAGAGGTCCAAGAAGACCGAAACTAGTATGCGAGCTACTAATATCCCTTTTTGAGGAATTGCCCGCAATCTTTGTGGTTTTTTCGTTAAGTATGTCCTCACAATATTCCTTTTAATTTATCTCCGGGCTTGAGAGATTTACTGAGACTGATTATATCTGTCTCCGTAGTGACGTCAAATTTCGCCTCAAACCTGAGGCTACCCTGACTGATATTGCAATTCGGCAGTTGGTCTGTTTTCAGTAAATGTCCACATTTCATGTTTCCTTTTCAGACACCATCATCCCCATTAATCGTCCCTTAACACTTGTTACGCTCGTACCGAAGAGATCCAAAAAGACCGAAACTAGTATGCGAGCTACTAATATCCCTTTTTGAGGAATTGCCCGCAATCTTTGTTGTTTTTTCGTTAAGTATGTCCTCACAATATTCCTTTTAATTTATCTCCGGGCTTGAGAGATTTACTGAGACTGATTATATCTGTCTCCATAGTGACGTCAAATTTCGCCTCAAACCTGAGGCTACCCTGACTGATATTGCAATTCGGCAGTTGGTCTCTTTTCAGTAAATGTCCACATTTCATGTTTCCTTTTCAGACACCATCATCCCCATTAATCGTCGCTTAACACTTGTTACGCTCGTACCGAAAAGGTCCAAGAAGACCAAAACTAGTATGCAAGCTACTAATTTCAACAAAATGTTCAGGAATCTAGTAAAACTTCTCGTCGGTTCGCCTTTATACATGCAAAAGGCCGACTTTATATGCGATTTTAAAATACAAATAGCCCGTTTTGAACACAAATGAACGTGCCGGTTGATAGATCTTGTGAAACTTAACCGAAAATCGCAAAAAAACACATCGGCAAAAATTCGGATATAGCCGCTTTTGAACGCAAGCTCCTCAATTATTGCTCGCGAAATAAGGATAGTTTACGAAATTTGACAATTGTAATAACAGAGACTTTGTTTCATATTGCCGGCCATGGAAATGTAAATGAAAATAACATACATTTTTCATTAATGGAAAAAAAAATTGTTTTTGATAGCAGATTATCGATTTCAGCAATAAACCATGACAATTATTTAAAACTTTTTTTTTCTTTTAGGATAACCCGTGATAAAACGGTTCTGAGGGGATACTTCGGAGAGGCGTTTACACCTGAAGGTTATTTGACACCAGAAATTACGCACAAAAATTAGGTCAGCGTGCAACCAAATAGAAGTAGATGAAGCGAACATATTAACATGGAATACCCCTCTCGGTCTAATGAAACATAGATGTTTATCATTTGAAAAAAAAACAGTTACAGCTATCTTCCAAAGAATTATGGACCAAGTATTGGAACGAATCTGGATGAGCTTTCGAGCAATTTAAAGTAGGTTTTTCAACGACTACAAGATGCATGTTTTACACTTCGGCGGGAGAAGTGCTTTTCATGCAAAAATACGTTTGTTACCTGGGAAACCGGATCTCGAAGGCAGGAATACGTAAAGATGTGAAGAAAATAAGATCAATTTTAGATGCTCCAGTTCCTAAAAACATCACTGACGTCCGTAGTTTTTGTGGCATAATGAATTATTGTTTTAAATATGAAAATAAGTTATCTACATTATTGTATCCTATTTATAATTTGTTAAAGTATGAAAATAAATTTGTTTGGAGTAAAGGGTTTCATGAATCATTTGCAAAAATTAAATAAATAATTAGTTCAGACCAAGTATTAGTTAATTTTGATACTCGTTTGCCTTTTATTGTAACCTGTGATGCGTCAAATGTGGGAATTTGAGGGGTTTAAACTCACATAAAAGATGGTAGAGAACAGACAGTAGTCAAGGACATTTCAACAGACTATGAAAAAAGAACACTCTCAACTGTGGAAAAAGAAGCTCTTGTCATATATTTTACTATTAAAAGACTTTATCACTATCTATGTGGAAATAAATTCATATTAAGAACAGGTTGCAAACGTTTAACATCAATTTTTGGGAAAAAAAAAAGAAATTCCACAAATGTCAGCTAACAGTTTGCAAAAAATTGCAGCTTTTTTGTCAATGTTTAACTATCAAATGTAATACATAAAAGGTTCAGGCAACACTGGGACGCTTCTGCTTTTTTGTAGCCACTTTAATTAATTAATGAGTAAATTTATGTAATTAAACAAATATCTGGAAGCAGAACTGTATTTTCCAGCTAGGTAAATTTTATACAGTGGAGAAGGTGGGGTTCAGAAATAAAGAAAAAAAAAAGAAGCGCCACATTTAAGGATCTTAAATGAAATACAGTTCAGCTCAAATGTTATATTTAAAACCATGAAACTCTACCTACTTTCGAGCCTTCCAGATTATTTGTGTAATTTAAAAAAACAAAAAAAATTGCTTGTTATAAGATTAAACTTTAAAAAGGTTCTAAAATGAATTTTTTAACCTGGAGTCAAAAATAAACCAAGTCATTGACCTATTTATTTTTAACCCGTTGCTTAAAAAGACACGAATAGTTAACAATTTATAGGTAGAAAGGCATCTCCAACAGGTGTGCAAAGTCTATCACAGCATACCTACATTTGAGTCAGTAGTGATAGATTCAATTACTACTTACAATCCATCATAGGGGAGACCCGGACCAAATATCCGCTGTCATCATTCTACGCTGGGGAAAATGAGACAGACAGCAACCCAGTCCGAGATCTACCACATGAGATTAAACAATGTTATAAAACATAGAAAATAATAACCTCATTTTTCGTCCACCTTATCTCTCTTTTTTCTCTGCACAGTTGGTTCATTGGGTTGTACAAATAATATGAAATTTTAGTTCATCTTATTTATTTTAAAATATGAGGATAATACTGGAAAAACATGAAATAAATAAATAAATGAAATAAATGAAAACAAGTCAGAGCCACAATAGCAAGGCACTTTCAATTTCATAGTAAAATTTAACCTAATTATGCCGCAAAATTTTGGTTATGACGTACAAGACATGCCAAAATTAAAAATATGTGGAAAATTAAATATTTCGGTTTCCTGGAATTCGTCGGTTTTGCACGAGATTTCCCTACCCAAAATCACCTTAATCAAGAACCCCATGACGAATCAATAAAATAAAGCAGATGTCAACAGATGAACTAAAACAGCCCTACATACCTCTCAAAGTGTTAACAGTGTTACTGCTGGATTCGAACCTGGTTCCACGTCCAGGTTGCTGTTGGAATGGACTTCAACAACTGTCAACAAAGGAGAAATCCAAAATGTGGTTTTAAAAAAAATATATATATAAAATCTCTAAAAATTCCATGCGTCTTTTGTAGAAAAATGACGGTGGCTTACATAATTTTAACGAACAATAGTTACAATTTGGGAGACACTCAGAACTTCATACTATCTTAAAGAATCTTTAAATAAAAAGTCGAACTTACCCAATTCTTTTCACGTTGGTAGAAATGACGTGGATACTACTGTGACTCCCTCAACCAGAGGATGTGAGACCGTGACAATCCAATACTCAACACGACGGTCTCACACTTTACCGTCTTTTGGTATGACACCTGCAATCACTGACAGTGCCAATCAACAAAATCTAAAAATGGCGAAGCGCAAGAAGGCACGAGGTAGGCCAGCCAATTTCTTTGGAAAGAACGAACACTCCTTGTCCAAAATGTACAAGGAGGAAGTCTTATCTTGATTGGGTGGGGTAATATAGTACCAACGGAATGTTCCCGGTAAAATGCAAATAAATATACAACCTTATTTATAAAAACATTCGCAAACTTAAAGCTTCTCGCTGGTATATTTCCCAGTCTGGAAAAGATGCGCTAAATTAGAAAAGGACCAATCAGAAAGCACATTAGTAATTCAACAAAGAGACTGTAGCGGCAGCACCTACCAAGGGAATAACGAAAAATGGTTTATTGCGCATTGCGGCGTTGTCGGATCTATTTCTACAAAAAACCAAAAAAGAACGAACACGCGGGAACCCGCAAAATACCATATACGTAATATTCCAATACTCCCTGTTACCTATTTACACAATGGTTGGCGTTTGATGCAAACATTCAGAAATAAAGATACGAAAAATGCACAGATACCATATTTACATAGATAGAGTTTTTGTCAACTGTACGCCGATGATTTGACGTAACGAATACAAGAATAAAATAATATTCATGCGTAAAAGTATAACCAATCAGGACATTTTATCTTAAAGACCGCAAAAAGGATAGACATACCCATTGATATTGCTATTTCAAATATGTTTGCATTCTGCATCGTAAGATACCGTAGGTATTGCAATAATACGTACTATATGGAAATAATATGCATATGTCTTTGAAAGCAACCAATCAGGCCTTTTTTGCATAAAGATCCCAAGGCCTTCATGTTTGCATCATGAATGGTCAGTTACCGTGGGTATTGGAATATTATGTATATGCAAAATACCCAATCAAGGAAACACTCCACAAAGCAGGTTTCAAAAATATAGCTTTGATAACAATATTGGGGCTCAAGTAATGCTTCCCTGTGGATTTATAAATGAGGATTTCGAGGTGCACAGACCAAACCAAATGTTAAAATGGACCATTACCAACATAGAAAGTAGGGGAAAAATAACCGGTTAGACTATAAGAAGTTTAGGATTGAAACCACCACTGCAAAATCAATTACTGGAAAATCAGAGCATGCATCAAGTCAAGTAATGTTCGAACACTCAACCAATTCCCATACGGGTAAAGCCATACACACCCAACCACTGCTTAAATTCGGCATGAGAATGCTCGGATGTTAAGTTTTCTCACCACTAGCTAACCCTCAATAATCTTTCAATTCGAGTAAGTGATTTAGATATTGACTTCGTTTAACTATGATTATATATTGATTTATATAATATCAAAGTAGGATTTTGTTTAGTCTTTTAGTCCTGGGGGTCGATTTTGACCACAACTTGTTAAATCTCTCATTCGAGATTTAACAGCGGTACAATCTCTAGTACAATCTGTAGTAGTCAGCTTGGCCATGGGAATTTTAAAACTTGAATTGTGGCTAAAATACAGACTTTTATTTACCTTTTTCTATGTTTTTACATACCTTTATGGATTTTCCCATATAATTTGGCCCCACAAGTTTCCTTTTATCACTATTTTCCGAATTTTTCGCGATTTTCCGTGATTGTATTTCATTGTTTTTACTTTAGAACTGTCACTTTTCTGATTTAACAAACACAGGGTAGGATTTATTATTTTTTAATTATAAATTTACCTATACTTTATTATTATTAAATTAATAGCAACTTCACGCAATTTTTTCACTTTTTTTTTATTTGTTTGAGTATAATTTTTTTTCAAACTTTTCCAACTAGGTGGTTAGTATACAATTCAACTTATTTTTTATTAAAAAAATACATAAAATGGCGAATCCGAAATGGCGGATTTTCCCATTTATCAACCGATTTGCATCAAAGTCGGAACTTTGAGATTTTTCTGGTCGCTGATTATTATTTTTGACTTAAATTTATAAAGATCAAAATGGCGGATCCAAAATGGCGGACTTTCATATTTATGAACCAATATGCATCAAATTCGAAACTTTGGGGTGTTTCAGGTCGCTGAATATGATTTCTAACTTAAACATTAAAAAAATCAAAATGGCGGTCCCACAATGGCGCACTTTCTTATTTATAAACCGATTTGCATCAAACTTGGAACTTTGAGATCTTTCAGGTCGCTGATTATTATTTTTAACTTAAATTTGTAAAAATCAAAATGGTGGATCCAAAATGGCGAACTTTGGAGTGTTTAAGGTCGCCGATTATTAATTCTAACTTAACTTTGTAAAAATCAAAATAGCAGATCCAAAATGGCGGACTTTCCCATTTATGAACCAATATCCATCAAATTCGAAACTTTAAAGTGTTCCAGGTCGCTGATTGCGATTTCTAACTTAAACTTTAAAAAAATTAAGATGGCGGATCCAAAATGGCGGACTTTTCCATTTATGAACCAATATGCATCAAACTCGGAACTTTGGGGTGTTTAAGGTCGCTGATTATTATTTTTAACTTAAATTTATAAAAATCAAAATAGCGGATCCAAAATAGCGGACTTTCCCATTTATGAACCAATATCCATCAAATTCGAAACTTTGGAGTGTTCCAGGTCGTTAATTATAATTTCCAACTTAAACTTTAAAAAAATCAAAATGGCGGATCCAAAATGGCGGACTTTCCCATTTATGAACCAATATGCATCAAACTCGGAACTTTGGGGTGTTTAATGTCGCTGATTATTATTTTTAACTTAAATTTATAGAAATCAAAATAGCGGATTCAAAATGGCGGACTTTCCCATTTATCAACCAATATCCATCAAATTCGAAACTTTGAAGTGTTCCAGGTCGTTGATTAAAATTTCCAACTTAAACTTTTAAAAAATCAAAATGACGGATCCAAAATGGCGGACTTTCCCATTTATGAACCAATATGCATCAAACTCGGAACTTTGGGGTGTTTATGGTCGCTGATTATTATTTTTAACTTAAATTTATAAAAATCAAAATAGCGGATTCAAAATGGCGGACTTTCCCATTTATGAACCAATATCCATCAAATTCGAAACTTTGGAGTGTTCCAGGTCGCTGATTATGATTTCTAACTTAAACTTTAAAAAAATCAAAATGGCGGATCCAAAATGGCGGACTTTCCCATTTATGAACCAATATGCATCAAACTCGGAACTTTGGGGTGTTTAAGGTCGCTGATTATTATTTTTAACTTAAATTTGTAAAAAATCAAAATGGTGGATCCAAAATGGCGGATTTTCCCATTTATGAATTTTTAACGTAAATTAAAAAAAATTAAAAGCGTACTTACTGCAGTTTTACCTAAACTGCACAAGAATGAAACCTTGCCATTGTGGATTCGCCATTTTGATTTGTTTTTAACTTTAAGTTAGAACTCATAATCAGAGACCTGAAACAACCCAAAGTTCCGAATTTAATGCATATTGGTTCAAAAATGGGAGCCATTTTGATTTTTTAAAAAGTGTAACACCCAAAGTTTCGAATTTGATGCATAATGAGAAAGTCCGCCAAATGAGAAAGTCCGCCATTTTGGATCTGCCATTTTGATTTTTTTAAAGTTTGAGATAGAAATCATAATCAGCGACCTGGAACACTCTAAAGTTTAGAATTTGATGGATATTGGTTCATAAATGGGAAAGTCCGCCATTTTGGATCCGCTATTTTGATTTTTATAAATTTAAGTTAAAACTAATAATCAGCGACCTTAAACACCCCAAAGTTCCGAGTTTGATGCATATTGGTTCATAAATGGGAAAGTCCGCCATTTTGGATCCGCCATTTCGATTTTTTTAAAGTTTAAGGTAGAAATCATAATCAGCGACCTGGAACACTCCAAAATTTCGAATTTGATGGATATTGATTCATAAATAGGAAACTCCGCCATTTTGGATCCGCTATTTTAATTTTTATAAATTTAAGTTAAAAATAATAATCAGCGACCTTAAAAACCCCAAAGTTCCGAGTTTGATGCATATTGGTTCATAAATGGGAAAGTCCGCCATTTTGGATCCGCAATTTTGATTTTTTTAAAGTTTGAGATAGAAATCATAATCAACGACCTGGAACGCGCCAAAGTTTTAAATTTGATGGATATTGGTTCATAAATGGGAAAGTCCACCATTTTGGATTCGCTATTTTGATTTGTATAAATTTAAGTTAAAAATAATAATCAGCGACCTTAGGCACCCCAAAGTTCCGAGTTTGATGCATATTGGTTCATAAATGGGAAAGTCCGCCATTTTTGATCCGCCATTTTGATTTTTTTAAAGGTTAAGTTAGAGATCATAATCAGCGACCTGGAACACTTCAAAGTTTCGAATTTGATGGATATTAGTTCAGAAATGGAAAAATCCGCCATTTTAGATCCGCTATTTTGATTTTTATTAATTTAAGTTAAAAATAATAATCAGCGACCTTAAATATCCCAAAGTTCCGAGTTTGATGCATATTGGTTCATAAATGGGAAAGTCCGCCATTTTGATTTTTAAAAATTTAAGTAAAAAATAATAATCAGCGACCTGAAAGATCTCAAAGTTCCGAGTTTGATGCAAATCGGATCATAAATGGGAAAATCCGCCATTTCGGATTCGCTATTTTATGTATTTTTTTTAATTAAAAAAAAGTTGAATTGTATACTAACCACCTAGTTGGAAAAGTTTGAAAAAAGTTATAATCAAACAAATAAAAAAAAATTGGAAAAAATTGCGTGAAGTTGCTATTAATTTAATAATAATAAAGTATAGGTAAATTTATAATTAAAAAATAATAAATCCTACCCTGTGTTTGTTAAATCAGAAAAGTGACAGTTCTAAAGTAAAAACAATGAAATACAATCACGGAAAATCGCGAAGAAATCGGAAAATAGTGATAAAAGGAAACTTGTGGGGCCAAATTATATAGGAAAATTCATAAAGGTATGTAAAAACATAGAAAAAGGTAAATAAAAGTCTGTATTCTAGCCACAATTCAAGTTTTAAAATTTCCATGGCCAAGCTGACTACTAGAGATTGTACTAGAGATTGTACCTATGTTAAATCTCCAATATGAGATTTAACAAGTTGTGGTCAAAATCGACCCCCTGGTCTTATCCCACCTTTATCCCCAATTTACAAAATTGCATAATTTTGTATTTATTTGATCTTCTCCTTTGATTAAAGTAGTAAAAATATCAAAGTAGGCGGAGCCTTATTTGCTTCTGGTCAAACATCGGACCTAAATATGCTTTCGTGCTACCAAAACTGGCTAATCCGTGAAGAAGAAGAGATCCGGGAAAAAGAAACCATTGTACTAATATCCTCGAAAATATCTCCAACACCCCACATAATAAAGGGGCGTGCCCTCAGAGACTGTATTTGAAAACATTGTAAATAATTTGTAATGTGGTAACGCCGCCAAGAGCCACAGTTTATACCGGGTAAATTTGATTAGAATGTTTTCTCATTTCGTTTATTTATCGAACATACATGGTAGCAAACAGCTGTTTGTTTAGTTCGTAAAACGTAAACAGAAAAACACACAACTCTAAATATGTTTTTATGTGATTCTTCCCAAACAACCTGTGATCTCAAATTCCAAATACAATGTCTAAATAATGCCGCACAGCCCTTACAATAATAGGAAGAAGAGCCTCTTTTATGAGGTAACTTTTTTGGATAGAAAAAACCGAGTCGAATAGTGTTGGTTATTTACAGAAATAAGACAAATATGTAATATATGACTTAAGAGTAAAAATGGCACGTTACAACATAAACAGCAAAAGCAGATTACCACAGCAGATACCCAGGATAACCCTCAAATGACATCGAGTAACCTGGTTTATTTGTCAACCCACATAGCACAATCACGTGTTTAACACGTAAAAAAGGCGTGAGAAAAAAAACGTTAATTTTAAAAGGTGCTAGAAAAAAACGTTTATTTCATATATGAAAACAAGCTTAATAGGTCATTCATTAACGTTATAAAAAATACCGTTGCTAAAAACTGCGTTTTAATAACGCCTTTATCAAATTAAAACAGCAATGTTTTTACGTTAGCTTCAAGTGATTTTATTCAACGTTAAAATCACATTGGATTCACGCCTTTTCTACACGAATTTTAAAACGCGACTTGCATGGCTTTTCTACCGAATATTTTTGAGATTTGACTAGCAGCATCGCCACCTATAGTCGGGATTTTTCAATTTGACGAAATCTATCAGGCAATGCTTTGGCCTCTAAACTCCAAAAACCTGTTAAGGGACTGATCCCTGATCCACTATCACGACGCATCTGTTATTAACCTATTAAAGACATATTAATATTCTGTGAAAGTGTTTACTGTTCATAAATCTTGTTTAGCTTTTAAAAAAACATAATGTATATAGATAGATACATAGATATTTTGTCTTGCCTTGAGCGCCATCTTTAAATTGTCTTGAAGTGTTGTAGTCTTAAACTAGTGAACTTTTATAACTTCTTTTCGCGTCTTTTAAGTTAAAAAAATGTTATTAAGAAACGTGACCAAAAAGGACACAGAAGGCTAGTAGGTTTGAGAAGTCTTAATCTAGTGGCGTTTTAGAACATGTTGTGGAAGACTTTTCAAGTGTAAATTTGGTACATGAAAATAACGAGGGTTGTAACGTGTCATTTTTACGTTTAAGGCAACGTTACATATTTGTTTATTTAGGTAAATAATCAAGGCTCTTCGACTCGTCTTTCTGTACACAAATTAAGGGTATTTTATAGAGCTAGGTTTGGAGGTTATATAGTGTCCAAAAAGTTACCGTATAAAGGAGACATTCCATCGAATTACTGTGGACACTACGCACATCGCATTATCTGGACATTGTAATTGGAATTTAAGATCATAGGTTTCGGGGAAAAATCACATGGGAACTTTTGATTGTTTTGTTTATCTGTACAATTTCGTAATTTTCTTTGACGTTCATGAAAATAAACAGCTGTTCAGCTGGGGAATGGCGGCGTTGCCGCATCACAAATGGTTTCAGTAACAGGAAGGAAACATTTAGATGAACATTCCGTTCGCTTATGTTTATTTTGGAGGATATTGGCCCACTTTGATATCTTTATTAATTTGATAAGGAGAAGATAAAATAAATACGAGTTATGTACATTTGTAAATGGGAGATAAACGAGGAATAAAAACCAGGACTAAAAGAATAAACAAAATCGTATTTTTATATTATATAAATTTATATATAATCATAGTTAAATAAAGTTAATAACTAACTCCGTCGGATTGAAGGGTTGTGTAGGGCTAGCTAGTGGGGAGCAAACTTAATATCTGAACACTCTTAGGCCGGGTTTGAGCAGTAGTTCAATGTGTATTTTAGGTTCAAGTTCAGAAACAACTTTATTAATGTAGAAATGTTTTACAAAAATGGCGTCAAACCATATGAATCTTAGAGAAAACATATATAAAGAGCAAAGGAAACTTTTGACGAAAACTGCAACTAAAATACAACTAAATTCTACACTTAGTATAGCTTTACCCATATGGGAATTGGTTGAATGTTCGAATATTCCTGGGTTTGCTGCATGCTCTGATCTCCAGGAATTGATTTTACAGTTGATCGTTTCAATGCTGAGCTTCTTATAGTCCTGCTGGTTATTTTCCTCTTACTTGCTATGTTGGCAGGGGTCCGGTAGGCAAATGTTCGGTCTATGTATGGAGGGTGTCTCGACGTCCTTGTTATAAAAATTTCAACCGTGGAAATAGATCCGACAACACCTCAATGCGCGTTTTACGTATTTTCAATATCCCCTTGGCCGATACTGCCCCCTGTAGATCGGTACGAAAGTATTAATGTATTTCCTCATTGGTTAGTTTGAAAACTGCGGGTTTTTTCCTCCAGTCTCGCAAACCGAATTTAGTGATTTTTTGGTGAGAGCGTTTTTTTTATAAATAGGTTTGCATCCTTATTTGAATTTAACCGGGAAAATTAGGTTGGTACTGTCCCACCAGATCTACTAACGGTTTCCGGCAACTTCATTTTTTGTGTTCTCGACAAAGTGCCTTGTCTCTTTTCAAAAGAACTGGCTAGGTCGGCAACAAGTCTCTGGGATCGCCATTGTTTTTTTTAGTTAGTGGCACTGCAGTGGCTGCAGGTTCTGTCCCAGAGACTGTGAAGAGTGAGCCGTCGTGTTTAGGCGAATCTTAAAGTGACGCTTACACCCTTTGAGAGGGGGATTTAAGGCGGCCTACGCCATTTCTACGGGAAATAAGAGCGGTAAGTTCGATTTTTTTTATTATTTTTATTTTGAATTCTTCAAGACAATATTTGCCTCCCAAATTGTAATTGTTTTTCGTGTGAAATGTACTTTTTCGACAAGAGACGTGGGGAATTTTTGGAGTTTTTTTTATATTTTTTTTTTAAAACCACGTTTTGGATAAAAACTATATATTGTTTTTCTCCTTTGTCTACAGCCCTGTCCATTCCATCGACGGGACAATTGTGCTGGACACTGGTGTGAAGCCGGGTGTAGCACTGTAACCCTGGGAAAGGTACGTTAGGATTATTTTAGTTCATCTGTTTAAATCTACTTTATTTTATTGAGTCGACATGGGGTTCTTGATTTAAATTACTCGGTGTAGGGGAACTTCGTGCAAAATAGACGAATTCCAGGAAACTGAAACATTTCATTTTCCACAGGGTTTTATGCTCGGGCAAGAATCAGCAACATTTTCCACAACTATGTGCTGCCCTAGCGTGATGTGCTAAGCGGGCACTAGGGGAGGCGCGGACAGAACAGGACGGGACCCGGAGTAGCGGGAGGAGAACAACACCAGGTTTACAAAATAAAACATACATAAAATAATCAAGGACCAAGGTAGGAGTTTACGTCAATTTCCTACAAGCAAACATTTTTTTTTTATATAATTTTTCTCCATAAATGTTATAGTATAATTTAACATTTCGTGTAAACGCAAGGTAAAGGTATGACGTCATAACCCAAAATTTTGCGGCATAATTATTAATTTATAATTTTTTACTGTACAATTGGAGTGTCTTGCTATTTTGGCCCGAACTTGTTTAATTTTTTTTTATTTAGCATATTTCATGTTTCCATTCTTAATTTTCCCTTTTTTTTAACCACATTTGAAATATACAAGATGAACTAAATCTTTGTGTTATTTGTGCAATCCAATGAACCAACTTTGCAGAGACAAAAGAGAGATGAGGTTATATTTCTTTAGCGGTTTCCTTACATCACTTTACCTCATGGGGTAGATCTCGGACTGGGTTGCTGTTTGTCTCATTCTACCCAACGTAGAGTGATGACAGCGGATATTTGGTCCAGATCTTCCCTATGACAGAATAATTTTGGAAGTATATTTTTTTTTACAATCATTTATATAAGTGAGTCTTATACTACTGACTCAAATGTAGGTACACTGTGACCTGTTGGGAATGTGCATCTACCTATAAAGAACTTTCTATTTGTGTCATTTTGATTAATTTAGGAATCTTTTAGAATTTTATTTTGTTTATTAGTCAATTTTTTTGGTTATTCTTAATTACACAATTACTCTGGAAGCCTCGGAAGTAAGTAGAGTTTCATTGTTTGGCTACAACGTTTGAGTTGTACTGTATTTTATTTAAGATCTTCTTTGTAAAACATTGGTATTAAAACACTGTGGCGCACTTAAAATTTTCTTATTTCTGAACCCCCCCTTCTCCACTGTATAAAAGTTACCGGGCATATCAATGTTTTACCTAGCTGGAAAATACAGTTCTGCTTCCAGATATTTGTTTAATTACTCAGTAATTTGATCTTAGTGTCACAAATTGGCACAGCGTTATTGTTCTATTTACAGTGTCACAAAATGGCGGCAACGTCTTGTAGTTGCCACACATGTCACCCAACGCATTTTAATTGGCCACAGGGTAAAAAACACGTTATATACACAGCACCAGAAACTTCAGCAAAAAGTATATTTTTAAAGCTTGATTTCTCCTTGTTTTTAAGTTATCTTTAAGCATGTAGATTTAACAAAATAAATATTACATGGTATGAGGTTGTTTCCAAGTAAAAAAAAGTTTCTTTTTGTTCACGTGAATTTAATGTTGATGTGATTTTTGTGCTATCTGAAAATTTTTGTGAAAAACAAGAAGAAGGGCCTCTAAACAACCAGCAAATTAGAGAAGAAACAAAAAAAGGCAAAATTTTGCAAGAAATTTTGAGGTATATAAAAAAAGAATCATAGCCTAAAATAGCGAGTAATGAATTAATAGCTTACAAATATCATTAGAAAATGGCATTTTATTGTGATCTCATAGAATTATAATTCCAAGTTTTAAAACCTCAGATTCTTGAAAAATAAAAGCCTTGGCAAGATCAATAGTATATTGGCCAAAAATTGACAGTGACCTAGAATACACAGCAAAAAATGCATATCATGTCTGAGTAATAAGCAAGACCCTTCAAAAACAGAGTTCACTAAATGGCCTCTAGCAACAGTACCATTGATTTTTTGTATTTTAAAGGAAAAACTTACCTAATTTTATTAGTTGCATTTTAAAAGTCTTCAAAAAATATAAATACACAAGTAGGAGGTAGGCAGAGTTCTGAAGTAAAGAAATTCATTTCAACAGTAAAAAACCCAACAAAAGAAAAAGTAAACATCCAGATCATCAAACCAGAACAATGGACAGAACACTATAAGAGACTGCTGCAGGAGACGAGACCCGAACATCTGGCAGCCTCTCCGAGAAGAGACATAGAAGTACATGAAAAGGAAGTAATCATCGAAAAAGAAATGATAAAGAATAGTTTTAAAAAGCTTAAATCCGGAAAAGCTAGCGGACCTGGGGGAATATATGCTGAAATGCTCAAATATGGATCAGAGAAACTACTAGAAAATCTCATATCTTATCAATCAATGCATAAACGGACATCCAGTACCTGATGATTGGAAAATTGCATTCATATCCTCAATACATAAAAAAGGAAATAAGCTGGATTGCAATAATTACAGAGGAATTTCAATAACCAGTACTCTAAGTAGATTGTACGGTAGGATTCTTAGAGATTTAATAGAGAATGATTTTCATGAACAAGAAGAAGAAGAGCAAAGTGGGTTTTGTGCAGGCAGATCTTGTAGTGATAATGTTTTTGTCTTAAACAAGTAATTGAGAAAAACAGCGCCAGAAATATAGAGACTCATGTTACCTTTGTGGACCTACAAAAAGCATTTGATACCGTTCCAGTAGAAAAATTATGGACAGTGTTAGAGCAGACTAATATCAATCATACATATATAAAGGCGATACTATACAAAGGGTCAAAATCTAAAATTAAAATTGGAAATTGACTTTCAAAAGAATTCCTGGCAACGAAAGGGTTAAGACAGGGAGGGATGTTGTATCTCTCCAACTTTTTTTAAAATTTATATCGCAGTAGCTCTAAAAAACTGGCAACGCAAAGTCCACGGCATGGGAATACAACTTAACGACCGATTTACCATATACACACTATAGTTTGCTGACGATCAAGTAATTGTAGCTAATGATAAAGAAGACATGGAGTATATGATAAGAAAGTTAACGGAAGAATACCAAAAGTAGGGGTTAACAGTGAACGTGGGCAAAAACACAGTATGTATTGGAAACGAATCAAGTGAATTACAACTAGAAAATGGACAAACAATATCTCCATGCAATAAGTATGTATACTTGGGTGTCACATTTGATAAGACAGGAACCGACTGTAAAGAACTGGAAAAAAGAATAGTGTTGTGATTTGAGGGGTAGAGCGGCGGGACCGTAAGCGCGCTGGTCGTTTTATAAAATCTGGGTGCAAAAATCCTTAAAAGGACGATGTAAAAATATTAATTTCTCCGAGCCACACAAAGACAATATAGAGGATTGGCACTCACCTTTTCAGCTGTTTCCGTCGTCCAGAGGAGCTCCTCTCGCTGGCCCAGTCGTTGCAGTCGATCTACACTAGAATCACTTGTTTGTGTAATGGTTTAGTTTGATTTTCTAAGAATGTTATTGGATTTTTTGGTTAATAGAATTTATCACCATGCTGCGTGGTGATCTCGATAGAATACGACAGACGAATCCCTTTTTTGGTTACGCCTTTTTGCGCAGATTCATTTTTCGTAGATGGCGCTGGCGTTTTGCTTGTGCCAATCAAATTGAAATTGTGTGGGTTTTCCGAATACGGGAATTTGGCGCAAAATTTGAATTTAAAATTAAAGTTGCACGAACATTTTCCGCCCACTTAAAACGAAGTTTTACATTGAGATTAATTGAATAAACAAATGGCTATATAAAAAAAAATATAAGTTAATTCAAAACCTTAAAGGGTAGGTTATTAAAATCCGTTTTAGGTTTATAGATCAAAAAGAAAAAAAATGAAAAAAAAATATATATATTCTAGATAACGATACACGAAACAAAAGAAGTTGCTTGGGAGTTTAGTGCGCATCTAAAGGTAGTGGGCACAACTTGACCACGGGACGAGTGAAAAGTCCGTGTTGTGTTTTAACAGTAGCAACTCGAATGTGATTATCCCGACCAGGATGTACAGATACTATTCTACCCAGCAACCAGTGTAATGGCGGCCTAGTTTCATCCTTAATTAATACAAGCGTATCTAGCTTGATTTCAACCGAAGGGTCCGACCACTTAGAACGCTGTTGTAAAGTATTTAAGTACTCGAGTTTCCAACGCTTCCAGAAATCGGCATGAATTCGTTGGATAAGTTGCCAACGCTTAAGGGTATTAACCTTAAGGGTAGAAAGGTCAGGATCAGGACACGAATTAAGGGGTTCCATTGTGAGGAAATGACCCGGAGTCAAAGACGTAAGATCGTTTGGGTCAGAGCTTTGCTCACAAAGGGGTCGAGAATTGAGTAATGCCTCTATTTGGGCGAGGAGAGTATAGAGCTCTTCGAAGGTTAGTATCTGGTCACCGATGACCCGATACAAATGTGTTTTTATAGATTTGACTCCTGCTTCTGCTAGACCATTTAGGTGGGGGGCTCCCGGACTATTAAGACACCATTTGATTTTTAAGCTCCCAGAAGCTAATTTCGAAAGATTATGGAGCTCCTTAATAGCCCCAACAAAGTTTGACCCTCTATCACTTGTGATTTGGACACAAGTGCCACGTCTAGCGACAAAGCGTCGTAAAGCGGCGATGCACGCCTCTGTGGTTAAATCCGAAACAAGCTCGATATGGATTGCCTTGACAGAAGTATCGACAAAGACTGCGATATATGATTTACCAACTTGTGCTCCACGACGTCTCTGACCTACAAAGGTTTTGATTGGGCCTGCATAGTCTAAGCAAACGTGTGAAAAACATTTTAATTGTGACGTTCTAAAAGAAGGTAAATCCGACATGTACGGAGTATACGGTTTTGGTTTTAAGCGAAAGCAGGGAATACATGGCAATAAAACCCTCTGAATAGCTCGACGTGATGACATAATCCAAAACCTTTGACGAATTAAGTATTGGACTGTGTTTATTCCGGGATGTAAATTTTCGTTATGAGTTTGAATAATAAGGGATGTTTTGCCTCAAAGGAGAGTTGAGAATGCCGTAAGCGTCCGCCCACTCTAAGGAAACCCAATTCGTCCAAAAAGGGCGCGAGTTTGCGAAACGGCTTAGGTAATTGCTGAGTATTTTGAATTTTTTGAATGATATCCGAAAAACACTCTTCTTGGACCCTTTTAACTAAAACAAGTAGAGCCTTGTGTAGTTCAAAAGCGAAAAAAACGCCGGATAAAGGGTCAACTGAGGTTTTTCGATTGTGAATAAGTCTTAGAAAATGACAAATGATTTTTTGAATGGTATTTAAATTGGATATTTTATCGATTAATCTATCAAAAAAGTTTTGATTTTGAATTTCTGCCGTCAGCACCACTGAATTTTCCGGTTTTTCTTCTTTGAGAACCTCGTCTGGAACTCCCAAAGAACGTTCATTTATAAACCTTTGAATTTGCCACTCCGTAGTGGGCAAGGTAATCCATGGAGGGCCGTGAAACCAAAGAGGGTGATTTATTAAGTTATTAGGCGACAACCCTCTGCTAGCGCAGTCGGCAGGGTTCTCGAGTGAAGTAATGTGATACCATGGGACTTCGGGGATTGTTTCTTGAATACGACTTACGCGGTTTGCCACAAAGGTCTTCCACTTGTGAGGTGAAGATGTGACCCAATGAAGCGTGACCTGTGAGTCCGAGAACGCAAGAATTTCATCGATTACGAGTAATGATGAATAGGTGCGAATAACTAGTTCGAGTAAATCAGCTAATAGAGTAGCTCCAAGTAGTTCCAAACGTGGGATTGAAATAGTGTGTAAGGGAGCAACCCTTGACTTGCCCATGACTAGAGCAGTTTTGATAATTTTATTTGGTAATTCGACGCGAACGTATACGCAAGAAGCGTATCCTAGCTCGGATGCATCGCAGAAACCTAGCAATTGACATCGTTGAATATTATTCGAAAAAATATGTCTAGGTATACAAAGATTCGAAAGAGTGGTTAATTGATTATTGAATTGATTCCAAAGAGTTTTGATTGGATCGGGGGGTATTTCATCCCAATCAGTTTTGCATAACCAAAGTTTTTGCATAATCACTTTGGCTAAAAATGAAACAGGCGATAAGAAACCTATAGGATCCCAAATTTTAGCGATAGCCGATAAAATATTCCTTTTGGTGCAAGGTTTTTCACAAGGGGTACAAGAATAGGTAAAAGTATCTGTAGAAGGGTGCCATTGAAGGCCCAACACCTTAATCGATGTTGAAGAATCGTCTTCAAAGGTAACAGGGATCTGACAATCAGCGGGCGACAAATGTGAAAGAAGTTTCGGATTATTTGATGCCCATTTTCTTAATTCAAATTTTCCCAATTTAAGCAACGCTATGAGATTCTTTTGAAGCGATAAAGCACCTTCTAGAGAGTTAGCTCCACAGCAAATATCGTCCATGAAAATGTTATTCAAAAGGACCTGGGATGCTTCAGGATAATTCTTAGCCTCCAGGATGGCTAGTTCTCTAAGAGTTCTAATAGCTAAATAGGGACTTGAACTAACACCAAACGTCACTGTATTAAGCCTGTATTCCTGCAGGGGTTCATTGGGATCAAATCGCCAAAGTAGCCTTTGGTAGTCCCGATGAATTGGATTAATTTGAATTTGTAAAAAGTGCTGTTTTATATCAGTCAAAAATACGATAGAATAAAATCTGAATTTTAATAGAATTTCGGAAATATCGGCTTGTAATTTTGGTCCTATTAAAAGAGTTTCGTTCATGCTTAGGCCTTTCGAACCCTTAATCGAGGGGTTAAAAACCACCCGGAGTTTAGTCGTTGATTTGTCAAGACGAAGGACTCCGTGATGTGGTAAATAAGAACATAACTGAGGTCTAGGTTCGGATTTTGGAATTAAAGACATGTGCCCGTTTTTGAGATATTCTCTCATAAAATCCGAGTACATACTATAGAAATTTGAATTTTTTATTAAGCGAGATTCGAGAGACAAAAATTGACGATAGGCCACTGAATATGTGTCTCCTAGGTCAGGAGGGTCAATGTGACGAATAGGCAAATTTACAGTAAATCGGCCCGAAATATCTCTAGTGGTAGTTTTTTGGAAAATCTCTTCACATCTTTTTTCTTCGGGTGAGAGAAACGTTTTTGACTTAATTGATTCTAGTTCCCAAAATCTGCGAATATTAAAGTCGAGAGACTGCTCACAGGAAGTAAAGTAAGAATTGACTTGAGGTGAAATATTTATGCTTTGAGTTTGGCCCATCAAGACCCACCCAAAAACTGTCTCAAAAGCGGAGGGTAGGCCGTGAGGTCCTGGAATTCGTCCTGATTGGACGATTTCTGTGTAAAGTTGTGCACCTAAGAGTAAGTCAATTGGACCAGGGTTGTAAAATTGATTATCTGCAAGCTTTAGATTTGAAATATGACTCCAATTGGATGAATCTACCTGTACTGAGGGCATATTCGAACAGAGTTTCGGTAAAACGAAGACTTGAATAGAAAAGGTAGGCTCTTGTTGGCCTAGGGCTCGAATAGTGCAAGTAGAAATGCCGTTAGTGGCCGATGAAGATTGATTTAGTCCCAGAACAGGGATCGAAATTTTGTTTCTTGGCAAGCCTAACCTGTTAAGACAAGCTTCGCTTATCAGGTTAGCTTGGCTACCGCTGTCCAGAAGTGCTCGGACAGGTTGGTAGTTACCCCGACTATCCAGTACCTCTAATTTTATAGTCGCTAGAAGCACTGTCGTACGGGGCGTCAAGGTGGATAACGAAGAGTATTGATTTGTAGATGTATTTGGATTCGAATTGATCTGAATTGAATTTGAACTGGGTTGAACAAAACTAGGGTTCTGTTGGCTAAGACTTGAATTTGAATTCTGATACGATAAGTTTGTGCCTGTGCTAGGTACGGCCACTTGATTTGAATTAAAACTTTGATTTAAGTTCGAATTTTGATTTGAATTTTGGCTTGAATTAACAAAGGATTGACTTGAATTCTGACGGATTGAATCTGTCATTTGCGATAGATGAATAAGACTATGGTGCCTATGTCGACATACCCTGCAGTTGTAGGTACTACTGCAGTCAATTACTTGATGATTTGAACGTAAACAGTTGATACATAACGATTGTTGTTTTACATAAGTGAAACGATCTGAAGGTGATTTGGAAATAAAAACACCACACTGCGAGAGTGGATGAAAAGAATTATTGCATAATTTGCACTTATAGGGTTGTTGGTTTTGTCGAAATTGAATATTGGATTGTTTATTTGCTACTTGTGAGTGCGTATGCGCTAAAAAATTTGATGGAGGGCTTGATTTGTACTGATTATTTGAATAAGAATTATATTTTTGGTTACTAGAATTCGAATAATTTGGTTTTTGCTGTTTTGAAGTCGAAGGTTGCATTTGCGTATTTTGGGGAGATAGCTGTACTGTTTCAAGAGCACGGCATTGGTTAATAAGAAACTGAATTAGATTTTGATATGTTGGAATCTCGGTAGTACTATACTTTAATTCGAAAGCGGTTCTTGTGGTTTGATCGATTTTTGATAATAAAATTGAAAATAAACAAAAACACCACGACGTTACTGGAAATTCAAGATTTTCGAGCGCCGCAATATTCTCGGAAAAGGTATCTACCAAGACTCTAAGATCCTTTGCTGACTGGTTTCCCTTTAAAGAATTTGCATAGTAGATTGAGTTCCAGTAGGTACTGGCTAAAAGTCTTTTATTTTGATAGCGATCTGTTAATACCTTCCAGGCGATTGCGTAATTACTTGCCGTTAATTTTATAGAACTTAAAATATTAAGTGGTTCGCCCTCAAGGAAGGTTAGCAAATGTTGAAATTTTTTTATATCGGAATAATTAGAGTTTTCGTGAACCAAACAAGAATAAACATCGTAAAAGGTTGGCCACTTTTTTACGTTTCCATTAAAGCAAGGTACCTTTAAAGGGCCCAGATCATCGCTACGTGAATAGTGTGAAGTTGCGGGGGTAAAATTTGAATGAACTGAATCGGAACATAAACTCGAAAAAAGAACTTTAGCTTGGTGGTAGAATAGATCCGTATCTTTCCTAATTTTGTCCTTTACTTCGAATTCATCATCGTCGTCGTCTTTCAAGAGACCTATGATGTCATTATAAATGTTTTTAAATTGTTCATAGTGATCATCTAACGATTCGTAAAACGCCTTAAAAATTGGCAAGGAAGAACTATCTGATTTAGCTTTTGTTCCCAAGTTATACGTTTCCGTAATACGAGATATTGAAACTTTGCGTTGATTCTCAAGCTTTTTTAACGACATATTGTTAATTAAAAAAAATAAAAAATATTTAAAAGGAATAAAACTAACACTTGACCCCTATTGACTTTAATCAGTCCAAAAGAGTTCAACAAGCATATATTTTATTATCGATTTCTCGAATAAATGCAAAAACTTATCAACAGCTGTTATCCTAGGTCGCGATTTTTCTCCCAAAATAAATGCTTGCACCTACTACCGCTTCTCTTATTATTTACAGGTAAATACTAATTCTACTAGATGTGTTTGATTACCTGTTAAATAAGAATAAAGCATTTAACTCACAAGCACTTTTGTTGTTTTGAATAACTATAACATATTATTTAAACAAATAACTATTATTTAAACAAATTTCGGTTTTTGAATCAAAACAAACGACGTACGAAGTGCCAATTTCGGCTGCAATGAAATGTGGGTGGAGCCACCGTTAAGCCACGCAAGGGGGGACGGAACCTCCTTTCTAAACCGGACACGGCAACAAACGAGTAAAATGGCGAGGCGAAAAAATCTTTAATATTTTTAGCAAACAAATTTTAAAAACTATCTGGGTCGTGGGACCAGAAAATGTTGTGATTTGAGGGGTAGAGCGGCGGGACTGTAAGCGCGCTGGTCGTTTTATAAAATCTGGGTGCAAAAATCCTTAAAAGGACGATGTAAAAATATTAATTTCTCCGAGCCACACAAAGACAATATAGAGGATTGGCACTCACCTTTTCAGCTGTTTCCGTCGTCCAGAGGAGCTCCTCTCGCTGGCCCAGTCGTTGCAGTCGATCTACACTAGAATCACTTGTTTGTGTAATGGTTTAGTTTGATTGTCTAAGAATGTTATTGTATTTTTTGGTTAATAGAATTTATCACCATGCTGCGTGGTGATCTCGATAGAATACGACAGACGAATCCCTTTTTTGGTTACGCCTTTTTGCGCAGATTCATTTTTCGTAGATGGCGCTGGCGTTTTGCTTGTGCCAATCAAATTGAAATTGTGTGGGTTTTCCGAATACGGGAATTTGGCGCAAAATTTGAATTTAAAATTAAAGTTGCACGAACAAATAGTAAAAGCAAAAAAGGTTATTGGTTGTCTTGTTGTTGTTGTATTGTATTTTATGGAGCAGAGAGATAAAAAAGAATGTAAAATATAACATATATGAAACAATGGTCAAAAGCACGCTGTTGTATGGAATAGAGACTTGTCGCGTAACAGAAAAATACAAAGCAAAAATGGAAAGTGTCGAAATGGATGCAATAAGAACATCAATGAGAATATCTAGAAGAGATCATATAAAAAATGAGATCATAAAAGAAAGAATGGGAATCGAGGGACGAATAACGGATGACATCGCTAAAAGGCAACTGATATGGTACGGCCATGTACAACGGATGAGCGACGAAAGATTACCAAAGCAGGTCCTAGAATGGCAACCAATAGGGCGCAGAAAAAGAGGGCGTCCTAAACTGGAATGGCAACAGTCAATCCAAAGGTCAATGAGTTAAAAAAACCTGACGGAAGATGACTGTCAGGATCGAAGGAGGTGGGGATAGGCGTCGGACAACGTAGAAAAACGTTCTAAACCTTAGAGTAATAATAATATAATATCCCTATTCCTGGCGGTCATTCCTGAAAACTTAGAATTTGCAGAATCCCCGGCGATGGCAACATAGCTGCGTCACTGGAATCATCTCGAAAAAACCACACTGCGCTGAATTTTCACAATATTTTCAGAAACATAGCACTTTTTTTATTTTTACGTCCAACTAAGTTCTTTTTTACGAAAATAAAACTCAGCACACAGAAAAAAACACCAAAAATTCAACATACCGAGTCCGCCGGCCAAGACTACACTGCATTTAATACAAACACATGTTACTGTCAGTGTCGACCTTAGAGCTTAGGAATATCTGGGCTAACCGTTCACGACTTGAGGACCCACCTAATTAAACTTGTTGCCATTATATAAGTGAAAAAATAATCTTTTGTTTGAAACTCGTAGACAATGATTGAGTAGAAATAACACTTTGGACTTCCATTGTCTTTATCTGAGGGCACGGCAGTGCCTCGCCAAGTTCGCGTACCATCTTTTCTTGAAACATTTCAGCCCATATTTGACCTATCTAAAACTATACTTCGGAAAGAGCTACGAATCTCATACTTTGCAGAGTCGTAGACCTTAATAGAGTTAACACAACCCCCCCAAGTTTCATGGACTTCTATAAAGTAGTAAAGTAGTTACGAAATTTCAAAAAACGTCGAAATTGCCACTCACTCACTGACTCACTCACTCATGTATAGATCATCAAAATTCTACTGTACTTCCAGACATGCTACAGAGCTAAAATTTGGCAGACTGATAGAAATTATGACTAAACCCCTGGAAAAAATCAAAAAGCCCCAAAATTCTAATTTACTCCCCTCCCCTATACATGTAAATTTATTTAAAAGTAACATTACCCACTTCTAGAAATGCTAGAGAGCTGAGCTTTGGCAGCCTGATAGGAACTATGATAAAACTATAGGAAAAAACACCCCAAAATTCTAATTTACTTCCCTCCCATATAAATGTAAAAGTAACACTGCCCACTTCCAGAAACGCTAGAGAGCTGAGCTTTTTAAGACTGAAAGATACTATGATAAAAATACAGTCGAACCTCTATAACTCGAACCTGAAGGGACAACCAAAACAGTTCGAGTTATGGAGAGTTCGAGTTATAGAAACTCGAGTTACATAGGTTAAAATACATGTAATACGTCCAGGGACCGCTTAAAAGGTTCGAATTATAGAGGGGTTCGAGTTATAGAGGTTCGAGTTAGAGAGGTTCGACTGTATAGGAAAAAATTTTAAAACACCAATATTTTAATTTACTTCCCTCTCCTATAAATGTAAATTTATATAAAAGTAACATTGCCCACTTCCAGAAACGCTAGAGAGCTGAGCTTTGGAAGGCTGAGAACTATGATAAAACTATCGGAAAAAATTTAAAAACACGAAAATTTTAATTTACTTCCCTCCCCTATACATGTAAATTTATGCAAAAGTAACTTTGTCCACTTTCAGAAACGCTAGAGAGCTGAGCTTTTTAAGACTGAAAGACACTATGATAAGACTATGGGAAGAAATTTTAAAACACCAATATTTTAATTTACCCTCTCCTATAAATGCAAATTTATATAAAAGTAACATTGTCCACTTCCAGAAACGCTAGAGAGCTGAGCTTTGGAAGGCTGATAGAAACTATGATAAAACCATGGGAAAAAATATAAAAACCCCAAAAATTTTCATTTACTCTCCTCCCCTATAAATGTCAAGTTATGTAAAAGTAACATTACCCACTTCCAAAAACGCTAGAGAGCTGAGCATTGGAAGACTGATAGGAACTATGATAAAACTATAGGAAAAAATTTAAAAACTCGAAAATTTTAATTTACTTCCCTCCCCTATACATGTAAAGTTATGCAAAAGTAACATTGTCCACTTTCAGAAACGCTAGAGAGCTGAGCTTTGGAAGGCTGATAGCAGCTATGATAAAACCATGGGAAAAAATTAAAAGACCTCAAAATTTTAAGTAAGGAATTGCAAAAGTTTTGATCAATATTCCGCATATTTTACTATTTTAAAAATTAAATATTATCCAATTCCTTTAAAAAAGAAGTGAGATCATAACAAAAACATTTCATGTCAAAATAACCAAGTACGCGGCATTCCGTAAAAAAAATTGAGATAAAAGTAAAGTCAAGTTCTCCAATACAAATTTCAAAATGAAAGTAAGAAACTAGTTTGGAAATGTTTTCTAAACTTGGCTATTACGGCTGTAAATGACTCAGGCATAGTACTAAATTGAACATAAATAAGTTTGGCTGTAATAGCAAAGTTTAGAAAAACATTTCCAACTAGTAAAAATCTTTCATTATGAAATTTGTAATGGAGAACTTGGCCTTACTTTTATCTCAATTCTTTTTACGGAATGCCATTTTCGCGTACTTGGCTCTTTTTTACATTAAATGTTTTTGTGTTGGTTTATTTTATACAGTAAGTAAGTATATCTAACCGTTTTCAAGTATAAACTAAACAATCCAGTCTAAAGGCTACTACTTATACTACTTGGTGTGCAGTCGGCCCTTTTACCTTCCTAGCCCACACAGCAACGGCTAGAGAAGATATTGTTTTCGACAAAAAAAAATTTTTGAGATAACACCGAAAATGTGTTATTTGGGTGTATTTTGACCTACCCTAGCAATATCGTCGTGATGTCTGTCTGTGTTGTGTGTGTATGTATGTATATCTATCCGTAACGTTAGTCAAAATTCGTGAATGCTAATGACAGTTTTTTTGACAGTTAAAAAGTTTAAAAAATGCTAACTTTTTAATCGAACGTCGCATCATGCGGTTTTCGAAATATAGTAACGCGCTTTTTTTTTTTAAAAATATGTTATAACCGAAAAGTTCGTAGGAGCTTTCATTTCGGAGATATTTACAAAAAACTGTTTTCAAGGTTGATATAACGTGGAGTGTGCTAATGGGCTAGGAAGGTATCAGATCCGTCATGGATCCATTTATTTAATTCCAAGACGCTTGTTTTCCTTAAGGTGTGGTTTCACACAAAAAAACTACAAAACTACTAAATACTTAGAGAAAATTAAAACAATCCTATGAAATTTTCGTTTGAATGGTTAATAGTGCTAAAACTACAAAACTACTAAATACTTAGAGAAAATGAAAACAATCCTATGAAATTTTCGTATGAATGGTTAATAGTGCTTCAAGAAATAGAATATCCTTAATACCGGTTAACACTGTTGGAACAATGACTAATAGTTAATCGTCCTCTACAATAGGAAAAAGGATTCCCTTTTTACCTGGGGTATAGTCCCAGTAGCTGAAACCCGGCTCTGCTAACACGAAATCCGTAATATGATGTCATACACCTGTTGCCACGTCCTGAAAAAATTGTGGCAAAAGGGGCCGTTCATAAATTATGTTGTCTAAATGAGTTTTTATCGCAGATTTTAATACGAAATACACAGCATAAAACGACGCGACGCGGGCTAATAAGCGTATGACAAATTATCGCACGGTTTGAATAGCCTAACCAACTCGAAGCACTATTTATTTTGGTAAGGTAAGAAGTTGAACCTTACTTATTATTTATAAAATTTTACAGAGTCAGAGGAGGCGACAACAGCGGAAAAGCTACATTGTTTACCAACAAATGAATGAATGACCGGCGAAACCGGGGCTACTACTTCTCTTTATATGTTATTACTCTTAGTTCTAAACCGACATAGTAGTAGTAGTAGTAGTAGTAAAGTCCTCAAAATAAAGAAAAACACCTCTTGAGAATCAGAAAAGATACTGAGGAAGACATCTGCAGAAATAGTTTCAACATGTGTAACAGACAATGGGTCACCCTATAGCTCAGAAAGCTTCCAAAAACTGAATGGATGTGAATATATATTATCACCATCTTATCACCCGGAAAGCAATGACAACTTTGTTAAATGAGCGAAATGAAGGAATGTCAATGTCAACCCTAATCTAAAGATTCTATTCACATACAGGACAACTCACATTTAACAATTTTAGAAACACCTTTTTACAGAATTTTTGGCACAAAAGCTGGGACCATTCTAAGCCAACTGAAAGATGGCCAAGAAAACACCAAAAATAATTACAAAATCTCCTAAAACCATGTATGGAAGAAAAACAACATGATCGGCAAATAAAAAACTATGGTGGCAATGCTCATATTGAAGTTTGTTTTTGTTCACTAAGTTAAAATAAATGATAAATAGTGATAAATTTATGTAACCGTGATAATTAAATTGTAATATTAGATTAAGTATAAACTAAACTATAGAGATGATATATTTAAAATTTTCACAAAAATGTAAGCTGTAATTAATGTTTTATTTGTACTGGTTAATTTGAAAAAAATATGACAATTTAGTCATATCCTCTATGTTGTATTCATAGGCAAATAAAAAGTATATTTTATGAAGAAAAAAAACCATAAGTATTGTAAAGATATTAAGTGGCATAAAAGGAACGCATAAATTATGAACACAAGCTTCGAAATGTAGACCTACTGCAAAAAAATATTTATCTTTTAAATAATTAATAAATTATAATTGTAGCCAAGTAAACATCATGTACACAACTTTTGTTCTTGTTGAATTAAATACATAAAATAAATTGCTAAATTTAATCATTTTTTGACTTTAAAAAAATATGAGAGTAAAATTAAATTTTCATTCTTGTATTTAAGTTAAGTTGTAATTTGCAGGTACTAACATTATTATAAGTTAATAGTTCAGATAACGGGGTGTGTAGTATTTTATTCATTAATCATTTTTACATAAAAATATAGAAAAAGTTATTAAGCAGCTATTTCGCTTTTGCAAGAAGTTAGTGTGGCATGGAATAAGTCAGCGCAAGAAGACATCGGTGTCCCTTTTAGAACCACATCCAGGCAATCAGTCATTGCCTGGTTCTGGTTTTAGGGATAAAAAGTGACGGATCAGAAATCACAAAAAATTAATCCAAAAAAAAAATTGAAAACCCAATTAAAAAAAAAACTATTATGAAAAGTCCAGGTGTGAAAAATAGACCTTGTGATAAAAGTATATTTTTGTCACTCGATGAATTTTAGTCATCGGTACGATCGCACTACAAAATTTTCGCCTCGAAATAAGTAATGCCACTTTTATCCCTTGATTTATAATGTGTAATATCTTGTCAATCAGTTTATGACTGAGAATGATTTAATTTACCTTTGTGGCAGGTGACATAGTATCAGCATCCGATTCTACCTCACTCAAATTACAAGTAATTGTAATCATAGGTGGAGCGTTGGGTAGGTCTAGCGACGTCGGTTTGTCGAAGTCTTTGAAGAATTTCCTGGATGATTTTGATGGAAACTGAAAGACCTGAAAAGATATGTATAATAATTGTTGTTTTTTTGTGTTTGGTTATACTGGTTTTTACCTCTGCGTGGTGATGGTGGCTGCCATTGCCTCTTTGTGGTGGGGGCGATCCAGGGAACAAAGGAGATGCGATTTTTTTAGTGGGTGATGGTGTCTCTATTATAAGAGTGGGGATTATTAGAGGATGAGGTGGGGAGGACGTTTGATGCAGAGAGCCGCAAAGTTGACCTAGAGGTGGAGGACGAACCTAAAAAATAACAATAGAATATTGTTATGAAGAATTTATTTATATAGAAAAGAGTACCGCTAAAACAATAACAATAAAAGGGCTTATAATACATTAATCTAAAAGTAAGTAGATGGAAATTTAACGGGCATAGGACAACAGCGTTAACGCGGAAATAAAAACTACTAGAAAAACAAATAAACTAAAAATATACCTTTCGCCAATAATACCTGCAACAACTTATGAATAAGAGGCTAAAATTTAAGTAAAAGGATGCCTTTGGCTCCTCGAAAAAAATATAATTAGAAGAATACAATACGAAGAGCCATATTAAACTAGAAGCGGTAGGATCTACAAAAAGAAGGGAACATTCATACCTTGTTTCTGTATAAGGCACCGTGCTGCATGGCCGCAGCTTCTTCTAGAATAAGACCGTCCTCAGCTTGTGGGTCAATGACGATGTCAGGACAATGTTGAATGTCATCGTCATCTAAGTCACTGTTACTTATAGAGATATTTGGAATTTCAATCTGTGGAAAAATAAATAAGATCAAATTGTAGAAAACTACGGGAAGAAAAACAATTATTAGTTTTTCTTGATTTTTTTATCCATATTTTCTTATTCTTCTTGACTCGTGGTGTCCCTATAGAGCTCCTATATAAAAAGTTTCTTCTGTAATACGCTGTGATACATTCTGTTGGTATCCAAGTAGTGAAGATGCAATCTAGATTCCTTGCAACTTATTTCTCTATTATTTTTGTGAAAAAGAACTCGAGTCAGTTATAGAGAAGTTAGAAGTAGCATCTAATGGATTCAACATCAACAAAGGCCTAAAAAGTATTAAAATTTTATTGAAACAAGAACTAAAGAGTTGTGACGTGTTGATTTCGTCACTAGAGTTTATTAAATATTTTTAGTTAAATTACTATAATTATTTTTCATAATTTACTAATAACTTAAATTTCTATTCTTTATCTGATTCACAAAAGCACAATAGATCTATCGCATTCGCCAATTTTTTTAATTAAAAACAAACGAAGATAGTAGGTTTTATTTTTAACTAAATTTATTTTTATTTTTGTTGGCTTTAAAAGGATCAGATTTCTCTTAAAATTCTAAAATAAATGTTGCTTAAGAACTAATAAAAAAATTAACTACAATAACATTATTTGCAATAATCAAATTTTTATAACTATTTTATCTGCATTTTATTATTAAAATATTCTTAAATATTTACAAAAACAACTCCTAAAAGCTAATAATAGTATTGCAAATAAAAAGCAACAATTGTAGTCCACTTTATTCCACATTGGTTGATCCTAGACAAATTTACCTACTATCTAGGTCTATTTTATTCTCTAGTGTTTTGGTAAATATTTTTCATACTTCTTTTGCATCGGAGATACTCCTCTGTTTTTATCTAGCTTCCAGTAATTCTATTTGGGCTGTAGTTTACCTAAAAATAGTAAAAATAGTTAGTTTACCTATTTGTCTATTTATTTTCTATAATTTTCAACCTACCTTATTCTTTCTTTCCGCGCATCATCCTTGGGGCCCATTTCAGCTTTTCTAGTATCCACTATATCTGTTTGAGGCTGATTTTTGTCTATTTTCTAGCTTTTTGTCTATTATCCATCTTCCTAGTTTATAGCTTATCTGTGACTTTTTCTAGCCTCTATCTAGTTTGCCTATTATTGTTGCATCATGATCCGCCTAGCTCATAGACTAAAACATGTAAATAGATTATTTTAACACCTCTATTTGTCTATTTTCCTATTATTATCTTACCTTGTATTTTAGTGACTTATTCCTCCCAATGTATCAGCTTTAGGATTTCTAGCAATGTAGCATAGTATTCAGCAATCCTTTACGGACTATTCTGCACAATTTTTAGATCTACACAAGTGCAATTTTATTTAATAAATAAAATTTTATTATATTATCACAATATAAACACAATAACTGATCGCGATTTTCAATGCAAATTGTCACCTGCAAAGAAACACATTCTATTTTTGGAGAAGAAATGCTATGTTGCCACGTTGACTTTGACACTTTTCCTGAGATTTCTTGGATTTTTGCACATTGTAAGAATGTGGCAGATTTAATATTTTTCTTGGTACAACTTGTTGTTTTTAGTTGTTTTCATTGTTTATATTCTTATAAATAGTCATTCCAATTATTATCAATAACTACTTTCTCTCTATAGCTTATATTCTTAGGATGATAGAGTAAGCCCATAATAGCGGCCTACTTGCCCGCCTTCGAGATTTCTTTAAATCTTTTGTACACAGTGTGTTAAGCCCTGTGCGGCAACTTGGTGACTTTTCTATTTGCCTGTCTTTTTCTTTCTTGTTGCTTCTATCTTTTATTTTTGCTAAACGCATATCTTTTCTTAATGTATATTGTTAGTATAGCTCTTTCTTATTCAAGCTAGTGAGTAAGAAAAAGATGTTAGATTTAATTCGTTTATTTTTAGTGTATTATTTCAATTAAGTTATTTTATACTCTTTCTCTGTCTGGTCACTTGTTGGTCATTTAGTGGTCTTTTGATATATTAATATACAAAATTTTGATGAATTGATTCTAATTTATTAGTTCATATTTTGACCACCTATGGCGCTGATTTTCCGATTTGCTACGAATTTTGCTGAAAATACGTTACTCCTTGTCCATCACTCGCTGCAGTTACAGAAGAAATTTTATTTCGCGATTTTTTTCGCCAATCAATTTGGATTTCCTAAATTTCTTCAAACAATGTTGCCCAGTGTTTTATTATTTGATGGTTTGTGTTGATATTTTTGATTTTGGAGTCACACTGACTGACATATCGCCGAAAGGTGGATTTTAATGCGATACAGTGTATGGGCATGGTTGTCAAACCCTTTAACATCACAAGGTAATTAATTATTAGTATTTTATTTTCACAGTATTTTCTATCCATCTTAGTTTTATATTTACTGAGCATCTTTGTAGTGTCGCGGATTGAATATTTTTGCCTCTAAAAATGTTATTTTTATGTTATAAAACATCTAATTTAATAAAATAATTATTAAGAGAAATAGCAAACTGTAACAAGGGATTATTACAATGAATGGTTTTATAATTTTTGCTTATGACCCACGTGGGTTTTTAATTGTCACATTGAGATCACGTACATTTTAAGGAGCGAAAAACTGAAGTGCCAAAATTCTAAAAACCACGTACACTTTAAATAAAATTGTAGTACTGTTGTATCAATTATAGTTGTCAAACCACGTACATTTTAATCACAGTACTAGTGTAAATCACGTACATTTTTAAATGGCAAAAAATTTTATTTGAAAAAAAAAATACAAAAATAATAGAATAAATACATTTTATCAAGTAATTCCAAATAAAATACATTCTCTTTTAATAAAATAAATAAAACAAAATTAAACTAAAGTCCCTATTTTTTTTTTGAATAAATTATACTAAATAATATTATAAAATAATGAAAGAAAATAAATTAAAATAAAATAAAACTCATGGATATTTATGACCTATAAAATTATTTTAAATAAAATTGAATCATGCTAAATAAAATTAATTTATTATTTCCAAATAAAATAAAATATAAATTAAATAAAAATAAATTATGCTTTACCTTTTTTTTAATAGATTAAAAAAAATAATAAATTCGAAATGAAATTAACTGATTAAAATTAAATTAATGTTATTATTTTTTTTTATGAACCTAAATTATAATAAACTAAAACATTATCCTTTAAATAAAAAAGAGATACATAATTGGATTTCTTTTTGATAAATTAAACAATTTAAATTAAAACAAAAATATTATTTAAATAAACTAAATTATTGTGGTTCTTTTTCTTTTAAATTAAATAAATAAAAATATTATTGTTTGAAGAAATAAAATCAAATTAAAATTATTATTTACAAATAAACTAAAGTCATTAAATAAAAATATTATTCTTTAAATAAATAAATAAATGCACACAAAGATTGCTCAGTTGTTTTACTGCTTACTACATTAGTGGAAATATTGTAGGGTGCTTTCCACGGGCTACAAGAATTAGTCCATTCCACGGTCTACAAGCACTAGTCCTTTTCCCTGGGCTTATACTGGTTCCTTTTCTGGGACTTCATGAATACTCGCTATTACCTTGGACTTCATGAGTTCATTTCAAATTCTTTCACCCGCAAGTGATTCAGAGATGCAGAGTAGTTTCCTGACTTGTGACATTTCCCGATTGAGACGATAGAAAGGAGATTGGTATGATCGAACCTTTTATCATTATTATTTTTATTTTTATTCCAATTTCAATTATCAATTATTGGTGATTAATTTTTATCTAGAGATGCAATTTCTGGATTTTCTTATTAATTGGTAAATTTATTTGTCATGAATTTTTACTTAATTATTTATTTAATTAGGAGTTTAATTTTTCATATCCGTTGTGGATAAAGTACGGCTGCGGCGGCGTTTATGTAAGCGGTACATGATCATGTTGCGCGCGCACGTCCAATGTTATTTTGGATTATTACCCGAGATGTGATTATTTTATTTTAAGTTATTTATTTGCTTAACTTCAAACTTCCTTTTCATTGAATTATTATCCACTTTATTAACAATGTTAATTCTTTTGAATTCTTCAATGAAATATAGTACAGGATTACAGGAGAATTAATTCTTTTATTATTTATCTACACTCCTCTAATCTGATAAAATAGAGTCCTCAACAAGACCGAGCGATTGGAAGGTCTGCTCACTTCCTGGCGCCCTTATATTTTCGGTGCTGTTTATCTCAATCAATTTATTCTTTATAAAGAACCACCCCACCGCTCTCGAACTCTGTACGCACCGGGCAAACCTTTTTGCACGCACTAGCGGCTCTAGAGTATTCAGATTGGACTATGTTTTAATTATGTTAAATTAAAATAATCTTTCTTTCAAACACATTAAAGTGCGTCGCAAATTTTGGCGCCCAACGTGGGGCGAGTAAACAAACGTTGGCACATGCGCAGTAACGCTTGTTTGATTTTTCCCGCATGCGCAATATTTTTTTTTGTATTTTCTTTTAAATACTTTAAAAAAAAATCGCTTATTATTGATTTCGATTTAAATACCCTTCTCCTTGACCTTTATTATAGATTTATCGCGCCTGCGCCTATGGAAACATTTTTTTAAGGTCTTTGTTTTATTTTTAATAAAACATTTTATTATAAAGATAACCAATTGATTTGTCTTTCGCAATATTCTTTTTGGTTACCATAGTGTCCGTGGATTTAGTGAAGTGAAATACTACAGTTGTTGCTCGATTTTGGCCACATGTCATTTTGACAGTTTTTTTTTTGTCAGATTTTAATAAAATTTAATATACAGTTTATGCTGATGGTAAAAAACTTAAAACTCAAAATAGACTTTTTTTTTATTTTGACAAAAACTTTATTATAAATTTAAAACACAAAAATATATATTTTTTTGTTTTATTTGTTTTTATATTTGATAAAACATTTTTCTTTGTTCATCAAAAGTTTTCAAAAACTTTTTTTTTCCCCGATAAAGACTACCGATTTTGACTTTTTTTTTTCTAATTAAAATTGAAATTATTATTTTATTTTTGCTTTCTCAATACATTATTTTGATAATTTGCTTGAACTGAGTCATCATGGATTACAAATTAGAAATAAACTATTTAAAGAAGGAAGACCTTGTGTACGAATTTACCTTTAGAGGACTCCCGGTTGCTGATGAACGAACTGTGGATGACCTGAGAAGCTGCTTAAGGCCTATTCTTAAGTTGGAAAACGAAGGAAAACCTTTGACTTATCCAAAATATCCATTTACGTATGACGACGAAGTACCATTAATTAAAAGAAAACTTACTGAGTTAAAAAATTCAACCAAAAACGTTCTTGGTGAAAATGCTCGCAGTAAATTTGCTCGAGTAAAATCAAGATTAGTGCAGCTATTACAAAGAATAAACAGACTGTCATTAGATGGATTATCTGAAGAACAAAAGAAGGATAGATCCGAGGTTATTGTCAGTATATTGAGTACTCTCTCAGAACTATAGAGCTTAATGAAGCAAGATCCAAATTTAAGTGTGCTTATGGATGAGTTACACATTTCTGACTCAAAAACTTCCCTTGAAGATGAACAGGTTAATGCAATCAATGTAAATAAATCTATTAGCCAAAGCAAAAATTCGAGAATGGTTCCCGTTAAAAAGTGGGACATTAAATTTACAGCTGAACCGAAACAAATGACGATTCATACCTTTTTAGAACGAGTCGATGAATTAAAAATTGCAAGAAACGTATCTGATCAAGAACTTTTCGATCAAGCTATTGATCTTTTTGATGGCAAAGCATTAAATTGGTTTAGAGCCAATCGTTCCAGATTTAATAATTGGACCGGATTATCCAATCTACTACTTAAACATTTTGAACCTCCAGACTATAAATCAAGACTTTTCAAAGAAATTCTTGCACGGACTCAAGATCCTTCTGAAAGCATTGTGGAATATTTATGCTGCATGAAAGCTTTATTCAGAAGATATGGCGAAATTCCATCTGACGTACAATTAGACATTTGTACAAGTAATTTAGCTCCATTTTACACCACCCAATTGCCCATTGTTACTTCTCTTGTAGAACTTGAGGAGGAATGCTTAAAATTAGAACAAAAGAAATATCGCGTGGATCATTTTGTACCACCATCTAGAAAACGAAATACCTTTGTAGAGCCAGATTTCGCTTTTATTGCTACGGACGATACACCAAGCAATTCCCAACAAAATTTTTGTTATCAATTCCAAACATTTCCATCAAATATACCAGAAGTACAGCAAACTTTAAATACTGTTAATGCTAGTGTTCCGCAAAGACCTCAAAGATCTGTTACTTGCTTTAATTGCCAGAAAGTAGGACACTTTAATAGAGATTGTCCAGAGCCTAAAAATCTCCACTGTTATCGGTGTGGAAATCAAGGAGTTACCAGTCGTAATTGTCAAAAATGTAATCCGGGAAACGGATCCCAGGAGGCTCGTTAGGTCGCATGATCCCTCCTAATAATTATTTAAAACAGACGACCAATATTGATTATTCTAACAAAGCATTGCTAGATTACGTCATTTCACACGCTAATGGTGACAAACGTCCCTACCTTCAGATTGAAATACTCGGTTATCCTTTACTTGGACTATTAGACAGTGGTGCTTCACGAACAATTGTTGGACTTCCGGGTTATGATATTCTTCAAAGATTGGGTTTACAATTACAGAAAAATAAAACAAATTGTACAGTTGCTAACGGCCAAAGTTGCATAAGTACTGGATACATCCAAGCTCCTGTTAGTTTGATGGGAAAAACTAAATTAATAGATATCCTAGTATTGCCAGAACTCTCTCATACAATAATACTTGGCATAGATTTTTGGGCCAGTATGAAAATAGTTCCAAATCTTCATGAAGATGTTTGGCACTTTACCGAAGAAGAATATCCACTTTTGCCAATGTTAAATTCCATTCAAGATAAAGATTCCTTGACTCATGAACAAAGAACACAATTAGATCAATTTGTGTCTCGAAAAATGTCTCAGATGCCAAAAGAACTAGGCTGTTGCAATGTTACAGAGCACACGATTGAAGTAGTACCTGGTACCACCCCCTTAAAGCAAAGATATTACCCAGTTTCGCCTTTTAAACAGAAAATTATCGACGAACAACTAGATGAAATGTTGAAATTGAAAGTTATAGAGCCTTGCAAAAGCCCTTGGTCAAGCCCTGTTTGTCTCGTTAAAAAGAAGAATGGGGACTACAGATTCTGTGTTGATTACAGGAAATTGAACTTTTTAACTAAGAAAGACGCATATCCTCTTCCTTACATCAGCTCGATTTTAGACAAACTGAGAGATGCAAAATATCTAAGCTCAATCGATATAAAGTCAGCATTTTGGCAGGTGAAACTTAGTGATGAATCTAAGGATTTTACAGCATTCACAGTCCCAGGACGAGGCCTTTATAGATTTTTGAGAATGCCTTTTGGTCTAACTAATGCTCCAGCTACATGGCAGCGTATTGTAGACGAAGTTCTTGGAGCTGACCTAATTCCCTACGTCATGGTATACGTTGACGACATTATAGTCGTCAGTAGTTCGTTTTCGGAACATTTAAGAATCTTGGGCATAGTGTTTGATCGACTTCGAGAGGCTGGACTTGTAATTTCAGAAGATAAATGCCAATTTTGCCTTCCAGAACTCCATTATTTAGGTTACGTTGTTGACCAATTTGGCTTAAGACCAGACCCTTAAAAAATTGAGAGTATTGTCAATTTGCAACCCCCAAAAAATGTGACTGAAATTAGACATTTTATAGGCACTTGTAGTTGGTACAGGAAATTTATCAAAAACTTTTCATCTATTGTAGCTCCATTAACAAACCTCACGAAAAAGAAAGTAAAATGGAATTGGTCATTTGAATGTGATACAGCTTTTAAAACCATAAAAGAACTGTTAATATCAGCACCTATTTTAGCTTGCCCCGATTTCGAAAGAACTTTTATTTTGCAGACCGACGCATCAGCATATGGTATTGGTGCCGTACTAACCCAAAATTTTGAAGACGGCGAAAAAGTGATATGTTATTTGTCAAGATCCTTAACACGTCAAGAAAGAAAATTTAGTGCTACTGAGCGAGAGTGTCTCGCAGTCATCTTTTTTATTGAACATTTAAGACATTATCTTGAAGGACAACATTTTAAAGTTATCACAGATTGTCATAGCCTTCTATGGCTCTTTCGTTTAAAAGATCCTCAAGGCAGACTTGCAAGGTGGAGTTTAAGATTGCTTCCATATGATTTTGAAATCATACACAGAAAGGGAAAAGATCACGTTGTTCCCGATTTTCTTAGTAGAGCAGTTCCAGAAACATTAGATTCTGTTGAAATTGAAAACTCTGATTGTAAAGAGAATGATTTTCCATTCGTAAATATAAGAGATAGATGGTATTTAAAAATGTTACTAAATGTAGAAGACTTTCCAAGCAAATCTCCTAGTTGGCGAGTAGAAGGTAATAAGCTTTACAAATTTGTCAAATGTCAAATACCAGACCTTGGTTATACCCCAGATTTGTGGAAACTCGTTATTCCAAAAGAAGTAAGATCAAAAATTTTAACCGAATGTCACGACATACCGACTTCTGGACATGTTGGCGTTTCCAAAACGTTTTGGAGAATTCAACAAAAATATTATTGGCCTAAACTAAAAGCCGATGTTGCGAGATATGTTCGATCATGTAAAATTTGTGCTCAGCATAAAGTGGAACAAAAACCTCCATGTGGTCTTATGGGAACCAGACCAAATATCACAGAACCCTGGCAGTGTATTAGCTTAGATTATATCGGACCATTTCCTAGATCGAAACAAGGCTATACTTATGTTTTAGTAGTCAGAGATTATTTCAGTAGATTTGTTTTAACATTTCCATGTCGTTCCGCTAAAGCTACTTCTCTTACCAAATTCGTTGAAGAAAATGTATTTTTAATGTTTTCCACTCCTCAATACATCATAACTGATAATGGCCCACAGCTAAAATCTAGTATATTTAAGTCTTTGTGTGCTAAATACGGAGTCAAACCATTTTACACTGCGAATTATTATCCAAGGCCGAATCCGACCGAACGGTCAAATAAAGATGTCAAAACAATGATTAGTTGCTACATTCGTCAAGAAGACCATCGTACATGGGACCAAAATCTAGCTGCTATAACGTGTGCAATTAGAACTAGTGTTAATGAAACTATAGGATTTACCCCACACTTTGTAAATTTTGGTCGAGAACATAAGATAACTGGCAAGGACTATAAGAATCGAATGAATATTGACAATACACCAAATATATTATCAGACATCGAGAAAAGACAAAATGGTTTTCGTCAAATGTATGAAAAAGTTTGTCAAAGAACTTCTCAAGGCCAAGAACGTCAGCGAAAATATTATAATTTACGTCGGAGACCAATGACGTATAGAGTTGGTGAGAAGGTTTGGAGAAAGAACAAAATTCTGTCTAATGCCGCCAATTATATCAATGCCAAACTAGCTCCTACTTATTTAGGTCCGTTTATCGTTATACGCAAAGTTGGTTCTTGCTGTTATGAGCTAGAAGACGACAATGGCAATAATAAAGGTATATGGCATGTTCAGGACCTAAAACCTGACCAGACTAATCCTGATGATGACTCAAATTCTCAAATTTAAATGCAAAATACCAAAAGAGAATTTTATTAATTCATAATTTGTAAATTTTATAATGTTTATTATTTTCATATTATAGTATTATTTTTTTTGTTGTAAATAACTATTTCTGTAGATTGACATTTATTATTCTCGATAAATGCACATTATTATTAATTACGTAAGTAAGGTAGTTTATTCACTTCTTTTATTCGATGATTATGATTATCGTCAGAAAACTCTTCCCAAGTTTTCTTCCTATCGGAGAAAAGGGGGAGCTGTGACGTGTTGATTTCGTCACTAGAGTTTATTAAATATTTTTAGTTAAATTACTATAATTATTTTTCATAATTTACTAATAACTTAAATTTCTATTCTTTATCTGATTTACAAAAGCACAATAGATCTATCGCATTCGCCAATTTTTTTAATTAAGAACAAACGAAGATAGTAGGTTTTATTTTTAACTAAATTTATTTTTATTTTTGTTGGCTTTAAAAGGATCAGATTTCTCTTAAAATTCTAAAATAAATGTTGCTTAAGAACTAATAAAAAAATTAACTACAATAACATTATTTGCAATAATCAAATTTTTATAACTATTTTATCTGCATTTTATTATTAAAATATTCTTAAATATTTACAAAAACAACTCCTAAAAGCTAATAATAGTATTGCAAATAAAAAGCAACAATTGTAGTCCACTTTATTCCACATTGGTTGATCCTAGACAAATTTACCTACTATCTAGGTCTATTTTATTCTCTAGTGTTTTGGTAAATATTTTTCATACTTCTTTTACATCGGAGATACTCCTCTGTTTTTATCTAGCTTCCAGTAATTCTATTTGGGCTGTAGTTTACCTAAAAATAGTAAAAATAGTTAGTTTACCTATTTGTCTATTTATTTTCTATAATTTTCAACCTACCTTATTCTTTCTTTCCGCGCATCATCCTTGGGGCCCATTTCAGCTTTTCTAGTATCCACTATATCTGTTTGAGGCTGATTTTTGTCTATTTTCTAGCTTTTTGTCTATTATCCATCTTCCTAGTTTATAGCTTATCTGTGACTTTTTCTAGCCTCTATCTAGTTTGCCTATTATTGTTGCATCATGATCCGCCTAGCTCATAGACTAAAACATGTAAATAGATTATTTTAACACCTCTATTTGTCTATTTTCCTATTATTATCTTACCTTGTATTTTAGTGACTTATTCCTCCCAATGTATCAGCTTTAGGATTTCTAGCAATGTAGCATAGTATTCAGCAATCCTTTACGGACTATTCTGCACAATTTTTAGATCTACACAAGTGCAATTTTATTTAATAATTAAAATTTTATTATATTATCACAATATAAACACAATAACTGATCGCGATTTTCAATGCAAATTGTCACCTGCAAAGAACACATTCTATTTTTGGAGAAGAAATGCTATGTTGCCACGTTGACTTTGACACTTTTCCTGAGATTTCTTGGATTTTTGCATATTGTAAGAATGTGGCAGATTTAATATTTTTCTTGGTACAACTTGTTGTTTTTAGTTGTTTTCATTGTTTATATTCTTATAAATAGTCATTCCAATTCTTATCAATAACTACTTTCTCTCTATAGCTTATATTCTTAGGATGATAGAGTAAGCCCATAATAGCGGCCTACTTGCCCGCCTTCGAGATTTCTTTAAATCTTTTGTACACAGTGTGTTAAGCCCTGTGCGGCAACTTGGTGACTTTTCTATTTGCCTGTCTTTTTCTTTCTTGTTGCTTCTATCTTTTATTTTTGCTAAACGCATATCTTTTCTTAATGTATATTGTTAGTATAGCTCTTTCTTATTCAAGCTAGTGAGTAAGAAAAAGATGTTAGATTTAATTCGTTTATTTTTAGTGTATTATTTCAATTAAGTTATTTTATACTCTTTCTCTGTCTGGTCACTTGTTGGTCATTTAGTGGTCTTTTGATATATTAATATACAAAATTTTGATGAATTGATTCTAATTTATTAGTTCATATTTTGACCACCTATGGCGCTGATTTTCCGATTTGCTACGAATTTTGCTGAAAATACGTTACTCCTTGTCCATCACTCGCTGCAGTTACAGAAGAAATTTTATTTCGCGATTTTTTTCGCCAATCAATTTGGATTTCCTAAATTTCTTCAAACAATGTTGCCCAGTGTTTTATTATTTGATGGTTTGTGTTGATATTTTTGATTTTGGAGTCACACTGACTGACATATCGCCGAAAGGTGGATTTTAATGCGATACAGTGTATGGGCATGGTTGTCAAACCCTTTAACATCACAAGGTAATTAATTATTAGTATTTTATTTTCACAGTATTTTCTATCCATCTTAGTTTTATATTTACTGAGCATCTTTGTAGTGTCGCGGATTGAATATTTTTGCCTCTAAAAATGTTATTTTTATGTTATAAAACATCTAATTTAATAAAATAATTATTAAGAGAAATAGCAAACTGTAACAAGGGATTATTACAATGAATGGTTTTATAATTTTTGCTTATGACCCACGTGGGTTTTTAATTGTCACATTGAGATCACGTACATTTTAAGGAGCGAAAAACTGAAGTGCCAAAATTCTAAAAACCACGTACACTTTAAATAAAATTGTAGTACTGTTGTATCAATTATAGTTGTCAAACCACGTACATTTTAATCACAGTACTAGTGTAAATCACGTACATTTTTAAATGGCAGAAAATTTTATTTGAAAAAAAAAATACAAAAATAATAGAATAAATACATTTTATCAAGTAATTCCAAATAAAATACATTCTCTTTTAATAAAATAAATAAAACAAAATTAAACTAAAGTCCCTATTTTTTTTTAGAATAAATTATACTAAATAATATTATAAAATAATGAAAGAAAATAAATTAAAATAAAATAAAACTTATGGATATTTATGACCTATAAAATTATTTTAAATAAAATTGAATCATGCTAAATAAAATTAATTTATTATTTCCAAATAAAATAAAATATAAATTAAATAAAAATAAATTATGCTTTACCTTTTTTTTAATAGATTAAAAAAAATAATAAATTCGAAATGAAATTAACTGATTAAAATTAAATTAATGTTATTATTTTTTTTTATGAACCTAAATTATAATAAACTAAAACATTATCCTTTAAATAAAAAAGAGATACATAATTGGATTTCTTTTTGATAAATTAAACAATTTAAATTAAAACAAAAATATTATTTAAATAAACTAAATTATTGTGGTTCTTTTTCTTTTAAATTAAATAAATAAAAATATTATTGTTTGAAGAAATAAAATCAAATTAAAATTATTATTTACAAATAAACTAAAGTCATTAAATAAAAATATTATTCTTTAAATAAATAAATAAATGCACACAAAGTTTGCTCAGTTGTTTTACTGCTTACTACATTAGTGGAAATATTGTAGGGTGCTTTCCACGGGCTACAAGAATTAGTCCATTCCACGGTCTACAAGCACTAGTCCTTTTCCCTGGGCTTATACTGGTTCCTTTTCTGGGACTTCATGAATACTCGCTATTACCTTGGACTTCATGAGTTCATTTCAAATTCTTTCACCCGCAAGTGATTCAGAGATGCATAGTAGTTTCCTGACTTGTGACATTTCCCGATTGAGACGATAGAAAGGAGATTGGTATGATCGAACCTTTTATCATTATTATTTTTATTTTTATTCCAATTTCAATTATCAATTATTGGTGATTAATTTTTATCTAGAGATGCAATTTCTGGATTTTCTTATTAATTGTTAAATTTATTTGTCATGAATTTTTACTTAATTATTTATTTAATTAGGAGTTTAATTTTTCATATCCGTTGTGGATAAAGTACGGCTGCGGCGGCGTTTATGTAAGCGGTACATGATCATGTTGCGCGCGCACGTCCAATGTTATTTTGGATTATTACCCGAGATGTGATTATTTTATTTTAAGTTATTTATTTGCTTAACTTCAAACTTCCTTTTCATTGAATTATTATCCACTTTATTAACAATGTTAATTCTTTTGAATTCTTCAATGAAATATAGTACAGGATTACAGGAGAATTAATTCTTTTATTATTTATCTACACTCCTCTAATCTGATAAAATAGAGTCCTCAACAAGACCGAGAGATTGGAAGGTCTGCTCACTTCCTGGCGCCCTTATATTTTCGGTGCTGTTTATCTCAATCAATTTATTCTTTATAAAGAACCACCCCACCGCTCTCGAACTCTGTACGCACCGGGCAAACCTTTTTGCACGCACTAGCGGCTCTAGAGTATTCAGATTGGACTATGTTTTAATTATGTTAAATTAAAATAATCTTTCTTTCAAACACATTAAAGTGCGTCGCAGAGTGATGGGAATTCCACTAATTTTACTCTGTTTCGGTAATTAGGACTTATGCATGACCCGAAAACTGATAGAAGAACAAGACAAGCGAGGCCTGTGTATTTAAAAAGGGCAAAAATCTTGAGACAACTCACTCTGGAATAAATTATTGTCTTAAAATAATAAGATTATTATAATCAAAAGCATTATTACCTAAGAAAGTGAGATGTCGCAATTCCATTTAAATGTTTAGGCTAGTTTCGTTGTTGGAATGACATTATATCAGCACAAAACTCACAAATAAATAAATAAAAATATATATTATGGTTTAAAAATGGCAGCTCTGTAAAAACCTCCAAAGTAAGTCAGTGTACACCAGGTAACAGCTCTTCGCTATATTTTATGTGTTAATTATTTGAACAAGTTGCCGTCGACGAAACCGCTTTTCGGTTATAAATTGCGCTTTTAATAATATTAAAATATTGGCCCCTATTCAATTCGTTATTTATGCACTGCTTGGCTTTAAAAAATGTTGTCTATAATTTTTCTTGTCGAACATTGATAATTTATCCTGGGTGTCTTAATTGCCATGGGTCACTATTGCTATCTGGTTAACTATAAGAACTACAAGGTTGGTCAAATTAGATAAAATGAGCAGTTTTTAGGGGACATTAAATTTGGCTTCATATTTTTTAAAAAACTATTCTATCCCGAGCTACGGGTTTTCATCGAAAAATTGCTCAAATCTATTTTATCACATATCTCAAAAAGTATAGTTTCTACAAAAAAATCGTAAAGAATTTTTTTTTTTGCATTTTTGACGTTCTTCAATTTGGCATTTTTAAAAAATAATTTACTAGTTCTAGTTTTCGAGATATTACTATTAACTGACTTTTTTTAAATACGGACCTGTATTTTTTATTCTGTTTTTTAAAAGAACTTTTTTTTTATTTGTTTGTATTTTAATGCTAAAAAAATGGTATTTAAGTTTTTTTGGCACTTTTGCCGTTTTATCATAGGTGCCTTGGACCTCAAAAAGAAACAATTGTTTATAAAAGCCTATGATGTAGACTGAATCTGTCAAATTTAGTAGTTCTTTTAGTTACAGAGATAACAATAGTGACCCAGGGCAATTAAGACACCCTGTATAGTTTTGTAAACTTGGAACCACCTGTCAGGCCTGGTACTAAAATTTAAGAACATTTTATAGGGAAACCTGACACTCCATAGATTTTCGAAAAATGACATCGTTACAAGCGTTCCCACTAAGCACAAAATCATAAAAAACGTTAAATAAATGTTGAAAAAAAAAAGTTTTTTTTTTCTAACACAAATTTGTGTTCAAATTAAATCAACTTTTGACATTAAAAAAACATGTAGAAAATCCTAACGAAAATTTCATGTAAAAGCATTACCAAAAATATAGTTCTTAACAACCAAGAAACCAGTATTAAAATAATTTCACTAACATTAAAAATAATATTATCAATATATGGTCATTTTCATAATGTTTTTCCTAGATCTCACTTCTAACGTTGAATGTAAGATATATGAAGCTAATAAATATTTTGGTTTTTAAACCTTAAAAAAATATATACTATAGAGGGCGCTGCCATACTCCCACTACTAGGGTCACTGCATCCTGGAAGCCTGGCATCTCCCAGGGGTAGCGACACGAGTGTCAAAATCGTACTTAAAATTCCATAGACGTTCGTGAAAAATACTCATTTTTATAAGTCTGAGAAAAAAAAATGTTTTAATAAAACTTAGAAAGAACTCGTTTTTATACAGCTTAAGAAATAAAAAATATGTTCCTTGAGTTTTTGGGTTATGAATATTTATTGTAGGTATATTTATTGTTAAAAATCATTTTTTTAAAAATATTATTTGTGTTTTTGGTATAAAAATAAAACTTAATAAATAAACAAACAGGACAGAAATACATTTGTATGTTAAATGTTTATTAATACTATATAATATATCAAAGGACAAAATGAAACTTTATGTTTATACGCTATTTTTCGCATTGTTTAGTTTATTTTCCAAGTTTTTTCCCATTTTTTTGGGTGTTTTTAGGTATTGTTGTTTTTTTTAGTATCTTTTTATTCCGAATTTTACATTTTATCAAAAGACAAAAAATGCCCAAATACAGTTCGAGTTTTCGTAAGGTTCGGCTTTAATGACTTATAATTTTATAGTACATTTCATATAAATATCTTAATATTATTGTTCGAAAGCATATACTTCGAAAATCATTTTCTTTAAACCGAAAATTGTTCGAAAACATTTTCTTCGAACAAAAGATCAAACAAAAATTTTTCGAAATCATTTTCTGCGAATGGAAATGTGTTCAAAAAAATATTATTTAAACGGTAATTTGTTCGAAAATATTTTTTTTAATGGAAATTTGTTCAAAAACATTTCTTGAAAACAAATTTTTCGAAAAAAAAATTTAGACCTGGCTTGCCAAACTTAACACAACTCATAGTTCGACTAATGGGGTCTTTTTCTAACAATATTTGGAAACAAAAACTTCCCTGATTCTTTCCCGGGATCCTAGAGGGTGTGAAACCCAACCGAACCAACCGAAACCTATTTTCGAAAAATGATTTCCCTAAATTAACTTTCCGAACCTCATTTTGGAAGGTTGAAATCGGTGTTACTCTAACCTTTCTCAATTGAACACATCATGGGGTATCTGGACCGGTTCGGATACGTTTGCGATCAATTGACAAAGTTTAGGAAAATACCAATTTTGACCTTCCAAAAGGAGGAAAGTAGACAAATTTTTAGTTTACGATCCCGAGAAAGAAGTCAGGGTTTTTATGTTATATATATAATATGTTAGAAAGGCTTTGCCTTAGTCAAACTACATGAATTGTGTTAGGTTTGGAAATCCAGGTCTAGAGCGTCTTTTTTTTAAAAACTTGCTTTTGAAGAAAATGTTTTCTATTCGAAGAAAATGTTTTTGAACAACTATTGCTGACGAACAAATTTCCGTTTGAAAACAAATTTCCGTTCAGAGAAATGGTGTTCGAACAAATTTCCGTTTGAAAAAAATGTTTTCAAACAAATTTTCGTTTGAAAAAAATGTTTTCGAACAAATTTCCGTTCGAAGAAATGGTTTTCAAACAAATTTCCGTTATAAAAAAATATTTTCGAACAAATTTCCATTAGAAGGAATTGTTTTCATAAAACTTTCCGTTCCAAGAAAATGTTTTCGAATAAAGTTCTGCGACCCGTCGTGTTGCTTACCAAAAAATTCCTAGATATTATTATTAGATGTTGATTTTCTAAAAACTTTTCTATTGTGTGTGTGTGTACCTGTGTGTCTCTTACTTCTACTTCTTTTGCAATCATTACAGTGTAGCTACTTTCGATCTTTGTTTGGACCTTTTGTTTTTCGACCTTTTGTACTTTCAAACTTTTGTATTTTCGACTTTTTGTACTTTCGACCTTTTCTTCACCGCCCGGTTTTTTTAACACTAATAAAAATAATAGTAGGTATATTATAAACCTGGGGCGTACAGTGTTTACTTTTCATGTCGGACCGGAAGAAGGGCTATAATTTGCTAAATGACTAAAAGGGACTTTAATGCCAAGGTTTATTTTTATATACTAAAAATAATAGTAATCATAAACTAAATAAATAGGTATTAAACCACTTACCGTACTGTAGTTTTAGCATGTCAACCCCCCGTATATAATAAAACAGTGGGCAGTGATAGTTGTCATGGCATTACATTAAACAAAAGTCAGTCAGATGCTAACAAACAATGTGGAAAAAATAATATTTATTTCATAACAAACTAAATAAGTTTAGTCGGGAAAAAGTTCGAATTACACTTCTTGAAGATGGAACAAACAAGGCACCAAAGAATAAAGCATATTCTTACCTTAAGATGGGCATGGAAAAGGCGACCGCAGAAAGCAGCTTTCAGTACCGAAAATGATGCAATAAACAGAATTTCGAAAATTTCACGGTTTCCTGGTTTACATCCTGGAAAAGTCTAGAAAGTTATGTGCTTCGTTTATATGGAAACAATATTCTATGCCGAAGGACACAATAACAATCAAAACGAACCAAGTCATCAGCAAAGTACAGTAAACTTACGGCAAGCTGGAAGCAACAAAATAATCGTTATCGTGTATATATCTTGATTCCTTTTTGTTTTTTGTATTATGATAAAATAAAATAATCAAAAAAATTACTTTTAATCACTAGGGACAAGAAATACTACCTTAGCCCATTCCCTAGAGAGCATAAAAAATTTATTAAATGAACTCAACATAATAGTTTTCTATATTTTAGAATATATATAAGACATGCAAACTATATTTTTGGTGTGGGTCCTAACACAGGGTCCTAATAAATATTGAAATCATAAAAAACTTTCATAAAAAACTTAAGTTTTTTCAGGTTTGTTTGTTTGGACAGTCAAATGTATATACCGGGTGTGACGGACAGTTCTTTACGTAACATTTGTAAACCCCATTTAATTTTTTTGAACATAAAAAAAGCTACGCTCCTGACAGTGTCAGATTTGCATTTTTTGTAATGAGGTTATGTTTGGTGTCGCTACCCCTGGAGACGCCAGGCTTCCAGGATGTAGTGACCCTACCCACTACCAGAACGGGCCATTAGGCCAGTCATTTAAGACATCCCACATCGCAAACGGGACTGTATCTATGATTTTCTTATATATTGTTAGGACCCATGAGACTAAGTTATGCCCAATTTTACAACCATCAAAAACCTGTGCTAGTCCCGTGATACTCAAAAAACCTCAAAATGTTGGTACTTATTTCAGTTTAAAAAAAAACTATGTTAAGACAGCATTTTTAAAATTTAATTATTTTATACTTTTATATAATAATAATATTTCTGGAGAACCTTCCACCAGGTCCAAAAATGGTTGGTGGTCGAGAAAAATCCATCCGACTGCAAATGGACTACCAGTCAACAGGGTCTTATGCCAATAAGTATGCGTGCAGAGCCCGTCCCTCAAAATCCTGCACCTGCAGAAAAGCAGAACTAAAGTGCTCCATTCTCTGTTCCTTTTACCAAGGGCGAAGCTGCAGCAACGTTGCTCCCATCATGCTGGATGAGCAGGACGAGGAATTGGACGATTTAACATATGAGGACCCACCTCCATCTTCAGAGAATGTCCTTCCTCCTCCTCCTCCTCCTCCCCCCTCTCCGACTGATCCGGAATGGATGAGGCCCGGTCCTTCTAAGGGCCGGTTTATCAATGGAGGGTTACCCCTCGAGTTACAGATAGCCCTGGGTTAAAGTAAAGCCAAGTAAAGTAGCGTTTTTGTATTATTATATTTTATAGTTTATACATATTATATTTATCTATCTCTATTCTATCTATTTAGCCTTCTTCGATCCATCTTTGGACATAGGCCTCCCCCAATATCTTCCACTCTTCTCTGTTTGTCGCCCTGTTCATCCATCTAGTCCCCGCATGTTTCTTCAAATCTTCCGCTCATCTCATTTGGGGTCTTCCCCTACTTCTTTTATTTTCCCAAGGTCTCCAGTTTACAATGCATTTGTTCCAACGATCGTCTTTCTGTCTGATATAATGACCGGCAAATTTCCATTTTAATTTTGCTACCTCTCCTCTGACATCCCTTACTTTTGTTTTATTTTTTATCCATTCATTCCTTTTTCTATCTGTTAGCTTTAAATGTAACATTTGACTTTCCATTGATCTTTGGGCTTTTGTTACCTTATTCATGTTTGATTTTGTATCCATCCATATGTGAGCACAGGAAGAATACATTGGTTATACACTTTCCTTTTAAGGTACTGAGGATATTTTTTATTTTTGAATATGTAGCTTAATTTACCGAATGCTGCCCAGGCCAATCTTACTCGTTTGGTTTTCTGTTTTCAGTTTAATAATTTGTCCCAGAGATATATATTCCTCTACTCTATTTTTTCTTGGTTTATTGTGATCGTGATATCTTCATCTGTGTTTGTTATGATTTTAGTTTTGGTGTAGTTCATACTCAAGCCTATATTTTTAGCTGCTTTATCCAGTTCTCCCAGCATTTTTATGAGTTCTTCTTTCTTATCTGTTATTAAGGCAATAACGTCAGCATACCTTAGGTGGTTCAAGTACTGTCCGCTTACTTTGATGCCTATTTCTTTCCAATCTAAGTTTTTAAAAACATCTTCTAGGGCCTGGTTAAATAGTTTAGGGGATATTGTGTCACCCCGTCTGACACCTCTTCTTATGCAGATTGGCTTGGTTCCTTCGTGGATTTTGATTGATGTTGTTGCTTCGCTATATATATTGGCTAATAAATCTGTATATCTGTGATCTATTCGGCTATTAATTAAACATACCCAGTGCTCAATGCTATCGAAAGCTTTTTCAAAGTCTATAAACGCAATATACAGTGGAGTATTTATATTTATGTTGTTTATTTTCAATTACGTTTAATAAAATATGTTTTCATGATACCCTTCAAACTTCGATGTTTTATTATATTTTGGTTTTTCAGGAAAATAAGACGCCTAGCGGCCTCATTCTTACATAAAATTAAAGCTGAATAAATTCTCTGCAACTTTATTTCTCATGACTTTTCTCTAGAGCCAATGTTTAGCCGATACGTGCTTTGGAACCGTGTTCATAAATTTTTAGTTTTTCAAAAAAATTGCCGATATTTGATTGCCTGTATTTCAATAACGAACTGGCCTAGAAGGTTCGGGTTAAGCTTAGATTGTAGGAAATTTAGTTGACTTGCTGTCTTAACATAGTTTTTTCAAAAAAACTGAAATAAGTACCAAACTTAGGTTTTTTGAGTATCACAGGAGTAGCACAGGGTTTTGAGGGTTGTAAAATTGGGCATAAATTAGTCTCATGGGTCCTAACAATATATAAAAAAATCGTAGATACAGTCCCGTTTGCGATGTTTGCCTTTTTAAATGTCTTAGATGACTGGCCTACATCGCCATTTTTAGTAGTTGCGTTTCGCTGCGAGTTGATACGAGTCGGTAGCAGATACGCTTTGTGTAATTTTGGTTAAAATATTTGCCTTTTGTAGAAACAAACATAGCAAATTAAAAGCACAATTATTAATATTGAGAGTAAATACATATTTGGATCGGAATATTATTCCAGTTGTGTGGGAAAGATGGTATAGTTAAAGAACAACAAATGTGTATGCAGTGATCTAAATGAAGCACCACAACATAAGGTAAGAAAGTAAACAAAAGAAAAAAAAATTGTTTGGATGAAATATCGCATACCTAACGATATAGGTAATCAGACAGGGAATGCGACAAGTCACCGCGGATGATTAGCCGTCGGACCTTAAACCGCGTATTCATTTGAGGCAGAATTCGCAAGCCTCGCAGCGGGATCAAACGAATGCTTCGTTTGCATTCATGCTTAAGTGAATACGCGCCTTGAAATTGTTTGCCTTGTATTCACTTGAGCATGAATTGTTTGGCCTCGTAGCGAGGCACTTACTACAAAATTATTGTGTACATAGAATTTCAAATTTTATTTTCAGAAGCTACGGATCCGAATTTCCTCGAGTTCACACAGTGTGCCTGAACGAAGTATAGGTTACATAAAAATGGTGCCAAAAACTAATTGCACATTTTGAATATAGACTCTTTCTTCACTTCAGAGCGATATTCATATAAATCCTAGCTGATCCTCTTGTCGAAATTTTATAAATTTTTTGCCATTTTTCTAGTTAGTCTAGGCGTTGGCTCCTGTCACGTGTGACCTAATATGTGCGCTTAGTTTAACTACGGGGCATTGTTAAGCGTCCATAGGTGTATAAAAAAAGTTTGGTCACGTGGTTGAACTCATGGCCGTTTAACCGCCATCTTTGAAAATGGCCGCCAAATAGATAGATTTTTTTGTTTAAGCGTATCTCCCTACCCAGTCAGCCAATTTTATTTTTTAAAGGCTTGTTATACTCCTTTTTTAAAGGCAAATAAATTTTGTAATTACACATTTTTTAATAAATTAAGTAGTTTTTGAGATATACCAAGATTATTAGTATTTCTGCTCGCAAAAGAATTAAAATAATAGCCATGCTCATTTTATTGTAGCTACAATATTATTGGCATTTGTTTTTTGTTACATAGAAGGCTTTAAACCTTTCACAGAAGGGCATATTGATTTTATGTTATTAAAGTTCGATGGATGGTACCCCTAAAGACTGCCTTAAAGAGGGTGGTTTCTAAAACTGTTCACAAGATTATACAAAAAGTTGATTTGCAGTGAAACGATGCATCCTAGCGAAAAACGTTAAGAGTAATTTTTTATAGTACTTTTAATTCCGCTTCTTCTGACCATTGTCATATTTTTTTAAATTTAAAAAGAAAATATCGATTTTGGAGCGAAAACATGGAATTTTTGCAAAATTGGATATTTTAGCTGGCTTGTACAGCTAACTATCAAAGGTAGGATACTAACTGATGCATCGGAAGAAGCGAAATTAAAAGTACTATAAAAAACTAATTTTATCGTTTTTCGCTAGTATGCATCGTTTCGCTGCAAATTCACTTTTTCTATAATATTGTGAACAGTTTCAGAAACCACCCTCTTTAAGGCAGTCTTTAGGGGTACCATCCAACGAACTTTAAAAACATATAGTCAATATCCTCTTCTGTGAAAGGGTTAAAGCCTTCTATGTAATAAGAAAAAAACAAAGGTCAATAATATTGTAGCTATAATAAATTTAGCGTGGGTATTATTTTAACTTTTTTGCGAGCGGAAATACTAATAATCTTGGTATATCTCAAAAACTACGTAATTTATCAAAAATGTGTTATGATAAAAATTATTTGCCTTTCAAAAAGGCTTCAAAAAGCTTTCAAAACTTAAAATAGGTCCACTGGGTAGGGAGATACGATTAAACAAAAAATGTTTTAATTTGGCGGCCATTTTCAAAGATGGCAGCCAAACGACCATGAGTTCGACCACGTGACCAAACTTTTTTTATACTGCTATGGGTGGTTAACAAAGCCCCGCAGTCAAACTGACCGCACATATTAGGTCACAAGATCAGCTAGGATTTATATGAATATGGGTCTGAAGTCAGGAAAGAGTCCATATTCAAAATGTACAATTAGTTTTTGGAACCATTTTTATGTAACCTATACTTCATTCAGGTACACTGTATTCACGAAAACCTCCACAGACCGTTGCTGCCCTGCGTTTGCAAAATAGAAGAATTTTATTTACGTTATTTATGTTACCTTATTTTTGAAGATATTTGAAAAAAATATATTTTTTCATTGTTAAAAAAAACATTTATTTTTCAATGTTAGAAAAACATTTCTTTTTCACTGTTAAAAATCAATATTTTTTTAACGTTTGAAAAACACTTTAAAAAAACGTTATAGAAATAAATATAAGATTATTTTTCTAACGTCAGAAAACGGGTTATTAAGCTTCTTTTTCACTATGAATATTACGTTAGAACTAACATCCAACCTAACGTTATATTTTTAAATTAAACATTATTTTGACGTTTTTAAAATGTTTTTGTGTTCAGTGGGTTTTTATTTAATTTTTTCTTTTTTAAAAATAATATACAGTTTTGTGAGATAAAACCGATTGAAAAACGATTAATATGCTTAACCCAAATCTTGAGAGTTATACGGATTTTGCGTATTAAAAAAATACAGGTAAACTGGTCGGGACTAAGTCTGTGGAGTTAGTACTTAGGTGTACTAAGTTTTTTAGTACTTACTGACATTTGATCCTCACAATTATCCGGATCATCCAGCGACGAGTTGGCAGTGCTCCTTTTGAAACTAACCGGGCTTTGACTGCCCGCTGACAATGTACTGCCTGGAGACTGACAGCGAGCGTATCTCGTGTTTGCTGATTGGTTTCCCTGGAAGCTGCTCGCTGGCGATTGACTTCTGGACAAAATGGCGATTGGTGATTGGCGGCGTCGCATGACCTTGTAAAAATAAAGTATTAAAAACTTTTTAATATATTTGCGTTACATTTTGAATTAAATAAAACATAGTTGCGATTTTTGTTTCTTTTGTAACGTGTCATTTTTACGTTTAAGGCAAACGTTACATATTTGTTTTATTTAGGTAAATAATCAAGGCTCTTCGACTCGTCTTTCTGTACACATATTAAGGGTATTTTATAGAGCTAGGTTTGGAGGTTATATAGTATCCAGGAAGTTACCTTATAAAGGAGGCATTCCATCGAATTACTGTGGACACTGCGCACATCGTATTATCTGGGCATCGTAATTGGAATTTGAGATCACAGGTTTCGGGAAAAATCACATAAAAACTTTTGATTGTTTTGTTTATCTGTAAAATTTCGTAATTTTCTTTGACGTTCAAGAAGATAAACACCTGTTCTGCTGGGGAATGGCGGCGTTGCCGCATCACAAATGGTTTCAGTAACAGGAAGAAAACATTTAGACGAACATTTCATTCGCTTATGTTTATTTTCGAGGATATTGGGACAATGACTTCTCTTCCGAACCTCATATCATTCACGGATTAGCTAGTTTTTATAGCACGAAAACATATTTAGGTCCACGGTTCGACCAGGAACAAACGAGGCTCCGCCCACTTTGATATCTTTATTAATTTGATAAGGAGAAGATAAAATAAATACGAGTTATGCACTTTTATAAATGAGAGATAAACGAGGGATAAAAACCAGGACTAAAAGAATAAACAAAATCGTATTTTTACATTATATAAATTTATATATAATCATAGTTAAGTAAAGTTAATAGCTAACTCAGTCGGATTGAAGGGTTGTGTAGGGCTAGCTAGTGGTGAGCAAACTTAACATCTGAACATACTTAGGCCGGGTTTAAGCAGTAGTTCAATGTGTATTTTTAGGTTCAAGTTCAGAAACAACTTTATTAATGTAGAAATGTTTTACAAAAATGGCGTCAAACCATATGAATCTTAGAGAAAACATATATAAAGAGCAAAGGGAACTTTTGACTAAAACTGTAACTAAAATACAACTAAATTCTACACTTAGTAAAGCTTTACTCATATGGGAATTGGTTGAGTGTTCGAATATTCCTGGGTTTGATGCATGCTCTGATCTCCAGTAATTGATTTTACAGTTGATGGTTTCAATGCTGAGCTTCTTATAGTCCGGCTGGTTATTTTCCTTCTTCTTGCTATGTTGGCGAGGGTCCGGTAGGCAAATGTTCGGTCTATGTATGGAGGGTGTCTCGATGTCCTTGTTATAAAAATTTCAACCGTGGAAATAGATCCGACAACACCCCAATGTGCGTTTTACGTATTTTCGATAACCCCTTGGTCGATGCTGCCCCCTATAGACCGGTACGGAAGTGTTAGTGTATTTCATCATTGGTTAGTTTGAAAACCGCGGTTTTTTTTCTCCAGGCTCGCAAACCGGAGTTAGGGATTTTTCGGCGAGAGCGTTTTTTTTATAAATGGTTTTGCATCCTTATTTGAATTTAACCGGGAAAATTAGGTTGGTACTGTCCCCAATGAACCAAATTTAGAAACGATTTCCGGCAACTTCACTTTTTTTTTGTGTTCTTGACAAAGGGTCTTTTCTCTTTTTTCCTAAAGAGTCGGCGGTGGGTCGACAACAGTTTCTAGGATCGCCATTGTTTTTTTGGTTATTGGCACTGCAGCGATTGCAGGAGATATCCCAGAAACTGTAGAAGTGAGTCCGTCGTGAGGCGTATTCTCGTGGACGGCTCGTATCCTCTTTGAGAGGGACTAAAAGGCGACCTACGCCATTCCTACGGAAAGAGCAGTGCCCTGTCCAATCCATCACTGGGACAGTTGTGCTGGACGCTGGTGTGAAGCCGGGTGTAGCACTATAACCCTGGGAAAGGGTTTTTATGCTCGGGCAAGCGAGCACTAGGGGAGGCGCGGGCAGAACTGGGACCGGTAGAGTAGCGGAAGATGTCTGGTACAACACATCCAGGTTTACAAAACAAAACACCCTCTTATTTAATCAAACAATAATCCAGGACCAAGGTAGGAGCAAGCTTTAGACTTAATTCTTTTTTAATAATAATTTCTTTTGTACAATTTCAACATTGCTTGTAAACGCAAGGTAGGGTATGACGTCATAACCACACTTTTGCGGAATAACTATTTATTTATAATTTTTATCGTACAATTGAAGTGCCTTGTTTCCAACCATTTAATTTTTTTTATTTCATGTTTCTGGTATTTTTACTAGGATTTAAAATATACAAGATGAACAAAATTTTTGTGTTATTTGTACAATCCAATGAACCAATTTTGCAGAGACAAAAGAGAGATGAGATTATATTTTTTTTTTAGCGGTTTCCTTACATTGTTTTACCTCATGGGGTAGATCTCGGACTGGGTTGCTGTCTGTCTCATTCTACACAACGTAGAATGATGACAGCAGATATTTGGTCCAGATCTCCCCTATGACGGAATAATTTTGGAAGTATATTTTTTTTACAATCCTTTATATAACTGAGTCTCACACTACTGACTCAGATGTAGGTACACTATGACCTGTTAAAGGAGTCCATCTACCTGTAACGTGCCTCTAGTTTTGTCATCTTAATTCAATCTTTTAAAATTTTATTTTGTCGATGAGTCAATTTTTTTTGGTTTTTTTTATTACACAAATACTCTGGAAGCCTCGAAAGTAGGTAGAGTTTCATTGTTTGGCTACAACGTTTGGGTTGAACTGTATTTTAATTAAGATCTTCTTTGTAAAACATTGATATTAAAACACTGTGGCGCTTAAAATTTTCTTATTTCTGAACCCCCCCCTTCTCCACTGTATACAAGTTACCGGGCATATCAATGTTTTACCTAGCTGGAAAATACAGTTCTGCTTCTAGATATTTGTTTAATTACTCAGTAATTTTTTTTTTAGTGTCACAAAATGGCGGCAACGTCTTTTAGTTTGCCACAAATGTCACCCAACGCATTTTAATTGGCCACAAATGGCGCCCAACGTGAGTTTTTGGCTAGGTTTTTTAACATCTGATGTATTTTTTTTTTGTTTTTTATTTTGGAAAAAAAAAGAAAACACTTTTTTTGAATTTATAAAAATTAAAAAAAAAAAAATGTGCTACAACCATAGCCAGGTTAAAGGCTTTCAGTGGCTTTGACACCCAATCATTTTTTTACTATAAAACAGGATTTTCCATCATCATTGGTTTTTGGAAATAACACTTTTTAAACATTTTTTATGGTAATATTTAAGCGTTGATTTGAAATTCGTTGTTGCTCTATTGATTCTCATAGTTTTTTATTAGCTTATCTTCACAAGTTTTTTCTTGGAAAATAAAAGATTCATTTTTATTTATTAAGGAAGAATAAGTAGATAAAACATAGGAGTTTTTATTGAACGGAGTCCAACTCATGTCTTAATTCTTCAAAGTTTTTTTTAAGAACAGTAATGTAAATTTACTTCAATTTTTTGTTGATTTATAGGTGGATGGACCTCCAGACATCGTCTTTTTATATTTTAAATATATGACATCAGTGTGTTTTTTTCTAACAATTTTTTTTGCAGATTCATTTATTTATATTTTATTATTTCCTGCTTGTAATAAGATTGTTTCACCGTTTATTTTTTAGTGCAGTCAATTTATTTAGGTCAACAAGTTATTTTTTTGGTGATTTAAATTTTTTGTGGGATATCACCACTTGGAAGTTGGAATATTTTTACAGGGTTTCACACAAATTTTTCTTGGCTGGGTTGTTTTAAAGTAAATATAGCTTAACAGCTGGTAGCTTTGTTTAGTTGGAAGTATTAATTAGTAATGAAAGAAAAGGAAAATGAGTTTATTTTGCTTTGTCATTTTCTGTTCTTGTTTTTTTTGGTGGTAACTGTTGATGACAATTAAGATCTTATGTCACTCAGTTACATCGGGTCAGAGGAGGGTACTACTACATGGTGTCAGCTCTCTGGTTATCAAGTCTAGTTGTGGTTTAGTGACTGATCAAATTTTTTTTTGGTACAAAATACAGCGTTGGGCTTTGGAGTGCATTTTTTTTAAATGACCTACGGGTATTTCTATCAATTAAAGTTTTTCTGGTTCACAATTAATTTTTCTATATTTTTTTTCTGCGTTCAGGTCATAGCTTGGTCATGGCCAATGGAGGGCAAACATTTATGTTTGAGCCTTGAGAAGTTTTGCCTGCTCCAGATTGAATACAGAGAAAATTAATTTGAAGCCCAACTAGATATAATACCACAAAAGAAATGTTTAACTGAGACAGATATAGATATAAGTTATTTGATTTTTTTTAGATCATTTGTAAAGTTCATTAATTTTTTTAAGTAATGTCATTTTGAGGCCGTAAAATTGGTCAGTGAATTTAAGAGAAACTTTCAACTAGATATAAATGCTAGGCAGTGGTAATTGGTAAAAATATTTCAAAATTTTACTTCTTTTTTAAATAATTTAATTTTTCTTAAAAAGATTATTTTTTTTCCTGTAAACATAACTTCTCGAATTCTTGTTTTGGTCTAAACGGTTTGTATAGTGGTCGTAGTTTTAAAGGTTGACCAGACAGGTTATATTTTTTTTAGGGGACCAAACGGGATCTTCTTGAGTTACAAAAGGGGAACCTTTTTTTGTCTTAGTTGATCAGGCAGGAAGAAATAAATCTTTTACTTTCAAATCATAGTTTTAAATAACAAGATTTATTGGTTAGGTGTTTGGGTCTTATAATAAAAAACGTTTTGTTTTTGAGGATACTGGTATCATATGGAATTATTTTTATTTCATGCTAAATGTTGTTTGACGGCAGATATGCTAGTCTTCAGTTTTTTGATAGTTTGCATTTCAGGACAAAGGCGTGTACCTAAAGGGGCCTGTCATCTGCGCCCATTGTAACTCAACTTACAACTTACTTGCTTAGCTTTTTCACTTCATCTTCGTTTTGTTGCTCCTGAAATTAAAGCGTTATGTTGGATAAAGATGGATGGTGTTAGACTAAGAAAGTACCTATTTAGGGATGAAGATTTGGAAGTTGTGGACAATTCGGAAATAATTTTTTTATTTAATTTTTTTTTTAATTTTAAAATAATTTCATACTGGTGACCTCAAATAATGAAGCAAATTTTTAAATTACAATACACTGTTGTGGAATAAATGGGAAAGTGTTCAGGTTAAACAATAAATTTAAGATCATTGATTTTTAAAAAAGATTTCAACCTAAGAATAATTTTAAAAACAATAGGTTTTCTTTGGTGCGAATAAACATTGATGAGGGCATCCATTTTTTTTAATCTGTTAGTTGTACAGGGTGTAAAGGAGCTTGCTACCTTTTATATTGCAATAATTAGGGTTTTTTTTCCACTCGCGAGCTGGGTGGAAATGGAATAAATGTTTGGTTCGGAGTGTAGAATCGAGGAACGAGGACTTCCTACTAATCTTTTTAGGATTTCGCAACTTCGGTTTTCGCTAAATTAAAATACATCAAAATTGGGCCTACAGGCTGAATTTCACATTTTCCAGGACCTTGCAGATTCGCGGAGAAAGACAAATTTTGTGATCTGTTTAGTTATGATAGGAATTAAAATAGTAACATGCACATGAGGGAACTAGATAAATTTAGGTTAAAAATTAGTAAGAACACTGCTCTGAACAATTTTCCATAATAGTATCTAATTTTTACAGGGTGTTTCAAAATATCTTCACCTTTCCTTTGAAATAAGATATTGTTTCGCCTGTGGGCGTTTGACCGTTTAAAAGATATATAGGGTCCAGATGGGATTGGAATGGAAATCAAAAGTTTTTGGGTTTATTGACAGGAAACAGGGGAAATGTCTAACAAATTTTTTTTTTGGTTTTAGGCCGAGTTTTGTTGAGTATAACAAAAGTTTATTTGGGGCCAGGAGTTCATTATGCTCTTTTAAAATTAATGTAAGAGTTTTTGGCTTCTTGATTTTTGTTGTCTGGTTGTTACGAAGGATTATTCCCAACTGTTTCATTTTAAAATGTCATTTGTAGGTGATAGGGTCTCATTAGCCCTTGGACATTTGGTAATTTTTGCTTTGACTTATAGTTGTAGGAAGGGCCCAACTTAATTTTATATCTCGTGAACACCAGGAATAAGGATCTGAGAATGCATTAAGCAGTAAATTTTTTTTATTGGATGTTGTGTGTATATAAACTCGAGTAGACAAAGTTAGTTTTATAACGGTCTTATAGTTGGAACTTGGAATTGTTTCATATTAGATTTTCTGAAAATGTATACAAGATAATTCTTTACTGAGTTGGGTGCAAAGTTTAAAACTTAGGTTCACATTATTATAGTGGTACAGTAAATAAGTTCTCACGTTCTTTATTTCCTTCAGTAATAATTTTAAACAAATATACTAACATCGTTTGTTTTTTTTGTAACATAAATATTTTTTTAACTTTTCCTAAACTGATTGGTTTCTTTTTGCAATGACGATTTTTTGTACTTTATGATTCTTAAGTAAATTTAATTTTCAATATTTCTTTTTGTATAGTAAATTAATTTTTCTAGCTCATTCACTTTTCACATTCACACAGTTTTGGAAGAGGAAAGGAAATCTACAACTGTTTTTTAAAAGAAAAGAACAAAAACTGTTGCATGACATAACTCTATTAAGATTTTTCTAGTGCTAATTTTATTTTAATACTTTTAAGGTTCGCTAATAGGAGCTGCAGCCCAATTTAATCATTCTCTAATTTTTTTTGGAAATTTTTTTTTTGATTTTTTTTTAATATTTTTTTTTAAAAAGGGAAACTTGATTTTCTTGTTGGAATTTTTTTTTGGTGCATAGTATGTATGTATGTATTCGAAAGTGGTGGCAGGCCCTACCGGACCTCCATGCACTGCGACCACAAATGGATCTATTGTGCCCACGTACCTACATACTGAGTTTGACTAAAGTGGCATATTTTTTTTTCCACCCAGTACATGAAAAAACTCTGCAGATTACAACAATAAATGATTTAGGCTTAACACTTTGGCTCAAAGATATACCACTAAGGCCTCTGCATTATTAGCCATATAGTAGTACATTGCCCTACAATGGTTTTACCAGTTTATTTAAATATTTTTTTTTGCTGAATTAAAATATAATTTCATTTCGAACCCTCGCGTTTTAACAACCTATCATTTGTTTTAATTTTTTTTTCTCCCTACTCCAAACCACCTATTAGGGTAGAGTAATATTGAAAATTTTAGGGAGCCACTAATTAATTTTTTATTATTGGGCTACTGTGGTCGATACCAAAAATTTTTTTTAAATTTTTTTTTGGACACCTTTCGGTACGATCCTAGGGTCTTTTTGACCATGGTTTGCATCAATTTGGTTAAAATTTGTAAAAATACCATCGGTAATTTTTTTAAAAATTATTTTTTATTACACGCAACATCCTTACTAGTCTAATTCGACGCAATTTTAGCGAGCGGATTTTTTTTTAATTGAGCATATTTTACGATTTCTATAACATGAACATCTGTTCCGATGTTTATTGCGTTCACTTATATATTAAGGGATGATGTTGCAGGCTAAAGTGGGTTTTGATTTATTCTTTCGAGAAAAATCATTGTATACGGCGATTTGGGTTTTTTTTGAGGAGTTTATTAGTGGAGCCGTTCTGCAATAGCTGGAGTATACCCTAGCGTTAACTGTGTTCAACACATTTGGGATTTTTGTTATAGGTAGTTTTTACCCATTCGGTGGCTGAGGTAAACAAACATCACTTAACTTTAATTTTAATCCAGTTCAGCTAGGATAAGCGCAATTATTATTTTTTTTTGGTTTTACTTACGCAGGAGTGGAACATAAGACCTAAACACTGCCAAAACCCTTGTCTGTCTTTTATTTTTTTAAAAAAGATTTTTATGGCTTCTTGTTAACTCTAATTTAGGATTTAAGTAGTTATTTCTCTCTGCAAGGTTGGGCGTCATAGTTGGTTGTACAAATACTTAATATAAACTATGATTACATTTTTAAATGCAAATAAATTTTATTTTCTTACTGCTCCGGTGTTTTTCGGTTTTGTTCGCGTCTGCCCGTATTTAAGTTTTATATTTTCTACAGTTGTGAGAAAATTTATAGTGATTTTCACTAGTGAATTGAAAGTGAACTTTGTGGTTGTTATTGCGTGGTTTAGTTTTATAATTGGGAGGTATAATTAAAAGTTTTAAAGTTTAAAGTTTTAATATAAAAGGCACCATGGCTATTTCTTTGAGTTGGTTGTCGGACATAAGGACGAGTTAATCTACGAATTAACATGGAGAGGCATAGCCATTGGATCGGTGGAAGAGATGAAGCAACAGCTCATACTGATTAGGCAGAGAGAAAGGACTGATGGAAGTATGAGATACCTTCCGTATCCCTTTAAATTTGGCCAGGATACTTTTAGCTGCATGAAAAAGCTAGATAGTCTGGTACCGCTGGTAGAGAAGTTCTCTGGTACGAGCAAAGGGGGGGAGTTTAGGAAAATCGCTGTAAGGTTGGAACACGTGCTAGCCAGGATTAACAACATGAATCCGTCCAACTTTGAAGAAAGTAAAACAAAAGGTATACTGGTTGCGAAAACCTTGAGTTTGATTGGGAGATTGCAAAGCCAAGCAACAGATTTACTAAGAGTTGGCATTACCTCAGATGATGATGAAGCATCTGAAACCCAATCAACGAGTCGAGGCTTAGACCACTCAACAAATGCTGGTAACACACCAAACCAGTCTCACTTTCCGCAACCACAGCACTCGAGCACACAGAGAACAGCTCAACAGCCTACAAACCAACCGTCGGTCATTGCTCCAGTGCAAATGCAAGTGCTTACGAACCCAACTCAAGCACCAATACAGGCACCACCCCCAATGCTGATCCAGAATGATGGTGCATCAGCTTTTCATTATCAACAACCGTCTACCGTTCCTTTGAGTTTAGCTGCCCTCCAAAGTAGCATAGAACCAATTGCTCAGTCACGACCATTTTCATGTTCGTCGCCAGTACCAATGTCAAGTGATCCTGGTACCTCATATCACGTTGCACCTGTACCTCCGCATAAATGGAACTTAAAGTTTACAGGCGAGAGGGGTACAATCTCCGGCACCGCATTTTTCGAGAGAGTGGACGAATTGAGTCAGGCTAGAGGAGTTAGTAAAAAGGTTCTACTGTACTCAGGCATTGATCTTTTTGAAAAGTCAGCCTATACTTTTTATAAAGATGTTCGTAGAGAAGTCCATACATGGGAACAGCTGGAACAAAGGTTCATGACAGAATATCTTCCTACTTGATATGGCGAGAAGTTATTCAAGAAAATTCAAAAACGTAAACAAGGCCCTGGACACATATTTCCAAAGACTTGGCTGTCCTGTTTCTGAAAAGGCGAAACTAGCTATCGTCTTCAGAAATATCGCGGACATTTATAATAAAGGGTTGATTGCTACTGAGGTCAATAGCCTATCACATTTAAAAGATTTGTGTCGTAGAATAGACCAGAGATATGGTTTAGAGGAAGAGAACTTTACACTTAGGAAAAACCAATCTATTGAGCCTGACTTAGCCTACGTTGACGTAGAGAGCGATATTGACGATTTTCCAACAGGGGTTGATGCAATTCAAGGATCAAGTACCGGAACATCGAGCCAACAGAATTTAAATCATCCTGTTAATAGATTCGACAGAGATAGGCGACAGCCAACAAGCAGTTCCTCTGCTAGAGCTGATAGAGAGAGGCAACAACCAGCTAGTGGTCAGTCTAGTGCAAATGACAGAATTGTACAACCACCACAGGGTGTTAGGTCTGGTAGGGCGACTAGGGACGTTGTTTGCTACAGATGCAATCAAACAGGGCACATGGCGATCGGGTGCGCATTACCTAGAGGTAAGCAGTGTTATTCGTGTGTAGAAGCAGGGGTAACAATAAGAGAATGTCGAAATTGTAATCGTCAGGGAAACGGACCCAGGCGCTCGTAGGCGGTCGACCTTCGAGTCAGCCTGAACAAGCATCAACCGATAGGCTAACGTACGTTTTAGATTATGTGATAAGTCATGCTCGTAAAGATGAGAGGCCTTATTTAGAAGTCGATATGCTCGGAAATAAGTTATTAGGTTTGTTGGATTCCGGGGCTTCACGTACCTTTTTAGGGAATCATGGTTGGTCAATCATCGAGAGGTTTGGTTTTTCACTTGATACCACGAAGAAGACGAGTTGTATTGTGGCAAATGGTCAAAGCACGAGTAGTATTGGGACAGTGCAGCTTCATATGCGAGTTCAGGATAAATTTAGGTTAATAGAAGTCGTCGTCGTTCCTGAGTTGCCGCACACTTTGATTTTGGGATTAGATTTTTGGATTCCGATGGGGATAGTACCGAACTTAAGTACTAATGAGTGGCACTTTGCCGATAATAAAGATGTGATTTGTTCTTTAGAAACATCAGACCAACAAACTACTCTTACGCCTTATGAATCAGAACGACTAGAGGAATTGGTCGATAAATATAAGACTATTATGGGTGACTCACTAGGATGTACAGACAGGGTAGAACACAAGATTACAACAGATGCAGCGCGGATAAGACAGCGTTCATATAAGTTCTCACCGGTCATTCAAAAACTTATTGATGACGAAATCGACGAAATGCTAAAACTAGATGTAATAGACGGAGTAGTAGTTCATGGGCTTCACCAGTGGTAATGGTACAAAAGAAAAACACAAAGAAATATCGGTTCTGCGTAGACTACTGCAAATTAAACTCAGTGACGGCGCGTGATAGTTATCCTTTACCACTCGTATCCGAGACTCTTGACAAATTGAAAGATGCTAAGTACTTGTCAATTTTAGATATTAAGAGTGCTTACTGGCAAGTACCAATGGAAGAATCATCAAAGCCATTAACAGCATTCATCTGTCGACGAGGTCTCTTCCAATTTAAGCGTTTACCTGTTGGTCTTCATAATGCACCTGCAACTTGGCAGAGACTCATAGATAGCATCATAGGAAACGATTTAGACCCCTACGTGTACGTATATCTCGATGACCTCGTAATTGTCACACAGAGCTTTTCTGAACATCTTAGAATTCTTGAGGAAGTCCTACGAAGATTGCAGAATGCAAAGATAACGGTAAGTTGGGAGAAATGCCAACTGTGTAGGCCAGAAATGACTTATTTAGGAATCGCAATGGACCGTCGAGGCATCCGAGTTGACCCTAATAAAATTAGAGCCATGTTAGAGCTCTGGAGAACTGTCAGAGAAGTCCGTAGAGTCGTAGGTACAATTTCTTGGTATAGACGTTTCATAGATAATTTTTCAGCGATAATAGCTCCAATTACAGCTCTAACAAAGAAAAATCAAAAGTTCGATTGGACTCCAGACTGCGAAAAAGCATTTATTAAGATTAAGGAACTTTTAGTGACTGCACCGATTCTTACATGTCCAGATTATACCAAAGAATTTGGCATTCAAACAGACGCATCAGGATATGGAATAGGAGCATGTTTAACGCAACCTTATCCTAAAGGAGACAAAGTCATATGCTATTTGAGTCGATCTTTGACTAGGCAAGAACGTGTTTACACGACCACCGAGCGAGAATGTTTGGCATTGGTTTGGGCGATAGAGAAGCTCCGGCCATATATTGAGGGAAACTCATTTAAGGTCATAACAGATCATTTTAGTTTAAAATGGCTTCATAGCTTGAAAGAGCCCAGTGGAAGACTTGCTCGTTGGTCTGTAAAACTGCAGCAATATAACTTTGAAGTAATCCATCGGAAAGGGAAAGATTTAGTTGTCCTGGACATGTTGTCTCGTGCAGTACCTATGATTGATACAATTTCGCAGCCAAGAGACGTTTCAACAGCAATTAAAGATCGATGGTACCAAAAGATTGTAAAGACGGTCGTAGAATCACCGTTAAAATTTACGAATTGGAGATACACTGATAATAAGTTGTATAAATATGTCAAACAAGAGTACCCTCAACTTTCACCATCTAACGAATATTGGAAGGAGGTAGTCCCCAAAGATCATAGGCGTAGAATTATTGGAGAAGCTCACGATCCTCCTACCGCAGGACATATGGGTGTGTATAAAACTTTCCACAGACTGGCAGAAAAATATTACTGGCCAAAAATGCGCCAGGACGTGGCAACTTTGTAAAGAAATGCTTTGTCTGTGCAGCTCATAAAGGTGATACACAAGGTGTATGTGATCAGATGATATCTCACCCAAAACCAACTCGTCCTTGGGAAATTATCTCAACAGATTTATGTGGACCTTTACCTCGTTCGACAAAGGGTAATTGCTGGATTCTCGTCGTTACGGACTATTTGAGTAAATTTTCCTTAGTCTTTCCAATGCGAACAGCCCCTACTTAAGCAGTTGTCAAGCATCTTCGGAGTACCCCGTTTGATACTTTGTGATAACGGCCCTCAGTAAAAAAAACGATTTTAAGCGTTTTGCTGAGAGTTATCAGGTTAAAATTCAGTATAATCCGTATTATCACCTCAGAGCAAATCCAACAGAAAGGACGAATCGTACGTTAAAAACCATATTATGTTGTTATGTGAAAGACAACCACAGGAAGTGGGACGAATAAATACATAAACTTGCCTGCGCGATTCGTACTGCAACCCATGAGACAACCAGGATGTCTCCTTTCTTTGTTAATTTTGGTAGGAATATGTGTCTGTCAGGAAAAGATTACTCCAACCCAGTTTTGTTATCTGAAGAGAATGGTGTACAATCTGCAGCTGAAAGTAAGAACGAAGGTTTCCGGAAGCTCTATGCGGATGTTAAGAGAAGGTTAGAGGTGGCAGGAGAGAAAAACGTAGTTCAGTATAATCTGCGTACAAGGGTACCCAACTTTGTTGTGGGTCAGCGTGTTTGGAAGAAGAATCATGTGTTGTCAGATGCTGCGAAGTTTTTTTCGAAGAAGTTAGCACCGAAATTCGTTGGCCCTTATGTGTTTAGGAATAAAATTTCTCCATGGATATTTGAGCTTCAGGAACCATCGGGTAAAGTACTACCAGGGAGCTGGCATGCCAAAGACCTTAAGTCGGCAGCGGACCTCTCCGATTAACCTTTTTAGGTTAATCGTCTTGAAGTTGGGGGGGGGGATTATGTAACGTGTTATTTTTACGTTTAAGGCAACGTTACATATTTGTTTATTTAGGTAAATAATCAAGGCTCTTCGACTCGTCTTTCTGTACACAAATTAAGGGTATTTTATAGAGCTAGGTTTGGAGGTTATATAGTGTCCAGGAAGTTACCTTATAAAGGAGGCATTCCATCGAATTACTTTGGACACTGCGCACATCGTATTACCTGGGCATCGTAATTGGTATTTGAGATCACAGGTTTCGGGAAAAATCACATAAAAACTTTTGATTATTTTGTTTATCTGTAAAATTTCGTAATTTTCTTTGACGTTCAAGAAGATAAACAGCTGTTCTGTTGGGGAATGGCGGCGTTGCCGCATCACAAATGGTTTCAGTAACAGGAAGAAAACATTTAGACGAACATTTCATTCGCTTATGTTTATTTTCGAGGATATTGGGACAATGACTTCTCTTCCGAACCTCATATCATTCACGGATTAGCTAGTTTTTATAGCACGAAAGCATATTTAGGTCCACGGTTTGACCAGGAACAAACGAGGCTCCGCCCACTTTGATATCTTTATTAATTTGATAAGGAAAAGATAAAATAAATACGAGTTATGCACTTTTATAAATGGGAAATAAACGAGGGATAAAAACCAGGACTAAAAGAATAAACAAAATCGTATTTTTATATTATATATATTTGTATATAATCATAGTTAAGTAAAGTTAATAGCTAACTCAGTCGGATTGAAGGGTTGTGTAGGGCTAGCTAGTGGTGAGCAAACTTAACATCTGATTCATTCTTAGGCCGGGTTTAAGCGGTAGTTCAATGTGTATTTTTAGGTTTAAGTTCAGAAACAACTTTATTAATGTAGAAATGTTTTACAAAAATGGCGTCAAACCATATGAATCTTAGAGAAAACATATATAAAGAGCAAAGGAAACTTTTGACTAAAACTGTAATTAAAATACAACTAAATTACTACACTTAGTATAGCTTTACTCATATGGGAATTGGTTGAGTGTTCGAATATTCCTGGGTTTGATGCATGCTCTGATCTCCAGTAATTGATTTTACAGTTGATGGTTTCAATGCTGAGCTTCTTATAGTCCGGCTGGTTATTTTCCTCCTACTTGCTATGTTGGCGGGGGTCCGGTAGGCAAATGTTCGGTCTATGTATGGAGGGTGTCTCGATGTCCTTGTTATAAAAATTTCAACCGTGGCAATAGATCCGACAACACCTCAATGTGCGTTTTACGTATTTTCGATATCCCCTTGGTCGATGCTGCCCCCTATAGACCGGTACGGAAGTGTTAGTGTATTTCATCATTGGTTAGTTTGAAAACCGCGGTTTTTTTTCTTCAGGCTCGCAAACCGAAGTTAGGGATTTTTCGGCGAGAGCGTTTTTTTTATAAATGGTTTTGCATCTTTATTTGAATTTAACCGGGAAAATTAGGTTGGTACTGTCCCCAATGAACCAAATTTAGAAACGATTTCCGGCAACTTCACTTTTTTTTTGTGTTCTTGACAAAGGGTCTTTTCTCTTTTTTCCTAAAGAGTCGGCGGTGGGTCGACAACAGTTTCTGGGATCGCCATTGTTTTTTTGGTTATTGGCACTGCAGCGATTGCAGGAGATATCCCAGAAACTGTAGAAGTGAGTCCGTCGTGAGGCGTATTCTCGAGGACGGTCGTATCCTCTTTGAGAGGGACTAAAAGGTGACCTACGCCATGCCTACGGAAAGAGCAGTGCCCTATCCAATCCATACCTGGGACAGTTGTGCTGGATGCTGGTGTGAAGCCGGGTGTAGCACTGTAACCCTGGGAAAGGGTTTTTATGCTCGGGCAAGGATCCAGCAACAGATCTAAGACCCTGTGTTGCCCAGCATGATGTGCTAAGCGAGCACTAGGGAAGGCGCGGGCAGAACTGGGACCGGTAGAGTAGCGGAAGATGTCTGGTACAACATATCCAGGTTTACAAAACAAAACACCCTCTTATTTAATCAAACAATAATCCAGGACCAAGGTAGGAGCAAGCTTTAGACTTAATTCTTTTTTAATAATAATTTCTTTTGTACAATTTCAACATTGCTTGTAAACGCAAGGTAGGGTATGACGTCATAACCACACTTTTGCGGAATAACTATTTATTTATAATTTTTATCGTACAATTGAAGTGCCTTGCTATTTTGGCCCTGTCTTGTTTCCAACCATTTAATTTTTTTTATTTCATGTTTCTGGTATTTTTACTAGATTTAAAATATACAAGATGAACTATATTTTTGTGTTATTTGTACAATCCAATGAACCAACTTTGCAGAGACAAAAGAGAGATGAGATTATATTTTTTTTAGCGGTTTCCTTACATTGTTTTACCTCATGGGGTAGATCTCGGACTGGGTTGCTGTCTGTCTCATTCTACCCAACGTAGAATGATGACAGCAGATATTTGGTCCAGATCTCCCCTATGACGAAATAATTTTGGAAGTATATTTTTTTTTACAATCCTTTATATAATTTAGTCTCACACTACTGACTCAGATGTAGGTACACTATGACCTGTTAAAGGAGTCCATCTACCTGTAACGTGCCTCTAGTTTTATCATCTTAATTCAATCTTTTAAAATTTTATTTTGTCCATGAGTCAATTTTTTTTTGGTTTTTTTATTACACAAATACTCTGGAAGCCTCGAAAGTAGGTAGAGTTTCATTGTTTGGCTACAACGTTTGGGTTGAACTGTATTTTATTTAAGATCTTCTTTGTAAAACATTGATATTAAAACACTGTGGCGCTTAAAATTTTCTTATTTCTGAACCCCCCCCCCCCTTCTCCACTGTATAAAAGTTACCGGGCATATCAATGTTTTACCTAGCTGGAAAATACAGTTCTGCTTCCAGATATTTGTTTAATTACGCAGTAATTTTTTTTTAGTGTCACAAAATGGCGGCAACGTCTTTTAGTTTGCCACAAATGTCACCCAACGCATTTTAATTGGCCACACTTTTTATGATAATGGTTAAGGAGGTCAGGTCATAATTTTTGGGGTAAGAATAAGCGCGTTTGATTTTTTTGCTTCTTGTGTCTAGGATATCACCATCAGGGTTCATAGTCACGTCGTTTCCTTAGCTTGCTGATCTATTTCTCAGACATTTCCGAGTCCATTGGTGAAAAAAAATTTTTATTTAAAATTAACCAAATCCGAATTTTACTGTGGTTAGCAAACAAAACTTACAGGAGTCATAGAAGGCGTGGGCATCGGCGAGGGCAGAGGGGTGGGCATTTCTCTAATTGGCGAAAGGCACTTATTGATTGTGCTTGGTATTTCCAATAAAATTGTGGGAGGGTGCAGGAGATTGTTACTGCTGTTCGAGGAGCGATGAGTTGCCGCGCTAAGAGGATCCAAAACTGGTATCTGCAATGAAAATAATTTTGAAACGGGTTATACAATGGTAAAGAAGTATATGATAAAACAAAGAACTTTAAAGAATGCTTGTCTTTTTCAAATGGACTTAGGGTATTGTATGTAAATTAATTAATTGGATAATCTTTTAATTACGTAACGCACAAATTTAGGGCTATTTACCTCCCTTCGCCAACTTTTATAACACATTAAGAAAAAATATATTTTAATCCATTGCGTGTAACGCAGACCTGAACCCTTCTTTCCCCTAGAGCGTTATGTAATTATGCCCCTAAAGTCCGCTTTCTCCATTTTTATGGGGCAAATACCAATACGTTCTGACTCATTTGTCCCTTTTCCTCTGTTAGTGAGGCAGCAAAAATTGTTGACATTCTTTTTGTTAGAGGGCTAATATTATGATAATATTTATTTGATACCTCAATAGTAGAGCTCTGTTGATGCGTTCCATATCCATGATGTTGAAAGACAGGGCTTTCTGATATGCCGCTTGAAAACGACACTGGTGTGTGCACCGAGGAAGAGGAAGACTCTTCATCACCCACAATGTCATCGTGTGGACTGGATGCTGTAGGCGTAGTGGAGGGGGTAAATCGTAAAGAGGAGGGGAGATTGGCACCTGCAAATTTGAACGAGTCATGAATTAATTAAAAAAAGAGAAATACAATAAATTGTTCTTTTGTTGTCACCGTCAGACCAAGTCCGAAACATTTTTGGAATATTTGCGAGCACGCTGCTCAATTTAAACGAAAAAAAATCGCGTGTACCCGTCCAAGATGTCAAATGTCTCCCAGCCTACTAAAGAAAGGTCAATATCTTGATTCGCTGAGAAAAAAGCGTATTACATTTATCGGTCTGTTCTGGTTCTGGTCATGATCATTTTGTTGGAAGAAGTTTGTCACTACCAAGCTTTGTTTTACCTGCAGAGGTAGATGAAAAGTTTCTGAACATGGCCAAGATCGAATCGGCGCTAGCTGGTTTTTGTTTACCAATAACATTGTTTTTAGTTGGTCGGTGTTTGTTAATCATCAGGTCTGAGATGCTTGAGCTTAAAGCGCTTGGAATAGCAAGATCGGAGCTAGTAAAGCTGCCACTACCTAAAGATAAAAAAGGATACTTAAGTTCATTGAGTAAGTGTTTTCGACTTTTACTGTCTGTCGAGTTCTGAAGCTATAAGACTACTCTGTGAAACTTCAAATAGTATTTTACCCTATTATATTTTACGGCATTAATTCTGACTTTTATAGTTCTTATACTGTGACTTTAAACTAATAGCCGAGAAGTGTTGGCGGCAAAGTTCTAGACCGTTTGAAAGTGGTAGGGTGACTAAGCTCTTGACCAGGCTTATTAAATAAAAATGGGCGACATACCCATTGCTTTATTATGAAATGTCCGCAGCTAAGATCAAATTTGACAAGCTAAGTGATTTTTTTTAATGACTATAACCAAATGCACAAATGGTCGTCGAGTTCAGTGTTGGAATTCTATAGTTTCCAGCTTTGGTGTAGTCCAAACCGCCACTTTAGAATACACATACATATGTACATCCACAAAAACATGGTATATTTCAAGCTCTTCGTACAAATTACACTAAATCTTCTTATGGAAAAACTACAAAATTAAGAAGTTAAAGACATAAAGAGTATCTTAGTTTGTAGAGATATTTACTGTTATTTTAGTTGTATTGCTAAATTCATGCAAAGGTTAAGACTACCTACTCTACCTATTTCTTCTTTCTAATAGAGCAATATATACTTCCATTTATGGTTCTCCTACATTTTTTCCTATATTTAAAATACCTTGATTACTAGACGTACTATTGGGACTTCGGGCGTTAATGCTTGGCGAAGGCGGAGTGCTAGAGGCTCTAGTGAAGGCAAATCCTAATCTAGTAGTTTGCAGAATCCCGTGTTCCATTTCAGAACCTGAGCTCATTTCTGCTGACACCTGTAAAATTATGTTTTTTATAGTTACTGATTTGAAGCTTGTACGCTGAAGACCATCAAGATGAGGATGCAGTTCGACTCTTCGAATGGAAAGTTTTTAGACAAATCAATAAACAGGAAACTTTTATTATTTATTTTTATTATTATTTATTTTTATATAGAATTTTCTTTTGATTTAATTTTATTTTTGCCAGCTGTGTTCATCAATCAATTTTACCTGTAGTTTAAGTTAAATGAATTCAATTGAGAATATAAAAAGGAAATTTGAATAAACCTGAGCTTAAGAAATTGGTATTGATGATGCAAATATCTCGATCGCCTTGGAGCGAGGAAAGTAATACTAAAATAGAGTTGATAAAATATCCAGGCTAATAAAATGTGGACGGCAAACCACTCCAGTTTACTGTTTGCAAGGCTGATTATTTTGATAAAAGAAGAGGTGGAAACATGATTTTGTATAAATTATTCTAGGATAGATTAATCAGTACACAGAAAAATATTAAAAGAAGTAAGTTTTAACTGTTTAGGTATTACACAACACACTTAATTAACTTATATGAAATCCTTATATATTTTATAACCTTAGTATTTTTGAAATAATTTAATATCGGTGGAAATAGTTACAGCTCACTGCAGTTCGTGCTAACTTAAAAGTAAAGAGTTTGAGATAGCTAGTACTGCCTAAAAATTGCCCCAGTGCAGTTTCAAAAGAATAGGAAATTGCTTAGTGCAACATATGTTCGGAGAGCCCGTGGGGGAAAAATATGCACTGCAACACTGAACTTGTCAGTTGCTTAAAAGAATACAAAAAAATTGCACTAATTTTCTTAAAAGAATACGAAAGTTGCACTAGTGACACACCAGCGCTGCACTTTTTTCCCAAAAGAGTTCGACACAAGCGTATTTGACTACAAAGTACAAAGACGTGTCGACTGGAAAAATTAAAAAAGAGCAAAATAAAAACGGTATATTCCATACAAAATCCTTAAATCACAGGAAATAAAAACTGTTTTTAGGATGAAATATATAAAAATAGAAAGAATACTTTTATAGCCTACGCTACTAACTATATATGCGTGACGGGAAGGGAAAAAAGGTGGTGAAATTTTGCTAGGTAGAAAGCTTGATTCAGTCAATATTGAAGTTTGGAGACGAATTTTCGTTCAAAAAGTTTCGAAACAGTGGTTCAATAAATACGTCATTAATATTTGGTGACGTCATTACTTTGTTCGTGGTTATCGTGTTTTTGACCTGACAAAGAATATTCTTGTTTTCATTTTAAAGGATACTACGTGCTCCATCACACACATGCTCAGAAATCAGTGAAAACACAATTCAAAAAATAAAAACAAAACATGCACCACCATTTTCATTTTTGCCGAAGCGTTTGTGGATATCTTTGAAGTTAGCCAATTGACGTAGTCATATTTTGAAACGATGTAAAACCAAGGTCTATAGAGGATAGGTTATATGGTAACTTACTGACCAATCAGAGCTAGTTGTTGAGGCGCGGGAAAGACGTCACCCGGCGTGCCCATTTAAATAAAAAGCATTTAATATAGTAGGAAATCTTCAAGTTTCTTGTGTTTCTTTATTGATTTAAATATAAATATGTTTGTTATTTTTCTTAAAATGTCTCTAATAACAATATTCATAAAATATGTCAACTAAATTTGCATAAACCATAATGAAAAATGCTAGAACTTTATTTAGTACCTTTTTTAAATGGTTTTTGCAGGTGGCCACACTGCACACAGTCCCTCCAGACCGGAATGGGACAATTGGGCGCGGACAACTCGGCGCCGCCACCTGGGCGCCGCGCCGGGCCAACTCGGCACCGGAAAAATTATTTTTTCCAAAAAATCTGCAGATAAAACACAAAAAAAAATCTTTAAAAAATCCTTTACGCAATTTTCTCGAAATTTGGTTTTCATAAGTACAGTTTAATCTATATCAAAGTCGAGTGTTGAAATTTGGTAGTTGTAGTGGTCTGGTAACCTGATAACAATTTACGTTTTTTATTACAAGAATGACGGATCCAAAATGGCGGATTTCTTTATTTTTAAACCGATTTGTCTCAAACTTGAAAGTTTGCAGTGCTTAAGATCATCTAATAAAGTTTTATCTCAAACTTAAAAAAATTATAATGGCGGATCCAAAATGGCGGATTTTCTTATTTATGCACCGATATGGATCAAATATACAACTTGGCGGTGTTTCAAGTCGCTAATTATTATTTTTGACTCAAGCTCATAAAAAAATCAAAATGGCAAATCTAAAATGGCGAATTTCTTTATTTTTAAATCAACTGCTCCCAAATCTTAAAATTTGCAGTTAGAGTTGCCAACTCCCACCGGAGCCAAAGGAGGACATTTTTATATGATCTCACAATAAAAAAAAATTCTAGTGCACGTTCCTTAAAATAAAGCTCTATACGTATAAACATAATATAAAAATTTACTAGGTAGGTACGTATATAGGTATGAATTTTTTAAATTAAAAAAAAATCTTTTTTAAAACACATTTATTAAATAACAGGTACATATATACGAAACATCAACACAAACACCAAACAAATTTTCTTGTTAAATTTACTAATAATACTAATAAGGTAAACCGACCAGTCTTTAACACATTAAGAGCATTTTATTCAGTAAAACAAAAATATAAAGTGATAATTGAGCTTCAAACCGGTTTTATTTGCACTAAAAGATCTATTAGGGTTGGCACGCACGAGACGTTTTTAAACCGCGCGATTGTTTAAACGGGGCGAAATTTGATTAAAACCGCTGCAGAAAAATAATCGCTGGTCCGCCCAGGTACATCTAAAATAGCGCATTCTATCAAAGTGGTGACAACACCGCAGCGGCAGGACGGCAAAATAACCTCTCGTGCGTGCCAGCCCTTAAGGTTTATATGAATAAGCAAAAGCAGTTTTAGCAACAATTTATACCTTTTTCTGATAAGTAGACAAAAAAATAAATGACTAAAAAATATGTTACATAAATACTGCTTTACTACTATTTTTTATTAAACAGGTTAATAGGTACAGTAGGTACATAGATGAGTAGTCAAAATATTAGAATATTTGTAAACAAAAACCGATATTAAAATCAAAACCTAATTAACTCGATCAAAATCTCTATCTTAATAAAAAATATACAAGAAACAAAACTTAAAGCTAAAGAAACATATTTATGAAGCCTCATTATATTGATTTAACATAAATGTCAATAACTGGAAAATGCTATTTAATCAAAGCCAGTAATTGACAGGTAAGCTGAAAGCTTTGAAATGATGCAAGCGAATGTTTTAGGTTATTTACAAGAATCTGTGATATATACCTTAATGTGCAGTACAAAAATCAGACCCGTATTTAAAACACTAAAAGTACAATAAAAATATAATTATACTGCTTACATTTGCTGTTTCTAATTAAAACACAGAAATAAAATACTTACCTCTTTACATCGCCATGTCAAAAACCAATATGTTGTTTAAGAATGAGTGTGCGGATTTGCTGCAGAGTTGAGGTAGCATTGGTAACATGTTTACACAGGAATTTCAAAAAAATAATTTAGAGTTTACTTGAAAAATTAAAACTTAACTAAAGGTGTCAATTACTGGGTGGGTGTCAAAGCTGGTCGGTTTACCGTAACTTCTAACCACTTAACTCTTGGAATAATAACATCTTAGGGTAACTGCTTGAACTTGTACTTATTTTGACTTTTCGCTGCATCTAGTAGCTTTTTATTAGATTTGATAATATCGTAAAACTCTAAGCAACTGCTCTTGGAGTACAGTAACAATAAGTTCCGATTTTATCAAATCCAATAACGCTTTGTTTCTTTCATCTCGCCATTTATTATTCATTATCGAGAAAACTCGTTCTGAAAATGCCGAACTGGCTGGTATGCTTAATGCAAAGGAAACAATTTTAAAAATATTTTCAATATCAGGAATATTTTTAAAAATATATGACCATTTTTGGCTGGTTTTGTAGCTATGCCAAATATCTGTCTTAAAAATCGATTCTTTTCTCAGAATAACTTCATCGAAGAATTTGTCATGATTAATCTTAGTGTCTAAATTTAAAAGTTCCGTTAAATTAACAAACGCTTCGAAAGGAGGAAATGTATTTGGATTTGGGTCTAGGGAAAGATTTCCCAACATAACTAACAGACTATCGTTACCAATATCAAAATGTTTTTCTACATAAATAAGAATCTTCTAGCCTAGTGTATAATCGTTGGTTTTTACAGACGTTCCTCAGCTTGGTTTATTTATTTCTTAAATGTGTTATTTTATATGGATGACAGAGAAAAAAAATGGGGAACAACTATGAATTCGGGTCATTTCTCATGTCTTTTTATCACGTTATTTTTGATTTAAGCACATAATTTTGATAAAGGAGGACAAATGGCGTCCTCCACAGGGTCTGTGGAGGACGGAGGACATTTTGCCTCAAAGGAGGACTGTCCTCCTGGCTGGAAGACGGTTGGCAACCCTATTTGCAGTGCTTGAGAGCACTTAATACAGGTTTATCCTGAAACCTAAAAAAAAAATAAAAGGGCAGATCCAAAATGGCGGACTTTCTTATTTATGCATCGATATGTATCAAATATGGAACTTGACGGTGTGATCCGCCATTTCAATTTTTTTTTAAGTTTAAAGGATAAACCTGCATTAAAGGATCTCATGCACTGCAAACTTTCAAGTTTAAGACAAATCGGTTCAAAAATAAAGAAATCCGTCATTTTGTATCCGCCATTCTTGTAATCACAAACGTAAATTTTATGTTACCAGGGTACCAGAACTCTACACCTACCAAATTTCCACACTCGACTTAATGGATTTAACCCTACTTTACAAAACGAAATTTTCAGAAAATTACGTAAAGGATTTTTAAAAGATTTTTTTGCATAAATAATAATATAATATCTATTTTGTTTTTTATCTGCATATTTTATCGAAAAAAAAATATTTATGTCCGGCCCCGAGTTGGCCCGGCGTTCAGTTGGCCGAGACCGCTCCTGGCGTATTTAACACTTAAAGCAACGAATTCATTAAAATAAATAAAAAGTACTAACTCCAATATAAAACGTATCTTATACCAAATATCCCAAAGGAGCAATGTCTTGGGAAGCTTTTAGCTTCTTAAGTCGGTTAAATTAACTACAAGTAGAAAGTATAAGTAAAATAAAACAAGTATTTACGGTTTTTAAATAAATATAGTCCGAAAAAACACCACCAATGTAAAAAATAAACCTTCGTAGATTAAAAATACTTAAAAATACATGTAAACAATGCGCTCTAATCAAATTGTGGCACTCGAAATGACGCGCTGTCCCTTATCTACATCCTCTACATATACTCTATACCATTATCTTTGAGATAACTTTTGACTGTGTCACTTGTTATCAAGAAAAAAGCTGCCCAAGGGTGCACAGGTCCGGATTCAGACTAGACGAAAAATAAAGTTAGGGATCGTTCACAAAGTAGACTAATATAGACGTAACAGGGTATTTTTAAAGTATGTGGTGCTCCTTTGAGTAATTTAAAGAAAAGCTCTTACTAAAAAACATGGAAATAATGCATTAGGGGTCGTATTTTTAAGGGTGACAAAATAAAAAAACGATCATAATACCTATAATCGTTTAGTCAACTTCGATGAAATTTGGCAGTGCTGTTTGTAGTGACAAGAGAGGCACTACTTAGATTAAAATAATTAAGTCCAGTGATGTGCCGAAGCACATCGTGAACAATATTTTTGAGAAAAAAATATGCGTTACTAAATATTTTCCAAATTCGGTTTTTTTTTCTTTTATTTGATTAAATAACTACAAACACAAATTAGTCGGATTTTTTTTCCATGATTTGTTTTAGAGATAAAAAATATAAAGCACTTTATTGCAAGTCCGCATTCCATATTTAGGACATGATAATAAAGTGTTTTTTTTTATCTCGAAAACAAAGTGCGATGCGAAAAAACTTATGAAGTAAAAAAGTTGTATTTTGGATTTGCTTAGTTATAAAAAAAATACACAAAATAAAAAATTGTCAGTGGCGCACAACCGATTTTTTTTAACGTTTGACACACTGTACGTTAAAAACCTTATATTTCGAGCCCATATGTATATGAATACTTTATTTTGTCTAAAAAAGCTATTATTAGCATTTATTCCGAAAATGCTAATAATAGTTTTTTTGAAAACTGAATAAAACTTAAAAAAACATGATTTTTTTTCGTGATCCTAAAAAATAACCACAATTTATGGATGCCAATTAAGTGCTAACCGTGGACTTGGCCCATAATTTAGTTTTCTACAATAAAGTTGATTACATACTTTCTGTAAAAGGCTTACCTTTTGAGAAAATGACATAAAACTTAATAATTTCGGTTTATTGTGTATACCGGGTGGGCCAAAAAAACAGGACAATTTTTTTTCATTATAACTTTTAAATTATACAATCGATTTTAATGGGACAAACTGCACTTGGCAGAGAATTAATCAGAGTTTTAACTAAATGTATTTTTTTGGCCTCTATCTTAAAATCCAAGATGACGGACTAAATTAAAATGTACCCTTCAAAGATGCTCGTTTATTCTCGTGTTGCGAACATGTCTTAATTACTTTTTTAAATTAGTAAAAAAGATGCATTCTTGCCACGCACAACAAGGTACGAATGAGCAAAATCGGTTCAGTGGTCTAAAAAAATATTTTTGTTTCAAAATGGTGTGTTTATTCTTAGTTTCCAAAAATGTTTCAGTTTTTTTTAAATTTATAAAGAACCGCTACTTTTCCTTTACACAACGAGGTACAAATTAGTAAAATCGGTGTGGTGGTTCTGAAAAAATCTATTTTTGTTTCAGCCCTTGTTTTACAGATTATACGATTGCATTGCCAATCCTGTCTGCGTTCATTTCCTTATAAATTCGTTATTACTAAACCAATTTTAGAGAAAATAAAAAAAAAATCATGTTGAGAATTGATTTCTTTTTAAAGATCTTGATCAAAGATTATCGGCATTTTAGAATTTAAGATGTCGGACAGAATCAAACTTGATTCTTTAATATGGCGTGCTTATTCTTATTTTCCGAAAATGTTTTAGTTTTTTTTTTAATTTATAGAAAAACATTACTTTTCTCCCGCATAAAGATATAAAAATTAATGAAGTACTTTTCTATAAATTAAAAAAAAAACTAAAACATTTTCAGAAAATAAGACTAAACACGCCATTTTGAAGAATCAATTATGATTCTGTCCACCATCCTAAATTTTAAGATGTTAATAAATTTTGATCATGATCTTTAAAAAGCAATCAATTCTCACTAGGATATTTTTTATTTCATTAAAATCGGTTCAGTAGTAATGAATTTATAAGGAAATAAAGGCAGACATGATTGGCAAGGCAATCGTATAATATTCAAAACTTTGGTTAAAACAAAAATATATTTTTTTAGAACCACTAAACCGATTTTGCTGATTCATACCTTGTTGTGTCTGTCAAGAATGTTGATTTTTTAGTGATTTAAAAAAATTCTTAAAACGTGTTCGCAACACAAGAATAAACGAGCATCTTTGAAGGGTACAATTTTATTTCGTCCGCCATCTTGGATTTTGAAATGACGGACAAAAAAATGTATTTGTTCAAAACTCTAATTAATTCTAAGTACAGTTTTTTCCATTAAAATCGATGGTATAGTTCAAAAGTTATAATAATAAAAAAATTGTCCGGTTTTTTTGGCCCACCCGGTATACTATGAAACCTACATAGGAAACGGGTGTACACGAGGGGTGATTAGCTGCCCACAGTAGGTGTACAGAAATTGTCTACCGGACTCCACAGGACACATATAGAGTTTTTGAGATATTAAAATTTTTTATAACTTAAGATATAGGTACTTTTTAATCTATCCACATTATCTATTTAAAACCAAATATAATATACAACTGTACTTTTACTTACCGTATATAATTTAAATACACACCCAAAATTTAAAAAATTTAACTTTAAACAAAATTTTCGTTCACTTCACAAATGCTTGTTTATAGAAAAATCTCAAATAAACAAAATAGCAAAATGTAAATAGATACGGAACTGTCTTTTAGACATACAGCACCTTGGATTAATCCCATACTTATATTGATTTAGCACCGGATCAACTCAACTGCGATTCATCTCTTTTTAACATGCACTGGCCGCGCGCATGCTATCAAGAGGATTAAATCGCTGGATAAGCTAAGCTTTGTGAAACGAATATTCAACATGTATACGTCTATCTCTATTAGCGCATTGAAATTGTGTATTAAATTGTCTTTTTTATGAAATTATTCAAGAAAAACGATTGACTCCTAACCAAAGCAAGCAATTTTTTGATCTTTACCTTGCTATGCTATGGTCTGAAAAAAAGTTATCTCAAAGATAATGGTATAGCCTGTACCTTGAGGTAAAACCTCGTTTTGAAACTATTGCTAAAATCACACCTTTTTTGAGGTTTTCTGAAAAATCAATATATTCTAATTTTTTTATTAATTAATTTAATTGTTTTTTAATTTTATTTAGTTTTTACTAGGTAAAACCTCGTTTTAAAACTATTGCTGAAATCACACCTTTTTTGACGTTTGCTGAGAAATCAATATTATATTCTAATTTTTTTATTAATTAATTTAATTGTTTTTAATTTGATTTAGTTTTTACTAAAATATTGACAAAAAGTTCACAATTTGCACCTCTGTGAATGGTATTTTATCGTATAACGCCCATAAATTCGAAAATATTGTCACGTGGGGGTCACCAATTGATGACGTTTTGATGAGGTTTTTATTGAACCACTGTTTCGAAACTTTTTGCACGAGAATTCGTCTTGGGTCTCGGTAAGAAGGACAAAAGTTGTCAAACATGTCATTTGGATTCTTCGAAACAGGGCGAACAAGCAGTGCTAGAGTAGAGCATCAGGCGCAAACTACGTAAAGGGCATCATTTATTCTATCGTATTAATTGATATGTTTAGCTGTGTTGTAGCTGGAAGATTTTGGTTGTTTATGTTACTAAGCAAAGGTCGACAAAATACACATATTGGAAATCCATAGGAAACAAGAATGCATAGTATCGTAAGAATAAGACAGTGAGCAAGTAAAGGTTATTGAGTCAGATTCAAGTCATTAGTTCCTTTTAAGGATGGTTTGGAAAATGGTTGCTAGACATATAACGTTATTAGAGCAAAGCTTAGTTACTAAGCTGGCGTCTAGGAAGCTAGAATTGTAACCATTGTAAGGAGGATAAAGAAATTATCACTACAACAGTACTAAAGCAAATTTTAAAATTCAAAAAGGAAACTCGTACTTAAAAGCGACTTTTGTGTGATTAGCTCTCATGCGCAAGAGAGAGAGAGAGAGAGGAAGTAGAGGAATTTGTTTCTGGTTGGTTTTCTAACCTACTACAGGTAGCATCCCCATCGTACGTTTCTGTGTGTTTCACGTTATCAGTTGAGAACAACTTATCATAAGTTGGCGTACCTGTAACCAGACCCAAATCCCTATACGTGGTTTCCTATGGTAATATAGAAGTGTAATAAAGTACTACTATCACGTAACGTTATCTATCTACAGCACCAGGATACAGGTAAGAAGCGTGACAGGTGCAAGCAGGATTGAGATTCGGTCAAGAAGCTTGGCAATTGCAAGCAGAAACAAAATTTGGTTTGTAATTTGACGGTTAGAAGAGCAATGATTAAAATCATTTTTGAATTGTTTAAAGGTTTATCAATGATTTCTAAATATTTATCAATTTTCACAAAATTAATAATGTTAAAACTTTTAAATAAACCATAACATTTTGACAATGCTAAAAACAAAATTACCGAAAATCTTGAGCAAACGAAAAGAAACTTAACTTATAATTATTATTACTATACTTACTTTGTTAAGAAGCCTCGCAAAAGTAACCTTCTTTTCAAGCTTAGGATCGTTTAAAGCGGCTAAAGCTGGATCGCCTTCACAAAGCTTGGTTTCTGTAATAGCAGTATTCGCTGAACCATTATGTGTGCCAACAGGGGGTTTTGATTCGCTAAGCTGGATAAGTTCACCTAAACTAACTTTTCTGAAAGAAAAAAAAAACAGCTTTAATACTATTGGATTTTATACTTAAGCTTAAACTAAAGTGGTTTTAATCCAACATTCTTTTGCTGATTTTAAAAATGATATTCTGTTGCTGACCTTGGAACCAGAAACTGACAAAATCCATAAACGACAATACAACCTAAATGTTTCAAAGAGCTTTATTGAAACCTTAATTAATCAATTCAGGTATTTCCGGTTGCAGATGCAGGTGTAGATCTCAATCCGTTAATTGTTCATATCCAAAAAGAACTTATGCAAAGAAAAAACGACTAATTTTTGCGACGTTTAACAAAAAAGAACTTAAATACAATATTATCAAAAAAGTGTTCAAAAAGCAATTCACTCTATCTACACGTATTGCTACCAACTGAAAATATTAATTAGCAATATAATTTCCCAAAAAGTTACATTTCTGCCCCTTCCCTAAGATACTGGGACCTTTCAGAAATATTCTAAATTACTTTTGATGGACAGAATATCTATTTCTTAGAATGTAAACAATTAAAAGGAAATCCAGAAAAAATATTAGAACTTGAATAAAAGAAGCAAATGAAAAGTTGTTTTAAGAAAAATGCAAACAAAGAAATGCTGTCCACCAAAGCAAATGAGTTAAATAATTTTTAGCCTACATAAGAAAAAAAATTGACATGTCTTGATTGCGTATAGACCAAGCCAGCAAAGGCCAACGGTTTAGCGACCGGTACTGGTTAAGCCCGCTTCTTTAAGATGCAGTTCTGGTAATAAAAGGGTGGTTACCAACCCTCTGCTAGGGAAGTTTTTTTATATTATTTGCTAAAAAATTATTTTCCTGAAAGTTTTTTACCCTCTTGATATTTTCGAAACAAGTCTTTAATTTTTGTTGAATGTTTTAAAATAAAACTATTGAGTATGCTGTAGTTTTTGCTTTTGAAGGTTCACAAATATGTCGCGATTGCAAGGGTCTTGCTCCATGTCAAGCGGGCTTTATAAAGAAACTAGTAACGTTTATTTGAATGCCAACGAACGTTTGATAACCATCGCCGAATCTCGATCGTTGGCCTTCGTTCTCCTTCTTTGACTTGGTTTGTATGTATGCACCTTTACAAAAACGTTCAAACACCATAATACATTAATGAACTCCTTGACACTATTAAAAACATTTTTGAACAAAGCTGACGTCCTTAGAATTTACAGTGAGGAAGAGTTAGCGGGAAATAAGGAGGAGGTTAGAGATTCTCATACCCTTCTTTATTTTCTGGCGACGCGACGTTTCAACGGTTGTTTTTGTTCTTTTTGAAGCTACAAATAAATACATTAAAAATGTAGATAGTAAGTTTTTTTCTTGTTACAATCACAATGTTGTTATATATTCAGAAAATGTAATTAAATTAATAACTTTTAATGCATAATATATATTTTTTCCTATCTATTTTAATTTATTATATATATTTTCACAGCTTTAATTGTCTGGGGGCACGGCAGTGCGCCGTCAAGTTCGCGCGGAAACTACTGTACCATATTTTCTTAAAACATTTCAGCCCATATTTGACCTACCTAACACTACTTTTTTTTCTTTAACTAACTTTATTATCAATAAATTTATGCCATATATCTAATATCACAGGTAAATAATAATGTTTTATTTTATTAGAATCTATAAATTTTCCTAGATACCAGTTGTAGTATAAGAGCCCAGTAGGATTTTGGGCTTGAATTGCAAACCGATACTCATATATTTTAATCGATTCGTCATAAGACCATGTTCCAAAAAAATGGAGATACCTGCGAAAATCCTGCATAAACAACTCGCCATCTTTGTTTAAAGATGGCGAAAAGGAGTTTGAATCAAATGAACGTAACTTTTTTATTATGACATCGATTTTACTCAAACAAATTGTGATTAGCTTCTACTATAACGATCTCTCCAAATCACTATCAATACTCTGTTTTTTATTTGTCTCTTTGCTATAAATTCTGTAAGTTCCTCAAATATGCTGTTTTTTTTTGGATTTTTTGATTTTTTAAAGAAAACCACTGGATTTACAAAAAAAAACATAAAAAATAAGAAATATGCAGATTGTTAAGATGTATTCATTGTGGGTCTGATATTTGCTGCAGATTAAGCGGTTCTCGAGTTACACTTAAAAAACCTCTAAATTGGCTCCAGGTACAAAATTTTCATATTTTCACCAAAGTGATGAAAGTTACCAAAAACTATACAGATCGAAAAAGGATATCAAGCTTAATAAGAAACGGCTATTAGTTTCAAACAGAAACTGATACTAAGGTGGATATGGCGGCTTAAACATGGCCGAAGCGTAATTTACAATTTTATTTTTGAGGGTAATTTTTTTACGTAAAACGAACCCCTACGGGGTCAAAGTGTACCCCCGCTAAAAGGCAATTTAATTATCTTTAAAAAAGGATATCACACTTTTTGTCGCAAAGTTAAAAGTTTTCCTGAAAAACACAAAAAATATGCGGCATACATAATTCGATGTTTTCGTTCCATAGAAGTACGACAATGGCATGGGTCCATTAAGGGAAAAAACAATTTATGCACAGATAAGCGAATCCCAGTTACATATTTAAATTCAGCGTCAAAAATCTTACAAAAAACATATTTGATACTTTTCTCTTAAATTGACAGGTGGTCACGTGATTTTGACAACTTCTTAACGGTTTGAGCTAGAGACTTGGTTCTTTTTTTTTATTTGTAGACAAAAATGTCCGATCAAAATTAATCACCACTGGCATGTTTTTATTGACAGGGTGTCTCAAAAATCCGGGTCTACCCAAATATCTGCTGAACTATTGCAGATAACTGAACCATATAAAAAAGTTATATTTATATTTTAGCTATTTATTCGATTTTTGTTTCCTAAAAAAACACTCTGTATTCTGAAAAACGGAGCAATGTCGGACTAAAGTAGGTGGCTTTTAATTGAACTGACCTTTTATAGACACAGACTGTATAAGTAATTTATTCATATTTCCGTGCTTTTTCATGTTTTTCCCGGGTATGCTGTAATTGACCAGAGGCAAACAACCAAATCCTTAAACTACATGGCAATACCAACAAAAAAATATGTGTCAAAAATTCCACGTATGGGGGATGGCGGGTATAGCTATATTTCAAAATTTGTAAAAAATAGTAAAAGAATAAGTTTGACAGTCGATAGAATTTGATAGGTTTTTTAGTATAGGCAAGGGACAGTTGGCGTACATGGTTTTTCAAAGACCTTTAAAACAAGATATCTCTCAATAGGGTTGTTGTTTAAAACAACAAACTTGTAAATTTTGACAAAAACTGAAAAAATTAGTTTTGACAGTCCATAGATTTTGACAGATTTGATTGTGTAGACAATTAATGGCTATATCAAAATATGTATTTAATTGTCAAATACCTTTAAAACGAGGTATCAATCGATAAGGATTTATAATTAAAATTTTTTAAGTTGATCGCCCCTGTGTCGCCCCCTAATGCAGGGGCAGCACAACCGCCTCTTCATAAAATAGATCTCTTGATGTTAACGATTACTGCCAAATATGGTTCAGTTATCTTCAATAGTTCAGAAGATGTTTAAGTGGACTCAGAGTTTTGGGATACCCTGTATATATATTATATATATATATTATATATATATATATATATATATATATATATATATATATATATATATATATATATATTGTTTTCGCTCACTCTCGTGGCATCTCCTTCTTACTCTCTTGGCTAATTTTAGTGCCAGGAAGAGCAGAAATAATAGGGGCCTATTGTAATAAAGCCAGCAAGCCGGGCACTATTCTGACATTTTCGCATTAAGAGAACAGCTGTCTTCTGTCAAAATTAGGCCTTTGTGTATTATAAGAGCCAAAAGTAATAGTACCGCCACTATTAATGGAAAATATATGACTGGATTTATAAATTCGACTTTGGTATGTCAATTTTAAAAGATCAACTGTCAGCTTTCAATGCGAATCTGTCAGAATAGTGCCCGGCATAATTAGTGCCTGGCACTATTGCAATAAGTCCCTAATGCAAAAAATAAGGGACTTTAATCTTAGTAACCAGCTCAGGAAAGGAAAGACCTCGGGCAAGACTGCATTCCCGGCCGTTTTAACAAACAGTAAAAATAAAGAGCCCTCAAAAAGTTGCCGACAAATTCAGTTGAAAAGGGTACACTAGAAGATTATAACCAATAAACCAAAACATATTAACAAGACTTATTTTATAATAATTTTTAATGGGTTCAAAAAACGTCATATAGAAATACCGGTATATGATACCGGTAACAGCGTTAGTATAAGTTTTTGTGTTTGCCTCTCTGAGAGGGTATATGAAAAAACCTTTTAAACTGATGTAACTCGTAAACGAAATGATCGATGGCTGTTTCGTTTTATCCATTTATCAGGGAAAATACTATGAATTTACTTTTTTAGGTGAAATAAAGCAAATATTTACCTGTAGATAAGCAGGTATACTAAAACTAAAAGAAAAGTTTAGGCCTATTAAATATAGTATGTATTCCAGATACATTTACCTACTTATTTTATGGAGATTTATGTAAAAAATACAACTTTGGATAAATGTAAAAAAAGCAAAAACTAAAAATTGTCTTTATTATTATATATTTATTTATTGCTCGACATTACAAAAACCCCTGTAAATAGTTTTAACTCCTATAGAGCATCTGTAGCATTTTAACCAAAATTGTATTTCTTACACAGTTTTCGAAATCGAACTTTATCTGAGACACCCTGTATATTATTTCAGTGTTAAAAATTCATGGATAACGAAGTTAGAAATAGTGCCAATTGAAATGGAGATAAAAAGTGACAATTAGGGATAAAAACTGGCAGAACGGTCCTAAAAAGAAGCACGAAAAGTAGCGTATAAAGCATTTTTTTTTCTTGGCGAATTGTAGAGGGTGACACCAGTTTTAAATAAAAGTTTCACTTCAGAAATACTACCGCAAGAACAAAGGGAAATATAACAATATCAACATTTTTATCAGAAAATTTCAAAAAATTAATTATGCAACAGTTAAAATATCGAAATGCGGATTCGACTAGTTATAAAATTTGTTTTGGGCGCCAGGTGGCACCGTATTCAAAATTTTTAAAAATATGTTTTGTCGTCAAAATTGGATAATTTTGTCTACAAATCAAAAAAAGAACCTCTAGAAGAAGACTAGTTATAAAATTTGTTTTGGGCGCCAGGTGGCACCGTATTCAAAATTTTTAAAAATATGTTTTGTCGTCAAAATTGGATAATTTTGTCTACAAATCAAAAAAAGAACCTCTAGAAGAAGTCTCTAGCTCAAACCATTAAGTTGTCAAAATCACGTGACCACCTGTCAATTTAACAGAAAAGTATCAAATATGTTTTTTGTAAGATTTTGACGCTAAGTTTAAATATGTAACTGCGGGTTCGCTTATATGTGCATAAATTATTTTTTCCTTAATGGACCCATGCCATTGTCGTGCTTCTATGGAACGAAAACATCGAAATATGTATGCCGCATATATTTTGTTTTTTTCAGGAAAACAACTTTACGACAAAAAGTGTTCTATCCTTTTTTAAAGATAATTAAATTGTCTGTGAGGTACATTTTAACCCCATAGGGGTTCGCTTTACATAAAAAAATTACCCTCAAAAATAAAATTGTAAATTACGCTTCGGCCATGTTTAAGCCGCCATATCTACCTCAGCATCAGTTTCTGTTTGAAACTAATAGCCGTTTCTTATTTAGCTTGACATCCTTTCTCGTTCTGTATAGTTTTTTAGTAACTTTCATTTCTTTGGTGAAAATATAAAAATTTTGTACCTGGGGGTAGGTATAGGCCAATTAAGTGGTTTTTTGAGTGTAACTCGAGAACCGCTTAATCTAGAGCAAATATTAGACCCACCATGAATACATCTTAACAATCTGCATATTTTTTATATTTTATGTTTTTTTTGTAAAACCAGTAGTTTTCTTGAAAAAATCAAAAAACCTAAAAAAAATAGCGAATTTGAGGAACTTACAGAATTTATAGTATAGAGACAAATAAAACACAAAGTGATTTGGAGAGGCCATTATAGTAGAAGCTAATCACAATTTGTTTGGGTAAAATCAATGTCATAATAAAAAAGTTACGTACATTTGATTCAAACTCCTTTTCGTCATCTTTAAACAAAGATGGCGGGTTGTTTATGCAGGATTTTCGCAGGTATCTCCATTTTTTTTGGGATATGGTCATATGACGAATCGATTAAAATATATGAGTATCGGTTTGCAATTCTAGCCCAAAATTCTACTGGGCTCTTAGACTATTGCAATTTATTTTCCTTGATGAGCTTAAGTCGTTGTGCTCGAATTATGTCTAAAAAGTCCTGATTTTTCCCATCGATATTGTAAAACAGGAAGGCACAACAATAAAAAAACCACACATTTTGATCTTGTTTATCACGAAATGTCACTTGTAACATTTTACCACACTGCGAGACTATTTCTAAATCTTCTTTAAATAGACGATTTAGTAAACTTTTTACTCAGTTCTAAATAATGAGACTATTCCCACAATTTATTACGCGGTGTATAAGAGTATCAATATAGTTGCAAAGACTGCAAATGTCATTTTGACTCATTCCATGTCTTTTGGTTTTCTCTGCTACTGGAATAACTTCATTACTATACACATTGCTACGCCATTTTGTAGGCAGCACGGGGTTGGATAAAAAAGACCAGATTTTTTTCCAGTTTAAGGATGGATATTTTTCCTTTAAATGGGGTGACACTTACTTGATTCATTATATTGTCGTGAATACTTTTTGTTGTGATGTTATCATTTTTATTAAATATAGGGTTAAATCTTGACATTTGAGACTTAATTTTTTTAATGTAATTATTTCTCTGTAAATTATTTTCAAAGATTAAGTTTACGTTTGATTTAAACCATACTGTGCTATAGTTGGGAGCCTAAGCCACTTTTGTCTGCATTTTTGCGTACCGTAATGATACTTGGCACGATTATAGGACATATATAACTTTTATTTTAAGCAATAAAAAATAAATTGATTTATTTTCTTTCAAGAAATAAAAAATAATATATATTTTTTTAAATTTATGGTGTGGGTGTTGAGTAGAAAAAAAAATTACAGGAGATTAATTATGCAGGATACGGCGATAAAATTTATTGTGGGTATAAACAGTTTGTTTCCCTTAAAAAAAATTGCTGGACGGGTGTGACATATACTCCGGGCGTCGGGTGATCCTGGGGGTCCTTCATGCAAAGATATTAAAAGAAGACCAAAAACTCAGCTCAGAGGATGTAAGAGGATTAAGTACCAACATGAATTCAGTTCACAAACATCTTGAAGAACAAAGAACTGACATCCTTGTTCTCACTGAAACTAAAATCAGTTCTGCAACACCTATTGTAAGCTATCTTTATCCCGGCTATGACCTACACCACCGATTTCGACATAATTTTGGGATCTGTGTGTACATTAAAAATGACCTTTTATGTCATCGAGAGGAGAAGCTAGAACCAGCGAACCTCGATATCATATGGCTAAAATTCACCTCAAAGTCATCGACCAAGTTCATCTGCTGCCTCTACCGACCGCCAAGTAACACCGAGTGCGAAAATTGTTTTTTAGGCGATTTCAACGTCCACAATATACCCTGGCTAAAACACCACAACAAAACAGATAATGAAGGCAGGGAAGCAGAAGCTTTTGCCATAAGTTCTGGTCTAACGCAGCTTGTCGATGAACCTACCCGTATCTCAGAAAGGGGTGAATTTGCAGCGCTTTTAGACTTGTTCCTACTACAAATCCTGACTCGTACATAATTCAAGTAGATCATCCACTTGGTTCATCCGATCATAAACTTATAATAATAAAGTGCGAAATGCTCATACCACCAAGCCAACAATCACTTCCTCGTAAAATGTGGCACTATAAATCGGCAACATGGAATGACCTTAAACAGTTTTACCTGGATTTTCTATGGCAAGAGGTTTGCTTTGAAACAGCTGATCTCACTATTTGCTGTAATGAAATAACAAAAGTAATCTTATCTGGAATGGATTCATATATCGCACATACAATAAAACGCAGAGCAAATGGAAAACCTTGGTTCAACAGCCAGTGTCAAATGGCTGCACAGATAAAACACAGAGCATATAACCTTTGGAAACGACAACAAACCGCTCAAAACCACACAGAATTTATAGAAGCCAGAAATAGTTGCAAAATTACTATTGACGCCGCCAAAAAAACATACAATCAAAGAATGAAAAACAGGTTGCTGAATTGTCCAAGTAGTTCTAGGTCCAACCAAAAGGTCTCTTGCAAAATTGGATCAAACTTCACCAACTCATCCATACCACCACTTATAGATAAAAATACTCACTTAGCCACAACATCAGAGGAAAAAGCCAATATGCTGGCCAAAATCTTTTCCTACAACTCAAACCTAACAGTGCCAAATGGAAAAACTCCACCGTTCATTCAAAAGGTTTCCAACAGTATGCCAGAGGTGGTACCCTTTTGTCACAGAGAAATACGAAAATCCCTTAAAAAGTTGGATACAAACAAAGCAATGGGTCCAGATGGCATTCCCGCGATAGTACTCAAAAATTGTGCTAACGAACTCACCCCAACTTTCGCTAAATTATTCAATTTATCTTACAGGCAAGGAGTATATCCATCATCATGGAAGTCTGCCGCAGTACAACCTATTCCAAAGAAAGGAAAACAGACAGATCCGTTAAACTCTAGACAGCGGCGTAGCGTGCCCGAAAGGGCGGGGGGGGGGGGGCGACAGCTAAAAAGGGCGCCTCTGAAAACTGATGAAAAATCTTATGGCAAAAAAAAAACCAAAATGTCAAAAAGGCGCCTCTCACAAATCAAAAAAAAAAGGTCATCATATGTCAGGGGGCGGCCGATAAGTCACAAGGGCGCCTCTGACGAATCTTGCAACTAAAAAAAAAAAAAAAGGTCATCCTGTATGAGGGGGCGGCCGATACGTCACAAAGGCGCCTCTCCCACCTATGGGGCGCCACTACCCTCGGGGCGGGGGGGGGCGACGAACCCCCCGCGCCCCCCCCCCCCCACGCTACGCCGCTGACTCTAGACCAATTGCTCTACTTCCGGTGATATCAAAGGTAATGGAAAGAGTTGTGAACAATCACCTAACCAAGTACTTGGAAAAGTACAAAATTATCAACGACAAGCAATACGGATTTCGAAAATATAGGTCAACTGGCGATTTACTTACATACGTCACTCACTTACGGCAAAAAGCGATTGAGTTACGGGGCGAAACAAGAACAATTGCCTTAGATATATCTAAAGCATTCGATAAAATCTGGCATGAAAATCTGCTCAACAAGCTCAATGCAATGGGATTTTCGCCGAAACTTTGCACTTGGTTTGAAAGTTACCTTAATGATAGATCCATTTATGTTGCACTGGATGGCCGGAACTCCACCTCTTACCAATTTAATGCTGGTGTGCCACAGGGAGCAATCATTTCGCCAACACTTTTTCTGATTTACATAAATGACCTCATAGATAAAACAGTAAATCCACTTTATTGCTTTGCAGATGATGGCAATGTAGTCTCCTCAGTCATACCACCCACTCAGTGTCTATAGTCCAAATTATACGCATTTGTAATGACGTTATTTTTGTTTATCTTTGTTTAGTATATTATAAACAGCGGTGACGATAAACTTTTAAAAAAAGTAGTGTCTATGATTTAACTAGGTAAGTAATTGGGTATGTGAAGTATCCGTCACTGTCAATCAAAAAACATTAATTGGCAGAAATATCTACGCCATACGTTTTTTTTCTCATCTGGTGACGTCATTACAAATGCGTATAATTTAGACTATATCCGCATGTAAATTCCATCATCTTAGACTAACTCAAATATCGCAGATAAATAACGACCTGGAGATAATAGAGGACTGGACCAACAAAAACCTTGTACAGTTCAACGCGCAGAAAACCCAAGCAGCCCTGTTTTCAAAAAAGACCAGCACCGGTGAGCCAAACATCATGCTATCTGGAAGTGCTGTCACATTGCAGAGCCAGTTGATCATCTTAGGAGTCACTGCAGAGACCAACATGTCTTGGCACGGTCACGTGGCAGATATAGCTAAAAGGGCGTCCCAGAAGCTTGGAGTGCTATTTCGTACAAGACATCTGTATACACCAAGCCAACTGCAGACACTCTACAAAGCCCAGATTCGACCAACTATGGAGTACTGCTCACATATATGAAGTGCGGCACCCAAACATACCTTATAGTCCAGGAGCCAGCGCAAAAAGTGTGCAAGAGTTTTCTGAAGGCTAATATTTTCAAGACGGGTTCAACTTTAGTGATTAAAAGCTAGTGTATAGTCAGCAGTTACAGTTCCGGGACACCTGGCGGCGGGACGGGCGCAAAGTTGTAATTTTTAATATTATCCCCAAACTGTTTTCTGAAGGCTCAAAATCTGTACAAAATGAGCAAATATAATACAAAACAGAAATCTAACAGCCGAATAAGGGGACACATAGAGTCAGCGCTACTCCATACTTGTCAGAAAAATGTCTTGACCAAAAGTGTTTTCTGAAGGCTGAAACTTTTTTAAATAATAGTAACAACTATGAAGTTAATAAAAAATACAGTCAGACTCCTCTGCGATAGAACTACTTTAGTCAGCAGCCGATACAAGTGTACGTGGGCACTGCGCGCATCAGTACTATTAGCATAGAGTAAGTAATACATACAGAGGTCCGAAGCTTACGTAGCGCGAGGCGAACCGGTTTGATCACAGGCTTTTGTCTTCACGCAAAACTCTGAAATCAAATTGGGTTTCCCCTCGGGAAGTTGCCGGTGTTACCAAGAAGGATGTATTTCTCTGTAAAAATATGCTGTCCATCGATCGATTGGTGACCTTGAACAGAAAGTATATAACGCTATGTACTTTGTGCCTCGAGCCTTCGCGCGTCGCCTTGATTCAGTCGACGTCTGGCTTTCAGCGGTATTACATCTGTTATACAAGACTTTGCGCGGCAATGAAAGTTTTCTCCTCTCACGAAGTAAATAGCCTATCGATGGTCTAACTGCAATACCCCGTATCTAACATTTTGATCATTTTTAGATTATTTGTGATTTAGGCCAAATGAGCTGGCTACTTTCATAGTGTATAATACTATAAGACATTATATGCGTGGGAAATGACAAATATAGCAAATATATTTTTTTATACCCAATAACCCTAACCGAACCTATATGTGTTACCTAAACTGTTTTTCGCTATATAGCAAATAAATTTTTTTATACCCAATAACCCTAACCGAACCTATATGTGTTACCTAAACTGTTTTTCGCTGCCCCTGTAAAGTTTCATTTTTTCAGATACGGGATATTGCAGTTAGGCCATCGCTATACTGCCGTCAAAAGAAAAAACCACGTATTCAACAAAATCGCTATTTTCAGAAAATGAAGGGTAAAGTTTTGGATGCAAGTAAAACACAAATTTATTTTCCGGAATAAAACTGCACTTGATAGAGAATTAATCAGAGTTTTAACCAAATATTTTTTTTTGTCCGATGTCTCAAAATCCAAGATGGCGGACTTAATTAAAATGTACCCTTCAAAGATGCTCGTTTATTTTTGTGTTGCGAACATGTTTTAATCACTTTTTTAAATTAGTTAAAAGGCTGCATTCTTGCCACGCAGAGCAAGGTATGAACTAGCAAAATCGGTTCGGTGGTTCTAAAAAAATATATTTTTGTTTCAACCATTGTTTTGCATATTATGCGATATCCTTGCCAATCATGTCTGCATTTATTTCCTTATGACTTCATTACTACCAAGGGCGCACCCAGGGGGGGGGGGGCGGGGCCCGCCCCCCCCCCAAGCCTATGATTTTTGTATATATTTTTCACATATTTCATAAATAAACACGAAAAATAGCATGAAATACGACATTATGAGGCCTCGGGCCCCCCCCAAGACATATTCCTTGGTGCGTTACTGTTACTACTAAACCGATTTTGATGAAGTAAAAAACATCCTGTTGAGAATTGATTGCTTTTTAAAGATCATGATCAAAATTTATCGCCATCTTAAAATTTAAGATGGCGGACACTGCGGACAGAATCATACTTGATTCTTCAAAATGGCGTGTTGATTCTTATTTTCCGAAAATATTTTAGTTTTTTTTTAATTTGTAGAAAACCACTACTTTTCCCTCACACAACGACGTACAAATTAGTAAAATATCTGTGTGGTGGTTCTCAAAAAATCTATTTTTGCTTCAACCATTGTTTTACAGATTCTACGATTGCATTGCCAATCCTTCTGCATTCATTTCCTTATAAATTCGTTATTACTAAACCAATTTTAGCGAAATAAAAAAAATCGTGGTGAGAATTGATTGCTCTTTAAAGATTCTTATCGAAATTTTCCGCCATCTTGGAAATTAAGATGTCGACCAGAATCATACTTGATTCTTCAAAATGGCGTGTTTATTCTTATTTTGCGAAAATGTTTTAGTTTTTTTTTTATTTATAGAAAAACACTATTTTCATCCCGCATAAAGAGGTACAAATTAATAAAATCGGTGTAGCGGTTCTTACAAAATCGGATTTTTTTTAACCATTGTTTTACAAATTATACTTGTCTGCATTTTATAAATTCATTATTACTAAGCCGATTTTAGTGAAATAAAAAACATCATGCTGCAAACTTTAAAGATCAATCAGTTTGCGCCATGATGTTATTTATTTCACTAAAATCGGCTTAGTAATAATGAATTTATAAAGAACTGAATGCAGACAGGATTGGCCATGCAATCGTATAATTTGTAAAACAATGGTTAAAACAAAATCAGATTTTGTGAGAACCAACCAAGCTTGTTTTTATTTTAAGGATGTGGTGTTAATACATTAGTTAGAGCAAAAAATTTAAAAAGGCTCTCCCTTTTCGGTCTAGAAAATAATCAAAAAGTGACGCCTTATATTTGAAAAAATTAGTTGCTTTGTATAACTTAAACCATATATAGGGCGGCTCAAAAATATATTGTGTTTTACAAAAATATATTTTTTTAAAATGCCCATAACTTTACTTAACTATCACCTAATTTTTTCTTATTAGTTTTTTTGGAAAGGAGGAGCTTTAAGTTTTATTAGAAAAAAATATTTTTTTATAAATTAAAATGAGTCTTTGACAATTTATTATTTCTTAAAAAAATATTGTCCAATTTTTATAATTGTGGTCATTTTGAGAAGCCACAATACTTAACAAATAATTTAATTTTACAACTGACATTTCATAAATATTCAAGATGATGGACAAATTTTAATGTAAGGTTATTTTGCAACATATTTGATATGGTCCTGCGGGTATTCTGTGAGGTACTCGGTTTTTCTTCTTTTCACGACGATCAGATAAATTTAAAAATAATCGTGAAATAGAAGGCAATGGATCTTCCAAGCACCATTGACCCCAATAACGTATTTAAAAAAATAATAATAGGCCTATAAAGTTTTGTGTTACATAAGTTATAATATAGTATAAATTTTCCTTTTCTGTTTTTCTGTTTTTTAGGAACTCTTTATTTTCACCCTGTATAATAATTGCCTGGACAAAAATTTTCAAAAAACTTTCTTAAAACGAAATAAAGCAACTATTTACAAATGCAACACTATAATTCTTATCACAGGAAAATGATTATAATTTTGTACCCAATGTCCAACATGTAACACAGAGCCATTCCCCCGTGCGTCAGCGTCGGTGAAAAGAGCAAACATGGAGGTGTAAAAAAGCGCATCAATTTGTTGTAACAAATTAAAGTTTAAAAAAAATCGATTTTTTGATTTTTTTATTAGATCCTGTTTTACCGGCCTATGCAGGTGTACTGACAAATAACCTTAGTGTCAGTTTAAAAAGCAAACATGAGAGTATCAAAAAAGTGCATCAATTTGGGTAACAAATTTAAGTTAAAAAAAAATCGATTATTAATTTTTTTTGTTAGATCCGGTTTTACCGGCCCATACAGGTATACTGACAAATAACCTTTATGTCAATCAGAAGAGCAAATAAGGGAGTGTCGATAAAGGGAATCGATTTGGTGTAACAATTTAAAGTTAAAAAAAAAATGGATTTTTTAATTTTTCTATTAGATCCTCTTTTACCGGCCTATGCACGTACTCTGCCAACTAACATTAATGTAAATCAAAAGGGCAAATGCAGGAATGTCGAAAAGGCAAATCAACTTGGTGTAACAAAAAAAAATCTATTAAATTCTGTTTTACTGTCCCATATGACGTATTAGTTCAGGCACTACATCCCAGATTCAAGCGATATGCTGCTTTTAATGATAGAAGCAACACACTTGGTATGGATAGACATAAGACTCGCCCGAACATTTTACGAAAGGAAATCACCCCCCCAACCCTAGCAGGGGGGTGGTTCCCCACCTCAAACGTACTTTTTGATAGATTTTTGCCAACTTTTTCAAAAATCTTTGGGAGATACAATTTCCTTTTTAATAATGTACGGCAGTGGTGCACGTTCCATTAGCGTACAAAAAAAGGGGAAAATTAAAAAAGAAGAAAAAACTTGTTTTTTGTGGCATTTTTTATCTTTAACACTATTTTTTTTTCAAATAAATATTTTTGGTTAAAGGCCCATTATATACAGTTAAATACTTATTAAGCTAGACATATGTTTTTTTAAATAGCCGCCTTGAAATAAAAATAAATATGTTTATAGAAATCCTTATATCAAACAAAAATGTTGAACAGTCATGATTCTGCTCTTGGCGCCAATAGTGATCACACGTGGTTCAAGAGTGCTCTCGAAATTATTTAATTCTTTTGCGGATATTACCAAATTTTTTTGACTGTGCTTGCACCAGAGTTTCCTTAAAGGTGGTAAGTCCACGCCTGTAGCTTGCTTCGCACCATTTCCTGCTTTATTCCTTTGTACTTTCTAGCTAAATCTAACAACTAAGATTGCATAGAACGCTTCATGTCTCTAAATTCTGGGGGGCCCTCGGGGGCTCCCCCACGCACTGGACTATCATATAACACGTTTAATATAGACAGATATAAATATGGAGATACAGGACCTTTCCTAGTACTAGCAGAAAGTAACTCAGAAGATATTACAAACATTCACCCTATAAAACTGGGTAGGCTTTTAAATAAAGAACAAGTTCTTGGTATTGCAAGAATATCTAGAAAGGGAAAAAACCGTTTAGGCATAGAATTTAAATCAGTTAATACTGCTAATAACTTCCTAGCTTCAGATTTTTCAAAGAAGAATAACTTTCATTTAACAATTCCAACAGGATTAGTCACTTCCAAAGGAGTGGTTAGAGGAATCCCTACAGAAATTACACCAATTGAATTTGTACAAATTTTGAATGAAGAAGGCGAAAATAATCAAAAGGCTTTGTCAGCAAGAAGGCTTAACCGGAGGGTTAATAATAATGGAACCATAGAATATATCCCAACTCAATCATTTGTTGTTACTTTTGAAGGCAAAATTCCTCCAAAAGAAATTGATATAGCTCACTACAAAGCAAGAATTAATGTTTATATTCCACCAGTTACACAATGCAGAAATTGCTTAAGGTACGGACATTTGGAAGTTACTTGTAGAAGTAAAAGAAGGTGCCCAAAGTGTCAACAGGAACATGAAGAAACTTTATGCTCAACAGTAACAATCACATATGCTTACTGCGATGCTAATCATAGTAGTTTTGACAGGGAATGTCCTGAGTTTACCAGACAAAAAAATATTAAAATTGTGATGGCCTCTGAAAACGTTTCATACTTTGATGCCAGAAAACGATGCCCAAAAACTTATACCACATCTAAAAATTATGTAAGTGACAGTCAACAATTTAATCCTAGAACAAGTGACTTTCCAACATGGAAACCCAGAAGTGGAAATGAACCAAATTTAAGATTTAATCCAAGAAATAATTCTCCGTTCACAAGAAGAGTGACATATGCTCATGTTGCAAATAGCCGCAAGAGAAAACCAACACAACCTGTCATATCACCACCACCAGTAGATAATAAACTTTTAAAGCAACTAACATACCCATCAGGAATGAGAACACCTTATAGTCAAGAAAATGTTTTGCAGTACATGCAAAACCAGCAGCAAGAAGTCGCAGCCTCAGAAGCATTACTAATGTTAAGTGGAGAGACAGCAACAAATAGTGGGGAAAAAGACATATTTGCCGAATCATTAGGCATCGTAAAACAAAACTATCAACAACAAGAAATCACTGGAATGGAGACAGAGGAATGTTCCATAATATCGAACATTTCTCAGAAATCTAACGCTTTAGATTAGTAAATAATGTTAAGAATCCTAGCTTATAATCTTAATGGTATTAAACAAAAACAACATGAGATACAGTCATTGATAGCAGATGAGAAACTAGATATTTTAGCTCTTAATGAAACACATTTAAAAAAAAAAGGATAGAATTAGAATTAGGAACTATACAGTAATCAGACAAGATAGACCAGATGATTCAGGATATGGGGGAATAGCTTTAATTATTAATAAGAACATACCGTTTAAGAAACTCCAGATAAATATCAACCTTGATGCTCAAGTTCAAGGTATACAAATTGGTTCATGGAAGCTTATAAATATTTATTGCACACCAGATGTTGTTATTCAAACTGAAGACTATCTAGAATTAATAGACTACTTTGATGGGCCTGTAGTGATTACGGGAGACATGAATGCTCAACACAACTTATGGGGTTCAACAAGGATCAACCAATCTGGAAGAAATCTTGTGGAAGCACTTTCAAGAAAAGATAACATTGTCATTTTGAATGATGGCAGTAGGACAAGAATTACAGCTGAGGGTAAAAGTTGTCCAGACATAACTTTGGTAAGCAATGAATTAGCCACAAAATGCTCATGGAAAACAATGGAAGATACCATGAGTGATCATATACCCATTCTTATTTACGTTGATGGGCAAGCCGAAACATTTTATAATCCACAATTTAAGTATAATTTTAAAAGAGCCAATTGGAATCAATATAAGGAAATACTTGGTCAAGCCGAGCTGGATGATGAAAGCAACTACCATGAATGGTTGATGAAAATTGAATATGCAGCGGAACAGTCCATTCCAAAAACTTGTATTACCAAAGGTAGGACAAAATATGTGCAAAAACCAATTTGGTGGGACCAGTCTTGTATTGATGGTGTAAAAAAAAGACAATTAGCTTTTAAAACATACAAACAGCATGCAGGCACAGAGAATTTTATAAATTTCAGAAGGATTGAGGCTCAGACAAGAAGGTTTTTAAAGAAAAAGAAAAGAATTGAATTTCAAAAGTTTGCTAACGACCTCTCTTGGCAATCATCAATATCATCAGTGTGGAATACATTTAGGAAATTCTCAAACACATTTAGAGAGAGACCTCATAGAATGGAATCAGAAACTTATTTAAATGATATATTAGCAAAACTGACAGAGTCAGATAATCCAGTGCAATTAGATAGGATTCTTCAATTCAACAATAATTCTGAATTTCAACCAATCACAATAGAAGAAGTTAAAGTAGTACTGGAGAAGAAAAAGGATTCAGCACCTGGAGTAGATGAAATGACATACAGTTTAATTAAAAACGTTCCAGAAAATTATTTAAACAACTTAGTAGATATCTTTAACAAGATATTACTAGAAGAGGTCCAAATACCAGATGACTGGAAAACACAAATTATAGTTCCTATCCTTAAACCTGGAAAAGATCCTTCAGATTTTAATAACTATAGACCAATAGCACTAAGTTCATGTATAGGCAAAATTTTGGAGAATGTCCTTCAGGCAAGAATTGACTTTATAATAGAGGCAAAAAATGAATTGAGCAGTCTGCAAAATGGATTTAGAAAAGGACGAGGTACCATGGAAAATTGTGTATACCTGTCAACTGAAATTTACAGAGCTTTTACTAAGGGCGAGAGAGCAATTGTAGTTTTTTGTGATGTCACCTCAGCATATGATAATGTAGTAAAAAACATCTTACTTAATTATTTAGATGAATGGGATATAAATGACACAATCATTAAATATATAGAAAATCTTATGACAAATAGGAAAGTCTTTGTTAGGTCTCCAGACACAGGAGAATTGATAGGCCCAAGATTTACTAGTAAAGGTTTAGCTCAAGGTTCTCCACTTAGTCCAATTTTTTATAATATGTATACAGAGACTATAAATGATCTGAAGACAGGAGAAGTAAAAATACTACAGTTTGCTGATGATATTGTCTTAATCATTACAGGATCAAATTTAACAATAATGGTAAGAAGAGTAAAACAGTGCTTAAATCTACTTAATCAGTGGTTAACTAACCATGGCCTCAAACTCTCTGATTCCAAAACAAAGTGTATGCTTTTTGCCAAACGTAGACCACGAAATGGGCCTCAACCCATAGAATTAGATGGAAAACTTTTAGAATGGGTTAACGAGTACAAATACCTAGGCGTAATTTTTGACACCCAAATGAGATGGACAGCACATATCAATAATTGTGTTGTAAAAGCCCAAAAAGGTATAAATGCCATGAAAGCTCTGTGTCGAGTATGGTGGGGTGCTCACCCAAAAACACTGTTAATGGTGTATAAAGGGCTTGTGAGAAGCCATATAGATTTTAGTTCCACATGTATGTTTAAAATGTCTAAAGCAAACTGGAACAAACTAAACCGAGTTCAGTACCAAAGCCTAAGAATAATTATTGGAGCTATGAGATCAACCCCTATACGAGCACTTTTGGCTGAAACTGGTGAACAACCTTTATCAATTAGAAGAGAATGGCTGGCTGCAAAATTTATAGGAAAATTATTAAGTCTTAAAAATGATCAAATATTTAAAAATATTCTGTCCTTTTATATTTTATATAACAGCAACAATCGTTATTGGAATGTAGAAATAACTCCTTCAATCATAGCTGGATTTGATTTAATAATGCAACACACTCAGTTTATTTACAAAGCTGAAACTCTACCATGTTTCCAGTTCCCCTACAACATGCAAAATAAAAAGATTGGATACGAAAAAACCTCACTAAAAAAAGACGCTAATAATCAACAGGAATTTCAGGATTTAATTCATACAAAATACAGCCAATACGCAATTGTCTATACAGATGCCTCAGTGGATCCAGAACAACATTCCTGTGGGATAGGAATATATTGTAGCAATCCAAAAGTAGAAATTTCTCGTCGACTGAATAATCACACCCCAATCTGTACTGCAGAAACTCTGGCGATTAGAGAAGCTGTGAAGATACTTAAAACTAAAAGTAATAGAATTCTGGTAGTATCTGATTCTTTAAGAGCTCTGCAAGCAATTGCGAGAGTTGGGATTCAAAAGGATAATGACTATATCACTTTAAGCACCAAACAGGAAATTCTTAAAGCTCTAGAAGAAAATTATGATATTCAACTTCTTTGGATTCCTAGTCATACTGCAATTAAAGGTAATGAGAAAGCTGATAAATTTGCCAATGAGGGTAGGCAATTACTTAATGTTTCACAACCTAATGTTATCCATCACACAAGATTCTTGCATTATGTAAAAAAATTTATCTGGGAAAAATGGAAAAATTATTACAAAAGTTGGCCAGATAATAAAGGGAGTTATTATGCAAGAATTCAGAGTATTCCAATGTCAAAGCCCTGGTTTAGTCAAACAAGGTATAAAAATAGACAGCAAATAACCTCAATATGTCGTATGAGGACTAGCCATTGTCTCACACCAAAACATCTTCACAAAATTGGGATACAAAATAGCCCAGACTGTAGCTGTGGTAAACTGGGAGATATTAACCACATTATTTTTGATTGTCCGAACACTTTTCAGATTGGTCCCCTGCTGTATCAAAAAGCGGCAAAAGAATATAATGGGCCTGTTAGCATTGAAAATATACTAGTTGATCCAAATCATAAGATTTTAGAAGAAATAACACATAACTTGAAAATCAACAACATAACATTATAAAATAGCATGTCGTAATAGTTAACTTGCTTGGCTTTTTATTTGTTTTGTTTTTATCTTATTTTCGCTTTTGCGTATCTTTTAGCTAGATACCTACCTTTTTTCCTAGGCTTTGGTGTGTTAATGCTCTGGTAGCCTCAAAGCGAGAAGTGTGTCTAACCTTTTCCTATCCTTTTTTTTAAATAGAAGCTACATCAAGAAAGGCAACGATATCAGATTTTGAAGAAGTCGTTAAAAGGAAGAAGCTCAAAGCAGACATTAATAGAACTTCAACCCAAGTAAAGCTGGGAGGCCGTCTCAGAAGAGACGCGATCTCATTGAAATCCAGAAATTGAATTGAATTGTTGAACAGTCATCTTTGTAACTCGGTAAATAAATATGAGATTAAGTAAAAAATTATTTTTGGTTAGTAATAACTTTAAACTGACTTTTTCTAGCTGACCTTTCTTAAAGTAGGTATGGGGGGCATCCCTCCTTTCACCCCTCAGAAAAGTGCTCTCTTACAGTATTTTCCCAACTTTTAACTTAGCAAAAAACAACTAAGTAACAATTATTAAGGCTGATAAAAAGTACTCTCTAACGATGTATAACACGCCGCCCTTACATCAGTGGCGCTTTTATAGGCATTTAAATAAATAAGAAGTGTGGAAAAAAACTTTTTTTTTAATTTTCTTAAATTTTACTGTCCTACATATTTGGTTTTAAAACATTTTTAAAGCCAAAGAAATTTCCTTTCCAACGATGTACATCACTTTCCCTTCAACGCAGCTGTAGATCTTAAAAAATATCGAAAAAAACATTTAGGGGGGGATCCACCCCCCACCAACAGTGGGCGGATGGTTTCCCCACCAAGTGTGTTGTTTTTCTCATTGAACGCAGTGTGTATTAGTACTGTTCCACCATGGTTGTCTTAAATAAAGATTAAAGTGTATACCAAATTTGATCATTTTTGGTGCGTTTATACTAGATCTACCGCTGCCTTAAGGGGGAGTGATATACATCGTCGAAAGAAAATTTCTTCAGCTTTCAAAATAAGTTTTACAACCAGTATGTAGGACAATAAAATTTAAGAAAATTAAAAAAATATTGTTTTTTCCACACCTCTTATTTATTTAAATGCCTATAAAAGGTGCGCCACTGAGGTAAGGGGGTCGTGTTATACATCGTTAGAGGACTTTTGGTCAGCCTCAATAACTATTACTTAGTTGTTTTTGACCAAGTTAAAAGTTTTCAAATAATTAGAAATATTGTGTAAAAGATCACTTTTGAGGTGGGCGAGAGGATAGTCACAGCATATTATTTTAAAAGGCTTTCCGTTTTCTGTCTAGAAGCGAATCATATTACTTTTTGGCAACAGACCATTTCCCCCTAATTTGACCCCGCTGAATCCGAATATCTCTGTTGCCAACTCGAAAAATCGACAGAGACGGAGAAAATCCCCCACAAACCCCCAAAAACCTGTTTTTTTTCAGTTTTATGCAATTTTCTCGAAAACTTTTTTTTTTATCAAAAATTGCAAAGAACAGTTTTTTGTGGAGAATAAAATTCCCTTTCCTACGATGTATTGGTCAATAAGGTTAGGAAAAGCAACTAGCTCTTCAGTGGCGTACGTAAATTGAGATTATTTAGAAAAAACATGTTTATTATAGGTTTTTCAAAATTTTCTCAAAAACTACACTTTTTAAAAAAATGTCGGGTTGTTGCCATATTTAAGGCTTCAGGGGCGTACTAATATAAACTTAGTTTCAAAAATAACTGAAATAATCAGTTTCTCTTGCATATTTAAATATCTTTTCTAACTAAGATTTTTAGAAAAGAATGTGCCTTTATTCTGTATTGAGGATAAGACAATTTCTTTTTAAATGATGTATTACAAAGTGAGGTTAATGTTATGATAAATACTTCAAAAAGGTTCGTAATTTATACCTACTAAAATAAAATGTTTCCAAATTAAAATAAACTGTTTTTTGATTAGATTAGATATTTTGATTTATCTAAAAAAGTTCTTTAAAGCAAAAAACAGCGGTGGTTATAAGGGGAGGGGGCATAGGGGCCATGCCCCCCCCCCCTAAGCAATATTTTTGTGCAGAAAGTAACAGTAGTAACTTTGACACAGGTGTTTTTGGATATTTTTTTAAGCATATGGAACTAAAAATAAAGTGGTGAATCTTATGCAACGGTTTGGGGGGGGGGGGGGCATAATCATAATTAGGTACTCATTGAAATTGAAATTGAAATTGAGATTTTGATGGAAATTGAATGAAACCCGTAACAAAAATAATATTTTTTAGTCATTTTTGCAATTTACGGACGCCCCTGGAGAGTTTTCTATACTATGGGTTTACATTTTGTGACACACTGTTTAAAAGGACATTTTATTATCGGGCCCGCCGCCGAAGCCATAAAAGGTCGAAAGTACAAAAGGTCGAAAAAAAATCGACAAAACAAAATATTAAAAATACAAGACCTGTCCAGTCGATGTGGTCCCGCGGCCGTACTTTCGATCTTTTGTACTTTCGACCTTTTGTACTTTCAACCTTTTGAACTTTCGACCTTTTGTTTTTTGATCTTTTGTACTTTGACCTTTTGTACTTTTGACCTTTTGTATTTTCGACCTTTTGTACTTTCGACCTTTTGTACTTTCGACCTTTTATCCGCGGCTCTTTATTATCCACCGAAAACCTAATAAGACACAAAATTGATTAGTTTGGATTGATCTTAAATAATTTCTTTAAATTAAGAACACCACTGGAGCGGTAAATATAAAATAACTTCCACTTTGTTATACATCGTTTGAAAGAAATTTATTGGCTATGACGAAGTATAAAACACATTTTTTGATAAAGACCTTGGTTTTTCAGAAAACTGAATAAAACGTATGAAAAACAAGTTTCACATTTTTAAAAAGGGAATTTCCCTGTCTACAAAAAAGTGTAGAACAAGTTTTTTCATGTTAATCTTAGTTTTTGAGAAAATTAGATAAAACTTGTAACAAAAATGGTTTATTTTCTGTTTTTTCAAAATTAATTTAATTTACGGATGCCCCTGAAGTTTTATTTATAAAACCGATTTAATCATGTCATACGTCATTTTGAAGGAAATTTTATTGAGTATACCAAAATGTATTACACGGTTTTCTGTAGATATAAGTTTTTTTTAAAAATTAAATAAATCTTGGAAAAAAACAGATATTTTTTCAACTTTTTTTAATTACTTCAATTAACGGACGCCGCTGGAGAGCTTGTTATTAGTCTAACTTTATTAAGTTATACCATGTTGACACGGGAATTTTATTGTCCACAATAAAGTATATTTTACATTTTTCTCTTAGAAGCTTAGTTTTTAAGAAAATTTGAAAAAACCTGAAACTTTCAGATTTTGGGGGGTCTGGGGGGATTTTTAGAGGTTTTTGCAGCCATTAAAAAAAATAATAATATGTTATTATTTTTTAATTATACAAATATATGTTTTGAATGTACACCTGTGACAATTTGGGCTTTCCAGCGGCAATTTAAAATTCCACCGCCATTTTCGCCGCCATCTTGAATATCTCAGCCCCTGTCAATATTTCGAGTTGGCAACAGGGATATTCGGATTCAGCGGGGTCAAAATTGGGGGAATTGCCCATTTGCTAAAAAGTAATATAAAATGCTTCTAGAAAGTGGATTTGCCCGAATCTTGCCTGAACTAGGAGGAATGCCCCCTCGCCCCAATTTAAATGAATTTAACTTGAAAAAATAAGTTTTAAGTTAATACTAATCAAAAATATTTCTTTACTCACCTTGAGTATTGTTTACTTAATTACAAAAATTAATGTTCAACATTTTTGTTTTAAAGCGGCTACTTTCAAAAGTTATATCTAACTTATTAAATATTTGTATACAATGGGTTTTTGAACAAAAATATTTTTTTGAAAAAAACAATGTGTTAAGGATACAAAATGCGACAAGAAAAATTTAAAAAAACATATAAACATTTTTCCTTTTTTTCGTAGGTCTATAGAACGTGCACCACTGCCTTTATAGGGTACTAAGGTAAACATGGTCAAAAAGGAAATTTTATCCGCTTGCAAAATAATATTTAGAATAATTTTAGAAAAGTTGACCGTTTTCGAGTTATTAGCAAAAACCGTCAAAAAGCACTTTTAAGGGGGGAACCACCCCCCTGCCAGGGTTGGGGGGGTTCCCTTTCGTAAAATGTTCGGGCGAATCTATCCATACCAAATGTGTTGCTTCTATCATTAAACGCAGTATCGCACCCCGTAGGGCCTGAACTATACAGGGTGTCCCATAACTTAGGGGCCATAGGCCAACAGGTGATAGAGGAGATCATGTCTGATAAAAAAGTTTCTATGATGCATGGGTCAAAACACTTTCTTTGTCGAGATACAGAGCATCAAAGATGGCGATTTTTTAAACTTTTTTGATAATAACTTTTTAAAAAACGCTGTAAAAATATGAAATTGGGTAAAGTCGTGTATTAGAACAAGAGCAATAAGTTGAAATACAAATTATTTTTAACAAAATTAGTCGGCAAATTTTTTTTAGAAAAAACTATTTTTTGGTATAAACTTTTATGAATAAAATATTAAACGCAATTTTTTTAAAATATTTTTTGTTAATAACTACAAGTCTCTAGCGAGACATAATAATAAAATATTATTAATATTTTTTAAAAGAATAAGTAAGCAAAAATTAATTTTTTCAAAAAATTATTATTTTTTTATGTGGTTATTTTGACAGCCTGTATCTCAATCTCAACTTGTTTTTGTATCAAAAAAAGAAATACCACATTTTTGAATCCCAATGGCTGTGACAAATTTTCTTTTTTTTGTTAAACTCTTTTTCCCTCACTCCTTTAACTTTAAAAATCCTATATCTTAAAAACAGATGTGTGACCCTTATGTGATATAAACTTTTTTCTCGGAAATAACCTCCTCTATCACCTGCTGCACTATGGCCCCTAAGTTATGGGACACCCTGTATAAAGTTGTAAGGACTAACAACCTCCCCCAATTTAGAGTTATACAATATTTTTTCAATGCTTAATGTATTTCTCAAATTTAGGTTTTTTGCAAGGGGTGGGTCGATCGCCGATTTTTGTACACCAAAGGGAAATACCTACGGTATAATACTTACAGTATTTCCTCCAATTTCAATGGTATTTCCTAGTATTTCCCAAGCACTTCCCGGTATTTCCTAGTATATTTCCCAGAACTCCCCAAGTATTTCCTGGTATTTACCCTAACCTGTACACCAAAAGGAAATACCGACCCACCACTCGATTTTTTACAAATGCCTGACATTTGCAAAAGAGTAGTTATTTAGTTTTATTTTTGTTTGATTAAAATAAATAAATCGATCCATGACGGATCTGATACTTTCCTAGCTAGCCTATTAGCACAAGTGAAGCTATGATAATCAGCCTTGAAAACACTTTTTTGTAATGCTCCTACATAGTTTTTTTTATTGAGCAAAATCTAGTCTACTATATTCTGAAAACCGCATATTGATGCGATGCTCCTTTAAAAATTTTAATTGTCAAAAAACTGTCATTAGCGTTATTGGATTTTGAAAAACTAATCAGCTCGTTAGAGTGTCGAATACGATTTTACCTTAAAATTTTATGAAAACCGGTTCAGCGGTTTAGGAGCTATCGTGTTACGGACAGACACACACATAGACAGACATCACGACGATATTAATAGGATAGGTCAAAATACACCCAAATAACACATTTTCGGCGTTATCACAAAAAAAAATTTTTCGTCGAAAACAATACCTTTATTAGCCATTGCTGTGCGGGCTAGTAAGGTCAAAATACTTAAGGTATTAAGGACTCTCTTATTTACCACAATTTCTTATCCACTTCTTGCACAGCTCCACATTTCTGGGAAATGTAAATTGCCTCACACCAGCAGAACAACCATATTTAGACTTTCCACAATTAAAATACATACATTTGTTTCCGGAATATTTAATATTATCCATATCGCACCCTTAAATCTAAAGAGACGCAACTCAAAAGTTTTGAAAATGAGTTTATGTAACAAAAATGCATTCAAATGTGCTTTTTAACTAAAGATCACCAAAATTTACTTTGTTTACAATTTTTCGGGAAATTATGGAAAACTTTTGTTTATAAGCACAAAGTTAAAATATGAGCTAAAAAGACACGGAATGGGACAACTGGGCGCCGCCAACTCGGCGCCGCCAACTGGGCGCCGCCAACTCGGCGCCGCCAACTGGGCGCCGGACCAACTCGGCGCCGGGCCAACTCGGCGCCGCCAACTGGGCGCCGGCCAACTCGGCGCCGGACTAAAATTTTTTTTTGGATAAAATGTGTGGATGAAAAATAAAATATATTATTTATATAATAACATCTTTAAAAAATCCCTTACGCAATTTTTTACAAGCTTTTATATTTAGCTTCAGATGTTCTAACTATCTATCAAATCTTGTGAAGCGTTTTTGACACACTTCCCATTATCCGATTTGGATGAAATTTGGTACACACGTAGTGGTCCCATAACAATACAACACTAAGAAAAAAATATCCTCCCACCCCTAGCCCCACCGTTTCTATAGAAAAATGTGTTTTTGATACACTTCCCGTTATCCGATTTGGATAAAATTTGGTATACATATAGTGATCCGATGAGAATACAATAATAAGAAAAAAATATCCTCCCACCCCTACCCCCACCCCCTTCCATAGAAAAATTTGTTTTTGATACACATCCCGTTATCCGATTTAGATGAAATTTGGTATATATATAGTGAGTGATCCGATGACAATATAATATTAAGAAAAAAATATCCTTCCACCCCTACCCCCACCCCCTTTCATACAAAAATGTTTTTGACACACTTCCCATTATCCGATTTGGATGAAATTTGGTATTCACATAGTGGTCCGATGACAATACATTAAAAAAAATATCCTCCCACCTCTACCACCACCCCTTCCATAGAAAATGCGTTTTTGACACCCTTCCCATTATCCGATTTGGATGAAATTTGGTATACATATAGTGATCCGATGACAATACAATATTTAAAAAAATATATCCTCCCACCTCTACCCCCACCTCCTTTCATAGAAAAATGAGTTTTTGACACACTTCCCATTATCCGATTTGGATGAAATTTGGTATACATATAGTGATCCGATGACAATACAATATTAAGGAAAAAAACTCCTACCACCCCTACCCCCACCCCTTCTATAGAAAAATGTGTTTTTGACACACTTCCCGTTATCCGATTTGGATAAACTTTGGTATACACATAGTGGTCCGATGATAATACAATAAGAAAAAAATATCCTCCCACCCCTACCCCCACCCCCTTCCATAGAAAAATTTGTTTTTGACACACATCGCGTTTTCCGATTTGGATGAAATTTGGTATACATATGGTGATTTAGATTTAAAAAGATCTACAGAGTAGGTAAAAAATGTTTTAAATAAATTCGTGGCTAAGCGGGTATAGAAAGATTTTGTTTCTCTTGTATTTTCCGTGGGCAACTCGAAAGCTGTAAACCGACAGGGGTCCACGACCTAATGATGTGATCTTGGACCTCCGTAAGTGGACAGCTTTCGAGCTGCCTACGGAAAAAGACAAGAGAAACAAAATATTTCTACACCCGCTTAGCCACGAACAATTTTTGTTTTCTTCATTCACGAGTACTAAACTTTACGTTTATAAAAAATTTAATTTTTGTCATTTCTGAACTAACGAAATACTTTTGAATCTTAATAATTTTTAAAAAACATGGTACCTACCTACTATTTTTTTAAAAGCTTTGTATAATTTTTTTTTAAATTACCAACTTATTGTTCTCAAAAAAATGCAATATTCTGTCTCATAAAACATTTTCGTATAATTTCAAAAACAATGATTAATAAATAAAAAAGTCCGCCATTTTGGATCCGCCATTTTGTTTTTTTAAAGTTTGAGTTAAAAATTGTGTTAAATGTCCTCAAGCAATGTAATATTTCAAGTTTGAGACAAATCGGTTGGTAAATAAGAAAATCCGCCATTTTGGATCCGCCATTTTGATTTTTGGATCCGCCATTGTTGTAATAAAAAACGTAAATTGTAGTATTACCAGGTCACCAAACACGACAACTACCAAGATTCAACAGTCGACTTAATGGATTTAACTTTACTTAACAAAAACAAATTTCAAATAAATTAGTAAAAGAAATTGAAATTTTGATGATGTTATTACGATAAGATATCCGTATCAATTAAATATCACTATTTGCAAGAATCAATCTAGCAGAAAAATGCAGAAGTAAATAAATAGAGTTTATTCTAGATTATAATGAAATCGCTGATCGTGAGTTATTTGGAAATTCATTTTTCTATTGGGGGAAGGAGAGGGTGAGGGTAGAGTTAGAAATATATTTTTTGTTTGGGCTGTATTGCCATCGGACCTTTATGCATATACCAAATTTTATAAAAGTCATTTGAAGTGAAGTGTGTCAAAAACGCATTTTTTATGGAAGGGGGTGGGGGTAGGGGTGGGAGGACATTTTTTCATTCTTGTTGTATTGTTATCGGACCACTATATGTATACCAAATTTCATCCAAATCGGATAATGGGAAGGGTGTCAAAAACGCATTTTCTATGGAAGGGGTGGGAGTAGGGTGGGAGGATATTTTTTTTTAATGTTGTCTTGTCATCGGACCACTATGTGAATACCAAATTTCATCCAAACCGGATAATGGGAAGTGTGTCAAAAACTCATTTTTCTATGAAAGGGGGTGGGGGTAGAGGTGGGAGGATATTTTTTTCTTAATATTGTATTGTCATCGGATCACTATATGTATACCAAATTTCATCCAAATCGGATTACGGGATGTGTGTCTGTCAAAAACAAATTTTTCTATAGAAGGGGGTGGGGGTAGGGGTGGGAGGATATTTTTTCTTATTGTTGTATTATCATCGGACCACTATGTGTATACCAAATTTTATCCAAATCGGATAACGGGAAGTGTGTCAAAAACACATTTTTCTATAGAAGGGGTGGGGGTAGGGTGGGAGGATATTTTTTTCTTAATGTTGTATTGTCATGGGACCACTACGTGTGTCAAAAACGCTTCACAAGATTTGATAGATAGTTAGTTAGACAGAACATCTGAAGCTAAATAAAAGCTTGTAAAAAATATTGCGTAAAGGATTTTTTAAAGATGTTTTTATATAAATAATATATTTTATTTTTCATCTACATATTTTATCCCAGTTGGCGGCGCCCAGTTGGCGGCGCCCAGTTGGCGGCGCCCAGTTGGCGGCGCCCAGTTGTCCTAGACCGAAAAAGACACGTTGTAAGTATTTTTATTGCAGGGACACATTTTTAAATTTTTGAGTTATGTCTTTTTAGTTTTACGTGTGCGATATTTTGCATCACGCAAACAACAAAATACTGAATTGATCTGATATTGATGTGTACCGCTTGCTTGAGATTGATAGAATGACCTCTTGACTTCGCGGAAGGGAAAAAGTGAAGCGGCTCGAGCACGAAGTAGGTATATAGTCTATTATATACTCATACACATTTATTTTTATTTCAAGGCCACATATCTATGTACTTTTTGGGTCGATTGAGCCACGACAAGAGATCGGACAACAAAGCACAGTCAAAGAGCGAGCATTTACCAGAAAATTTTAAATTTAATATAATTCCGCAGCTAGCGCTGGCTAGGTAAACTAAAAGATCCGTAAGCCGGGACCTTGCCTCTGCTGCCATAGGCTATCTTACTCTATGCTATTAGCCTCAATATATGGCAATAACGTTTCACAAAAACAAAATTCGTTATTTTTTAATAATTTTAGTTATTTTTAGAACGACAAATGATAAAATAATATTATAAATATGATAAATTTCTCTTAGTGATGAAGCTATGATTTTTTTTTATTTTCAAATACGTATGAGAGGGTTGATTTTAAAAAAAAATATAGTAAAATCAAATTCACTTTCATTAGCTCAGGTTTAATTAACAAAGAGTAATATCGCTACGATTTTAGTTATTTTACAATTAAATATCACTGTTTAAGTTATTCTTTCTCGTGTATCAATAATACTTCACTTTGCGATCAGCAGTCCTTTATAGCCCATCGCACCGACTTTTTTTTTCATTACTTAGCCTTAAGAGTTCCTTATTACGTCATATTATGATTATATTAAGAAACGCTTTAAGCTAAGTAACGAAAAAAAAAATCGGTGAGATGGACCCTTAGTAACATATAGTAAGTATATTTATTTCATTTTTGTCTTTATTTCAGATTTAATTATATTCATTTCGATTTTACCGTGTTCCATATTTATGATTTGGGTATTTTCAGAAATATATAAAAACCAGCAAAGTTGATTCATTACGGTTATCAAATCTTTTATTTTTTATTGCGAGGAATCATTTTTATAAACATTATTAGCTCACACATATACTATACTATAGTAGTGTGAGCTATGGTGATCCCAATTTTTTCGAGAAAAACAAAGTTGCTCCGATTTTAAATTTTTTTTATACATCTTTGCATTTCAGATGATTTTGAAACTTTTTTGTTGCGCCGTCTGTCTGTCTGTTTGTCTGTCTGTATGTCTGTCTGTCTGTCTGTATGTCTGTCTGTCTGTATGTCTGTATGTCTGTATGTCTGTATGTCTGTATGTCTGTATGTCTGTATGTCTGTATGTCTGTATGTCTGTATGTCTATATGTCTGTATGTCTGTATGTCTGTATGTCTGTATGTCTGTATGTCTGTATGTCTGTATGTCTGTATGTCTGTATGTCTGTCTGTAACGACCAACGCGCATAACTCAAAAACCGCTTGGCCGATTTTAATTAAATTTGGTACCAAGGCTGGGCCTTGCGTCGAGATGGTCCCATTTAAAAATGAATAAAATCCACCGAACACAAACCAAATAAAAGGGTGGGGGTAGATTTCAAAAATTAGAGTTTATGTGAAAATATGGCGTGTGTGATATCAAACGAAAGGTAATTGAGTCTGCAGTTAAACAAAGTACATTTTAATTTATTTAAAAAAAAAGGGTGGGGGTATATTTTAAAAATTAGAGTTTAAGTGAAAATATGGCGTGTGTGATATCAAACGAAAGGTAATTGAGTCCGGAGTTTAACAAAATACATTTTAGTTTTTTGTTTTTCTTAAGGGTGGGGGTAGATTTAAAAAATTTGAGTTTAAGTCAAAACATGGCTTGTGTGGTAAAGGTAATTTAGTCTGGCGTTGAATAAAATATATTTCAGTTTTTAGTTATATTAGCTCACACGTACACTATAACTATAGTACCTAGTGTGAGCTTAGGGGCTCATATATTGGCAGAGTATTTTTATAAATATCAGTTAATTTATCAAAAAAAAAATGAAAATCAATTGTCTAATGAAGCAATAACAAAATTGAAAATAAAAGCATCTATTCGTGAGAATTACGAACGTCGTATCGTCGAGTAGTTTTGAAAAAATGTTGCGATTCTGTTGTGTTTTATCTTTTTAGTTGGCCAAAGCATATCTATGGTTTATGATTTTTCCTGAAAAAGTACGAACTTTGCAAAAAAAAAATGTTTACTACCTTTTAGAAATAAGAACAAGAGGCTGTAAGAAAAAATATTGAAAATGACAAATAATCGCATCAGTGATCTTGGTACAAGACAATAAATTAATAAAACGGCCATTTTGAAAATGTGACCCCTTCGACTTTTTATATTTTTTGAAAAAGGATGCTCCAATATTTTTTTTTCTATTGCCTTTAAAAATTTTAGAGTGGGCCAAGAAGTATAAATGCCAAAGAGAAAAATTCTTGCGTAAATGCGCGGAGGCCTTGGCCTTACTTATATGCCTATGGGCAAGCGAGCAGTTCTATTGAGGCGCCCAAGGTGTGACTTAATATACATTTGATTATAAAAAGTTGTTTATCTTTAAGGAAAAAATCTTTTTTTTTTCATTCTGAGAGCCCCCGCACCTTGTATATGACATCAGCGGCGTCACATTGTAGGGCCAAGACGGGCCTTGGTCTTCCACTGTTTAAAACCTTATCGGCTACCAACATTGTGGCACATTTTTCTAATTAGAATACCTAGTCCTGCACTGTTATGACACTAGACGCCACTATACAGGGTGTCCCAAATTCTTTTGGGAAGTCTCGACCATCACTTCCGAGTATCCAGTATAAAGAAATCCGGTTTTTTTAACTCTGCGTTTTGGGAGGCGGGCTATAACTTTGATGTTTATAAAAATTAAATTTTTGCTCAAATCGTTTTTGTATAGTCTATTTTGAGAATCACTATTTCATTGAATTTCATTTGAACTTTTATTTTTAGAGTATACTTAGTCATAAAGTAAAATACCCAGCGAAAGGTTTCATTTAAAGAAACGTATCACTCAGTATTTAATTTTTTTAGGTATTTTTTTGGGCAATTTAAGCCCTGGTCCCAAAACCCAAAGTTAAAAATAAACCGCTTTCCTTTTTACTGGACACTCGGAAGTAAGGGTCGGGACTTCCCAAAGAAATCGAATTTGGGAAACCCTGTATAATGGCGTCGAGTGTTATAAAAGTGCGGGAATAGGTACCTAGTCTAATTAGAAAAATGTGCCACAATGCTGGTAGCCGATAAGGTTATAAACAGTTGAAGGCCAAGGCCCGTCTTGGCCCATCAATGTGACGCCGTTGATGTCATATGCAAGGGAGGGGGTGTCAGAATGAAAAAAAAAAGATTTTTTCCTTAAAGCAAAACAACTTTTAATAAAGTGTATGTTGATTCACATCCCGGGCGCCTCAAGGCCCCGCGCACTTTCACTAGAATTTTTCTTTTTGCCATTTACACTTCTCGGCCCACTCTAAAATTTTTAAAGGCAATAGACAAAATACTGGAGCATCTTTTTTCAAAAAAATATAAAAAATCGAAGAAGTCACATTTTCAAAATGGCGATTTTGTAAATTTATTGTCTTGTACTAAGGTCACTAATGCGATTATTTGTCATTTTCAATTTTTTTTGCAAAGTTCGTATTTTTTCAGGAAAAATCATAAACCATAGATATGTTTTAGCCAATTACGAAGATAAAACACCCTGTAGATTTAAGGAATCACAACATTTTTTCTATAGAGGAACCAAAAAATTAATTTTTAATTAAATCAAAATTGTTAAGTTCAAAATGTCTAATTCAACAGCAAACGTTTCTTCGCGGATTCTTCGAAGCCATAAGGGGACAATACGTCCCGGAACTGTAACTGCTGACTGTACACTAGCTTTTAATTACTAAAGTTGAACCCGTCTTGAAAATATTAGCCTTCAGAAAACTGTTGCACATTTTTTGCGCTAGCTCCCCGACTATTAATGCTTTTGAACACCGTGCAAAAACGAGCTATCAAGCTGATCAATGACCCCGCACTTAAGCCGATCACACACAAAAATGCATAGCGCATAGCATGGCGCATAGAAGTTCAACCTTATGGACTTTTCTTACGCAAATCCAATATGGCCGCAGCTATTCGATCGCTGATTGGCTTTGCACCACTATGTGCCTTGCTATGCGCTTATGCATTTTTGTGTGTGATGGGCTTTGCCCGTAGCTTATGCCATATTCCATTGGGGAAATGAGTGCAGCACTGGTGGTGCACTGACACTGAAACGGTGCTGTCAAAAATTTGCATCGAGTGCAGTTTCAATGGAACACGCGGAAAATGAAAAATCGCACTCGTGTGGTATGCATAACCTAATCTGTGCAATAACCTCACATTTTTTGTTTTGTTATATATCGTCGTTGGTTCGATAAAAAGTGCTTTGTGTTCAAAATGAAATTTTACAGGAGACACAAAAAACTTCATATGACTATTATGAGCTGTACAAATCCTTTTTTATTCTTGCTTTAAGCAACGTTAAGATAAATTTTTTTTACAAATAGTTTTTTATAGGATATCAATTATGAATAGGGCAAATTGATTATGCAAAAATCTCATATCAGACCAACCACGATATCCATTTTTATTTGTTTTAAAGTTAAGATAATAATAAAAATTCGTAATGTAAATAAATAATGATTTTATTTAAAAAAAGTCAATAAGAGTATTTTAAAAATGCCCACCTCCTTGTTGAATGCAGGCTTGTTCTCGTATACCAACAGATAGAGTAGTTATCTGTATGTTTTTCAAAAAAACCTAAACAGAAGTGTACTTTATACTCCCAAAATTTGAACATAAGGATTCAAAACACCTTGTATACATATATAATTTTTCACAAGTTTCTTTCAACTAAACCTAACTTTCCTGCCTTGCGGAATTTGGTTGAAAATATGTTGTTCAGTAACCATTTGATCGAATGCAGTATTAATACTTCAATAACATTTTCTTGAAAAAGAAAATTATACAAAAACATTTTCTTCAAATAAAAAATTGTTTGAAAATATTTTCTTAAAAATTTTTGTTTAAAAACATTTTCTTTGAAAGTCATTTTTTTTCATAACGAAAAATTGTTCAAAAAAGTTTTTGAAGAAAATATTTTTGAACAAATTTCTATTTAACAAGAACATAATCTAACCTTACAGCTAGGTAAGGGTGTTTTAACATACCATAAAAATTAATAAAATAAATAAATAAATAAATAAATAAATAAATAAGGTCTTTATTCAGGATTTGTTTTGCTTAACAAGAACAACTCTGAAAGGGCGAAATCTAGCTAAAAAGAACAGCTATTCAAATTTATCCCGAACTTAAACCTAAAAATAGAAAATAGAGAAGGGTAGAAAAATGTTCATTATGTAAGTAAGTAAATATATTTATAGTTACATTGCACGAGAAAACTTTTTCGTTAATTTCTAGGCATTCTGCAATGTTAAGAGGTGTTTTTTGAGCTCCTTTTTAAATACTAATATGGAATTATTTTTCACAAAAAATATTTGAAATTCATTGTACAATTTTACAGCATTATAAGTAAAACATCTTTGGAATAAAGTTGTATGATATCTAGGTAGTGCGAGATTATTATTTCGAAGGGCAACATTATGTTGTTGCTTACGAAATTCAAGCTTTTTTATTAAATATATTGGAATCGAATTTTTAAGTAACTTATAAATGACAACGATAAAAAGATATATATATATATATATATATATATATATATATATATATATATATATATATATATACAAATATTCTGTTTTGAGCCAACTAAGGTTTCTGATTTTTTCTGAAACATGATCGTATTTTCGTAGTCCATAAATAAACCTAACACAGTTATTTTGTAGTTTTTGTAATCGAAATTTGTCTGCCTGCGTTAAACAGGGGTAATATACAGTAATGCAATAAGACAAGGAAGACATTATATAAGATTCACATAGTTTTTTTCGTATTTTAAAATTTAGTATGTGCTTGTTGGCGTATAGCACTTTTAAAGCCATATATGACCGTTTACTTAAATTTGAGATATGCTGGCTAAATCTTAACGATGTATCAAATGTTAACCCCAAATTTTTAGCTGTATCCGCAAACTCAAGATGGTGATTATTCATTTCTAAATTAAGATGATTTTTTAAAAAATCCAGTGCATTTGAAGGAGCAAATAACAGAACTTGTGTTTTTGCTGCATTTGGCTTAAGATTGTGTTTCTGGCTGTACTTAACTATTCGCCTAAGGTCTGAATTCACGTCAGCTTCTATATTGTTATAGTGAAGTGGATCAAAAATAAAAAGGAGTTGTGTATCATCCGCGTACGATTTAAGCTTATAGACCTTTGTAATATGTTTCTTATCAAAAAGATATAATACGAAAAGAAGCGGGGCAAGAATAGAGCCTTGTGGTACTCCAGATGTCACCATGCATGTTGCGGATACGCCAGATTGGGTACGTACTATCTGCTTTCTATGGCATAAGTAACCTTCAAAAAATGACAATGCTGAATGTGTAAGTCCAAAATAGTGTAAGTTGGCTAATAATAAATTAAAATCAACACAACACAAATGCTTTAGAATAATCCAATAATAAAAAAATACTCGCCATCTTATTGTCAAGCTCCCTAACAATTTCGTCATTTACATCTGAAAGAAGTGTCGAAATGCCGTGGCCAGGACGAAAACCCGACTGAGTGTCTGGGAAGATTCCACAATTTAACGAAAATTGAAAAAGTTGTTGATGAACAACTTTCTCTAATACCTTACTTAGCACAGGTAGTAAGCTAATAGGCCTTAGATCATTAAAAGTAGCTGGATTATGTACCTTTGGAATTGGAGAGATTATTGAAGTTGTCCAGATTCATGGAAAATATCCTCTTTCCAAGCAACAATTTATAATATGGGTGATGTGTTTAATTAAGAAACTCAGCTTAATCATGTTTAAGTTAATATTGTCACAGCCTGCTGCATTAGATTTTAGTGATTGAATGATTTTTCTTATGTCATGTTGCGTAGGAAGGGTAAAGCTAAAACAGTCAGCAGAGTGCCTATGAGTTTTAAAGTAATCTATTAGATCCCGGTCCGCCTCGGCACCCGAAAATGCTTCCAGAAAATAATTATTAATGGCATTGGGATCCTGAAGGTCACCTGGCAAATTTGCAATTGACTTAGATAGTACACTAGCTATTTTTAGGCGCTTCCATAATGTGGCAGCGTCCTGAGAATTAATGTATCTTAAGTAGGCCGCTTTTTCTCGTCTCAAGGAAGTTAAAGCAAAGTTTCTCATTTTCTTGTATCGAGTCCAATTTACTGGAGTTTCTTTTATATTTTTGTAATGCTTTATCACGTTGTTTTAAAATTTCTTTTAATCCGTTTGAGAGCCAAGGTGCCAGAGGCCCACTCAAGCGTACGGTTTTCATGGGCGCATGCTTATTAATAACTTGCAGCAAATTGTCGCTCAACAAACCTATTTTATCTTCTATGTTATGTATATAATAAATCCCATCCCAATTTATGTTTTGCATGTCTTCATTGAATGACTGTTCATTGAAATGCCTAAAGCATCTAAAGGTATATAATTTTTGCAAATTTTTAGAGGACACTAGCGCAAGTTCACAGAAGGAAAGGCTATGATCCGAAATAAAGTCGGTATTTATAACACCGTGTGTTTTAACTAGGTCTAAGTTACTAATAAAAATTGGATCAAGTAGTTTTTTTGTTGTTTGTGTTACTCTAGTAGGTCAGTACTTATTTGGGTCAAATCATAAGAACTAAAACAGTAACTCAATGGATTTGCGGGATCCAACATGTCCACATTAACGTCCCCTGTTATGATAACATGGTCAAAAATAGGAGCAATTTCCGATAAAATTGCATGATATTCTTTAACAGATTCTGCTACTGAGCAGACTATAGCTGATCGGTAAAAAACTCCTATCAAAATGGACATGTCTTTAAGCTTAAAGCTAACCAGTAAATGCTCGAGCAGGCCACCGTCGCAAGTTGTTAAATTATATTTGGTTATTTTATATTTCTGTCTTGAGTAAATTGCTATACCACCTCCGGCTCTACCGAGGCGGTCCTCACGCGTAATTTTATAACCTTGGATATCTACGAGCGACGATGGCATGTGTTGCTTTAGGTTACTTTCTGTGACACATAGAAAGTCAAAACGTTTTTCGATAATCAAATCTTTTACATAGGGAAAGTGCAGAACCAAAGAACTTGAATTCAAATTACCAAATAAAAAGTTTAAGATCATTATGAAAACTAAAGAATTTTATATTAATTAGAGATACTGACTCAAATATATTTTTTAAATTTGGTTTTTTTAGTTTTGTGGTGTGTTTGCCTGATCTATTATCCGATTGATATGTTCAACATCGTTGATTTTAATAGCCGGTTCACCCTTGGTTTTCCTAACAAATACCAATCCGTTGGCACTCCACAGAAAGAAATAAATCCGTGTTCCTTACACTTTTTTGCCGCCCTAAAAAGCTGGTACGTTTCTCTGGCAAGAACTTCATTCATGTAAATCTTTTCAGATTTTTTATTGATGTCGCATATTGTTGAGTCAATTTTTCCTATTTCTTTCCTATTTTTTAGGATATTGCTTGCTCTTGCATCATCTTTAAATAAAATACTGACGACTGTAGGCTTATTTTCAGAGCTCATTATTTTAAGGTTTTCAAGATTTTCCTCTGAAAAGTCTTTATCAATAAATTTAAGAACTTTTTTGGATATTTCCTTAATATTATCTGAGTTAATGCTCCATTAATCGTTAGCCATTGTTTAGGTTTAGGCTTTACAGTTTTGGCGTTGCTCTTCGTAGCAGGCATTAAAAAATTCCATAAATTCTTTTATTGTGGACATTTCCTCCTTGATTCCCGAAAATTCCTGTCTAAGGCCAGCAATTTCTGACTTTAATTCGAGCAATAAATCTCGAAGATCCGCATTTTCATTTTGGCTGCTTTGGGTCTGACCTATGTTTGAAAAATGACAACACGACATGTGCCTCAGCACTAATGCGGTTTCGTCCGTGTTCTATTTTTGGACAGAATTGAGACCCTTTAAACTTGTTTATGACGAATTTCTCATTGCTCAACTCGAGCCGAAAGTGTTTCTTGAACTAAAAAATATATTTTTATTATAATATTTTTGCTTATAATCATAGCTGCCAGAAAACCCCAACTGTCGGAAAATTAGACCCAGGGCCCCACAGTCAACCAAATCCATGTAGATTTGTTTTTGAATCTGTAAACCACATTTTCAATAAAGTTTATGATTTGGGGTTTCCGCTTTTATTGTTTGCATTGCACAAAACTGTTCCTCTTCATCTTCATCGCTGCTACTACCTAGCAGCAAGGAAAATAATAAAAAATCGCTCACTATGCACTCTTTTTTACGTCCCACGACAATAATAAGCGTTTAAAATTAATGGCGGGAAAAAGTTTTCGGTGCGGCACGAGCCCTCAGAGCCGGTGTCAAAAAAGCCGCACTCAGTGCAAAACTGAATTCATAAGTTCCTCAATGGAATACGAAAACTGAAAAAGTGCATGTCAATGGAATACAAACACCGAGCCAGTTGTGCACTAGTGCTGCACTCATTTTCCCAATGGAATACGGCATTAGATAGTCTCGAACATCGAAGAACTGTGGGCGATCTATCTCTCTTCTACAGGTATTATCACGGAAAATGCTCTAAAGAGTTGTATGATCCCCCGGGAGTAGTACCTACTAGACGAACACGTCAAACAGACGGTAACCATCAATTTACTGTCAACAGAGAGTTTTTTTTATGACGACGTTACAAATTACAAAAGTTACAAAAAAAGTTTATTTTCTTAAATAAAAAATTTTGTACAAAGTGTTAAAAAGTAACTACACAATAAAGTTTTTTCGTAATTTTTTATTTTAGTGCTAAAAATTCAAGAAACGCTAGATATGTCAAATAAACATGTCAGTGAAATCACTATACTCTCCTTTATAAACCATTTATCGGAATCTATTTCTGTATTAAGCGCTACATCATTAACATTTTCTGAACGTATATACTGGGCCACAACTACTTTGCTGTCACTTTTACTGTTTTTTACATTATCTACTGTAGCTACAGCGTTACTAGGACTTTTGCAATGAAACTTAGCACAATTGGTCAACTTGTTACAGGCTATAACACCAAAAATTTAAGTTTGCGTAATTTTTTAATATGATATAAGATACAGGGTGATATTCAAAAAAACATGTAAAAAGTAGTAGTCTCAAATTTTTGTTCATACGGGTAATGCAGTTTAAGTTAGCTTTTTAATTTTACTACTTGTTATAACTAGAGGCACGTCTTTTTGACGTGGTGTGCATTGTGTTACCTAGTTTTGTAATGGTAAGAAAATACAGTGTGTTTCTTTTGTCAATAAATAAGAAATTTTAAACACGTAAAATTTTAAATTTCATTTCTTTGGCACCATTTAAATCCACTAAGACATGAAATTTTTTTTATTGCACTAAGGCATATAGTTTTGGAAATAAAAGAAAAGTCGAAGAACGCGTTCATGAGTTACAGTAAAAAGTAAACTTTTAAAGAATTTTTTTTGCTTTATCACCCGCTATACAGTACCTTTAATCGATAGAAGATTTAATTTTAAACAAAAGCTGTCCTTGGACGTTTTCTTCAAAAATACAAAAAATATTAACGATTTTCTAAACAAAGACAGCTTTCGATAGATTTAAATACCACAGTCCATATCTTCGTTATTTTTTACTTTAAGAGAAAAAGTCATTAAATAACTTTTGTTCAAAGCCAAATGTTCTTTCTATTAACTGTTCGTTCTATTAACTTAACTGTATACGGGGTGTTCCATTTAAAAAATGTGGTTTTTTTATCATAACTCACCTACTCGTCATTTGATTTCTTTTCGTTCATTAGAGGAAAAAATACATCAACTTTGTCCGTTTACCCGACCCTGTAGCTCTAATATTAACGAAGTACGTAATAGTGCCGACTTAACTCTGAACACCCTGTATATTAAAATTCAAAAATTCCAGAAACTTTACTTTTACCTAATTTATCAAATTTTATTAAGTTAGGCGTGGTTAGGTGTTTTTAATATTCTCCGGCGTAGATCTCAGAACAGGTACATTTAAGTTTTTGACATATCATGTGAACAGTTGACGTACTGACTTAATTTATATTTATTTTCGTTTAGAATACGAAATTACCTAGAAATCGACACCCCACACGACCACTTTACATGAAATAAGATTTTAACAATATCTGTCTTCCTTTTGCTCCCCCCCCCACAAAAAAACTATTTTCTCAACTTTATCTTTTGTAATTCTTTTGGATTTAAGCTATAAGGTAAAACAAACAAGAAACGCGAAATGGGTTAAATATTTAATTTATAATTTTTTTCTGTTCCACCTCAAGTATCTGGGCCCTGCACTGGGTTCCATCAGAGGACCACTTCTAAAATGGCATCTCTAGGTGTCTGCTACCTCTGTGCCAAATTTCATTACGGTACGCGAAAATGCAAAGAAACCCCAAAATTTCCCTCTTCCCGAACTACTATGATCATTCCAAGTTTTTATAAAAAGAGCTTTAAACTCTATATTAATTTTAAACCTCCTCTTTTATTCTTTTGCTTTATCTAGGGTTGCCAACTCCCACTGGAGCCAAAGGAGGACATTTTTAATGATCTCACAATTAAAAAAAACATTTCTAGTGCACGTTCCTTAAAATAAAGCTCTATACGTATAAACATAATATAAAAATTTACTAGGTAGGTACGTATATTGGTATGTATTTTTTAAATTAAAAAAAAAATCTTTTTCAAAACATATTTATTAAAAATAATTAGTCTAGTTTTTTATGTTTGGGTTTTCTGTGATTCGACGTTTTTACGCTTTGTTTAAATTATATCGACAATTTTACGGATCGAAAAAACTACGTTTCATTTAAATTATTTTCGTCTTTTCTATTTTTGATTGTTTTATTTTCGACCAAATTACGGTTCGATATTTTTTTCGACATTTTAATATGACGCGGAATGAGCACCCCAAATTACAAGCTACTACAAAGTTAATTAAAATTAAAAGCAAGAGACGCCAAAGAAGAAGAAACACGTCCTGGCGAAAGAATCAGAGACTTGTGCGGCATGACGTCGAATTCTTTTTTTGCTTGGTGCAGCAGCAAATAAGACTTGCGTTCCCATGATTTATTTCCAACCTTGGCTGGGAGGTGAAACTTAAAAAAGGAGTTACAAATGGTTTATTATGTCATTTCAGAACAGAAACGTATTGTGTGCTTGGTTTATACAGATAAAAATTAATCAGGAGCTTAAATATCATATTATTTTTTACAATAATGGGTAAAATAACTACTTTTTAAGGCTCAAAATTAATGTTTTTGATCATTATTTTTACGGGTATGCGCACTCGCAAGGAGATCCCTATCACGCTCGAGAAGCGGCTAGTGCGCGGAAATGTTGGTGTGTGTTGGTTTTGAAACGGTTCAGGTTGTAACCTGCAGGGAAAACTGTTGCAGGGAGTTTATTCCACAGCGATGCTGTTCTCCAGAGATATGAATTCTGATATAATGAGGTTCTTGGTGCCTCTATTTTGACAATAAATCGATGGTTACCGTCTGTTTGACGTGTTCGCCTAGTAGGTGCTACTCCCGGGGGGATCATACGTGCCAACTCTTCAGAGCATTTTCCGTGATAATACCTGTAGAAGAGAGATAGATCGCCCATAGCTCTTCGATGTTCGAGACTATCCAAGCTACGGGTAAGTGCGGGGTCATTGATCAGCTTGATAGCTCGTTTTTGCACGGTGTTCAAAAGCATTAAGGTATGTTTGGGTGCCGCACTCCATATATGTGAGCAGTACTCCATAGTTGGTCGAATCTGGGCTTTGTATAGTGTCAGCAGTTGGCTTGGTGTATACAGATGTCTTGTACGAAATAGCACCCCAAGCTTTTGGGACGCCCTTTTAGCTATATCTGCCACGTGACTGTGCCAAGACATGTTGGTCTCTGCAGTGACTCCTAAGATGTTCAACTGGCTCTGCAATCCGACAGCACTTCCAGATAGCATGATGTTTGGCTCACCGTTGCTGGTCTTTTTTGAAAACAGGGCTGCTTGGGTTTTCTGCGCGTTGAACTGTACAAGGTTTTTGTTGCCCCAGTCCTCTATTACCTCCAAGTCGTTTTTTATCTGTGATATTTCAGTTAGTCTAAGGTATTGAATTCACGCGCGGAGAGACATGTGGGTGGTATGACTGAGGAGACTACATTGCCATCATCTGCAAAGCAATAAAGTGGATTTACTGTTTTATCTATGAGGTTATTTATGTAAATCAGAAAAAGTGTTGGCGAAAGGATTGCTCCCTGTGGCACACCAGCATTTATTTGGTAAGTGTTGGAGTTCCGGCCATCCAGTGCAACATACATGGATCTATCCTTAAGGTAACTTTCAAACCAAGTGCAAAGTCTCGGCGACAATCCCGTTGCTTTGAGCTTGTTGAGCAGATTTTCATGCCAGACTTTATCGAATGCTTTAGATATATCTAAGGCAATTGTTCTTGTTTCACCTCGCAACTCAATCGCTTTTTGCCATAAGTGAGTGACGTATGTAAGTAAATCGCCAGTTGACCTATATTTTCGAAAACCGTATTGCTTGTCGTTGATAATTTTGTACTTTTCCAAGTACTTGGTTAGGTGATTGTTCACAACTCTTTCCATTACTTTTGATATCACCGGAAGTAGAGCAATTGGTCTATAGTTTAACGGATCTGTCTTTTTTCCTTTCTTTGGAATGGGTTGTACTGCGGCAGACTTCCATGATGATGGATATACTCCTTGCCTATAAGATAAATTGAATAATTTTGCAAAAGTTGGGGTGAGTTCGCTAGCACAATTTTTGAGTACTATCGCGGGAATGCCATCTGGACCCATTGCTTTGTTTGTATCCAACTTTTTAAGGGATTTTCGTATTTCTCTGTGACAAAAGGGTACCTCTGGCACACTGTGGGAAACCCTTTCAATGAACGGTGGAGTTTTTCCATTTGGCACTGTTAGGTTTGAGTTGGAGGAAAAGATTTTGGCCAGCATATTGGCTTTTTCCTCTGATGTTGTGGCTAAGTGAGTATTTTTATCTGTAAGTGGTGGTATGGATGACTTGGTGAAGTTTGATCCAACGGCTTTTGCAAGAGACCAAAAGGACCTAGAACTACTTGGACAATTCAGTAACCTGTTTTTTATTCTTTGATTGTATGTTTCTTTGGCGGCGTCAATAGTAATTTTGCAACTATTTCTGGCTTCTATAAATTCTGTGTGGTTTTGAGCGGTTTGTTGTCGTTTCCAAAGGTTATATGCTCTGTGTTTTTTCTGTACAGCCGTTTGACCCTGGCTGTTGAACCAAGGTTTTGCATTAGCTCTGCGTTTTATTGTATGTGGGATATATGCATCCATTCCAGATATGATTACTTTTGTTATTTCATTACAGCAAATAGTGGGATCAGCTGTTTTAAAGCAAACCTCTTACCATGGAAAATCTAGGTAAAACTGTTTAAGGTCATTCCATTTTGCCGATTTATAGTGCCACATTTTACGAGGAAGTGATTGTTGGCTTGGCGGTATGAACATTTCGCACTTTGTTCTTATAAGTTTATGATCGGATGAACCAAATGCGGGATCTACTTGAATTGTGTACAAGTCAGGATTTGTAGTTAGGAACAAGTCTAAAAGCGCTGCAAATTCACCCCTTTCTGAGATACAGGTAGGTTCATCGACAAGCTGCGTTAGACCACAACTTATGGCAAAAGCTTCTGCTTCCCTGCCTTCATTATCTGTTTTGTTGTGGTGTTTTAGCCAGGGTATATTGTGGACGTTGAAATCGCCTAAAAAAGTAATTTCCGCATGTGGATAGTTAGATTGTATATTCTCACAGGATACTGTCGCAAAAAAGTTTTGATACTCGGTGTTACTTGGCGGTCGGTAGAGGCAGCAAATGAACTTGGTCGATGACTTTGAGGTGAATTTCAGCCATATGATATCGAGGTTCGCTGGTTCTAGCTTCTCCTCTCGATGACATGAAAGGTCATTTTTAATGTACACACAGATCCCAAAATTATGTCGAAATCGGTGGTGTAGGTCATAGCCGGGATAAAGATAGTTCACAATAGGTGTTGCAGAACTGATTTTTGTTTCAGTGAGAACAAGGATGTCAGGTCTTTGTTCTTCAAGATGTTGGTGAACTGAATTCATGTTGGTACTTAATCCTCTTATATTGCTAAAATCAATTCTATGTTGAGTTTTTGGTCTTCTTTTAATATCTTTGCATGAAGGACCCCCCCGGATCACCCGACGCCCGGAGATCCGAGTGGTCGGGTATTTTACCTCCGGAATATTTTGATCCTGGAGGCGCCATCATGCTATCTGTTACTCATTGTTGGAACCGGACTGCCAGCGCAGTAGCGGAACGTGGTGATACCATTTAGCGCTACTCACTTCTGGCATGGTGGTATCTCACTGGTCGACGCCCAATGAGTAAAAAGCGTCTACCACCTACCCTAATGATGCCTAATTTTTTTTGCCTGCGGCGTGTACCTATATGTCATTGTTTTGCTTCACCTTTGCAAATGACCACGAGCCGCCACTGAGACTCATTTTAAAGTAAAAATTAAAATTAAAATATTTTGATGTTGAAACAGCCCAATCAAAATTAATAGTTATTTAAAAAACAAGTTTTAAAAATGAAGTTATTTATATGGGCGAGTCAGTTTGGTGGTCCGAGCCTTAGCGAGGTCCATAATTCGCGCGAGTTGTGAATAAAATTTTTCATGCAATATACAGCGTGTGCAAAACTTTTGCAGTTGCTCTGTGAAAAACGCCGTTTTCAGTGAAAAACTTCATTATCGGGGTTTTTTAATAAATTTTGAACACTGTTTTTGTAGAAAATTATATGAATTCTATTTTAATATGTACTTTTGTTTTATTTTTATGCTGGGGTTATGTATATAAAAATTAAAATACCTATTTTGCTATTTAGACAGCCAAAATAAAAAACAAACATCAATATTTTTGTAAAAAAACACAATCTGTAAGTTTTTTTGAATTAAAAGATAAATGGCTTTTTAAAGTTGGATTGCTTAAAAATCTTAAAATGGTTAAACAAAAACTGAAAAAAATAATAAATTCTATACCAAAACAACAACAAAGATCATATGATGTGATGTTGCACATCTGTTTTCAGATAAAAATAAAAAAAAGTTAAAAGTTTTCCAACTTTTTATTTTATAGAATCAACTATTATTTTTATCTGTATATATGTATAGTGTATAAACTCAGCATAAAATATTGCAGCATACGCAGAAGTGCTAGATTTCAATAATATTAAAAAAAACCGTAAATTGAGGCATTTGGGGCAATCATCTTAAGTGACTGTTTACTTACCTTACTGCTGCCCAAGAGTAAAAAGAAAAAATATTAAATACTTAGTAAAACAAAGCAAAACTTGGAGGCAAACATAGGGTGCAAATTCTGCGATCTTCTATGCGCGATCATCTGTGCCGGACTGACCACAGAACACTTGACTGACCTCTGCTTTGCCGCGGGAGACATGACGAAAACTTACGAATGATGCCGCCGTTGCTTAGGGCTGTTTTTACAGACGTTCCTCAGGCTTCATTTATTTATTTCTTAAATGTGTTATTTTATATGGATGACAGAGAAAAAAAATGGGGAACAACTATGAATTCGGGTCATTTCTCATGTCTTTTTATCACGTTACTTTTGATTTAAGCACATAATTTTGATAAAGGAGGACAAATGGCGTCCTCCACAGGGTCTGTGGAGGACGGAGGACATTTTGCCTCAAAGGAGGACTGTCCTCCTGGCTGGAGGACGATTGGCAACCCTAGCTTTATCTGTTGTCTACTTACTCTATAAAGGCATAAATTTTGACAAAATATATATATTGACCAACCAAACTTTTCTTATTAAGTTTAGGGATCTGGGTATGTTTGATACCAAAAACCTCTGTATATTTTTGATAATTAAGTTCCAATTAATGTCTACCATCTCCGAAAAATTCCTTGTTACCACCATACCAAGGATTTTTGTTTCTTTTTTTATTGGAAAATTACAAAGATATATGCCGTTATGTATCCATGATCCTAAAAGAATTACATTTGATTTTTCTTAGTTAATTTTAGCATTGGAATCCCTTTCGAAAATATCAATTCGCTTTTCAACTTTTCGAACTCTTCAACCGAACTAAACCTTGAGTCGAGAAGTTTATTAGTTTCAAAAACGGTTCCAAACTAATGCTGAAGATTAACATTGAAAGAGGACACCCTTAATGAATAGAGCTTTTTACTGAGAAACTATTTGGGATAAACTCATTAACAAGGACCTTTGAGTTTGCTTTTTTGTAAAGTCTTTTAAAATACGAAACAGCTAGAAAACTCAAACTTTGCACAGTCGTAGACCTTTATAGAGGTAACAATCCCTCCAAGTTTTATGGACTTCCATAAAGTAGTAAAGTAGTTACGAAATTTCAAAAAAAGTCGAAATTGCCACGCACTCACTCACTCACTCTTGTATAGATCATCAAAATTCTACTGTACTTCCAGACATGCTACAAAGCTGAAATTACGCACATTGATAGAAATTGTGACCAAACCCCTCCCCTATACACTAAGTAACATTGCCCACTTGCAGAAGTGCTGGAGAGCTGAGCTTTGGCAGACTGATAGGAAATATTGTTACGGGTTCACAACGACAAATTAAAACTCGCAATTGTTGAAAACGATACGTCAATTTATTTCCACAAATTATGTACAAAAACACGCACTTAAACTTACTAATAACTTGCTAATAATTCACTACTATAATCGGTCTATTAACTTCGTGTTAATATCTCACGACCACTACAGTACGTTATCTGTGACTGACTGCCTGATGCACGACGTCTGGCCTTATTTATGAGGGCTGCCTACTATTCGAGAACCCTTCCATCCTAGTTCGATTCGGACTCATTCCAGCCCTTTTCTAGACTTTCGCATACCAGTTTGTCACAGATAACGCAACTAAAACCTAGATTAAGAATACAACCATAAAATACGTCAACCTAATACTACACTAAACCTAAATAAATTCTAACTATAAAATTTAAATACTTAAATTTGTAACACTATCCTCCTCTTCAGGTTTGATCGCCTCGATCAACATTTCCCAGGTAAGGTTTTAGTCTGTCTAGATGAACAACTTTCATCTTGGACTTCGGGCTTTTCTGGATTCGGTAGACTACATCATTAATTCTCTTAACAACTTTATAAGGCCCTTCCCATGGTGGTGTCAACTTAGGTGATCTTCCTTTCTTGCGTTGAGGATTGTATAGCCAGACTTGATCATTCTCTTTGAACCCTGAAGAGTTTGCTTTCAGGTCATATCTCGCTTTCATGCGGTCACCGGCTATTTCTATTCGCTCTCTAACCACTTCATGGATATCGTGCAGCTTTTGCCTTAAACGTTCGACATAGTCATTAACCTCTAAGTGTTCTTCTTCAGGTGAACCAAACATGATATCGCATGGTAAACGCAGTTCTCTACCAAACAGGATACTAGATGGAGTAGCTCCTGTCGTATTGTGAATGGCGGTTCTATAGGCCATCAAAAACAATGGAATATATTGGTCCCAATCTGTTTGGTGCTCATCCACAACTTTGCACAGATGTTCTTCTATTGTTTTATTAAATCTTTCAACCATGCCATCTGACTGCGGATGTAAAGCCGTAGTCCGTGTTTTATGTATTCCTAAAAGGTCACAGAGATTCTGGAAGAGCTTCGATTCAAAATTTCTTCCTTGATCTGAATGTAGGAATGCCAAATCGGCTGAAAACATCATTTACCAGAACTTCCGCAACTGTAGTGGCCTCTTGGTTAGGCAAAGCAAAAACTTCTGGCCATTTGCTAAAGTAATCCATGACAACAAGGATGTATTTGTTGCCTTTTTTAGTTTCTGGAAATGGTCCGGCCACATCAATAGCAATGCGTTCGAATGGTAGACCTACGTTATATTGTTTCATTTGACCTCTGGACCTTGTTTTGGGACCTTGGCTGGCTGCACAAGTCGAACATCGGCGGCACCAGTTTTTCACATCTTGAAAGTAATTGACCCAATAAAATCGGTTTCGAATTTTGTCCATGGTTTTATTTATGCCTAGGTGCGCGCCTGATTTTCCACCATGGCATTTGGCCATTATATTGTCTACCATGCTCCTAGGAACCACTACTTGATTAACCACAGTAAGGCCATCGGCACTTTCCCAGGCACGTTTAAGGATGTTTTCCTCTACTATCAGTGAATCCCATTGTGCCCACAGTGATTTGAATATCACCTCTTGGTTTGCGATATATTTCCATGATGGTCGTGGCTTGTTTTCTTCTTTCAATCGCAAGATAGGTCCTACATCTTTGTCGTTAAGTTGTGTGGTTCTAATCGAAGCCGACATCCATTCTTCATCTGGTTCTAACTTTATCTGGCGCACGTAGGTAATTCCTTCTTTCTGGTCAATTTTCCTGCAATGTTTACAATCCTCAGGGCAAGGTCTTCTGGACAATGCATCTGCATTATTATGCACCCATCCCGCTCGGTGCTTAATTTGATAATGGTATTGTTGTAGCTTTTCTATCCATCTCGCGACTTGCCCCTCAGGTTGGTTCATTTTCATGAGCCACTGTAACGCAGCATGATCCGTTCTAATCAGAAACTCTTGTCCGTAGAGATATTTGTGAAAGTGATCTACGGATTTAACTATGGCTAGGAGCTCCTTTCTAGTAACACAATAATTTCTCTCTGGTTTGGATAGCTTCTTGCTGAAAAATTCGATGACCCGTTCTTCTCCATCTTGTACTTGGGAGAGTACTGCTCCTATGCCATCGTTGCTCGCATCAGTATCTAATATGAATTTTCCTTTTGGAATGGGATATGCAAGAAACGGACTAGAACATAATGCTGCTTTTAGTCTTCTAAATGCTTGGTCACATTCGGTATTCCATTTGTAAGAAGCTTTATCTTCTGTAAGTCTATGTAATGGAGACGCTATTTTGGCGAATCCTTCTACAAATCGTCTGTAGTATGTACACAGACCCAAAAAGCTTCTCAATTCATGTTTGTCACGAGATTGAGGCCATTCTTTTATTGCTTGTAACTTCTTTTCGTCGGTATGGATGCCTTCTCGGGAAACGACGTGACCCAGAAACTCAACTTTTTCTTGGAACAGAAAACATTTCTTTGAGTTCAATTTAAGATTTGCGTTCCTGATTCTTGAGAATACTTCTCGTAAATTATCTAGATGATCTTGAAATGATTTCCCCATTACTATGACATCATCCAAATAGACTAGGCAGGTTTTCCAAGTAAGGCCTCGTAGAACGACTTCCATTAGTCTTTCAAATGTAGCTGGGGCATTGCACAGGCCAAATGGCATCACATTAAACTGATAAAGTCCACTTCCAGCAGAGAATGCAGTCTTCTCTTTATCTCTTTCAAAGATTCCTACTTGCCAATACCCACTTTTCAGGTCAAGAGTAGAAAACCAATATGATCCTGCCAACGTTGTTAATGTGTCGTCTATTCTTGGCAGTGGGTAACTATCTTTCTTGGTCACATCGTTAAGTTTCCTGTAGTCGACACAAAATCTAGTACTTCTATCATTTTTAGTGACCAACACCACAGGAGGTGACCAAGGACTTGATGACTCTTCAATAACACCGTCGCTGAGCATTTTATTAATAAGATTGTGAACTTCTTCTTGCTTGGCCATTGGTAGTCTTCTTGGGGGTTGTCTTATCGGTTGGGCATCGCCAGTGTTGATAGCATGTTGAATAAGGTTTGTGCGTCCCGAACTACTCCTAGTTTCGAAGATATTACTTTGTTCTTCTATAAACTCTCTCGCTTTACTAAATTCTTCTGGAGTGAGACGTTGCCAAGTTGACTCAAATTGCTGAAGTACCTCCATTGGTAACTTGCTTGTATAAGTTGGCTCTTCACATCTTGTTACTTTCTGTACTGGTTCAAATAATGCTACCACCTCCCCCTTATTAATTTTGACACTATTTGGGAAAATATTGGCGACTCTAATCGGGATGTCTTTATCGGTTTTAACTAGTGATTTTGCAACGAGGTAGGTGTTGGGTGTGTTTTGTTGGCTTATGAGTCCGACGCAGCTTGATGTTTTACTTTCCAGCCTCCCAAAAATTATGGTCTCACTGTTACCGACTAGTCTTGTTGTGCATACTGCCACCACCTTAATTGGTTCTTTATTGATGTGACTATTTGACAAAATGAACTCTTCGCTCCCAAATCTTAGGGTATTAAGTTTATTATCAAACGCAAATCCATGTTTACTTATCAGGTCCATTCCCAAAATAAATTCGTCTTCTATGTCTGCAACTAATACCGAGTGGCGAATCTTCAACCTCCCCAGCTGTAGGTCTATGTCTGTCTGCCCCAACACGTCGGCGGATTCTCCAGTCACAGTCTTAAGTGTTATTTTCTTTTCTGTTGGTCGAATTTTATATCTCGTTGCAATTTTGAACTTAAGCAATGATATGGCAGCACCAGTGTCTACTGTTATATTAACTTTTCTTCCATTAATAAGTCCGGCGATGTTAAGACTGTCAGCAGTATGTTTTAAGCTCTTGATAGAGTAAATTTTGGGGGCTAAATTCCCATTAGCCAACACCCGCCCCTCTGCGTTGACTAGTTTTAGTTTTTCCTGATCTCTTCTTCGGTACTCTGTCCCACTAGATGGTGAGCGAGACCTCATTTGGACACGACAATCGCGTTGAATATGCCCTGTACGTCCGCATCTGAAACACTTTACATTTGGAGGGGATCGTCTACTTTCTTTCAAAGAATCAATCTTCTCTATCAGTGATTGAAACAGTTGGTTTAGCGTTTTTAAGTTGACCTCATCTCCAGTGCTCATTTCTTCTCCCTCCTGAATTGTAACAGCTCTTACTTTTGGCCTGGACATATTATTTGATGATTCAATTTCAAGGGCTCGAATCAACACTTCACTGCTGTTATGAAAGCGTTCTCGACGAAGTAACTTTGCTAAGTCCGTGTCTCGCAAGCCGTTAATAAAGCGATCTACCGTAAAGGGATCTCTGTAATTTTCTGGCATTTCTGGGTAAGCCAAGTACATCAGCCTCCTGATATCCGCTTCATACTCTTGTAATGACTCCCCTGCTCTTTGTTGGCGAATATTTAATTCTGACCAATGCAAATTTCGTAAATGTTCATCTCCATATCTTCTTTCTTAAGCTGCCACTAAAGCATTGTAACTCTGTTTTTGTTCCGCTGGAATAGACCGTAAAAGTCCAAGAGCAGGTTCTCGTAGAGCTACTAACAAAGATCTAGCTTTTTCGTCATCGTTCCAACTATTTGCAGCGGCGGCAGCTTCAATTTGTTGTTTGTAGGTAGACCAGGAAGACGTACCATCAAACTTTGGAGGCTTAATATTTTGGTTGGAATTCACAACACATCCCTGAGCTTTCATTTTGTTGTGTTCTTTTTGGAGCTGTATAAGCTGTTTTGACACGTGTTGGAATTTTTCTTCCATGGTTTGAAAAACTTCTTCTCTAACATTCTGTAGTTTGGTCTCCACTTTTTCTTCTACATTCTGCATTCTATGAGTTATGTCTTCTTTAAGGTCTTCGGTTGCTGTCTTGAACTCCTCTCTCAGCTGTTCAGAGTTGCTCTTTATTTGATCGAAGTTTTCTTGAATGCCATCTAATCTTTGCTGAAATGTCTGTTTCATGTCGTTCTGGTTTTGTTCCATGGTCTGCTTCATGTCGTCCATGGTCCGTTTCATATCGCCCTGGTTTTGTTCAATGGTCTGTCTCATATTGTCCTGATTTTGCTCAATGGTCTGTCTTATATCGTTCTGGTTTTGAGCCATTTGAGCTGCTAGAGCCTGCATCATTTTAGTTAGATCTTCCATCTTTGCCGATCCTTGTCTAGTAAGCATCAACTTCCTGATAAATCACTTAAAACGTCTATTTTAGGGCTATAAAGCGAATGTCGAAGTCGGTTTTTCAATATCTCTTCCAATTCTTAAATAGAACCCAATGGAATGTTCTGGAATAGACTGGTAAATGCTACTCTTTCTGCTACTAGGCAAATGTAGAAGTCTCTTTTTGATTATCTCTTTTGGTTCTCGAATAGACCGTCGTAGAATGTTATGGAATATTCTCGAAATAATTTCTAATTCTTATTTTTAAAATAACTAAGCTACTGTCGAAGTCGGTATTTGTATATCTCTTCTAGTTTTTGAATAGAACGTCGTAGAATGTTATGGAATCTTCTAGAAATTCTTTTTAGTTCTTACTTTTGAAATTACTAAGCTAATGTCGAAGTCTCTTTTTGGATATTTCTTCTGGTTTTCGAATAGAGCGTCGTAGAAAGTGATGGAATGTTCTAAAAATTCTTTCTGATTCTTACTTTTAAAATTACTAATCTAATGTGGAAGTCGGTATTTGTATATCTCTTCTAGTTTTTGAATAGAACGTCGTAGAATGTTATAGAATATTCTAGAAAATGTCTCTAATTATCAATTTTTGGACTGTAAAGTTAATGTCGAAGTCGGTTCTTAAATATCTCTTTTAGTTTTTGAATAAAACAATATCGAACTTCTTCGAATATTCTGGAAAAATCACTTACTGTTTTTCTGTCCAATTGTCCTATCCGGTGGTAATATGTAAGGGTAGTCTTTGCACTATTCAGTTCCGAATATTCAGGCAAAATCACTTACTGTTCTTCTTTTTAATTGTCCTAGCCGGTGGTACTGTGTAAGGATAGTCTTTGCACTATTTATTTCTTTTAATCTCACTTCTGACACCAATTGTTACGGGTTCACAACGACAAATTAAAAATCGCAATTGTTGAAAACGATACGTTACGATTTATTTCCACAAATTATGTACAAAAACACGCACTTAAACTTACTAATAACTTGCTAATAATTCACTACTATAATCGGTCTATTAACTTCGTGTTAATATCTCACGACCACTACAGTACGTTATCTGTGACTGACTGCCTGATGCACGACGTCCGGCCTTATATATAAGGGCTGCCTACTATTCGAGAACCCTTCCATCCTTGTTCGATTCGGACTCATTCCAGCCCTTTTCTAGACTTTCGCATACCAGTTTGTCACAGATAACGCAACTAAAACCTAGATTAAGAATACAACCATAAAATACGTCAACCTAATACTACACTAAACCTAAATAAATTCTAACTATAAAATTTAAATACTTAAATTTGTAACAATATGATAAAACTATAGGAAAATATTTAAAAACTTCAAAATTTTAACTTGCTTCCCTCCCCTATAAATGTAAAGTTAACTAAAAGTAACATTGCCCAGAGCTTTGGAAGGCCGATAATATGGAAATCAATTTGATAATAATAGTTTAATATGTAATAAAGATGTTAAACCTTTGTTAAATAAACTTAATTATCGTCAATATTTTGCAGAGATATAGAACTGCTAGGGATTAGATTTCACAACCAACCAAAATAAAAAGAGTGGGTATACCATGCGTTTGACATTACCGTTGAAAAAGCGGATAATTGGTTTAGGTAGCCTAATCAAACTGCGTCAAACTAGCTATACTTTGATTTTATCGCGGCCTTGTCAAAATGGCGGAGGCTGTCAGTGGTTGCTATTTTTGTTGTGTTTTTTGTTGGAAAATAAAGTTAATCTTGCACTTTTTCTATTCTAATGGACAGAAATGTTTTAAGACCCTGGACAATTTTTGACAATTAGATTTTATCCAAAATTTTATTGAAAAAACTAGCAAAAAAACCAAAAAAACAAAAACAACGGTTGACAAGCACTTGACATTTCTAAACCAGAAAATCAAATGTCAATGGTTAAAAATGGCTGCATTTTCGATTTGCCGCTTTTACTTTGGTCAAATCCAACCCGTTAATGTTCTATTATCCGTGATATTCCGTAACAAACTCTTAATATCGGATTAAATTTAATGTCATGGTGGAATTTAAATAAAATTTAAATAGAGTAATTAAAAAACAGATAAATAATAATTAAATCTGTAAAAATATTTAAAAAAAGATGAAAATTGATAGGAAAAAAACCAGGGAGAAATATATACTATGTTAAAGTTATTAATGATGATTACTAATAACAAACCAACGAGGTGATTGTTAAAAGAAAAAGAACTTACTAATTTTATATACTTAGAATTTTAATAAATGTATAGTAATACTGCTGTATTGTCTTGTAACGTCATTATACATTTTTATTGTGTTTGTTTGTAGCCTAAAAACGACTGATAACAACCGTCAAAACGTCCGGTAGAACGAGCCAATGATAAATGTTGGACATCGCCTGATAAATAAAATTGTGAACTAAAATATTTTGTTAATGGAGTTTAATTGCCTAATGTCCAGACCGTCTTATTTAAATAAAAACAAAAAAAACTGTTTTCAGTTCTGTATGAATTGGGAAGGTTTGAAGTTAAGATAATACATTGCCTAATAGGGAACTTGCCCAAAAAATCGAGTCCTTTAAAAACAATTAAAATCTTAAGGTATTATCATAAGAAACTTCCTAGAAAAAGAAAAATTCCAATAACAATTAAATTAGCTGAGAAATAAAGGTTTGAAATTTGAATAACTTGACCTGTTCTTAAAACGCGCTGCCATTGGTTGTGACGTCACGTCTTTGGATCTCGATCGAACCGACATTGAAACAACACGTAAATAATTGATATTGGAGCTTTGAACGTGGTGTTCAGTTATTTCCGGACGTAGTTTTGTCTAAATTTTCTTAATTTAGTGTTTTGTGATTCTGTTAAAGACTGAAAATGGTTGATGCGGGGTTCATAAAAGAACAGTCAGACAATTTACCTAGAGTTGATATGTTTATGACTGCATTATACATTAAAAATTCAGAGGAGTTTTCTCAAGCTGAAGTTCGTGGTGTAAAAGCTGGCAAGTAAGTATAAATACCTAAGTACTGTAAGTACTATAATATAATAATTATATATATATATATATATAACCATACTAATAAGTCTTATTAAAAATAAGTATATTAATTAAGTAGGTACCCACCTATTTAAAACACTGTTTAGAATGAGCTCTATAAACACTAGTGCTGATTTATTTTCATTTATACCTACCCACATAGGTACAGAATGCCCATTTCTAGAGGAGATAGAAAAAACTAACCTACATGTTACGAGCTCGATTTTTGTTAAAACATTAATGCCGAAAACCGCACATCGATATCTTAAACTACTTTCAAGATATATATTTTCAATTTGGTGCATTTTCGAACCACCCCCGTAACTTTTTTATTTATGAATATTTTTTATTACTGTAAAAAGATTCCTGAGGCACTTTTTTAAGAGCAATTCATCTGTCAAATTAAATTTTATCTGTCACTTTTAGTTTTTGAAATATTACATAAGGTTTGTATTTTTCTTATGGAATGACCTTTTTTTATTCGATTTTTGAAATCAGCGTAATTTTTTTTTAAAAATGACATTACACATAATATTTTATTTTTTATTTTTTTTTCTTATATTTTTAGTTTTTAATTACTTCTTAACTTTTTTTTTTAGTTTGCTGAATAAGAATTGGTTTAAATTATTTTAAAATTATTTAAAAAAAAAATAATAAGAACTAATAAAAATATAAAAAAATATAAAAAAATTAAATATTAAGTGTGAAACATCATTTTAAAGGAAATTTTACGCTAATTTTAAATAGACTTTATGTAATATCTCAAAAACTAAAAGTGACAAATAAACTTTAATTTGACAGTTGAATTGCTCTTAAAAAAGTGCCTAAAGAATGTTTTTACAGAAATAAAAAATATTTATAAATAAAAAAGTTATGAACCGAATGGCCGTTATACTCATAAGGGGCCCGGAATTTTTCTAAGGAGTGATGTCACAGTGGCTGCCGCGCATTTTGCTGTGTTTGAATATACCAGTCAGCGATTCCAACTTTAATTATTTATTGTAAAATAAGTATTGCGATTTAAGGGCTGATATTTGGTATAATGCGTTTTCAAATAGAAACACACATTTTAGTAAAATAAAAAAAAATGGGCAAGTTCCCTATTATTCAACTTATTTTTCCTAAAAAAAACCTAATTTATTAAAAGCGTTCGGTTTTACTTCCAAATAAAAAAAGATATAGTCACCATGGTTTGAAAAAAAACTAAGAAATAGTTTATTTTCAGAAAAAATAAAGTTTAAAATAGAAATAAGACCAAAGAAGGCCAAGTCGTTACACATATCGTGAGATAGAATGAGCCTTCCTAATGATGACACCAATTTTTCATATTGCTTAAACTTGCACGTTTTATAACTTATAAATAAAAAACTTTATATAAAATCTACCCACCTCCAGCTTATACCAGTTGACCTACAAACATGAAAATTGGGAGGGCATTTCGGTTTTGTAAGATAGACCCATCCTAGAAAAGATTTATTAAATATTTTAGTTCTTATAGGGTAGACAATAGATTTATTCAGCCAAAATATATACAAAAGTATATTTGGATCGTCAACAAGTTTTCTAAAATATCACTGCTATACACATATACGTCATACCTCATCACACTTAAATGTTTTACAAGTAGGAAAATATGTTATACATATTATTCGTTACAATTAATATGTATATTGTTTTCTTTGCGATTATTGTTGGTTCTAATCATTTAAAATTAATCTAGGTAATAACTAAAAGACATTGTAAAAGTGACACATTTAATGTGTAGACATTAAATATAAGACAAGACTTTGAGATTTGAACAATTACAAAATATATATTAGAAGTAACCATTGAGTTGTATAAGACCCTGAAACGGCCTTAGAGACTGAAAGACAAGGCATTTTTTGTTGACCCTATCTAATTTAGTTTCTATGTGCAGGTATTTCTTATACAATAAAAAAATAGATAGAAATTATTGAAATTGTGAAATGGAGAAAGATAGACTGATTCTTTTATGCTAATAACGCCCTAGATATTATATGGGTACTTTTGTCTCTTTCGCACTGTCAGCATAACTGCGAACGAAAAGCAGCTGGCTAATTTTAATCCACCAGCCGTATTATGAGTGATTCAATCTGCTTGTTGTTTTATACAGGGAAAACTGATGTTCTGTGATGAGCAATGTGGTCCAACTACGTAAGGGAATGCTTTTGAGTTTCGTGCAAGAATTTTGAAAAAATAAATCCTAAAAACGTTTAAAAACACGTTTAGAAGTAACTATTTGAGTTCAACCCTGGTGCGAAATTGTCTTTGTGCAGAACAAGACGAAAATCGATGAGAAAACAACATTTCATGAGTAAGTCGTCTTGACGGATAGTTTTTGGTAAAAACGAGAAAGTTCAGTAGCGTCACGATAGATAGTTTTTTCTGCGATGGTGCAATTTTACCCTCAGACATTTTAATTCAGAAAGTGTCACTTTCCCGTACTCATAAAGATAATTTTTTATTAATAATTTGTTTATAAGTCCTGTAATATGTTGCGGTCTAAAACAACTGGGCGCCGCCAACTCGGCGCCACCTGCTGTGCGCGGCCAACTCGGCGCCGCCAACTGGGCGCCGGACTAAAATATTAATTTTCGATAAAATGTGCAGATGAAAAACAAAATAGAAATTATATTATTATTTATGCAAAAACATCTTTAAAAAATCCTAATTTTCTTGAAATTTGGTTTTGTTAGTTAGAATTAAATCCATTAAGTCAAGTGTTAAAATTTGGTAGGTGTACAGTTCTGCTAACCTGGTAATATAAAATTTACGTTTTTGTTTACAAGAATGGCGGATCCAAAATTGCGGATCTCTTTATTTTCAAACCGATTTGTCAAAAACTTGAAAACTTGCAGTGCTTGGGATCACTTAATACAGTTTTATCCTCAAACTTAACTTAAAAAAATTAAAATGGCCGATCCAAAATGGCGAACTTTCTTATTTATGCATCGATATGTATCAAATATGGAACTTGGCGATGTTTCAAGTCGCTGATTATGATTTTTGAATCAAACTTGTAAAAAAATCAAAATGGAGGATCCAGAATGGTGGATTTTTTTATTTTTAAACCGATTTGTCTCAAACTTGAAAGTTTGTAATGTTTGAGATTACTTAATACAATTTTATCCTCAAACTTAAAAAAAAATTAAAAGGCGGATCCAAAATGGTGGTTTTTCTTGTTGATACACCGATATTTATCAAATATAGAACTTGGAGGTGTCTCAAGTCGCGAGTATTGATTTTTTACTAAAACTAATAAAAAATCACAATGGTGGGTCCGAAATGGCGGATTTCTTTATTTTTAAATCGATTTATTTCAAACTTAAAAGTTTGCAGTGCTTGAGAGCGAATAAGCGCTCTCAAGCAGGAACAGGATCAAAAATGGCGGACTTTCTTATCGATGCATTAACATGTATCAAATATATGCGGTGTTTCAAGTCGCTGATTATGATTTTTGACTTAAACTCATGCATGCTAAAAAGTTATTTTTACTCTTTTTTTTAGTGAAAAGAATTTATTTTAATTTAAGGTTAAATAAGTATTTATGAATTATTTATTATTCAAAGATAGAAAATCATTGATAAAAAACTGCTAGTGGCACTCAACTTTTTTATTTTCCGACGCCACTGACTTTATTTATCCAAGAGAAGCCAATAGATATATATGCGATGTTGCATGAGTCCGGTTCAAACCAAAATTCAATTTTTATCCCTGTCTCGCTCATTAAATTCTTACTTATATGTGGTCAGCTGCGATAAAAGTTTGATATAATGGCCATTAAGGCCCATGCCGGGTCTACCCGTAGGGTATAGATAGGTAAGTTTTTTTAAAGCAAATTTTGGACTGCGCTAATACTACTAAATAAAGCTAATTTGAGAACGTTGTTGCACACTCTGAAATCTGTAACTAATGTTTGTGATTAAGGTATTCGTTGATAGTGTAGGGCTCGATCTTGCACAAAAAGTTGGCACATGCTTTCTTAAATAATCGTATGATGTCTATTTGTTTAATTCTCTTTGGCAGAGTATTAAAGAATTTTACAGCCGCATAGTGGGGCTCTTTCTCTCTTACTGTTAATGGTTTGGATATATGTAGACTAGCTCTTTTTGCATTGCATTTTTTACTGAGGAAGGTTTGTATTTAAGAAATTTGTCAGGATTTTTCTTTGTAAACAAAAGGCATTCGAAAATGTAAATTGCTGGCACGGTCAGAATCTCTTTTTCCCTGAATTTATTTCTGCATGATTACGAAGATGTCTTCCACATGGCTGCTATGACCCCAAAGAAGAATTTCATACTGGACATTTGAGTAAAATAACCCATAGTATAATCATTTTAGTGATTTTTGTTGGCGGAAGTATTTTGATCTGACTCTTATTGCGTATGATGTCTTACTTAGTTTCTTACATGAGGCTTTAATATGAGCATGATAATCTAAATCCTTGTCTAGTATGACTCTTAGCACTTTTGCGTTGTTTTCGAAAGACAGTTTATCTCCCGAAAATGTTAGATATTCAGGGATATAGATCTCTATATTTGAAACCACAACAGCTTTTGTTTTATCTGTATTTAGAATGAGCTGGTTCTTTTTTACCCCATATTCTACGTTATTCAGTGTATTGAAGCATTGCTCAATAATGCTAAAAATAAAATGGAGGTTAAAAATTTTCAAAACAAAATCCGTATTTAAATAAAAACGAAAATCAATAGAGGCCTGAAAATTTGTAGAAAAGGTCTGCTAACAAAATAAATAAACACCTGTTTTAGCCGCTCATTAAATTTTCACGTGTTGAGAAATAGCTGGCTGTTTATATTTGAAAATCGCACAAACAAACTACAATTACTACTAATACTACTATGTCGGTTTAGAACGTTTTTCTACGTTGTGCGACGCCTATTCTCCTGCTTCGATCCTGACAATCATCTTCCGTTAGGTTTTTTTGACTCATTGATCTTTGGATTGACTGTTGCCATTCCAGTTTAGGACGCCCTCTTTTTCTGCGCCCTATTGGTTGCCATTTGAGGACCTGCTTTGGTAATCTTTCGTCGTTCATCCGTTGTACATGGCCGTACCATATCAGTTGTCCTTTAGTGATGTCACCCGTTATGCTTCCCCCGATTCCTATTGTTTCTTTTATGATCTCATTTCTTATATGATCTGTTCTAGATATACAAACACAACTTTTTTTGGGTATTACGCCACTAGTAAGGATTGGCAATCGAAACGTAGCGTATTCAAATTCAATTAAAAGATAAGTGGTTTAGGTTTTACTAGGCAACTATTTATTTTTATAGAAAGCCACTGACAAATTAGTGTTTTTTATTTTTCTAGGAGAAACGCAGTGGTTTTTTATAATTTTTTAAAGTAATTTCTCCTTACTAGTGGCGTAATACCCAAAAAAAGTTGTGTTTGTAAAATGAATCCGCCACAAACATATAGATTTTATTCTGTTCTAGATATTCCCAATGATCTTCTTATTGCATTCATTTCGTCACTTTCCATTTTTGCTTTGTATTTCTCTGTTACGCGACAAGTCTCTATTCCATACAACAGCTTGCTTTTCACCATTGTTTCATATATGTCAAATTTTACATTCTTTTTTATCTCTCTGCTCCATAAAATACTGTTAAAACCAATTACCATTTTTGCTTTTACTATTCTTTTTTCCAGTTTTTTACAGTCTGTTCCTGTCTTATCAAATGTGACAGTATACATACTCATTGCATGGAGATATTGTTTGTCCATTGTCTAGTTCAAACTCACTTGATTCGTTTCCAATACATAAGTACTGTGTCTTGTCCACGTTTACTGTTAACCCCCACATTTGGTATTCTTCCGTTAATTTTGGAAAAGGAGTGAAAAAATCCTAAACTCCACACAATTTTTGAATAGATTATATATTCCTATACATACCCCGATGCGTTTCGGAAATTTTATATTTCCATCTTCAAGGGGAAATAAGTTAATTATCCAGGTCAATAAAAATGTGAACAATATGCTTAACAGTAGTTACATGACAGTAAACAACTTTAAAAATTAAAAAAATTAAAAAAGCACTCACAGATAAACTAAAACTTTTGTTACATAAAATAATTATTAAGTCATTACATTAAAATATTTCAATAGAGGTTCAAGATGCTCCACGACGGAGAATTCAAACAATATATTCTTCCGTTAACTTTTTCATCATATACTCCATGTCTTCTTAGCTACAATTACTTGGTCGTCAGCAAACTGTAATGCGTATATGGTAAATCGGTCGTTAAGTTGTATTCCCATGCCGTGTACTTTACGTTTCCAGTTTTTAGAGCTACGATATATATTTTAAAAAGAGTTGGAGAGATACCACATCCCTGTCTTAAGCCTTTCGTTACCTGAAATTCGTTTGAAAGTCGATTTCCAATTTTAATTTTAGATTTTGACCCTTTGTCTTTTATCGCTTTTATCGCTTTTATATATGTATGATTGATATTAGTTTGTTCTAACACTGTACATCATTTTTCTACTGGAACGGTATCATATGCTTTTTGTAGGTCCACAAAGGTAACATGAGTCTCTATATTTCTGGCACTCCTTTTCTCAATTACTTGTTTAAGACAAAAAACATTATCACCACAAGATCTGCCTGTACGAAACCCACTTTGCTCTTCTTCTTCTTGGTCATGAAAATCTTTCTCTATTAGGTCTCTAAGAATCCTACCGTACAATCTACTTAGAGTACTGGTTACTGAAATTCCTCTGTAGTTGTTGAAATCCAGTTTCTTTCCTTTTTTATGTATTGAGGATATGAATGCTATTTTCCAATCATCAGGTACTGGATGCCCGTTTATGCATTGATTGATAATATATGTGAGATTTTCTAGTAGTTTCTTTGATCTATATTTGAGCATTTCAGTGTATATTCCCCCAGGTCCGCTAGCTTTTCCGGATTTAACCTTTTAAAACTATTCTTTATCGTTTCTTTTTCGATAATCACTTCCTCTCCATGTACTTCTATGTCTTTCCTCGGAGAGGCTGACAGATATTCGGGTCTTGTTTCCTGCAGCAGTCTTGTAGTGTTCTGTCCAATGTTCTTTTTTTTGCTCGAACATTTAATTTTTTTCCGTGCGTATCAGATTTCTTGGCTCTGTAGCGAAAAAAGCGCGTATCAAAATAGCGCGTTTTAAAATAGCGCGCTCATTTGAGCGCGTGTTCAAAATAGCGTGTATCAAAACAGCGCGTATCAAAATAGCGCGTGTTCAAAATAGCGCGTGTTCAAAATAGCACGTATTAAAATAGCGCGTGTTCAAAATTGCGCGTATTAAAATTGCGCGTGTTTAAAATAGCGTGTGTTCAAAATAGCGCGTCTAAAAATACCGCGTTTTGAAAGATCGCCATTACAAACGTCGCTGTTATAAAATAGTTCGAGTAAGGAGTCTCTTTCGAACATATTTTTTCAAAAAAAAAACTTTCCTAACTTTTTTCCCGGGATCCTAAATGGTGTAACCAAACCGAACCGAACCTATCCATACCGCACCGAACTAAAATGAACCGCACCAAACCGAAACATTTTTTCAAAAAATTATTTCCTAAATTAGCTTTCCGATCCTTATTTTGGTAGGTTTCTATTCTAACCTGTGACTTGGGGACATTTTTTTTTTGGTGGAAAAAGGTCAGGGAGTTACTGGAAAAAATGTTTGGGTTCGGTTCGGTTCCGTCCGGTTCGGTTCGATTCGGTGTGGTTACACACCCTCTAGGATCCTGGAAAATAAGCCAGGGAAGTTTTTTTTTTAAACATGTTAGAAAGACACGACTTAGTTGAACTATATGAGTCGTGTTAAATATAGCAAGCCATCGGTTTATTTAACGGTTAAGTAAGTATAACTTATCTGACCTTGCTCAAACTGTTTAGGTGAATATACCTAAGCAAACCTGGGCGTACACGTACACGCGCTATTTTGATACGCGCTATTTTAAACACGCGCTATTTTGAACACGAGCTATTATGAACACGCGCTATTTTAGAAATAAAATTTCGGACGTCCATTGTCTTTATTTATTTTAAAACACGACATTTCGGTTAGTAAGTATCTCTAACCGTTATCAAGTGTGAACTAAACAATCTAGTCTCTAGGCTACTACTTATACTACTTGGTGTGCAGTCAGGTGTGACGGCCCACCCCCTTTTTTAATCCTAAGACGCCTGTTTTCCTTAAGGAGTGGTTTCCATATGTTTGGTATGTCCGTGCTTGGTTGACTGAAAACTTCTTTATTCTGCATTATATACGCAGCTTCAATAAACTTTCGTTTTCGCCAATGCGACTCCTTATGTAAAACTTTAGCTTCTGAGCACTGAATCCTGTGATCATTTGACCAAGCATGATCTGCTAAACCGGATTTTTCAATATCCCCTAATTGGGTACTTTTTAGATGTTCATTTACTCTAACCTGAAGAGGGCGTTTCGTTTCACCTACATATGATTTACCACACTCACACGGGATTTGGTAAATACATTCCTTATTATTTGAGGGATTGTCTGGTTTTGTTTTAGTTACAAAACTTCTTATCGTATTTCCCGAAGAAAATACTGTTTTTATATTATAGTGTTTGACTATTCGTCTTATGTTTTCTGAAATCCCTTGAACATATGGAATGTTAATAACACCTAACGGATTATTATTTTGAGAATTTGGTACATTTAGTTTGTTTTTAATTTTAAATATCGTTGAGTTTATTAATTTCTCAACTCAACGATATTTAAAATTAAAAACAAACTAAATGTACCAAATTCTCAAAATAATAATCCGTTAGGTGTTATTAACATTCCATATGTTCAAGGAATTTCAGAAAACATAAGACGAATAGCTAAACACTATAATATAAAAACAGTATTTTCTTCGGGAAATACGATAAGAAGTTTTGTAACTAAAACAAAACCAGACAATCCCTCAAATAATAAGGAATGTATTTACCAAATCCCGTGTGAGTGTGGTAAATCATATGTAGGTGAAACGAAACGCCCTCTTCAGGTTAGAGTAAATGAACATCTAAAAAGTACCCAATTAGGGGATATTGAAAAATCCGGTTTAGCAGATCATGCTTGGTCAAATGATCACAGGATTCAGTGGTCAGAAGCTAAAGTTTTACATAAGGAGTCGCATTGGCGAAAACGAAAGTTTATTGAAGCTGCGTATATAATGCAGAATAAAGAAGTTTTCAGTCAACCAAGCACGGACATACCAAACATATGGAAACCACTCCTTAAGGAAAACAGGCGTCTTAGGATTAAAAAAGGGGGTGGGCCGTCACACCTGACTGCACACCAAGTAGTATAAGTAGTAGCCTAGAGACTAGATTGTTTAGTTCACACTTGATAACGGTTAGAGATACTTACTAACCGAAACGTCGTGTTTTAAAATAAATAAAGACAATGGACGTCCGAAATTTTATTTCTACACAATCATTGTCTACGAGTTTCAAACACGCGCTATTTTGATACGCGCTATTTCGATACACGCTATTTTGATACGCGCTATTTTGAACGCGCGCTATTTTGATACGCGTTATTTTGAACACGCGCTGTTCTGAACACAAGCTGTTTTGAAAAGCGCTGTTTTGATACGCGCTATTTTGATATGCGCTATTTCGTTACAGAGCCGATTTCTTAGCTGTCTTCTGGTTTCCCTACAATTACTTAAAGAAATAAATATTGGTATTTAGGCTTTTCTTTAAAATTTCGTCGTTTAAAAAATGTATTTAATAAAATTAAGAAGTGGCCGAAAACAAACATAGATATATGGAGCTATAAATATAACTCGAATTGTAAACTACACAGGGTAAAAATTTCTAGTATTTATTCTACTTAGAACTAATGGCAGTTAGAAATAAAAATTAATATGTAAAATTTCGTTTAATTTTTGAGATTTCTTCAATAACATTTGGGCAGAAAATTGCATAACAGGATCGCCATATAGGTCAATAATTATTGTAATTCCCTTTATAGGTATCTATAATTAAGGAGCCAAATTATAGCACAAACTAAAAGTTTTGTTTTTTCTTCGTACGTCATCCAGTTATGAGTTTTTCTTATTTCTTGGATGAACTTAACATTTGATATATTAGTATTCTTAAAAAGTGGCACACACCAAAAATACATACATATTTTTAAAAATGTTTGTCGTCATGAATTGTTATAGAATGTCAATTTTAGCATTAAATTCGAAGATTTTTAGCTCTTGCATTTCCAAAATGAGCGACACTGTTAAAATTCAACAGAAAGTTTTGAGTAATGGACAATTAAATAATTTTTATTTTTTTAGAGATATTGGAATTATAAAAAAGATAAATTTGGTCAAATTTAAAGGTATTTTTTTTCAAAAAGCTTCAAAATGGTAAAATTCGATTACAGGTTAGCAAAGTTATAGACATTAATTAAGACATAGAATTTGGTAAAACAAACTTTTCTTTGGGTCACCCTATATGTTGTGTAAAATGATTACAGCACCTAATTTTTCAAAACTGTAAAATCCTGCTGCTCATACTATTACAGTATTATCATGTACAAAAGACATGTTTACGTCTTTTCGATTAAAAGGCTCCCATAAGCTCGTTCCCTGTGCGTCGCCTGAAAATAAAGAGGGTTAAATCTCTAACTTTGTCCTTATTTCCCGTCAACACTTCCTTATTATTAGAAGCATTATATTAGTACTAAAACATACAACCCTGTAACTGATTTAAAAACTTTGCCGCGGAGACGGCTTTGTGAAAAGACCTTTTTACTAACCTACTGTGTTGCCTATTTATGGGGGAGACTAAGTGCTGCAGAATTTGTTTCTTTTCGGCAATGTTTTTCTTTGTTGGTGTCGAGTTGTTTCTTCTCTTTTTTGGAGATGGAGAACCTACAAGGACCATACATACATTGAAAATATCATTTAGTTTCTGATAATCATTTACACAAAAACAAGCAAAACTACAATATATTTTTTACTTATTTTATTGAATTTTTATGTTTTTATCATATTTACATCTTTTCCTAGCATATTCTACATTGCGTTATTTGGTTTCTATTGGATTAAAGAAATATGAATAGTATTTGTCTCTTTCCTTTCTTAATTGGAGAAAGATAATTGTAACAAAAGAACGTCACTTCGAAAAGTTCCAATATTTTCTGATATTAACAGCCCTGATAAAAGCTGTACGTTACTGTATATGCTAGAAAAATAATTTAGATATATAACATGTTTAGCTTAAAAATCAACACAAAAAACAACATTAAATACTGTGCAACCTACCAGCCACACGCAAGAAAGTGAAGGGAAAGGGAAAAATCTACAAAAATAGAAAAAACAGTATAGAAGTAAAGTATACAGTATAGCGTAGGTAGAGTAAGTAAAAAGTAGAGTTGAAAATTGTAAAATATGAAATAGGAGAAACTTTTATCAAAGATAAGCCTGACTCGCCTTTTAGAGACGAAAATAAAATATTTTATTAGGTTTTTATTAATTTTATTTTTATTTGGGTGTGCAAAGTTACGCACACGTTCCTTTTCGACCCTTTATGAGAATTTTAAGCAATATTGTAGACTATATTTCTATATGTGATTGACATTTTTATGTTTTTTAAATAAAGAAAAAATATAGTGTACCGCACAAGAAACACAAGTTTTTTAAATTGGTCATATGTTGCCAGAAAAAGATAAATAAAAATATCGCTGCCCCACTTGTGCACAAGTTGGGGAGTGCATTTTAGCCACGATATCGAGCTGTTATTTAGAAATATTACTAACCCTCATATGCACCGTAAGCACTTAAGCGCGCTTATGGGTTTAATCGCGATTAGGTCCTTGTTGCTCACATACAAAACAACAAAGAGGGAAAATGGATTATCTAAGCCTTGTTACGGTGCATCTAGGGGTTATGGATTCAAGTCTTCAGGATTTATCCAGTGTCGCTTGAACACTACTTAAACTTGCTAGTGGAACACTTTCGAACTCGCTGACGATTTGCCAATACGCTGAAGGTTCAGAAAGTCATGAGCGCTTTTGAAACTGGTTTGATTTGTCCCTGTATACATCTTATATAGGCGTAGAAGAAGGTGGAATTAAAAGAGCAAGCGCGCAACGGATGACTGATTTGCAAATAGGGAAAAGATAGTTAGTGTGTCACGGTTGATGCTGGTCGGATATTTAAAGATTTCCATAGATTCTCGGATTGTTCTTTGATATAAAAATCGATTACAAGTAAGAGTAGTAGATTGGTCAAATAAAATCTGATGCCCACTTTCATGTTCTTTTAGCCTAGTTTTTTCAATGTATTCGGGCTACATGGGATTCTTAAGTCGCAAAGTGTACTTTCTCATGGACTGTTTAAGGGCGGGCTCAAACGACTCGTGTACTTGGCAAATACACAATTATTTGCGTACTTGGCAAGTATACGAGCTTTGCGAATTACGATAGCAAGCAGGGCGCTCACACGACGTACAATTTACAAGTGTGAGATGTACATGGCAAGTGTACAAATAATCGTGAGCCCCTCGGCCCATTTTTACCGACCACAAATGAAACACCAACGACTGACAAATAATATTGTACAAGTCACCCACTCACACGACATGGCAAGTATACGGAAGTAGCAATTATTCGCCAAGTACACAAGTCGTTTGATCCCGGCTTAATATATGTATGATAAAATTGTTTGAGTGAAGGATGGATGTAAGGTGTCTGGGAATACCTTGGCCCGATTTTTCTTATTTAGACTCCCGTCCGTTTCAGGGTGGAATTTAAAGTCTAGACTTCTTGCCGGGCTTTTGCGAGGCGTCCTCGGAGATTTCTCATCGTTTTCATTTTATAAAGATCTTCCCAAGAAAGCCTGAGTCAAGGAACCAAATGAGATGGCAACATTGACATTTATATTGCTTTTGATATTTACATTACATTTACACAATTCCAGCTGATTAGTCAAAGTTGGTTTGAAAAACATTTTTTTAGTTTTGATAAGTTTATCTGTTTAAAATATGCTAGAACGAAAGAGTATAATTGTGAAGAACTGTTTAAAACTCTTAAAAATCCTACAAAATAAAAAACAAATGAACGGAATTATCTACTGGAAAAAACACGGGAAAAAAGAAAGACCTGAAAGAAACAGAATTTGATATTTACAAACAAAGCCATTAGTAGATAGGCTATAGGGGTTCTGGGCCACTTTTCCCATGTAAAACGTGGTTTTTTAACCAATCGGTCACAGTATATTGCTTGCGACACTAGTCTGCATCGGGCCCTCATATTTACTACATGACTTTAAATGGCATATCGTATATTTTAATTTAATATATTTTTTAGATATTCAAATGAATCTTAAATATTTATTTTAGTGCTATTCATATGTTAAATATTTGCGAGACCATTCGCTTCAGTGATAGTTGATATAACCTAACATGTCATTTATCTAAGATATTTTATTTTTTATTTGACTGTTAACAGCAAATTTTTTTTTGTCTTTATACGTAATATTTTTTAGAATAGAATAGAATAGAATAGAATAGAATATTTATTAATCTTTTCGGCTACAAAATTGTAGATAAGACAAGTCAAAAAACTTTACAAAAAATATTGCTTATGGTTTCAAGAAACAACAATTTTTTCTTATAAAGAATAAAAAATTATCTAAAATTACATATAAAGTAAAAAGAAATATACAAACGTTCATACTGTGATTGTAAAAAGACTAACACAATATACACTTCACATTTATGACTAACGCTGAGACACAAAACAAAGTTAATTTTTTTTTAATGAAATATTTTTTTAAAAATAAAACAAAATTCTACCTTTAGCCTAGCAGAAAGTTTTCAAACTCCGTTACGGTGTAAAAAGTTTTATGCACAAGTATGCCTTTTATCTTCTTTTTAAAAAGATTTTGAGTTTGGAGTTCTTTTATATTTTTTGGTAATGCATTAAATAATCGGCAACCAAGAAAATGACAAGTTTTTTTCATATATTCGTGATTGCGTTTGCCTATGCTATTTTTTTCTTTATTTCTTGTAGGATATGAATGATAAATACTATTTAAATTAAAGTTATCTTGGTGCTGATAGATATATACTAATAGTTTATAAATATATATGCTTGTAGCAGTCAAAATTTTATTCTGTTTAAAAACTTCTCTACAAGTTGAGTTAAATGGCAGGTTGAAAATTAATCTTATGATTCTCATTTGTGTTACTAGTACTCTATCAAAGTCCTGAGCCCTACCCCAAACAGCCACTCCGTATGATAGTGCGGAATATGCATTAGCGTAGTAAACTGTAATCTGATTTGATAGACTCATGGAGTTTTTTAGTGATTTTATCATATAGTAGCACTTATTTAGCTTAGAGAAGACTGCATCTATATGATTACTCCACTCAAAAAAAGTGTCAATCATGATTCCCAAAAACTTTGAGCTGTCGCTAAATGAAAGAGGTGTGTCGTTAAAGGTAATATTGATGTTTAGTGGCTTACGCAGTTTAGTTCTGAATTCCATGAGGACGGTTTTTGATAAATTTATAATAAGCTTATTTTTTTTACACCAGTTTGAAAATTCTCGCAAAGTTAAATTAATTTTTTCAAGAAGAATTGCTTCGTTTATTGCTGAGATAACTATGGAGGTATCATCAGCAAACATAAAGACAATTCCGCAGGTAATGTATTCTGGTAAATCATTAATAAATAACAAAAAAATTAATGAGCCTAGAACACTACCCTGTGGAGTTCCTAAGTCAGAATGGTTTGATTGGGAGAAACAATTACCAATGATGATTTTAAGTTCTCTGTGTGTAAGGAATGATTTAATAAATTTATCTATTGGATTTCTTATTCCTAGTTTTTTTCATTTTTTGATAGACAAAGTCTGGGTCAATGGTGTCAAATGCTCTAGTCAAGTCGAACAGTAGAGCTACCACTCTTTCGCCGTTATCAAGTTTAGTATAAATGTTCTGTACAATGTCAATTGTGGCTGTCTCTGTCGAATGCTTGCTTCTAAAACCATGTTGACTTGGTGTCAAAATATGGTATTTTTCAATAAAAGATATTAACTTATTATATTAAAATTTAAAAAAAAAAGCTTCTAGGCTTTTCTAATTGATCATTTTTTAGTGAGAATTGTTCTTTCATATTTAGAGTTGGTGCAATAAGATTTATAGTTGAAACTGGTGTTTGTGTTTCCATATTATGTGCATCCACCTGTGTGTTGTAAGGTAGTTCAGACATGGTTTGAGTTTGAGTTTCAGAGCTCACTGTTTTCTGGCTCTCGAACTTTTCGAAGGTTGGTAGTTTTCTTGTCTGTGTTTTTGCATTTTTCTTTTTTCTTGATTTTTGATTGTTGTCCGTTTGAGAGGATTTTGTTTTCGTAATTTATTTCTTAACTGAGATGCTTTTTAGGTCTTTCTCTGTTGTTTGAGATTCTCCTGTGGTTATCATATTCTGCAATGTTAATAGGCTTTCCAACTTCTCAATAATTGCTTCCTTCGCCTTTAGATTATGCTCCAGTTTTTCCAAAGCTCTTGCAAGCTCTCTGTTTCGAAGCTCAAGGTCACTAATTTCCTCATCCTTTCCTTCCAATTTATTTCTGAGATCTAATATTATGTCAGTCTGTGTCATTTTTGTTTTGTTATCAGCCTCTTGTTCGTAGGTAATCCTTTCGTATCTTATATTGGGCGATTCAGTTATATTGACCGACGTAGTACTGCTTGTGGCTGCTTTACCAAAATGTTTTTCTAGGCATTTGAGAGCTCTAGTTTTTGCTTCTCTTCTATCTGTCATTTTTTTCTTTTTTTAGTATCTGTTCTAATATTCCCCTACTGTATTCAGAGAGATAGTAAGTAGCAATGCAAAAAATTTCTTTAGATTTAAAAAAAAACACACAATACATTATAGTGCATATAAACTTACAGAATCTGCATTTATTTGTTGTTCCGTGGGTCCGTTTTATTCGGCTTATTTGTTGTACCAGTTTTTTGGCCGAGAGACGCTTGTTGTTATCAATCAGCTAATTGAAAACTACTCGATGAATTTGTTATTGTTCTTATTTTTATAACCACTGTTAGATCACTTAAGTAATGGCAATTTTATCCGTGTATATTTTTATATTTAAAATTCTGTTTAAGATGTTACTTTTGATTATATTGCAAGAGCGATAAAATTAAATGTTTACTACATCACGAACAACTATGTAAATAATATGTTTAAAAGATTTTAAACGACCATCTAAGGAGTTGCACTACTTAACCTAGCTACTTTTACAATGGCGCTTAGCAACTACCTGGTATCATCAGATTTTTTTTCAACTTTGTATTTACGTCTCTATTGTTTGTTTTTATTATGGCTAATATTCAAAATTGAGGATACATAATAACTTATTTACCATTTTATTAATTATAATATTCATTTACAGAGTTTTTTACAGAATTAACTTATAAAGTATGACATTACAAACTTGTAAAATGTTTTCACTCTTATTGTCTTAATGCTGTTACCACAAAGCATAGCCCTAGCTATACAAAGTATTGTATGTTAAGATTTTGCAATGTTATTGGTTTTGTAAATAATTGGTTAGTTTAGAATAGCCCTTATAATTTAATATTTTGGTTTGTTATTTTGGGAATTAAGCCTTACACACCCTTGTGAGGCATTTTTAGAGATATATTTTGTTTCTTTTTATAATTATTAATAGTTTTCATAAAACGCGCGCTTTTGAGTCAGCAATGAGAGTTTTGACAACTCTGGCGGCTAATCGACGCGCTTCGATATGCGCGAGAGACACTTTTGAACCGACACATTCAATCACGAGTCCGCGTGGCAGCAGATTCGCGCATGCATCGCTACTTAATTAATTTGAATAATATTACGCTCATTTTTATTGCTGTAATTACAATTTATAACCCTCAAAACCATATTCGCCTTACTGAAGAAACGCTTTATTATTAAGAACTTTGTTGTGTTGTGTTAATGGAGAACTGCTGAAGGATGGCCATCCAAGAAGACTACATGGGCACTCAATGGTAAGTCGCTGTTGAATAATTTCTCATTGCTGCGTTTTTAGAGGTATCACTTTTAAGGGAGTTTTTAAACACATATATTTTTTATGTATCTTATACCCATTTTGAATTATCGAAGGTATAAATTGAGTAAAACTCAAACATTATTGGTCCTCAAACGAACCGGATGAGAACATCTCTCAGGTTCAAAAAGTGTTTGTACGGCTCCCATAAAATAAATCAAATTTTTAAATAAAAATTAAAATAAAGTAGAAAATATTAAATTTTAAATCTAACACTCACCTTGCCATTTATTAAGGTATTTTGACCCGCCAACTTGAAATAAAAAACGCAGGTTTTTTTTGCCATTTCAGCTGTTATTGTGGTTCTCGCTTTTGGTTTTAACCTAAGTCGGTCGCCGCTTATTTACATTGTTTCGCATTTTAAAAACAAAATTTCGGAAAATAGTTCGGAAAATCATTCGCCAGTGTAAAGTGCCTTTTTTAAAAATTTAACCCTGACTAGTGCTTTAAAAAAGTTAGAAGCTTTACGCAATGTTCAATATAACCGCATTGAAACAGTTTTACAAATCGCGAGAGATTCCCTCACTGATGAGGACAAAAGAGCTATGTGTCAGGTGAGAGTCTATGTTATAAATGATATTAAAGATAATTTTTTTATTTATCAAAATCAAGTCGTGGAGGCGGAGGCGGAGGTCTGCTTCATTTGAGGAGGCTTACTATGAAATCAAAAGCATGGCTAAGAGGCTCTTTGAAAAAGAGAGCGTACGAGTACCTCCTCAGCTGAATGCTAGCAACTCGGACTCGCAGGCGCATCTAATCGCCTCTCTTTTGCCAAAGTTAAAAATGATGACTTTTAAAGGAGATCTTACGCAAAAAAAACCTACATAGATATGTTTAACAGTTCTGTTCATCATAATAATAGCATCCCTACGATCGCTAAATTTAACTTATTAATCTCTTCTTTAGGGCGGTCCCTCCCTTAAACATTGTAAAACATATCACTATAACTGATGTAAATTACATGATTGCATATAATACTTTAATTAAACGCTATCAAAATCACCGCTTATCAGCGCAAACCAATTGGCGAAGACTTTTTAATTTTCCCTCTTTAAAATCAGATAACCCTGAAACGCTGAAAATATTGAGGCGTTAAAAAACCCTCAATTATAACACTGATTCTTGAGATTTTCTGCTTGCAAATATTTTGTTAGATAAATTACCGGAAGTTCTACTTTCTAGGTTTGAGCTCGCTAATCAAAAATCTAATGAGATGCCCACTTATTAAGAAATATTTAATTTTTGGAGACGCAGTGTAATTCGTTATTTTCGCTAAAATGTAAAAATCAAATTAAAAACGAATACTCTTATAAAAAACCCGCTCAAAGATTTTATCAAAATAAAAAACATAACGCTAATAATAATTCTTATGCTACTAGAGTTTTTCAACGCCTCAACCTCAAAGGATAAATGTCCTTTTTGCCAAGAGAGGTATTTAATATATTCTTGTCCAGCTTTTAAATCGCTAACGCCTTTGGATCGCTCTAATTTTATTAAAAATAAAAAACTATGCACTAATTGTCTTAGTAACATACATTTAAATAGATTTTGCAAATCAGAAACTACGTGTCGTCTCTGTGTCGCTAAACACCAACGCCCACATTTTAACGGTAATTCTTCCGCTCAAAACGCCGTTGGGTCTCAATCGCCGCAGCCTGCCACGTACAATAATTCTTATAATAATTGGCCTAATACTACGCCTACAAATACGCTTCAAAACGCAACGATTTTGCCACAAGCGCCGCAAGATAATAGTTTTTAACGTCATAATTCATCGGAATGCTTGCCACAAGTTCCGCCGCCGCAAAATACGCACTCTAATAATAATCAAAACGCTAATCCAAGTTCTAGTTATCGCAATTATAGTTCTAGTCTTAATCAAACGCATTGTGGGTTTTCTTCCGCTTCTTCGCAGGTATTGTTATCAACAATTTTACTCAAGTTCCAGGACGTCCGAGGCTTTTTTCCAACAGTCAAAGCCGTCCTAGATTCAGGTTCGCAAAATTCTTTTTGTACGCTTAAACTAGCGCAACAACTAGGATTGCCTAGACAGGCTCTTAGTACAAATATACAGGGATATGGTGGCATGACGTCACATCTAGGATCAATTTTTATTAAAATTTGTCATATTGATAAACCTAAGCTATAATTTTGGAAAAAATATGTTCAGATTTGCCCTCAACTAAAATAGATGTAAAAAATTGGAAATTCATAGAAAATTTGCTGTTGGCTGATCTTACTTTTTATGAACCCTCTCCAATCAGTTTACTTATAGGAGCTGATTTATTTGCGCAAATTATCTTGGGAGAAACAATGACTAGCCAAAACCGTAGTCACCCGTTACGCAATGAATTATATTTTTGTGTATGTCTTAATGGGAACAGTAGAAAAAAAGTCAACCAAGTCAATCCCTTGCTTTATTTTGTCAAAATGGGCCAATATACCTGACCCGATTACGCAACAGTCCCTTAACGACGTTTTATTTTCGGGACCTATAGCGGCGTAGCGTGCCTGACGGGGCGGGGGAGCCGACAGCTAAAAAGGGCGCCCTCAAAAATTTTGCGACCAAAAATAAAAAAAAAACACAAAGGTCATCATGTCTTTTTCCGTTACCGGCCCTGCTCCTTTATAAAGCTTCGGGCACCCATGGGGCGCCAGTACCTTGGGGCGGGGGGGGCGTACCCCCCGCCCCCCCCACGTTACGCCACTGGGACCTAAATTACATAAAGACATTGTAGAAATTTTATTACGCTTTCGCTTAAACCCTGTTGCGTTAACCACTGATGTAACAAAAATGTATAGGGGGATTTTAATTCTTTTAATTCCTGAAGCCAAGCAAAAATATCAAAAAATATTTTGGCGCTTCAACCCCGACGAGGAAATTTCAGTTTTTAATTTACGCACCGTCACTTACGGATTAAATTGTTCGCCTTATTTAGCGCTACGCACGCTTCAACATTTAGCAGAAAATAATTATGGAAAATACCCTAACGCCGCTCACGTTATTTTAAATGACACGTATATAGATGACATAACTACCTTCTGTCAAAATGTTAAAGAGGCTTTGTCTTTGCAAAAAGAACTAACTCTTTTACTAATAACCGCCGGGTTTGAATTACATAAATGGTCAAGTAATAGACCCAAAGTTCTCTCAAATCTAGACCACTCACTTGTCAATCCCGCTGCGTTGTTAATAGAATATGATGACGTCACTAAAATTTTACATTCGTTCGATCGCAGTTCAGTACGGTTATATTGCATCGTACCTGCATGATAGTACTAACGAGGTCAAAGTCGAAGTTTGTTTTGTTTACATTAAACCTCGCGCGCGAAATACCTGTGTTAAAAATCTATATACAATGTGTATTATAAATAATATATCATGTTTAAAAGCAAAAAAGTGTACCATCACCTGTAAAACTTGTTTTAAAAATTAGCGAAAAGCCCAAACAAAATCAAGAAAAAATGGATAATGCCGATTTATTTCAGGATAGCCATGCTAGAACACAAAATGAAGAAGTTTTATATAGCGAATGGAAAAAATCCCAAAACGAAAAAAATTCACTTAGTGTACAAGTGGATTATCTCCGAAGTCAAATGGAAAGTATGCAAAGAAAATTTGCAGATTTAGAGACAAAAGTCACTAAAAAAGAAGAGTGGACTACATTACTGATGAGGACGATCTGGCAAGAGAAACTGAGTGGACCAGACAAAAAGGAAAAGGTTGGAAAAAACATCGAATGGATACTTCACTCTCACCACCACAACAAAGCTCGGGCACTGGAGAGACCTCCAATAAAACACAAAATGAAGAACCCCCAACTAAGGTTAAAAAAGCTCCATTACCTCCACCGATTATGGTAAATGGCGTAAATAATTTTAATGATATTTATGAAAAGTTAAATATCATACAAGGAGTTAAAATAAAAGTTTTAAATAACGAAAATATTAAAATAAATGTACAAGACGCAGACAGCTATCGGCTGGTTACTAAAATGCTTAATGAAATAAAGCATCAATGGCACTCATACGAAAACAAACAAATAAGGCCAATTAGAGTAATAGCAAATAGGCTACACTTCTCATGTGACCCACAAAAAATTGTAGCTGATCTACAAAAAAAAAGGTTTTAAGGCACTGGAGGCCAGCAACAAACTTAAATGGAGAACAAGACAACCTATTAACATGTTTATGCTCACATTTAGCCACGATGAAGATATCAACAAAATTTTTGAAATTTCCAGTATCCTTGGGATTGAAGTGGAAATAAAAGCACTAAAAACCTCAAAGTTAGTCCCTCAATGCAAAAGATGCCAATCTTATGGACACACGCAAAAATATTGCGCTAAAGAACCACGTTGCGTAAAATGCACGGGGAAATATCTTACTGTAGAATGCCCCAAACCAAAAGAATCTGAGCCAAAATGCATTCACTGTGGAGGCAAGCATCCTGCTAACTACAGAGGATGCCTTGTTGCTAAGAAAATACAAAAATTGAAAAATAAACCTAAGAAACCGAATCTCATACCAAACGTGAGTACAAATAGACAAAACCAACAGACAAGAAACACAGTCACACAAAACTCTGTGACAAGGACATACAGCCAAGTAGCAGCAACAGCTACTATACCTGATATTAATATCAGTAGTCAAAATACTATGGAACAAACACTACAATTAATTTTGGAGAAATTGAACAAACTTGATGAGCGATTAACTAAACTAGAAAGTAGCAATAACGGAGCTACCAATATGCCTCAAAATGGTCAGTAATCTTAGAATCCTAGCTTGGAATGCCAATGGTCTCTTGCAACATCAGCAAGACTTGCAAGTTATTCTAGACATAGAAAAAATTGACTTCTGTCTTGTGTCAGAAACGCATTTCACTAACCAGTCTCACATTAAATTTAAAGGTTATAAAGTGTATCATACAACTCACCCTAGCAATACTGCACATGGGGGAAGTGCTGTAATAATTAAAGAAAATATATCACACTATGAGGAGATGGGATATAAAACCATAGAGATTTAAGCTACATTAGTAAGTGTAAAAACCAAAACATATACATTAGTCATAAGTGCTGTCTATATACCACCAAGGCATTTACTAAAGAAAAATCAATATCTTAATTTTCTCAGAAAATTAGGAAACCGTTTTATAATTGGAGGTGACTTTAATGCAAAAAATACCTACTGGGGATCTAGACTGACGAATTCTAAAGGAAAAGAACTTTTGCAAGCTATTAGTGAATATCAATGTGAGCCGATATCAACTGGTAAGCCCACATACTATCCAACAGATCCAGGAAAAATGCCAGATCTAATTGATTTTTTTATAGTAAAAAATATATCTTTAAGTTTTGTAGATATAGAAGAAAGTTTTGATTTACACTCAGATCATTCACCTATTATTCTAACTCTTAGTAAAAACATAATAAAGAAAGAAGCAAATATCTCACTAGTTAATAAACTGACTGACTGGATTAGTTTTAAACAAAGTCTGTCAGAAAAAATAAACCTATCAGTACCATTGCAAACGCCAGAACAAATCGATAAAGAAGTTGATTATTTTGTTACAAATATTCAACAAGCAGCTTGAGAAAACAGTCCAAAACCAAAGAGAATTTTTAAGGGAAAAAACTATCCAAAGGAAATTAGAGACCTTATATTGGAAAAAAGGAAACTAAGAAGAAAGTGGCAACAAAGCCGTGATCCTCGGGACAAAACAAATCTCAACAACATGACGCAGCGCATTAGGCGAGAAATTCTAGTAATAAAAAATGAATCTATTAACCATTTTCTTAATGAACTTACAGATGATAAAAATACCGACTATTCCCTTTGGAAAGCAACCAAAGATTTTAAAAGACCAATTATCCAAATTCCACCCATACGAAAATCTAACAACCAGTGGGCAAGGAGTAACGAAGAAAAAGCAGACATTTTTGCAAGTCATTTAGAAAAAACATTTCAGCCCCACGAAGCACCAGATGAACACTTTCATTTAAATGAACCCCATCAAATCGAGGACCATATTAAGCTTACATCACCAAAAGAAATATTAACAGAAATCAAAAATATTAATTCGAAAAAAGCCCCAGGGTATGATCTTATTAACGGGGTAGTCATAAAACAACTCCCCAGAAAAGCTATCGTAAAACTATGCAACCTAATTAATGCGTCTTTTAGGCTTAGGTATGTACCTAAACTGTGGAAAGTTGCAGAAGTTATCATGATTCCAAAACCGGCAAAACCACTCCATGACGTGTCATCTTACAGGCCAATATCTTTGCTGCCAATTATATCCAAGCTCTATGAAAAATTATTGCTTAAAAGGATAAAACCCATCATAGAAAGACAAGAAATTATTCCATCTCATCAATTTGGTTTTCGAGACAAGCATTCCACGATAGATCAAGTACACAGAATTACTAATATAATAGAAAAAGCACTAGAAGAGGGAAAAGTTTGTTCTGCAGTTTTTCTAGATGTAGCACAAGCATTTGACAAAGTGTGGCATGAAGGCCATAATTTTAAACTAAAAAGGTTTCTGCCAAAACAATATTCGGATATTTTGGAATCATACATATCTGATAGACATTTTAGAGTAAAACAGGAAGACTTATACTCAAATTTAAGAGAAATTCAAGCAGGCGTGCCCCAGGGTAGCGTACTAGGCCCTTATCTATACTTATTATTCACTTGTGATATCCCAAAGCCAGAAAATTGTCACTTAGCAACATTTGCCGATGATACTGGTTTATTGACGGTAGAAAAATCTATTGAAAAATGCATAGAAAAACTTCAGCATGCAGTCACCCAAATTCACAGTTGGACCACAAAGTGGCGAATAAAATTAAATGAAACCAAATCAATTCATGTTGATTTTACAAACAAAAATATAAATCACATACAAATAACAATTAACAACATTCCAGTACCATATTCGAATCAGGCAAAATATCTAGGTATGACACTTGATGCCAAATTGCGCTGGAAAGCACATGTTAAGAAAAAAAAGAAGAACTTGAGATAAGGTATAGAAAAATGAACTGGCTAATTGCAAGGAAGTCCAATTTAACAATTCATAATAAGTTACTGCTTTATAGACAAATACTGAAACCAGTATGGACATATGGTATTCAACTATGGGGTTGTGCTAAAGAGAGTAACATTCTAGTTGTACAGAGATTTCAAAATAAAGTATTAAGAAACATTGTGAATGCACCTTGGTACGTTCGAAATAGTGACCTTCATCGAGATCTAAAAATCGAAACTGTAGCAGAGACTATAAAAAAGTACACAAAAAGCCATGAAGATAGACTCCATCGGCATGTGAATGTGGAAGCAATTCAGCTTCTAGACAATACTATGCTAGTTCGACGACTAAAAAGAGTGAAGCCGTTTGAGCTAGTAAACTAAGTGAATTACACATAAAACAAAATAATGCTATAAACACAACACAATTGTGAGTTACAGACTAAACAAAGCGGGGAGAACTGTTGAGTGAACCCTAAGTTTAAATCTGACTTTTCTAGTAAATTAAGTTAAAACAAAATTGCTAATTAGTCTTACTGACTAGATTGTAATAAAAAAAACACAGTGTGTTTGACAAATAAAAAAAAAAAAAAAACTAAAATTTTAGGTTTATGTTTGCATCCCTCTAGTGATAATTTTCGATTTAATGTGACTGAGATCCAAGACACATGCTCAAAACGCAATATACTTAGTCTTTTAGCACGCACTTATGACCCGCTAGGTTTTTTGACACCTGTCACTTTCACCTTAAAATATTTAATACAGCAAACTTGGGCCCTTAATATTTCTTGGGATGACATGCCCTCTTATGAAATTTTACGCCAATGGAATCTTTACAAAAGTGAATTTAAATTGTTAGAAAATTTTACTTTACCCCGCCATATTGACATAACTGATGCGCAAACTATTGATCTTATCGGCTTTTCAGATGGTAGTGAACGAGGTTACGCTTGTGTTATTTATTTACGCGTGTTACGCCAAAGCGAATATTATATTTATTTTGTAATTTCTAAGTCTTGCATCGCCCCGCTTAATTGAACTTCTAGCCGCTACTTTATTGTTTAAGACTTTACAATATGTTTATGAAACATTTGGCTCGCCACAAAAACATCGAAAAAAGTTTTGTCGAAACGTAAAATGGCCGAAAAAAAAATGCCGAACAGTAATTTGGTCGAAAATAAAAAAATCGAAAGTAAAATAGACGAAAATAATTTAAACGAAACGAAGTTTTGTCGATCCGTAAAATTGTCCAAAATAATATAGTAGAAAATAATTTAGACGAAGCGTTATTTCGTCGACCGGTAAAAATGTCGAAACGTAAAAACATCGAAACGTAAAATCATCAAAACGTAGTTAAGTCGATTCGCAGAATAATCGAACTGTAAAAAAAACGAATCATAAAAAGGTCAAACTGTAAAAAAGTCGAAAAATAATAAAATTGAAAAATAAAAGAGAAGAAAGCAATTTAAGCTAAACGCAATTTTGTCGATCCGTAAAATTGTCGAAAATATTGTAGAAGAAAATAATTTAAACGAATCGTAATTTCGTCGATCCGTAAAAATGTCGAAAATTAAACGCGCGATACGCAATGGAGAAGAGACGCAAAATCATCGAAACGTAATTATGTCAAAACATAAAAAGCTCGAACCGTAAAAAAGTCGAAAATGCGGGTACGATGTTGCCTTATTTTGCAAAATTTCTTGGCTGAATTCGTTGAACTTATATATGGTTAGATGGCACCTGAGGTCATCTCAAAGAACGACGGGGCTGCTTATGAATTAGCTGAGGTAAGTAGAAATCGTTTGGCTTTATGTTCTCCAGTAGTATAATTTTAGTTCCTATTATTTTATTATTAAATAATAGGTATAGTTTTCTAAAACTCTTACATTATTAGAAAATACTTTGATATTATAAATAAAATACATATGTAGGCACCTAAGTATTAATTAAATCTTATACGCCAGTAGCCAGCCCATGTAAAAGTAAACAAATTCAAACCTCGCAATGTATTTAATTTAATGAAGTTTAAAATAGACGATATCTAAACCAAAATTTTTCTGCAAAAAAATGAAGAAATTTCTAGTATTTGCGCTGGTATATTGGACATAAGACTAGATTGAGCCAATCTGGGTCGATTTCGTTTTGCTAGCACACAACTTTTTTTTTTCGAAGAAGATTATGATCCCACCTATTCCTATTAACAGACTTTTTTTTGCAACTGAGAGAAAGCCCGTAAAAAACGAAGCTGACGTGTTTTTGTTTTTTCCTTCTAAAAACCCAAATAAGTACCTTATTTACATTAACCCCTAAGTAGCCACCACCGACTTTTTTTTTCAAATTGCACTCTTAAATCTACTGCCAATTCTAAATACAACCCCGTATATTTTGTTTTTATTTCCAATAGGTATTTTGCTTTAGGTAAAAAAGTATTCATAAAATATATATAGACAAATACTATTTTTTATTATAACCCATTACAATGTTAAAATTCTGCTCCTTTGGCCGCTACACTAACGGAGATATAGCGTGTAAAGGAAATTCGGGGACACCGTGTATACACGCGTGTTATTAAATAATTGTTTTAGGTTCTTTTTAATTTTTGTACTTTTGTTGTCATTTTCTGTAATGTCATTAAAAATTGGCCCACTTTTTATTTTTGTAGTTACACTGTTTCCACTTTGTTAAAAAATGATAATCGTAAGCATGTAAATTATGTCCCTGTATTTTAATTAAAAAAATAGGAGCTGCCATTTCAGAAAAAAAACTTGGTGGTGCCTACTTAGGGGCTGATGCATGAAAAAAATATTGTTTCTACAAGCGTGTGGAAAATTTGATAAAAAAATAAATAGGTAGTCTCAAAAATGATGAAGTGTTTAAAAATGGAACAAAATTTTGTACTGTAGAAAATGTTTAATGCTTATTTCAGATATGCACCTATAGTGGCGTATACAAAAAATCGCCTTGGGGGGGGGGCTTGGAACTTTTTTCCACTTTTATTTAATAACTTATTAAAAAGTAGGTAAACAAATATTTTTTAAATAATCTAGTTCTACGTTCTTGGGGAGGGGGCTTTAACCTCAAAGCCCCCCCTTATATACGTTCATGCACCTAAATACTTAATTAGCTCACACATACACTATAGTAGTGTGAGCTATGGTGATCCTAATTTTTTTGAGAAAAAAAAATTTCCCCGATTTAAAAAAAAAATTATTATCTTTGCGTTTCAGATGATTTTGAAACTTTTTTGTTGTAGTGTCTGTCTGTCTGTCTGTCTGTCTGTCTGTCTGTCTGTCTGTCTGTCTGTCTGTCTGTCTGTCTGTCTGTCTGTCTGTCTGTCTGTCTGTCTGTCTGTCTGTCTGTCTGTCTGTCTGTCTGTCTGTCTGTCTGTCTGTCTGTCTGTCTGTCTGTCTGTCTGTCTGTCTGTCTGTCTGTCTGTCTGTCTGTCTGTCTGTCTGTCTGTCTGTCTGTCTGTCTGTCTGTCTGTCTGTCTGTCTGTCTGTCTGTCTGTCTGTCTGTCTGTCTGTCTGTCTGTCTGTCTGTCTGTCTGTCTGTCTGTCTGTCTGTCTGTCTGTCTGTCTGTCTGTCTGTCTGTCTGTCTGTCTGTCTGTCTGTCTGTCTGTCTGTCTGTCTGTCTGTCTGTCTGTCTGTCTGTCTGTCTGTCTGTCTGTCTGTCTGTCTGTCTGTCTGTCTGTCTGTCTGTCTGTCTGTCTGTCTGTCTGTCTGTCTGTCTGTCTGTCTGTCTGTCTGTCTGTCTGTCTGTCTGTCTGTCTGTCTGTCTGTCTGTCTGTCTGTCTGTCTGTCTGTCTGTCTGTCTGTCTGTCTGTCTGTCTGTCTGTCTGTCTGTCTGTCTGTCTGTCTGTCTGTCTGTCTGTCTGTCTGTCTGTCTGTCTGTCTGTCTGTCTGTCTGTCTGTCTGTCTGTCTGTCTGTCTGTCTGTCTGTCTGTCTGTCTGTCTGTCTGTCTGTCTGTCTGTCTGTCTGTCTGTCTGTCTGTCTGTCTGTCTGTCTGTCTGTCTGTCTGTCTGTCTGTCTGTCTGTCTGTCTGTCTGTCTGTCTGTCTGTATGTCTGTCTGTCTGTCTGTCTGTAACGACCAACGCGCAAAACTCAAAAACTGCTTGCTCGATTTCAATGAAATTTGGTACCTAGTCTGGGTCTTGGGTCGAGATGGTCCCATTTAAAAATGAACAAAATCCAATAAACAAAAGCCAAATAAAAGGGTGGGAGTAGATTTCAAAAATTAGAGTTTATGTAAAAATATGGCGTGTGTGATGTCAAACGAAAGGTAATTGAGTCCGGAGTTAAACAAAATACATTTTAGTTTTAAAAAAAGGGTGGGGGTAGATTTAAAAAATTAAAGTTTACGTAAAAATATGGCGTGTGTGATATCAATCGAAAGGTATTTGAGTCCGGAGTAAAACAAAATACATTTTAGTTTTTGTTTTTTTTAAGGGTGGAGGTGTATTTCAAAAATTTGAGTTTAAGTCAAAACATGGCTTGTGTCGTATCAAACGAAAGGTAGTTTAGTTATATTAGCTCACACGTACACTATAACTGTAGTACCTAGTGTGAGCTTAGGGGCCCATATATTGGCAGAGTATTTTTTCATGCTTTCAAACAATTTCACTTTTTTATTACAATATTTAATTTTTGGATGATTTTGATATAACTTGGCATGCTGTTTAAGGACTCCATGCGAAGTTAAGAAAAACCCTATATAGGACAATTTTGATTTCACATTTATACAGCCAGTTGATATATCTTTCTACCGCTTTATAACAATCTCAACAAATATTTTGAGTTTTTTTAATAAAAACTGTAGAAGTGAGATTTTCAAAAAAAATTAAATTAGTATTTTTTTAATTTTTTGGATTATTTGGCTCTCTCCAAAGGATTTTAGTGATGATTTTAATTTCGTATGAACATTATTGTATTTTTTGAGTTAACCTATCACAATGTGCTTAAATTTATATATTATCTTTACATGGAACCGCGCAAAAAAATACCAAATTTAGCAATATCGCATTTTATAAAAAAAAATTAAAAATTTCTCCTAAGATTAAATCATTTTTTTAAAGTAAACGACTAGTTATCTTTTTATTTTCATTTTTTGCCTAATTATTATTAAAACTAAACAATATTATTTAAAAAAATATTGCGGTGAACGAAAAATAGTCTGGGTGACTAATAAAAAAATTCAAACTTAAGTAATGCTATGTAAAAAATACAATGGATTTAGGGAGCAATTTGACATCCCTTCATTTGTGTATACCTCGGATTTCTATATTTTATGGTAGATTTTGATCCTCCACCGAAATTAGTGTTATTGATTATAATGAATCACAAAATTATTAGACATTGTCAAATTTGTAATGTTAAATAACAGTTTTTTTCCAGTCTTTAAACTTGAAAAATGCTATAACTTGAAAGCAAAAATGTTTTTAAATTTTTGTCTCCTTTTGACCTTACCCACCAATTCTTAAAATTTGATACATTATTTAAAAAACACCCTGTATATTGTTTTTTGGTACGTTTTTTTATTATTTTGCAAAATAAGCGCCACATGGTGTCATAATATTTATTTAATATTATCATTAAAAATTTGAATTCAATTAGATGTAAACGTATTATTTGGTAATCGTACATCATGTAAACTTATGTTGTATGCAGTGATCTTGCAACGATTATACTTTATAATCGTTGGTGATCTTTTATTTTTAAAATATAAATTAATACAAAAAAGACTACAAAACAATTTAATACATACACTTTTAGTATTAGATATAATATTAGTTATAGTACTTACCTACAATGATAAAAAAATAATATTTCTGTGGGATTACTCTAAATTTTTCCCTTTTTGGTTAAAATGGTTATAGTTTCTAGAGTCATATTCCTGTGATTCTGCCGTGCTTCCAATCAGGTCGACTCTGTGCAAAAACATGATTTTAAAAAAAAGTTTCCAAACGTTTTAGTTTCGTATTTTACCTCGATATAAGAAAGTTTTGTGCGAAAAATTTGTTTTTAAAATAACACACAGTATCTTTAAAGTTTGTTAGACTCGCGATCATTTAACGGCATTGTTAGAGATATATTACTATTAAATCAAGCAAAACAAACTTCAAACCTATCGGGACTTCGAGCCGCGAGGTAAACCTGGACGATCAGTTTAAAGTAGGAAGGAAGAATAATTTTTAATGATACCTAGCCCTAATGCTACACTTACTTTATTTTAATTTGATGTCCTATGTACGTACCATATACGTCTAACGTACGTACATTTTAAGTACTATATATGTACCATGTACGTCTGGAGTACGTACATTTCACGTTTAACTGGACGTACCATGTCAGTATCTAGTACGAGGTTTTTACGTACATAGTAGGTACATTCATCGAAAATACGTCGAATGTTAGTAGATAGTACGTCCATAGTACGTACAAATCCCTACGACGTACATATATGGGTGTAAGCTCTCCGGTCCTCATTTTGGGAGGTTCTCTTTTAAGCGCAAACCTGTGACTTGGGGACAGTTTTTTGGTTTAAAAAAGGCATGCAGGGGGTATCCGAACCTGTAAGGAAATGTTTGCGATTAATTGACAAAGGCTAGGAAAACACCAATTTCGACCTCCTAAAACGAGGACAGTGGAGCTAATTCAAGAAAATAATTTTTCCAAAATATGTGTTGGTTTGGTTCAGTATGGTTTCACACTCTCTAAGATCCGGGGAAAGAAGTCAGGGAAGTTTTCTTATGAAAAAATATGTTAGAAAGTCGAACTATATGAGTTGTCTAAAGTTTGGTAATCCAGGTTAGAACTACTTTTTTCACAAAGCTTGTTTTACAATGAAATTATTTTTAAACAAATTTCTATTCAAGGAAAATGTTTGCGAACTATTACTTTCGAATAAATTTCCATTGAAAACAACTGTTTTCGAACAAATTTTCGATTAAAAAAAATGTTTTTGAAGAAATTTCCGTTTAAAGAAATGGTTTTTAAACAAATTTACGGTTGAAAAAATGCTGTCGAAAAAATGTCCATTTAAAGAAATTGTTGTCGAACTAATTTTTGATCGAAGAAAATGTTTTCCAAAAAATTTCCGTTCAAAGAATAGGTTTTCGAACAAGTTTTCGAACAAATTTTCGTTCGAAAAAAATATTTTCGAACAAATTTCTATTAGAAGAAACTATTTTCGAACAAATTTATTTCCATTCGAAGAAAATGTTTTGAAACAAATTTCCGTCAGGAAAATCGGTTTTCGACAAAAAAATTTACTATTTGTGCGTTTGTGAGTGTGTGTGTTTGTGCCTATGTGTATGTAGTAAAGCCTTTTTTTACAATCATTAGAGTGTAGTACTTTTGATTTTTTGTTAGGACCTTTTGTTTTTTGACCTTTTGTATTTTCGACCTTTTGTATTTTTGATACTTTGTATTTTCGACCTTTTGAACTTTCGGCTTTTGTATTTTCGACCTCTTGTAGTTTCGGCTTTTTGTTTTTCGATCTTTTGTATTTTCGGCTTTTTGTAATGTCGCCCTAATGTTCTCGACCTTTTGTATTTTCGACCTTTTGTACTTTCGACCTCTTAAACCGAAATAAAATAATGGTAGGCATATTATAAACCTGGGGACGACAGTGTTTACTTTTAATCCCGCGACGAGAATTTTCAAGCCCGACGGGAAGGACGGCTATACTCTGCTAAGTAACTAAAAGGGACTTTAATGCCAAGGTTTATATACTAAAAATAATAATAATAATAAAATAAAAATTAAACCACTAACCGATACTCTAGTTTTAGCATGTCAACCCCCGGTATATAATAATACAGTGGGCAGTAATTTGTCATTTATTTGGTGGGCTATGGACCCGTTGCTATAGCATGGCGTTAAACAAAAGTCAGTCAAACGCTAACAAACATAAAAAAAATGTCGAAAATTATATTTATTTCGTAACAAACTAAATAGGTTTAGTCAAGAAAAAGTTCGAATTAAATTTCTTTAAGATGGAACAAACATAGACCAAAGAATAAAGCCTATTCCTACTTTGAGATGGACATTGAAAAGGCCACCGAAGAAAGCAGCTTTCAGAGTACCGAAAATGACGCAATAAACACAATGTCGAAAATTTCAAAAGGTATTTGATTTACATCCTGAAGAAGTCTAGAAAGTTAAATTCTTCCTATGAAGGCAATATTTTATGACAAAGGACACAATAATAATTGAAATCAACAAAGTCATCAGCAAAGTTCAGTAAACTTACGGCAAGCTGGAAGCAACAGAAGAACCGTAATCGTGTATCTTGATAGCTTTTTGTTTTTTGTATTCTAATTAAATAAAATGATCGAAAACACCTATATTTGGCCTTTATAGTTTTAAAGAAGTTACTTTTAATCACTGGGGATAAAAAATACTACCTTAGTCCCTGAAAAAATTATTAAACGTACACTTTTATTCCCTAGAGCGCATAAAGAAAAACATAATAGTTGTAGCCAATTAAAATGCGTTGGGTGACATTTTGTGGCGACCTAAAAGACGTTGCCGCCATTTAGTGACACTGTACCAATTTGTGACACAAAAAAAATTACTGAATAATTAAACAAATATCTGGAAGCAGAACTGTATTTTCCAGGTAAGTAAAACATTGATATGCCCGGTAACTTTTATACAGTGGAGAAGGGGGGGTTCAGAAATAAGAAAATTTTAAGCGCTACAGTGTTTTAATATCAATGTTTTACAAAGAAGATAATAATCAAAATACAGTTCAACCCAAACTTTGTAGCCAAACAATGAAACTCTACCTACTTCCGAGGCTTCCAGAGTATTTGTGTAATTAAAAAAAACCCAAAAAAAATTGACTAATAAACAAAATAAAATTCTAAAAGATTCCTAATTGAATCAAAATGACACAAATAGAGAGTTCCGTAGGTAGATGCACATTTCCAACAGGTCACAGTGTACCTACATTTGAGTCAGTAGTGTGAGACTCCATTATATAAATGTAAAAAAAACACTTCCAAAATCATTCTGTCAAAGGGGAGATCTGAACCAAATATCTGCTCTCATCATTCTACGTTGTGTAGAATGAGACAGACAGCAATCCAGTCCGAGATCTACCCCATGAGGTAAAGCAACGTAAGGAAACTGCTAAAAAAATATAATCTCATCTCTCTTTGGTCTCTGCAAAGTTGGTCAATTGGGCTGTACAAATAACACAAAGATTTAATTCATCTTGTATAATTCAATGGTAAAATCAGATAAAAAAAATACCGGAAACATAAAAAAAAAATGAAATGGATGTAAACAAGGGCCAAAATAGCAAAGCACTTTAAATTTCACAGAAAAATTATCTTAAATATACCGCAAAATTGGGGATATGATGTCATACCTTTATCTTGCGTTCACAAGAAGTGTTAAAATTATATTTAAAAAGTTATCCTCCTACCTTGGTCCTTTAATTATTTTTTTATAGTTACGGTAGATGGGTTCCCTAGAGTGTTGTATAGTTCCTCGCTGCTACATCGGTCCCAGTTCTGCCCGCGCCTCCCCTGCTGATTATCTAGCACATGACGCTAGGGCAGTACATGGTCAGAAGAATGCTGTTGGATTCTTGCCCGAGCGTAAAAACCCTGTGGAAAATGAAATGTTTCAGTTTCCTGGAAATCGTCGGTTTTGCACGAAGTTCCCCTACACCGAGTAACTTAAATCAAGAACCCCATGTCGACTCAATAAAATAAAGTAGATTTAAACAGATGAACTAAAATAATCCTAACATACCTTTCCCAGGGTTACAATGCTACACCCGGCTTCCCACCAGCGTCCAGCACAACTGTCCCAGTGATGGATTGGACAGGGCTGTAGACAAAGGAGAAAAACAATATATAGTTTTTATCCAAAACGTGGTTTTAAAAAAATATAAAAAAAACTCCAAAAATCCCCCACGTCTTTTGTCGAAAAACACACGAAAAATAATTACAATTTGGGAGGCAAATATTATCTTGAAGAGTCCTCAAATAATAAAAAAATAAAAAAAAAATAAAATCGAACTTACCACTGCTCTTTCCGTAGAAACGGCGTAGGCCGCCTTAAATCCCTCTCAGAGGGTGTGAGCGTCACTTAAGATTCGCCTAAACACGACGGCTCACAGTTATACCGTCTTTGGTATAATTTGCAACTACTGCAGTGCCATTAAGTGCCAATAAAACAATGGCGACACCAATAGACGGCCACCAGCCCAGCCAAAATTCTTTAGGAAAGAGACAAGACACTTTGTCGAGAACACAAAAAAAATGAAGTTGCCGGAAATCGTTTCTAGATTTGGTGGGGACAGTACACAGTACCAACCAAATTTTCCCGGTTAAATTCAAATAAGAATGCAAACGCATTTATAAAAAAACGCTCTCGCCAAAAAATCACTAACTCCGGTTTACGAGCTTGGAGAAAAAAACCGCGGTTTTCAAACTAACCAATGATGAAATACACTAATACTTCCGTACCCTGCGCATGAGGTGTTGTCGGATCTATTTCCACGGTTGAAATTTTTATAACAAGGACATCGAGACACCCTCCATACATAGACCGAACATTTGCCTACCGGACCCCCGCAAACATAGCAAGTAGGAGGAAAATAACCAGCCGGACTATAAGAAGCTCAGCATTAAAACCATCAACTGTAAAATCAATTACTGGAGATCAGAGCATGCATCAAACCCAGGAATATTCGAACACTCAACCAATTCCCATATGAGTAAAGCTATACTAAGTGTAGAATTTAGTTGTATTTTAGTTACAGTATTTTGGTTACAATTTTATCTTCTCCTTATCAAATTAATAAAGATATCAAAGGGGGCGGAGCCTCGGTTGTTCCTGGTCAAACCGTGGACGCAAATATATTTTCGTGCTATCAAAACTAGCTAATCCGTGAAGGATATGAGGTTCGGAAGAGAAATCATTGTCCCAATATCCTCGAAAATAAACATAAGCGAATGAAATGTTCACCTAAATGTTTTCTTCCTGTTACTGAAACCATTTGTGATGCGGCAACGCCGCCATGCCCCAGCAGAACAGCTGTTTATTTTCATGAACGTCAAAGAAAATTACGAAATTTTACAGATAAACGAAACAATCAAAAGTTTTTATGTGATTTTTCCCGAAACCTGTGATCTCAAACTCCGATTAGAAGGCCCAAATAATACGATGTGCGCAGTGTCCACAGTAATTCGATGGAATGCCTCCTTTAACTTTCAGGTAACTTTCTGGACACTATATAACCTCCAAACCTAGCTCTATAAAATACCCTTAATTTATGTACAGAAAGACGAGTCGAAGAGCCTTGATTATTTACCTAAATAAACAAATATGTAACGTTGCCTTAAACGTAAAAATGACAAGTTACATAATCCCCCCCAACTTCAAGACGATTAACCTAAAAAGGTTAATCGGAGAGATCCGCTGCCGACTTAAGGTCTTTGGCATGCCAGCTCCCTGGTAGTACTTTACCCGATGGTTCCTGAAGCTCAAATATCCATGGAGAAATTTTATTCCTAATCACATAAGGATCAACGAATTTCGGTGCTAACTTCTTCGAGAAAAACTTCGCAGTATCTGACAACACATAATTCTTCTTCCAAACACGCTGACCCACAACAAAGTTGGGTACCCTTGTACGCAAATTATACTGAACTACGTTTTTCTCTCCCGCCACCTCTAACCTTCTCTTAACATCCGCATAGAGCTTCCGGAAACCTTCGTTCTTACTTTCAGCTGCAGATTGTACACCATTCTCTTCAGATAACAAAACTGGGTTGGAGTAATCTTTTCCTGACAAACACATATTCCTACCGAAATTAACAAAGAAAGGAGACATCCTGGTTGTCTCATGGGTTGCAGTACGAATCGCGCAGGCAAGTTTATGTATTTGTTCGTCCCACTTCCTGTGGTTGTCTTTCACATAACAACATAACATGGTTTTTAACGTACGATTCGTCCTTTGTGGCCTATTAAATCCGTTGTGTGACATTTGTGGCAGCTTAAAGACGTCGCCGCCATTTTGTGACACTGAGACCCACTGAATAATTAAACAAATATCTGGAAGCAGAACTGTATTTTCCAGCTAGGTAAAACATTGATATGCCCGGTAACTTTTATACAGTGGAGAAGGGGGGGGTTCAGAAATAAGAAACTTTTAAGTGCGCCACATTATTTAATACCAATGTTTTACAAAGAAGATCTTAAATAAAATACAGTTCAACCCAAACGTTGCAGCCAAACAATGAAATTCTACTTACTTCCGAGGCTTCCAGAGTATTTGTGTAATTAAGAATAACCAAAAAAAATAAACAGAATAAAATTCTAAAAGATTGAATTAAGATGACAAAACTAGAAGCACTTTACAGGTAGATGGACTCCTTTAACAGGTCATAGTTATCTACATCTGAATCAGTAGTGTGAGACTCAGTTGTATAAATGATGGTTAAAAATAAGATATACTTCCAAAATTATTCTGTCATAGGGGAGATCCGGACCAAATATCTGCTGTCATCATTCTACGTTGGGTAGAATGAGACAGACAGCAACCCAGTCCGAGATCCACCCCATGAGGTAAAAATGTGTAACGAAACCGCTAAAAAAAAATATAATCTCATCTCTCTTTTGTCTCCGCAAAGTTGGTCATCGGGTTGTACAAATAACACAAGAAAAATTAGTTCATCTTGTTTATTTTAAAAGGTAAAACTGGAGTATTACCAAAAACATGAAATAGAAAAAAAATTAATGAAATGTAGTGGAACAAGTCAGGGCCTAAGTAGCAAGACAATCCAAATTTCACAAGAGAAATTGTCTTAAATAAATGAAATGAAGGAAAACTTAGTAAATACACCGCAAAATTGTGGTTATGACGTCATACCGTTACCTTGCGTTTACAAGAAGTGTTAAAATTAAGCTGTGCAAAATTATATAGGGAAAGATCACTTCTAAATTATATTGTGAAAGTTATATATGAGAAAAAAATTATAGTTAAGGCTTGCTCCTACCTTGGTCCTTGATTAAATTGTTAAAATAAAAAAATGTGTTTTATTTTGTAAACCTGGATCTGTTGTACAGCTGGGGACTAATTAAATGGCCGCTGCCGTTTTCAGAAGAGCTAAGATGAGAATCCGAATTTAATAGAATTTTGATATTACCCAACCCAGCAATATTCGACTGCAAACCACGAAAGACGTAAATATCCCTGAGTTAATGCTTAAATTAAATTAAATAAGGGCCTACGTGCAAAACGAGTTTATTTAAAAAATGTAATGGTATATTTAAAGAAATATTAATTAAAATAAATAATAACGCCCTTAGAAGAACTCTAGCGCAATTCTATCAAATTCTAATCAAAAAGTTATTAATTCTAGACATTTACATTTTTGGAATAAATTGCATATTAATTTTAAAAGTAATTTTTTGCAGATAGGCCTTTTTAGCCGTAGAATGATGATTGACGAGTCTGGCAACATTAAATTTGCAATACCTACAGAATTTTCAATTGGGTAAAGAAATATTTCGTATTTTATAAATAATATGTAATATAATACAGGGTGTAGCAGAATGAAGGTGCGTTTTTAAAATATGAATAACTCAGCTAATTACAAGAATTTAAGTTGAGATGTTACGATTTAACTGTTAGAAAGTGAATTTGCGTTTTGAGAGTAATGTCAAGTAGATGACGTCCGTTTTCTACAATGTTGGAGTCGTTCCTCAAAGTTCCGTATCACACAAATCAATTTCAATTGCCCATGGGCGTAGTTAGGGTGGCGTGGGTGGAGGTTAAGCCTTCCCGTCCAAAGCTTGTTAAAATTAGCCCCCCCCTGAAATTATTCGAACATTACCATAGACACACAAACACAATTCAGAAGAGAAAGTATGACTATAGCCTCCCAGATGAGAACACCTAACTACGCCCATGCCAATGCCCTAACTTGTGCTCTGGGTAGTTATTCTGGGTCTTAAATGATGTGTCCACATCACACGCTTTTGACCAATAGCAAACTACTCTGACTCTCGACCACTAGCATAGTCGCCCGCTCTTTAGAGTTAATGAATTTTACGCGTTTGAATTGAAATCTGTTCTCCTGCCCTATACCGACTGAACGTTGCTCGGTTATATCGTAGGAGAAGCTAATTTAAAGCTTGCTATTGGTCAAAGGGTGTGTTGTGGATAGTTACACCGTTCAAGACTTAGAATAGATACCGTGATAGCTTCTTTCTACTCCTCCAGCCTATCTATTCTCGTACTTGAACGATGTGATAGTTCCCATCACATGCTCTGGCCAATGGCAAGCTAAATTAGCTCCGAACCGTCACGTGGTATGCGGAAAGATCTCTGCGCAAGGTTCTCCTACGGGACGACCGAGAAACGTTCAGTCGGTACGGGGCGGGAGAACAGATTTTACTTCAAACTCGTAAAATTCACTAACTCTGAAGAGCGGGCGACTATGCCATTGGTCGAGACAAGGCATTTCGCACAACACGCAACTGCTCAGAGTTTGCTATTGGTGAGAGCGTGGATCGTGTGATGTGGATAGAGCCTCAGGGTGGTTTAAGGTATTTCCCTTAAAAAATAATAATTATTAGCTGTGGTATCATGGAAACGAGTAAGCCACGACACTTTACCGAGACGGGAGATCACGTGACAACCAGGCCGTACCTGGGGGGATTAATCTTCCCCCAAATAAGAGTATAAAGTGTTTAAAAAGATTTCGCAACAACACAACTAGGCCAAAAAAATAACACAAAAGACGATAATTTTTATTCAAATTTTTTAATTTTAATAAATTGTTTTCTGGGAACTTTCTCCGTGGCCAGTCTGTTTATTTTCTAATTGTTCATTGTTAACATCTAAACAACAATTCATCGTAACTATTTGTTTTTGTAGTTATGAAACAGCAGTTATTTTCATTTTAAAAACGCTTTTCCATTCCGCCCCACCCTTGGCGCTAGAAGCAAAAATAAAAATAGGTTATTTAAAAAGATATAAATAATTGTTGGCGCCGCAAGGGAAAAGTTTGAGAAAAGTCCGTTTTTAATGTCGATTTTTGGGGATAATTCATGTTTTAGTGGTTAATATTCAGTGTTTCAGCGTACAAATTTTAATAAAGTTTTTTCACATACATGGAGGAGAAAAATGCAACATGCTTAGGTATATTGCATACTAGCTAAATTTAAAATGTTAAATAAAATATTGAACGTTTGACAATGAGTTTAAAAAGTAACACAAATTTTCCAATTTCTATCTTGTAAAGAAGAGCCCCCTTGCCTCGGTGCGCCCTTGGTATCTATCCTGACTTCTAGACGCATGATAAATCTTATTTGAGGGAGCTTGTTCTCGTTTGCCGTCGCAGTTGGGATGAAGATAGCAAGTCATTGGCGGATCTATGATGTTTTGTTACAGGGGTCAAGGAGGCAGCAAAAACCATTTTTGTACGTTTTTAATAAGTTTGACCTCTCAAGTTCAGTGCAACAATACACAGATAAAATGCGCAAAAATTTTTCTGTTTTATACCTTGCCACAAAGGAGCTACGAGGGAATTAGAATCAAAAGGAATTTAAAAAAACAAAAATTAGTTACAAAAAACCCAACTTTTTTCTAATTACATTTATGCCGAAACAATTATTATATTCTATTTGCTGGCCCACCACAATATTTAAAATTGGCTCGAAAGTTAATCCAAGGCTTATTGTTAGTCAGAAATAAATTGGAAATAAAAGTAACTTTTCTGTGTGTTTTTTTTAAAGTAGGGTTAATGCATTTGGCATTTTTTTTATCAGAACTAAAAAGTATAAGTTTTATGTCTGAAACGAGGGGGGCGGTTTGAAAACATGCAGCAGAGTTTGTGAAAATTTAATCACGAATAAGTCACTTTGCAGCCATTATTAATTATTATTTTTATTTGTCCTGGAATGAGAAAAATTAGGTTTATGGAAAAATACACAAACAAAAAATATTTGCAAACTAGCTGAACTTGTAGATTTTGATTTTAAATCAGTCCACCGCAGAGCCTTACCTAGGGGAGGATGGGGGGGGGGGTTAATCCCCCCTGAAATTTTTAGGACTCACAAATAATAAAATATTTTGTAGTGAACAGTAGAGATATGGGCAAATCGCATTTTTTTATGTCAGAATTGACTCTGATTTTTTAGATTTTTGCTTATAACAGCTGAAAACATGCTCAAACTACAGTTTGGTTGTTTATATAAACCTAGCCCACCTCAATAAACATAAATAAATTACATTCCAGAAATATGTGCTCTTTATGTGCTAATTTCGTCCACTTTTTAAAATTTTTGTGCTCCTTTGGTTTCCACGGAAATTAAAAAAAATTATTGGCGTGCTAGCTTTATATAAAGCTAACAAGCCCATACAGAAATAATAAATATTTTTATAATATTTATATGCGAAAATTAGGTGCTTTTTATGTGCTTCTGTTTGCTAAAACAAAATTCAATTTATCAATTTTTTTAACCTTTTTTTTTAAAATGTGTGGGCTGGCTAGGTTTATATAAACCTAGCAAGCCCACCTCAATAAAAATAAATAAAATACATTCCAGAATTATGTGCTCTTTATGTGCTAATTTCGTCCACTTTTTAAAATTTTTGTGCTCCTTTGGTGTTCACGGAAATTTAAAAAAATGATTGACGTGCTAGCTTTATATATAAAGCTAGCAAACCAATACAGAAACAACAAATATTTTTATGCCCACCTCAATAAAAATTTAAAATATTTATTCCAGAATTATGTGCTTTTAATGTGCTAATTTCGTCCACTTTTTAAAAGTTTTGTGCTCCTTTGGTTTCCACGGAAATTTAAAAAAATGATTGGCAGGCTAGCTTTATATAAAGCTAGCAAGCCCATACAGAAATAATAAATATTTTTATAATATTTATATGCAAAAATTAAGTGCTTTTTATGTGCTCCCGTTTCCTAAAAAGAAAATTTAATTTACCAAGTTTTTAAGATTTTTTTTTAAATGTGTGGGCTGGCTAGGTTTATGTAAACCTAGCAAGCCCACCTCAATAAATATAAATAAAATATATTCCAGAATTATGTGATCTTTATGTGCTAATTTCGTCCATTTTTTAAAATTTTTGTGCTCCTTTGGTTTCCACGGAAATTTTAAAAAATTATTGACGTGCTAGCTTTACATAAAGCTAGCAAGTTCATACAGAAATAATCAATAAAGCTAGAACGTCAATCATTTTTTTAAATTTCCGTGTAAACCAAAAAAGCACAAAAATTTTAAAAAGTGGACGAAATTAGCACATAAAGAGCACATAATTCTGGAATGTATTTTATTTATTATTATTGAGGTGGGCTTGCTAGGTTTATATATATATATATAAATAATAGAAATAAATAAAATACATTCCAGAATTATGTGCTCTTTATGTGCTAATTTTGTCCACTTTTTAAAATTTTTGTGCTCCTTTGGTTTCCACGGAAATTTAAAAAAATGATTGACGTGCTAGCTTTATATAAAGCTAGCAAACCCATACAGAAATAATAAATATTTTTATAATATTTATATTCGAAAATTAAGTGCTTTTTATGTGCTTTTTTTTAAGCTTTTTTTTTAAATATGTGGGCTGGCTAGGTTCATATAAACATGGCAAGCCCACATCATTAAAAATAAATAAAATACATTCCAGAATTATGTGCTCTTTATGTGCTAATTTCGTCCACTTTTTAAAATTGTTGTGCTCCTTTGGTTTCCACGGAAATTTAAAAAAATGATTGACGTGCTAGATTTATATAAAGCTAGCAAACCCATACAGAAATAATAAATATTTTTATAATATTTATATTCGAAAATTAAGTGCTTTTTATGTGCTTTTTTTTAAGCTTTTTTTTTAAATATGTGGGCTGGCTAGGTTCATATAAACCTAGCAAGCCCACATCAATAAAAATAAATAAAATACATTCCAGAATTATGTGCTCTTTATGTGCTAATTTCGTCCACTTTTTAAAATTTTTGTGCTCCTTTGGTTTTCACGGAAATTTAAAAAAATGATTGACGTGCTAGTTTTATATAAAGCTAGCAAGCCAATACAGAAATAATAAATATTTTTATGCCCACCACAATAAAAATTTAAAAAATTTATTCCAGAATTATGTTCTTTTAATGTGCTAATTTCGTCCACTTTTTAAAATTTTTGTGCTCGGTTGGTTTCCACAGAAATGTAAAAAAATGATTGCCGTGCTAGCTATATATAAAGCTAGCAAGCCCATACAGAAATAATAAATATTTTTATAATATTTATATGCGAAAATTAAGTGCTTTTTATGTGCTTCCGTTTGCTAAAAACAAAATTCCATTTACCAAGTTTTTAAGCTTTTTTTTAAAAAAATGTGAAACTCGGTGGGGTTTGACTTATAGCAAACTCTCCAGCGACGTCCGTCCTCGGGGGTGATTTCAACAAATCATTAAAAAAAACATGTTTTTCATACGTTTTATTCAATTTTCTTAAAAACCAAGCTCTTTATCAAAAAATGTGTTCCATACTTTGTCATAGCGAATAAAATTTCCTTTCAAACGATGTATAATAAAGTGGAAGTTATTTTATATTTACCGCTCCAGTGGTGTTCTTAATTTAAAGAAATTATTTAAGATCAATCCAAACTAATCAATTTTGTGTCTTATTAGCTTTTCGGTGGATAACAAAGAGCGGCAGATAAGAGGTCGAAAAAATAAGGTCGAAAGTACAAAAGGTCGAAAATACAAAAGGTCAAAAGTACAAAAGGTCGAAAGTACAAAAGATCAAAAAACAAAAGGTCGAAATTTCAAAAGGTCGAAAGTACAAAAGGTCGAAAGTACAAAAGATCAAAAAACAAAAGGTCGAAATTTCAAAAGGTCGAAAGTACAAAAGGTCGAAAGTACAAGAGATCGAAAGTAAGGCCACTTTATTTTTAGTTCCATATGCTTAAAAAAATAACCGAAAACACCTGTGTCAAAGTTACAACTGTTACTTTCTGCACAAAAATATTGCTTAGGGGGGACCATGGCCCCTATGCCCCCTCCCCTTATAACCACCGGTGTTTTTTTGCTTTAAAGAACTTATTTAGATAAATCAAAATATCTAATCCAATCAAAACACAGTTTATTTTAATTTGGAAACATTTTATTTTAGTAGGTATAAATTACGAAACTTTTTGAAGTATTTATCATAACATTAACCTCACTTTGTAATACATCATTTAAACAGAAATTGTCTTATCCTCAATAAAGAATAAAGGCACATTTTTTTCCGAAAATTTTAGTTAGAAAAGATATTTAAATATGCAAGAGAAACTGATTATTTCAGTTATTTTTGAAAATAAGTTTATATTAGTACGCCCCTGAAGCCTTAAATATGGCAACAACCCGACATTTTAATAAAGTTTTTAAAAGAAAATGTTATGTTCTACAATAAAGTATACTACATATTTTTTCCTAAAAAGTGTAGTTTTTGAGAAAATTTTGAAAAACCTATAATAAACATGTTTTTTCTAAATAATCCCAATTTACGTACGCCACTGAGGAGCTACTTGCTTTTGCTAACCTTATTGACCAATATATCGTTGGAAAGGGAATTTTATTCTCCACAAAAAACTGTTCTCTGCAATTTTTGATAGAAAGGTTAGTTTTCGAGAAAATGGCATAAAACTGAAAAAATTTTGGTTTTTGGGGGTTTGGGGGGATTTTCTCCGTCCCTCTCGATTATTCGAGTTGGCAACAGAGATATTCGGGTTCAGCGCGGTCAAATTAGGGGGAAATGGTCTGTTGCCAAAAAGTAATATGATTTGCTTCTAGACCGAAAACCTTTTAAAATATTATGCTCTGACTAATCTACCAGTTGCTTAAAATTGTCCTGTGTATTACTATTTTTGAGATAAACTGCTGAAAAATTGAAGTGAACCACCCTATTTTTTCGGACATTGTTAAAGTAAATTTATTAAACGAAATGGTTAATTCCCACACAATTTTCTATGTGATATTGCTTCGATTATACTCTTTTAAAGTTTGGTTTTCTTGTTGTCCTGCGCTTGACAGATAGCTTCACAGGGTGGCTACAACGCAAGTGCAACAAAAGTGCGTTTAGTTTGCGAGATATGATATTTTTCCATAAAATTGTACTTTTTCTGATTTTTAGTTTGACGTTTCTACCCGGTGAAGAAATGAGACATCTGGGAGCAAAATTGCTTTGTAAATAAGGTCACTAAAATTTCTTATCGTTAGTTGTTTTTTATTTGCCGACCAATTTCTACGTATGATACAGTAAAATGCTCAGTTAGCGTAATAGTCTATGGACAAATCAAGTTTCGTGTGCAAGTCGTGCCAACTTTCTGCCGATAAGCTAACTTTGTTAAGGGCATCCCATATATCAGGTTTTGACTTTTTGTCATTCTGGTAAATGCGTTTTTTGAAAGATATAACGGATTCAAAATGGCGGAATGGCGTATCTTTAAAAAAATTGTAACTTTTTTATTTCTTATCCGATTTTCATGGAACAAAGTTTAAAATACTTACTTTGTAATGTACTTAAAAATGTATTGGTCAGAAAATATGTATTTTCTTATATTTGCAAGAAAAATAAAAAAAAGGTAATTTTTTCTTTTTTATTTTATTTATAAAACTATTGGAGCTAGAAAAAAAAACTCACTTAAATCTGGTTCAAATGTTCCAATGCGTTAATTAGTTTTTAAGTTATTTCCAAATAACTGGAAAAAAATAGGGGTCTTTGGGGTATATTTAAAAATTATGCTTTTAATGAAAACCATAAGAACTTTTTGAAAGTAACTTAAATTTGTTTAACATACCTAGCAGATCAGGTTTTGACTTATTGTCATTGTGATAATCGCGCTTTTTTTTTAATATGGCGGATTCAATATGGCGGAAAAGCATATTTAAAAACAAATTGTATCTTTAATTACTTGATTTGAAAATGTATTAAAAAAATACTTTTTAAACATTTATTTTTTTTAATCTTTGAAAAAAAAAATTGGGTGAAACAAATGACAAAAATGATTTTACTTATTTTATTTTTAATTGACCCCCATATACGGACGTCGCTGAAGGGTTTGTCATAATTAAACCCCACTGACTTATACATTGTTAAAAAGAAAATTTTATTTCCTACAATAAAGTATAAAACACATTTTTGCCAATTGAGCTTAGTTTCTAAAAAAAATTGGAAAAAACTACAGAAACAGAATTAATTTGTTTGGTGATTTGTAAAAATTGATTTAAGTTGTACAGGCCTGTGAAGTTTTAATCTGAATACAAATCTTAAATTATTATAAACGTTTAAAAGGAAATTTGATTGTCTACAATCGACTATAGGTCACAATTTTTAATAGCGAGCTTGGTTTTTAAGATAATCGGGTAAAACCTATGTAGTTTCTTTAATTTTTGTATATTTTCTTAATAAACGGACGCCGCTGGAGAGTTTGTCATTAGCCTGACCCCACTGACTAATACACTGTTAAAAAGGAAATTTTATTTTCTACAATAAATGGCAAAATATTTTTTTCCAAAAAGCTTAATTTTTGAGAAAATTGGGTAAAATTTAGCGAAAAATTGATAAATTTAGTGATTTTTCAAAATTTATTTTATTTACGGACGCCCCTAAATTGTTATAGATAAAATGACCATTGGCTTATTATACATCATTTAAAAGGCAATTTTATTACCTATAACAAAGTGTGTATTATATTTTTTGATATAGAGCTCGGTTTTTAAGAAAATCGGGTAAAACCTGTAATAAACATGTTTCTTTTTTAAATTTATTACACTACCTCAATAAACGGACGCCGCTGGAGTCAGTCGTATCTCACTGACTTATACATTATTGAAAAGGAAATTTTATGGTCTACAATAAAGATTAATACATATCTTTCCCTAACCCTAGTTTTTAAGAAAATTTGAAAAAAAACCAAAAATTTCAGGAGGGGGATTTTGCAGCTAAAATTTTAAAAACTAATATATTATTTTTTTTAAAATTAGATTTTACACATTTTTGATCCATTTCTATGTCATTGTGTCTTTAGGGCGTCAACTTAGATACATTTTTAGAAATTCGAACACGACTATATAAGGAGGGGGATAAAAAAAATTGGACCAAAAACTTGCCCGGCAACATCCAAATCGTTAGTCTATGACCTATTAATGTCTATCAAACAACCATAACAATGATAATAGAAATCAGCTGTTCTACTAGACGCCTCAGCTGCGTAAAGCCGCGCGCTGCCTTATAGGCGTCCGCGTACGGTAATACACCTTCGGTAGTCGTTTTGGTGACAACGAATTGTTTTTTTATTGAAACAAATATAAAATATACATTCATATAAGACTTGTATACACCAAATTAAAGAAAAATGTTCATTCTAAAACTTTTATTTAAACTTTTTTTTTTAAATTTTGCTTTGGTGTTAATAAAAATGTAGGTTAAACTTTACTAGTTATACAAAAAAAAGTAAAAATTCAGTTATTTTATTTTTTCTAAAAAAGGAAGCAAAATTTTGAAAAATATAATAGAAAGTTATTTTATTGCGGGTGCTTACTGATTCATTTGCCATTTTTTTGCAACCCTCTACGACTTTTTTTAAGAAAGATACATCGTTTTAAAAAGTATCGTGCAAAAAAAAGTGGTGGGGGCCATATCTTTAAAAAACGCATTTACCAGAATGACAAGTCAAAACCTGATCTATGGAGTGCCCTTAACAAACACGGCTTATCGGCAAAAAGTTGGCACGACTTGCACACGAAACCCCCTTTTAGGCCGATTTGTCCATAGACTATAACCAAAGCATAACATTTGTGGCTCCGACGCAGTTAACATTTCACTTTTTTTCACTCTTAAAAATTTTGTTTGTGAGATACATTTATAGGGGAGGGAAGTAAATTAGAATTTTGAGGTGTTTTAATTTTTTCCTATAGTTTTATTATAGTTCCTCAGTCTGCCAAAGCTCAACTCTTGCATTTCTGGAAGTGGGCAATGCTACTTTTACCTAACTTTAAATGTATAGGGGAGGGGAGTAAATTAAAATTTTGCATTTTTTTGATTTTTTCCAGGGGTTTGGTCATAATTTCTATCAGTCTGCCAAATTTTAGCTTTGTAGCATGTCTGAAAGTACAGTAGAATATTAATTATCTATACATGAGTGAGTGAGTGAGTGAGTGGGAATTTCGACGTTTTTTGAAATTTCGTAACTACTTTACTACTTTATGAATTCCATGAAACTTGGAGGGGTTGTTAACTCCATGGAGATCTCCGACTGTGCAAAGTTTGAGAATCGTAGCTCATTCCGAAGTAGAATTTTAGATAGGTCAAATATCGGCTGAAATGTTTCAAGAAAAGATGGTTACGACGCGCGAACTTTGCGTGGCACTGCCGTGTCCCGTACCCTCAGATATTTGGGTGGCCTCATAGTAAATTTGGTGGCTATGGGCCAAAACGGGTAGAAACGTCAAACTAAAAATCAGAAGAAGTACAATTTTATGGAAAAAAAATCATATCTCGGAAACTAAAGAGAAATTTAAAAAACTGAGAAATAACTTTTTTTGGATTTAGCTGACTGTCATTTTATGTCATTAAAATTTTTTTGAAAAAATCGTACGGGTAATGGGTGCTTTGCAAACGTTTGTTACACTTGCGTTGTAGCCACTCTGTGAAGCTAACTGTCAAGCGCAGGACAACAAGAAAACCAAACATTAAAAGAGGATAATCGAAGCTATATCACATAGAAAATTGTGTGGAAATTGACTGTTTGGATTAGGAATAAATTTACTTTAAAAATGTCCAAAAAATTGGGGTGGTTCACTTCAATTTTTGTGCAGTTTATTTGACAAAAAATAGGTTACTATCAATCTTAAACTTCAGGGCGTCGGCGTCGCAACGGCAGTTATTAAAAAATTAACTGCCCGACTATTAAGGTAGCTTCTTTTTGTTATAACAAATTTTGTTTAAAATGTAATGCAATCTAAATTAGAAAACCACGTTTCGATTCCTAAGATATAATTTTCTCGGTTTTTTTAATTATCTTAAAATCACTTACTCTGACAAACGTTGACGTTATAAACAATACTGTTGAATCCTAAACTAACTTTGATAACCTCATTCTGTCAGCTGCTGTGGTTTTCAAATTATAATTTTTTAAAAATATTTGATCCCTCTCTTCTACTCACTTGCGTGCCCCAACCCCCACCAAAACAGACAGACAGGCAGCCTCCATCAAAAAATTTGGTAGTTTTTGGTATTGGAAAAAGTACTTGTTAACTTATTTTGTCCCAATAGTCTTTCTATACCGTAAAATTTCCATGGCTTAAAATATCCAAGTAAATTTTGCCGTATTCAAAAAAAATGAGAATTGAATATAAAAAAATCATAAAAATGAAGGTAAGGAAAGAATGTATAGTTTTTCTTTACAAGTGAAAAAATTGCTTTCAAAAAGATTTCAAATTGAAAATTGTAGAAAAGAAAGTGATCTAAATAAAGCACTTTTTACTTCCAGAAATACTGAAAAATGCTGGGCTTAAATATGGAAATAACTGTGGAACTACTTGATGGGATGGCAGACGAATATTTGTGTGGTTACGGGACAAATTATTTTTACCAGAGGTCCAATAACTTTCTTTTCATTAATTTATTTTTGATATTATAACGCTCTTTATAGTTTTTTTTGTATAAAGGGTAAGAATCTGAATGTCGAATGAAATTTTATCTGTCACTTTTTATTTTGAAGATAGGTATAATAACATCAACTTACCGAGAGATTAACCCTCCAAGCAATTTCTGTTGTAGAGTACCCTTCGTCGGCCAAAATACCAATTTTGGCCCTAGTTACCTCAGAGGAGTCTTGTTGGCCCGGTAATCGCGGCATTTTTTTAACACTCACCTCTCTTTGTCCACAAACAAAACAACACTCCATAAATCACATAAAAAAATCTGAACTAATAAGCTGATGATCAACCGTCTGCTCATGCGCGTCTTTTGTCCTTTCGGCATTTTCTTTTGTTTTTGCCCGGCAATTTCACCTCTGTATGTCTTTTTACTCACTTCTGCATGAATTAAAAAAAGGAAGAAAAACGGTAGATACCGCGAACACAAAATCCTAGACAAACTGTCTGGAGCCAGAAGTGAATAAAACAGTGTCCCAAAACCAAGGGATCAAATTAAAATAGGAGGTAGGTATTGCTGTAAAGGACAAATAAGTTTAAAAAGTCACTTATTTGGATTTTTGATATTAAGGGTGAGCATTCATACCATGGGAACTTTGCTACAGTTTTTGCATATTTTTAGTGGTGATTGCCGGTGAAACATTTTTCCTTAGTCGGTTGACTTCAACTCCCATAGACAAATGACTTCAGTTCAGTCCGTTCAACACCTCGATGAGTTTCCTTTAAATACATTATAAAAGAACATAATATAATCAGTGACGGATCTAGGCCCCAAAAATTGGGGGTTGCCCAAAAAAAATATTTAATTACTACTTTTTGCAAATTAGTTATGTACTATCAGTTAATTCATGAGAGTATATACCAGGTGGGCTAAAAAACAGGACAAATTGATTTTTGTTATAATATTCTAACATTCGAACTATACTACCGATTAAATAATAATGATCTTAAAATCGGTGGCACAGTTCCACGGTAATTATGTTACTTTAGTGGACCTTTTTAACAAGAGAGGGGTTCGGTTCGAGGGGGGGGGCGGCCCCCTCCCCAACGCTAAGATTTTTATGCCACATATTACATGAACAAACAAATTAAATTCCATAAAATACGGCATCATAGGGTTTCGCCCCACCCCAGACATATTCGTCGGTGCGCTACTGAGCCACATCTTTAACCCATTTGTTCTCAAACAGTGGCCGATCTAGGCCCTTAGAGTTGGTGGAGCCCAAAAATAAAACTAAATTATGACTTTTTTGCAGATGAAACTGGAGTCGGGCAAAGGTAAATTCGAGGAAAAATTATTTTTTTGTTTTATAGTAAAAAACTTTACGCGTTGCAAAAACGTAGTGCGACGGACAAAACATCGAAACACAAAATATCGAAAGTTCAAAGTGTCGAAACCACAAAATTACAAAATATCGAAAAGACAACATATCGAATTACAAAATGTCGAAATGCAAAATAAATGAATAAAACCCAACCTAACACGATCTGGTCAGGTTAGATTTTGTGTAATAACATAACCAGGACCTGTTGTATATTAACCTAACTAGGTCAGGTTTAAAAACTATTAATATTATACAAAACAGACTAACCTAATCGGGTCAGGTTAATGTTTTATTCATTATAATAACCTAACCAGAACAGGTTTTTTTAATAACTTCGTCATTTTGTACTTTCGTCATTTTATGTTTAGATGTTTTGGTCGTCGTCCCAAAACGCACTAGAACAATATAAAAAACAATATATTTTTCCTGTCTTTTTAAGTGTTTAATATTTATTTAAAAGGAAACAGCTACTACTAACACCTTTAACACCAACATAAAAAACTCAAACTTTTAGGGGGGCTCGGGGCCCGGGCTCCCTCCAAAACCTTCAGATTTTTTAATGAAAATAGCATAAAATACGACATTATCGGGTTTTTGGCCTTCCCTCAAGACGTATTCCTGGTTGCGCTACTACTCAGTTACACGTATTTGAACAAGAGAAATATTAAACACGATCTTCTCGCACAAATTTGATTTTAACCTTAAGATGCACCATCCCAAGGCTTATAATCCATTCTCCCTCTTTGTTGTGTTGTATGTGAAGAACAAGGACTTAATCGCGATTAAACCCATAATTGCGATTAAGTGCTTACGGTGCATCGGAGGGTAAATAGTGTAAGAAGCTATGATTACTGAATACTGATACAATTTTGGTAATAAGAACGCAGGCGAAAGTTTTTGCTTTTTTAGTTGAAAAGATGCACTTGTCCGATAAACTATTACTTGGTTTTTACCAAACTTGGGAAGAGTAAGTACTCTGATACCCCCCTTTGTATACGCCGGTGTTCTTAATAATAACAAATAAAAATTTAATTTAACGTTTTTTTCAATATGGTCTCTATTTACGTACAGGCAGCCTACAGACCTAACACGTTTAGATGCGTCCTGCAGGCCGGGTGCCCCGCGTTGTAGACACAGCCATGATCAAGCTAATGAAAAAATAAGCGGGCAACGTTCGAAATTACGTAAATATGCAGCCCGCATACTGCACTAAAAATGCACTAAAGATTTACCTGCATGAAACAGACAAAGAAAAAACCGCAAACTCACAAAGAAGGGTGATTCTTGATCGCAAAGCGTAACGTTCGAAATTACGTAAATTGTCTCAGACTGACCACTGAATATTTAACTGTGTGACACAAATAAAGAAGAACATAATAGGTATCACCAAGTAGCCTATTCTCGATCGCAGAGCCCTCAACTCTCATTGATAAATGCAAAATCACTAATATTTTTAGGCTGTATAGTTTGGTATAGTAACATAGTATAGCGCCAAATGGATCCATTCAAGTTTTTAAATTAAAGGGACTAAATAAAAAGTCCGAAATTCTCATCCCAACTTGGTAGCGGCCATTTAATTAGTCCCCAGCTGTACCAGACATCTTCTGCTACTCCAGGTCCCGTTCTGCTCACGCCTCCCCTAGTGCCCGCTTAGCACATCACGCTAGGGCCACACTGGTTGTGGAAAATGTTGCTGATTCTTTGCCCGAGCGTAGAACCCTGTGGAAAATGAAATGTTTCAGTTTCCTGGAGAACCCCATGTCGACTCAATAAAATACAGCAGATTTAAACAGATGAACTAAAATAACCCTACGTACCTTTCCCAGGGTTAGAACTGGCTCGTCCGGCTTCCCACCAGCGTCCAGCACCGCTGCCGATGGAATGGACAGGGCTGTAGACAAAGGAGAAAAACAATATATAGTTTTTATCCAACACGTGGTTAAAAGAAAAATATAAAAACGCCAAAAATTCCCCACGTCTGTTGTCAAAAAAAGTACATTTCACACGAAAAATAACTACAATTTGGGAGGCAAATATTATCTTGAAGAGTACTCAAATAAAAAAAATGAAAAAAAATAAAATCGAACTTACCGCTGCTCTTTCCGTACAAAATGGCGTAGGCCGACTTAAAATTCCCCTCAAAAGGGTGCGAGCGTCACTCCAGATTACGCCTAGACACGACGGACTCACTTGTACAGTCTCTGGGACTGAACCTGCAGTTTTTTGCAGTGCCACTAACCAAAACAATGGCGATCCCAGAGCCTGCTGCCGACCCAGCCAAAATTCGTTAGCAAAGAGAGACAAAGCACTTCGTCGAGAATACCAGAATAATGAAGTCGCCGGAAACCGTTTTGTAAATTTGGTGGGGAGTGGGGACGGTATAACACAATAGTACCAACCTAATCTTCCCGGTTAAATTCAAATAAAGGATGCGAACCTATTTATAAAAAACTTTTTCGCCAAAAATAAATCTCTACCTTCAGTGGCAAGACTGGAAGAAAAAACCCGGGGTTTTCAAAGTAACCAATGAGGAGATACAGCAATAGTTCTATACAGGTATATAGGGGGCAGCACCGACCAAGGCGATAGGAAGTACGTAAAACGCACCTTGAGGTGTTGTCGGATCTATTTCCACGGTTGAAATTTTTATAACAAGGACGTCGAGACACCCTCCATACATTTGACCGAACATTTGCCTACCGGACTCCCACCAACATATCAAGTAGAAGAAGAATAACCCGACGGACTAGAAGAAGCTCAGCATTGAAACCATCAACTGTAAAATCAATTACTGGAGATCAGGGCATGCAGCAAACCCAGGAATATTCGAACACTCCACCAATTCCCATATGAGTAAAGCTATACTAAGTGTAGAATTTAGTTGTATTTTAGCTACAGTTTTAGTCACAAGTTTCCTTTGCTCTTTATATATGTTTTCTCTAAGATTCATATGGTTTGAAGCCATTCTTGTAAAACATTTCTACTGTAATAAAGTTGTTTCTGAACCTGAACCCAAAAATACACACTGAACTACTGCTAAGAAGCTCGACACAAGAGTGTTCAGATGTTAACTCACACGATTTCGTTTATTCTTTTAGTCTTGGTTTTTATCCCTCGTTTATCTCCCATTTACAAAAGTGCATAACTCGTATTTATTTTATCCTTTCCCTATCAAATTAATAAAGATATCAAAGTCACAACTAGCTATGAGGTTCGGATTGTCCCAATATCCTCGAAAATAAACGTAAGGGAATGAAATGTTCATCCAAATGTTTCCTTCCTGTACTAAAACCATTTGTGATGCAGCAACGCCGCCATTCCCCAGCATAACAGCTGTTTAACTTTATGAACGTCAAGTGAATCACAAAATTCCACAGATAAAAACAAAACAATCAAAATTTTTATGTGATTTTTCCCGAAGCCTGTGATCTTAAATTCCAATTACGATGTCCAGATAATGCGATGTGCGTAGTGTCCACAGTAATTCGATGGAATGCCTCCTTTTAAGGTAACTTCCTAGACACTATATAACCTCCAAACCTAGCTCTATAAAATACCCTTACTTTGTGTACAGAAAGACGAATCAAAGAGCCTTGATTATTTACCTAAATAAACAAATATGTAACGTTGTCTTAAACGTAAAAATGACACGTTACACCTTTCGGTTGGATTAGCTCTGGGGTGATAATACTGTTACGGGTTCTCCACAACAATTAAAAACTCGCAATTGTTGAAAACGATACGTCAATTTATTCCGACAAATTATGTACAAAAACACGCACTTAAACTTACTAATAACTTGCTAATAATTCACTACTTTAATACGCCTATTAACTTCGCGTTAACATCTAGCGATCACTACCATTGGTTATCTCTGACTGCCCGATGCACGACGTCCGGCCCTATATAAAAGGGTCTGCCTTCTATTCGAGAATTTTCTATCCTTGTTCGATTCGGAATTATTCCACCCTTTTCTAGAACACGGACCGTTCGCATACCAGTTTGTCACAGATAACGCAACTAAAACCTAGATTAAGAATACAACCATAAAATACGTCAACCTAATACTTGACTAAACCTAAATAAATTCTAACTATAAAATTTAAATACTTAAATTTGTAACACTATCCTCCTCTTCAGGTTTGATCGCCTCGATCAACATTTCCCAGGTAAGGTTTTAGTCTGTCTAGATGAACAACTTTCATCTTGGACTTCGGGCTTTTCTGGATTCGGTAGACTACGTCATTAATTCTCTTAACAACTTTATAAGGCCCTACCCATGGTGGTGTCAACTTAGGTGATCTTCCTTTCTTGCGTTGAGGATTGTATAGCCAGACTTGATCATTCTCTTTGAACCCTGAAGAGTTTGCATTCAGGTCATATCTCGCTTTCATGCGGTCACTGGCTATTCCTATTCGCTCTCTAACCACTTCATGGATATCGTGCAGCTTTTGCCTTAAACGTTCGACATAGTCATTAACCTCTAAGTGTTCCTCTTCAGGTGAACCAAACAGGATATCACATGGTAAACGCAGTTCTCTACCAAACAGGATACTAGATGGAGTAGCTCCTGTCGTATTGTGAATGGCGGTTCTATAGGCCATCAAAAACAATGGAATATATTGGTCCCAATCTGTTTGGTGCTCATCAACAACTTTGCACAGATGTTCTTCTATTGTTTTATTAAATCTTTCAACCATGCCATCTGACTGCGGATGTAAAGCCGTAGTCCGAGTTTTATGTATTCCTAAAAGGTCACAGAGATTCTGGAAGAGCTTTGATTCAAAGTTTCTTCCTTGATCTGAATGTAATTCCAAAGGAATGCCAAATCGGCTGAAAACATCATTTACCAGAACTTCTGCAACTGTAGCGGCCTCTTGGTTAGGCAAAGCAAAAACTTCTGGCGATTTGCTAAAGTAATCCATGACAACAAGGATGTATTTGTTGCCCTTTTTAGTTTCTGGAAATGGTCCGGCCACATCAATAGCAGTGAGTTCGAATGGTAGACCTACGTTATATTGTTTCATTTGACCTCTGGACCTTGTTTTGGGACCTTGGCTGGCTGCACAAGTCGAACATCGGCGGCACCAGTTTTTCACATCTTGAAAGTAATTGACCCAATAAAATCGGTTTCGAATTTTGTCCATGGTTTTATTTATGCCTAGGTGCGCGCCTGATTTTCCACCATGGCATTCGGCCATTATATTGTCTACCATGCTCCTAGGAACCACTACTTGATTAACCACCTCTACTATCAGTGAATCCCATTGTGCCCACAGTGATTTGAATATCACCCCCTTGGTTTGCGATATCTTGCCATGATGGTCGTGGCTTGTTCTCTTCTTTCAATCGCAAGATAGGTCCTACATCTTTGTCGTTAAGTTGTGTGGTTCTAATCGAAGCCGACATCCATTCTTCATCTGGTTCTAACTTTATCTGGCGCACGTAGTTAATTCCTTCTTTCTGGTCAATTTTCCTGCAATGTTTACAATCCTCAGGGCAAGGTCTTCTGGATAATGCATCCGCATTATTATGCACCCTTCCCGCTCGGTGCTTAATTTGATAATGGTATTGTTGTAGCTTTTCTATCCATCTCGCGACTTGCCCCTCAGGTTGTTTCATTTTCATGAGCCACTGTAACGCAGCATGATCCGTTCTAATCAGAAACTCTTGTCCATAGAGATATTTGTGAAAGTGATCTACGGATTTAATGATGGCTAGGAGCTCCTTTCTGGTAACACAATAATTTCTCTCTGGTTTGGATAACTTTTTGCTGAAAAATTCGATGACCCGTTCTTCTCCATCTTGTACTTGGGAGAGTACTGCTCCTATGCCATCGTTGCTCGCATCAGTATCTAATATGAATTTACCTTTGGGAATGAGATATGCAAGAATCGGACTAGAACATAATGCTGCTTTTAGTCTTCTAAATGCTTGGTCACATTCGGTATTCCATTTGTAAGAAGCTTTATCTTCTGTAAGTCTATGTAATGGAGACGCTATTTTGGCGAATCCTTCTACAAATCGTCTGTAGTATGTACACAGACACAAAAAGCTTCTCAATTCATGTTTGTCACGAGGTTGAGGCCATTATTTTATTGCTTGTAACTTTTTTTCGTCGGTATGGATGCCTTCTCGGGAAACGACGTGACCCAAGAACTCAACTTTTTCTTGGAATAGAAAACACTTCTTTGAGTTTAGTTTAAGGTTTGCGTTCCTGATTCTTGAAAATACTTCCCGTAAATTGTCTAGATGATCTTCAAATGACTTTCCCATTACTATGACATCATCCAAATAGACTAAGCAGGTTTTCCAAGTAAGGCCTCGTAGAACGACTTCCATTAGTCTTTCAAATGTAGCTGGGGCATTGCATAGGCCAAATGACATCACATTAAACTGATAAAGTCCACTTCCAGCAGAGAATGCAGTCTTCTCTTTATCTCTTTCAAAGATTCCTACTTGTCAATAACCACTTTTCAGGTCAAGAGTAGAAAACCAATATGATCCTGCCAATGTTGTTAATGTGTCGTCTATTCTTGGCAGTGGGTAACTATCTTTCTTGGCCACATCGTTAAGTTTCCTGTAATCGACACAAAATCTAGTACTTCCATCCTTTTTAGTGACCAACACCACAGTAGATGACCAAGGACTTGATGACTCTTTAATAACACCGTCGCTGAGCATTTTATTAATGAGATTGTGAACTTCTTCTTGTTTGGCCAATGGTAGTCTTCTTGGGGGCTGTCTTATCGGTTGGGCATCGCCAGTGTTGATGGAATGTTGAATAAGGTTTGTGCGTCCCGAACTACTCTTAGTTTCAAAGATATTACTTTGTTCTTCTATAAACTCTCTCGCTTTACGAAATTTTTCTGGAGTGAGATGTTGCCAAGTTGACTGAAATTGCTGAAGTACCTCCGTTGGTAATTTACTTTTATCCTCCGAAGTTGGCTCTTCACATCTTGTTACTTTCTGGAGTGGCTCAAATAATGCTACCACCTCCCCCTTATTAATTTTGACACTATTTGGGAAAATATTGGCAACCCTAATCGGGATGTCTTCATCGGTTATAACTAGTGACTTTGCAACGAGGTAGGTGTTGGGTAATTTCTGCTGGCTTATGAGTCCGACGCAGCTTGATGTTTTACTTTCTAGCCTCCCAAAAATGATGGTCTCACTGTTACCGACCAGTCTTGTTGTACATACTGCCACGACCTTTATTGGTTCTTTATTGAAGTGACTATTTGACAAAATGAACTCTTCATTCCCAAATCTTAGGGTATTAAGTTTATTATCAAAAGCAAATCCATGTTTACTTATCAAGTCCATTCCCAAAATAAATTCGTCTTCTATTTCGGCAACCAATACAGTGTGGCGAATCTTTAATCTTCCCAGCTGTAGGTCTATGCCTGTCTGCCCCAACACGTCGGCGGATTCTCCAGTCACAGTCTTAAGTGTTATTTTCTTTTCTGTTGGTCGAATTTTATATCTCGTTGCAATTTTGAACTTAAGCAATGATATGGCAGCACCAGTGTCTACTGTTATGTTAACTTGTCTTCCATTTATAAGTCCGTCGATGTTAAGACTGTATGCAGTATGTTTTAAGCTCTTAATTGAATAAATTTTGGGGGCTACATTCCCTTTAGCCAACACCCGCCCCTCTGCGTTGACTAGTTTTAGTTTTCCTGATCTCTTCTTCGGTACTCTGTCCCGCTAGATGGAGAGCGAGACCTTATTTGGACGCGACAATCGCGTTGAATATGCCCTGTACGTCCGTATCTGAAACACTTTACATTTGGAGGGGATCGTCTGCTTTCTTTCAAAAAGTCAATCTTCTCTATCAGTGATTGAAACATTTGGTTTAGCGTTTTTAAGTTGACCTCATGTCCATTGCTCATTTCTTCTCCCTCCTGAATTGAAACAGCTCTTACTTTTGGCCTGGACATATTATTTGATGATTCGATTTCAAGGGCTCGAATCTACACTTCACTGCTATTATGGAAGCGTTCTCGACGAAGTAACTTTGCTAAGTCCGAGTCTCGTAATCCGTTAATAAAGCGATCTACCGTGAAGGGATCTCTGTAATTTTCTGGCATTTCTGGGTAAGCTAAATACATCAGCCTCCTAATATCTGCTTCATACTCTTGCAATGATTCTCCTGGTCTTTGTTGACGAATATTTAATTCTGACCAATGTAAATTTCGCAAGTGTTCGTCTCCATACCTTCTTTCTAACGCTGCCACTAAAGCGTTATAATTCTGTTTTTGTTCGACTAGAATGGACCGTAAAAGTCCCAGAGCAGGTTCTCGTAGAGCTACTAACAATGCTCTAGCTTTTTCCTCATCATCCCAACCATTTGCAGCAGCGGCAGCTTCAAACTGTTGTTTGTAAGTACACCAGTTTCAAACTGTTGTTTATAGGTTGACCAGGAAGACGTATCATCGAAATTTGGAGGTTTGATGTTTTGGTTGGAATTCACAACACATCCCTGAGCTTTTTTTTTGTTGTGTTCTTTTTGGAGCTGTATAAGCTGTTTTGACACGTCCTGAAATTTTTCTTCCATGGTTTGAAACACTTCTTCCCTAACATTCTGTACCTTTTCTTCAATATTATGTACCTTTTCTTCTACATTCTGCATTTTATTTTGTACCTTTTGTTCCACACTATGCATTCTTTGAGTTATTTCTTCCTTAAGATCTTCGGTTGCAGTCTTAAACTCTTCTCTCAGCTGTTCGGAGTTGCTCTTTATTTGGTCAAAGTTTTCCTGCATGTCGTTCTGGTTTTGTTCCATGGACTGCTTTATGTCGTCCATGGTCCGTTTCATATCGCCCTGGTTTTGTTCAATGGTCTGTCTTATATCGTTCTGGTTTTGAGCCATTTGAGCTGCGAGAGCCTGCATCATTTTAGTTAGATCTTCCATCTTTGCTGATCCTTGTCTAGTAAGCATCAACTTCCTGATAAATCACTTAAAACGTTTATTTTAGGGCTATAAAGCGAATGTCGAAGTCGGTTTTTCAATATCTCTTCCAATTCTTAAATAGAACCTAATGGAATGTTCTGGAATATACTGGTAAATGCTACTCTTTCTGCTACTAGGCAAATGTAGAAGTCACTTTTTGATTAACTCTTTTGGTTCTCGAATAGACCGTCGTAGAATGTTATGGAATATTCTAGAAATAATTTCTAATTCTTACTTTTAAAATAACTAAGCTACTGTCGAAGTCAGTATTTGTATATCTCTTCTAGTTTTTGAATAGAACGTCGTAGAATGTTATGGAATCTTCTAGAAATTCTTTTTAGTTCTTACTTTTGAAATTACTAAGCTAATGTCGAAGTCGCTTTTTGGATATTTCTTCTGGTTTTCGAATAGAGCGTCGTAGAAAGTGATGGATAATTCTAGAAATTATTTTTAATTCTTACTTTTTAACTAACTAAGCTAATATCGAAGTCGATTCTTAAATATCTCTTTTGGTTTTTGAATAAATCAATATCGAACTTCGAATATTCTGGAAAAATCACTTACTGTTTTTCTGTCTAATTGTCCTAGCCGGTGGTACTATGTAAGGGTAGTCTTTGCACTATTCAGTTTTGAATATTCTGGCAAAATCACTTACTGTTCTTCTTTTCGATTGTCCTAGCCGGTGGTACTATGTAAGGATAGTTGTAACGTGTCATTTTTACGTTTAAGGCAACGTTACATATTTGTTTATTCAGGTAAATAATCAAGGCTCTTCGACTCGTCTTTCTGTACACAAATTAAGGGTATTTTATAGAGCTAGGTTTGGAGGTTATATAGTGTCCAAAAAGTTACCTTATAAAGGAGACATTCCATCGAATTACTGTGGACACTACGCACATCGCATTATCTGGACATCGTAATTGGAATTTAGGATCACAGGTTTCGGAAAAATCACATTAAAACTTTTGATTGTTTGTTTATCTGGGGAATTTCATAGTTTCGTTGACGTTCACGAAATTAAACAGCTGGACTGCTGGGGAATGGCGGCGTTGCCGCATCACAAATGGTTTCAGTAACAGGAAGGAAACATTTAGATGAACATTTCATTCCCTTACGTTTATTCTCGAGGATATTGGGACAATCCGAACCTCATAGCTAGTTGTGATAGCACGAAAACATATTTAGGTCCACGGTTTGACCAGTAACAACCGAGGCTCCGCCCACTTTGATATCTTTATTAATTTGATAAAGAGAAGATAAAATAAATACGAGTTATGCACTTTCGTAAATGGAAGATAAACGAGGAATATCCAGGAATAAAACCAGGACTAAAAGAGTAAACAAAATCGTATTTTTATATTATATAAATTTATATATAATCATAGTTGTGTAAAGTTAATAACTAGCTCAGTTAGTCGGATTGAAGGGTTTGTAGGGCTGGCTAGTGGTGAGCAAACTTAACATCTGAACACTCTTGTGCCGAGTTTAAGCAGTAGTTCAGTGTGTATTTTTAGGTTCAGGTTCAGAAACAACTTTATTAATGTAGAAATGTTTTACCAAAAATGGCGTCAAACCATATGAATCTTAGAGAAAACATTTATAAAGAGCAAAGGAAACTTTGCAAACAACTAAATTCTACACTCAGTATAGCTTTGCTCATATGGGAATTGGTTGAGTGTTCGAATATTCCTGGGTTTGATGCATGCCCTGATCTTCAGTAATTGATTTTACAGTTGATGGTTTCAATGCTGAGCTTCTTACAGTCCGTCTGGTTATTCTTCTCCTACTTGGTATGTTGGCGGGGGTCCGGTAGGCAAATGTTCGGTCTATGTATGGAGGGTGTCTCGACGTCCTTGTTATAAAAATTTCAACCGTGGAAATAGATCCGACAACACCTCAAGGTGCGTTTTACGTATTTTTCAATATCCCCTTGGACGGTGCTGCCCTCTATATACCGGTACGAAACTATTTATGTATTTCCTCATTGGTTAGTTTGAAAACCGCGGGTTTTTCTTCCAGTCTTGCAACCGAAGTTGGATATTTTTTGGCGAAAATGTTTTTTTTATAAATAGGTTTGCATCCTTTATTTGAATTTAACCGGGAAGATTAGGTTGGTATTACGTTTTGCTATCCCCACCACATTTATGAAGCGGTTTCCGGCGGCTTCCGTATTCTTGTGTTCTCGACAAGGTGCTGGTCTCTTTGCTAACGAATTTTGGCTGGGTCGGCAACAGGTCTCTGGGATCGCCATTGTTTTTGGTTATTGGCACTGCAGCGATTGTAGGAGATATCCCAGAGACTGTGAGGAGTGAGTCCGTCGTGTCTAGGCGAAATCTAGAGTGACGCTCGCACCCTGTTGAAGGGGATTTAAGTCGGCCTACGCCATTTGTACGGGAAAGAGCATTGGTAAGTTCGATTTTATTTTTTTCATTTTTTTTTATTATTTGAGGACTCTTTAAGATAATATTTGCCTCCCAAATTGTAATTATTTTTCGTGTGAAATGTACTTTTTTTGACAAAAGACGTGGGGAATTTTTGGCGTTTTTATATTTTTCTTTTAACCACGTGTTGGATAAAAACTATATATTGTTTTTCTCCTTTGTCTACAGCCCTGTCCATTCCATCGACAGCTGTGCTGGACGCTGGTGGGAAGCCGGACGAGCCAGTTGTAACCCTGGGAAAGGTACGTTAGGGTTATTTTAGTTCATCTGTTTAAATCTACTTTATTTTATTGAGTCGACATGGGGTTCTCGATTTGAGTTATTCGGTGTAGGGGAACTTCGTGCAAAATTGACGAATTCCAGGAAACTGAAACATTTCATTTTCCACAGGGTTCTACGCTCGGGCAAGTATCCAGCACACTTTTCGAAACCATGTGCTGCCCTAGTACCATGTGCTAGTTAGTCAGCAGGGGAGGCGCGGACAGAATAGGACAGGACCCGGTGCAGTGGTGAGGAGATTTCTGGACAACAGAACTCCAGGTTTACAAAATAAAATATTTTTTTTTTATTTACTCATTCAATAAACCAGGACCAAGGTAGGAGCGAGTACACCCTTAGATATAATATTTGTTTTATATATATATAATTTTCACCATATAATTTCAACATTTTTGTAAACGCAAGATAAGGTATGACGTCATAACCCCAGTTTTGCGGCATAATTAAGCTAAGGTTAAATTGCTATTGCGTGCCATTCTGGCTCTGACTTGGTTTCCTTGTTACACTCATTTATTTTAAGCATGTTTCCAATATTAACTTCAACTTCAATCTTTAGAATAAACAAGATGAACTAAATCTTTGCGTTATTTGTACAACCCAATGACCGACTTGCAGAGACAAAAGAGAGATGAGGTTGTATTTTTTTAGCGGTTTCCCTACATTGTTCTACCTCATGGGGTAGATCTCGGACTGGGTTGCTGTCTGTCTCATTCGTCCCAACGTAGAATGATGACAGCGGATATTTGGTCCAGATCTCCCCTATGATGGAACGATTTTGGAAGTATATTTTTTTTAACAATCATTTATATAACTGAGTCTCACACTACTGACTCAGATGTAGGTACACTATGACCTGTTAAAGGAGTCCATCTACCTGTAACATGCCTTAATCAATTAATTCAGTCTTTTAGAATTTTATCTTGTTTATTAGTCAATTTTTTTGGTTTTTTAATTACACAAATACTCTGGAAGCCTCGGAAGTAGGTAGAATTTCATTGTTTGGCTACAACGTTTGGGTTGAACTGTATTTTATTTAAGAACTTCTTTGTAAAACATTGGTATTAAATAATGTGGCGCACTTAAAATTTTCTTATTTCTGAACCCCCCACCACTGTATAAAAGTTACCGGGCATATCAATGTGTTACCTAGCTGGAAAATGCAGTTCTGCTTCCAGATATTTGTTTAATTATTCAGTGGTTTTGTTGTGTCACAAGTTGGCAAATTGTCATTATTCTAATTACAGTGTCACAAAATGGCGGCAGCGTCTTTAAGCTGCCACAAATGGCATCCAACGCATTTTAAAAAGCCACAAATTGGCACCCAACGTGTGTTTTTGGCTAGTTTTTTAACATTTGATGTAATTTTTTTTGATTTTTTAAATTTGGAAAAAAGAAAAAAGTTTTTTGAATTTGTTTTGAAATTTTTTTTTATTTTTTTCTGTGTTACAGCCAAAGCCAGGTTAAAAGCTTTCAGTGGCTGTCGGTGTTTTTTGATAACCAATCAATTTTTTTTAATGAAAAACAGGATCATTGGTTTTCGGAAATAACACTTTTTAAATATTTTTTGGTAATATTTAAGCGTTGATTTGGAATTTGTTGTTTTAGTAATTCTCATAGGTTTTTGTTAGCTTATCTTCACAGGTTTTTTCTTGGAAAATAAAAGATTCATTTTTATTTATTAAGGAAGAATAAGTAGATAAAAAACATGGGAGTTTTTATTGAACGGAGTCCAACTCATGTCTTAATTCTTTAAAGTTTTTGTATGAAAATTTTTTAAATTTAAAAAAAAAAATAAATACAACAATGTAAATTTACTTCAATTTTTTTGTTGATTTATAGGTGGATGGACCTCCAGACATGGTCTTTTTATGTTTTAAATATATGACATAGGTAGTGTGTTCCTTCTAACAATTTTTTTTTGCAGGTTCATTTATTTATATTTTATTATTTCCTGCTTGTGATAAGATAGAAATTGTTTCACAGATTATTTTTTAGTGCAGTTAATTTATTTGTACAGTACAGTATTCTCTTTCCTTATCAAGGCCGAAGCCTCCATCAACAAAATCTTGATGATACAGTGAATGAGGAAATTGATCACTGTCAATATAATCTACTAAGCCTAGAACATGACAGCGTAAAAAACTTATACAAAAAGAGATTAAACGAAAAATTTAATTCAAGTTCAGGTGAAACCCCAGATGAGGAATACGAATGTATCACATTAAGCATCCATCAAGCTGCAAAAGAAGCACTAGGATTAGTGGAAGAAACTCCTAAAAGAACAAAACCATACTGGTGGGATGCTGAGATTGAAAGTGAAATAGAGGAAAAAAGGAAATTATATCACACGTACTTATCCCAAAAGACAGATAGAAGCAGAGAAGAATACAAAATCGCGCAATCAAAGGTGAGAAGAATGATCAGTGATAAGAAAAATCAATCATGGATGCAAAAGTGCCAGAAAATAGATTCTTACTTAGGAGGTAGGAGAAGTACTGAAAGCTGGAAAACTATAAGATCGATCAAAAAAGAAACATGCAGAGATATTATTTCACCAATACCAGACAAAGAATGGGATGAGCATTTTAAAAAACTTTTAACTGAAGATAGAGCAGAATTCAAGGAAGACGAAAGAGACAATATCATTAGAACGATGGGATCTCCAGTACCCCTCACAATATCTGAGGTCAAAAACGTGTGCAAAACCTTAAAAAGCGGTAAATCTGCCGGACCCGGAAATATCCCAGCTGAACTTATTAAATATGGCACTGAAGAATTGTTTTGTAGATTACGGAATCTTTTCCAAAGATATTTAAATGGAGCTGTAGTACCAACTGAGTGGAAAACGTCATATATATCCACAATACACAAAAAAGGAAGGAAAGATATATGTGACAATTATAGAGGTATATCTGTAACTAGTACGCTAAGCAGAATATATAGCAAAATAATAAGAAATAAAGTGGAGAGCGAATATAAAGATATGGAGGCAGAAGAACAAGCTGGTTTCAGGGCGGGTAGATCGACTTCAGATCATCTCTTTTGTATAACCCAAGTTATTGAAAAGAAAATGGCATACGGACAAGAGCTCCATCTGCTTTACGTAGATTTGCAGAAGGCATATGATAGTATACCACTAAATCTACTTTGGAAAGCGTTGGAAAAGACAAACATAAGCGTACAACTAATTAAGGCCATCAAAGAGTTATACCGCAATAGTAAGGCAAAAGTTAAAATAAAAGCAAAACTAACCAAAGGCTTTCAAGTAAATAAAGGTCTTAAACAAGGTTGCTGTATCTCGCCTACGCTCTTCAAGATATATTTGGAACAGGTCCTTAAAGTCTGGAAGAGAAAATGCCAAAACATGGGAATTCCGTTGAATGAAACCATCTTGTATACTTTATGTTTCGCCGATGATCAGATAGTGGTGGCTCAGGATTATGACGACCTCGAATATATGACACGAAAACTAATAGAAGAGTACAATAAGTGGGGACTAGAGGTTAATATCAATAAGACAGAGTATATGTGTATTGCTGGAACGAAACAGGATCTAATCTTAAATACTGGGCAGCGAATTCAGTCCTGTGATGAGTATAAATACTTGGGTCTGAAAATTACAGCTGACGGAACACTAGACAAAGCTATAAAAGATAGAAACGTACAAGGAAGAAGAGCAATAACTTTATTAAATGGAATAATTTGGGACCAAAGTATATCAAAACATAACAAAAAGCTTATATATAACACAATTGTAAAGAGTATTATTACATACGGCTCAGAGGTGTGGCCAATCAAAGATAGAACAGAAAAAATGCTTTCCGCTACGGAGATGGACTATTGGAGAAGAGCAGCAGGGAAATCAAAAAGAGAAAGAGTTACCAATCAAAGAATAAGAGAAATTATGACAGTGGGTGAACGTACTCTAGTGGATGATATAAGAACAAAACAACTGGTGTGGTACGGACATGTACAAAGAATGGATGATGGAAGACTACCTAAACAAATATTACAATGGAAACCAACTGGCCGAAGAAAACGAGGAAGACCAAGGAGAAGCTGGAGAGAAGGAATAGATAGTGAAATAAGAATAAGAGGCCTAGATGATGAATTATGGGCAAACAGAAACGAGTGGAGATTGGGTATCGGAAGACGTAGAACGTTGTGAAACCGATAAATATATATAATTTATTTGGGTCAACAAGTTTTTTTTTGATGATTTTAATTTTTGGGGGATATCACTACTTGGAAGTTGGAATATTTATACAGGGTTTCACACAGATTTTTCTTGGCTGAGTTGTTTTAAAGTAAATATAGCTTAACAGATGGTAGCTTTGTTTAGTTGAAAGTATTAATTAGTAATGAAAGAAAAGGAAAATGAGTTTATTTTGCTTTGTCATTTTCTTTTCTTGTTTTTTTGGTGGTAACTGTTGATGGCATTTAAGAACTTACGTCACTCAGTTACATCGGGTCAGAGGAGGGTACTACTACTACTTATAGTTAGCTCGGAAGTTTAGGGAACACAAGGCTAAAATTCCTAGAGCAACATATTGGCTGAAGATCAACGCGAAGAGGTCCAGTTGGCATTTTTTTTTGGGGGTATTTTTTTTGAAAGACAGTTTTTAGGTCTTTGGTTTAGTTGTCTAGTTGTGTTTCGTGACTGGTCAAATTTTTTTGGTAGAAAATACAGCGTTGGGCTTTGGAGTGCATTTTTTAAAAATGACCTACGGGTATTTCTATCAATTAAAGTTTTTCTGGTTCACAATTATTTTTTTTCGGTATTTTTTTCTGCGTTCAGGTCATAGCTTCGTCATGGCCAATGGAGAGCAAACATTTATGTTTGAGCCTTGAGAAGTTTGCCTGCTCCGGATTGAATACAGAGAAAATGAATTTAAAGCCCACCTAGATATAATACCACAAAAGAAATGTTTAACTGAGACAGATATAGATATAAGTTTTTTTTGATTTTTTTTAGTTCATTTGTAGAGTTCATTTGTAAAGTTCAGTAATTTTTTTTAGTAATGTCATTTTGAGGCCGAGAAATTGGTCAGTGAATTTAAGAGAGACTTTCAACTAAATATAAATGCTAGGCGGTGGTAATTGGTAAAAATATTTCAAAATATAACTTCTTTTTTTAAATAATTTAATCTTTCTTAAAAAGATTATTATTTTTTCGGTAAACATAACTTCTCGAATTCTTGTTTGGTCTAAACGGTTTGTATAGTGGTCGTAGTTTTAAAGGGTGACCAGACAGGTTATATTTTTTTGGGGGACCAAACAGGAATTTCTTGAGTTACAAAAGGTGAACCTTTTTTTTGTCTTAGTTGATCAGGCAGGAATAAATAAATCTTTTTACTTCCGAATCATAATTTTAAATAACAAGATTTATTGGTTAAGTGTTTGGGTCTTATAGTAAAAAACGTTTTGTTTTTGGAGGGTACTGGTATGATATGAAATTATTTTAATTTCATGCCAAATGTTGTTTGACGGCAGATATGCTAGTCTTCAGTTTTTTGTTAGTTTGCAGTTCGGGACAGTGGCGTGTACTTAAAGGGGCCTTACATCTGCGCCCATTGTAAAGCAACTTACTTGCTTAGCTTTTCACTTAATCTTCGTTTTGTTGCTTCTGAAATTAAAGCGTTATGTTGGATAACGATGGATAGTGTTAGACTGAGAAAGTACCTAGGTATTTAGGGATGAAAACTTGGAAGTTGTGAACAATTGGGAAGTAATTTTTTTTATTTAATTTTTTTTAATTTTAAAATAATTTCATACTGGTGACCTCAGATAATAAAGCAAATTTTTAAATTAAAATACACTGTTGTGGAACAAATGGGAAAGTGTTCAGGTTAAACAATAAATTTAAGATGATTGATTTTTAAAAAAAAGATTTCAACCTAAGAATAAATTTAAAAACAATAGGTTTTCTTTGATGCGACTAAACTATGAAGAGGGCATATATTTTTTTTTGTTATGCATAATATGATAGTAGTACCGTTTGTATTGCAATAATTAGGGGTTTTCCTCCCGCGAGCTGGGTGGAAATGGAAGAAATGTTTGGTTCGGAGTGTAGAAATCGAGGAACGAGGACTTCCTGCCAATCTTTTTTGTTTTTGGGTTTATTGACATTATACTTAGGAAATAGGGGAAATGTCTAATAAAAAGTTTTTTTTGGTTTTAGGCCGAGTTTTGTTGAGTGTAACAAAAGTTTATTTGGGGCCGGGAGGTTATTATGCTTTTTTTTAAATTAATGTAATAGTTTTTGGTTCTTGATTTTGTTTTCTGGTTTTTACGCAGGATTATTCCCAACTGTTTCATTTCAAAATATCATTTGTAGGTGATAGAGTCTCATTAGCCCTTGGACATTTGGTAATTTTTGCTTTGAGTAATAGTTGTGGAAAGGGGCCAACTTAATTTTATATCTCGTGAACTCCAGGAATAGGGATCTGAGAATGCATAAAGCAGTAAAATTTTTTTTTATTAGATGTTGTGTGTAAAGACACTTGAGTAGGCAGATTTAGTTTTACAACGTTCTTATAGGTGAACCTTGAAATTGTTTTCATATTTGTTTTTTAAAATGCACACAAGATAATTCTTTACGGAGTTGAGTGCAAAGGTTCTTTACATTATAGTGGTACAGTAAATAAGTACTAACGTTGCTTATTTCCTTAAGTAATAATTTTAAACAAATACACTAACATCGGTTGTTTTTTTGTAACATAAATATTTTTTAAACTTTTCCTAAACTGATTGGTTTTTTTTGCAATTACGATTTTTATACCTTATGATTCTTAAGTAAATTTAATTTTCAAAATTTTTTTTGTATAGTAAATTAATTTTTCTAGCTCATTTACTTTTCAAATTGCCACAGTTTTGGGAGAGGAAAGGGAATTGACAACTGTTTTTTTAAAGGAAAAGAACAAAAACTGTTGCATGACAACTCGAATAAGATTTTTCTGGTGTTGATTTTATTAAATTTTTTTTAAGGTTCACTAATAGGAGCTGCAACCCCACTTAAACATTTTTAATTTTTTTTGAAAATATTTTTTAAATATTTTTTTTTAATATTTTTTTTTAAAAGGGAAACTTGATTTTCTTGTTGGACATTTTTTCCTTGGTGCATAGTAGTACCTTGCCCCTACAATGGTTTGACCAGTTTATTTAAATATTTTTTTTTGCTGAATTAAAATATAATTTTATTTCGAACCCTCACGTCTTAACAACCTATCATCATTTGTTTTAATTTTTTTTTTCTTCTCCCTACTCCAAACCACCTAGTAATTTTTGAAAATTTTAGTGAGTCACTAATTAATTTTTTTGACTATTGGACTACTGTGGTCGACACCAAAAAATTTTTTTAATTTTTTTTTTTGACACCTTTCGGTACGATCCTAGGGTCTTTTTGACCATGACCATGGTTAATGCATCAATTTAGTTAAAATTTTGGGAATTTTATTTTAACGATTATTAGAGAGTTGCAGTCCTACCAAGACGTTATTTGTGTAAATTTTTTATTACCATCGGTAATTTTTTTAAACATTTTCTTTAAATTTTTTTTAATTACACACAACATCCTTACAAGTCTAATTCGACGCAATTTCAGTGAGCGGATTTTTTTAAATTGAGCATATTTTACGATTTCTATAACATGAACATCTGTTCCGATGTTTATTGCGTTCACTTATATATTAAGGGATGATGTGACCTTAAGCAATGCATGTTTCGTGTAAACTCAGAGTAGGTAAGCAGGTTAAAGTGGGTTTTGATTTTTTCTTTTTAGAAAAATCATTGTATACGGCGATTTGGGTTTTTTTGTGAGGAGTTTATTAGTGGAGCCGTTCTGCAATAGCAGGAGTATACCCTAGCATTAACTGTGTACAACAGCTTTGGGATTTTTGTTATAGGTAGTCTGTTGTACGTTCCATTTAGGGATAAATTTACCTATTCGGTTGCTGAGGTAAACAAACATCACTTAACTTTAATTTTAATCCAGTTCAGCTAGGATAAGCGCAATTATTTTTTTTGGTTTTACTCACGCAGGAGTGGAACATAGGACCTGAACACTGCCAAAACTCTTGTCTCTCTTTATTTTTTTAACTTTTTATGGCTACTTGTTAATTCTAATTTAGGATTTAAGTAGTTATTTCTCTCTGCAAGGTTGGACGTCATAGTTGGTTGTACAAATACTTAATATAAACTATGATTACATTTTTAAATGCAAATAAATTTTATTTTCTTACTGCTCCGGTGTTCTTCGATTTTGTTCGCGTCTGCCCGTATTTAAGTTTTATATTTTCTACATTTGTGAGAAAATTTATAGTGATTTTCACTAGTGAATTTAAAGTGAACTTTGTGTTTGTTATTGCGTGGTTTAATTTTTATAATTGGGTGGTATAATTAACAGTTTTAATTAAAGTTTAAAGTTTTAATATAAAAGGCACCATGGCTATTTCTTTGAGTCGGTTGTCTGACATAAGGTACTTAGTCAAGGACGAGTTAATCTATGAATTAACATGGAGAGGCATAGCCATTGGATCGGTGGAAGAGATGAAGCAACAGCTCATACTGATTAGACAGAGAGAAAGGACTGATGGAAGTATGAGATACCCTCCGTATCCCTTTAAATTTGGCCAGGATGCTTTTAGCTGCATGAAGAAGCTTGATAGTCTGGTACCGCTGGTAGAGAAGTTCTCTGGTACGAGTAAAGGGGGAGAGTTTAGGAAAATCGCTGTAAGGTTGGAACACGTATTAGCCAGGATTAACAACATGAATCCGTCCAACTTCGAAGAAAGTCAAACAAAAGGCATACTGGTTGCGGAAACCTTGAGTTTGATTGGGAGGTTGCAGAGCCAAGCAACAGATTTATTAAGAGTTGGCGTGACCTCAGATGATGATGAAGCATCTGAAACCCAATCAACGAGTCGAAGCTCAGATCACTCGACAAATGTTGGCAACATTCCCAGCCAGTCTCAACTCCCGCAACCACAGCACTCGAGCACACAGAGAACAGCTCAACAGCCTACAAACCAACCGTCGGTCATTGCTCCATTGCAAATGCAAGTGCTTACAAACCCGACTCAAACACCAGTACAAGCACCACCCCCAATGCTGATCCAGAATGACGGTGCATCAGCTTTTCATTATCAACAACCGTCTACCGTTCCTTTGAGTTTAGCTGCCCTCCAAAGTAGCATTGCACCAATTGCTCAGTCACGACCATTCTCATGTTCGTCGCCAGTACCAATGTCAAGTGATCCTGGTACTTCATATCATGTTGCACCTGTACCTCCGCATAAGTGGAACATAAAGTTTACAGGCGAGAGGGGTACGATCTCCGTCACCGCATTTTTTGAGAGGGTGGACGAGTTAAGTCAGGCGAGAGGAGTCAGCAAAAAGGTTCCACTGAACTCAGGCATTGATCTTTTTGAAAAGTCAGCCTATACTTTTTATAAAGATGTTCGTAGAGAAGTCCATACATGGGAACAGCTGGAACAAAGGTTCATGACAGAATATCTTCCTTCTTCATATGGCGAGAAGCTATTGAAGGAAATCCAAAAACGTAAACAAGGCCCTGGAGAGTCTATAGGGACCTATAATGCTGTCATGAACACATATTTCCAAAGACTTGGCTGTCCTGTCTCTGAAGAGGCGAAATTAGCTATCGTCTTCAGGAATATCGCGGACATCTATAAAAATGGGTTAATTGCTACTGAGGTCAATAGCCTATCACATTTAAAGGATCTGTGTCGTAGAATAGACCAGAGATATGGTTTAGAAGAGGAGAATTTTACACCTAGGAAAAACCAATCTATTGAACCTGACTTATCCTACGTTGACGTAGAGAGCGACAGTGACGATTTTTCAACAGGGGTTGATGCAGTTCAAATATCAGGTGCCGGGACATCGAACCAACAGAATTTGGATCATCCTGCTAATAGATTCGACAGAAATAGGCAGCAGCCAGCAAGCAATTTTGCTGCTAGGGCTGATAGAGATAGACAGCAACCAGCTAGTGGTCAGTCTAGTGTAAATGACAGAGATGAACAACCACCACAAGGTGTTGGACCTGGTAGGGCGAATAGGGACGTGGTATGTTATAGATGCAACCAAACAGGGCACATGGCAATCGGGTGCGCATTACCTAGAGGTAAGCAGTGCTATTCGTGTGGACAGGCAGGGGTTACAGTAAGAGAATGTCGTAATTGTAATCGTCAGGGAAACGGACCCAGGCGCTCGTAGGTGGTCGACCTTCGAGTCAGCCTGAACAAGCATCGACCGATAGGCTAACGTACGTTTTAGATTATGTGATAAGTCACGCTCGTAAAGATGAGAGGCCTTATTTAGAAGTGGATGTGCTCGGAAATAAGTTATTAGGTTTGTTGGATTCCGGGGCTTCACGTACCTTTTTAGGGAATCATGGTTGGTCAATCATCGAGAGGTTTGGTTTTTCACTTGATACGACAAAGAAGACGAGTTGTATTGTGGCAAATGGTCAAAGCACGAGTAGTATTGGGACAGTGCAGCTTCCTATGCGAGTTCAAGATAAATTTAGGTTAATAGAGGTCGTCGTCGTTCCTGAGTTGCCGCACAATTTGATTTTGGGATTAGATTTTTGGATTTCGATGGGGATAGTACCGAACTTAAGTACTAATGAGTGGCATTTTGCCGATAATAAAAATGTGATTTGTTCGTTAGAAACACCAGACCAACAAACAACTCTTACACCTTATGAATCAGAACGACTAGAGGAATTGGTCGTTAAATATAAAGCTATTATGGGTGACTCACTAGGATGTACAGACAGGGTAGAGCATAAGATTACAACAGATGCAGCACCGATAAGACAACGTTCATATAAGGTCTCACCGGGCATTCAAAAACTTATTGATGACGAGATCGACGAAATGCTGAAAATGGATGTAATAGAACGGAGTAGTAGTTCATGGGCTTCACCAGTGGTAATGGTACAAAAGAAAAACACAAAGAAATATCGTTTCTGTGTAGACTACCGCAAATTGAACTCAGTGACGGCGCGTGATAGTTATCCTTTACCACTCGTATCCGAGACTCTTGACAAATTGAAAGATGCTAAGTACTTGTCAACTTTAGATATTAAGAGTGCTTACTGGCAAGTACCAATGAAAGAATCATCAAAGCCATTAACAGCATTCATCTGTCGTCGAGGTCTCTTCCAATTTAAGCGTTTACCGTTTGGTCTTCATAATGCACCTGCAACTTGGCAGAGACTCATAGATAGCATCATAGGAAACGATTTAGACCCCTACGTGTACCTATATCTCGATGACCTCGTAATTGTCACACAGAGCTTTTCTGAACATCTTAGAATTCTTGAGGAAGTCCTACGAAGATTACAGAATGCATAGATAACGGTAAGTTGGGAAAAATGCCAACTGTGTAGGCCAGAAATGACTTATTTAGGATTCGTAGTGGACCGTCGAGGCATCCGAGTTGACCCTAATAAAATTAGAGCCATGTTAGAGCTCCAGAGGCCAAGAACTGTCAGAGAAGTTCGTAGAGTTGTAGGTACAATATCCTGGTATAGACGTTTCATAGAGAATTTTTCAGCGATAATAGCTCCAATTACAGCTCTAACTAAGAAAAATCAAAAGATCGATTGGACTCCAGACTGCGAAAAAGCATTTATTAAGATTAAGGAACTTTTAGTGACTGCACCGATTCTTACATGTCCAGATTATACCAAAGAATTTGTCATTCAAACAGACGCATCAGGATATGGAATAAAAGCATGTTTAACGCAGCCTTATCCTGAAGGAGACAAAGTCATATGCTATTTGAGTCGATCTTTGACTAAGCAAGAACGTGTTTACACGACCACCGAGCGAGAATGTTTGGCATTGGTTTGGGCGATAGAGAAGCTCCGGCCTTATATTGAGGGGATCTCATTTAAGGTCATAACAGATCATTTTAGTTTAAAATGGCTTCATATCTTGAAAGAGCCCAGTGGAAGACTTGCTCGTTGGTCTGTAAAGCTGCAGGAATATGACTTTGAAGTAATCCATCGGAAAGGGAAAGATTTAGTTGTCCCGGACATGTTGTCTCGCGCAGTACCCATGATTGATACAATTTCGCAGCCCAGAGACGTTTCGACAACAATTAAAGATCAATGGTACCAAAAGATGGTAAAGAGGGTCGTAGAATCACCGTTAAAATTTATGAATTGGAGATACACTGATAATAAGTTGTATAAATATGTCAAACAAGAATACCCTCAACTTTCACCATCTAACGAATATTGGAAAAAGGTAGTTCCCAAAGATCATAGGCGTAGAATTATTGGAGAAGCTTACGATCCTCCTACCGCAGGACATATGGGTGTGTATAAAACCTTCCACAGACTAACAGAAAAATATTACTGGCCAAAAATGCGCCAGGACGTGGCAACTTTTGTAAAGAAATGCTTTGTCTGTGCAGCTCATAAAGGGGATACACAAGGTGTATCTGATCAGATGATATCTCACCCAAAACCAACTCGTCCTTGGGAAATTATCTCAACAGATTTATGTGGGCCTTTACCACGTTCGACAAAGGGTAATTGCTGGATTCTCGTCGTTACGGACTATTTGAGTAAGTTTTCCTTAGTTTTTCCAATGCGAACAGCTCCTACTCAAGCAGTTGTCAAGCATCTTGAGGAGCAAGTATTTATGGTCTTCGGAGTACCCCGTTTGATACTTTGTGATAATGGCCCTCAGTACAAAAGTAACGAGTTTAAACGTTTTGCTGAGAGTTATCAGGTTAAAATTCAGTATAATCCGTATTATCACCCCAGAGCGAATCCAACAGAAAGGACGAATCGTACGTTAAAAACCATGTTATGTTGTTATGTGAAAGACAACCACAGGAAGTGGGACGAACAAATACATAAACTTGCCTGCGCGATTCGTACTGCAACCCATGAGACAACCAGGATGTCTCCTTTCTTTGTTAATTTTGGTAGGAATATGTGTTTATCAGGAAGAGATTACTCCAACCCAGTTTTGTTATCTGAAGAGAATGGTGTACAAACTGCAGCTGAAAGTAAGAACGAAGGTTTCCGGAAGCTCTATGCTGATGTGAAGAGAAGGTTAGAGGTGGCAGGAGAGAAAAACGTAGTTCAGTATAATTTGCGTACGAGGGTACCCAACTTTGTTGTGGGTCAGCGTGTTTGGAAGAAGAATTATGTGTTGTCAGATGCTGCGAAGTTTTTCTCGAAGAAGTTAGCACCGAAATTCATTGGTCCTTATGTAATTAGGAATAAAATTTCTCCATGGATATTTGAGCTTCAGGAACCATCGGGTAAAGTACTACCAGGGAGTTGGCATGCCAAAGACCTTAAGTCGGCAGCGGACCTCTCCGATTAACCTTTTTAGGTTAATCGTCTTGAAGTTGGGGGGGGGATTATGTAACGTGTCATTTTTACGTTTAAGGCAACGTTACATATTTGTTTATTCAGGTAAATAATCAAGGCTCTTCGACTCGTCTTTCTGTACACAAATTAAGGGTATTTTATAGAGCTAGGTTTGGAGGTTATATAGTGTCCAAAAAGTTACCTTATAAAGGAGACATTCCATCGAATTACTGTGGACACTACGCACATCGCATTATCTGGACATCGTAATTGGAATTTAGGATCACAGGTTTCGGAAAAATCACATTAAAACTTTTGATTGTTTGTTTATCTGGGGAATTTCATAGTTTCGTTGACGTTCACGAAATTAAACAGCTGGACTGGTGGGGAACGGCGGCGTTGCCGCATCACAAATGGTTTCAGTAACAGGAAGGAAACATTTAGATGAACATTTCATTCCCTTACGTTTATTCTCGAGGATATTGGGACAATCCGAACCTCATAGCTAGTTGTGATAGCACGAAAACATATTTAGGTCCACGGTTTGACCAGTAACAACCGAGGCTCCTCCCACTTTGATATCTTTATTAATTTGATAAAGAGAATATAAAATAAATACGAGTTATGCACTTTCGTAAATGGAAGATAAACGAGGAATAAAAACCAAGATTAAAAGAATAAACAAAATCGTATTTTTATATTATATAAATTTATATATAATCATTGAACAAGTTTCCCAACTTGTTTTTATTTTTGTAAATAATTATATTCTCTAATTTTCACTTAAAATTAGAGAAGCTATCTCTTTTAGTTTTTAAATATTTTTGGGTTACATTTTCTACGCTTACAAGCGTTTTAGAATATTATTTTGATTTACTTTACGCTATATCTTTCCATATTTTAAATTTAAACTTCGCGCGCTTCTTCCAGCAATGAAGGATTTGAGATAAGCGGCTAAATTCGGCCTAGCAGACGCAAACGCCGATTGTCTGAGCGAACAACTCAACCACGCGCCACGTGCAAAGAAAGTCACCGCACCGCTATTATTTTATATTAAAATTGTGGAAACTATTAATTTTTACGCTTTAGTTATTAGATATTAGTGTTTGGAACATTTGAACTATAGAACAATGGAGAGTCTGGTACTTCGCGTATAATCGGGCTGGCCAGCCAAGTAGCTACAAAAGACATCTAAGGGTAAGTCGTTTCTTGATAATTTTTCATTGCTACGCTATTTTTTAGTAAATAAGTTTTAGGCTCTTTTTTCCCTGTCGGAGCCCTGTGGAAAGATACAGTCCCTCTTAACTCCCACACGTTTTTCTCGAGCTATCTCGAGTGGTCCTTCGGTATATTTTATTTTCTACAGAAGGCCTGACCTCACCATTTGGTCCAGGTTCGAGCCCGATAACAGGACCCCGGGAAAAATTAAAGTCTAAATCGCATTTTGTTAAATATAAAATTTTTAATAAATACGCTGACCTTGCTCTTTTTGCTGTGCTCGCAGTAAAAATAACAAGTAAAAAAGTACCGAACGCGCATTGTTTTCGCGCATTTCCTACCTCTTTTTGGCTTGGCGTCGAATGCACGTAGGAAAAGTTTCCAACACAAAGATATTAAGAGGTAAATGAGACTTGTTTACATTTTTTATCGCCTATTCTCTTTTCTTTTTAAACGCTTTTAATTTTTAAATATTAAAAATTTCGGAAACTAATCGTTCACCTGTGTTAACGGAGTTTTTTAAAAACATTACAATGAGTACGCAACTTAAGAAGTTAGAAGCACTCCGTAATGTGCAACATAATCGCATTAATACTCTTCATAACTTAGCTAATGCATGCCTAACGGATGATACAAAAAAACCGTGTTTACAGGTTCGACTTATCGACCTTGATGAAATGAAAGAAACATTTTTTATTTATCAAAATCAAATAATAGAGGCTTATTCGGCAAGTCCGGAGAGACTGGAAGAAGAAAATGAACGCCTTACTGAGTTTGACGACAGCTTCTATGATATTAAACGAATTCAAAAACAACTATTTGAGGTGAAAATTGAAGCTCCTCCACCTCAAAACTTAACGCAAATTTCAAATTCTTCTGATCCAGACCGCTTTATGGCGTCTTTAATGCCAAGACTGCGCATTGTCGAATTTCATGGCGACATCACTAAGTTTCCAACCTTTCTAGATATGTACAATAGTTCTGTACACAATAATCCTAGTATTCCTACAAACGCTAAATTTAATTTGTTACTGTCCTACCTAAAAGGACCGCCTTTAAACGTAGTTAAACACTTACAAATAACCGACGCTAATTATATAATCGCTTACAATACGCTTCTAAAACGCTATCATAACCCCCGCTTATCGGCTCAAACTTATTGGCGCTCCGTGTATAATTTTCCCGCTCTCAAAGACGACAATCCAGAAACGCTACGCACGCTGCTTGATGTTTTTTCAGAAAACATTGAGGCTTTAAAAACTCTAAATTACGACACTGATCAATGGTGTTTTCCGCTCGCCAACATTTTACTAGATAAATTGCCTGAGGTACTACTTTCGCGCTTTGAACTAGCTAATTCTAGGTCTAATGAAATGCCCAAATATCAAGAAATTTATAATTTTCTTGAAAGTCAATGTAATTCGCTTTATTCGCTACAATCTAAAAATAGATTTAAAAATAATAAACAGTTTTATAAAAATAACGCCTCGCCTTATTATACAAAAACGCTACTTGGTACGGAAAATACTCATTCTAAAGATAGATGCGCTTTTTGTGATTCTAACACACATTCAATATATTTATGTAACGCATTTAAAGGTAAATCTCCCTACGAACGCTATTCTTACGCTAAAAATAAAAAACTATGTTTAAATTGTTTAAGCTCAATACATTTAACAAATTCTTGTCAAAGTCTACGCTCATGTCGCTATTGCCCTGGTAATCAAAGACACCACTCATTAATTCATTTTGAGCGAAATTTTAATTACTCTAGTTCCCAAAATCAAAATAGATCACATTTTGATGCTAACGTGAATTTCTCACAAAATCTCTCTAATATGTCTCCCAACGCATCTCCAAATAGTTCACCACGTGGTTACTTGGCCAGTCAGCAAAGTTTTAGATCCCCGGCTACTGGGTGTCCGCTTCAAAATTACTCTACTCAAAATAATAACAATTTTACTTCGACGTCTTCTAATTCACAAGTACCAATCGCAACTCCTTCGGGTTCTAACCCCACGCATTGTGGTTTTATTTCTGCGCAATCGCAAGTTTTATTGTCAACTATCCTAGTAAAAATTCAAGATGTCCGCGGTAACTTTCAAACAGTTAGAGCCGTTTTAGACAGCGGTTCGCAAAACACTTTCTGTTCTCAAAAATTAGCGCAACAATTGGGCCTTCCCAGACAACCCTTATGTTCAAATATACAGGGGGTTGGAGGCAACTCTCTTACTTCTGATCTAGGATCGATTTTTATTAAAATTTGTAATTTTCAAAAACCAGATATTTTTGTGTCTACGCAAGCGATTATTTTGCAAAAGGTTTGTACTGATTTACCGTCAGTAAAAATAAATACAGAAAATTGGCATTTTATAAAAAATTTACCCTTAGCAGATCCCACTTTTTACAACCCTTCGCCTATAAATTTACTAATTGGTATGGATCTATTTCCACTAATTATACAGGGTGAAAAAATCGCTAGCGATGATCCAAATCATCCCTTTGCTATGGGAACTATTTTCGGCTATATTTTGATGGGACAAATAAATCAACCCTTAATTTCTACCCCGCCAATTAATGCTCTTTTTTGTCAAAATGAAAATGACTCGCTTTCGCAATTAATTTCAAAATTTTGGGAAACCGACTGCGTCCCCCAAAAAACTCATTTGAAACCAGAGGATGAAATTTGTGAAAATTATTTTAAACAGAGCGTGTCGCGTAATCAAGAAGGCCGGTATACTGTCTCCCTTCCCTTTCGCACATTTGAGAATCCACCGCAGTTTCCTACAATCAAACAAGTCGCGCTAAATCGTTTCTTATCTTTAGAAAAAAAACTGCTTCGCGATAAAAACTTGTATTGTGAATATTCTAAATTTATGAATAAATATTTGGAATTGGGTCATATGGACTATGACTCAGAAAAAGAAGACGATTCAGACAGCTATTTTATTCCACATTTCGCTGTTGTTAAAAATGAAGCTATCACTACTAAGACAAGGGTAGTTTTTAATGCGAGTGTTATCGACCCTTTTACGCATATTTCGCTTAATCAAGTCTTATTATCGGGTCCAAAACTACAAAAAGATATTATTCAAATATTATTACATTTTCGCCTTAACCCTGTGACGCTCACCTGCGATATTCAAAAAATGTATCGGGGTATAAATATCAACCCTGATCATCAAAAATACCAAAAAATATTTTGGCGGTTTAACCCTAATGAAAAAGTTTCCATTTTTAAACTACGAACTGTCACTTACGGAGTGAACTGTTCACCATATCTCGCTTTACGCACCCTTCAGCACTTAGCTGAGTCCGAATATGATAACTACCCTCACGCTGCTAAAGTTATACTTAACGATACCTATATTGATGACGTCACTACTTCATGTAAAACGGTTCAAGAGGCGTTAAATTTGCAGCATGAGCTTACGGAATTGTTAGGAAACGCTGGCTTGAAATTACACAAATGGTCTAGCAATCGCTCAGAAGTGATCTCTCATTTAGATCCCTCCTTAGTCAACCCCGCAGTTTTATCTCTCGATTCGGATGACGTCACTAAGGTCTTAGGCCTGTGCTGGCATCCTTCATACGACGAGTTTCGATTTAACATATTACCTAATCAGCAACGCTGTACAAAAAGGACGCTTCTCTCTTTTTTAGCACGCTGCTATGACCCCCATGGTTATCTTACCCCAGTAACATTCACTTTAAAATATTTGATTCAACAAATTTGGTTACTTGGTATTTCCTGGGACGCCACGCCTACTTTAGAAATAGTTCGTCAGTGGACACTCTATCAATCTGAATTTCAATTTTTAGAAAAATTTAGTTTACCCCGCCACATTGACATCACAAACGCCGAATCCATCGATCTCTGTGGTTTTTGTGATGCGAGTGAACGAGGGTACGCATGCGTAATATACTTACGTGTCTTACGAAACGCTAAATATCACATATATTTTGTTCTTGCGAAAAGTCGCATCGCTCCACTTAAAAAATTTGTTAGTATTCCGAGAATAGAACTTCTAGCCGCTACTCTTTTATCTGAGGTCTTAAAATACACATATGATATATTCATAAAAAGGTTCACAATAAATAATATTTACGCTTTTTCGGACGCAATGGTTGTTTTACACTGGATAAAATCCCATCCAAGTAAATGGAAAACTTTTGTCGCAAATCGTGTTAGTCTTATCCAAGATAATATTAATCCAGAATGTTGGTTATATACCCCCACATTTCTCAATAGTGCCGATGTAGCCAGCCGCGGCTGCTCGCCGAGTGAGCTTTTAAATCATCCCCTATGGTGGGCCGCCCCTAGTTTTTTACAAGAATCTTTCGATAAATGGCCAACAAAAACCCCGCAAGTCAAAATAAATGACAGTTTAGAGACTGAGGAACGAAAAAATGTTGCTCTGATTTCTTGTGACCGAATAACGGAAAATTTTTTAGATTCGCTTTTAAATAATAAATCCGATTTTTACGCTATTCAACTACTTTTAGCCCGCAGTTTACGATTCATAAATAATTGTAGACTATCCGCAGACGTCAGAAAAAAGACAAATATAGATTATATCGATCAACAAAAATACTTTTCTGAAGTAATTCTTAACCTTCAAAACCAGAAAAAATGCATAAAACCCATACAAAAATTGAATCCCTTTTTAGACCAGGATGGTCTTATAAGAGTTGGAGGACGCATTCAACAAGCCATGACTATTTCTTACGGACAAAAACATCCTCTTCTTTTACCCAAGGAAAGTAGACTTTCTTATATTTTTATTGAATATATGCACAAAAAATATTTGCATGTCGGAGTGCAAACAGTCCAATATCTCATTAGTCAAATTTTTTGGATTTTATCTGCCAAACGCTTAATTAAAACGGTTTTATCCAAATGTGTTCGTTGCTTTCGCGTCAAACCGCATTCTTATGAGCAAATCATGGGACAAATTCCGTCCTACCGCTTGATTCCACAAAAGCCTTTTACTTTTAGTGGAGTAGATTTTAGTGGTGCTATACCTATCACTCTCAGTAAACACAGAGGTGTAAAAACACAAAAAGCATATATCTGCCTTTTTATTTGTCTAAATACTAAAGCTTTACATCTCGAGTTAGTGTCAGATCTAACTTCGGACGCTTTTTTAGCTGCGCTACGTCGCTTTGTTGCCCGAAGAGGTTACATAAAAACTCTTTTTTCAGACAATGGCACAAATTTCGTTAAATCCAGCAAAGAATTGCTTGATCTTGCAAGAAATGCTTGCACGCAACAAGCTATCGCCTGGAATTTTATCCCTCCATCAGCTCCCCACTTCGGCGGTCTTTGGGAGTCAGGGATAAAATCAGTAAAAACTCACTTAATTCGTACCATTGGCTCGCAGATTCTGAGTTATGAGGAGTTGTACACGGTTCTTTGTCAAATTGAGGCGATTTTAAATTCTCGCCCCTTGACCCCGCAATCTACCGACTGTAACGATCTACAGGTTTTAACACCGGGACATTTTTTAACACATGGACCTTTAGTTTCTGTTCCTGACGAAGATTTTTCAAGTAAACCTGAGAATCGGTTATCGCGATGGAACTTGGTCCAACGAATACAAGCCGATTTTTGGCGTCGTTGGAGCCAAGAATTTTTACATACCCTTCAAGTACGAAATAAATGGTTGGAACCATGCGCAGAGCCAAAAATAGGTACCCTCGTTCTTATCAAAGACGAGTTATCACCGCCCCTTCAATGGCGGGTAGGTCGCATTATTGAAATTTTTAAAGGGCCTGATGGGCACGCTAGGGTGGCAAATGTTCGTACCGCGTCCGGTATCTTTAAACGACCTTTAGTCAAGCTTTGCCCCCTTCCAATTGATTCAGATTCACCTACCGAAAAATGATGCTCATTTTGGTGGGCCGAATGAACAAGTTTCCCAACTTGTTTTTATTTTTGTAAATAATTATATTCTCTAATTTTCACTTAAAATTAGAGAAGCTATCTCTTTTAGTTTTTAAATATTTTTGGGTTACATTTTCTACGCTTACAAGCGTTTTAGAATATTATTTTGATTTACTTTACGCTATATCTTTCCATATTTTAAATTTAAACTTCGCGCGCTTCTTCCAGCAATGAAGGATTTGAGATAAGCGGCTAAATTCGGCCTAGCAGACGCAAACGCCGATTGTCTGAGCGAACAACTCAACCACGCGCCACGTGCAAAGAAAGTCACCGCACCGCTATTATTTTATATTAAAATTGTGGAAACTATTAATTTTTACGCTTTAGTTATTAGATATTAGTGTTTGGAACATTTGAACTATAGAACAATGGAGAGTCTGGTACTTCGCGTATAATCGGGCTGGCCAGCCAAGTAGCTACAAAAGACATCTAAGGGTAAGTCGTTTCTTGATAATTTTTCATTGCTACGCTATTTTTTAGTAAATAAGTTTTAGGCTCTTTTTTCCCTGTCGGAGCCCTGTGGAAAGATACAGTCCCTCTTAACTCCCACACGTTTTTCTCGAGCTATCTCGAGTGGTCCTTCGGTATATTTTATTTTCTACAGAAGGCCTGACCTCACCAATCATAGTTATGTAAAGTTAATAACTAGCTCAGTTAGTCGGATTGAAGGGTTTGTAGGGCTGGCTAGTGGTGAGCAAACTTAACATCTGAACACTCTTGTGCCGAGTTTAAGCAGTAGTTCAGTGTGTATTTTTAGGTTCAGGTTCAGAAACAACTTTATTAATGTAGAAATGTTTTACCAAAAATGGCGTCAAACCATATGAATCTTAGAGAAAACATTTATAAAGAGCAAAGGAAACTTTTGACTAAGACTGTAACTAAAATACAACTAAATTCTACACTCAGTATAGCTTTGCTCATATGGGAATTGGTTGAGTGTTCGAATATTCCTGGGTTTGATGCATGCCCTGATCTTCAGTAATTGATTTTACAGTTGATGGTTTCAATGCTGAGCTTCTTACAGTCCGTCTGGTTATTCTTCTCCTACTTGGTATGTTGGCGGGGGTCGGGTAGGCAAATGTTCGGTCTATGTATGGAGGGTGTCTCGACGTCCTTGTTATAAAAATTTCAACCGTGGAAATAGATCCGACATCACCTCAAGGTGCGTTTTACGTATTTTTCAATATCCCCTTGGACGGTGCTGCCCCCTATATACCGGTACGAAACTATTTATGTATTTCCTCATTGGTTAGTTTGAAAACCGCGGGTTTTTCTTCCAGTCTTGCAACCGAAGTTGGATATTTTTTGGCGAAAAAGTTTTTTTATAAATAGGTTTCCATCCTTTATTTGAATTTAACCGGGAAGATTAGGTTGGTATTGCGTTTTGCTATCCCCACCACATTTATGAAGCGGTTTCCGGCGGCTTCCGTATTCTTGTGTTCTCGACAAAGTGCTGGTCTCTTTGCTAACGAATTTTGACTGGGTCGGCAACAGGTCTCTGGGATCGCCATTGTTTTTGGTTATTGGCACTGCAGCGATTGTAGGAGATATCCCAGAGACTGTGAGGAGTGAGTCCGTCGTGTCTAGGCGAAATCTAGAGTGACGCTCGCACCCTGTTGAAGGGGATTTAAGTCGGCCTACGCCATTTGTACGGGAAAGAGCATTGGTAAGTTCGATTTTATTTTTCTCATTTTTTTTTTATTATTTGAGGACTCTTCAAGATAATATTTGCCTCCCGAATTGTAATTATTTTTCGTGTGAAATGTACTTTTTTTTGACAAAAGACGTGGGGAATTTTTGGCGTTTTTATATTTTTCTTTTAACCACGTGTTGGATAAAAACTATATATTGTTTTTCTCCTTTGTCTACAGCCCTGTCCATTCCATCGACAGCTGTGCTGGACGCTGGTGGGAAGCCGGACGAGCCAGTTGTAACCCTGGGAAAGGTACGTTAGGGTTATTTTAGTTCATCTGTTTAAATCTACTTTATTTTATTGAGTCGACATGGGGTTCTCGATTTAAGTTACTCGGTGTAGGGGAACTTCGTGCAAAATTGACGAATTCCAGGAAACTGAAACATTTCATTTTCCACAGGGTTCTACGCTCGGGCAAGTATCCAGCACACTTTTCGAAACCATGTGCTGCCCTAGTACCATGTGCTAGTTAGTCAGCAGGGGAGGCGCGGACAGAATAGGACAGGACCCGGTGCAGTGGTGAGGAGATGTCTGGACAACAGAACTCCAGGTTTACAAAATAAAATAATTTTTTTTTATTTACTCATTCAATAAACCAGGACCAAGGTAGGAGCGAGTACACCCTTAGATATGTTATATTTCGGTTCGAGCTTTTTGCTTTTTAAAAAAACTTTATTTATTAAATTTACAATATTTTGAGACTTAAGTTTAGGTATGAAGCTTACTGTAAGAGATCTGACTTAAGAATGCCTAAATACAATTCACAAATCCCTATTTATAGCCTAAAGGTGCTGACAAAGTACTGAAATAATCTACAATATTCGTTAGAGCTGCCTTTTTTAACTAAAGGTGCTGATTTAGAGTAATAAGCACGTACTGTTTACACTGTGGGTAGACGCAACTCAGCACAAATGAGTCTTTATCGCTGGGCTTCTTCATGTTTCTAGAAGATATTGGATTTCCACGGTTTCATCTTACAACGTGGGTGGTAGATACTGCATACATTATAAGTAGGCATGGAATTTTTTCATATAACAACTCCCCCATTAAGCAAAAGTTGGTGTTTAACAGAACAGCAACTTTTCAAGTAGTGTTTTTGTTTGTATTACTGCTTAACTGGTATAATTCTTCTTCTCTTTCTTCAACGTGGACACTTGGGCGTCTTCTAGGAATAATTCTTAAAAATCGATTTGGAATATTAGATATTCTTGGATTTGGCGGATGTTGTAGATAATCGTCGTTATCGGAATTATTGCTTATTGCAATTCTTCTATGATTGCATTTCCGACGGCATTTGAATGTGATGTACAAGCTTGTAAGCGTGATTACTAAGACAATGGTTAATATTGTAAACCAATCGATATGCTTCTGTATGTATGGCTCGTTTATTAGTTTGTCCAATTGATCGGAATATTGATTTAAACTATGTTGGGCAAAATTTAAGTCTTCGACGTTCAATTCATTGACATGCAATGGTTTTAATTTTGAAGTGTCTGGTTTTTCAGGTAGATGATTGCAACAATTGTATGGAATCAGTAAGGGTGATGGATGAGGTTTTCTCCAAGCACGGGTCTTCATCATCTGATCAAGTGATGAGTCTGATTGAATTCTGGTATTACCTATGAGGGTGTTACAATCGGTTTTCAAGAATTGAATAATACTATTGGTATTAATAATTTTTGTAATGATTTCCAGATCTAGACATTTGACTATTATTGGTACTGGATCTGTAGTGATAACAAGCCATGTTAGCGGCTCTATTTGTTGTACATGATATCCTTCAGCTTGAAAAATTGACGTTTTACAAGTTTTAGGCAATTTTAACTGTTGCCTAAGAAGTTGAGCTTCACATATTGCTTCACTATCGATGGGGTACGGAAGGACGTTAGAACATAATTTCATCCTCTTATCGATACTCTTGCAGTTGTCCAGGTCTTGAAATGTAACAAAGAGCAATGAATCATCGTCTCGCGCTATGTATTTATTTTTTGTTAAAATTGTATGGTAAAGACCTGTTCGATTGTCAAATATTGGAATTGGATAAATTTTAAACAACGTATAGGTTGAAGAATCATCCAAGGGAATTTTCATAATAAATACAATTTTTGATTGTGACTGATATGCTTCTAATTCAATTAAATCAATATATTGAGCAACTGTTGAAGTCGATACTGGTAAAGGTAAGTTATTGCTTTGTAAGTCATGAGAAATTTGTTTCAAAGAATCTACCAAATCTGATGGTTTAATTATTGATCCATGTAAAATTTTTAATCTTGCAAAAGTGACTGCGTTTAAGGCATCGCTCAACGAATCTTTTATAAAACTATAGCTTTCCATTAATGATTCACATAAATCTAAGGTTTTAATTTGCGCCTGATAAAAAGTTAAATCTTGAGAGAGCTTATTTATTAATTTTTGGATTTCGGTAATATCCTGATTAAATGTTTCCTCATCGATTCTTGTTTTTGTATTGTGGAGTTAAAACTTTTAATAACTGAGCTCGTTACCGAAATTTGTTTTTGCATTAATATTTCGATGTTTTTTTCATCTTTATCGATTTTATCGATACAATCATTAAAATATTGACCGTCCGAAGCATCTAAGTTTCCAGTTATTGATTTCCACTGTGCCAAGTGCTTCGTCCCGGCGTTTAGTTTTAAGATATAAAATTTAGAGACATTTATCTAAATTAGAATGCTTTTTATTTTCTTTTTTTTGCTAGAGTTATGCTCAAACTTTATACTTAAAGTTACTTTTATTTCTTGGTTTAACCTAATTTAGTTACTAAGATATGCCTTGCCTACAAAAAGGGTAAAAATTTGAATTTGCGCGGTGAATTATATGCTCAAGAATGCATTGACTTTACTTTATTATTTTTGCTTTTTCTACCTTGAGTATATCCATTTTCCATCCTTTTTTAATTTAAGTTTTTTTTCCTAATTTTATACATACCTTTTTACTGCTATATTGCTACATACAGCAGTGCTCCAAAGTCCGTCTTGCTATACGGATCTCATGCGAATATTTGGGGTACTCTCCATACCAGTGATATATATTGATCGCCAAGTGAAATCACATGCGTGTTTTTTAAGACCGCGGTCGTGTGTAAACATTTTATGGATTGCTTTGATGTGCTACTGCTACTACTTTGATTGGAATTATTTGGATTCGACTGTGCAGTTGTCCATGTACCAAGTTCCTTTCATCCAAGGGTAAGTCAAAGTGTTTTTGAGCTGCGTTTCTTTACATTTTTTACTTATTCCCTATGCTACTATTCCTAACTAAGAACACAAAAGTGTAACCTAAGAGTGGGAACTATTGGACTGGAGATCCCTATTGCTACAGTTCGGTTGGTTTGTTGACTTTTTCATGCGAAAGACGTCTCGACCGACCATTTTTTGGTCCTTCGAGCCGGATTTCCCGTTCTGCGTAATAGGTGCTCTCAGAGTTGCATAATTGTGTTTGAATTTAGGACTTTTGCGTCTTTTTGAGACAAGGCATATCTTAGGTTTTACATTTTATCTACGGTGTGTCTATTGTACGTTGCACGTACCAACTTGCATTGCATTTTTTATTTGTGCAATATACAAATTGCATACAAATTTTGAAAAATTTATTTTTTTTCAAAATTAAAAAAATTATTGCACTGTCGATGTATGTAAGGCTTGCGTTTCCTTGCGTACCTACACAAATTCAGAAACTCTTATCAGTTGCTAAATTTTTTGTGCATATTTATTAGCATTTATACTTTTTGCTAAAAACTTGCTGTTCTTTACTCAATATTTGCTAAAAGCCGCTGGCCTTTTAATATTGCTTTGAATCTTGGTTTACGAGGGAATTTGAAAAGTAGTACGATATATTTTTTAAATTTGCTTCCCTTATTAACTATTGCTTTACTTTGCACTTTAACCTTTTAAAATGGTAAACGATACCGAAAAAAAGGTAAGCTCGGCTAAGGCCTTGCGTCAGACTGCAATCAATCAGTTGAGTGTGCTTGAACACTATGCCAATCAGGCGAAAACAAATCCAGCTGCTCACACAAGGTTTAAAGTTAACTTTAAAAAACTTTCTTCTTGTTGTAAGAGCTTTGAAAAGCATCATAATGCTTTACTGATCTTGATTTCAGACGATTCTGAAGCTCTGGAAGCTCAGAATAAAATACAAAAAGATTTTTTGGATAGATGCGTAGAGGTTGAGGCTTTGCACTATAATTTATTTGAGGTGGAGGCTGAAGAAATAAATCGAAGCCACAATGAGGTAAATAATCAAACAATTATTTTTCCGGAACCAGAATTTTCTCTTCCCAAGTTAAATGTCCCTCCTTTTTCGGGCGATGTTGAGGAGTTTCCAAGCTTTATTGAGATTTACAATGCGGTTGTACATACGCGTAAGAGCTCGGACATTGAGAAGTTTAAATATTTACGTACGATTTTAAGAGGCCCTGCTTTAAATTTAATTAAAAATATACCTCTTGAAGGAAATAATTATTTACTTTGCTACGATACGCTGATTTCCAGATATGACAATAAGCGCTTGCGTGCGGTTTCTTACTGGAAATCTATCGAAAACTCACCTCGGCTATCCAATGATGACGTTTTAGAATTGCGAAAAATGCTAGATACGTTCAAGGAAAACCTTGATTGCTTAAAAAATATGGGATATGCGACCCATTGGTGGTGCTTTATTACTGCGAACATGCTTTTGGATCGATTAGATCTCGGAACGCGTAAGTTATTTGAACTAAATCACGCTTCTAAGTTAATGCCAAAATACGAAGATATTTACAAATTTTTAGAGCAACATTGCACGGCTCTTGAATCTTTATCTTTGTCTATGAAACAAGATAATGTTCAAAACTCACGACCAGGGAACTTCTCGAGATCCCCCCGTAATCCACGAAATAAAACAGTTTTACTTGCAAACAGACAGTCACAAAAAACTCCAAATTCCAAACAAAACACGTGTTTCTACTGCAAAGCAAAAAATACACATCTGATTTTTAGCTGTGAATCTTTTTTAATGAAACCAATTCAAGAACGCATTGATTTTATTAGAAATAATAAGGGATGCACCAACTGCATGGCTAGTTTTCATCAAGTAAACTCGTGCACTTCACAAAAAAGATGTAGATTTTGTTTTGTAAATCACCACAGTCATTTATGCCTAAAAAATAACTCCCCAGCTTCGGTGATTGCTTCTTCTTCTGTGACGTCTAGTGGATCACAAACTAACCCCGTAGAAAATCAGATTACTGAAAATAAATCTATTCACGCGGGTACTGTGCTTGGCGACTATGACACGTTGCTTTGCACTGCTTTACTGCACATCCGTGATGCATACGGAAATTGGCACGAAATACGCGCCATCTTGGATAATGGCGCCATGTGCTCCTTTATAACGAAAAAATGTGCGAATGCACTCGGACTTCCTAAATCCAACATTTCGCTTAATGTAAACGGTTTAGGAGATATGTCTACTACTGCGCGCCATGCGGTGCATTGTAAAATTGCTGCTATCGATAATAAATCGAAAATTTTTAGTCTAGAGCCTGTATTAATAGACCAAGTTTGCGATAAAATGCCAAGTGTATCTTTTAACCAAAATTCTTTGCACTACTTAACTGGCCTAAAATTAGCTGATCCCAGTTGGTATAATCAAGCTGGCATTCAGCTTCTTATTGGCGCGGACCTTTATGGATCACTTTTAGAAGAAGGTAGACTTTATTTCGGTCCAGACACCCCCTCTTGTATTAATACAGTCTTCGGATGGACTTTGCTCGGAAAAATGCCTCGGCAAAATGCTGCTTTTGCATCAAAAAATATTTCTACTTTTATGGCAACTATTTCCACTCCTGATTTAAATAATACTTTGCAAAAATTCTGGGAGTTGGAAGAGGTTCCTACGGTGGAGAAAAATTCACCTTCAGATATTTTTTGCGAAAAATATTTTGAAAAAACTACTATACGCGATGTGGACGGTAGATACACCGTTTCGTTGCCTTTTAAAATCAATCCCGTTGATTTCGGCGATACCCGAACCCTTGCTTTGCGTCGGTTGTACTCGCTTGAAAAACGTTTGCTAAATGATAAAAAATTATTTACTTCTTACTCACAAGTAATGCAAGAATACTTGGATATGGGTCACATGCGTGCAGTTTCACCCCCCAATAACTCAGAAATGCATGAATATTTTTATATAGCTCACCATGCGGTTATAAAAGAAAGCTCGAGTAGCACGCCTGTTCGTCCTGTCTTTGACGCATCGAGTCATTCTTTAAATAAGTCTAGCCTAAATCAAGCCCTTCACACGGGTCCTAAATTACAAGGAGATTTAGTTAAAATTTTGCTTAATTTTCGGCTACATAAATATTGTTTTGTTAGCGATATTTCTAAAATGTACAGAATGATAAATGTGGAGGAAAATCAACATAAATACCAACGAATTTTATGGCGTTTTGATTCTGAAGAATCGGTGCAAGATTACGAATTAAAAACTTTGACTTTCGGGGTAAACTGTTCTCCATATTTAGCAATTCGAACCTTGCTTAAATTAGCCGATGATTATCAAGACTTACCGTTGGCTTCTGCGATTTTAAAGGACAGCGTCTATATAGACGACTGCGTAGTAAGTTGCAATGATTTTGATCAAATCATGCTTATGAAAAATCAATTAATTGAGTTATTAGGGCGAGGTGGATTTGAACTGAAAAAATGGGCATCAAAAGCGAACCCAAATTGCTTGCAGACTTGCCTGCAACCCACATACAAACCAAAGACTTTTCTTTGGATCGAGAGGATGCAAACTCTCTAAAAATTTTAGGCTTGAGGTGGAACCCTCAAAGTGATAACTTTTTTATTCTTTTAATTATAATACAAAAATTTGCACTAAGCGTAATTTGCTTAGTACCCTTGCGAAATGCTTTGACCCTTTAGGTTTTCTTACACCGGTTACGTTTTTTGCAAAAAATTTAATCCAGTACTTATGGTTTATAAAGTTAGATTGGGATCAGTTAGCACCCCCGGAAATAATTTCCAAGTGGAAAAAATTCGAGGAAGAACTCAAATTATTTTCTGATTTTTATATCCCAAGAATGATTGATCTCTCTAATTTTCAATTTTGTCAAATTGTTGGATTTAGCGATGCATCCGAGCGCGGTATGTGTGCGGCGGTTTATTTTCGTATTGTTTATCAAAACGGAGATATTAAAACGTATTTTGTGTGCGCAAAATCGAAAGTCGCTCCCATAAAAAGAATCAGTATTCCCCGTTTGGAGCTCTGTGCGGCAGTTTTGCTAGCTAAACTCATTCAATTTATTCAAAATACTTTTGCTAATAAAATTGCTTTTCAAAATACTATTGCTTTTACGGATAGGATGGTAGCGCTCTCTTGGATCAAAGGATCACCACATGCGTGGCGCACTTTTGTATCCAACCGAGTCACATACATACAAGAAAAAATTCAGCCTTGCGATTGGAACCATGTTCCTTCTGAATTAAACGCCGCGGACCCCGGGTCACGTGGTCTATTGCCTGCAGATTTAATTAATTGTTCCCTTTGGTGGCAAGGACCCGAGTTCCTTTGTAAGCCACAAGAGACATGGGATTTTACTAAAAATAATATTACTACACCCAAAGAAGCTCTCGAAGAGGAGCGAAAATTGGTGTTTGCTGCAACAATTGAACCAAATTTTTTGGATTGTCTGCTTAACAAATTTTCAAATTTTTTGCGTTTAATTAGACTTGTTGCTTTTATACTACGTTTTATTCACAATCTTCGCGCGCGGAAATTTAATAATGAGAAAATTATTATTAATTCTACGTGGTTAATACAATATGAGTTACAAAATGCAATATTTGTGCTTATAAAACACGTTCAAAATAAATATTTTCAAAACGAGATTTCTTTACTTGTCGATAATAAACCGTTGCCAAAGGTTTTTAGAAAATTAAATCCGTTTTTGGATCAAAATAATATTTTACGCATTGGCGGAAGATTATGCAATTCGGAATTAGATTATGACAAAAAATTTCCTATACTTTTACCCGGTGATTCTCAATTTACAAAGTTTTTGATTGCGCATACTCACGAGAAACATATGCATACCGGCATAAACACGACTTTATTTTTACTTTTTCAAAATTATTGGATTTTTGCAGCTAAAAGGCATATAAGAAAAATAATTTCGCGTTGTTCTACATGCTGGCGCACGCGCCCCAGTAATTATCAACCCCCTGTTGGTAATTTGCCAAAATTTCGCGTTTCACAAGCAAAAGCTTTTCAACACGTTGGCGTTGATCTTACGGGAAGTTTTGCTATTACAATGAGCCGCATGCGCGGTGCAAAACGACTTAAGGCTTATGTCGTTCTATTTATTTGCGGTTGTACGAAGGCGGTACACTTAGAAATTGTGTCAGACTTATCGGCAGACGCTTTTATGGCAGCATTCCGACGTTTTATTGCCAGAAGAGGACGCGTGGAAGTAGTCTACTCGGATAACGCGTCAAATTTTACGCTTTCTGCTAAAATGCTTAACCAGATGTTTGCTGAAGTTGCTAATCGCGAATCAATTCGTTGGCACTTCAACCCTCCATCCGCACCCCACATGGGCGGTTTGTGGGAAAGTAACATCAAAAGTGCAAAGTCTCATTTACTACGAGTAATTGGAGAACAGGTGCTTACTTTTGAGGAGCTTTATACTGTGGTTACTCAAGTAGAAGCTATCCTCAACTCTAGGCCTTTGTGTCCAGTCAGCACAGATCCAAATGATTTGACTGCACTGACGCCCGGTCATTTCCTTAGCCTGGAACCACTTACGACTGTTCCAGACCTCGATTTTGACCAAGTGCCTTTAAATAGGCTTTCTCGGTGGCAGTTGCTGCAAAAACTGCATCGCGATTTTTGGCGTAGATGGCACAGAGATTACTTACATACATTGCAACAGCACGCTAAAGTGAATCAAGACAAAATTGATCCCATTGCGATTGATACGATGGTTTTGATCAAAGATGATCAAACCACTCCCTTAAATTGGGTATTGGGACGAGTAGTAGGATTGCACCCTGGTACTGATAATGTAGTAAGAGTTGCTACAGTTAAAACCTCCAAAGGTTTATTCAAGAGGCCTTTGGTGAAATTGTGCCCTCTCCCTAATGCTTAGTTCAGAAAATACCATGCCCTGGGTATTTTCAGGGGGGCCGGAATGCTTCGTCCCGGCGTTTAGTTTTAAGATATAAAATTTAGAGACATTTATCTAAATTAGAATGCTTTTTATTTTCTTTTTTTTGCTAGAGTTATGCTCAAACTTTATACTTAAAGTTACTTTTATTTCTTGGTTTAACCTAATTTAGTTACTAAGATATGCCTTGCCTACAAAAAGGGTAAAAATTTGAATTTGCGCGGTGAATTATATGCTCAAGAATGCATTGACTTTACTTTATTATTTTTGCTTTTTCTACCTTGAGTATATCCATTTTCCATCCTTTTTTAATTTAATTTTTTTTTCCTAATTTTATACATACCTTTTTACTGCTATATTGCTACATACAGCAGTGCTCCAAAGTCCGTCTTGCTATACGGATCTCATGCGAATATTTGGGGTACTCTCCATACCAGTGATATATATTGATCGCCAAGTGAAATCACATGCGTGTTTTTTAAGACCGCGGTCGTGTGTAAACATTTTATGGATTGCTTTGATGTGCTACTGCTACTACTTTGATTGGAATTATTTGGATTCGACTGTGCAGTTGTCCATGTACCAAGTTCCTTTCATCCAAGGGTAAGTCAAAGTGTTTTTGAGCTGCGTTTCTTTACATTTTTTACTTATTCCCTATGCTACTATTCCTAACTAAGAACACAAAAGTGTAACCTAAGAGTGGGAACTATTGGACTGGAGATCCCTATTGCTACAGTTCGGTTGGTTTGTTGACTTTTTCATGCGAAAGACGTCTCGACCGACCACCAAGACCGTTAAAAATTCCTCTTTTAAATCGAAGATTTTCGTCTTTTGTATCTAACACTAACTCTTGATATTGCGTGTTTACATATTGGGAAATTTGTTTAAGAAGACTCACGTGTGTTTGAATTTCAGAAGGCTGTCAATCGATTGTTATTTTCTGATAGTAATGTTTCTGATAATTTTTCCAAAATTCTATCATTATGATCAATGGCTTCGCGAAAGGGAAGTAAATCACGATAGGCAATTAAAGTCCAGTAATCATTTGATATTTTTATGTTAAATTCTTGATCAAAGTAAAGTCCGATAGTGTTGTTAATTCGATCGATTTTTAGTTGTTGGGCATTGGTGAATATGATAAATCCCATAAATCTGTAAAATAAAATTATTCAAAATAAGGTTTCATTCTATCAAAGTTTACTTTCGTAATTTGATTTGTTTCCGGGTTTAATAGGGTTGCCGAATTTGTATGAATTTCTTGTACGATAAATGGACCGTTAAATTTATTTTCAGCTTTAGTTTTAATTTGGGATTCCTTTAGATATACTTTATCTCCTACTTTGTATTGGTGTTGATTTTCGGAAATATTTTCGTCAAATCTTATTTTAGCCTTTTGTTTGGATTGTTCGGTTTTTTCGCGGGCTTTCTTATAGAAATAAGACATTCTATTATTAAGATCGCGGACATATTTTGAAATTAGTTGTTCCTGATTAAAAAGTTTTTCAGGGGGTCGGCTTGACGTGTGCCCAAAAGTTAGTTCATATGGCGTAAATCCGTGCGTTTTGTTTTTTGTGTTATTATAACAAATAACTGCATATGGCAAAACGGAAAAAGGATGATCAGTTGGGTTTTCGGCTTTATTTACTCTTATCATTTCGCCAAGAGTCGCATGGAAACGTTCTAAAGATCCGTTTGATTGAGGATGTCCAACACTTGAAAACGAAATATTAATTTCAAAAAGTTTACAGAGGTCTTTGAGCAGAGTATTGTCGAATTCTTTTCCCGCGTCACAATGGATTCTCTGTGGTGTGCCGTAATGTTGAAAAAATAATAAAAGACTAGTAATAACAGTAGATGCTTTCTTATCAGAAAGGGGATATGCCTGAATAAATTTTGTTAATTCGTCTCTAATAGTTAAAGCATAATTTTTTGTTGGGTATTCAAAAATATCAATGTTAATTCTTTCAAAGGGTGTTCTCGGTGTTTCCGTTATTACAAAAGGTCTACTTAAATTTTTTCGTAAAATTTTTACTTTTTGACAAATTTCGCATTTTTTATATAGTCTTCAACATTTTTATTTAAACCTTTCCAATTGTATTTTTGTCTAATTCTGCGACATGTTTCGTTAATACCGCGGTGTAAATTATTTTTGCCAAGGTGATATTGTTCTAAAATTAGGGGTATCTGATCTTCATCAGGGGTGGTAACAATGTTTTGGCAGATTTTTAGTTTTATTTCTTTATCTGCAAAAATAAAAGATAACATTTCCAAAGCGGGTAAATCCAAATTATTTTCGATGCTATAAGTTTCGTTTGGTTCAAAAACATTTTGGTATCGATATAAACTGAAAAATAGGTGTGGTAAACATTCTTCATTATCGAATGGTAAAGGAATTATAAGATATTTTCAATTTTTTACAGATTTGCTACTAACGATGTTGATTTTAAGTTCGGAAAATTCGATTTCTTCCTCTAGAATATCATCAATAATCTTATAGTGTAATTCTTCCATTTTGTTCTGTCTAAAGAATGTTACTATATTTTTATTAGCTTTGTCAAGTAATTGTTCATTAGAAATTTCGATTTTTGAGTAATCTATTAGAGATGTACTTTTATAATTTTCCGCGAATCGATTAAATTCTTCAGTTAATTCTTGGTTTTCTTGTTCTGTCAATAATTCCTCATTAGGATTTACATTTGGGTTTTCATCGTCGAGGGCAAGAATTTTGATTTTATTATGAAAGTTAACACAATTTTTAAAATGATTGATTTTAATTCGCGAGAGGGCATCAGCGTTTTTATTGTATTTTCCCGGTTTGTATTCGATTTTGTAGTTATACTCCTCTAATTTAAGGCGCCAGCGAGCTAGTCTACTGCCTGGGTCTTGGATTGACTATAGCCAGGTTATTGGACGATGATCTGTTACGAGTGTGAATTTCCTACCAAATAAGTAAGGGCGAAAATGTTTTACTGCCCACACGATTGCTAAGAGTTCGCGTTCAATTGTTGAATATTTTGTTTCCGCGCTACAAAGCGTTCTTGATGCATAGGCAATGGGCAAATCTTTACCTATGGGGCCCTGCGATAATACTGCGCCGATTGCAAATGCGCTTGCATCAGTCGTTAAAATAAATTCTTCTTCGAAATTCGGGTACTGTAAGATTGGGTCAGAAATTAAAGCAATTTTAAGTTCATTAAAAGCATCTCTACAGTCTTTCCCAAAAACAAAGGGAATATCTTTTTGAAGTAATTTAGTGAGAGGTTTTGAAATTTTTGCAAAGCTTGGGATGAAGCGACGATAATATCCTGCTAAACCGAGAAATGATTTAATATCTTTGGGATTTTTGGGTTCCGGAAAATTTTGGATGCATTTTATTTTGTCCGGATTTGGTTTGACGCCGTTTTCAGTTATTAGATGGCCAAGATAAGCAACCTCTTTGCGTAAGAATTCGCATTTATCGGGCTGAATTTTAAGATTTGATTTCCTTAACCGTTTAAAAATTTCTTTTAATCGATCAATGTGTTCGTCTATAGTTGCGCTGTAAAATAAAATGTCGTCAATATAGACTAGAAATCTCTCGTTTAAAATACCCATTAGAATGTTGTCCATTACGCGCTGAAAGGTAGATGGTGCGTTTTTCAAACCGAATGGCATTCTGACAAATTCATAGTGACCGTTTTCTACTGAAAACGCGGTTTTTGAAATATCTTTAGGGTCTATCTCGATTTGATGGAAGCCGGAGGCTAAGTCGAGGGTGGTAAAATATTGACATTTCCCTAACTGGTCTAGTAGATCTGAGATATTAGGTAAAGGGTATTTATCATCTATCCTTACTTCGTTTAATTTCCGATAATTGATCACCACACGCCATTTTTGTTTGCCAGACGCGTCCATCTTTTTCGGAACTACCCAAACAGGGGCCGACCAGGGTGAGTGATGGTCTTATTATTTTGTCGTCAAGCATTTTTGAAATTTGTTTTTTCACTTCTTCTTTATGAATTTGGGGATAACGATACGATTTGGCATAAATTGGTCTTGCGTTATTAGTGTCAATTGAGTGTTTAATTTCATTTGTAAAAGTTAATTGGTCACCTTCAGTATAAAAAATATCAGAATAATCCAAGCAAAGTTTTTCGATCTCTGCACGCTCTTCTTCATTAAGATGATCAAGTCTTAATTGTTCTTGAATTAAATATTGTCTATCTATTGGTTCTGAATTTTGAAAAGAATTGTAGTTGTTAATGGATTCAAAATCAGGTAAGGGTTCAAAGGACAAATTAGAAAACTCGATTGTTTTTTCTATCGCATTTGAGTTTACAATGGTTGTTAAAAATTCACCATATTCGTTATCATGCACGATCGCATTTGGAAGTCTAACTTTTTCCTTTTCTGTTCGTAATAAAATGACATCGGTATTTCTTAAATTGCACTTTAGTTTATAAACTTTTTTGGTACGCGGTTCTATCGTAATTTGGTTTTGAATAGGTTCAAAAGTTGAATTTTGATTTTGAATTTGGTTTTGATTTACGTTTGAATTTTCTGCCTCGAGAGTTGGTTCTAATGGTGGAAATTGTTTATACATTGGAATATTTTTAAAATTTGTTTTAAGTAATTTGGATTTTAGATCAATAATGCACTCATAATGTTCTAGAAAGTCTAATCCCAAAATTCCATCGAATTCAATGTCCAGATTGCAAATAAAAACTTTAAATGGGTTGTTTCTACAAAAAGGAACAAGTATTGATTCTTGTATTAGAATTTTTTGATCTGTTATGCCTTGAATTACTAGATTTTCCGAAAAAACATTTTGTCGAAAATTTTGGGCAACATAGTCTTTAAAGATTGAGATTCCTGCTCCAGTGTCTATCAAAAGTTTGTATTTTTTTGTAGCATCGTAAATAAAATAAAATTTCTTTGCGCTAACCGTGTGTAAATTTAGAGGAAAAATTGTTCCATGTTTGTCGCTATTTCGTTGACTTGAAGGGTCTGAACTTTCGCTTCCATTTGAGTTGGTTGCTGTGTTTGATTTGGTGGGTGATTTTGATTTGATACTAAAGGAAAATTTTGTGTTGGTTGTACTAAGTTCGCGGCATTTGGAATAACAGATGGTTCGAATTGATTTTGAAAATTACCAAAATTTTGTTCTGATTCAAATTGACTAAAATTTGTTAAATATTCGTTACTATCGCCATTATTATCAGTATAGTATTCCGGAAACTCATGTTGGTAATAGTTGTCAAAACTGTAATCGAAAAACTCATTTGTATCGTAGCAGCTAAAGTCATCATAATAATTCACAAAGTGAGCTCTTTGATTTCCAAAATTGGGGTTCTTTTGAATAACCGAAGGACGGTATTGGCTTTGATTTTGGGAAAAATTTGGGCGGTTTGCAAAGTTGGGATTTGTCGATTGGCTTGGCCAGGGTTGTTGATTTTGGTAAAATGGTCTTTGAATTTAATTACTTGTTGGTTGGTTATTAAATTGTCTCTGTACATTAGCGTAGCATTGGTTTGATGTATGGCCTATTTTTCCGCATTTAAAACATTTAGGCGGTTGTAGATTTTGTGAAATATTTGGTCTTTGACGAGGAGGTTGCGAATTAAATCGGTTTGGTGGGACTTGTGGTCTATTGTTATTTCGTTTTTGGTTTTCGAAATAGATTAATTGTAATTCCCGTCGTATTTTAACTTGAGCTTCTAATAAATTTTCAGGTTCGGATGCACGCACTGCTTTTGCTATTTCTGGTTCTAAACCAGTTAAGAGAGTATTAAGAGCCATTGTGTCTATTAAATTTGTTTGCGCGAATTTTTGATGAACTGATAAATGTTGCTGTTTATTAACAGCCGCGTATATTTTAGAATTTAAAGATTGTAAGCGATTAAAGAAAGTTAAGGGTGCTTCTCCCGGTAATTGCTTTAATCTTTGTAAGTCTTGAATCAATGAAGATAAATCTCTACTATCACCGAAATGCAAACTTAAAATCTGTTTTATTTCAAGCCATGAGTTTAGGTTACGCGAGCTAACAAGCTGTGCGGCGGTTAACTTTAATTTGTTTTTTATGTGAATCACCAATAAGTCGTGTTGTTCGTCTATTGCCATATTATAAGCACAGTCACATGCCTGTATGAATGTACTTAAGAAAATTGGGTTACCATCCAATTCAGGGATTATTGAAAATATTTCTTGTAATCTGTAAGGTTCCAAATTTGGTGTATGAGCACGTTGACGTTGATGATTATCGTAAGGTTCTGTATTAGTGACCGTTTGTGTGGTCATTGTATTTGTATTAGTTGTCATTTTGTTAAAATAATACTGACAAAAATTTTAATCGAACAGTTCTTAAATTTAAATTTTTGAAATAAGAAAAATTAATTTTTAAAATTATAGTTGAAAATCCAAAATGTTGACTAGAATAAAAATGTTGTTAAAAGTTACGTTAATGATTCAATGTTTAAGCCACTTACATGTAGATGCAGCAGAGGTTTGCCATTTGTCTTGTTCTTCGCTTGTTGAGTACCAGGGGCTTCACCAGGTGTTCCTTCCGTACCCTTGTTGCAAAGTGAGGACTCAGGCTGTTTGATTGCGGCTCTGGGTTGATTGCGGTTTGGGTTGATTGCGGTTTGGGTTGAATGCTGCTTCGGGTTGATTGCGGTTTGGAGCTTTTCTTCTTTGTTAGTTTGTATTTTTTAAAAAAATTTTTTTTAACTAATCCGTACAACTGCGCCACTGTTATATTTCGGTTCGAGCTTTTTGCTTATTAAAAAAACTTTATTTATTAAATTTACAATATTTTGAGACTTAAGTTTAGGTATGAAGCTTACTGTAAGAGATCTGACTTAAGAATGCCTAAATACAATTCACAAATCCCTATTTATAGCCTAAAGGTGCTGACAAATTACTGATATAATCTACAATATTCGTTACAGCTGCCTTTTTTTAACTAAAGGTGCTGATTTAGAGTAATAAGCACGTACTGTTTACACTGTGGGTAGACGCAACTCAGCACAAATGAGTCTTTATCGCTGGGCTTCTTCATGTTTCTAGAAGATATTGGATTTCCACGGTTTCATCTTACAACGTGGGTGGTAGATACTGCATACATTATAAGTAGGCTTGGAATTTTTTCATATAACAGATATAATATTTGTTTTATATATATATAATTTTCACCATATAATTTCAACATTTTTGTAAACGCAAGATAAGGTATGTCGTCATAACCCCAGTTTTGCGGTATAATTAAGCTAAGGTTAAATTGCTATTGCGTGCCATTCTGGCTCTGACTTGGTTTCCTTGTTACACTCATTTATTTTAAGCATGGTTCCAATATTAACTTCAACTTCAATCTTTAGAATAAACAAGATGAACTAAATCTTTGCGTTATTTGTACAACCCAATGACCGACTTGCAGAGACAAAAGAGAGATGAGGTTGTATTTTTTTAGCGGTTTCCCTACATTGTTCTACCTCATGGGGTAGATCTCGGACTGGGTTGCTGTCTGTCTCATTCTACCCAACGTAGAATGATGACAGCGGATATTTGGTCCAGATCTCCCCTATGATGGAACGATTTTGGAAGTATATTTTTTTTTAACAATCATTTATATAACTGAGTCTCACACTACTGACTCAGATGTAGGTACACTATGACCTGTTAAAGGAGTCCATCTACCTGTAACATGCCTTAATCAATTAATTCAGTCTTTTAGAATTTTATCTTGTTTATTAGTCAATTTTTTTGGTTTTTTAATTACACAAATACTCTGGAAGCCTCGGAAGTAGGTAGAATTTCATTGTTTGGCTACAACGTTTGGGTTGAACTGTATTTTATTTAAGAACTTCTTTGTAAAACATTGGTATTAAATAATGTGGCGCACTTAAAATTTTCTTATTTCTGAACCCCCCCCCTTCTCCACTGTATAAAAGTTACCGGGCATATCAATGTTTTACCTAGCTGGAAAATGCAGTTCTGCTTCCAGATATTTGTTTAATTATTCAGTGGTTTTGTTGTGTCACAAGTTGGCAAATTGTCATTATTCTAATTACAGTGTCACAAAATGGCGGCAGCGTCTTTAAGCTGCCACAAATAACATCCAACGCATTTTAATAGGCCACATAGTTCTTGCACTATTTGTTAGCTCCCGCTAAATTTCGCGGTTGTTTATATATATTTTTAAAAACACACAACTGTATGAAAAACAAAGCGCATTCCGCGTATTTGGACATGCGCACCAACAACCAGTGAGATCCTTGTCAATCGTCTAGAGAAAAAGGCGTGTTAATTTCGTTCTCCAACTATTTTCAAATATCTACACCTGAAAGTGCTCGATTTTTGTGTACTGAAGCATAGAACTGGAAACTTCAACCCTTCAGCTACGTGGTGACATCATTAGATCCATCAGGGGCCCCTTGGAAGTGGAGAATTTGGCTGCAAAAGTGGTGAGTGCATTTGTCTGATTACCGTTGTGTGCCACCAATATTTTTCCTATGGACGTTTAGATTATTTCATAATTTCATATCAATATTTATGTTTGTTCGCGCTATCATTAATTAAAATATTTACAGTCCACTGCATTTAACGTTTTTCTAACCGTGGACTAACATAAAGTGCTCCTTCGACCGAATTATTTTAAATAATAGATCCATACGACGGTATTAATAATTATTTACCTAATCTGTGGCCAAGCCAAACAACGGCCTTGAATTTTCGCACGCATCGTATTTGAAACGAGAAAGTCGTCCGTGCGGTTCACGTGCCTTTCGCGTACTCGATTCAGTAAACAAAGCGAAGGAACCACAAAACAAAACAAACAAAAACATTTCTCATTTATATGTTAGGGTGTTTCATATCATTTCGATATTTAAAACAATTTTCATCAATTGCGATAAATTAGTGCATATTTTCGACAATTCGTCATTTTTCTATTTCAGAAGCATTAATTTAGCGTTAATTGTATATTTACCGACAATTTCGTCATTTCAAAGGTAAAATCATGTCTGTCAAAAAAGCCGTACAAAAACGCAAGGGTTTTTTATCTGCGATCACCGAGTGTTATGTGTTGTCAAAGACCGCGGAAAAGGATGAAAGAGCGAGAAACGAGTTTCAAGTGAGGTATTCCGATTTGGATGAAACCTTCGATAAATGCATGCTGGCACATAATGACGTCATTATGTTGATAGACGACGCGGACGACGAGGAGTTTAAAACGCAGGATGCGATCCTTTCAGAAGCTCGTAAATATTTTTATGCGTGTAAGGGGGTTTACTCTAAAATATTTCCGGTTGAGGCCCCATCCTCTTCGGGATCATATGTTCGACAAAACGAATCTGAAACTCAAAAACTCAAAGAGTTAGGTATTCCCATATTCCGAGGTGATAAAAAATTATGGCCAAGCTTTTTCGATCTTTTTAATAACATTATAGATCAAAATCAAAGTCTAAGTAACGTTCGAAAACTTCAATATTTATTTTCATATCTCGAGGATGAGCCTTTAAAATTGATATCAGGGATTAGCTTATCTGATCAAAATTATAAAATTGCTTATGACAAATTAGTCAATAGATATCAAAACAAGCGAGACCTCGCAAATGATGCTTTAAGCTCAATTATGAACTCCACCTTAAAAAAACGAGTCAGCTAAAGAATTGCGTAATTTAATTGACACCTTTTCTGAATCCCTAGAAATTTTAAAATCACTTAGCTTTGACGTTGACAGTTGGGACTTTATTATTTTTTTCATTTTATTAGAAAAATTGGATATTCCAACGCGTTCAAATTTCGAAATGAGTCACGCCAATACTAATACCGAAATTCCCACTTTTCAGTCACTTTTTCAATTTCTAGAAAAAAGATGTAAAGTTTTGGAATCACTTCCTCAATCAACAGCACCCAAAAAGGTGCCTATATATCAAAAATCAAATTCTATGCAAAATCAGTCTGGGCAAAAGCCTACTATCAAAATTCAAATTCTATGCGAAATCAGTTTGGGCAAAAGCCTACCTATAAATCATCCAATTCGCCTTTTATAGGACTGGCTGGCACCTCAGCTAATTCTAGTACGGGAATAAAATGTTTCCGGTGTAATCAAGGTCACGTGCTTTCGAAATGTCAAACATTTCTTGATCTCTCACCTATCGATCGCCTATCTTTCGTCAAACAGAAAAAATTATGTCTAGCGTGTTTTCATCCCTTGCATGATGTAGATACGTGCAAATCAAAATATTCATGCAGGACTTGCAATAGTAAAAGGCACCACACTTTAACTCATATCTTAGAAACTAATCAAGAGTCTGGAAGCCAAGATACTAGTCCTATCATTCACACACCACCTGTCAATAATCTTCATGTGTCATTAAATGCCTCAGGACCTTCAGGTACCTTTCTTTTATGCACCGCCATAATAGATGTTATGGACGGTTGCGGAAATTTTCAACCTGTAAAGGCACTGCTTGATTCTGGATCACAGACAGGATTCATCAGTGAAAAGTGTATTCATATCTATCTCGGACTGACTGATGCACGACGTCCGGCCTTATATATGAGGGGCTGCCTACTATTCGAGAACCCTTCCATCCTTGTTCGATTCGGAATCATTCCAGCCTTTTCTAGACGGACCGTTCGCATACCAGTTTGTCACAGATAACGCAACTAAAACCTAGATTAAGAATACAACCATAAAATACGTCAACCTAATACTACACTAAACCTAAATAAATTCTAACTATAAAATTTAAATACTTAAATTTGTAACAATACGGATTATACTGAATTTTAACCTAATAACTCTCAGCAAAACGCTTAAACTCGTTACTTTTGTACTGAGGGCCATTATCACAAAGTAGCAAACGGGGTACTCCGAAGACCATAAATACTTGCTCCTCAAGATGCTTGACAACAGCTTGAGTAGGGGCTGTTCGCATTGGAAAAACTAAGGAAAACTTACTCAAATAGTCCGTAACGACGAGAATCCAGCAATTACCCTTTGTCGAACGAGGTAAAGATCCACATAAATCTGTTGAGATAATTTCCCAAGGACGAGTTGGTTTTGGGTGAGATATCATCTGATCAGATACACCTTGTGTATCACCTTTATGAGCTGCACAGACAAAGCATTTCTTTACAAAAGTTGCCACGTCCTGGCGCATTTTTGGCCAATAATATTTTTCTGCCAGTCTGTGGAAGGTTTTATTTACACCCATATGTCCTGCGGTAGAAGGATCGTGAGCTCCTCCAATAATTCTACGCCTATGATCTTTGGGTACTACCTCTTTCCAATATTCGTTAGATGGTGAAAGTTGAGGGTATTTTTGTTTGACATATTTATACAACTTATTATCAGTGTATCTCCAGTTCATAAATTTTAACGGTGATTCTACGATCCTCTTTACCATCTATTGGTACCATCGATCTTTAATTGCTGTTGAAACGTCTCTGGGCTGCGAAATTGTATCAATCATAGGTACTGCGCGAGACAACATGTCCGGGATAACTAAATCTTTCCCTTTCCGATGGATTACTTCAAAGTCATATTGCTGCAGTTTTACAGACCAACGAGCAAGTCTTCCACTGGGCTCTTTCAAGCTATGAAGCCATTTTAAACTAAAATGATCTGTTATGACCTTAAATAATATCCCCTCAATATATGGCCGGAGCTTCTCTATCGCCCAAACCAATACCAAACATTCTCGCTCGGTGGTTGTGTAAACACGTTCTTGCTTAGTCAAAGATTGACTCAAATAGCATATGACTTTGTCTCCTTCAGGATAAGGTTGCGTTAAACATTCTCCTATTCCATATCCTGATGCATCTGTTTGATTGACAAATTCTTTGGTATAATCTGGACATGTAAGAATCGGTGCAGTCACTAAAAGTTCCTTAATCTTAATAAATGCTTTTTCGCAGTCTGGAGTCCAATCGAACTTTTGATTTTTCTTAGTTAGAGCTGTAATTGGAGCTATTATCGCTGAAAAATTCTCTATGAAACGTCTATACCAGGAAATTGTACCTACAACTTTACGGACTTCTCTGACAGTTCTTTTCCTCTGTAGCTCTAACATGGCTCTAATTTTATTAGGGTCAACTCGGATGCCTCGGCGGTTCACTACGAATCTTAAATAAGTCATTTCTGGCCTACACAGTTGGCATTTCTCCCAACTTACCGTTATCTTTGCATTCTGCAATCTTCGTAGGACTTCCTCAAGAATTCTAAGATGTTCAGAAAAGCTCTGTGTGACAATTACGAGGTCATCGAGATATACGTACACGTAGGGGTCTAAATCGTTTCCTATGATGCTATCTATGAGTCTCTGCCAAGTTGCAGGTGCATTATGAAGACCAAACGGTAAACGCTTAAATTGGAAGAGACCTCGTCGACAGATGAATGCTGTAAGTGGCTTCGATGATTCTTCCATTGGTACTTGCCAATAAGCGCTTTTGATATCTAAAGTTGACAAGTATTTAGCATCTTTCAACTTGTCAAGAGTCTCGCATACGAGTGGTAAAGGATAACTATCACGCGCCGTCACTGAGTTCAATTTGCGGTAGTCTACACAGAAACGATATTTCATTGTGTTTTTCTTTTGTACCATTACCACTGGTGAAGCCCATGAACTACTACTCCGTTCTATTACATCTAGTTTCAGCATTTCGTCGATTTCGTCGTCAATAAGTTTTTGAATGACCGGTGAGACCTTATATGAACGTTGTCTTATCGGTGCTGCATCTGTTGTAATCTTATGCTCTACTCTGTCTGTACATCCCAGTGAGTCACCCATAATAGTCTTATATTTAACGACCAATTCCTCTAGTTATTCTGATTCATAAGGCGTAAGAGTTGTTGGTTGGTCTGATGTTTCTAACGAACAAATCACATTTTTATTATCGGCAAAATGCCACTCACTAGTACTTAAGTTCGGTACTATACCCATTGAAATCCAAAAATCTAATCCCAAAATCAAAGTATGTGGCAACTCAGGAACGACGACGACCTCTATTAACCTAAATTTATCCTGAACTCGCATAGGAAGCTGCACTGTCCCAATACTACTCGTGCTTTGACCATTTGCCACAATACAACTCGTCTTCTTCGTGGTATCAAGTGAAAAACTTCTCGATGATTGACCAACCATGATTCCCTAAAAAGGTACGTGAAGCCCCGGAATTCAACAAACCTAGTAACTTATTTCGGAGCACATCCACTACTAAATAAGGCCTCTCATCTTTACGAGCATGACTTATCACATAATCTAAAACGTACGTTAGCCTATCGGTCGATGCTTGTTCAGGCTGACTCGAAGGTCGACCGCCTACGAGCGCCTGGGTCCGTTTCCCTGACGATTAGAATTACGACATTCTCTTACTATTACCCCTGCTTGTCCACACGAATAACACTGCTTACCTCTAGGTAATGCGCACCCGATCGCCATGTGCCCTGTTTGGTTGCATCTATAACAAACAACGTCCCTATTCGCCCTACCAGATCCAACATCCTGTGGTGGTTTTACATCCCTGTCACTTACGCTAGACTGACCACTAGGTGGTTGTTGTCTCTCTCTATCAGCTCTAGCAGAGAAACTGCTTGCTGGCTGCTGCCTATTTCTGTCGAATCTATTAACAGGATGATTTAAATTCTGTTGGCTCGATGTCCCGGCACCTGATATTTGAATTGCATAAACCCCTGTTGGAAAATCGTCAATATCGCTCTCTACGTCAACGTAGGCCAAGTCAGGTTCAATAGATTGGTTTCTTCTAGGAGTAAAATTCTCCTCCTCTAACCCATATCTCTGGTCTATTCTACGACACAAATTTTTTAAATGTGATAGGCTATTGACCTCAGTAGCAATCAACACTTTCTTATAAATGTCCGCGATATTTCTTAAGACGATGGCTAATTTCGCCTCTTCAGAAACAGGACAGCCAAGTCTTTGGAAATATGTGTTCATGACAGCAATATAGGTCCCTATAGACTCTCCAGGGCCTTGTTTACGTTTTTGAATTTCCTTCAATAGCTTCTCGCCATATGAAGAAGGAAGATATTTTGCCATGAACCTTTGTTCCAGCTGTTCCCATGTATGGACTTCTCTACGTAGGTCTTTGTAAAAAGTATAAGCTGACTTTTCAAAAAGATCAATGCCTGAGTTCAGTAACACCTTTTTGCTAACTCCTCTAGCCTGACTCAACTCGTCCACTCTCTCAAAAAATGCGGTGACGGAGATTGTACCTCTCTCACCTGTAAACTTAAAGTTCCATTTATGCGGAGGTACAGGTGCAACGTGATATGAGGTACCAGGATCACTTGATATTGGTACTGGCGACGAACATGAAAATGGTCGTGACTGAGCAATTGGTGCAATGCTACTTTGAAGGGCAGCTAAACTCAAAGGAACGGTAGACGGTTCTTGATAATGAAAAGCTGATGCACCGTCATTCTGGATCAGCATTGGGGGTGGTGCTTGTACTGAAGTTTGAGTTGGGTTCGTTAGCATTTGCATTTGCACTGGAGCAATGACCGACGGTTGGTTCGTAGGCTGTTGAGCTGTTCTTTGTGTGCTCGAGTGCGGTGGTTGCGGGAAATGAGACTGGTTAGGTGTGTTGCCAGCATTTGTTGAGTGGTCTGAGCCTCGACTCGTTGAATGGGTTTCAGATGCTTCATCATCATCTGAGGCAACGCCAACTCTCAATAAATCTGTTGCTTGGCTCTGCAACCTCCCAATCAAACTCAAGGTTTCCGCAACCAGTACGCCTTTCGTTTGACTTTTTTCAAAGTTGGACGGATTCATGTTGTTAATCCTGGCTAACGCGTGTTCCAACCTTACAGCGATTTTCCTAAACTCTCCCCTTTTACTCGTACCAGAGAACTTCTCTACCAGCGGTACCAGACTATCAAGCTTCTTCATGCAGCTAAAAGCATCCTGGCCAAACCTAAAGGGATACGGAGGGTATCTTATACTTGCCTCAGTCTTTTCTCTTTGCTTAATCAGCATGAGCTGTTGCTTCATTTCTTCCACCGATCCAATGGCTATGCCTCTCCATGTTAATTCATAGATTAACTCGTCCTTGACTAAGTACCTTATGTCAGACAACCGACTCAAAGAAATAGCCATGGTGCCTTTTATATTAAAACTTTAAACTTTAAAACTCTTAATTATACCTCCCAATTATAAAACTAAACCACGCAATAACAAACACAAAGTTCACTTTAAACTCACTAGTGAAAATCAATATAAATTTTCTCACCAATGTAGAAAATATAAAACTTAAATACAAGCAGACGCGAACACCGGAGCAGTAAGAAAATAAAATTTATTTGCATTTAAAAATGTAATCATAGTTTATATTAAGTATTTTTACAACCAACTATGACGTCCAACCTTGCAGAGAGAGATAACTACTTAAATCCTAAATTAGAATTAACAAGTAGCCATAAAAAAAAATTAAAAATAAAAGAGAGACAAGTGCTTTGGCAGGTATTCAGGTCTTATGTTCCACTCCTGCGTGAGTAAAACCAAAAAAAAAAATAATTACGCTTATCCTAGCTGAACTGGATTAAAATTAAAGTTAAGCGATGTTTGTTTACCTCAGCAACCGAATAGGTAAACTTATCTCTAAATGGAACGTACAACAGACTACCTATAACAAAAATCCCAAAGCTGTTGTACACAGTTAACGCTAGGGTATACTCCTGCTATTGCAGAATGGCTCCACTAATAAACCTTTCAAAAAAAACCCAAATCGCCGTATACAATGATTTTTCTCGAAAGAATAAATCAAAACCCACTTTAACCTGCTTACCTATCCTGAGGTTACACGAACCATGCATTGCTTAAGGCAACATCATCCCTTAATATATAAGTGAACGCAATAACATCGGAACAGATGTTCATGTTATAGAAATCGTAAAATATGCTCAATTAAAAAAAAAATCCGCTCGCTGAAATTGCGTTGAATTAAACTAGTAAGGATGTTGTGTGTAAATAAAAAATTAAAAGAAAATTAAAAAAAAAATTACAGATGGTACTAAAAAATTTTTTACCGAAATAACGTCTTGGTAGGACTGCAACTCTCTAATAATCGTTAAAATCACATTTTCAAAATTTAACCTAAATTGCTGCAAACCATGGTCAAAAAGACCCTAGGATCGTACCGGAAGGTGTAAAAAAAAAAATTTTTCGGTGTCGACCACAGTAGCCCAATAATAAAAAAATTAAGTAGTGGCTCACTAAAATTTTCAAAATATTACTCTACCCTAATAGGTGGTTTGGAGTAGGGAGAAAAAAAATAAAACAAATGATGATAGGTTGTTAAAACGCGAGGGTTCGAAATGAAATTATATTCTAATTCAGAAAAAAAAAATATTTAAATAAACTGGTAAAAAAATTGTAGGGCAAGGTACTACTATGCACCAAGAAAAAAAAATTCCAACAAGAAAATCAAGTTTCCCTTTTTTAAAAAAAAATATTTAAAAAAATATTTTCAAAAAAAAATTTAAAATATTTAAGTGGGGTTGCAGCTCCTATTAACGATTTTAAAAGAATTAAAATAAAATTAGCACTAGAAAAATCTTAATAGAGTTATGTCATGCAACAGTTTTTGTTATTTTCCTTTAAAAACAGTTGTAGATTTCCTTTCCTCTCCCAAAACTGTGTGAATGTGAAAAGTGAATGAGCTAGAAAAATTAATTTGCTATACGAAAAAAAAGTATTGAAAATAAAATTTACTTAAGAATCATAAGGTATAAAAATCGTAATTGCAAAAAAAAACCAATCAGTTTAGGAAAAGTTAAAAAAATATTTATGTTCCAAAAAAACAAACGATGTTAGTATATTTGTTTAAAATTATTACTGAAGGAAATAAACAACGTGAGTACTTATTTACTGTACCACTATAATAATGTGAACCTAAGTTTTAAACTTTGCACTCAACCCCGTAAAGAATTATCTTGTGTGCACTTTCAGAAAAACAACTATGAAAACAATTCCAAGGTTCACCTATAAGAACGTTGTAAAACTAAATTTGCCTACTCAAGTGTCTTTACACACAACATCTAATCAAAAAAAATTTTTACTGCTTAATGCATTCTCAGAACCTTATTCCTAGTGTTCACGAGATATAAAATTAAGTTGGGCCCTTCCCACAACTATTAGTCAAACCAAAAATTACCAAATGTCCAAGGGCTAATGAGACCCTATCACCTACAAATGATATTTTGAAATGAAACAGTTGGGAATAATCCTGCGTAAAAACCAGACAACAAAAATCAAGAAGCCAACACTATTACATTAATTTTAAAAGAGCATAATAACCTCCCGGCCCAAATAAACTTTTGTTATATCAACAAAACTCGGCCTAAAACCAAAAAACCTTTTTATTAGACATTTCCCCTATTTCCTAAGTATAATGTCAATAAACCCAAAAACTTGTGATTTCCAGTCAAACGCCCACAGGCGAAGCAATATCTTATTTCAAAGAAAGGGTGATGATATTTTTAAGCACCCTGTGTAAAAATCTGCTTCATTATTTGAGGTCACCAGTATGAAATTATTTTAAAATTAAAAAAAATGAAATGAAAAAAAATTATTTCCCAATTGTCCACAACTTCCAAGTTTTCATCCCTAAATTGGTACTTTCTTAGTCTAACACCATCCATCGTTATCCAACATAACGCTTTAATTTCAGAAGCAACAAAACGAAGATGAAGTGAAAAAGCTAAGCAAGTAAGTTGGAAGTTGCTTTACAATGGGCGCAGATGACAGGCCACTTTAGATACACGCCACTGTCCTGAAATGCAAACTATCAAAAAAACTGAAGACTAGCATATCTGCCGTCAAACAACATTTGGCATGAAATAAAAATAATTCCATATCATACCAGTATCCTCAAAAACAAAATGTTTTTTATTATAAGACCCAAACACCTAACCAATAAATCTTGTTATTTAAAACTATGATTTGGAAGTAAAAGATTTATTTATTCCTGCCTGATCAACTAAGGCAAAAAAGTTCCCCTTTTGTAACTCAAGAAGTTCCCGTTTGGTCCCCTAAAAAAAATATAACCTGTCTGGTCACCCTTTAAAACTACGACCACTATACAAACCGTTTAGACCAAAACAAGAATTCGAGAAGTTACGTTTACAGAAAAAAAATAATCTTTTCAAGAAAAAGTAAATAATTTAAAAAAAAGTAAAATTTTGAAATATTTTGACCAATTACCACCGCCTAGCATTTATATTTAGTTGAAAGTCTCTCTTAAATTCACTGACCAATTTCACGGCCTCAAAATGACATTACTTTAACCAACCAATAAATCTTGTTATTTAAAACTATGATTTGGAAGTAAAAGATTTATTTATTCCTGCCTGATCAATTAAGACAAAAAAAGTTCCCCTTTTGTAACTCAAGAAGTTCCCGTTTGGTCCCCTACAAAAAATATAACCTGTCTGGTCACCCTTTAAAACTACGACCACTATACAAACCGTTTAGACCAAAACAAGAATTCGAGAAGTTATGTTTACAGAAAAAAAACAATCTTTTCAAGAAAAATTAAATAATTTAAAAAAAAGTAAAATTTTGAAATATTTTGACCAATTTCCACCGCCTAGCATTTATATTTAGTTGAAAGTCTCTCTTAAATTCACTGACCAATTTCACGGCCTCAAAATGACATTACTTAAAAAATTACTAAACTTTACAAATGAACTAAAAAAAACCAAAAAAAACTTATTTCTATATCTGTCTCAGACCTTACTTTGGGTACAATAACTCATGGGCTATTAAAGCAACGCCAAGCCCTTAAAAGGGCTGTCACAGGTATTGCTGATAATCATCCTGAAGCTGCAAGGGAACTAAAGGAGGTCCTATATTCTCCGGGTGAATATAGAATTGCAACGGACGATCTCCTTCAACTAACTTGTGCCAGAAGAGCGGAAACTATTGGAGTTAGACGAAACGCTTTTAAATTAAAAAAACAACACCTAGCTGTTAACCTACAAAAAATTCCTCCTTCAGAAAGTCACTTATTTGATGAAGGTTCTTTAAATCAGTTTATTAGAGAACAGCGTGGCTTATTTCGAACCTTTTATGGTCAGATGCATTCAACAAGAAAAATTGTTAAGAACTCACAAAAATCAAGCGTCTTGGTCAACCGAAACCCAAATTACGAAATGCCTAGTACTTCATTCCGGTCGGGCCAAAGATCAAGCAACCAAAGCTGAAAGAAAATATTATGGTGACAAGCAAGGGAAACACCCAAAACGAAAATATTGACTTTATTCAGTTTCGGGGAGGACAACTGAAACATTTTGTACCTTATTAGGAAAAGCTAAATGCTCCAAAAAATCTCATAAATATTTTAATAGGATACGCAATTCCATTCATAAAGATTCCTTCCAGAATACCAATACGTCTAGTTGATATCAAAAAATTCTCAATCCAAGAAATTTCGAGGATGACAAAAGAGATTCTAGATCTAGTCAGTCAAAAAATTTTTGAAGAATGCAAAGTTCCGACAGCATATCTATCGCAAATGTTTCTCATTCCGAAACCAGGAGGAAAAGTTTGACAGGTTTTCAATCTACGTCGTCTAAATCAGTATATAAAACAGGAAAAATTCTATTTAATAAATCAAACTCGTGTTCCTCACTTCCTGCAACATCAGGACTATATGGTCAAAGTAGATCTGTCCCAAGCTTACTGGCACATTTCTATAAAAGAATCTCACAGGAGATTCCTAGCTCTAGCATACAAAACAAGATTTACCAGTGGACTTGCCTACCATTTGGCCTGTCAAGTGCTCCACTTGCTTTTTCGAGAGTTACAAATTGGATCGCAGAACAACTCCGCAACAAAGGGACAAGAATACTAGTATATCTAGACGATTTTTTGTTAGCCCATCAGATTCCTCAATGTTTGCTAAATTAGGTGAAGGAGCTAATCAATTTTTTAGAGAACTTTGGCTGGGCTGTGAACCTGGAAAAATCGATAACCAGTCCTTGTCAAAACATTTCTAGGGATAATTTGGAACACTCAAACCAACGAAACAAGTTTACCAATAGACAAACAAACCCGAATTTCAAAGGAATTGAATGCTAAGATAGAAACGAAAGTTTGGAATTGGAAAGCAGGTACTGCGTTAATGGGAAGGTTGGTTTTTGCATCACTGGTAATACCTCTGAGACGACTTAATTTCAGAAGTCTTCAAATAGAAAGCCAAAAATTACAGGAACGATTATCCAAGAAAAATATACCATTGTCAATAAAAGCTCTTCAAAATTGTGTTTGGTGGAAACAAAATGTTTCCAAGAAAGGAACAATCTTTTATCAGAACCCAACATTCTTCTTAACAACAGATGCTTCCCAGATAGGATGGAGAGCGAACTCAAACGATATGTACCTTTCAGGAACGTGGAAACGTCATCAGCAAATGTGGCATTCGAATTTACAAGAACTGTGGACAGTTTGGATTACAGTGAAACAGAACATCAATATTTTGCGCAATTGGTCAGTAATTTTGCAATCAGACACTAAAACAGTGATTGCCTATATAAGAAAAGAAGGAGGAAAAAAATCTCTGATTCTCCTCAAGACAGTCACGAAAATTCTATTGTTGACAACGCGAAATGGGATTCATCTGATACCATACTATGTTCCTGGGAAATACAACGACATAGCGGATCGACTATCCCGTCAACAGACAATACCAGACTGGCATCTACACAAAATTGTGATAAAAAAATTGTTTCGGAAATGGAGAAACCCGGACTTGGACTTATTTGCAACAAGGAAGTCAGCAGTAGTGTCAAATTATGTAACGATGGATCCCTAGGACAATAAAGCGCAGTTTATAAATACGTTCAGCCGAATTTGGACATGCCAACTAGGGTGGATATTTCCTCTTCCAGCACTAGTACCCAGGATTTTACAGCACCTAAATTATTCAAAAGGGACATATATTTTAATAGTTCCAAGGCGGCAAAAAGTGTTTTGGAAGGCGGACATAAAGAGCAGGGCCTTAGAGGCACCTTATACGATAAAAGATTTGAAATTAATCGATCTATCATCCTCCTCAAAATGTCGAGAAATACCATTTGGAGGCATGGAAAATACGGGCTGGGGAAAAGAACAGCAAACTTGGACCAAGAAGATATAAATCTGCTTGAAACCGCGTGGCGGGAATCAACTCTTAAAACCTATCGGTCAGCATGAAAACAATTTACACGATGGTGTAATCAGAATAAAATAAATCATCTAAAAATATCCACACAAGAAGTTTTGAAGTATTTGGGTTATTTATAGAGGGTAAGAAAATTTAAATATAGCACAATTTTAGTACACAAGTCTGTAATAGCAACCTTTGTTATGGTGAACAGATTAGTAACCATCCAATGGTTAAAGCTATGCTAAAAGCTATTAGCATAAAAAAATCTTCAGTTATGATCCAAAAAGGAAAATCAGTATGGAGCATAGAGATCCTACAGGATTGGATGAAACAAAATATTCCTGTCGAGTCCAGTATTTTTCAGGTATCTAGACGTACTGCATTATTGTTGCTTTTAGCTTCAAGTCGAAGAATACATGATCTTACACTTTTATCGATTAAGACAGGCGAATTTGAAAACTTTGAAAATTATTTAATAGTTTGGCCGTTGTTTGGATCCAAGATAGTGCCAAACATCGAAAATCTGGCTGGAAACTTATGTCATCCCAGGACAGGGACTTCAACTTAGTTTATTGGGTTAGAAAACTAATAGAAATTTCTCAAGAAAGAAGAAACGCTATAAATGGTTAAGACCATTTATTTATAAGTACAATAGGCAAAGTAAAACCTGCATCCAGATCAATAATAGCAGGCTGGATAAAGACAGCCAGCGGCGTAGCGTGCCTGACGGGGCGGGGGGGCCGACAGCTAAAAAGGGCGCCCTCAAAAATATTGCGACCAAAAAAAAAAGGTGATCATGTCTTTATGTCTTTAGTTTCCTTTACCGGCCCAGCTCCTTTCTAACGCTTAGGGCGCTTCGGGCACCCATGGGGCGCCAGTACCCTCGGGGCGGAGGGCGACGAAACCCCCGCCCCCCCCCACGCTACGCCACTGAAGATAGCTTTTAAGTCTGTGGGAATAATGAATTCTCCAGGAAGTTTGAGGTCTGCAGTTTCGTCCTATAATTTTGAAAAAGATTTACCCATAGAAGAGGTTTTCAAGAAAGGTAATTGGAAAAGCTCAGATAATTTCTTTAAGCATTATTGCAAAACTGTTTCTCGAGCTGAGGGGTTAAATTTTAAAGAAGTATTACCTAGTAAAAATTTTGAGGCTGTTTAAAAATGTTAGACTCTTATTATGAAAAGAAATCAATACATTATTTTTAGTGAAAATGTTTAAGACTGGTTAAATTTGTAATACTTTTATAACAATAAGACTATTAGTAACGAGTAATAAGTAACGAGGGACCTGTTATGAGTAAGTTCGACAAGTCAGATTTTATTATTTAGTTTATGTGAGCAGTATTAATTAACCAATAAGGTTACATTTTCTGTTTGCTTAGTTAGTAGTTTTGGTTATGTCACTCTCTTAAAGGAGATTAAAGAGTTTTATTTTAGTTTTATATTTATGAAAAGTATTTTGACCTATTCGTACTTGGAAGAATAAACCGTTTTAGTTTCCTATCTTTGGTAATAGGGTAAAGCTTTTAGGTTTAAATTTTCGTTCAATATATTTCTTATTTTGTTCCTTTTAGATGTTTGTTCTTGAACTTAAACGTTATTAAAATACAAAAACTTAATCTTAAAGTGAGTAGATAAGTTTCATTTATTTTTGTCACAGTACGCTTTTGACTCTTATAATAAATTAAAATATAAATGCCGGCAGAATACAAACACCTCTCCGAAGGTCAAGCCGAAGCACAGACCAAAAATATAAGCGTTTTATACCCCGAAGGGAGTAAAACGCATATTTTGGGTCTTGCGTAGGCTTGACCTGAGCAACGTTTTTCCGTCTTTTTGCTTAACGTCGAAGGTACTAAAGAGGCGGCGAACACGGAGATTTCGCGATACCTTGCCAGCATCAGTCGTCTTCATAGCGATCTGGGGGTAGGGGTGCGTGCGCCGCCACATCTGTAAGGTAAAGTATGTTCCATATCCACTTGAATAGGCAATAGTGTAGTCTCCGAAGGTCAAGCCTACGCAAGACCCAAAATATGCGTTTTACAACCTTCGGGGTATAAAACGCTTCTATTAAGGTTGAATTTTACACATTTAGGATTAATTTCTCTGTCATTGTGGCTTTAAGGCGTCAACTTAGTTAAATTTTCAGAAATTCGAACATGGCTATAAGAGAAGGGGGGACAAAAAAAAATTGGACCAAAACCTGGCTTGCCAACATCGTTAATCTGTGACCTTTTGTCAGCTAGACTCTATTGTCAAACTGCGGTCCTCATATTTTGCATACTCAACTACCTACAGCGTCTGCACCAGACGTAATATGCTGAATTCTTGCACACTTTATTCAAAAGAAATACAGCAAAATTTTTAAATTTGACCAATTTTATTAGTAACCAAGCTTTTTGTGAAAAAAGTTTAATATACTTTTTTGTAGACATTAAAATTTCCATTTTAGTTATGTATCACTTAGTAGGAATAACTGTATTTCTAGCGGCTCAGTGTGCATCCATATTTGTGGGTGATTTACAGAAATCGTCGAAAATTTACTGGGTTTTTAGGTTTTTATCCAATTTGTTTAAAAAATATTTTTTATTAAAGGTTTTTTTCAAATTCTCTGAAAACCCAAGATCTTTATGAAAAACTAAATGACGGTTTTTTTAAAGAATAAAATGTCCTTGTTAGCTCCCGCTAAATTTCGCGGTTGTTTATATATATTTTTAAAAACACACAATTGTATGAAGGACAAAGCGCATTTCGCGTATTTGGACATGCGCACCAACAACCAGAGAGATCCTTTGTCGACCGCCTCGAGAAAATCGCGTGTTAATTTCGTTCTCCAACTATTTCAAATATCTACACCTGAAAGTGCTCGATTTTTGTGTACTGAAGCATAGAACTAGAAACTTCAGCCCTTCAGCTACGTGGTGACATCATTAGATCCAATCAGGGGCCCCTTGGAAGTGGAGAATTTGGCTGCAAAACTGGTGAGTGCCTTTGATTCTGAGTACCGTTGTGTGACACCAATATTTTACCTATGGACGTTTGATTATTTCGTAATTCATATCAATATATTTATGTTTGCTCGCGCTTTTATTAATTAATTTATACAGTCCATTGCATTTATCGTTTTGCTATCCGCGAGCTATCATAAGTGCTCCTTCGACCGAATTAATTATTTAAAATAATAAATCCATACGACGGTATTAATAAACGCCGAAAAAGGTCGGCCACTACTTTCATGCCGAAAAACAAGGCGGCCTTGAATTTTCGCATCGTATTGAAACTAGAGAAAGGTGTCGGCGCAGTACTTGTTTTTGGTCCGCTGCTATGGTAACGGGTCAACTCCGCGTGGTATAAACAAAACCGAGAAGGAATCAAAACAAACAAAACAAACGTTCAGTGTGTGTACCATATCATTTCGATATTTAAAACAATTTTCATCAATTGCGATAAATTAGTGCATATTTTCGACAATTTGTAATTTTTCTATTTCAGAAGCATTAATTTAGCGTTAATTGTATATTTACCGACAATTTCGTCATTTCAAAGGTAAAATCATGTCTGTCAAAAAAGCCGCGCAAAAACGCAAGGGTTTTTTATCTGCGATCACCGAGTGTTATGTGTTGTCACAGACCGCGGAAAAGGATGAAAAAGCGAGAAACGAGTTTCAAGTGAGGTATTCCGATTTGGATGAAACCTTCGATAAATGCATGCTGGCACATAATGACGTCATTATGTTGATAGACGACTCGGACGACGAGGAGTTTAAAACACAGGATGCAATCCTTTCAGAAGCTCGTAAATATTTTTATGCGTGTAAGGGGGTTTACTCAAAAATATTTCCGGTTGAGGCCCCAACCCTTTCGGGATCATATGTTCAACAAAACGAATCTGAAACTCCAAAACTCAAAGAGTTAGGTATTCCCATATTCCGAGGTGATAAAAAATTATGGCCAAGCTTTTTCGATCTTTTTAATAACATTATAGATCAAAATCAAAGTCTAAGTAACGTTCGAAAACTTCAATATTTATTTTCATATCTCGAGGATGAGCCTTTAAAATTGATATCAGGGATTAGCTTATCTGATCAAAATTATAAAATTGCTTACGACAAATTAGTCAATAGATATCAAAACAAGCGAGACCTCGCAAATGATGCTTTAAGCTCAATTATGAACTCCACCTTAAAAAACGAGTCAGCTAAAGAATTGCGTAATTTAATTGACACCTTTTCTGAATCCCTAGAAATTTTAAAATCACTTAGCTTTGACGTTAACAGTTGGGACTTTATTATTTTTTTCATTTTGTTAGAAAAATTGGGTATTCCGACGCGTTCAAATTTCGAAATGAGTCACGCCAATACTAATACCGAAATTCCCACTTTTCAGTCACTTTTTCAATTTCTAGAAAAAAGATGTAAAGTTTTGGAATCACTTCCTCAATCAACAGCACCCAAAAAGGTGCCTATCTATCAAAATTCCAATTCTATGCGAAATCAGTCTGGGCAAAAGCCTACCTATCAAAATTCCAATTCTATGCGAAATCAGTTTGGGCAAAAGCCTACCTATAAATCATCCAATTCGCCTTTTATAGGACTGGCTGGCACCTCAACTAATTCAAGTACGGGAATAAAATGTTTCCGGTGTAATCAAGGTCACGTATATCGATCGCCTATCTTTCGTCAAGCAGAAAAAATTATGTCTAGCGTGTTTTCATCCCTTGCATGAAGTAGATACGTGCAAATCAAAATATTCATGCAGGACTTGCAATAGTAAAAGGCACCACAATTTAACTCATATCTTAGAAACTAATCAAGAGTCTGGAAGCCAAGATACTAGTCCTGTCATTCACACACCACCTGTCAATAATCTTCATGTGTCATTAAATGCCTCAGGACCTTCAGGTACCTTTCTTTTATGCACCGCCATAATAGATGTTATGGACGGTTGCGGAAATTTTCAACCTGTAAGGGCACTGCTTGATTCTGGATCACAGACAGGATTCATCAGTGAAAAGTGTATTCAGCGTCTTAATCTTCCTAGGCGAAGTTACACCACTGAAATATTCGGATTAAATCAGATGTCTTCTTTTACTTCCAAAGGGCTCGTTCAATGTCACATTAAGCCACAAGGACAAGTCACTCCTTTACTTAATTTCGAAGCAATTGTTGTTCCACAACTATGTTCCAATATGCCTACATTCTCTTTGAACGATAATCAGTGGAAACACTTGGAAAACCTTAAACTTGCCGACCCATCTTATTCAAATCTAGACCTGTGGACCTAGTTATTGGTTGCGAGCTATTCGCACAGATATTCAAGGAGGGCAGGGTTCTTGGACAAATAGGGCAACCTTCAGCCCTTGAAACTATCTTTGGTTGGGTCGTCATGGGAAAGGTTGACGAAGTAGGTAGTCTTACGGAACGAACCAGTTGTTTTTTAACGAGTCATTCACCTCTTTTAGAGGTCATTCTCCCTAGGTTTTGGGAAATCGAACATTTGCCTAAAAAACAAATCTTATCAAAGGAAGAAAAACAAGCAGAATCAATTTTTACTGCTAGTGTATTACGGCAACCGAGCGGTAGATTCATGGTAGATCTTCCGTTTAAAGATAAAATAAACCCTGACCTAGGAAATACTTATCCGCAAGCTTATCGTAGATTTTTACTTCTAGAAAATAGATTAGTCAAAAATCCTGATCTGTACACTGCCTATTCAAGTTTCATGCAAGACTATATCGATTCTAATCATATGAGTTTAGTTTTATCTAGTCAACCAAAGGTCGACGTATCGTGTTTTTTAGCACATCATTGCGTACTAAAGCCGGAAAGCTTAAGTACAAAATTAAGGGTAGTCTGGGATTGTTCGGCAGTCACCCCAAAAAATATTAGTCTCAATGACACGTTGTTATCTGGACCGAAACTTCAAAAGGATATTGCTTCTTTACTCCTTACGTTTCGTCTTAATCCTATTGCCTACATTGCTGACATCAAACAGATGTTCCGTCAAGTCCTTATCAATCCTTATCACCGTCCTTATCAAAGGATATTTTGGAGGTTTTCTCCACATGACCCACTTTCAGTGTGGGAACTTTCTACTGTCACTTTTGGCATGACATGCTCACCTTTTAGGCCATAGGAACGTTTTCCTATGGCAAGTACTGTTCTTAAAACGTCAATCTATATCGACGATATCTTGGGAACTAGCCCTTCGCTTTCTGAAGCTCTCTCCCTTCAAACAGAACACAATGATTTGTTGAAGTCGGGAGGATTTGAACTTAAAAAATGGGCAAGCAATTGTCCTAAGTTATTGGCAACATTGCCAGAGTCCGATCGTCAAATGCCTCTCTCTTTCGACAAGGAGGAACCCCACTTTATCAAAGTTTTAGGACTTCAATGGCATCCAAAAAACGACATTTTTTCTTATCAATGCCGAATGAAGGACAGACCCCCAACCAAACGTGTTAATTTATCTATCATAGGAACAATCTTCGATCCCTTAGGTTTTCTTTGTCCCTTGTTGCTACAGGCAAAATTTATTTTGCAACAGTTGTGGATATCAAAAATAGGCTGGGACGAAGAACCAGATTCTTCTATCATCGACTCTTGGAACAAACTTCGTTCTGAATTCCCGCTTCTTTCCAATTTTCAATTACCCCGACAAATCAAACTGTCAAAAACCAATACCTGTCAAATCATCGGCTTCTGTGACGCTTCAATTCGAGGCTACGCAGGCGTCGTATATTTTCTTGTAGAAGAGGAAAACAATATATCTGTTTCTCTCATATCTGCAAAATCTAGGGTCGCGCCTATATAGTCACAAACTTTGGCTAGGCTAGAACTCCTAGGCGCATTTCTTTTAAGCGAATTAATTGACTTCGTTTTATCTAGCTATGAAGGAAAAATAACTTTTACAAATATCGTTACTTTCTGCGATTCGCAAGTCGTATTGCTCTGGCTTTCATCCCCTCCTAATCGCTGGCAAACCTTTGTTGGAAATCGAGTCAGTAGAATCCAAGAAATCATTCCCTCAAACTCGTGGCGCTACATTCCTTCTGCTTTGAATGCAGCCGATATTGCGTCACGAGGGGCCACCCCTTCACAGCTCATGTCAAATGACAACGAATGGCCCGATTTTCATAAATCAAAAATGCCGATTGATTTCGGAGATATTAATCTGGAGGAAAAGCCAAAAGTCTGTTGCAATGCGATAATTGATGTCAACTTCTTAGATCAGCTTCTTATCAAATATTCATCTATATCAAAAATTCAACGTATCATTTGTTATGTCCTTCGAATAGTTAACCTTTTTCAAAACCATTCCTATCAAAAACCCACTAAGCCGCCGGACCAAAAAGTTATTTTTGAGAATATTGTTTTTCCTACCACCGGTGAGATGCAAAGTGCGTTATACCTTCTTATCAAACGCGTTCAAGGTTCTTGTTTTTCTGAGCTTTTTTCCGCGTTATCTAAGGATAAACCAATACCGAAACCTTTGCGAAAACTTTCACCTTTTCTTGATGAGAATAATATCATTAGAGTCGGTGGCAGATTACAAAAATCTGACCTTTTGTCTTATTCTGCAAAACACCCCGTCTTACTTTCGAGTGACCATCGTTTAACTACTCTTCTTATCGAGTACGCTCATCGACAATATCTTCATCCTGGGTTTAAAACATTACATAATCTGCTTTTACAGCAATTTTGGATATTATCTGCCAGACGGGCAATTCAAAGAACCATATCCAAGTGCTTGCAATGTTTTAGAATCAACCCTAAACCCTATAGACCGCCCATAATGAGTTCACTTCCCGCTCATCGAATCAATCAACTTAAACCTTTTTGGAGTGTAGCTATCGACTTTTGTGGACCTTTCTTTGTGATTCCTCATCGTTACCGTGGTTGTAAAGCTTTCAAATCGTATGTCTGTGTGTTTGTCTGTACGGCCACACATTGCGTGCATTTGGAATTAACCATGGAACTGTCCACCGAAGGGTTCGTAGGTGCATTCCATCGATTCATTTCCAGACGCGGAAGCGTGACGCAATGCTGGTCAGATCAAGGCAGTAATTTTATAGGATTTCGTAACCAACTACTGGATTACGCAAGAAGTGCTGCCACCAGACTTTCTATTCGTTGGCATCTGGGACCTCCTCTCAGTCCACATTTCAATGGCCTGGCAGAAACTGGCGTCAAAAGTTTTAAAACTCACTTTGTACGAGTTGTCGGCGACCAGAAGTTGTCTATCATGGAGATGTCCACCCTTACCTGTCGCATAGAAGCCGTACTTAATAGTCGCCCTTTATCTCTTGCCTCTTCAGACCCACACGATCTTCAACCTCTTACCCCTGGGCATTTTTTGACACTTGAACCCCTTAATTCAGAAATTCCGGAGTCAGATTTGTCCGAGGTTCCCCTAAATCGGCTCTCGAGATGGCAACTAATCCAAAAACTACATAATGATTTTTGGAAATGGTATTCTATAGAGTATTTGCATACGCTACAACAGCGACACAAGTGGGCTGATTCGTCCCCAAATATCAAATTAAATGATTTGGTTATCATAACAAGTGATCACATTCAATCGCCTTTGAAATGGCCGGTCGGTCGGGTCATCGAACTGCATCCCGGCGGGGACGGTCAGGTGCGTGTTGCGACGGTACAAACGGTTACCGGTGTTTATAAGCGGCCAGTTGTAAAACGGTGCCTCTTGCTAAATTAAAAGTAATTTTAATTTTCTACCTTTTACCGGGTATTACAATAGGTTTTTTTATTTTTAATTTTTTTTGAATTTTTTGTTTGTTTGTTTTGCCTTTTTTCGGGATTTCGTTATCTCTAAATAAACTTACGATACTTATCTGTTTTCAGTCATTTATATTTATCGGTCGATTCTTTTTCTTATATCTGTCCGGTTGAGATTCTTAAATTGTGTGTTTTGGAGGGCAGTTATGTTAGCTCCCGCTAAATTTCGCGGTTGTTTATATATTTCTAAAACCATACAATTGTATGAAGGGCAAAGCGCATTTCGCGTAATTGGACATGCGCATCAACAACCAGTGAGATCCTTGTCAATCGCCTAGAGAAAATGGCGTGTTAATTTCGTTCTCCAACTATTTCAAATATCTACACCTGAAAGTGCTCGATTTTTGTGTACTGAAGCATAGCACTAGAAACTTCAACCCTTCAGCTACGTGGTGACATCATTAGATCCAATCAGGGGCCCCTTGGAAGTGGAGAATTTGGATGCAAAACTGGTGAATGCCTTTGATTCTGATTACCGTTGTGTGACACCAATATTTTACCTATTTTGATTATTTCGTAATTCATATCAATATATTTATGTTTGCTCGCGCTTTCATTAATTAATTTATACAGTCCATTGCATTTATCGTTTTGCTATCCGCGAGCTATCATGTCCTTTCCAGCGACGTATAACTTTCCAGAATTTAGTTTACTCCTAACGCTGCAGTGCCGTCCATAAATAGGGGTGATTTACAGAAATCTTCTTTTTATTCATAAGTTCTCAATCAATTTTCTTTAAAACAAAGTACTTTGTGCAAAAACGGTTTATGCTAAGTAATAGGCAATAATTTTCTTTTCAACAATGTACAACTTAGTTAAGTAAAGTTAATTTGTTAAATAAAAACTTATAATTAAACTAGGTTTTTGAAGAATTCTGTAAATAAACTCCATTTAAGGAAGTTACTGTATCGTTTGCTGTAAGTTTAACCTACTATATTATACAGCGTTGGAAAGAAAATTTTATTCTCTTGATAATATTTAAAAAAAAATCCTAAAAATTGCAAAGAACATTTAATAAAATTGATTTTTTTAAAGATTTCCAGTTTTAGGACGCCACGAGCTTGACCCACAATACATACCGCATTGAATATTATATGGTTTTTAATTGGAAATTTTATTTCCTACAAAAAAGAAAACTACACTTTTTTTCAAAAAGGCTTTTTTGGCTGCGTATCTTTGCAAGGGCAGTACTCACGTAGCTTGGAGATATCTCGTTTGATAGGTCTTTTAATGAAGTTTGATATTCCTTTCCACATACTTTCAAAAAAAAAAATCAGTACTTTTTAAGTAAAAGGCTAATTTTAAAAAGTAGTGAAAAATCCAAGATGGCGCCGCCATTTTGACACTGTTCCTTAGTGGAGAGGGATCGGGAATTTTACCATATTTAATGGGAACGCAATAGCTATCGTTTGCGCGTAGTCTTGATTTAATGTTTTTGAAAACTGTTTATTTTTTAATTTTTTTATCCATCCCATTTCCAAGTATGTAAGGGCGCAATTCAAAAAATCATATCTTTTATAATACAAGGTCAAATGTAACGGATGAAGCATCAGTTTACTTAGAAAACTTCGTTCTTATAGAAAAGAAATATACCAAAATGGTTTGGCACTCATATTTGTTTTAATCCGCGATCAAACTCTGATTTTGTTAAAATTTACAAACTACCCCCCAAATTTGGCGCACCGTAAAGCAAAAACTATTGGTCGGAGCGAAGAAATGCATAAAATTAAAGTTGTGCACAACTTTAGTCTTTACATATTTTATTTGAACCATCCTCCAGGTGCCGCGATGCAGAGTTTTCATCCCCCCCCTCGAGCGGCAACCCGTCGGGGTCGCAAACTTAGATGTATGTACTATCATATTTTGTACCAAACGCTTGGCCTATGTTTAAGCCGCCATATCTAGCCCAGTATCAGTTTTTGTTTGGAACTAATAGCCGTTTCTTATAAAGCTTGACATCCTTCTTCAATCTGTATATAGTTTTTTAGTGACTTTCATGACTTAAAAACGTGAAATTTTTGTACCCAGGGGTAGGTATAGCCCAATTTAGTGGTTTTTTAAGTGTAACTCGAGAACAGCGTTAAAATTGATATATTTTTTATATTTTATATTTTTTTTGTAAAACCAGTAGTTTTCTTTATAAAATCAAAAAACCTAAAAAACAGTGTATTTGAGGAAATTACATAATTTACAGTATAGAGAAAACATAAAAACAAAGTATTGATGATGGGTTGGAAAGGCCATTATAGTAGAAGCTAATCGTAATTTGTTTCAGTAAAATCGATGTAATAATAAAAAAGTTACATTTGATTCAAACTCCTTTTTGTCATCTTTAAACACAGATGGCGGGTTGTTTATGCAGGAGCTTCGCCGGTATCTCCATTATTTTTGAGACATAGTCTTATGACGAATTGACTAAAATATATGAAAATCGGTTTGCAATTCAAACCCAATTTCCTACTGGGCTCTTATACTACTACAAAACTGTTAAATTATAAAAAAAATTTGGTAGATTACATTTAATATTAATTGGTTCCACTGTGCGACGGCCACGGCGACTGATCACCACTTTCAGCGGGTGCTGCGAAATCCATCCCGGCGCCGTTGCAGGCTAAAACTTTTTAGTCGACTAGAACGGACGGGAGTCAAAATGACAAAAATCGGGCCCCTGGTGTAAGAATTGGGGTTAAAATACGCTCTGTAAATCAGATGATTTATGTTCTGGGTGATGATGCGACGATGCCATAAGGTACCAATCGGTGTGGCAGGCTTTTCTATAAACGGAATGGCCCAGCGTTAGGTTTGGTTTACGATTAATAAGAATGTCTAGGAATGGAAGAGTATTGTTATTTTCGAAGTCGATGGTTAAATGTATCGAGTTGATATGATTGAGATACTCTCTCGGGATTCGTGGCCATGAGGCGAGATAGCAAATGTGTCGTCGACATATCGATTACACAATTTAGGATTTAGATAAAAAAAAGCCCGTTGAAGCTTTTTCGAGTTGAAATATTACGGCACAATGTTTTTGAGGCAAAAGGTTAACCATAAAAATAAAAAAATTTTAAACTGCAGATAAAATGTTTTTAAGCAATATGTTTCAAAATTTACCTTACCTTGGTCTTTGAGAACTTATTAAGTTCAAGAGGCACTTTTAGCTTATCTTTGATGTATCTACTTATAGCGTTAACAAAAACGGGAAAGTTTTGAAGTATAGGTTTGGTCACGGATCACCTAATTAAAGGAGATCCGTGGTTTTGTAGCCAAGTGTTATATGTACAAATCGGCGGCAAAGTCGCGTCGGAAAAGGGGACCAAAAGCGTTTTCCCAGTTTATTAAAAAAAAAAAATTGGGTCAGGGAATCTTTTTTATGTTCTATTTTAAAAATCTTACGACAATACATTAGTAGAAGTGGACTGGACTGGACGGTTTTATGCGTCTATAAGACATCTAGGCGCGACCAATTGATCCCGAGGCAAACTTGGCGCAGGGACGACTGGCCGCAGGGTCAACTTGGCGCGACAATATTCTATATATATTTAGGGGATTGCAGGTTTTGAAGACAGGTATCATAAGATACATTTACCTAATAATATAAGTCCAATAAATCACTGATAGATAGTTTTGAAATGTGATTTGCCATGTACATGCGAATCTGTTATTCCGCTAGGCTGTTAATCATCACTTACCCTACGGCCGTTGTGGGAAGCGCCTTTAAACATCTACACAAATTTTTGTTATAGATTAAAAGCCATTTATAAGACCTAGTCGTTCTGGTCAAGGTAGCTTTATTTCTGTTGAAAATAAAAATTTAAACTAATTTGTAAAAGCCACGTTACTCTAGTTGCTGTTGTTTTTAAGATATAGATAATAATATGTATATACAATTTCCTTCTTTTCAAAAATTGTGACTGGCAAATTTTGAAGCTATGACCAGTTTTGTTGAATATGAAATTCAGAATTTAAATTTGAAAACCGCATTTCGTTAGCTTTTATTATGACAAATATTGTTGAAAAATGCAACTTGAACTATGATTTTTAAAATATTTGAGGATCTCTACTACCCCCTTGCAGCTAGGGTCACTGCATCCGGGAAGCCTCGACAGGCCTTCAAGAAGCACACCAACACCAAAATTTAATGGCGCTATCCACGGGTACCGCGAAATTTTTGTGCTAAATTTGGGTAAATCAGTTTATCGGTTTTTGAGTTATCTTGTTCCCGACAGACAGAGAGACAGACACGATCATAAAATTTGGTAGCTAGGGCCTTTTTGGAACCAAATGTCTTATTTTGAGTTTTATTAAAAAAAGCTTTTTTGACGATCCCAATAGCCTTCCTAAAATTAAGTAGTAAGACCAAATATATCGGTTGATGCAAAAGAAAGGGAAGAACCAAATAATTCAAGAACTAAAAAAAACGTACATTTTGGTTAAAATCGTATTTCTAAAATATTTATAAAATGTTAAAATAAATGTTGGGTAATACAAGGAAAAAAAACAACAAAATTCGGGTCGCCATTTATTACGAATGCCTCGCCGACAAAAAACTATTTTTTCCTAATTCTGTTGAAACTAACTGCCCGAGTATATTTGTGTTAAAAATTAAATTTTTAATTAATATTAGACTACGTTATTCTCTTGCTGCTATCGTTTTTGAGATATACCTATACAATTTTCTTTTTCAAAAACTGTGGTAAACTTTGACGCTGATGAATTTTGGTAAAAAAGTAATTCTAAATTTAAATTTAAAAACCGCATTTCGCTAGCTGCTGTGGTTCGAGGGATATAATGTTTGAAAAATTGTGCGTCCGACGAACTTTGACGTTATTAAAAATATTGTTGAAAATAAAATCCTTAATCTAACTTCGTTTTGCTAGCTGCTGTGGTTCTCAATTTATGATTTTTGTAAATATTTGAACATCCTCTTTGCATCCCTCACCCTCACCAAAATTTAATTGCCTTATCCATGCCGCAAAATTTGTGTGCCAAATTTGGTTAACATCGGTTCATTGGTTTTGGAGTTATCATGTCCCAGACAGAGAGACCGACGAACCGACAGACAGACACCATCAGAAACTTTTTTTGAGTGAAAAAGAAATTGACGATTCCAATATTCCATACGTATAGTATGGATGGCTAAAAACATGGATCCCACCGAACACCTTAGTTTTTTTACCAAACAGATAAGTACTAATAAGTGCTTCCTCTAAAGCTAAAACATTTTAAAAATATCGTAAAGATAATTTGTCTAAGTATACTAAGCAATGGCCGATCACTATATGGTTCAAAACCAATTTGTCACATTTTTGTCGGCAAAAATTTTTGCTTGCAAAAAATGCTATCAGACAAAATATTTTTCCTGTTTCTAAAAAAAAAATGCTTTTACAAAACAGCTTTATGCAAAATTTATCTTTAAAATAAATGGGTTAACAAAAAAATTGGCCCCCTTTCCCAATTTAGGAACGCAACGCTGCCGCTACAAATCAGTGACGGGACGTCGACACAAAACAGGCCTAACGCCTTACGTCTTGAATGGGTTTTAAGCAAGTCGTCAAGACTAAACGTGCGAGCGGTGGCGGGTGAGTACCCGCCGGCCCCACTCGACGCGTGTGGACTGGTCAGGCTCAGAATGGACGGCTTGCGGATACCCAGGCGGCCGAAGAGTGACCTTGAAGCTGTGCTGTTCGGTCCCGACGTCGGAGTCGCTGCCGATACGGCTTCCTTGCTGCCTGCTGATGCCGCCGCCGATGCTGCGGCTAGCTGTTCTCGAACTGATGTTGAGCGTAGCGAGTGAACTGTAAAAATAAGGCATCGATAAGTTTTTAAGATTAAATTCCTTTAAACTGTATGAATAATAATGGAACTTCTTTGGTATAGTCCTGTCATTTCAAAAAGCCACAAAAAATTGGCACGCGCCACCTTAATCATAAGAACCATTTTGTGGTTTCCAGGAGTCTGTGCAAAAATTGAAAATTTATTTTCAAATTTTGGGAAGAATATCTGTGTTTTAAGCACGGCTAGGTATACTTTATTCTTTAAATTTAACGTTTCGAAAGTACCTTATTCCATTCTATAAGTACCTATAGTTGATATTGTATTAAAGTGACACCGCGTCATCAAAACCTTGATGGGCGGGAAGGGACTAGAGGGGTACATACAGTGGCACGCACTTCCTTTAAAATGAGGCACTGCACTAATTAGTCATTAGCTTACTATTTTACTTGTTTTTTATTGATGTCTTCTTCTAAACGATTTCATTAGAAAGGAACATAGATAGTCTTATCTGGTTGTTACAAACATATTGATTTAGCCGGGCTTTGACGTTTTCTGACGTTTTCTATTCGTTGTTGTTTTGATTGTTTATGTCAAATAAATTACGACGGAGCCAAAGATTATAGATTGACGGAGCTTTTTACAAAACAAATTACCGTTTTTGCAACTAAATCAATATTTGCGCGCATTTGAATATAATTTTGGATCCTCTTTTATGTTTCGGATCTTTATTTATTTAAAAGGTCTAAATAGATAGTTTTTCGCCGTGCCAAATTTAGGCCCGATAACTTCACCGACAACGATAACTTTAACCATATGTGACAGTTCGAAATAGCATTTTTGGTACCGGTTTTAGTCGACGCCGACGGTGCGGTGATTTAGTAGGGCAGATTTTTCATATTCTCGTGCGATCTTTGAGGTGGCAAAACGCCCTTTTAACTGAAGATCTAGGGGCTTAAGGTAAGTTTAAAAAGTAGTTTCTTTTTCTCCAAACCCGCGCAGGGAGGTGGGGGGGGGCGCCATCTTTAATTTTATCGGCATTAGTTTAGATTACATTTTTTTTTCTAAAATTTCTTAACCAATTTAGAAAGAAAAGGTATCGATCGTTATTAGGCAAATGCCTTGTGTTATTAAATAAAAAAAAACTGTCCATCAGGCGCAAACAGCCGATGAGCAAATAATTTACAAATTTCTTGTAATCATTTTTTTATTTTTTTTTATTTTGCAAAATTTTTATTTGAGGCCACTTAATATCTTGACTGGGTAAGGTATGCATCTATGATATACCTTTATGTAATGGCCCATTTATTGTACTTTTGACCGTGTATTCAGCTCGTTGCTATTTTTAAATTAATATTTTTTATCATCATAATTTTTAAAATTTGGCATGCACGGGATTCAAAAAACATTTATTTGTTATCTAGCAAAATGCATCACAGAATTACCAACTTATGTATTGCCAATTACTTTCGAATGAAAAATAGAAATAATTAAATTTGGATAAAAAAACGACTGTTTTAAAAACTCGCCTTTTTAACCTGAATTTTTTGTGGTGATTTTAGTTAAACTAGGGTTTTTAGGCTTTTAAACTGTGTATCTCAGACATGTGAGTTCTGTGAAGAAATTTTGAGATAAAGAGGCATATTCCCAGGCATAAACATTTTCGTTCGGTTTTCATCGACGGTATATGATTATATTATAATATTTATTTATATAATGTCCTACCATAATTCTCATTTTTATGCTAGGCGTTATTCTCGATTAAAAAGCTATCAACTGGTGAAAAACATTTTTTAGTCCTATGACCTCGAAGCATTTCAAAAGCCTCTGAACATAAAAATAGAAATAATTAATTTTTGATAAAAAAAACTACTATTTTAAAAACACGCATTTTAACCTGAATTTTTTGTGGTGATTTTGGTTTCCTGTACCACACGTTAATCTATGGTTCATAGGCTTTTAAACTGTGTATCTCAGATATGTGGGTTTTGTAAAGAAATTTTAAGATAAAGAGGCATATTCCCATGCATAAACATTTTCGTTCGGTTTTCATCGACGGTATATTATTATATTATAATATTTATTTATATAATGTTCTACCACAATTCTAATATTTATGCTAGGCGTTATTCTCAAATCAAATGGCTAGTTACAAGCTTAATTTATTTTGACCTTAATGACCTTTAAGCACGTCAAATGTAAAAAAAATATTGATAATGATACAGTGTCCCATTTAAAACTTTCCACCCGGGATTTATCGAAAATTGCTGAAAATTTTAAAAAATGCCGAGACACGTCGATTTGTTTGCGAGGGGGACACTTTTAAAACCCTTACAAGCTCATTATATGCCAAACGTAGAGCTTCCTCTTAAGTGTAGATCTGGCGGCTTAAGCTACGTTTAAAAACAGATTTTTTTTCCTCAAACCCGCGTAGCGTGGTGAGAGAGCGCCATGTTGGATTTTATCGATATGAGTTTAAATTATATTTAATTTCTTAAAAATGTATATAACAATTTTAAAAAAGAAGGTGTTGTTTTTAAGCGAATGCTTCGTGTTTAGTTACAACAAAAATTTAATCATCAAGCTTAACCAGCTGATTAGTAAAAAATTTACAAAGTTATGATATTTTTTTATATAGCAAATTTTTGTTTGGGGCCACCTAAAATCTTTACGAGAAAGATATGCGTTTAAGATATACTTCTTTGTAATGACACATTTATTGTGCTTTTGATAGTGTATTTAGCTTTGGTTAATAGCTCCTTGTTATTTTTTAAATTATTAATTTTTATCTTGTAAACATATAATTTTTCAAATTTTGCATAAACCGGGTTGTAATAACGTTTAATATTTTTCTGGCAAAATGCATCACAATGTTACCAACATATGTATTTCCAATTATTTTCCAAATGTGTAACTATCAATTCGTATAAAACATTTTTTACGCCGATGACCTTGAAACATTTTAAAAGCCTCTAAGCATAAAAAATAGAAATAACTAATTTTTTGTCAAAACACGACTGTCTTAAATACTTACCTTTTTAACTTTAATTTTTTGTGGTGATTTCGGTTTTCTATACCACACGTTAATCTATGATTCTTATGCTTTTAAACTGGGTATCTCATATATTTGAGTTTTGTGAAGAAATTTTGAGATAATGAGGTTTATTCCTACGCAACGGGGATTTTACGAAATTAGTTTAAATTACATTTAATTTTTTTTAATTTATGCACCAATTTTAAAAAAGAAGGTGTCGTTTTTAAGCGAATGCCTTCTAATATTAAAAGAAAAAAATAGTTATCAGGCGCAACCAGCAGATGAGTAAATAATTTACAAATTTGATATTTTTTTTTTTGAATATTTTTGTTTGGGGCCACCTAAAATCTTTATTACGTAACCTATGGCGTTTAAGATATACCTCTTGTAATAGCACGTTTATTGTGCTTTTGACTGTGTGTTCAGCTTAGCTTAATTGCTCGTTGGCATTTCTTAAATCAGTATTTTTTATCTTGGGAACACATAATTTTTCAAATTTTAGATAAACCGTGTTCTAGTAACATTTAATTTTTTTCTGGCAAAATGCATTATAATGTTACCAACTTATATATTACCAATTATTTTCCAAATGTGTAGCTATCAATTGGTATGAAACATTTTTTACTCCTATGACCTTGAAACATTTTAAATGCCTCTAAACCTAAAAAATGGAAATAATAAATTTTTGATCAAGACACTACTATTTTAAATACTCGCCTTTTTAACTAGTTTCCTATACCACACGTTAATCTATAATTTTTAGGCTTTTAAACTGTGTATCTCATTATATTTGAGTTCTGTGATGAAATTTTAAGATAATTAGGCATATTCCAACGCAGCGTGGATTTTATCGACATTAGTTTAAATTTTATTTAATTTTTTTAAATTTATACACCTATTTTAAAAATGAAGGTGTTGTTTTTAAGCGAATGCCTTCTGTTAATAAACGAAAAAAAAAAATAGCTATCAGGCGCAACCAGCCGATGAGTAAATAATTTACAAATTTGTAATATTAAGGTAAAACTAGCCAAATCTCACAACTATTATTTATCTCGAAATACAAGATATACTTATAAGAACTATATATGTATGAAATTTTTTTTAAGCTCAAGTCTCGGAGATTTATACAGTATTTAAATCTAAAATAAAGTCAATAATTTTTTTACCAATAAGGGACGGTCCTTAAATTACGTAACGCTCTGTGTTTTTTTCTTGAAAATGCGTTACAGGGGGGAGGGGGGGGTCAAAAATTCTGAAGTTTTGCGATACGTTATTTAAGGACGTTCCCTAAACATGGTATATTTTTCTGTTTTTTAGATTTAAAGTGTTTTGAAATACTACTTAAAGGTCATTGAGGTAAGGTTCCTTAATTAAGAATAAAGCCTAGCACATTAGACTCTTTGTTCAAAACTCGTAGACAACGATTGAGTAGAAATAAAATTTTGGACTTCCATTGTCTTTATTTATTTTAAACACGACGTTTCGGTTTGTAAGTATCTCTAACCAGTTTTACACTTGAAAATGACTAGAGATACTTACTAACCGAAACGTCGTGTTTAGAATAACTAATTTTATAATATAAATATTAGAATTATGTTGGGACATTACGAATATATAAATAAATATTATAATATAATAATAAATCGTCGATAAAAACTCTACGAAAAGGTTTATGCGTTGAAATATGGCTCATTATCTCGAAATTTCTTCACAGAAGCATCGAAAATATAGTTATATATTCTATGACAAAACTCACATATATGAGAAACACAGTTTAAAAGCCTAAGATCCATGGATTAACGTGTGGTATAGAAAACCAAAATCACCAAAAAAAAATCAGGTTAAAAAGGCGTGTATTTAAAATAGAGGTTTATTGACTTTTTAAATGCCAAGGTCATAAGACTAAAAAATGTTTTTTTACCAATTGATAGCCACATATTTGAAAAGTAGTTGGTAATACAAAAGTTGGTAACTTTGTAATGCATTTTTCTAGAACAAAAAAAATGTTATTTGAACCCGGTTCATCCAAAATTTAAAAAATATTAATTTATAAAATACCAACGAGTTAATAGCTAAAGCTAAATACACAGTCAAAAGCACAATAAACGTGCCATTACAAAAAAGTTTATCTTAAACGCATAGGTTACGTCATAAAGATTTCAGGTGGCCCCATACAAAAATTTTGCAAAATAAAAACGAAATAAAAAAAATATTACAAATTTGTAAATTATTTACTCATTTTTGTTTATTAACGGAAGGCATTCGCTTAAAAACAACACTTTCTTTTTTAAAAGTGGTGTATAAATTTTAAAAAAATTAAATATTATTTAAACTAATAAAAATAAAAATAAAATCCACGTTGCGTAGGATTAGGCCTCAAGAGATACACAGTTTAAAATCCTAAGAATCATAGATTAACGTGTGGTATAGGAAACCAAAATCACCACAATAAATTCAAGTTAAAAAGGTGAGTATTTAAGATAGTCGTGTTTTGACCAAAAATGAATTATTTCTATTTTTTATGTTTAGAGGCTTTAAAAATGTTTCAAGGTCATCGGCGTAAAAAATTTTTTGTACCAATAATTGATAGCTACACATTTGGAAAATAATGGGAAATACATATGTTGGTAACATTGTAATGCATTTTGCCAGAAAAAAAAATGAAATGTTATTAGAACCCGGTTTAACCAAAATTTGAAAATTTATGTGTTCCCAAGATATAAAATAATAATTTAAAAAATAACAAGGAGTTATTAACCAAAGCTTAAGACATTGTCAAAAGCACAATAAATGTGTCATTACAAAGAAGTATATCCTAAACGCATATCTTATCTTGTAAAGATTTTAGGTGGCCCCAAACAAAAATTTGCAATATAAAAAAATATCAAAACTTTGTAAATTTTTTACTAATCAGCTTGTTAAGCTTGATTATTAAATTTTTGTTGTTACTAAACACAAAGCATTCGCTTAAAAACAACACCTTCTTTTTTAAAATTCTCTATCTATTTTTAAACGTAGCTTAAGCCGCCAGATCTACAGTTAAAAGGGAGCTCTACGTTTGGCATATAATAAGCTTGTAAGGGTTTTGAAATACCACTTTTATGGGAAAAGTAGTTAATATTTTTTGATAAAACTTCTGGCAATTAGTAAAGAAAAGAATGCTTTAGCGCGCATTTAAATTCTTATTAATAAAAATTAAACCTCAACCCTCAAAAAACGTCCCTAAATTTCCTAATTTTGAGTCATTTTTAATACATTATTTTCTCTAGAACCGTTCCACCTATCGCAATAAGGTTTTAAATGCGCGGTGCACTTAAGTCTCTTCTTAAAAGTCCAAAAAAGATTTTTTTAAAATTTGTAAAACTCTGCTCAAGAAAGTGGTATTTCAAAACCCTTACATGAGATTTTTGCCAACAATATTTAATATTTTTGTGCCCATATAACACCGCACCGCCTCCACAGATTTAGCGGCTTCAGTAAATTTTAATTATTTTATAGTTGCCATTTATTGTATAGAAATAAGTTTTGATACTTCAAAGAAATATTAAATTTTGTATTTAAAGCAGTTTCGCGATTTAATAGGTTCGTAATCAATTCAAACTTTGGCTTGAATTACGTTGAAGTAGACACGGACGGGCGAAAAAATATCAAAACACAAAATATCGAAAACACAAAATATCAAAACTACAAAATATCAAAACTACAAAATATCGAAACCACAAAATGTCGAAACGTCATTTTATCGAATTACGAAATATCAAATCACAAAATATCGTTGGATCCAAAACATCGAAATTACAAAATGTCAAAAACAAAAAGTATCGAAAATAAAAAACTTTTTTAGAGTTCTTTTCCGGGATTCTAGATCCTGTGAAAACAAAACGAATCGAGAACCAAACCGAAACCTTTTTTTTTAAATTATTTCCCTAAAAAATAGCTTTGGTTTTGTTTCACACCCTTTAGGATCCCGGGAAAGAAGTCAGGAAAGTTTTGTTTTGAAAAAATATGTTAGAAAAAAACTTCATAGTCGACCTATATGATTTGTGTTAAGTTTGGCAAGGCAGGACTAGAATTTTTTTTCTAAGAAATTTATTTCGATTTAATTGCCATTCGAAGATGTTTTTGAACAAATTTCCGTTTGAAGAAAATGGTTGCAAACAAATTTCCCTTTGAAGAAAATGTTTTCGAACAATTTTTCATTGGAAGAAAATGTTTCATGCTATTGCTTTCGAACAAATGATTTTCAAAAAACGTGTTTTCAAAGAAATTTCCACGACCCTTTAAATAACGACATTTAAATAGCAGTAGTGGTTGTTATAGACTGGCTTTTTAATAGAACGAATCGACCAGTGAATGACCACTTAGGTAAGGAGAAAGTCATTTTAAAATGTCAAAAAAAGTTTTAATTTTGAAAGAAAATTATAATGGTGGTTGGAAAATGTGTTTATTTTTTTATAACTCTCTTGTAAATAAATTAATATATCTAAGTTTAAAAGATTTAATCATTTATAGGGCAAATTGCACAAAAATTCAATAAATGACCAGTTGCTACCAGTGAATGACCAGTAAAAATAAATGGCCATATAATAGTATGTTATATAAGTGTGAAAACTAGATTAATATTGCACAAGCATTAAATTTATACATACCGAGTCGGTGAGGTGAGGTTTGTAATTACAGGGTGATTTTTTTAAACTGGAACAATCGGCATAACTTTTTTATTATTGAAAATAAAGGGCTATATTAAATTGACAATTTATTTGGTTTTTTATGACGTCTTTAACAGCCATAATATTTTTGTATATCCCTCACTATGTAGGGGAGAAGAGGGCATGATTATGATGTTAAGGATTAAAGCTTCCTAGAAAATACCCGAATCCGGTTTTGACTAAAAAACTTCGTTTAAATGTAAGATAGATGTTTTGGTTTACAAACGAATTTAAATCTTAAAAATGTACACAACAAAAAACGTAAAAAATGCATTTTTGTCATCTTGCCCCACGGGGTAAGTTGACGAGCCTATTGGGGCTAGATGACGACTAGGCGCATATGTCACAAATGTATGTTCCCATCTTTTTATATGAGGTGTACGCCTCATGCCCCGAATCCTCGCACCTTCCACATTTAATCAAGTCCGCTACTGGAGGTTCAATTCATGGTTCCTGGTACCATAAACAAAAATATTTTCGTTGTTTTTTTTTGTTTGTGATAGGTTTTGGTTAAAATCATTAAAAACTTTCTTTTTAACTTTTAAGACTTTGCCATGATTTTTCTTTTTATTTTCTTGGTCAAATTTTTTCCAAGTTTTATCCAATTTTCTCAAAAACTAAGCTTTTTGTGAAAGAAACTATTTTACACTTTATTGTAGAAAATTAAATTCCCTTTTTAAAAATGTATAAGTCAATGTAATCAGACTAATAGCAAACTCTCCAGCAGCGTCTGTTTCTTGTGAAAAAATTAAAAAACGACATGTTTGTCACAGGTTTCACCCGATTAGCTTGAAAGCCAAGCCCTCTTTTAAAAATCCTGTTATAAAGTCGATTATAGGCAATAAAATTTCCTTTAAAACGCTGTACCACAAAGCATGATTTATCTTTATATTAAAACTTCACAGGCGTCCGTAAATAAAATCAATTTTTACAAATCACCAAACAAATTAATTTTTTTACTGGTTTTATCCAATTTTCTTAAAAACTTAGCTCAACTAAAAAAAGTGTTCGATACTTTGTTGTAGAAAATAAAATTTCCTTTTTAACGATGCGTAAATCAGGAAAGTTTTAATGATGACAAACCCTCCAGTGACGTCGTAAATGGGGGTCATTTAAAAAATAAATAAATACAAACATTTTTGTTACAAGTTTTACCCGATTTTTCAAAAAACCAAGCCCTTTATCAAAAAATGTCTTTATACTTGATTGTAAAAAATATCCTTTTAAACGATGTATAACAAGGTAAGAAAAATTAAATTTTTAAAACTTTGGGGACGTCCGTAAATTAAATCAATCACTATGGCGCAGGATGTGGAGAAAAGGTGAGGAGGGATCACCTTTGCTGCTACAGCTTAGCTGAAGCTACGTACCTAGAATCTTTTTTCGGAGGGATTTTCATCTTTTTATTGTGGAGGAGGGATGTGAGGGAGGGTGGGAAGGTTCGAGGGGTGCGAAGACACTCAATGCAGATGGCGGCTATAGTGTGGTGTGCTTCATTTAGTAATTTTTAAAAAATTATTTTATTTACGGACGCCCCTGAAGTTTTAAAAATGAAATTACTCTTACCATTTAAAAGAAAATTTGATTTTCTACAATTGTGACACTGTAAATAGAACAATAACGTTGGGTGCCAATTTGTGACGTATAAAAATTTGACACTATAAAAGCACGTCGGGTGCCAATTTTGACATTTAAAAAAAACATTACTGTGTAATTAAACAAATATCTGGAAGCAACTTTTATACAGTGGAGAAAGGGGGGTTCAGAAATAAGAAAAATTTAAGCGCGCCACAGTGTTTTAATACCAATGTTTTACAATAAAGGATCCTAATTAAAAATACAGTTCAACTCAACCGTTGTAGCCAAACAATGAAACTCTACCTACTCCGAGGCTTCCAGAGTATTTGTGTAATTAAAAACCAAAAAAAAAATTGACTAATAAAAGATGCTGAATGAGTTAAAATGACACAAATAGAAAGCACTTTATGGATAGATAGACATCTATAAAAGGTCATAGTGTACCTACATCTGAGTCAGTAGTGTGAGACTCAGTTATATAAATGATTGTAAAAAAAAATACACTTCCAAAATCATTCCGCCATAGGGGAGATCTGGACCAAGTATCTGCTGTCATCATTCTACGTTGGGTAGAATGAGTCAGACAGCAACCCAGTCCGAGATCTACCCCATGAGGTAAAACAATGTTAAAGAAACCGCTAAAAAAATATAACCTCATCTCTCTTTTGTCTCTGCAAAGTTGGTCACTAGGCTGTACAAATAATACAAAAATTTAGTTCATCTTATAATTTATTCTATGTGTAAAACTGGAGGAAAATACTGGAAACATGAAATATGCAAAAAAAAATGAAACAAGTTCGGGCCAAAATAGCAAGGCACTTTAAATTTGGCAGGAAAAATTATCTTAACTAAGTGAAATGAAGGAAACAAATCAATGTAGTAAATACGCCGCAAAATTGTGGTTATGACGTCATACCGTTACCTTGCGTTTACAAGCAATGTTGAATTTATACCAAAAAAAAAATTATTATTTATAAAAAAAATAAATCTAAAGCTTGCTCCTACCTTGGTCCGGTTATTATTTTGTGGTTAAATAAAATGTTTTATTTTGTGAACCTGGATGTGTTTTCCCCAGGCATCTCTCAGTACTCCTGTGTCTCTGTCCCGTTCTGCCCGCGCCTCTCCTGCTGATTACCTAGCACTTGACGCTAGGGCAGCACATGGTCAAAAAATGTTGTTGGATCTTGCCCGAGCGTGAAACCCTGTGGAAAATTAAATTGTCGGTTTTGCACGAGGTCCCCCTACACCGAGTAACTTAAATCAAGAACCCCATGTCGACTCAATAAAATAAAGCAGATTTCAACAGATGAACTAAAATAACCCTAACATACCCTTCCCAGGGTTACAATGCTACAACCGGCTTCACACCAGCGTCCAGCACAACCGTCCCGTTGATGGATTGGACAGGGCTGTAGACAAAGGAGAAAAACAATATATAGTTTTTATCCAAAACGTGGTTTAAAAAAATTAAAATAAAAAAGACTCCAAAAATCCCCATATCTTTTGTAGAAAAATTACATTTCACGCGAACATAGTTACAATTTGGAAGGCAAATACTATCTTGAAGAATTCCCAAAAATAAAAAAAAATTGAACTTACCACTGCTTCTTTCCGTATGAATGGCGCAGGTCGCCTTGGATCCCTCACTCAGGATGTGTGCAAGCTGTGCTTGACAATTACACTTGGCTAACTCGGCTTGGTTAAGCAGCGGGATTAAAAAAAAGTTTACTGCCAGGGAGCAGCCTCACTCCCTGCAATGACCAAGAAGGCTTATGGTACAGTAAACTTAAGTAGTTATAGTGAGAACAACTATCAAATGTTGAATCTGTTTTATTGAGATAAATCCTCTCTTTTTATAGTAAAAAATTGTTATGGTTCGTGATAAATTACAAAATATAAAATACCATATAATGTGTTGTTTTATAAACTAAATAATTTATATAATTTAAATAGGTAAACTTGAGAAGGTTAGTTTATGTTATTAAAACCTAATTTCTCAAGATCACCTATGTTTAAATAATAAATTTAATTAAAAATGAAGATTTATGAAAATTGGTAAAAAAAGAAAATCTGTTTAATTTTGTAATTAAACAGGATGTGAGCCGTCACTAAAATTACGCCTAAACGACGGACTCACTCTTACAGTCTCTGGGACAGAACCTGCAACCACTGCAGTGCCAGTTTGGTTACTGGCGATCCCAGAGACTTGTTGTCGACCCAACACCAATTCTTTAGAAAAGAGAAATGACACTTTCTCAAGGAAAAAAAAGGAAGATGCCGGAAATAGTTCTTTAATTTGGTGGGGCACAGTACCAGCCAAATTTTCCCGGTTAAATTCAAATAAGGATGCAAACCCATTTATAAAAAACACTCTCACCAAAAAATCCACCAGCACTGACTTTGCAAGCCTGAAAAAAACTACACCGTTTTCAAACCAGCCAATGACGACGTACACTAGTACTTCGGTATAGGTCTATAGGGGCCAGCATCAATCAAGGAAATATCGAAAATGCGTCCTCTGCGCATTGAGGTGTTGTCAGATCTATTTCTACGGATGGCCATTTTTATAAACGAGGATTTCGAGACGCCATGCATAGACCGAAACAAATGTCAACCGGACCCCTGCCAACATAGCAAGTAGGAGAAACATAACCAGTTAGACTATAAGAAGTTTAGTATTGAAACCATCAACTGTAAAATCAATTGCTGGGGATCAGAGCATGCATCAAACAAGGGGAATTTTCGAACACTCAACCAATTCCCATATGAGTAAAGCCATAGTAAGTGTAGAATTTAGTTGTATTTTAGTTATAGTTTTAGTCAGAAGTTTCCTTTGCTCTTTATATATGTTTTCCCTAAGATTTATTTATTTTGACGCCATTTTTGTAAAACATTTTTACATTAATAAAGTTGTTTCTGAACTTGAACCTAAAAATACACATTAAACTACTGCTTAAACCCGGCAGAAGAGTGTTCAGATGTTAAGCTTGCTCACCACTAGCTAACCCTACATAACCCTTCAATCCGACTAACTGAGTTAGATATTAACTTTATTTAACTATGATTATATATTAATTTATATAATATCAAAATACGATTTTGTTTCTTTTTTTAGTCCTGGTTTTTATCCCTCGTTTATCCCCAATTCACAAAAGTGCGTAACTTGTATTTATTTTATCTTCTCCTTATCACAGTAATAAAGATATCAAAGTAGGCGGAGCCTCGGTTGTTCCTGGTCAAACCGTGGACCTAAATATATTTTTGTGCTACAAAACTAGCTAATCCGTGAAGAAGAAGAGGTTCGGAAGAGAAATCACTGTCATAGTATCCTAGAAAATATAAATATTCGAACGTCCAAAATAGATGTGTATTCTGTTACGCTGTTACATAAACCATTTGTGATGTAGCAACGTCGCCATTCCCCAGAATTATACCGGGTAGATTGAATTAGAATGCTTTTCTCATTTCGTCTATTTATTGAACGTAAGCGGTCGCTAATACAGCTGATTATTTAATTCAGAACGTAAATGGACAAAATTCCCAATTTCAAAGATGTTTTTATGTGATTTTTTCCGAACCTGTGATGTCAGATTCCAATTACGAAGTGCGCATTGCCTACAACAATATGATGGAATGCCTGCTATATAAGGTAACTTTCTGGACAATATATAACCTCAAAACCCAGCTCTATAAAATACCCTTAATGTCTGTATAGAAAACGAATCGAATAGTTTTGGTTATTTACAGCAATAAAACAAATATACGTTTGCCTTAAACGTAAAAATGACACGTTACATAATCCCCCCCCCCAACTCCAAGACGATTAACCTAAAAGGTTAATCGGAGAGGTCCGCTGCCGACTTAAGGTCTTTGGCATGCCAAATCCCTGGTAGTACTTTACCCGATGGTTCCTGAAGCTCAAATATCCATGGAGAAATTTTATTCCTAATCACATAAGGACCAACGAATTTCGGTGCTAACTTCTTCGAGAAAAACTTCGCAGCATGGGACAACACATAATTCTTCTTCCAAACACGCTGACCCACAACAAAGTTAGGTACCCTTGTACGCAAATTATACTGAACTACGTTTTTCTCTCCTGCCACCTCTAACCTTCTCTTAACATCAGCATAGAGCTCCCGGAAACCTTCGTTCTTACTTTCAGCTGCAGATTGTACACCATTCTCTTCAGATAACAAAACTGGGTTGGAGTAATCTTTTCCTGACAAACACATATCCCTACCGAAATTAACAAAAAAAGGAGACATCCTGGTTGTCTCATGGGTTGCAGTACGAATCGCGCAGGCAAGTTTATGAATTTGTTCGTCCCACTTCCTGTGGTTGTCTTTCACATAATAATATAACATGGTTTTTAACGTACGATTCGTCCTTTCTGTTGGATTCGCTCTGGGGTGATAATACGGATTATACTTAATTTTCACCTGATAACTCTCAGCGAAACGTTTAAACTCATCACAAAGTAGCAAACGGGGTAATCCAAAGACCATAAATACTTGCTCCTCAAGATGCTTGACAACAGCTTGAATAGGGGCTGTTCGCATTGAAAAAACTAAGGAAAACTTACTTAAATAGTCCGTAACGACGAGAATCCAGCAATTACCCTTTGTCGAACGAGGTAGAGGTGCACATAAATTCGTCGAAATAATTGCCCAAGGACGAGTTCTTTTGGGTGAGATATCATCTGATCAGATACACCTTGTGTATCACCTTTATGAGCTGCACAGACCTAACATTTCTTTACAAAATTTACCACGTCCTGACGCATTTTTGGCCAGTAATATTTTTCTACCAGTTTGTGGAAGCTTTTATACACACCCATATGTCCTGCGGTAGGAGGATCGTGAGCTTCTCCAATAATTCTACGCCTATGATCTTTGGGGACTACCTATTTCCAATATTCGTTAGATGGTGAAAGTTGAGGGTATTCTTGTTTGACATATTTATACAACTTCTTATCAGTGTATCTCCAATTCATACATTTTAACGGTGATTCTACGACCCTCTTTACCATCTTTTGGTACCATCGATCTTTAATTGCTGTTGAAGCGTCTCTGGGCTGCGAAATTGTATCAATCATAGGTACTGCGCGAGACAACATGTCCGGGACAACTAAATCTTTCCCTTTTCGATGGATTACTTCAAAGTCATATTGCTGTAGTTTTACAGACCAACGAGCAAGTCTTCCACTGGGCTCTTTCAAGCTGTGAAGCCATTTTAAGCTAAAATGATCTTTTATGACCTTAGTAGTATAGTAGTGTTGGTTCTAATTAAATTGGTAACATGCCATCCACTTCTCCGACGTGGATGGCCTGTTGCTGAAGAAGTGAAAATAGTTTGACCTTGGGACTAAAAGAAGTGTGTAAGAAGTTGTGAGCAATGACGCAACAACCAGAGGCTGTTGAAAGGCCCTATTGGTCAATGAGTTAGGTGCCAATGCGAGAGTAGGTAAAATGGGGTGTTTTTTTTAGTAAGATAGCTACTTCAGTAGCTTAGCCTGGTCTAGGTAAGTCTTAATGTGAAAAAGGCCTTAGGTAATTGTTGGTTAAAAAATAAAATAATTTCTAAAAATATTTGTTAAAATTAATCGGGATGGTCAGTGTATCTATTATCATTGTTTATGCATTGTTTCTAACCTTAGTGACGCCACACACGTTCCTGTTTTATTTAATACAGCTGGTTACTTATGCTGTATAGGATGTCTCAAAGTAAATAATTCTAAAATAAAAAACTCAAAGTATGTTTTAATTATATATTTTATTTTTAAAAATGACTGCACGAGTATCTTATCGGATAACCTTAGTGACCCCACACATGTTCTTATTTTATCTAATTAGCAAAAATATGATGCAACTTTTATAATAATTTTGTACACCGGGAGATGTTTATAGTTTATAGTAAGCATTTTTGATGATTTTTTTTTCAAAATAAATTTTATATAAAATGAGTCAAAAAGAGGATAGGGTATCAAAGAAAAACAATAAGTGATTTATTAAATAAAATTTGGTAAGTATTTTTATTAAAATAAAATAGTGAAAGAAAAATATAAAACTTAGTCAAACTTGATGTTATAATTATATTTCTGTTGAAAAATTCTGCATGCCAATTTTCTTGTTTCTGGGTATTTGATTGCAGATTCCAATAAACAAAATTTGCATATCCGAAAGTTATTTGGTACTTGTGCACGACACAGGATACATGTCTTTTGGATCTGAAAAAAATAAGAAAATATACTTCAAATATTTTATTTTTAATTTATTTAATTTTAAACATATATTAACGAGGAGAAGGAGATATTTGCTCACAGCAAAATAGGTCTTGTTCACCTCTTACTGCGTAATATTTTTCTATGTTCTTATGATGTTCAATTGATTTCTTGCAAAAACAAAACATTTGCTTACAACTAGAACAAAGCCTAGTGCCAATATTGCAATGTGAATAGTTTTGACAGAAACAAACGTTTCTTTTACAGTAAACACATACATTTTTACTACTACTACTACTACTATCCATCTGGTCCAGAAACCCAAGTTGCTTGGTTGTCACACATTCTGCAGTCTTTTTCATGTGATTTTTCTTCTGCCATCCTTGTGGTGATGTTTTATTTGTAGCTTGATAAATTTCTAGGTTGTCTTTTTCTGTTTTTTGATGTGATGATTTCTTGTTCATTGTTGTGGTGGTATCTCGGTTAGACTGAAATAACAATTAAAAGGTAAGTATAATTTTTTACAGATTTTTTTTATTTATCTTTTTTTTTTCTTCTAGGTGTTAATTTTTTAGGTTGTTTACTTACTTAGTTTAATGAGTTCCTAGACACACATAGTGTCCGATGTTTGAACAAGTTGAGAGGATTCTGTAGTAGTGGTTTAAATTTAAGATTTATTTAAGTTATTGGATAGCCCCATGGTGCTGTGTTGGTGGAGTGGGGTAATAGTTGACGTTTATCGTCAAAAAGGACTTAAAGCAATCTTTTTTTGTTTGATTGTGTACACTTCATGTTTGTGAGATCGGATCATGGTTTGAGAGATCTCGGTGATTTTATTTTTAAAAAGGCACTCAAGATAGTCATTAAATGTGATTTTTCTAAGTGAAGTCTTTTTTACACCCTTTGCTCTTTTACTAATATTTAAATTTAAACATTGTTCCTGAACCTCTGTTAATGAAAGGCCTTTCTGCTCAAGTTTAGTTTGAAGATTTTGCAAATCGCTCTTATTTTCCAAAATCTTCACACTATACATTTTAAATCGTAATCCTACAAACTCTGTCATTATAGCACCATTATTTTCATCTTTCATGAGTCCCAAAACTTTTTTATTTTTTAATGGCATGTTAAAAATATTGTCTGGTGGGTAGTCAGATGTGTCAAATTTGTCAATGTCAGTTTTCATATGTTTGTAAATATCATCAACATGCAGGTTATAAATTAAACTGTCTGTGTCCGTAAATAGCAAAAGGGCTTTATCTCCAAAGTTCGTTTTAATATAGTTATAGTGAAATTCATAAAGAAAAGTTTTTGACAAGTCCAAAATTGTAAATCCTACATATATGGGCTTATTGAAAATAATGTTGTTTCAAGACATTTCAATAATAACCATATCTTCATCAAATATGGTTAAACTATGAAAAGTAGGTTTTGAAATATAGAATTGCGCACCAAAACGACCCGACCATCGAGTTACCAACTTAACGTCCTTATATTTTCTAACATTCTCCATAGTCTTGCCAAATACTGAATTAATCATCAATTTGTAAAAGTTTTTCTCAAATTCATTTTTACTTTGCTGACGCATATGGATGTTTAATTCAATATAAGGTTTCAACCATTGAGACTGTTTAAATTTAAGGACTCTATGAGTTTTGAGCTCAGGAAGTGGGCCAGTAATTGTCCAAAGTTACTAAAGTCCATTCCAGAATCTGATCGTCAAATGTCTTTAAGTTTCGATAAAGATAATCCTTCTTTCGTGAAGATGCTTGGATTGCGTTGGAATGCTGTAACAGATTCCTTTTCCTATAAAGTGGTTTTGGAGGATAAACCAATTACAAAGAGAACGATTTTAAGTCAAATCACAAAAATCTTTGATTCTCAGGGATTTTTGAGTCCAATAACACTTTTTGCGAAAAATATTATGCAACGCTTGTGGCTCTGCATGGATATTGATTGGGATAGTAAGCCTGACTTGTCTAAAGGACCACTTGGGCTCAGTTTAAATCTGAACTCCCTGAGTTATCTTCGCTTAATATTCCTAGATGCGTGATTCCAAAAGATTTTTCAAATTGCCAGTTACATGGCTTTTGCGATGCGAGTATAGTAGGCTATTGTGCTGTAATATATTTTCGTTTCGTTACCACAGCTGGTATCTTCATTTCACTTGTTATAGCCAAGTCCAAAGTCGCACCCTTAAAAACAGTTTCTCTTCCCCGGTTAAACCTTTGCGCAGCGGTATTACTTGCAGACTTGATCAAGTTTGTAACGGATATTTATTTAAATTTCCTTAAATTTGATAATATAATTGCATGGAATGATTCACAGGTAAATTTAGTATGGTTAGCTTCTCCTAATCCATCTAGATTCAAGGTTTTCGTTGCAAATAGAATATCTCATGTACAGGAGAAACTTTCCCCAAACACTTTTCGTTACGTTCCTTCAGAATTGAACTCATCTGACATAGGTAGTCGAGGAGCTATGCCTTGCAAATTACTAGAGAGTGATTTTTGGTGGAACGGACCACCTTTTCTACGGTTACATGAGTCTCAATGGCCGGACCATTTCTGCAGTCCTAGTGAGGCAGACTCTCAAAGGGTTAAAACCGAGGAGAGAAATTTAACAGTTCTTAATACTGTCGTAGAGAATAATGTTCTGGATACATTGTTAAACAATATTTCGGCTCTTTCAAAAATTCAGAGTCGTTTCATATTTACTTAGATTTCTGCCAAAATCTCGACGTATTCCAAGAACTTCAGATTACCCGTCTCCAGAAGAGATGGAAAATTCACTTCAAGTTATGGTTAGGCATGTACAGTGTCAAACCTTTTCAGATATTATCGACAAATTGCAAAATAATCGACCTGTTCCAAAACCCTTTCGTAATACCAATGGCTAATTTACCTATACAGAGAGTATCACTATTAAAATGCTTTTTGCACACCGCTATTGATTATTCGGGTCCTTTCTATACATTAGGCTCTCGTTATAGAGGAGCTAAGATTCTGAAATCATATTGCTGTGTCTTTGTATGCACCAGTACAAAGGCAATTCATTTAGAAGTAGTCTCAGATTTAACTTCTGAAGCTTTTCTAGCTTCGTTTCGGAGATTCGTGGCCCGAAGAGGCAATGTAGCTCATATTTATTGCGATAATGCAACGACGTTTCATGGAGGTGATAATTTACTTAAAGAATATGCTCAACATGTTTCAGAATCACTTGGCATTAGAGTCCCAGTGGTGGACCTCATTTTAATGGTCTGAGTGAGGCTGGAGTAAAGTCGGTAAAGACTCACCTATTGCGCGCTGTTGGAGAACAACGTCTGACCTTTGAGGAGTTTACTACATTTCTTTGCCAGGTTGAGGCAATTTTGAACTCCAGGCCTTTGTTTTCTCAAAGTGCAGACCCAAATGATCTAGCTCTCATTACTCCAGGCCACTTTCTTACATTTGGACCATTAAATTCTTTGCCTGATCCAGACCTTTCCCATCTAAAATTATCCACTTTGTCTCGCTGGCAGCTGTTACAAAGAATAGGTGGCATAATGAAAACTTGCATACATTACAGCAGCGTGCGAAGTGGAACGACCTTCCGAATAAGATTGAGTTAAATACGCTCGTTCTTATAAAACATGAATCAAAACCTCCGCTTCAATGGCCTCTAGCCAGAGTGGTAGCGTTGTATCCGGGTGCTGACGGTGTGACCCGTGTAGTTGACGTAAAAACCAAGTCGGGAACGTACCGTAGACCGATAGTAAAAATTTGTCCCTTACCGGGCCAAAATTAAGTTTAAATTCAATTTAGTTCCTTTTTTGTCTTTCTTTAAGACATTTGTACATACATTTTATTAACCCAACACTATTTTCAGATATATTCGAATAAGTTTTGTCTTGAAAATTGGGGAGTTTTCAACTTTATTTTGTTTGTTTTATTTATTTCCCTTTTTTTAACTTTTGATTGCTTTTCTTTACTGGCTAAAACACAATGTGTTTTAAGTGGGCGGTAATGTCTACGCATGTTAACGTCTAATACAAAAATTACCTCTAATTTCAAATCTCTTCTTTTGGCGCGAATTTATTGATTGTACAGTTTTCAATGGGCTTATCATAGCATCGCGCAGGCGTGGGAAGAGAGAAAAGTTCCGCCATGTTGATTCGAAATTCGTTTGCAATCACATCGTTTTCAGTGATAAATTACAATTATCCTATATTTTCGGTGAAATCAATTACCAAACCATTGCAAAACCATTGTACACCTTGTGGGTGAGATTGAGGTAGAGGAGAAAGACGACAGAAGCAGTTTTGCACCCTGAGTTTGAAGAACCAGCGAAACCCAGGTGAGTCCACTGTTTTCTGTACTTTCGCCATTTTTCAACTTTCGTTTCGAAATAAGCAGAATTATCTTATTTCCTTTTCTAATAATGACTGCGTGATTGGATACAAGTCAGTTTACTATGTTCTATGTTACGTGCGTGGTCAAACACCAAACTCAAAAACACCGAACCGAACCATACAACAGCAAACAGCACATTCCACAGACAAAAAAATGTTCGATCGTGATATTTTAGGCGTTGTTGCCACGTCGCGTTACCTCGCGTTTTGAACTTGCAGAAAAAATTAAGGGCAGTTTATATGTAGGGGCCATTTTTAAATAACATAATGCTTAAGAGGGGGGTGGTGGGTTTAGCCTTGCGACACACTTAGTGAAATTTTGATGTTTTTTTTTTTATTAAAAATGCGTGAAGGAGGAAGGGGGGTCAAAAATCCTGAATTATTGCGTTACGTAATTTGCCCGAGAACATAGTTATTAACATTAAAAACGTCGTGACATTTTTAAGTAACCCTGTGTGCTAACCCGAAAAGCAATACCTTGGAAAGGCATTGTTTGTGTCGAGAAAATGTTTGTTCTGCGTTTTTCTTAGATAATATTTCTTAAAAAAGCGATGTTGTAACCTATATTTGATCTGATATAATCTATTTAAAAAATAGTTTCAGGGAATATGACAATTCGCAGCTGAACCAATTCTCCCGCGACCCAACTTGCCACTGACCCAATTCACCGCCGGGGCAATTCGCCGCCGCCGTGGTTTAAGTTTGCAATTTTATTATTTTCCTATACTCTACAAATATTTTTTAAAAATCTAAGTTTTTTTTTTAAAAAGGACTTTTTTGAAAAACAACTTTTACAAAAAGCATTTTTTCGAAAAAAAAATTTTTTAGTGTAACATTTTTTGTGTGGAAAATGGTGGTGTCTATATTTTTTTACTCTAAGTTACTTACCGAAACGTCGTGTTTAAAATAAATCATAACAAAAACATTTCATGTAAAAAAAAACCAAGTACGCGAGTAAAAAGAATTGAGATAGCCAAGTTTAGAAAAACATTTCCAAACTAGTAAGAACCTTTCATTTTAAAATTTGTATTGGAGAACTTGACTTTACTTTTATCTCAATTCTTTTTACGGAATCCCATTTTCGCGTACATGGCTTTTTTTACATGAAATGTTTTTGTTATAATTTCACTTTTTTTTTTAAGGAATTGGATAATATTTAATTTTTAAAGTAGTAAAATATGTGGAATATTGTTCAAAACTTTTGCAATGCCCTACTTAAAATTTTGAGGTTTTTTAATTTTTTCCCATGGTTTTACCATAGTTCCTATCAGCTTTCCAAAGCTTAGCTCCCTAGCGTTTCTGAAAGTACACAATGTTACTTTTACATAACTTTACATGTATAGGGGAGGGAAGTGAATTAAAATTTTCGTGTTTTTAAATTTGTTCCTATAGTTTTATCATAGTTCTTCAGTCTTCCAATGCTCAGCTCTCTAGCGTTTCTGGAAGTGGGTAATGTTACTTTTACATAACTTGACATTTATACGGGAGGAGAGTGAATGAACATTATTGGGGTTTTTAAATTTTTTCCCATGGTTTTATCATAGTTTCTATGAGCCTTCCAAAGCTCAGCTCTCTAGCGTTTCTGGAAGTGGGCAATGTTACTTTTATATAAATTTACATTTATAGGAGAGGGAAGTAAATTAAAATATTAGTGTTTTTAAATTTTTCCTATAGTTTTATTATAGTGTCTTTTAGTCTTGAAAAGCTCAGCTCTCTAGCGTTTCTGGAAGTGGGCAGTGTTACTTTTACATAACTTTACATTTATAGGGAGGGAAATAAATTAGAATTTTGGGGTGTTTTAATTTTTTTCTATAGCTTTACTATAGTTACTATCGACCTTCCAAAGCTCAGCTCTCTAGCGTGCCTGGAAGTGGGCAATGTTACTTTTACATAACTTTACATTAATATGGCAGGGAAGTAAATTAGAATTTTGGGTTGTTATAATTTTTTCCTATAGTTTTATCATAGTTCATCAGGCTGCCAAAGCTCAGCTCTCTAGCATTTCTAGAAGTAGGTAATGTTACTTTTAAATAACTACAAGTAAAGGGGAGGGGAGTAAATTAGAATTTTGGGGTTTTTTTCCAGGGGTTTGGTCATAATTTCTATCAGTCTGCCAAATTTCAGCTTTGTAGCATGTCTGGAAGTACAGTAGAATTTTGATGATTTATACATGATTGAGTGAGTCAGTGAGTGAGTGGCAATTTCGACGTTTTTTGAAATTTCGGGGTCAATTCTTTACATTTCAAAAAATCTGGCGAAATTTGACAAAATGTGACATAATCTGGCGGTTAAGATTTCTCGTTTAAAAGGCAATTTTTAAACTTAAAAACTTACCTACAAGGCAATTTCCCACTTTTTGTTGGATGCAGCATCACGATATAATTATTTTTTTGTAGCAAAAATACGTTAGTCGTTAGAAATTTTTAATTTAAAAATTGGAAATAAATTCACACCGTCACTAGAAATTGACATTTCAAATATCGCCAAATTTTTTCAGATTTGTAATTTCTATTCGTTTTCTTTATGAGGTCAGCTAAGTTTACTTTCCTTCTTTGTTTTTCACGGCAAAATTAACAAAGAGGCACTAAGTTCATGTCGTGGAAGGTGCGTGAAAGGCTCGCTACAGAATTTGCTCCACGCGGTTGCCACCGTTATATTTTTATCGGGTTTTTATGGAAAAGTCTAATAATGTCAAATATTGTCCCTAGAATTAGCCAGATATTCTGACTGAAATGGGACTTGGTCAGATTTTGTAAGTGGTGATTATTTTTGTACTTTTGCTATCAAACGACCAATTTTCGTCTAAAAGACGTTATTGCTGGGTTTAAACATATAAAAATAAAAATAAAAGTTATTTAATTTTTATCTGGAACTGGATGTGCGCATGTGCGACATCGCGTCACGTGACATTTGTTGTTGTTTTGATAGAGTATTTTTTTGTTTTTTCGTACCATTTTAAGCAATACACCTTTTAAAAGCGAATCCCCATCCACCGTCATAAATAAATCATCCAAGATCATCAAATAAAAATGGTCTAACAGTCCAATGAAAAAAACGGAAGTATTAAGACCGGACATTATCAAAAACGTCATTCATCAAAACAAGACAATAGCAAAATTGAAGTTTAGTATATCGTCTTTTATCAAAACCGGACAAAATCAAAAAGGACAAAATCATAAAAAGGGGTCTCCTATCTTTTCATGTATACTGGTTCCGTCTATTTTCTTCTCATACAAATCGGTCTCATGAAAGTTTGGCGGCAAATTGGTGTTAACCGAATCGAACCGACCCTGTTGGTCAATTAATTGCAAATGAATCCTAACCTAGGGTCCAACACCTGGCCTTTTTTAAAGATGGCCCTTGCTTAATGAAAACGCCTTATGTGCTATAGCAATCCCTATGTAGAGACGGTGTTTTTATTAGGCATGGTAGTAAAAAAAATTGCAGTGAAGGACGCTTTAATTGCATAGTTATATCAGAACCGCTCTTCCACTGGCGTATATATGGGGGGGCCGCCCCCCCCCCCGAAGCTAAGATTTTTTTAGATATTTTCGACATATTTCATGAATAAAAACATAAAATAGCATAAAATACGCCCTCATGGAGCCTTGGGCCCCCCCCAAAACTGCCTCGGGCCCACCCCGAAACGTTTTTCTATATACGCCACTGCGCTCTTCTTTAGGTGAACGTCGAAAGCTAGGCCCGAGTCCTTTTTATGTTTTTGTCCTTTTTAATTTTGTCCGGTTTTGATAATTTAAAAGACTATACAGAACTTCGATTTTGCTCTTGCCTTGTTTTGCAGAATGAAGTTTTTGATAATGTCCGGTTATTAATAATTCCGTTTTTAACATAGAACTGTTATAACTTTGTTTATTTATGATCTTTAGACGATTTTTTATTTGTTTTTTATGATAAACTACGAGGGCTATAAAAAGCCAGTGATTTAATACAAAAATATTTTTACACTGTTTTTTGCAAAAAAAGTATTAAAAAATAATTTTAATTTTTTTTTGGCTGAATAAACAGCAAAATGTTTTTATTCTAATTTTTATTTTTGTCTGTATAAACCCAGTTGAAAATCATTAAAAAACAAGGAAATTAAGTATTATTTCATGATACAAAAAATAATTTTAAATATCTTATTAGGTTCTACTATCCGGTCCGGAAATGTCTTGAGAATTGACAATTGAGAACCTCCCCTGGACATGCTTAAAGAACATTCTTGGAATGTCGTAGGGGACCAGCGGCGTAGTGTGCCTGAAGGGGCGGGGGGGGGGGGGGCGACAGCTAAAAAGGACGCCCCTCACAATGCGAATAATCCATATCTCAACAACTTATCACTACTAAATGTTTGATTATTTTTTATTCCTAAAAATTTCGGGGGGAGATTGATCCCCCTTAGGTACGAGCTTGCACGTCACGTTGTAACAGTTTTTCGTGATCAAATTTTACCAGTGGCGTATATAAGGGGGGGGCCGGGCCCCCCCGAAGCTAAGATTTTTTTAGATATTTTCATATATTTTATGAATACAATAATGAAATAGCATAAAATACGGCCTCATGAAGTCTCGGGCCCCCCCCCCTGAAACTGTCTCTGGCCCCCCCCCCCCGAACAAGGGTGGATCCAGAGGTGCTTCTCGGGGGGGGCACTTTAGGTGACATTCTCTGTTGGTAAAAAACGGAATATATTTTTTTAAGCAGCATTTTATTGAATTAGTCAGTGGTTGTAATTTCGATGATAATAACAATAGACACTTTCATGCGCCGCGCCGCAGGTAAAAATTTTGAATTTTTATTAGCAAAAACATTACTTTTTACTCATTTTTTGTATATTCAAAAAATTCTCGGGGGGGGGGGGCAAGTGCCCCTAGTGCCCCCCCCCTGGATCCGCCACTGCCCCCGAAACTGTTTTCTATATACGCCACTGAATTTTACAAACATAATTAAAAATTAATAAACAAACTCTGCTACTTTCTCTTGGGAACAATCAATTGGCAACAGCGGCAGCATTTGGCCTTCGAATCTGTAACTAACAGTTGACAAATGTGCCGGGCCCAGATGCTTTAAAATCGAGGCCAACGATGTTCGTGCTCTGTGCATATAATTCAATTCGCTCATTCTGCGCACAAGACCACGTCGCGGGGTGGCGTTAATTCCTTCGGTCAATTTTTTATTCGCTTAGTTTAGACGGTTGCCGCTGGGTGGCGCTAGCAGAGACGGAACAGATAGGAATTACCAAGGCGTCTAAAATTTTTACAGGCATGATTAATTTTCTTATAAATAAAAGTTTTTATGAATTTTTTTTAAAACTTTCGTTAAAACGCCTTTTAGGAAAAAAAATATAGCATTTATTAATAGCATAAAATTTTCTTTTCAATGATGTAAAACTAAAGGGTTTAATTTACAATAAATGGTACAGTGGCATGTATAAATGAAGATTATTTACAAAAATCGTAAAAATTAATTATAAGTTTCGATGTAACTAATTATCTTTATCTATATGAAACATTAGGGACCTATTGCAATAGTGCCAGGCACAAATTGTGCCGGGCACTATATTGACACTTTCGCATTATAAGAACAGCTGTCTTCTTTCAAAATTAGGTCATTGTGTATTATAAGACTGGATTTCTAAATTCGACTTTGGTATGTCAATTTTGAAAGATCAACTGTCAGTTTTTAATGCGAAACTGTCAATATAGTGCCCGGCACAATTTGTGCCTGGCTTTATTGCAATAGGTCCCTATTAGCATCAAGTCAGAATAGATACACTGGTGCAGCGGCGGCTCGTGCCGCAGGCGAGGTGAAGCGCCACATTATAGACACCGGTACAAACGTTATTCTTTTTAAAACTCTTTGCGTCCTAGAACTATTGGAGCATGGTACGACAGTTGAAAGAGAAAAACGACAATATAAATAAAACTTTTTGCCCATAAATATGTTTCTGATCTCTTTCAACTGAGGACGAGGACGCAATAAATTTTCTTCAGAGATAATACCTGTATAATAATATGTAATGTACCGCTTCACCTCGCCTGCGGCACGAGCCGCAGCTGCACTGGTGGTCGCAGTGGAAGGGCTGCAAGACCCACTCACATATGAATCATCAATTATCTTTACATAATAAATCTGTGCATTATTTAAAAGAAAATTTTATTTTCGAAAAGAGTACAAGATTACTTAATTTTTAAGAAAATTAGTAGCAATTTTACGTCTTGAGAAAAACGGGTTTAGTTTTATACTTTTTTATTTTCTTTTAAAATAAAAGTCAAGGTTTTAATTTTTTGCTTTTTATTTCAAAATTATATATAACCTGATTTTCTCAAAACATAGAATTTCTACATGCGACAATCTTTTTAGCGACGGCAGAATATTTTTTTTGAAAATGAAGTTCTCTAGGCAAAAATAATGTCTGCCACTATTTAGAAAATAAAATTTTCTTCTTAGGAACGGCAGTATGTATTATAAATAATACTGATTTTTGGCGATTTTTACAAATTGTCTCCAGTTATGTTCGTCGTTATACCTAAAAGGGCAGAAGACCACCCAGGAAAAAGTGGCCAAAGAATAAAACTTATAGAAGATAACGCTTTCTTTCCAAAAATGTAACTCACAAAAATCGGTTTTTCTTTAGAAGACCACGCGGAAGATCATCGACCTATTTTTATGAAAGAAAATGTAATTTTCTATAAGCTTTATTCGTTATGAGTTTCTTACTTTGACCACTTTTGTCCCCCTCTCCACCCTAGATGTAGGCTGTAGTTGGCAATGTGGCAAACAAGTAAAACATTAAACTACATAGCAACAAAAATATATCTATCTGTCAGGAAATCCCATATAGGGGGAAGGTATAACCTATGACGACCTTCGGTCTAATCATTTAAAAGAAAATTTTATTGTCTATCACGTAGTATAATTAAAATTTATACACCGTTAGAAATAATTATAAATGATACATTGCTAAAAAAGAAATTTGGTCTTCCTAATAAAGTGTAATATCAGTGTTTTCTTGCAGCACTTAGTTTTTATGACAATTGCAAAATTTCAAAATTAAAAAGATTGATTGAAAGGACTTTTTTGTTGAAAATTCAATGAAAATGTAAAAAATCAATAGATTTTTCGAGGATTTCTGTAAATCGCCCACATTGATGGATGCCACTGGCTCATTGAGAGTGAAATTGTCTCTATTTGATTATCAATTGTTGGAACACAAAGTTAATTTTCCTAATAAATTATTAAATACATTTCAAAAAATTGTAAAAAACAAAAAATATTTGTAGTGATTTTTAAAAAAGTTCTTAGTTTATGGACGCCAATGAAGTATTACCCACAATCCGCACTGAGAGATATATGATTTAAATCAATATTTTGTTGTAAATTATATACTATAGTTTTTTTGCGCAAAAGGCTTACCCCTAGATGTACCGTAAGAAGGCTTAGCTAATCCATCATTGTTGTTTTATGTGAGCAACAAGGACTTAATCGCGATTAAGTGACTAATCCAAGAAATGTGCTTACGGTGCATCTAGGGTTTAGTGTCCAACAAAATTAGTTAAATTTAAAAATGTTAGTTGGTTTGTTTTGCATAAAATGTGCAAACAATCGTTTTGAAGATGTTGAAGGGTTCGTATCTTTGTAACAGTATAGTACCTAGGTAGCTTCAATTTATCTTGTTTGTTGACTCTCTAAGGGCCGGTTTCTCAATAGAGGGTTAGCCCTGACCCGTGGGTTAAAAAAAGAGTTGGCTGACATATTTACCACATGCCAAAAAAATACAGCTATTAAAGATAATCCACGGGTCAGGGGTTATCCTCTATTGAGAAACCGGCCCCTAATGCTCTCTGCATATTTCGTCAAAAATAAGTTTTTTCTTGTCTTGGTTTTACATTTTAAAAATCTATATTTTAAAAAAATTTTTATTGTTATTTTTATATTATTCAAATCAAACCTCTTGTCGTTGGTGGCCTTGTTTCGCAGGTGGACGGATTATCAATTATCATAATAGGGCGAATAGTGTTTATAATTTTAATAGATTATTATTTTTCAAGCAAATTAATGAGATTCACGCATGTCGCCGTAAGTTGTTTTGTCTTAAATCAGATTAAAATTATGCCAATGCCTTATTTGAATTCTACATTGCATTGTATCGTATTTATCCTTAGAAAATTGATGCAATGTTGTCAAGATTTAAGGTTAAAATCTGGCATGTCAAATTGTGTCAGATTTTTTCAAATTGTGAAGAATCGCTCCCTTCGTAACAACTTTACTACTTTATGGAAGTTTGAAACAAACTTGGAGTGGTTGTTAACTCTATGAGGATCTACGACAAACGCAAAGTTTGAGATTCATAGCTCATTCCGAAGTAGACTTTTAGATAGGTCAAATATGGGCTGAAATGTTTCAAGAAAAGATGGCACGGCAGGGCGAACTTGGCGAGGCACTGCCGTGCCCTCAGATAAAGACAATGAAAGTTCGAAGTTTTAGTTCTACTTAATCATTGTCTACGATTGTCAATCATTAGTTCTACTCAATCATTGTCTTCAAACAAAAGATTATTTTTTCACTTATATAATGGCAACAAGTTTAATGAGGTTGGTCCTCAAGTCGTGAACGGCTAACCCAGATTTTCATAAGCTCTAGGGTCGACACTGACAGTAACATATGTTTGTATTAAATGCAGTGTTGTCTTGGCCGTCGGACCCGGTTTATTGAATTTTTGGTGTTTTTTTACTGTGTGTTGGGATTTATTTTTGTAAAAAAGAACTTATTTGGACGTAAAAATAATCAAGAAGTGCTATGTTTATGAAAATATGAAAATTCAGCCCACTTTGGTTTTTGCGATATGATTCCAGTGACGCAGCTATGTTGCCATCGCCGGGGATTCTGTAAATTCTAAGTTTTCAGGAATGACCGCCACGAATAGGGAAAATTTACACGGGGCCGCGGCAAGCGCGGATTTGAGGGGGGGTAACGGGGTAATTACCCCCCCCTAGAAAAAAAAAATGCACTTTTTCTTAATAAAATAAGGAAGAACGGGAAAATTACCCCCCTCTAGAAAAAAAATTATATTACAAAAAAAAAATTCATCGACTATTACCCCCCCTAGATTTTGGCCCAGATCCGCGCTTGGGCCGCGGTTGATTAATTCTCTTTATATTTTTATTACTATATAGTAGAGCGGCGTAGGGCATAAAAAAAGGGTTCGCCTGCACCAAGGTGATGATGGTTGCCAAGTTATATTTTTTGAAACTTGGATATCTCCTGACTACGAAAATATATCTTGGCCTCCCCTCCTCTCGGTCATGCCCCCTCCACCCCGTTTCAACCCCATAAAATTAATTCTTCAATATCTCAGCAACCATTAGAGATACAACAAAAAATTTTTCACCGTTGTTTGTGCAGTAACTTCGAGATTATATGATGTAATAATACTCTATTACATATCTCGAAAACTAAACAAGATATTAAAAAAAATATGTATTTTCAAAAAACCAAATTTTTTATTTTTTTCCATATTTTCTAAACCAAACCAGATACGAAAAAAATGTTTGTACAAATATTTTTCCACCGTTTTCGCTCTTTTTAAAAAGGTATATATCTATGGGGTTTTGTGAACCCTACTCGCTAAAGGTCTGTTTGATTAAAGCCATTACGCAAAAACTGGGCATGTTTCGGATATGATAGTCATTAAGATAATATGGCAAAATCGAGCCTAGTGCCTCCTAATAATAAAAATCTATCTTGGCCGCCTACCCCTCTAGTCATTCCACCCCTTACCCCCTTAAATATCTGAATTTAAATCTACCATATCTCGGCAACGGCAAGAGATACAACAAATTTTTTTTCACTGTTGTATGTCTGTTGACAAGTAGATTGTGCAGTGTATTTGCATTATTTGCATGTCTCAAAAACTAAACAAGATATAAAATAAAACAACTGGTTTTTCAATTTTTTGAAAAAAATTTTTTTGCTTATTGATTATGCAAACTAAAGTAGATATGAAAAAAAAAACTTTAAATAAATGGTTTTCTGCTGTTTTCGCTCTTTCCAAAAAGATATGTAGGTATAAGTTTTGCCAACGAAACTAGTAACATCGCCGTTTGATTGGTGCTAAAACGCAAAACCATATATGTATATTAGTAGGTAAGTAAAGTTCAACTTCCACAGGGTCATTTTCGTAATCATAAAATATGTTCTCTGCCTCCCCTACAGACCCACCCCACCATTATCCATGATCAAAAAAATTAATAAGCTAGGTAGGTCTTACTTAATATTTAATAGACAAGTTTTTTGCTGGTGTTGATAGTCCAAGTAAGAAATCTACTTGAGGAATCCAGCTGCTGCTGCTCTGAGCTTTAAGTATTATAAGATATTCAAGATGGCGGTAGATGAGGGATTAAAATTTTTTTATTAAAAATCAAGAATGGAGGCAATCAATAGCTGTTGGGGTCACATTAAACATAATAAAAACCCCGACCCCCTTCCCTTTAGAGACATTCTCAAAATGACGTAAAAAAATGTAATGTGAGTAAAATTCTTAAAAAATAGTCAAAAATTAAAAGAGAAGGGGTCGGTACTTTTACCCTGTATAATGGGACCTCTGTAATTGATTGTGCCCAATCTTGGTTTTTATTTTTAAAATAAATATACTTTTATATGCTTAGGGGTGCCAGAGCGGGAACAACCCATATACATAATATTCCAATACTCCCGATTACCCATTTAAACAATGAGTGGATTTTTCCACATACAGAGAAAACTGTATCAGTCTTCTTTACAAATCCCGCACATGGGTCTGCGTTAAAAACACACTTAAGCGTAATTAATATGTACTTATTATTTTTATTTCGTAATGTGTGCTTCACAAAATGAAAGTTGCCATGCGTTAGAACTTGACTTAAAGTTCCATACCCCGATGAGTATCTATATTAGAATTAAGTTTTAATTAATTTTGATACTGTAACAAAACAAGTAATATATATATATATATATATATATATATATATATATATATATATATATATATATATATATTAATTATTTTACTCTTTCTTTAAAACTAATGGCATAAAAAACAAATAGCCTAAAACGTTGTTTTCCATTTCTTTTTAGTTCTGAAGAAGGTCTTTAGACCGAAACGTTAATGTAAATTAAAAGTTGCTAGTTGATTAATGAACCACATTCCCAAGAAACCTACAAACCTAATATATATATATATATATATATATATATCTATATATATATATATATCTATAGTTACATTTAGATTTGGAGTAGTATGTATATGCCACAACAGGATTCCTTAGTAGAGCCCTTGCTTGGACTATAAACATCTGTAATAAAATTTATCAAACCATTCTTGTTAGGTACCTAGCTTATTTTTTTTATCATAGGTAATAGTAGGGGGTCTGGAGCGAGGGGTGGCTCGATGGCCGATTTTTGTACACCAAAAGGAAATACCTACGGTATTTCCTAGTATTTCCCAGTAGTTCTCAGTACTTCCTTAAATTTCAATGGTATTTCCTAGTATTACCCAAGCACTTTCCTGTATTTCCTAGTATATTTCCCAATAGTTCCCAAGTGTTTCCTGGTATTTCCCCTAACCTGTACACCAAAATGAAATAACGAGCCACCCCTCGGTCTAAAGAGGAGGGGAATAACGTCAAGGGCTAATAGTTTAAATATTTTAAGGCTGCTATATTTATTTTGTAAAAAATATTTTATGGTCACGAAAATCACCCTGTCAAAGATGGATTTTACTTATCTGCTCATATACGTATATAATTTTATGTATTGGCACCAATCAAACGGCGGTATGGTAGTTGCGATGGAAAAATCCCATATCTATATATATTTTTGGAAAGAGCGAAAACGCCAGAATAAAATTTGTTTAAAGTTTTTTTTTATACATATTTACTTTAATTTATAAAATATTGGAAAAATATATTTTTAAAAAAATTGAAAATGCAGTTTTTGATATACAGTTAAACCTCTCTAACTCGAACCTCTATAACTCGAACCCCTCTATAACTCGAACCTTTTAAGCGGTCCCTGCACTTTTTACATGTATTTTAACCTATGTAACTCGAGTTTCTATAACTCGAACTCTCCATATCTCGAACTTTTTTGGTTGTCCCTTCAGGTTCGAGTTATAGAGGTTCGACTGTATCTTGTTTGGTTTTTAAGATATGCAAAGAATGTAAATGCAATGTATAAACTACTGATCAAACGACATACAACATTAAAAATTTTTTTGTTCTATCATCTTCCGTTGCCGAGATATGGAAAACTTAATTTCAAATATTTAAGAGGCGGTGAGGGGGAATGACTAGAGAGGGGTGGCCAAGATAGATTTTTACTATCAGGAGGCACCGTAATTTACGAAAAAAATACCTCAGATGTAGGTTAGGCCCGATTTTGCTAATTACCTTAATGATGTTTTGGCGTAATGGCCTAAATGAAAGAGTGCTACTGCGCGTGGGGTTAACAACACGCCACGAGTATGTACCTTTCTAAAAAGAGCGAAAATGTTGGAAAAATATTTTTTAAGACATTTTTTTCGTATCTAGTCTGGTTTGGAAAATATGGACAAAACAATTTTTTTTTGAAAATACGTACTTTTGTTTATATCTTATTTAGTATTCGAGATATGCAATAGAGCGTAAGTACATCATATAATCTAAAGATCACTAGACAAACAACGGTGAAAAAATTTTTGTTGTATCTCTGCTGGTTGCTGAGATATTGAAGAATTAGTAGTAGTAGTAGTGGGGGGGTTGACCCGCAGGTCTGACAAGTAGGCCAGAGTAGGCCCTTTTTGCCATGCCCCAAGTCTGTCCCTTAACCCACTCTCTGCACTTCCCTTTGATGGTCGGATAACGCATTGGGCCTTCCTGTTGTCTTTACAAAGTCCAGTAAGTCTGCCCATTTGAGCATGTGCAGTTCTTCCTCGCTCAGAGTTGGCGCTCCGAGTGCCTGTTCTCTTATCCTTGCGTAGGCCTCGCATTCTGCCAGGAGGTGTCTTGATGTCTCTCCTTCCTGTCCACAGGCTATGCAGGTAGGGTCATTCTCGACTCCTATACGTGTCATGTTCCTCCTCAACCGGTTATGTCCGGTTAGAGTACCTATCAGCAGTCCGAGGTCTTTTCGTGTCCGTCCCAGTATCCATCTAATTCTGGTCGCTTTTGGACGGTCTACGAATTCTCTGGTCTGTCTGCAACCCGTTCCTGTTTCACAGGAGTTTAATGGCGCGTCCTGGGCCCATTTGTTGAGTCCGCTTTGCACTTGTCTTTTTGTCACGCTCAAAAGGTAGGGTCTCCAGCGCCTCTGCGCATTCTTCCACCAAGCCGTCAGCAATCTTGGGTGCGTTTAGCGCCTTCAGGGTGGCTTGACTGTCAGAACATATATATATATATATATATATATATATATATATATATATATATATATATATATATATATATATATATATATATATATAAGCTTCTCTTCGCTGTTCCGAACCTCTTCTAGGGTTGCCGCCATTATTATGGCGTAGACTTCTGCTTGAAAAACAGTAGCCTTCTCACCGAGCGAGTAGCTCTTCTGAACTTCTAGGTTTTCCACGTATTCTCCCGCTCCTGTGGTTTGCCTCTCTGATAGTTTGGATCCATCAGTGTAGCAAACTAAATATTGAAGAATTAATTTTAAGGGGTTGAAAGGGAGGGGGTATGACCGAGAGGGGGGGGGGGAGGCCAAGATATATTTTCCTAGTCAGGAGTAACCCAAGTTTAAAAAAATATACCTTGGCAACCATCATCATTTAAGTGCAGTCGAAATGCCCTACGCCGCTCTACTACTAAGGGCATTATTTATTGTTCAAATCTGAAAATTGACCTTATGATCTGGCCTAACCCTAAAGCAGATCTCATTTTAGCTAGATTTTTCTAAATCAGGCTTGACCTAACCTGAACTAAAAAAACCTCACCTTATAATCTGATACCTTCTTTCATAACTTCTAAAAATCTATAAATGTGGTAACAGGGTGTTATAACAATAAATTTTAAATACACGCACCATGCATTCTCTCGGATATATATCTGTCATGTCATAAAAATGACGGTGTTGCTATCTATATTAAAAACTCTTTAAGTTACTCCTTTAAAACTATAAAATTAGATAGATGCAAAGCCCTTGAACTACAAATCAATAACTTTGATAAAAAAATACTTATCACTGCAGTATATAAAACCCCTGCTCAGGACTCTAATGAATTTGTCTTAGCCCTTAATAACTATTTAGAAAACACTAAACAAATAGTCTCAGATATGCATTTTATTGTGGGTGATCTAAACATAGACCTTCTCGGAGGGGATGAAGTGAGCCAAGATCTTTTAAATATCCTATATACAAATAATTTTGAGTCGTTAGTCAACAAAATCACTAGACCAGCATCTAAAACATGCTTAGACCATATTCATGTAAAGTGTCGTAACCAATCTCTATTCAAAAATATCTTGCCAGTAATAATTAAAAGTACCATTACAGACCATTACTCAACTACAGTTTTAACGCCTTTAGAAATACAATCGACTGGAAACTCACACTCATCTTATGGAATTTTAAACGAGAAAAAACTTAAACGGTGTATGGAACAAATAAATTTGAAAGAATTTTATAAAATAAAAGAAGTAAATGCTATGACCAACTACTTTCTGGACACAATAACAAAAAATATTAAAGAATCTTCAACAATAATAAAAACGTCTCGGAAAGCACACAAACGTAAACCATGGATTACCCAGGGCTTAGTAAAATCAGTCAACAAAAAAAAACAATTTATATAAAATTTATCAAAAATATCAAAATGATCAGACCAAAAGACGTTTTACACAGTATCGTGCACAACTTAACCTATTACTTAAAAATGCTAAAGTCAACTATTTTAAATCAAAAATAGCAGCCAATCAAACTTGCTCCAAAACCTTATGGAATGCAGTTAAAGATATATATTGCAAATCAAAAATCAATGAAATTAACCAAGTTTCTGATAATAACAAAAAACTAACAGATCCTAAAGAAATTGCTGATTCATTTAATAAATATTTTGCTAATGTAGGGGCGAATTTAGCTAAACAAAAACAAAAACCCCAAAAAAATCCCCTAAAAAAGAGGAAAATTTTAAATCATAATTTTACTTTAAAACAAACAACGAAAACTGAAATAGAAAATATAATAAAAAACTTAAAAAATAAAAAGGCACCAGGAGCTGATAAAGTAAAAACGGAAACCATAAAAAACATTGTTGAACACATAGCTGGCCCATTGGTACATATAATAAACACTTCCTTTAAAAACGGTATAGTGCCAAATAAGTTTAAAATTGCAACTATTAAACCAATTCATAAAGCAGGAGACAAAGATAGTATGTCAAACTATAAGCCCATTTCCCTCATTTCTCACTTTGCCAAGATCTATGAGAAAGTTCTTAACGAAAGACTGCAAAAATATTTTAAAAAATACTCGATTATTTCTAAAAAACAGTTTGGGTTCCAAAAAGGAAAAAACACACAAGATGCTATTGCATCGTTAACTACGAAAATATATGGGTCACTAGAGAGCGGTAAGCCTTCACTTTGTGTATTCCTTGATCTTGCGAAGGCGTTCGACACTGTGAGCCATTCTCAGTTGTTGGAGTCTTTGCGGGATCTGGGGGTAAGAGGGATATCATGGAGGCTCTTTCAATCCTATCTAACTAACAGAAAACAATATACAAGCATCAAAGGTCAGTTAAGTGGAGAGGAAGAAGTCCTTTTTGGTGTTCCTCAGGGAACAGTGATTGGCCCAACTCTTTTTATCCTCTATATTAATAGTATTCTTGAACAACCATTAGAAGGTGACGTGTTAAGTTTCTGCGATGACACAGTTATATTCTTTGTAGCAGATACGTGGGATCAATTAAAAACTTTAGCAGAAAAAAATCTCAAAGAACTTTTCAAAATATTCGATCAAAAACTTTTAACAATAAACTATAAAAAAACTTACTTCATGCCCTTTTCTTGTAATAGCAGAGGCTTGCCAACCTTTGATACTCTTAACGTTAATAACATAAATTTAAAATCTACGAACACAATTAAATACTTAGGAGTGCACTTCGATCCTCATTTAAAGTGGAACATCCACACTAAAAAAGTTGCAAATACAATCCGGGTAATGCTTTTTAGAATTAAATATCTGAGAAAAATATTGGACATTAAACAACTAAAAATTTTATATTATTCTTTGGTCGAAAGCAGAATTCAATGCTAGGACTCCAGCATGGGGTGGAGTATATGATGCACATATAAAAAAACTAAATACTGTCCAAAAGGGAATTTTAAAAATAATGTACTCAAAAAACTATCGGTACCCATCAAACTTAATATACAAAGAGTCAAAAGTATTTGATACTAGGCAAATGTTTTACTACCAGATTAGCTTGTACTGCTTTAAGAACAAAAATCTATTAAATATCCAAAACCATACTCAAAATACTAGATATGTTTCTCAATACAAAATAAAGGAAAATAGAGCTCTTAAAAAAATTGGCCAAAGACATCATATTTATCTCCTTCCAAAAGTTTTCAACCACTTTCCATTAGAACTTAAGAAATCTTTTATCGAAAATCAAATATCTTTCAAAAAATTTAAAAAATATGTAAAAATTTTGCTTTTAGAGAAATCTCGCGAAGAAATTAATAATGTATTAAATTTGTAATCTTGGTTCTACTTTTAGGTTTAGTTTATATAGGTAATATTGTTTTTTTTTTAAATGTTCTATTTAATGGGTGTAGTGTGTTGTATTTGATATGCTTGTTCTGGGAGCGTAACTCTTATAATGTGTTATATCTACACTGTAATTTGTAATTCCTGGAAATAAATTGAAATTGAAAAAAAAAATGTTTTTTTTGGGAAAGAATAAGATGTTACCACGGATCACCAAACAAATTATTTTTTTTTAAATATGTTAAAAAAAAGGTTTTTGTTTTGAGAGGCAGTTTTGTGTTCCTCTGTGTTTCTCCCAGACAGTACAAATAAGAGGCCCTGGATACATTCCATGTGGTGTAAAACAACTGTCAAAATGTCTCGAGGGCCTCTAATACGAACTATCTATAATATAAGAAAACCATAAATACTGCATATTGTCTCGAGTTCTCGCATTGGCGTAAAACAGCAACAAATTGTAATGTATGATAATTTTAAGAATATAAATGTATTTAAAAAAATAACTTGTACTGTTATTAAAAATTTTTTTTTATCAAAAATTAACAATTCTATCGCTTTACAAAAAGAAACTGATAGAAATCTATACTCTTACTATAAATTTATAGCCCAAAATATTCTTCCAAAACAGGGAGAGCAATGTTAAAATAGATGACTTGACTACCACACAAACAAGTATGAGCATTTGTTAAAAGGGTTGCAACTTTGTAATAAGATTCTAGATCTTGCAGCAAAGGTTTTCGATTTTTCTTAAAATCCACTCTACTGCTTTCCTCACCAACCTCATTCTTTAGTTAAACTGCTGCTGTTGTGGCGTTAGAATTTTTGGTGCTCCTGGAAAAGGAGTTATAAGAAGCTCCATCAGCCCGTATCCCTGATCATCGTAAAGAACAAAGCTGTTTTCAGCAAATACAATTTTTTCGTTTGAAACCCTTTAAAAGTCCGTTTCAATATGTTGCAAAAGAAAATAATAATTAATTTAACGTTTAACGTTAAACGACCGTTAAAATCTAAGATGCAACTCCTTGTTAAAGAAACAAAAAAACTACAATAGAGAATTATTGAAATAAAGCCAGGCTATAATAGTGCCAGGCACAATTTTGACACCTTCACATTGTAATATCAGCTGATATCTTTCAACATACGGCCTTTGTTTGCAATATGAACCGGAATAAATAGTGCCTTTTATTAATTGAAAATAAACGACGAAAGTTTTAAATTCGACTTTGGTATGTCAATTTTGAAGGATCAACTGTCAGTTTCAGTGTTAAAATAGTGCCTGGCACAATTATAGCCTGGCTGTATTTCAATAATTCTCTATTATCAGCTGTGATCTTTCAACACACGGCCTTTGTTTACTATATGAACCGGAATAAATAGTGCGTTCTTTTATTAATTGAAAATAAACGACGAAAGTTTGAAATTCGACTTTGCTATGTCAACTTCGAAGGACTAACTGTTAGTTTTCAATGTGAATGTGTCAAAATAGTGCCTGGTACAATTATAGCCTGGCTGTATTTCAATTATTCTCTAATGACACACAATGAAAATTTGTTGACTTTTTGTAAGTGACATGAAAAAAGAAAGCTGTGACAAAATCTTAAGGTTAAGCACGAACTACACGATATCGTTGGCGAATCGATCGCTATTTTGTTTTGATTAAAACTGATTCATCGACTTTACTTTCGAGACAAAACGATTTATAAAAAGTGCGTAAAGCAGACACAAGCAAAATCATTTCTTTAAGTTGCTAAATAAGCGCCGTTTTTGAAAAGAATACCAAACAGATGGTATCATGTAGTCCAGGCTTTAGAAATAAGGGACAGCAAAAGGCCAGACAGCGACGTCCAATAACTCTTTTTTCACACAGTCGTTAAAGGCTTGAAATAAGGTTTTCCCTTTTTGTAGTAACAATTTGATATGGCAGGCTCAGAAGTCCCTATTATTATTGTGACATTTTCATTATTATTGTGAATCAGTGGCGTATATACGGGGGGGCCTGGGGGCCCGAAGCTAAGATTTTTTTAGATATTTTCCAGATATTTCATGAATACAAACATAAATTAGCATAAAATACGGCCTCATGAGGTCTCGGGCCCCCCCTGAAACTGTCTCGGCCCCCCCCGAAACTTTTTTCTATATACGCCACTGTTGTGAATAATAACAATTATAAACCTGTACATTTTAGTTTGTTTTTATAAGTGAGACCTAATAAGTGATATTAACAATAGCGTTTTGGCGGCCATTTGAAACACCACAAACAAATTTTTGGAGACCATTTGAGGACCAACGAGGAGAAGAAGTAGTGGTTCCATTAGAGTCTGCGGAATTTAAACGTTTTATGTAAATTTTTTATATGGTGACTTAAAAAAAAGGTACCACTACACTTTTTAAAGAACAAGTGAAGTTAAAGAACAAAAAATTATAAATAAAAGTTTTCTGTGCTTTGGCCAGGGATCAAACCTGAAACATTGTAATGTGTGTGTCGTTAGTGTCACAGTATAGTATTTTTTTAAATAATTTTTCGTTCTTGATGATTTTGAGTCCCAAGTATGTCTAGCTAAGTTTTAACCATATGGAAAACTTGTATACTTTTAACATTAGGAAAAAAGTTATTATTCAGAAAAAGTTCTGCATGTTCTAAAACCTAAAATCCAGTCATCAGATATCAAATGCACAGTAAACTAATTATTTATAGTAAGGAAAGCACCCCGGTCTTGTCATAATACTGTTATACATACCCCCTGTATATATTAGTTCGGAGTACAAAGTTCGAGAGGCGCTGATTACAAACCGTCACCCCTGGTATATAAATATTATGGACAGAGTTCTGTGCTGTCGCAATATATATTAACCGTTACTCTTGGTATATTTTGACAATTTGTTTTTGATATGACTGACATTGAACTTGGCAAAAAAGATAAAAATATGACGATTATTTTTATGGTGTTTTTTGCTAAATTATGTCCATTCGGTATTTTGAGCATTTTGATGGGGGCGATCCATAGCTTAAGAAATGGAAAAGAAAACAATGTTTTGTTGTGGGTGCGAAGACAATGTTAGCAAGCGCCATCGCTTTCCCAATCGGAACCCCAAGCTATTTGATGAGTGGCTAAAAATACTTCGGCCCAAAAACTGGCTAACTTTGACGAAAGACGAAATTTACGTTAAATATATAGTGTGTGATGGACACTTTGAACCAGGACAGGGTTTTAAATCTTTAGTTTTAAATTTTAATATTTCGAAAACAAGCGCGGATCTAGGTCAAAATCTAGGGGGTGGGGGTGGGGTTATATTCCACGATATTTTTTTTATTAATTTTTTGTTTTAGAGGAAGGGGGTGATTTTCCTGCTTTCTCTTTAATTATTAACAAAAAGTGCATATTTTTTATTCTAGGGGGTATTTACTACGTTACCCCCCCCCCCCCGTAAATCCGCGCTTGGAAAAACATAGTTTATTTCACTATATTTATATACAGGGTCCAGCATAATGATCTACCACAATAAAAACGCCATTGTAAATGCTATTTAGATTTTTTTTTAAATGAAACTCTATTCTATACCATTTGTTTTTATTAAGTTTTGAAATTCACAGAGTCCATGTGGCGGCCATTTTTTATGATACACATTCTAAGCTGATTTCTAAAAGTTTCACTCGTACAGTAATTTAAAAGCGATATTCCTGTAATTTTTTGACGTATTGCTGCTTTTAATTCGTCAATAGTTCGGAGTTAGTGTTTAGGTATCTACAAAGGATCTGGAACTAAAGCATGTCTACTAAGTGCGAAGTGAGTACGAAAAGTTCTTTGCGTCGTAATCACAGATTCGTTAACTACTTTTAATAAATGTTCCGGTAACGAAGGCACGATGGCAAAAAAATGGCAAGGCGCGGGCTACCAACCGACTACGCTAAGCTCTCTCAGTGATTCGGGCACAGTGGCGGTGCAAAATATGGGAAATGTAAATGCCGGACCCTGGATAATTAAATGAACACTAAGCAATATTCCATTAACGACATTGCAGCTATACTTTAAATTAAACAGCTTACGTTAAATTTTTTTAAACAGCCATTAATACCTAGTTAATAATAATATAATAAAATAATATTTAAGTTAAATACATTTTTACATCACCTAGCTAAAATTTACAAAATCCATTAGTTTATATTTCTCATTAAAAAATATGAACTTATATTTGCATCATTATTAAAATCATTGTAATAATAAAGTTAATGTATTCTATGCACTAGTAAAAAGGAATTTACTGCAGAATATTCGTCAAAGAGCCTTTTTTTACTAGTAAATTATCTTCTCAAGGAAATTTATGTACCTAAATCAATGGGAAACAAACTTCTAAACCTCAGATTTATTTAAAAAAATTAAACCTTCCTTTTTATTGCTGCTAGTAGCCATTAATAAAAAAATTCTTTGATTAAGCTTTCTTACTAATTGGTTCAATTGAGCGTTGACACAAAATAACTCATTCTTATCAGCGCGCAGAGTTTAAATTTAACACTATGTATTTAATTGACGAGTAGAATTGGTCTTTTGGTGTTAAAATTTAATTTGAAAAAAACTATTTAAAAGACCATATTATAAGATGTAGCTTGATCGGAGAACGATTGCATTGATGGCTATGAGCATCTGGTATATAATAATTTAAAAATAGCCACCCTATAGCTTAGAGACAAACTGCGCAAGCGTTATATTGTTTCAAATCCCCCTGTAAATGTTTAGTACGGAGCACAAAGTTGGAGAGGCGCTGGTTTTTGCACGGCGCCCCGGTATACTGCGCCAATTGAGTAATAAAACTCCCACCGTGTAATAGCGATTTCGGCTTCACTGCTCTGGACGCGTATTCTCCTAATCAAAAACGCAAAGCATTTTTAAGTTGGTCACCGTGTTATGACGTCAAATTCGCTAAGCACCTGACCAAAAGTACAAAAATCGTATTTACGTACGATTGCACTGAGCATTTTTTTAAGACGGTAACCGTTTTTAAATACATCTACCAATTGGCATCTGTTTTTGAAAATCACTTGGCGTTTTTAAAATATTCAAACCTATTGAAAGGTATTATGCACACAGTTTTTAATTTTTTTGGCCAATTTTGTATTTATAGTGGTTATCAGCCTATATTTTAAGTACAATAAGGTACCAAAATAGCTACCTTTCTTATTTTTTAAGGTAGAAATGAAAGATTTTAAGCAGTTTGTAAATAAAGATTTACTGTATTTCTCTCCCCTCTGGAATCTATTTAAGTGGTACAGATAATGAATAATTAAAAATTGTTTATGGGCAAGTTATCTACACTTCTATATGCACAGGTACCCTCTAGAGTAGGTACCCGAGCCTTATTGGAAACACCCTAGTATGAGCGAGTGTTATCAATTGGAATAAACTTTATAATAATTATTGAATATTTTTAACTAAATTTTCTTCTAAAACTTTATTTTATTGTTAGAATATGATGAAAATGTATGGTTTACGTCTATATAACCTTTATTATTATACCCTAGGAGTATACGGGTCATTACAATCATGTTAAGACACCGCTAGCCCAACATTTCTCATTAAAACCATTTTTAATCATTACCTTCTTTAGATTTTTTAATCAATAAATGCCAAAAATGACTAACTGGGGTGAAAAAAATCTCTAATTTACGCCACAAATGTCAAAAAATATAAACAAAAAGCGAGAATTTGAAGATTGCTTAGCGAGTTTCATCCCAAGGGCGCGTTTACCAACGTGAATATCAAATTTGATCGGTCAGCGCAAATGCCATGCGAGAAGGGTGCTGTGCGGTTCGCTTAGCGTTTTCAAAACGTAACGTTTTTAAGCCAATTTATGAGAATACCAGTCCTGAAGTCACTCGCGGGTAGAGTGGTAACGTCACGAATCTCTCTCCGAGCACTCCTCGATTGATCTGAGATCGAGCGGGATTGCTCGCCTTTAGAGCAAGGGCGAACACGATTTTTCAAGTACTTGCTCGAATTTTCCTGGGCTTTATTTTAAAAAATATTGTTGTTTTATAATTTTTCGATTTAAAATTTTTGGGTAGAATGAAGTATATAAATGTAAATTTCCTAGATGTAAAACACGGAAAACACTTATAAAAACACAAATACACCAAAATTAAAAACAAATTAATCAGATTTAAAAAATGGGGTTATGTTTTTGTTTTGATCTGACACGTTGCTCCGTCAAAAGAGATGGAGCAATTCCGAGCATCCGCTCGGAGATTTGCGGGCAATAGTCGATCACGCAAATCTTTTTTAGAGCACTGCTTGTTTTTAAGTCGAACGCGTGCATCCGTTTCAGAGCAATTTTCGAGCACTCGAGGGCAGTTTACGAGCAAATGCCGAAGTCGCTATAAGTGTCTGGTCTATCTCTGTCATTGGTCTATGATCAAATGTCTTTAGTCGTATACAAGGTTTGTCAAAAAATATAATTTTTGCTTAAAAGTAAAATAACTTTATTTTCGTCAATATCGAAAACAGTTGTAAATAAAAGGTAATCAGAACTAAAAACTATGTTTATAATTAAGTGTACTTTGGCTGCCTGACTTTCGCATGGGCATTTACGTTTCCCGATTGCCAAAACTTGGCACACAACAAAAACATTCCCCAACAGGTCGAGACGTCTGTACAAAATATCGAAAATCAAAAACAGTAAATTTCGTAACCTTTATCTAACCTGACCTAATCTAACTCAACCTAATCTGACGTAACCACACGAACCGAACCGAACCAAACCGAACCAAACCGAGCCTATCCAAACCTAACCATACCCAACTAAACCTAATTAGCAGTGTTGTAGTTAAGTTTGGTTCGGTTTAGTTAGGTTCGGTTCGGTTCGGATTCACATCATCTAGGATACTGGGTAGGAAGTCGGGAAAGTTTTTTTTTTGAAAAAAATTATTGGTTCAGTTTGCTTTGGTTCGGTTCGGTTAGATTTGATTGGGTTTCGTTAGGTCAGGTTATTGAAACTTTCTTTTTCATGTGGTTAGAAATCAACTGAAAATCACCTTGCTCATCTATTGTAATACATGACGTAAATTTTATTGGTAGATCTGCGCATGCGGAAGTCCGGCAGCCAAAGTACACTTGGTATGGCTAGCGTCTTGTTGTTTAAATATGCAATTATATCAATTTATAGTTTTTCTATATTATACAGGAAGGAAGATCTAAGTTTATAATTGGTTGGTTAATTACTTTCTCCAACTATTACAAATTTTTACATTTAAAAGTGCTCGATTTTGGTGTACTGAAGCATAGAACTAGAAACTTCAGCCCTTCAGCTACGTGGTGCCATCATTAGATCCAGAGAGGGGCCCCTGGAACGTGGAGAAATTGGCTGCAAACTGGTGAGTACTTTGTTTCTGATTTCCGTTGTGTGGGTACCAGCAATTAACCTATGGATCTTTTAAATTATTTCGTGATTACATATCAATTAATTTATGTTTGTTCGCGCTTTCATTTAATAAAATATATACAGTCCATTGCAGTTATCGTTTTTCTAACTGCGGGCAGACATAAAGTGGTCCTTCGAACCGGATAAATAAATTTACTCCATACGACGGTATTAATAAGTCAGCCATTTTCACATTTTCGCCGAGATCACACGGCCTTGAATTTTGCCAATCGTATTGAACCGTAGATTTTCGTTCGACCTTCGGTTGTCGGCGCAATTCACCTGTTTTCGGTCCGCTGCTATGGTAACGCAGGGTTTACCGCGTGGTCACTTCAGTAAACAAAAATCGAGAATCAATCAAAACAAACAAACAACATTTCTGTGATTAGATTTGTTCCATACCATTTCGATATTAAAACATTTTTCATCAATTGCGATAAATTAGTGCATATTTTCGACAATTCGTCATTTTTCTATTTCAGAAGCATTAATTTAGCGTTAATTGTATATTTACCGACAATTTCGTCATTTCAAAGATAAAATCATGTCTATCAAAAAAGCCGTGCAAAAACGCAAGGGTTTTTTATCTGCGATCACCGAGTGTTATGGTGTTTTCACAAACCGCGGCAACGGACGCAAAAGCGAGAAACGAGTTTCAAGTGAGGTATTCCGATTTGGATGAAACCTTCGATAAATGCATGTTGGCACATAATAATGTCATTATGCTGATAGACGACTCGGACGACGAGGAGTTTAAAACGCAAGATGCGATCCTTTCAGAAGCTCGTAAATATTTTTATGCGTGTATTTCGGGACCATATGTTCGTCAAAACGAATCTGAAACTCCAAAACTCAAAGAGTTCGGTATTCCCATATTTCGAGGTGATAAAAAATTATGGCCAAGCTTTTTAGATATTTTTAATAACATTATAGATCAAAATCAAAGTCTAAGTAACGTTCGAAAACTTCAATATTTATTTTCATATTTCGAGGATGAGCCTTTAAAATTGATATCAGGGATTAGCTTATCTGATCAAAATTATAAAATTGCTTACGACAAATTAGTCAATAGATATCAAAACAAGCGAGACCTCGCAAATAATGCTTTAAGCACAATTATGAACTCTACATTAAAAAACGAGTCAGCTAAAGAATTGCGTAATTTAATTGACACCTTTTCAGAATCCCTAGAAATTTTAAAATCACTTAGCTTTGACGTTGACAGTTGGGACTTTATTATTTTTTTATTCTGTTAGAAAAATTGGATATTCCGACGCGTTCAAATTTCGAAATGAGTCACGCCAATACTAATGCCGAAATTCCCACTTTTCAGTCACTTTTTCAATTTCTAGAAAAAAGATGTAAAGTTTTGGAATCACTTCCTCAATCAACAGCACTTAAAAAGGTGCCTACCTATCAAGAATCAAATTCTATGCAAAATCACTTTGGGCAAAAGCCTACCTATAAATCATCCAATTCGCCTTTTATAGGACTGGCTGGCACCTCAACTAATTCAAGTACGGGAATAAAATGTTTCCGGTGTAATCAAGGCCACGTGCTTTCGAAATGTCAAACATTTCTTGACCTCTCGCCTATCGATCGCCTATCTTTCGTCAAGCAGAAAAAATTATGTCTAGCGTGTTTTCATCCCTCGCATGGGGTAGACACGTGCAAATCAAAATATTCATGCAGGACTTGCAATAGTAAAAGGCACCACACTTTAACTCATATCTTAGAAACTAATAAAGAGTCTGGAAGCCAAGATACTAGTCCTGTCATTCACACACCACCTGTCAATAATCTTCATGTGTCATTAAATACCTCAGGACCTTCAGGTACCTTTCTTTTATGCACCGCCATAATAGATGTTATGGACGGTTGCGGAAATTTTCAACCTGTAAGGGCACTTGATTCTGGATCACAGACAGGATTCATCAGTGAAAAGTGTATTCAGCGTCTTAATCTTCCTAGGCGAAGTTACACCACTGAAATATTCGGATTAAATCAAATGTTTTCTCTTACTTCCAAAGGGCTCGTTCAATGTCACATTAAGCCACAAGGACAGGTCACTCCTTTACTTAATTTCGAAGCAATTGTTGCTCCACAACTATGTTCCAATATGCCTACATTCACTTTGAACGATAATCAGTGGAAACACTTGGAAAACCTTAAACTTGCCGACCCATCTTATTTCAAATCTAGACCTATGGACCTAGTTATTGGTTGCGAGCTATTCGCACAGATATTCAAGGAGGGCAGGGTTCTTGGACAAATAGGGCAACCTTCAGCCCTTGAAACCATCTTTGGCTGGGTCGTCATGGGAAAAGTTGACGAAGTAGGTAATCTTACGGAACGAACCAGTTGTTTTTTAACGAGTCATTCACCTCCTTTAGAGGTCATTATCCCTAGGTTTTGGGAAATCGAACATTTGCCTAAAAAACAAATCTTATCAAAGGAAGAAAAACAAGCGGAATCAATTTTTACTGCGAGTGTCGTACGGCAACCGAGCGGTAGATTCATGGTAGATCTTCCGTTTAAAGATAAAATAAACCCTGACCTAGGAAATACTTATCCGCAAGCTTATCGTAGATTTTTACTTCTAGAAAATAGATTACTCAAAAATCCTGATCTGTACACTGCCTATTCTAGTTTCATGCAAGACTATATCGATTCTAATCACATGAGTCTAGTTTTACCTAGTCAACCAAAAGTCGACGTATCATGTTTTTTGGCACATCATTGCGTACTAAAGCCGGAAAGCTTAAGTACAAAATTAAGGGTAGTCTGGGATTGTTCGGCAGTCACCCCAAAGAATATTAGTCTCAATGACACGTTGTTGTCTGGACCGAAACTTCAAAAGGATATTGCTTCTTTACTCCTTACGTTTCGTCTTAATCCTATTGCCTACATTGCTGATATCAAACAGATGTTCCGTCAAGTCCTTATCAATCCTTATCACCGTCCTTATCAAAGGATATTGTGGAGGTTTTCTCCACAGGACCCACTTTCAGTGTGGGAACTTTCTACTGTCACTTCTGGCATGACATGCTCACCTTTACTAGCCATGCGTACATTAAATGAGCTGGCAGAGAGAGAAAAGGAACGTTTTCCTATGGCTAGTACTGTTCTAAAAACGTCAATTTACATCGACGATATCTTGGGAACTAGCCATTCGCTTTCTGAAGCCCTTTCCCTTCAGACGGAACTCAATGATTTGTTGAAGTCGGGAGGATTTGAACTTAAAAAATGGGCAAGCAATTATCCTGAGTTATTGGCAACATTGCCAGAATCCGATTGTCAAATGCCTCTCTCTTTTGACAAGGATGAACCACACTTTATCAAAGTTTTAGGCCTTCAATGGCATCCAAAAAACGACATTTTTTCTTATCAATGCCGAATGAAAGACAAACCCCCAACTAAACGTTCTATTTTATCTATCATAGGAACAATCTTCGATCCCTTAGGTTTTCTTTGTCCCTTGTTGCTACAAGCAAAATTTGTTTTGCAACAGTTGTGGATATCGAAAATAGGCTGGGACGAAGAACCAGATTCTTCTATCATCGACTCTTGGAACAAACTTCGTTCTGAATTCCCGCTTCTTTCCAATTTTCAATTACCCCGACAAATCAAACTGTCAAAAACCAATACCTGTCAAATCATCGGCTTCTGTGACGCTTCAATTCGAGGTTACGCAGGCGTCGTATATTTTCGTGTAGCAGAGGAAAACAATATATCTGTTTCTCTCATATCTGCAAAATCTAGGGTCGCGCCTATAAAGTCACAAACTTTGGCTAGGCTAGAACTCCTAGGCGCATTTCTTTTAAGCGAATTAATTGACTTCGTTTTATCTAGCTATGAAGGAAAAATAACTTTTACAAATATCGTTACTTTCTGCGATTCGCAAGTCGTATTGCACTGGCTTTCATCCCCTCCTAATCGCTGGCAAACCTTTGTTGGAAATCGAGTCAGTAGAATCCAAGAAATCATTCCCTCAAACTCATGGCGCTACATTCCTTCTGCTTTAAATGCAGCCGATATTGCGTCACGAGGGGCCACCCCTTCACAGCTCATATCACATGACATGTGGTGGAACGCATCGTCGTTTTTGTGGTCTCCCGAAAACGAAAGGCCCGATTTTCATAAATCAAAAATGCCGATTGATTTCGGAGATATTAAGCTGGAGGAAAAGCCAAAGGTCTGTTGCAATGCGAATGTTTGGTCCTCAGTACATTCATTTCGTGTGGATGTTAGAATTTAGTTATTTTATTTTTACTTTTTGTTGGATAAGATATTTTTTGGCTCACTGTGTAGAATTGGGATTTGTCCTCATTAACCTGTAGCTTTTAGAAAAATATAATGAAAAATCAGTGTGAATTTAGTAGTTCAAGGGGATATATCGTATCAAATCCCTATTCAATCACACAGTGTGCAATCAAGCGAAGCATTTTTTAGTTTAATAATTTTAAGTAAATTAGATTTACGAACTTTCGCGAGTGTTTTCCCTCGTCCTCCCTTCCTTAAAACCTCTGTATTGGAAACCCCTCAACAGAACTGCTGAAGCCAGGATAAAGGCGGCCGCCCATCGACCCCACAACGCAGCAACGAACAGTGAGTAGAACAAAACCATTTATACAGTCCATTTTAAATCTCTCCTGAGTAAATTACTCAACACCCCACCATTTTGGTCCTTTTCGCCAGATCCTTTCTAGCGTTACTCCTACTTTACTACCCTAATCGTCGTTTTTTTTATACAGTAGGTAGACCTTTTTGATAAAAATACATAGTGACTTTGATCCGCCTATCACTAAACTCAAAGTTAGGAGTAAACTAATCGGCATATAGTCATTAATTAACATACATTTTTAGAGTTCTTGCTGTAAAACATTCATACAAAATTTCCAATTATAGGTCGTGCATTTATTCAAATTGAATAGAAATCAATTTCTTTATCGCCTTTTTTTTTGCTTTGCTTCGAAGCCGGCAGTTAGCAGCCGGTCTCTGTCGCTTAGTAACGGGAATGGATTCTCATATAGTATAGAACGTATAGTCGTCTCATTTAGCTTTTGCTTCACCGTTGATTTCACACTCGCAATTAGAATTTAGCCACACTTCATATTAGAATTTACTGTATGCATTGCTTTAGTACTGTGTCCAGCCATTAGAATACACAGTGACCCGTATAAATTGAAAATTGTAGTAGCTTTTTTCTGAAACCATAAAATAATTAATTATAGATGCTAATTAGGTAAATAACTGATAAAATTAATTGCGTATTTAGTAGTAGGAGCATTTTTTCTTAAAATTTCCAATTAATTGCTCAATTTATTAGTTGAGAAAAATAGTAGAAAAATTTTGTTTTCACTTTAGACAACTTCATTAAATTGGTAGTTAGTAGATTTCTCGCCATTTATTAAGTTTAAAATTTAACTTAGAAAATAAATAAAAATTTTTTTTAATTTTTTTAATTTAAAATATAAAACAGATTTTTTTATAATTTTTAATTTGGTTTAATTATTAGGCTACAATGTCAGAAAAAGTTAGAAAAGCAACAAACTTAAGACTGAGTGAAATTAGTCGCATGACTGAAATATACGATTTTGCTATAAAAGCTGAGACTGATAGCAAATATCATGCTTCACTCAAGGTTCGCTATCAAGACCTAGAACAAATTAGAGGTGATTTCAGTAAACAGCATAACATTTTGATAGGTTTATTAGATGAACAGGATGATTTTCAAGCTGAAGATAAAGTTCGAGCTGATTTTGAAAATAAATTCTGGCATATTAAAAGCATATATTTTAGCTTATTTTCTTATACAGCTAGTGAAACGCAATCTTCTGTTTCCTTATCACAGGCACCTCAGTTTACTAACAATCTTAAACCTTTAGATTTACCTATTTTTAGAGGAGATGTAACTTCATTTCCTAGTTTCAAAGATATGTTTGAAGCCCTGGTTCATAACAATCCTCACTTTTCGGATGTAACTAAATTCGAATATTTACTGAAAGCCCTTGAGGAACAGCCAAAACTCCTAGTTCAGCATTTGCCACTAACTCATGCTAATTATTCCATTGCTTATGATACTTTGTGTAAAAGATATTATAGAAAAGGAATCATGGCAGCTAGTCATTGTTCAGCTATTGAAAATGCTAAAAAAGTATCTTCAGAAAATCCTCAAGATTTACGTACCCTGTTAGATACCTTTAACGATAATTTAGAGGCCTTGCGCAATTTACAGTTACCTATAGACGCCTGGTCATTTCCATTAGTTCAAATGATTAATAGAAAAATAGATATTTCCTTAGCAACAAAATTTGAGTTACAGCTTTCTGATTCCAATAAAATGCCTGATTATAAAGAGTTAATAGCGTATTTGGAAAAACACTGTGAAGCTTTAGATAATGTAGAATTAACACGAAAAGAAGATAAAAAATTCTTTAAAAAATCTATAAATAATAATAGTAGTAGTTTTAAATCAGGTAGCTCCAGACAAACTTCCAATGTTTTTCTAAGTCAACCCAATCAAAATAATAATAAAAATACTTGTGTAGTTTGCAAACAGGGACCTTATCACACTCTTTCTAAATGTCAGTTCTTTCGCTCAAAAACTCCCAATGAACGTTATAAACTTGCGAAGGCAAATTATTTATGTTTAAATTGCCTTTCTAGATCGCATAGTATAAAGGAGTGCCCCTCCACTAATTCCTGTTTTCGTTGCGGTGTTCGTCACCATAGTTTACTTTGTTTCAGTGGAAATGATAGTTCCAATCAAGTTAGCACCTTATATAGTAGTCAGAATAATAGTAGTCAGAATAATAGTAGTCAGAATAATAGTAGTCAAAATAATAGAAATTTTCAAGCCTGCAGTACTGTTACACACCATAATAGTCAGGGTCCTAAGTACAAAAACTCCCAATGAACGTTATAAACTTGCGAAGGCAAATTATTTATGTTTAAATTGCCTTTCTAGATCGCATAGTATAAAGGAGTGCCCCTCCACTAATTCCTGTTTTCGTTGCGGTGTTCGTCACCATAGTTTACTTTGTTTCAGTGGAAATTATAGTTCCAATCAAGTTAGCACCTTATATAGTAGTCAGAATAATAGTAGTCAGAATAATAGTAGTCAGAATAATAGTAGTCAAAATAATAGAAATTTTCAAGCCTGCAGTACTGTTACACACCATAATAGTCAGGGTCCTAAGTACAATCCTGTACACAATCATAGTCAGGGTCCTAACCCCCATTTTAGTAGCTTTAGTTCCACTCCAAATTATTATAATCAGAGTGTCAATACTCATTGTAGTCCAGTAGCGCATTCTAGTTCTAGTTTCCCGAATTCCATTGGCCACCCCACTAGTTCGGGTGCCAACCACCATGCCAACCATAGTAGTATAGTTTCCAATAATGCTAACTCTGTAGCTCAATTACCTCATATTGATAGTCAAAATTCACAAAGCAACCCCAATGCTTTTGTCGGATTAACTGTAGACAACCCCTTATGTTTAAGTAGTAGCATCGATTCTTCGGGTGTATTATTATCCACCGCAATAGTAGAAATTTTAGATAGCAAAGGTGATTATCAACCTATTAGAATAATCGTAGATTTAGGTTCAACCTCAAATTTCATAACGAAAGCTTGTGTTAAACGTCTTGGTTTACATAGTTACAAATCAGATATCGATGTGCAAGGCATTGGTGAAGCCCCTATGCTTAAAAGTTGTGAGAGCATTTCTTCTACCATTCGTCCTTCAGGAAAATCTAGTCCCCTTTTAGAATTTAGTGCCGTAGTTATCCCTAAAATATGTGGAAATCTTCCACTTTCAACACTTTCCACTACTAATTGGCCTTTCTTAAAAAATTGTCAGCTAGCCGATCCTTATTTTTACAAATCTAGACCGGTTGATATATTAGTAGGAGCTGATATATTTGCAAGAATTCTTAAAGATGGAAAGATTGTTGCTGGTCCTAATGATCCAGTGGCAATTAATAGTATTTTTGGTTATTTGCTTATGGGTAAAACTTGTTCTTCGTCTAAAGTAATTAGTCAATTCATTTCTAGTTCCCAAGGTCAATTCAATGTCACCTGAAGATAGTTTAGCTGAAAAAATATTTTCTGAAACCACTTATAGAACAGAGACAGGCAGATTTGTAGTATCTCTACCTTTTAAGTCTAGTGCACCTTCTTTTCCCAACAGTAGAGAGTTAGCACTCAAGCAATTCTTAGCATTAGAACGTAGATTGTTAAAAAATTCTGATCTTTACATGCAATATTCCGATTTTATGAAGGAATACTTATCTTTAGGACATATGAAAATAGTTTCATCTTTGGCCATTCCAGATAAAAGTTATTATATTCCACATCATTGTGTACTAAAGCCTTCTAGTGTCACAACTAAACTTCGCGTGGTTTATAATGGCTCTGCTAAAAGTTCTAGTGATCCTTATTCATTAAACGATTGCCTGCTTCCTGGTCCCAAACTTCAAGTTGACATATGTCAATTACTTATGTTATTTAGATTGGAAAAATTCGTATTTACAGCGGATATCTGTAAAATGTTTAGACAAATTCTAGTTACTCCTCCTCATCAGGATTATCAACGCGTTCTTTGGCGTTTTCAGCCTGATGGTCCAATCGAAGACATAGCTCTCTGTACTGTTACTTATGGATTAACATGCAGCCCTTATTTAGCTATCAAATCATTGCTTACTTTAGCTGAGCAGGAAAAAGTTAATTACCCTGAAGCTTCAGAACTAATTATCTCGCACTCATATGTAGATGATATAACTGGCATGCATTGTGACCTTGAAGGTGCCAAAAGGATTCAGAAAGACCTAATTTCTCTTCTTGCCAAAGGTGGGTTTCAATTGCGCAAGTGGTGCAGCAATGACCCAAGACTCTTGGCAGACTTTCCTTCTTCTCATTTGTGCAATGAAAATTTATCCTTTGATGTTGATTCCAATAATACTCTTAAAGTTTTAGGGCTTGACTGGAGTCCATCATCAGATTGCTATCAATTTTCGATAAACTCAATTTTGTCACCGTGTACAAAACGAAATTTACTTAGCAACTTAGCTAAGATTTTTGACCCTCTAGGTATCTTAACCCCTGTTACTTTTTTCCTAAAACATTTAATACAGAAGCTTTGGGACTTAAAGCTTAATTGGGATGATCCACCCTCGATAGAAATTAGTAGAATATGGGAAAAATTTACAAGTGAAGTTAGTTTGCTATCTTTATGTAAAATAACTCGTAGAGTAGTGCCTGATAGTTACCAATCAATTCAGATTCATGGCTTTTCAGATGCCTCTGAAAAAGGCTATTGTGCTGTTGTTTATTTTAGATTTTCATTAAAAGATATTGAATTTTGTGTCAAATTTGTGACTGCAAAATCCAAAGTAGCCCCTTTAAAAACAATTAGTATACCCCGCCTTAAACTGTGTGGAGCAGTTCTGTTATCAAAATTGTTACATTTTGTTATGTTCTAGGAATTTATCAGCCCAGGCTAAAAATTAGTGAAATATACGCTTGGTGTGATTCAACTATAGTCCTTTCTTGGATAAAGTCTTCCCCACATAGATTTACCACTTTTGTTAGTAATAGATCAACTTTCATCCAAGAAAAAATCCCTTCCTCGCATTGGCATCATGTCATATCTGAGAACAATCCTGCAGATTTAGGTAGTCGTGGTCTCCTCCCATCTGAGTTGTCAGAAAGCTCAATGTGGTGGTATGGCCCTAGTTTTTTGTCGCAACACACCGACACATGGACAGAAATAAATCTTCCATTGTCTGATGAAGACATTCCTGAACATAGAAAAACATGTCTTCTTGTAGCAGAATTAGAACCCCATTTGTTAGCTCAACTAATAGAAAATATTTCTGGTTTTGATAGATTACGTAGAGTTTTAGCATATATTTTAAGATTTTTGTCGAATTGTAGAAACAAAATCAAAGTAACTGAACCTCTTACTAGTTTAGAGTTACATCAGTCTGTCATGCTCTTAGTAAAGCATGTACAAACTTTAGCTTTTTCTCATGAAATTAATAGAATCCAACAGCATCTTTTACCCTCAAAACTATTTAGAAGACTAAGCCCCTTTTTAGATGATGAAAGCATACTTCGCCTTGGTGGCAGATTAAGAAATTCTACTTCGTTGTCCTATCAACAAAAATTTCCTGCTCTATTGCCCAACAATCATCGATTTACGGAACTTTTGGTTAGTTATGTACACTTGAAATATTTCCATGCAGGAATTCAATCAATTCAGTACATAATCGCACAACAATTTTGGATAATTTCCTGCAAAAATGTAATTAGAAAGGTAGTTTCTAAGTGTATTACTTGCTATAAGATAAATCCAACCCCTGTTCAAGCTCCCATGGGTGATCTGCCCTTACTTCGCGTGAGCCATGTTAAGCCTTTTCTTCATACAGGTGTTGACTTCGCAGGTCCCTTTAATCTGTTAATGACTCGCTACCGAGGAGCTCGCACGACGAAAGTATACCTTTGTCTTTTCGTTTGTTATGCTACCAAAGCTTTGCATTTAGAGCTAGTTTTAAGCTTGTCTTCCGATGCTTTTCTGGCAGCCTTACGTCGCTTTGTAGGCCGTAGAGGCAGACTTGTTTCACTCCACAGTGACTGTGGAACTAATTTTACTGGAGCTTATAGAACTTTATGTAATCTAATGCGTGATGCTTCGAAAGCAGAAACAATTTCGTGGCATTTTAATCCCCCCTCTGCACCCCATTTTGGCGGTCTTTGGGAATCTTCAGTAAAATCCGTTAAAACTCATTTGTTACGTATAGTTGGATCTCAAATCTTAACATACGAGGAGATGTACACTCTGCTTTTACAGATAGAAGCCTTTTTAAATAGTAGGCCTTTAACCCCCCTTAGTAGTGATCCGAATGACATTTCGGCAATCACCCCAGGTCATTTTTTGACCTTAGAGTCTCTTAGTGCACTTCCCGAACCCAATTTTAGTGACACCCCCCTTAATAGATTAGATCGCTGGCAATTGCTCCAGAAGTTGCACCAGGATTTTTGGTCTCGGTGGTCTAAAGAGTACTTACATACAAGAGTATGTGCGTGCTAAATGGCATGATAGTAAAGGTTCACTAAAAATTGGTAACCTTGTGGTTATAAAAGAGGATAACACTCCCTGTATGCAATGGCGACTGGGTCGTATTGAGGCAGTGCATCCAGGTTCGGACGGTGTAGTACGAGTGGCAAGCGTGCGTACCACTAACGGTACTTTAAAGCGACCGGTTGTTAAGCTGTGTCCGCTCCCCATTGAAGACAATGTAGATAGTAGTTAAAATTAAAAGTGGTAAACCCCTTTTGGCCGGCGGGATGTTCGGTCCTCAGTACATTCATTTCGTGTGGATGTTAGAATTTAGTTATTTTATTTTTACTTTTTGTTGGATAAGATATTTTTTGGCTCACTGTGTAGAATTGGGATTTGTCCGCATTAACCTGTAGCTTTTAGAAAAATATAATGAAAAATCAGTGTGAATTTAGTAGTTCAAGGGGATATATCGTATCAAATCCCTATTCAATCACACGGTGTGCAATCAAGCGAAGCATTTTTTAGTTTAATAATTTTAAGTAAATTAGATTTACGAATTTTCGCGAGTGTTTTCCCTCGTCCTCCCTTCCTTAAAACCTCTGTATTGGAAACCCCTCAACAGAACTGCTGAAGCCAGGATAAAGGCGGCCGCCCATCGACCCCACAACGCAGCAACGAACAGTGAGTAGAACAAAACCATTTATACAGTCCATTTTAAATCTATCCTGAGTAAATTACTCAACACCCCACCAGCGATAATTGACGTTAACTTCTTAGATCAGCTTCTTATCAAATATTCATCTATATCAAAAATTCAACGTATCATTTGTTATGTCCTTCGAATTGTTAACTTTTTCAAAACCATTCCTATCAAAAACCCACTAATCTACCGGATCAAAAAATTATTTTTAAAAATATTGTTTTTCCTACCACCGGTGAGATGCAAAGTGCGTTATACCTTCTTATCAAATGCGTTCAAGGTTCTTGCTTTTCTGAGCTTTTTTCCGCGTTATCTAAGGATAAACCAATACCGAAACCTTTTCGAAAACTTTCACCTTTTCTTGATGAAAATAATATCATTAGAGTCGGTGGCAGATTACAAAACTCTGACCTTTTGTCTTATTCTGCAAAACACCCCGTCTTACTTTCGAGTAACCATCGTTTAACTACTCTTCTTATCGAGTCCACTCATCGACAATACCTTCATCCTGGGTTTAAAACATTACATAATCTGCTTTTACAGCAATTTTGGATATTATCTGCCAGACGGGCAATTCAAAGAACCATATCCAAGTGCTTGCAATGTTTTAGAATCAACCCTAAACTCTATAGACCGCCCATAATGAGTTCACTTCCCGCTCATCGAATCAATCAACTTAAACCTTTTTCGAGTGTAGCTATCGACTTTTGTGGACCTTTCTTTGTGATTCCTCATCGTTACCGTGGTTCTAAAGCTTTCAAATCATATGTCTGTGTGTTTGTCTGTACGGCCACACCACGGATCACCTTAACAAACAGATAAATAAGCCGGCTGGCGGTCTTTGATCTCGGAGAATTCAACGATGGCTGAGCATTGGGAATCAAACTCAGAGCCGGACTAAAATAAATTTATCATAAAATATGAATGTTTCAGATTGTTGATGCGAAAAAATATTTTTACTGTCAGAAACAATAAAAACATTGAAATAGTTTTGTACTGCTAAAAATGGGAGATAAAATGAATTTTAGAGTCTGGGCCGCGTAAAAAAATTATACGTTGTCCTCTGCAGGGGACTTTGGAAATAATGTGTTCTATTGAATGAGAGATAGCGGAAGCACACACTTCTTCGTCCACAATACGTTAGCATGTTGTCGTTTACAGCGTACAGCCAAAGACAAAAATAAAAAAATTGATTGTTTTTTTTGTTTTATTGGGATAACATTTATTAAGTTTCAAGAGGAGTAAATTTGCGAATTTTAAATATAAGAAGTTTGACATTGTAGAGTAATTTCTTAATTTACTGGAATCAGATATTATTTATTAGTTTTTTCGAAAAATTTAAAGTTTAAGGAGATACAGGGTGACCAAATAATCTTTACAATTCGCAGAAAATTGCTTCACGGTAAACTATTATTTTAAAATTAAGTAAAATCTAATTTTTAACAAAAATAGTTGTTTTATATGTATTCTTAAAAGTGTAAATAGTAATATAGGGGGCGATTCTTCACAATTTGAAAAAATCTGACACAATTTGACATGCCAGATTTTAACCTTAAATCTTGACAACATTGCATCAATTTTCTAAGGATAAATACGATACAATGCAATGTAGAATTCAAATAAGGCATTGGCATAATTTTAATCTGATTTAAGACAAAACAACTTACGGCGACATGCGTGAATCTCATTAATTTGCTTGAAAAATAATAATCTATTAAAATTATAAACACTATTCGCCCTATTATGATAATTGATAATCCGTCCACCTGCGAAACAAGGCCACCAACGACAAGAGGTTTGATTTGAATAATATAAAAATAACAATAAAATTTTTTTTAAAATATAGATTTTTAAAATGTAAAACCAAGACAAGAAAAAACTTATTTTTGACGAAATATGCAGAGAGCATTAGGGGCCGGTTTCTCAATAGAGGATAACCCCTGACCCGTGGATTATCTTTAATAGCTGTATTTTTTTGGCATGTGGTAAATATGTCAGCCAACTCTTTTTTTAACCCACGGGTCAGGGCTAACCCTCTATTGAGAAACCGGCCCTTAGAGAGTCAACAAACAAGATAAATTGAAGCTACCTAGGTACTATACTGTTACAAAGATACGAACCCTTCAACATCTTCAAAACGATTGTTTGCACATTTTATTCAAAACAAACCAACTAACATTTTTAAATTTAACTAATTTTGTTGGACACTAAACCCTAGATGCACCGTAAGCACATTTCTTGGATTAGTCACTTAATCGCAATTAAGTCCTTGTTGCTCACATAAAACAACAATGATGGATTAGCTAAGCCTTCTTACGGTACATCTAGGGGTAAGCCTTTTGCGCAAAAAAACTATAGTATATAATTTACAACAAAATATGGATTTAAATCATATATCTCTCAGTGCGGATTGTGGGTAATACTTCATTGGCGTCCATAAACTAAGAACTTTTTTAAAAATCACTACAAATATTTTTTGTTTTTTACAATTTTTTGAAATGTATTTAATAATTTATTAGGAAAATTAACTTTGTGTTCCAACAATTGATAATCAAATAGAGACAATTTCACTCTCAATGAGCCAGTGGCATCCATCAATGTGGGCGATTTACAGAAATCCTCGAAAAATCTATTGATTTTTTACATTTTTATTGAATTTTCAACAAAAAAGTCCTTTCAATCAATCTTTTTAATTTTGAAATTTTGCAATTGTCATAAAAACTAAGTGCTGCAAGAAAACACTGATATTACACTTTATTAGGAAGACCAAATTTCTTTTTTAGCAATGTATCATTTATAATTATTTCTAACGGTGTATAAATTTTAATTATACTACGTGATAGACAATAAAATTTTCTTTTAAATGATTAGACCGAAGGTCGTCATAGGTTATACCTTCCCCCTATATGGGATTTCCTGACAGATAGATATATTTTTGTTGCTATTGTAATGTAGTTTAATGTTTTACTTGTTTGCCACATTGCCAACTACAGCCTACATCTAGGGTGGAGAGGGGGACAAAAGTGGTCAAAGTAAGAAACTCATAACGAATAAAGCTTATAGAAAATTACATTTTCTTTCATAAAAATAGGTCGATGATCTTCCGCGTGGTCTTCTAAAGAAAAACCGATTTTTGTGAGTTACATTTTTGGAAAGAAAGCGTTATCTTCTATAAGTTTTATTCTTTGGCCACTTTTTCCTGGGTGGTCTTTCGCCCTTTTAGGTATAACGACGAACATAACTGAAGACAATTTGTAAAAATCGCCAAAAATCAGTATTATTTATAATACATACTGCCGTTCCTAAGAAGAAAATTTTATTTTCTAAATAGTGGCAGACATTATTTTTGCCTAGAGAACTTCATTTTCAAAAAAAATATTCTGCCGTCGCTAAAAAGATTGTCGCATGTAGAAATTCTATGTTTTGAGAAAATCAGGTTATATATAATTTTGAAATAAAAAGCAAAAAATTAAAACCTTGACTTTTATTTTAAAAGAAAATAAAAAAGTATAAAACTAAACCCGTTTTTCTCAAGACGTAAAATTGCTACTAATTTTCTTAAAAATTAAGTAATCTTGTACTCTTTTCGAAAATAAAATTTTCTTTTAAATAATGCACAGATTTATTATGTAAAGATAATTGATGATTCATATGTGAGTGGGTCTTGCAGCCCTTCCACTGCGACCACCAGTGCAGCTGCGGCTCGTGCCGCAGGCGAGGTGAAGCGGTACATTACATATTATTATACAGGTATTATCTCTGAAGAAAATTTATTGCGTCCTCGTCCTCAGTTGAAAGAGATCAGAAACATATTTATGGGCAAAAAGTTTTATTTATATTGTCGTTTTTCTCTTTCAACTGTCGTACCATGCTCCAATAGTTCTAGGACGCAAAGAGTTTTAAAAAGAATAACGTTTGTACCGGTGTTTATAATGTGGCGCTTCACCTCGCCTGCGGCACGAGCCGCCGCTGCACCAGTGTATCTATTCTGACTTGATGCTAATAGGGACCTATTGCAATAAAGCCAGGCACAAATTGTGCCGGGCACTATATTGACAGTTTCGCATTAAAAACTGACAGTTGATCTTTCAAAATTGACATACCAAAGTCGAATTTAGAAATCCAGTCTTATAATACACAATGACCTAATTTTGAAAGAAGACAGCTGTTCTTATAATGCGAAAGTGTCAATATAGTGCCCGGCACAATTTGTGCCTGGCACTATTGCAATAGGTCCCTAATGTTTCATATAGATAAAGATAATTAGTTACATCGAAACTTATAATTAATTTTTACGATTTTTGTAAATAATCTTCATTTATACATGCCACTGTACCATTTATTGTAAATTAAACCCTTTAGTTTTACATCATTGAAAAGAAAATTTTATGCTATTAATAAATGCTATATTTTTTTTCCTAAAAGGCGTTTTAACGAAAGTTTAAAAAAAAATTCATAAAAACTTTTATTTATAAGAAAATTAATCATGCCTGTAAAAATTTTAGACGCCTTGGTAATTCCTATCTGTTCCGTCTCTGCTAGCGCCACCCAGCGGCAACCGTCTAAACTAAGCGAATAAAAAATTGACCGAAGGAATTAACGCCACCCACGACGTGGCCTTGTGCGCAGAATGAGCGAATTGAATTATATGCACAGTGCACGAACATCGTTGGCCTCGATTTTAAAGCATCTGGGCTCGGCACATTTGTCAACTGTTAGTTACAGATTCGAAGGCCAAATGCTGCCGCTGTTGCCAATTGATTGTTCCCAAGAGAAAGTAGCAGAGTTTGTTTATTAATTTTTAATAATGTTGGTAAAATTCAGTGGCGTATATAGAAAACAGTTTCGGGGGCAGTGGCGGATCCAGGGGGGGGGGGGCACTAGGGGCACTTGCCCCCCCCCCCCCCGAGAATTTTTTGAATATACAAAAAATGAGTAAAAAGTAATGTTTTTGCTAATAAAAATTCAAAATTTTTACCTGCGGCGCGGCGCATGAAAGTGTCTATTGTTATTATCATCGAAATTACAACCACTGACTAATTCAATAAAATGCTGCTTAAAAAAATATATTCCGTTTTTTACCACCAGAGAATGTCACCTAAAGTGCCCCCCCCCCGAGAAGCACCTCTGGATCCACCCTTGTTCGGGGGGGGGGGGGGGGCAGAGACAGTTTCAGGGGGGGGGGCCCGAGACTTCATGAGGCCGTATTTTATGCTATTTCATTATTGTATTCATAAAATATATGAAAATATCTAAAAAAATCTTAGCCCCTTATATACGCCACTGGTAAAATTTGATCACGAAAAACTGTTACAACGTGACGTGCAAGCTCGTACCTAAGGGGGATCAATCTCCCCCCGAAATTTTTAGGAATAAAAAATAATCAAACATTTAGTAGTGATAAGTAGTTGAGATATGGATTATTCGCATTGTGAGGGGCGTCCTTTTTAGCTGTCGCCCCCCCCCCCCCCCCCCGCCCCTTCAGGCACACTACGCCGCTGGTCCCCTACGACATTCCAAGAATGTTCTTTAAGCATGTCCAGGGGAGGTTCTCAATTGTCAATTCTCAAGACATTTCCGGACCGGATAGTAGAACCTAATAAGATATTTAAAATTATTTTTTGTATCATGAAATAATACTTAATTTCCTTGTTTTTTAATGATTTTCAACTGGGTTTATACAGACAAAAATAAAAATTAGAATAAAAACATTTTGCTGTTTATTCAGCCAAAAAAAAATTAAAATTATTTTTTAATACTTTTTTTGCAAAAAACAGTGTGAAAGTATTTTTGTATTAAATCACTGGCTTTTTATAGCCCTCGTAGTTTATCATAAAAAACAAATAAAAAATCGTCTAAAGATCATAAATAAACAAAGTTATAACAGTTCTATGTTAAAAACGGAATTATTAATAACCGGACATTATCAAAAACTTCATTCTGCAAAACAAGGCAAGAGCAAAATCGAAGTTCTGTATAGTCTTTTAAATTATCAAAACCGGACAAAATTAAAAAGGACAAAAACATAAAAAGGACTCGGGCCTAGCTTTCGACGTTCACCTAACGAAGAGCGCAGTGGCGTATATAGAAAAACGTTTCGGGGTGGGCCCGAGGCAGTTTTGGGGGGGGCCCAAGGCCCCATGAGGGCGTATTTTATGCTATTTTATGTTTTTATTCATGAAATATGTCGAAAATATCTAAAAAAATCTTAGCTTCGGGGGGGGGGGGCGGCCCCCCCATATATACGCCAGTGGAAGAGCGGTTCTGATATAACTATACAATTAAAGCGTCCTTCACTGCAATTTTTTTTACTACCATGCCTAATAAAAACACCGTCTCTACATAGGGATTGCTATAGCACATAAGGCGTTTTCATTAAGCAAGGGCCATCTTTAAAAAAGGCCAGGTGTTGGACCCTAGGTTAGGATTCATTTGCAATTAATTGACCAACAGGGTCGGTTCGATTCGGTTAACACCAATTTGCCGCCAAACTTTCATGAGACCGATTTGTATGAGAAGAAAATAGACGGAACCAGTATACATGAAAAGATAGGAGACCCCTTTTTATGATTTTGTCCTTTTTGATTTTGTCCGGTTTTGATAAAAGACGATATACTAAACTTCAATTTTGCTGTTGTCTTGTTTTGATGAATGACGTTTTTGATAATGTCCGGTCTTAATACTTCCGTTTTTTTCATTGGACTGTTAGGCCATTTTTATTTGATGATCTTGGATGATTTATTTATGACGGTGGATGGGGATTCGCTTTTAAAAGGTGTATTGCTTAAAATGGTACGAAAAAACAAAAAAATACTCTATCAAAACAACAACAAATGTCACGTGACGCGATGTCGCACATGCGCACATCCAGTTCCAGATAAAAATTAAATAACTTTTATTTTTATTTTTATATGTTTAAACCCAGCAATAACGTCTTTTAGACGAAAATTGGTCGTTTGATAGCAAAAGTACAAAAATAATCACCACTTACAAAATCTGACCAAGTCCCATTTCAGTCAGAATATCTGGCTAATTCTAGGGACAATATTTGACATTATTAGACTTTTCCATAAAAACCCGATAAAAATATAACGGTGGCAACCGCGTGGAGCAAATTCTGTAGCGAGCCTTTCACGCACCTTCCACGACATGAACTTAGTGCCTCTTTGTTAATTTTGCCGTGAAAAACAAAGAAGGAAAGTAAACTTAGCTGACCTCATAAAGAAAACGAATAGAAATTACAAATCTGAAAAAATTTGGCGATATTTGAAATGTCAATTTCTAGTGACGGTGTGAATTTATTTCCAATTTTTAAATTAAAAATTTCTAACGACTAACGTATTTTTGCTACAAAAAAATAATTATATCGTGATGCTGCATCCAACAAAAAGTGGGAAATTGCCTTGTAGGTAAGTTTTTAAGTTTAAAAATTGCCTTTTAAACGAGAAATCTTAACCGCCAGATTATGTCACATTTTGTCAAATTTCGCCAGATTTTTTGAAATGTAAAGAATTGACCCCATAATAACAAATTATAACAAATTTGTGTCAAAAACTCTTGACCAAATGTTATATAATAGTTTAATATACAGGCTGTAATTTAAATGATGCATGAAACTTTAAGGGGTTGTGGAAATGGTCAAAACAAAGATTTTTTTCACATTAAACTTTATTAGACCTCTTTGTTTTTACAGGGTGTTAAACTTAGCATTTTTTTTTTCGATGTTTTTTTTTTAAATTATAACACACCATTAAGGATTTGTGGAATTGTGCACTACTAAAACGGTAATAATTAAGTTTTAAAATTATTTAAAAATACCTACAAATATTGAAAGCTATTACCCAAAAATCTGTTTTAAAAATTTTAATAAATTTAGTGCTAAAATTACTATTTTCTGTTTTTATTAATGGGGGATATGGGTAGGGGACAATTCGCCGCGGCCAATTCGCTGCGGTCCAATTCGCCGCGGAGACAATTCACCGTAAGATTTTTTGTTTTATGATATTACCATTGGGGATTGTTTAAACAGTTGTATTTAGCTTGACTTCATATATATTTGTTTGACTATAACTTTTTTCAAACCTTTCCAACTACATATGTGGTGGTTAGTATACATTCAATATTTTTTTTATTAGGAAAATAAATAAAATGGCGGATTTTTCCGTTTATGAACGGATTTGTATCTAACTCGGACTGATAAGATTTTTAGGGTCGCCGATCATTATTTTTATCTTAAATTAAAAAAAATCAAAATGGCGATACAAAATGGCGGATTTTTCCATTTATGAACTGATATGCATGAAATTCGAAACTTGAAGGTGTTTCAGGTCGGTTGCTATTTTGATTTTTTTTAGTCTAAGTTAAAAATAATAATCAGCGCCCGGAAAGATCTTAAAGTTTTTAGTTTGATGCATATCGGTTCATAAATGGTAAAAACTGCCATTCTACATTCGCCATTTTATTTATTTTTTCCAATTAAAAAAATGCTGAATTGTATACCGCCAAATACCTAGTTGGAAAGTTTTAAAACATTATTTTTATAAAAAAATATTATATAAAGTCAAGGTAAATAAAACAATGGTAATATCATGAAACAAAAATCTCGCAGCAAATTGTTCCCGCGGCAAATTGTCCCCGTGGCAATTCGATTGACAGCGAATTGTCCCCGCGGCAAAACGTGCCGCGGACAATCAGCCGCGGCGAATCGGCCGCGGTGAATCGGCTGCGACGAATTGTCCCCTAACCTTTTAATTTGTGAACCTTAATTTAAGGATCAAAATACCAATCTACAAACTTCCCTTTTCTACAACTGAGCTTACGCTGTTTTATACAAAACATCAAAAACTTTCTAAACAAAGCATAGTTTATATGTTGTTTTTTAGGATCTAATAGCGGCTTATTTTCAAATTTGAGATAAATAAAACAAATCCTGCAAAAGCATAAAAAAACAATATCAAAGGGGTTGCAGATCCATATGTCCCTAAGAACTCTTTGTACTTAAATCATTTACAGATTCATCTCATAGGACAATTAATTATTGAACACCCTGTATAGGATATGACAAAAGTTTTTAAAAAATCGAGAGATAAAATAATGTATAAGCTTACCTAATAGGATCCTGCGGACATCGAAAATAACCTCGATTAAGGGTATACCGTAGCGTGGATTTACAGTCTCTTACGGCACAAACCATTCCCATTGTTTAAAATCAAAAATTACATATATCAAACACAAAAATTACATCTACCCGCCACTAATGCTCAACACTACTACTAAAAGTACTAAAAGTTTAAAAAATATTGAAATACAGAATGCGCCTCTGGAGTGGTTGACCCCAAAATGGCAGGCTGCGTGAAAGATGCGCGTAGCACCCCTCACCACCTGAGTTCCCTATCTGTTTGTTAGGTGATCCGTGGCCACACATTGCGTGCATTTGGAATTAACCATGGAACTGTCCACCGAAGAGTTTGTAGGTGCATTCCATTGATTCATTTCCAGACGTGGAAGCGTGACGCAATGCTAGTCAGATCAGGGCAGTAATTTTTTAGGGTTTCGTAACCAATTACTTGATTACGCAAGAAGTGCGTCCACCAGACTTTCTATTCGTTGGCATCTGGGACCCCCTCTCAGTCCACATTTCAATGGCCTGGCAGAAGCTGGCGTCAAAAGTTTTAAAACTCACTTTGTTCGAGTTGTCGGCGACCAACAGTTGTCCATCATGGAAATGTCCACCCTTACATGTCGCACAGAAGCTGTACTTAATAGTCGCCGCCCTTTATCTCCTGCCTCTTCAGACCCACACGATCTTCAACCGCTTACCCCTGGGCATGTTTTGACCCTTGAACCCCTTAATTCAGAAATTCCGGAGTCAGATTTGTCCGAGGTTCCCCTAAATCGGCTCTCGAGATGGCAACTAATCCAAAAACTACATAATGATTTTTGGAAAAGGTATTCTGTAGAGTATTTGCATACGCTACAACAGCGTCACAAGTGGGCTGATTCGTCCCCAAATATCAAAATAAATGATTTGGTTATCATAACGAGTGATCACATCCTCCATCGCCTTTGAAATGGCCAGTCGGTCGGGTTATCGAATTGCATCCCGGCGGAGACGGTCAAATGCGTGTAGCGACGGTACGAACGGCTACCGGTGTTTACAAGCGGCCAGTTTTAAAACTGTGCCTCTTGCCGAATTAAAACTAATTTTAATTTTTTCTACCTATTGCAGTCGATTATTACAATAGGAAATTTATTATTTTTTAAAATTTTTGTTTGTTTGTTTTGCCTTTTTCGGGTTTTCGTTATCTCTAAATAAACTTACGCTACCTATCTGTTTTTCATTCATTTATGTTTATCGGTCGATCATTTTTCCTATATCTATATCTGTCCGGTTGATATTCTAAAATTGTGTGTTTTGGAGGGCAGTTATGTTAGCTCCCGCTAAATTTCGCGGTTGTTTTTAAATTTTAAAACCACACAATTGGATGAAGGACAGAGTACATTTTTCGCGCATTGACATGCGCACCAAGAATCAGAGAGATCCTTTCTACCGCCTCGAGAAAAATGGCGTGCTAATTACTTTCTCCAACTATTACAAATTTCTACACTTAAAAGTGCTCGATTTTGGTGTACTGAAGCATAGAACTAGAAACTTCAGCCCTTCAGCTACGTGGTGCCATCATTAGATCCAGAGAGGGGCCCCTGGAACGTGGAGAAATTGGCTGCAAACTGGTGAGTACTTTGTTTCTGATTTCCGTTGTGTGGGTACCAGTAATTAACCTATGGACGTTTTTAATTATTTCGTGATTACATATCAATTAATTTATGTTTGTTCGCGCTTTCATTTAATAAAATATATACAGTCCATTGCAGTTATCGTTTTTCTAACTGCGGGCAGACAGTCAAATATCTTGATTTTAAAAACTGTGATTTCTTAGCTGTAAATAATTTTTTTGCTTCAGTTAATTGGGATGTACTTTTCAAGGATTGTAACATAAATTCAGCTTTAGATAACTTTTATAATGTAATTTATCAAGTATTTTCACTTTTTGTTCCTATCAAGAGATATCGGAGCTCAAATTTCTCTGCCTGGTTCTCACCGGAACTTAGACGTCTTGCGGTTGAAAAGAAAATTACACACAAACGATATAAACAGTCTGCAGCATTGAAAGATTACGAAACATTTTCTCTATTACGTGAAACTTGCTCAATTCTAGAAAATGAATGCTATAAAGCCTACAATGAGAAAATCAATGACAGCCTTACTCAGGATCCTCGAATGCTGTGGAAATATGTCAGTAACCTAAGTAGATCTCAAGGTGATCCGAATTCAATGCATTTAGATCATGAGTCGTCTGATGATGGTCAGAGTACGGTAAAATTATTTGCAAAATTTTTCTCCTCAGTCTATACAGACACGCAATATGATATTCCTGAATATTACAAAGAATTGTCCCAAATAATTAATTTTTCTAAAGTAAATTTTGATATCACATCAGTATTTAATGCTATTGAAGACTACAACTCTAAGCTTTCCAGTGGTCCGGATGGTGTTCCTTCATTTTTTCTTAAGGAATGCATTTGTACACTTACTAAGCCGTTACATTTTTTGTTCAATCTCTCGTTAGACTCTGCTACGTTTCCCGAGTTCTGGAAAGATACCTTTATTACACCAATCTTAAAATCAGGTGAGCGGGCTGACATTAAAAATTATAGAGGTATTTGTATACAATCAGCGATACCTAAGCTTTTGGATTCCTTGTTTACCTCTGCTCTATCTTGGGAGTGTAGACAGGTTATGAATGTCGAGCAGCATGGATTTATATCAGGGCGATCTACGGTTACAAATCTGCTTACTTATCAGGATACTCTGTTGGATGCCTTTGCAAATAATCTTCAGGTTGATAGAATTTATACAGACTTTTCAAAAACGTTTGACAGAGTCAGCCATAGATTGTTGATAGCTAAGATGAATTCTTTCTGTTTTGGTGATCATATTTTGAAGTGGATGCAGAGCTCTCTAACTGGACGCAAACAAAAAGTTAAAATCAGTAATCTAATTTCTAGCGATATTAAAGTTTTATCTGGCATGCCGCAGGGATCGCACTGTGGGCCCATGCTGTTTGATTTGTTTATCTTTGATATTACTAAATTTGTGATGTTTGCGCTAATGCTGGGATTTGCAGGTGACTTTAAGGTATTTTTACCTATACATTCAATAGCAAGTTGCCAGTCTCCCCTAACCGATATTGATGCAATTTTTCGTTGGTCAATCTTGAACGGGTTAGATCTAAATATCAATAAATGTCTTTGTTTAAGTATAAAATAAATTCCACTCCTTTAAAGAGAGTAAGCGAAGCCAAGGACCTTGGCATATTGTTCGATACAAAAGTCTCTTTCACTAGTCATATAAATGTTCTTAGCGCACGTGCATACAGAAGCTTAGGTCTTGTTACCAGATTTAGCGCAGACTTGTCACCGTTTGTATTCAAAATACTGTATTGTGCCTTTGTACGTTCTTTGGTGGAGTATGCAAGCCAAGTATGGTCTCCTTTTTATAGAGTGCACATTGACAACATTGAAAATGTCCAGAAAAATTTTTTGCAGATTGCTGCATTCAGATTAGGAGTGCCTAAAGTGATTGGACATACTGATTACGATGCTGTTCTGAATCTCTTTAATATGAATTCTCTTGAAACTCGAAGACTTCACTCAGACCTTTGTTTTGCTTTTAAATTGATCAGTGGGGAGATTGACTGTAGTTTCCTATTATCAAAACTGAATTTCAAAACATCTTATGGAACCAGATCTAAAGATATATTTTACGTGCCGTTTAGAGCAGCAAATTATGGCTTGCATGGTCCACTAGTGCGTATGCAGAGAAACTATAACGAATTTGACATTGAGGTTAGTGGCAGCTTACACAAACTTAAAAACAGTTTGAAAATTGTAAAACGTTGACTTTGCGTTTGTATTTTTAGTTTTTAGTAGGTACCTATGTTGTATAGGAACTTTTAATTATATTTTTCTATTTTCTTTTGTAAATGGTGTAACTGTTGAAAATAAATAAATAAAAAAATAAATACAGTGAAAAGGTAATAACGCCACTATTCTTATGTGTTTTATATATTCTAACGCATTTTGCCGGTTACAATAATCCATTTAACTAAGTTACGTCTAACAACAGTTTTTATATTGTTATTATTGAAATACATATTATGAAAAAAACTGAAATATTTTATTTTTAATGTAAATGGTTCTAATTGCATATTTAAACAAAGCTTTTAGCTTTCATTAACTTTTCTTTATAACAATTTTTGATACACATACAAACATACAAACCTCGTATGCGACTGAAAAAATTTGACATCTGACGATTGTATTTTAAATTTTAGAACATTTTATAAAGAATAACTTTTTTCCTAAAATGAAAAATAAAAAAAGTTTTCCATATGGTTCCAACTTAGCTAGACAACATGTATCTGAGGGCACGGCAGTGCCTCGCCAAGTTCGCGCGCCGTAACCATCTTTTCTGGAAACATTTCAGCCGATATTTGACCTACCTAAAAGTCTACTTCGGAATGAGCTACGAATCTCAAACTTTGCACAGTCGTAGATCTCCATGGAGTTAACAACCTCTCCAAGTTTCATGGAATTCCATGAAGTAGTAAAGTAGTTACGAAATTTCAAAAAAACGTCGAAATTGCCACTCACTCACTGACTCACTCACTCACTCATGTATAGATCATCAGTATTCTGCTATACTTCCAGACATGCTACAAAGCTGAAATTTGGCAGACTGATAGAAATTATGACCAAACCCCTGGAAAAAATCAATAAACCCCAAAATTTTAATTTACTCCCCTCCCCTATACATTTAAAGTTATGCAAAATTAGCATCGCCCACTTTCAGAAATGCTAGAGAGTTGAGCTTTGGCAGACTGATAGGAACTATGATAAAACTATAGGAAAAAATCAAAAAAACCCAAAATTTTAATTTACTCTCCTCCCCTATACATTTAAAGTTATGTAAAATTAGCATCGCCCACTTCCAGAAATGCTAGAGAGTTGAGCTTTGGCAGACTGATAGGAACTATGATAAAACTATAGGAAAAAATCAAAAAACCCCAAAATTTTAATTTACTCTCCTCCCCTATACATTTAAAGTTATGTAAAAGTAGCATTGCCCACTTCCAGAAATGCTAGAGAGTTGAGCTTTGGCAGACTGACAGGAACTATGATAAAACTATAGGAAAAAATTAAAACACCCCAAAATTCTAATTTACTTCCCTCCCCTATAAATGTAAAGTTAAGTAAAAGTAACATTGCCTACTTCCAGACATACTAGAGAGCTGAGCTTTGGAAGACCGATAGTAACTATGATAAAGTTATAGAAAAAAACTAAAACACCCCAAAATTCTAATTTACTTCCTTCCCCTATTAATGTAAAGTTATGTAAAAGTAACACTGCCCACTTCCAGAAACGCTAGAGAGCTGAACTTTTTAAGACTGAAAAACAATATAATAAAACTATATGAAAAAATTTAAAAACACTTATTATCATTACTTCCCTCTCCTATAAATGTAAATTTATATAAAACTAACTGCTCACTTCCAGAAATGCTAGAGAGCTAAGCATTGGAATGCTGATAGAAATTATGATAAAACCATGGGAAAAAATTTAAAAAGTCCAATATTTTCATTTACTCTCCTCCCCTATAAATGTAAAGTTATGTAAAAGTAACATTACCCACTTCCAGAAAAAGTTATGTAAAATTAGCATCGCCCACTTCCAGAAATGCTAGAGAGTTGAGCTTTGGCAGACTGATAGGAACTATGATAAAACTATAGGACAAAATTTAAAAACACGACAATTTTAATTTATTTCCCTCCCCTATACATGTAAAGTTATGTAAAAGTAACATTGTGCACTTTCAGAAACGCTAGAGAGCTGAGCTTTGGAAGGCTGATAGGAACTACGATAAAACCATGGAAAAAAATTAAAAAATCTCAAAAATTTAAGTAAGGCATTGCAAAAGTTTTGAACAATATTCCGCATATTTTACTACTTTAAAAATTAAGTATTATCCAATTCCTTTAAAAAAGAAGTGAAATCATAACAAAAACATTTCATGTAAAAAAAAGCCAAGTACGCGAAAATGGCATTCCGTAAAAAGAATTGAGATAAAAGTAAAGCCAAGTTTTCCAATACAAATTTCAAAATAAAAGATTCTTACTAGTTTGGAAATATTTTTCTAAACTTGGCTATTACGGCTGTAAATGACTCTTAGGCAGATTGCTAAATTGAACATAAAGAAGTTTGGCTGTAATAGAAAAGTTTAAAAAAACATTTCCAAACTAGTTAGAACCTTTCATTTTGAAATTTGTATGGGAAAACTTGGGTTTACTTTTATCTCAATTCTTTTTACGGAATGCCATTTTCGCGTACTTGGCTTTTTTTTACATGAAATGTTTTTGATAATCTGTTATAACAATTCATCCTGTACCTAATGTTACATTTAAATAGTATAGTACTCATCTATTAATGATTATTATACGTATTAAGCAGCAACGTTTAATAAAACTATTTTAGAAATAAAATTTCGGACTTCCATTGTCTTTATTTATTTTAAAACACGACGTTTCGGTTAGTAAGTATCTCTAACCGTTATCAAGTGTAAACTGTCGTGTTTTAAAATAAATAAAGACAATGAAAGTCCGAAATTTTATTTCTACACAATCATTGTCTACGAGTTTCAAACAAAGAAAACTATTTTAATTTGCCAAGTATCAAAACAGTTAAACTAAAAATCGTTTAATTAGCAATTTTTAATTTATATTTATGTTTGAAATTTCCAGGTTTGGACTAAAATTTTTTTTTAAATAATAAATATATTTTTTTAAGCTTAAAACAAAAAAATAATACATTTTTATTATTTTGTAATAATAATGGCATGAAACCAATCAAAACAGTAATAGTAAAAATCCAGGTCCGTATTCATTTTTTTTTGTTAATACGATAACTCAAAAACTAAACAATATTTTTAAAAAATGGCAACGTCATTATTTTCTCCTAAAAAAGTTGCCATAAAAAGGTTTTTACAGAATAAAAATACCTTGCAAAATAAGCGACATATAGGGGATTATTAAAAATGCAATTTTTTCAAAAACTCCCTGAAACTACGGGGTATAGCAAAAATCTGATTACACCATTTTTAAGGGCGCAAAAAAGAGCATGGTAGGGTGCAATCAGAAAATCGATATCTTTAATAATAACCGAGTTTCCCATGTAATCCCATCGAAAATGGGACTTGCTGTACACAAGGCGCAAAATATATGCTTTACATTAGATTGTATCAGAAACGATTATTATGGACAGTGTTGGAACAAACTAATATCAATCATACATATATAAAAGCGATAAAAGAACATTACAAAGGGTCAAAATTTAAATTAAGATTGGAAATCGACTTTCAAAAGAATTCCAGGTAACGAAAGGTTTAAGACAGGGATGTTGTATCTCTCCAACTCTTTTTAAAATATATATCGCAGTAGCTCTAAAAAACTGGAAACGTAAAGTACACGGCATGGGAATACAACTTAACGACGGATTTACCATATACACACTACAGGTTGCTGACGACTAAGTAATTGTAGCTAATGATAAGGAAAACATGGAGTATATGATGAGAAAGTTACCGGAAGAATACCAAAAGTGGGGGTTAACAGTGAACGTGGACAAGACACAGTACATATGTATTGTATCTCCATGCAATGAGTATGTATACTTGGGTGTCACATTTGATAAAACAGGAACAGAGTGTAAAGAACTAGAAAAAAGAATAGTAAAAGCAAAAAAGGGAATTGGTTGTCTTAACAGTATTTTATGGAGCAGAGAGATAAAAAAGAATGTAAAATTTAACATATAAACAATGGTGAAAAACACGCTGCTATATGTAGTAGAGACTTGTCGCATAACAGAAAAATACAAAGCAAAAATGGAAAGTGTCGAAATGGATGCAATAAGAAGATCAATGAGAATATCTAGAACAGATCTTATAAGAAATTAGATCATAAAAGAAAGAATGGAAATCGAGGGAAGCATAACGGATGACATCACTAAAAGACAACTGATATGGTACGGCCATGTACAACGGATGAACGACGAAAGATTACCAAAGCCGCTCCTAGAATGGCAACAAATAGGGCGCAGAAAAAGAGGGTGTCCTAAACTAAAATGGCAACAGTCAATCCAAAGATCAATAAGTCAAAAAAACCTGACGGAAGATGATTGTCAGGATCGAAGGAGGTGGAGAATGGGCGTCGGACAACGTAAAAAAACGTTCTAAACCGACATAGTAGTAGTACATTTCAGTACCCTTATTAATCAAGGATTATATTATTTGCCAAAAACATGACACTGTCAGTTCTTGTTGTTTGTCCAAGTTTTCCAAAATGCCTCCACAAATTTCCGAATTTGTTAAAGGTTAAATATTCGCCAAATTAGATGCCGGTTGGTCGGTGCGTCGAGTAGCCGGTCACAATCGACGAAACAAGTCGACGATTGTGCAAATCAAAGGAAAATATGAAGAAGACGGAAAGGTTCGGCGAAGGCTAAGTAATGGCTTGACAACAATCAGCACGCTACAAGAAGACAGCAGCAACTAATGGAATTTTTAAAGGAACAACCTTTTTCCAACGTCTGTGAAGCAAGAATTGCCTCTAATTTATCTGGTTCAGTTACAACGAGTCGAAGGCAAATAAGGCGTTTCAGACTAAGGTGTATGGCAGCAAAAAAAAATCTGAAAAATTAAGATTTTGGCAACGTGTGGTGTTGAAGATGAAAAGATATTTCAATCACACAGTGATCGAAAACAAATTTTAGTTTACCGGCCACCAAGAACGCGCTACCAAGAAAATTATATTTCGGGAAACGAAGACTTAGCGGAAAGATTTTCTGTGAATGTTTGGAGGTGGATTTCGGCGAGAGGACCTGGGTCTCGTTTTAGAATCCTTGGTAATTTCATTGCTCATGCTTCTTTCAGTCGGGATTCTTTACCCAGATGGTTTTAAATACCAGCAAGACAACTGCCCTCCCTGTCCACACAGTTCAAATATCACGACAGTGGTTTTAAGAACAATGTCGAGGTTTTGCCATGGCCAGTCAAAACTCCCGATGCCGATCCAATCGAAAACGTGTGGGGACTTATTTCAAGAAAATTAACAATAATAAATATTACTTCTTAAAACTCGAACCACCTTATGGACTTATTTTACAAACATATAAAGGCTTCATCCAGGCAAACCCAAATTTGTCCACACAGCTCAAATATCACGACAGTTGTTTTAAGAACAATGTCGAGGTTTTGCCATGGCCAGTCAAAACTCCCGATGCCGATCCAATCAAAAACGTGTGGGGACTTATTTCAAGAAAATTAACAAAAATAAATATTACTTCTTAAAACTCGAACCACCTTATGGACTTATTTTACAAACATATAAAGGCTTCATCCAAACAAACCCAAATTTGTTTAATAATTTAGCATATTCAATGCCTAGAATGTATTATCCGCCGATGGTGCAATGAAACGTGATTAAATATTGTTTTTTTTCTATATTTCTTTAATTTGCTAATAATATGACTGGAGCGCATTGATTTTGGTCAAGTCAGTGCGTTTTTGCCGAACATTTCCCTCTTCTTCATATTTTCTTTTGATTCGCACAATCTTCGACTTGTTTCATCTATAGTGAGCGGCTACACGGCGCACCAACCAACTGGCGTTTGATTTGACCGTAGGAAATTGAACTAGTAGAATAAGCATAACTTCAAACCATAGGCAGGTTTGTTTGAGTAAAAGAAATCCAGACATTGTTGTCAAGTCAATATGCAAATATTCGTTACAGGACCTTTAATGATACAAACATTTTTTTGTAAAGCTTAAAAATATTACAAAACCATAATACAGAATACTCTTTGAGCATTAAACCAGAGAATACTTTTTTATATTAAAAATAATTCAACATTCTATTGTTTCTATTTTATTTAGCTTGACTTCATATAATATATTTGTTCATTTGTTTAAATGTACCTTTTTTCAAACTTTTCCAAGTAGGTATTTGGTGATTACTATACAATTCAGCGGAACCAAAATGGCGTATTTTCCCTTTTATGAACCGATATACATCAAACTCATGACTTTAAGATCTTTGAGGTGGCTGATTATTATTTTTAACTTAAACTAAAAAAAAACAAAATGGCGGATCCAAAATGGTCATTCCATCCATTTATGAACCAACGTACCATCAAATTCGGAACTATGGGTTGTTTTAGGTCGCTGATTATGATTTTTAACTTACTTAAAAAAATCAAAATTGCGGATCCACAATGGCGCACTTTTTTATTTATGAACCAATTTGAACTTGAAACATCGTAGCGCAACATTTGGGATCTTTTAGGTCGCTGATTATTATGTTTTATTTAAACTAAAAAGACCTAAATGGATAATTCACAACGGCAAACTTTATTATCTTCACAATGATTTGTCTCAAATTTAAAACATCCCGGCGCTTAAGGTTCATTCAACTTAATACAATTCTTGACTCAAATTTAAAAACAAAAAAATAACGGATCCAAAATGGCGGATTTTCCCATTTATGAACCGATATGAATCACACTCTGAACTTGGGGGTCTTTCAGGTTGCTGATTATTATGTTTAAATCAAAATGGCACACATTATTATTTTCACACCGATTTGCCTCAAGCTTGAAACATCGCAATGCTTAAGGTAACTTAATAAAATTTTTGCATCATATTTAAAACCAAGAAACCATTTATGAACCGATATGCATCAAACTTGGAACTTTCAGGTCTTTTAGGTCGCTGATTAGTATGTTTAACTTAAACTAAAAAAAATCAAAATGGCGGCTCTACCATGGCGCACTTTATTATTTTCATACCAATGGGTCTCAAACTTGAAACATGACGACGGCGCTTAAGGTAACAATTCAATTTTTGAGTCAAATTTAAGTTTTAGTTAAAAATCATAATCAGCGACCTGAAACACCGCAAAGTTTCGAATTTGATGCATATCGGTTCACCAATTTGAAAATGCGCCATTTGATCCGCCATTTTCTTGTTTTTAAATTTGAGCCAAAATTGTATTGTTACCTTAAGTGCCGCGATGTTTCAAGTTTGAGCCAATTTGATTTGTTAATTAAAAATCATAATAAAGGACCTAAAGCACATCAAAGTTCCGAATTTATTGCATATCGGTTCATAAATGGGAAAATACACCTATTTGGATCCATCATTTTGTTTTTTTTTTACTTTGGGTAAAAATCTGTATTAAGTGACCTTTAATGACCGCGAAGTTTCAAATTTGATAAAATTCTGTTTGTTGGAAAAGTTTGAAACAGTTATAATAAAACAAATAAACAAATATATTATACGAAGTCAAGGTAAATTAATCCGTTTAAACAATTGCCATTGCCAATATAATTAAACAAAATATTTCGCGGCGAATTGTCGTAGCGGCAAATCGGCCGGCGACGAATTGGCCCGCGACGAACAAACGCGGCTAATGGTCGCAACTTTATACTGAGGTTTTAATAAATTTATAGAAACTAAAGAAAAAACCTTTTTTTTTATCACATTAATTAAGATTGTATTTAATTTATTATTAAAATCAACCTATACATTACTTAAAAGATTTAAGTACGCCTATGTGATTGTTTAAAAAATGCTTTAACCTTGCTCAAACTTTGCGAAACTGGGCGATTGATCCTGATTGGATGGAAAGTCCCAGTATAAAAAAAAAACTACGCCTATGTTTTGTTTACAGATAAATTAACTGTGTGTTAATGAATTATCGACCACGCTTGTTAGTGCGGACGAGGTTGCCGCGCTAATAATTTTTTCGCACGTTTAAAGGACACAATTATTATTAGTTAATGTAATTTGGGAAAAGTAAAAATATTTTATATATTAAACTAGTAATATAGGCTTTTGCATTTTATTTTGAATGAAAATAATGTAAATTTTAAAAGAAAATTTATTATTTATTTAAATATGCCTATCTGAGGGCACTGCAGTGCCTCGCCAAGTTCGCGCTGCCGTACCATCTTTTCTTGAAACATTTCAGCCCATCTAAAACTCTTCTTCGGAATGAGCTACGAATTTCGAGCTTTGCACGGTCGTAGATCTTCATAGAGTTAACAACTCCTTCAAGTTCCATGGACTACCATAAAGTAGTAAAGTAATTTCAAAATATTAAAAACGCCGAAATTGCCACTCAATCACTGACTCACTCACTCATGTATATATCACTAAATTCTACTGTACTCCTAGACATGCTACAAAGCTGAAATTTACGTTACTCATACGGAAAAGGTAATTGAAAAGGCTGGGAGGTTAACTATGACATTCTGCCACTTGTAATTACACCAGACGAAGACGATGAAGACACTCACTTCAGTTCTGATTGACAATAATGACGACACTAATTAAGCTTTATTTATTTTATGATTGTTATTTCAAGTAGGTATCCAATCATATCGCTGCAAGTACATTACATTGGCATTTTTACTTTCCTGTGTTAACATATTCCTCCAGGCAGTATTTTTGTTTCAAGCAAGAGTATATTGTCAGGATAGAAAATAATGTCCTATTAAGTGAATGACACAAGTTACGTTTATAAGCAAGTGCACATTAACCCTAAACATTCTAAGGAAATGAACTTCTGTATATAGTTCAAATTGTATTAAAAGTAATAAATTGTATACAGATTTATTATAAACAACGTGGTTAATGGGATTTCGATGATGTTTATACAGGAAACAAAACACATCTCGATATCCTATCAATGGCAAACGGTTTGTAATAAAAGCATCTCCAAAAGAGTTTAGCAGTTAGTGGTACGCTGAGAACCTAACGCCCAGGCTTAGTTAATAGTGAACAAGTAGTAAAATAGTCAAGTATAAGAAGTTAAGCGTATCAAAGAAGATTTGTAGACAAGATATATTTAAGTACAATGTAAGTAGTAAATATAAGTATTATAATAAAACCATTACACCTAACTTAAACTGTGTTCGTCACGATAAAACCCCCTCGTGACATATGGTGGAGGCGCCGCTGTCTTTTTTGAAAGACATATAGGCATATAGTGAAAAAAATGTATTTTTCAAATTATTTTTAATTTTTTTATTTTTCTTAATTTCACTCTTTTCACTATTTGTTATTTTTTTTTTTTAATTATTTTAAGGAGTATCGAAATTATTATGACGCTCCAGCCGAAACAATCGATTCCGGCATGCATTACCTAAATATTGAATATTACATTTATTTATTTTTTATAATTTTTGTTCAATTATTTTTCTGTCATTAGAATTATTTATCCTATATAAATATCATTTTCATAAAATTTTCAAACTAGATGGACAGAAAAAATAATATATTTTTTTTTGTTAATCAAAAAACGCAGTTTAAGTGTGGTGACATGTTACCTATTATTAGTGTATATTTTTTCGCATATTAGTTTAATTCATTTTGTCTCGACATTTTCAATTCGGTATTTTTATACGTTTTTTTTTCTCTTAAAAAATGGTTTCTATAATTAATGGGTACCCCAGCCAGAGTCACTAGAAGCGTCACAAAAAGTCTTAGTGAAGACGATAAAAATAACGTCTTCGCCTCTAGTTCGCAATCTGCGAGCAGTCCATTTTTAAAAAGCACTAAACTCTCAAGAAGTCCTGTCAGAAAGACAGTAAATTTCGACTTATCCTTCGTCGATCCGAGTGCCGAAAATCACTCAACTCCTAAAAAAGTTTTACAAATTTCAAAACAAGATTTTAAATTATCCCGTGGGCAAAATTTATCTTTTGAAGATTCAAATAATTTAACGGTCATTTCCAATAAAACGGAAATTCCTTCGACCGAAGAAACGTTGCAAGACGAAAAAAATCAAACCATAATTAACCAAGGGTTGAATACAAAATCTAGCTTCAATAAAAAACAGGACTCAGCCATCACAAAAATTTTTAAAATGACAAATACAACGCTGAAGTGACGCTCTGACGGGTACGACCAGTAATCCGGCATCACCCAAATTTATAGACCCACCTTACTTTAACCACAAAGTATACTACAGAGGTCTGAAGCTTACGGAGCGCGAGGCGAACCGGTTTGATCACAGGCTTTTGCCTTCACGCAAAACTCTGAAATCAAATTGGGTTTCCCCTCGGGAAGTTGCCGGTGTTACCAAGAAGGATGTATTTCTCTGTAAAAATTTGCAGTCCATCGATCGATTTGTGACCTTGAGTTTAGCGCGTCCGTCGGCAGTCGGTTCATTCGATGTCTGACTTTCAGCGGCATCGCATGTGTTCTTAAAGAGTGTACGCGGCTAGGTTTACATGAAAGTTGACTTCTCTTACGAAGTAAATAGCCTATAGAAGATCGTAGTATTGAATAAGATAAGATTCCAGTAAACTCGCGCACAGTCACATTTGTTTTTTTCAACCAATTTTTTTTTAATTATAAGGGTTCTTGGTGCAGTTTTATAAATACACATTTTTTAAAATGAACCTGAAAAATGTCTATTTTATAATGAACACCGCACCCGTTTGCTTACACAGAATTGGCTATAATTTTACTATGTTATAGTATAGTAGTTCGTGAAAAGGTCGTTTTTGTGTATGTTCTAATAATAAAAACTCTTACACCTTGACTTGACACTTAAAAGGCCTAAAGACAAAGTCACTTATAATGCCATTCTTGTCAATATATCGATAATATACGGGGGGGTCGTCAAAAAAACAATTGTTTTATATCTGCACTATTACTAAATTTTAGACCTAGCACATTGTACTTTGGCACGAATTAATAGTTTCATACGATATTTTAGGAAAAAAATATTTTAGGTTTTTGATTGCCCCCACTTTTATAGATATGAATTATTTTATTGCAAATTTTTTTACTTACTAAATAAAATTCAGAGGTTTTAAGCTATTTTCTGTATGAAAAAAATTAATTTATTAAATATTTTGTATGAAAACAGCATAAAAAGTATTTTAAATATATTTTAAAAAATGCCATAGCTTTTGGTTTAGCCAAAGGATCTATTAACAAAAATCGTTGTTTTGGCTTTTAAATGATTTTTAAGTTTTTTGTGGAAAACGGCTCGGTCGATTTTGATAAAATTTTACCTGCATATTTTCGTAACTTAGTGTTACACTAGGAAAAAATATATCTTATTTTCTCTCTCTAGTTATGAAGATATTAGTTTTTATATTTCTTACTATTCTTATATTTCACCTACAATTTTTACAGCACATAACGAAACTATGAACAAATAAGAGCTAAAACAGTAGAAATCTAAATTTTATACAGGCTCGTTAAGAAATAAGCTCGTTTATTCCATTAGTTTTATCACAAAGAATATAGCCCAGCTATATTAGCTCACACATATACTATACTATAGTAGTGTGAGCTATGATGATCCTAATTTTTTCGAGAAAAAAAAAGTTGCTCCGATTTCAAAATTTTTTATATATCTTTGCGTTTCAGATGATTTTGAAACTTTTTTGTTGCGCCGTCTGTCTGTATGTCTGTCTGTCTGTCTGTAACGACCAACGCGCATAACTCAAAAACCGCTTGACCGATTTTAATGAAATTAGGTACCTAGGCTGGGTCTTGGGTCGAGATGGTCCCATTTAAAAATGAACAAAATCCACCGAACACAAACCAAATAAAAGGGTGGGGGTAGATTTCAAAAATTAGAGTTTATGTGAAAATATGGCGTGTGTGATATCAAACAAAAGGTAATTGAGTCTGGAGTTAAACAAAATACATTTTAATTTATTTAAAAAAAAGGGTGGGGCTATATTTCAAAAATTAGAGTTTAAGTGAAAATATAGCGTGTGTGATATCAAACGAAAGGTAATTGAGTCCAGAGTTTAACAAATAACATTTTAGTTTTTGCTTTTTTTAAGGGGGGGGGGGTAGATTTTAAAAATTTGAGTTTAAGTCAAAACAAGGCTTGTGTGGTATCAAACAAAAGGTAATTTAGTCTGGAGTTGAATAAAATATATTTCAGTTTTTAGTTATATTAGCTCACACGTAAACTATAACTATAGTACCTAGTGTGAGCTTAGGGGCCCATATATTGGCAGAGTATTTTTTCTGGTTTTGTTATTTAGTTCAGGCCCTACATCCGAGGTTCAAGCGATATGCTGCGTTTAATAAAAGAAGCAACATACTTGGTATGGATATGTATGAACCGAACATTCCTTGCAGGGGGGTTGTTCCCCCCTTTAAACATGATTTTTGATAGTTGATAACAGTCAACTTTTCCAAAAATCATCTAAAGATCATTTTTCAAGCAGATACAATTTCCTTTTCAACGATGTATCCTAGTATCTGACGGCAGTGGTGCACGTTCCATTAGCGTACGAAAAAAAGAAACATTTTTTTAAAATCTTTTCTTTATTTGTTTTTTGTGGTATTTTGAATCCTTAGCACAATTTTTTCTCAAAAAGATATTTTTCATAAAAGCCGATTGTATGCAGTTAAATACTTATTAAGCTAGACATATATTTTTTAAAAAGTCGCTTTGAAATAAAAATAATTTTTTTTGTAGAAATCCTTAAATGAAACAGTTGAACATTCATTTTTGTACCTAACTCAGTAAATAATAATAAGAATAAGAAAAAAAATAATTTTGGTTAGTAATAACTTAAGACTGACTTTTTCTAGTTGACCTACTTTAAAGTGGAAGCGGGGGGCCTCCCCCCTTTCGCCCCCCTCAAAAGTGCTCTTTTACAGTATTTTCCCAATTATTTGCAAACTTTTAACTTGGGAAAAATAACTAAGTAACAATTATTAAGGCTGATGGAAAGTACTCTCTAACGCTGTATAACACGCCCCCCTACACCAGTGGCGCACCTTTTGAAATTCAAAAGTGTTAATGAGAAATAAACGTCATTGTGTTTTAGATTGAACCTTTCCTATCAAAAGTTCTTATGGGTCCAATTTAAATTATTGACCAGTTTTTGAAATACAGGGTGTTGAAAGTGATAATGTCTAAGAAGCATTATAGCTCTTTGGACGGGTTGTCCAAACAAGAAATGATTTTTCATCCAGTATTTTGGTAGAGGATTTTAAAAAAAGGCTTTTTTTTACAAATATGCTTTAGTTTTTTTGCACCACAATTTCGCTAAATGAATAGTAAGATGCTCAATAATATATACAATACACAGATTTTTAATTAGTATTTAAAAAATGATATTTGTCAAAACACCCTGTATTAAATACTAAATAAGTCCAGCTTTATCATTAAAAGAACCATTAGAAAACTAATAAATACAGTCGAACCTCTATAACTCGAACCTGAAGGGACAACCAAAACAGTTCGAGTTATGGAGAGTTCGAGTTATAGAAACTCGAGTTACATAGGTTAAAATACATGTAAAAAGTGCAGGGACCGCTTAAAATGTTCGAGTTATAGAGGGGTTCGAGTTATAGAGGTTCGAGTTAGAGAGGTTCGACTGTACTCCAAATCTAAATTTGTAAATAACTTTGAAAAACCCGTCTAAAGAGCTATTATGCTTCTTGAACATTATCACCTTCAACACTCTGTATTTATTAAACTGAAAATTAATTTAAGTTGGGCTCATGAGGACTTCTGATGAGCAAGGCTTAATCTACAGCACACTAAAGCTTATTTCTCATTAAAACATTCGACTAATATTTACTTAAACATCCTGTAGATAATGTTTAAAAGGCACAGATTAAAAATAATAAATAGATCGTAAATATACAAAATAAAAACATTGCGTTTATGTTTGGAAAACCCCTTTAAAAAGCCATTATGCTTCTTGGACATTAACACATTCAACACCCTGTATTTCAAAAACTGGTCTTTAATTTAAGTTGGGCTCATGAGAGCTTTTGATAAGAAAGGTTCAGTCGACAACATACCAAAATTTCATGAAGTTTGACGGATTACAGAAGTCCCATAAGAGGTGTGCCTGATCCTTTATCACAAATTAAACACAAAGTTACAAAAACAAAAAAGCTATTCGCTAGGATCCAATGCAACAGTCTTTCAGGCGGAGGTTTACGCTATACTGCCGGTAAAATGGAGGAAAAAATTAGGAACGAAACAGGAAAGTGCCTCCGCATCTGTTGAGACAGTCAAGCTGCGCTGAAAGCATTGTGCAAACCAACCATGTCCGCGGGTTTGGTGCAGGAGTGCGCAGATGCATTTCAAGAGTTGGCCGGAGTAAGAGAGGTGGAGCTCGTATGGGTCCCAAGCCACATGGGAGTCCCAGGAAACGAGAAAGCGGACAAACTTGCCAGGGGTGTATCCCGGCAAAAATGAGTCGGGCCAGAGCCTTTCCTGGGGCTCACACGAGGGCAATGAAGTCGGCCCTAACGGAGTGGACCCAGAAAGAGATACAAAAGAAATGGACCAACACAGGAAACGCCAGACAGGCAAAGGAGTACGTGACAGCATATAGCAAATCCCGTAGGGACTGGCTGCTCCGTAGAACACGGAGAGAGGTGGGAGCCATAGTGGGAGTCCTAACCGGACACTGCGTCCTACAAGGACACCTGGCGAAAATGAGAGTGAAGACCGACGCGACGTGCGAGCGATGCTGGGCCGAGGACGAGACCTCGGCGCACTTCCTCTCATCATGTGAAGCATATAAGGAGGCAAGAAGAGAGGTATTCGAAGAGGAAACCTTTGGGACGGAGGATCTACATCAAAAAATTCTGGCCTTTGTACAGAAGACGGGCAGATTCCTTAGCGAAGGAAGGACGCAGTAGGGGGGATGCCCGGGGGTTGGCGAAAAGGGCGCTTCATGTGCCTAGTCGCCTGGCCTAGAGCCTACCCCACACTACTACTACTACTACTACTACAAAAACAAACATGCAGTGCAAGATCAGACACCACCAACCAACATAAATTCTGATATTGAGTAAAATGAGTGGCTTAAAAGTATTTGTTTAACTCTATTTTTGAAGATATTTTTACTCTGGATTTTCTATAATTTAGCAGGCAGTTTGTTAAAAAGTTTGATTGCAACAACTTGAGGACCTTTAGCAGCCATAGTTGAATAATGCCTAGGCAGGGCTACACTATAGTTTTTTCTGAGACTGTAAAACTCTGACCCACTAAGATCTTGTCTAAGTTTTTCAGGATTGTTCTTTATGTAAGTGACACAGTTTAGGATGTATATGTCAATGACACTAAGTATTTTTAATTCTTTAAAGAGGGGCCTAAGAACAATTCCACGCCGTGACATTTAATTTTTTTCTTTAATCATGCTTACTAAATGAAACAATTAGTCTGTTGTACACGCATTTAAAAAGTCTAAAAACGGCCAAATGGGGCTTTAAAGAAAAAAATTATGCTCATAGTAAACAGCACCTAAAAAAAATTAACCTATAATTTTGAAAACATGCACAAAAGTAGTTTTCAAAAAAATGTGATGTTTAGCAAAATCTTTTATACTGGCTTAATTAGAGCAACTTAGAGAATATCCAAAAAACGCAGAAATTTTCAAAGTTTTCATATTTTTTTGGGGTATAAATGTAATGTTTTCTTAAATTTTTGATACAGTGTCGGAAAGCTATACTCAAGGACTATATCTTCCTTGTATAAAATATATTTAAAAAGTAGACGTTACCTTGGAGTTAAGAATGTCTGAGAAATCCCTCAACTTCAGCATCAAAAACACCCTGTCTATCGGGGTGCTGGTGGTAATCAAGTAGGGTAAATTTTTCACTGTGTCATATACTTTTAAAAACAAGATTAAAAAATCTGGGTCTGTAATCCTTAAGGTCACTACACATTTTTTTGTTATTTTAATATTTTTAGTGATGTTAAATTTCATCACAAATTACAGGCGTGGATCTACGGGCTAACCCCCCCCCCCCAAATCTGAAACTTTACTTAGTTTTGACACATAGAATACACCTCTTGGTCACTATGCAAAATAATTTTGTGAAATATTTATTATGATATTTTCCCCCAAAATAAAGTTTCTAGATCCGCTCCTGGAAATTAAGGTTTATCAGAAGGTAAAGTTTATTTATATGAGCACTGTTCAATAAATTATGATCTAAACTCTCTTCATACGGTCACTACACAATTTTTTTACAAGTTTATTTACTTTTTTAGTAGTTACCTACTGTCATATTTAAATAATCGGAAAAGAAGTTGAGTTCTATAATTTCAGAAACCGATCAAATTTTTTTCTGAGCTTGAAGTAAATTTGCATCTATAGTTAAATCATCCAGAGGAGTGAAAGAATGGTGTCCAGTTGTTGTTTGTTTGAGATTTTAATGTAAAACAAATAATTTTACAGTACCTCCAAACGCATCACATGGGCTTTTACCATGACTTAGTTTTTTTAATGCCCAGTGGCGTATGCAGAAATTTTCCAAGGGGGTTGGGAGAGGGGGCTTGAGTAAAAGCAAAGTCCTGGAAAACCATTTATTTCTTCTTTCAGAAAAATTCAATCTTTAGGAGAAGGTATTTAATGGTTTTGGAAAAAAAATAAGGCCACAACTGATTTTCTTCTTTTTTTTACTTTTAAAGTGGCCTGTAAAATACGGGCGGCGGAAACTAATACATGTTATCAAAATTTGGATTTTTTCGTGACATGGCAGGTACCCCCATTGGATGATTTGGCGTGGAATTACTCCTAAATTTTAATGTTCGGATAACTCGTTTTTGCATCTTATGAGCATCTTCAATGTAAATAAATGAGAGGTGTGGAAAAAATCTATTTTTTTTTCTTAAATTTTACTCCCACATGTTTGGCTTTAAAACTTATTTTTAATCTTGCATAGACCCCCTAAAAATGGTCAAATTTGATATACACTTGAATCTTCATTTGACATCCATGTTGGAACATTACTAATACACATACTGCACCGTCCCCACCAAGAGTAGGCGGATGGTTCCCCCTCGTTATTTTATCGAGGAAGTATATTGTATATTCATACCAAGTGTGTTGCTTCTCTTAATGAACGCAATGTGTGTATTAGTACTGTTCGAACATGGTTGTTGTTAAATAAAGATTCAAGTGTATACCAAAATTGATTATTTTTTGTGCGTCTATGATAGATCTATCGCTGCCGTGAGGGGAGAGTAATATACATCGTCGGAAAGGAAATTTCTTCAGCTTTAAAAATAAGTTTTAAAACCAGACATGTAGGGTAATAAAATATTGTTTATTCCACACCTCTATTTAAATACCTATAAAAGGTTGGCCACTGATGTAGGGGGGGGCATGTTATACATCTTTTGAGAGCACTTTTGGTCAACCTTAATAACTATTACTTAGTTGTTTTTGGCCAAGTTAAAAGTTTGCAAATTAGAAAAATACTGTAAAAGACAGAATGCCCCTCCCCCCAATTTAAATGAAATCAACTTGAAAAATTAAGTTTTAATTAATAAATTTTTTTTGCTCACCTTGAGTATTTTTTTGTGAGTTACAAAAATTAATGTTCAAAATTTTTGTTTGATTTGAGGATTTCTACAAACACATTTGGTTTTATTTTAAGGCGGCTACTTTAAAAAGTTATGTCTAACTTATTAACTATTTAACTGTATACAATGGGGTTTTGAACAAAAATACTTTCTTGAAAAAACAATGTGTTAAGGATACAAAATGCCACAAGAAAAATAAACAAAACATATTTTAAACATCCCCTTCTTCTTAGGCCTATGGAACGTGCACCACTGCCTTTAAAGGGGACTAATGTACATGGTTAAAAAAGGAAATTTTATCCGCTTGCAAAATGATCTAGAATATTTTTAGAAAGTTGACCGTTTTCGAGATATCAGCAAAAAACCGCCAAAAAGCACGTTTAAGGGGGGAACTAACCCTCTGCCAGGGATGGTTCCCTTTCGTAAAATGTTCGAGCGAGTCTTATATCTATCCATACCAAGTGGGTTGCTTCTATCATTAAACGCAGTATCGGACCCCATGGGGCCTGAACTAATTACACATTATTTTTTTAACTTAACTAGAAAAAGTAATTAGTTATAGTAACTTTTTATTTTAAATATATCTTGAAACCATGAAATCCAACTAAAATAACTAAATAACTTTATTAATTTAATATGCATACCAGAGCTGTCAGGTACTTCAAGTACAGTAATTGAAATTGTACTTCAAGTACTTACAAGTACTTCAAGTACTGTACTTAACGTACATCTACAATTCGGTAATTGTACTTGAAGTACTTTTAACAATGTACTTGATTTTGTCAAGTAAAGTACTTCAAGTACATTATAAGTACTTCAAGTACATTCAAAGTACTTCAAGTACATTCAAAGTACTTCAAGTACATTAAAAGTACTTCAAGTATAATAAAATATTCTTGAGGTACAATTTAGATATAGGTGAGATATAACTTTAATGCGCCGAAAACAAGTGTTAACCTCAGGGTTGCCACTTTTCCGGTTTTTTTATCAACTTGGCAGCGAAGTCCGGTATTTTAGCAACCTTGATAGGTACTTCTTATTTAATTAGGTACACACTCATCAAAAGAATAATGCCTATAGGCTTAATTATAAATTAAATTATTTAGACGCACCTTCATTATTTCGTGGAACGTGAAATTCAAAGTGTGAGAAACTACTACAGCAGTCATGCCATCTATTGAGGGGTGTCGGTAGTACGGTAGTGCAGGTATTTTTTGCTCGATTTTTAGAGATCCACCAACTCGCTTTGCAGCAGACGTAATTTCTACGTTTAATGGAGGTTGGTTTAAAGAACCCGAAAATTTATTTAGTTTGACTAGATACACCTGGATATTTACGTTTGTTATGCTTATTTATTTAGTTTAATTTAAACAAGTTTTTAAGCAGTTTTGTGGGCTATTATAAAAATAGTACTTTCTATGATTGATTTAGAAATTATTGACGGTAAGAACAGTGCCCCAAGGGCTCCACCAAAAGAGAAATAAGGCAAGGTAGGATACATGCTCCTCGGAGTTCGGGGTAACCGTGACACGCCTAAAGCCTAGTTTCCTATGCTTGCCCAGCCCGATTCAAAAAATGCATCACCTGACAGTACATGGTGTTGTACCGGTTTTAAATGCAGTGTCACCTGATGCGTTTTTTGAATCAGGGTGGGCACGTATAGGTGGAAACCGGGTGTATCGCAAAACTATAAAACACATTTTGATGCGACTGGGTCAATTTTGCAGCTTTTTGGGTAATAAAATTATCTCTTTTCATTTTTTGACAATTTTTGACATTTTTTTAATTTTTTTGTCATTTTAAATATTTGTTGAAGTTTTTGACGTTTTTTGACATTTTTGATTTTTTTTTTTGATATTTTAGGCTTTTTTCTCATTTTTTGACATATTTAATGTACTTGAAGTACTTTCATGGTAAAAGTAAAAGACTTGGGAAAAATCAAGTAGTGCACATAAGTTTGAAAGCAGTGGTGTACGTAACATAGGCATATCATAAAGGGATACATTTTTAAAATTAAAATTTTTGTGTTTTCTTCTTCTTCCCTAACACATAACACACCCTCCAAAAAGAATTTTAAGTCAAAAACTCATTCTATGCAGGTACATATAAGTTCGAAAATAAATATAACTATCCAGCAATCTTCAAATCAATAAAAAATTCAACATTCGTTATCGTTATCCTTTAATAGTCTTGAAAGAAGAAATGCATCAAAAATGTGTAAAATCTAACCTAAATATATAATTATATTAGATTTCGAAATTTAAGCTGCAAAAAACCACAAAAAAGACTCTCTAAAACCTGGAAAGTTTTGTTTTTCTTTTAAATTTTCTCAAAAACTAACTAAGCTTTTTGGAAAAATGGGGTGGGGTACGCCTAAGGAAAGACTCTCCAGCGTTGTCCGTTTATTGGGATAATGTAAAAAAATTAAAAAAAGAAACTTGTTTTACTTGATTTTCTTAAAAATCAAGCATTACATCAAAAAATTTTATTTATACTTTATTGTAGAAAATAAAATTTTCTTTTAAACGATGTGTCACAAGGCTACATTAGTTTCATTTATAACAATTTAGGGCCGTCCGTAGATTAAAGCAATTTTGAAAAAATCAAAAAATAAATCACCACACTATAACCGCAATCTGAAGTGATAGTTTCCAAAATTCACGAACACCCCCCTCCCACCTCCTTAACAAAAGAAGTAACCCTCCCGAAAAAAGATTTTAGGTACGGCCCTAGCAGCAAAGGTGATCTGTTTGAGACTTTATTGTACAAAATTAAATTTCCTTTTTACCAATGTGGAAGTCGGTGGGGTCAGACTAATGACAAACTCTCCAGCGGCGTCCGTTTATTGAAAACAAAAACCACATGTTTGTGACACGTTTTACCCGATTATCTTAAAAACCAAGCCCTCTATTATAAATTGTGCCCTATAGTCGATTTTAGACAATGAAATTTCTCTTTAAACGCCCCATAAGAAAGTGAGATTTATCTTCAGATTAAAACTTTAAAACACAGGTGCCCGTAAATTAAATCAATTTTTACAAATCACCAAACACATTAATTTTGCAATTGAAAAGCGACTGCTGTTTTGGACCAAAGTCCATATTCCATGTTAATTAATAAATTGATAAAATTTTGTTTGTGAAGGAAAGGGTTTTTTTTTCAATTGCAATATGAGTGACCTTCAACCTGGAGAAATCCAAGTAACTACATTAATTTTATTACAGGGTTTTTCCAATTTTCTCAGAAACTAAGCGCAATTGAGGAAAATATTTTTTATACTTAGTTGTAAAAAATAAAATTCCCTTTTTCACGATGTGTGTAAGACAGTGATGTTTGATTAATGATAAATTGTCCAGCGAGGGCGACGTCCGTCGGGAGTAATTAAAAAAAAAAGAAAATATATATATATATATATATATATATATATATGTTTCACCCGGATTAGGAAAAACCAAGCTCTTTATAAACAATGTGCCGTATAGTTAATTATAGAAAATTAAATTTCCTTTAAATGATGTATAACAATGTAAGATTAATTTAATTTTTAAAAATTCAGGGATGTCCGTAAATACAATAAATTTTTAAAAATCAAAAAAAGAATCACCACACTATAACCGCAATCTGAAGTGATAGTTTTCTAAGAACTACTACGCCGATTTTATTAATTTGTACTTCCTTATGCGGGATAAAGTAGTGTTTTTCTATGAATTAAAAAAAAACTAAAACATTTTCGGAAAGTAAGAATAAACGTGCCTCTTTGAAGGGTCAAGTATGTTTCTGTCCGACATCCTAGCTTTTAAGATGGCGGCAAATTTCGATTGTATTCTTTAAAGAAAAATTAATTCTCCCCATGATTTTTTTTATTTCATTAAGATCGGTTCAGTAATAATGAGTTTATAAGGAAATTCAATCAATCGTATAATCTGTAAAACAATGGCTGAAACAAAAATCGATTTTTTGAGAACAACCACACCGATTTGACTAATTTTTAACTTGTTGTGCTTTTCTATAAATTAAAAAAAAAACTAAAATATATTCAGAAAATAAGAATAAACATGTCATTTTGAAGAATCAAGTATGATTCTGTCCGCCATCTTCAATTTTGAGATGGCGGCAAATTTTGGGCATGATCTCTAAAAAGCAATCAATTCTCACCAGAATGTTTTTTATTTCATCAAAATCGGTTCAGTAGTAATTAATTTATAAGGAAATAAATCCAGACATGATTAGCAAGGCAATCGTATAATATTCCAAACAATGCGCAATGGTTGAAACAAAATTTTTTTTTTTAGAAACACCAAAATGATTTTGCAGCTTTTTTACTGATTTAAAAAAATAATTAAAACATGTTCGCAACACAAGAACAAAGGAGTATCTTTGAAGGGTACAATTTAATTTTGTCCGCCATCTTGGATTTTAAGATGGAGGACAAAAAAATATATTTAGTCAAAACTCTGAATAATTCTCTGCCAAGTGCAGTTTGTCCCATTAAAATCTACGTTATAGTTCAAAAGTTATATTGAAAAAAAAATTGTCCGGTTTTTTTGGCCCACCCGGTATATATATATCAACCCACCCCCGAACTGAACCGAAAATGTAATTAAAAGTGGTCGATTATTCAGTGGCGCACCCAGGAAGATGTTTTAGGGGGGGGGCAAGGCTCCATGATGTCATATTACCGGCTATTTATTTTATTATTAATAAAATAGGTATGTGGAAAATATCTAAAAAAATCCTAGACTGTAACAGAGTAGGTATAAATTTATTATACTTTGTATTTAATTCATTTTTTGCGGAGATTTAATTTTACTCAGACCTATTTCGGCTCAATTAATGAATGAAATACAGGTGTACCGATGACCTTCAACGACGCGGCTCACAAACACACACCAGGGTTTTTAAGCGGGTTGAGGGGACGTGAAGGGAAGTTCAGCAAAAGACATCTAAATTGCTTGGGTGATCACGATACACGAGCGGGATACCTCGTATCAGGCGGCAACCTCGCACAGTAGAAGCCCTGCGATATTTTAAATATAATATAGTTACGAAACCAGCGCTAGCGTTGTAAACTAAAAGGTGCCTTTAACTGGACCGTGCTTCTGTTGGTAATAACCTATATATTCTGTGCTTTAACCCAGGGTTAGACTCCCCGGTGAATTTCATTACAAAATACGAAAAAGTATCTCAAGGAAACGGTTGGACCGAAACGCATAAGATAGCATATTTTAAAAATTATTTGGAAGGCGCCTTCAGATGGTTTTTAGAATATAGTAGCAAAACCGAGAATGCAAATAAAACTTGGGCTCACTTAAAACAAGATTTTTTAAAAGAATTTGGGGGTGTCCAACCTCTAAAAAATCTCAAAATTAAATTTAAAAATAGAAAACAGGGAAGTGCTGAGGGTATTAAACAATATTATTATGATTTATTCAATATGGCGTATGAAATTGACGAAAAAATGCCATTTGACCAATTTAGAGAACATTTTGAAAGTGGGCTACATAGCTCCTATACAGAGTCATACGAATTAATAACCTCATCCGACCTGGATCACAAAAAACTAAGAGAAACAGTTTTGAAATTAAGTGCTATTAGACAAAACGTTTTAATAGACAAAATGAGAAGACAAACAGAAGTTTTGACAATCGAACAAAATGAGGGAAGCTATCCTAGGCGAAACGGTCCTAATTTTTTAAGGCAAAATGGCCCAAATTACACGCGACAAAATGAAACAAACTATTCTAGGCAAAACGCGTCGAACTATCATCAAAATGGTAGAGGTAGGTCGAGGTTTCGCGAATTTAGAGGTAGATCAAACAATTATAGAGGTAATCTAAACAGGCCGATAGGTCAATATCGTAATCGAAATACGGGAAATTATAATCAAAACTCAAATCATGGGTATAATAGGAGGAATTTTGGCCAAAATGTAAATAATTTTGGACAAAACAACAGGAATGAACAAAGAAGGCCGCAAAATAGTCACGTAGAGTCACCCAGAAGGGATCACTCAGGAAGCAGGGATCTTCCAAATACGAGGTGTCACGACGGCAGGCCGAGATGCAACGATTGCAATAGGTGTGGGCATTATGCATGTAGCAGGGAGCGTAGCAGCGAAAGGGGACCACAAAGAAGAGTGTCGTTTAGTAGAGCGAGTAGGTCGCGATCCCCAAATGTGCAAGGACGACTCAATTAGAGTGCCCCAACGGCGTCGTCCTCCAAACAGGGGCAAGCAATAAAATTCTGGTAGTTAAGGGTGTCGTCAATAATTTTAAGGGGGTAGACATAGTCCTGGATACCGGCTCTGGAAAATGCATCATAGAGAAATCTCTATGTAGAGACATAGAGCCTTTAAAACAACAATTTGCTTTATCAACTGCCGGTGGAAATAAAGTAATGCCACTCGGCCTAACAGAATTTAAAATTAAAATCGGCGAAATGTGCGGGTACATTGAAGCCATAGTCGTAGAAAAATTACCAAAACCTTTAATTTTGGGAATGGACTTTTTAGAAAAAAATAACGCCCAAATTAATCTCACCGACAAGACTGTACGACTAACGAACGGTTACATAACAACAACACTTTCGTTTCATAAAGACGAAAATTATCAATTGGGCACTTATGAAAATTTTATTTCACCTTCTTTACCTTTAGTACAGGAGGAAAGCCAGGATTTAAGGGATATTTTTAAAGTAACTTGTTTAAATGATTATTTTATTATACCGAGTGAGCATACAACAATTAAATTAAAAATAGAAAAATTCGGTTCAGTTGATTTAAAAAAATTTATTTTTGAAGAGAATGACGCATTTTTAAGACCTAAAGGAATTATTTGCTCTCCCCCTGAATTTGATGACGACACTTGTACAATGTAATTAACAACCAAAAAACATAACCCAATAAAAATTTTCAAGGAATCGACCTTAGGCTACCTTAAAAAGGGGTTTAGGTACGATATAGACACCTTACCGGTCCTTAACATTGAAGAGACACAAGAGATACAGGATGAAGAGAGAGTGACAATGGCGGACCACAAAATTAACCACATAAAAGATGAAAAAATTAAATCGCATTTATACAATTTATTAGAGGAGTACAGTGATGTTTTCGCAAAAAGTCCAAAATATATGGGCCAGACGGACCTTGTAGAACACGTGATTGACGTGGGTGACGCGAAACCCATACGTCAAAAGCCATATAGGGTATCTCATAAGGAAAAGGAAATTATAGACAAACAAGTAAATGAAATGCTTCAGGCAGGCGTTATAAGCGAAGCGGAGTCAGAATGGGCAAGTCCGGTGGTACTGGTGAAAAAGAAGAGTGGAGAGACGCGGTTCTGTTGCGATTTTCGCTGCGTAAATCATGTTTCATGTAGAGCTAACTACCCAATGCCAGTCATAGACGACCTTTTGACCTATTTAGGGAAGGCCAAATACTTCACAACACTCGATATGTTCAGTGGATTTTGGCAAATAAAGGTTAGCGACGATTCTAAACAGTATACAGCCTTTTGTTGCCCCGGACAAGGTGGTACATACGTTTGGAACAAGCTATGCTTTGGATTATCGGGAGCTCCTGGAACATTTCAAAGATTGGCAGATATGGTTTTTCGTGATCTAAAATGGAAAACGCTCCTGGTCTATTGTGACGACATCTGTATATTTTCAGAAACACTCTCTGACCATTTAGAAAAATTGCACACCGTTTTTCAAAGACTACGGGATGCAGGGCTAACACTAAAACCCTCAAAATGCGAATATATAAAAGAAGAACTAGATCTGCTCGGTTATACTGTATCGAGCCAAGGCCTAAAACCCGACAAAAAGAAATTAGTTTGTATTGAAAATTTTCCAAAAATTAAAACACAAAAAAATGTCATGCAATTTTTAGGCCTTGCAAATTTTTATCGAAAATTCATAAAAAACTTTTCTGCTATAGCCAGACCGCTTCACGATTTAACCAAAAAAGACACACCTTTCTTTTGGGAAGAAAAAGATCAAAAAGCATTTGAGGAGCTAAAACGAAGGCTGATCACATCACCAGTTTTAGCGCATTATCAACCCGAAAAAGAATGCGTTTTACACGTCGATGCAAGCAGGCAAGGCCTAGGCGCCATACTTTTGCAAGAGGGGGAAGACACACATCTTCACCCTGTTGCCTATGCCAGTCGAAGTTTAACAAACGCAGAAAAAAATATGTCAATCTCAGAATTAGAGCTAGCAGGAATAATATACAGTTTAGGCTATTTTAGAACATTGGTATATGGTAAGCATGTGCGAATCGTAACCGATCATCACGCACTGTGCTGGTAAAAATCAGTTAAAGATCCCGTAGGAAGATTAGCCAGATGGGCAATAAAATTGTCAGAATTTGACTACACAATAGAACACAAAAGTGGAGCAAAACACAGAGATGCCGACTGCATGAGTAGAAATCCCGTGCTAAAACCGAGCGAAAATGAAGAGGAACAATTAGAGGAGATACCCACGTTCATCATTGAACCCGAAGATATGGGAAAATTACAGAGAGAAGACGAAAGTTTGCGAGAGATCATAGACGGTTTACAAGATCCTGACAAAATTGGCAGTATTGGACTAAGAAAAAGAATAAAAAATTTTAGGCTTATAGACACAGTTTTACACAAAATAAATCCTAGGCCAGAAGGGCGAGAATTTTTACTAGCCACACCAAAAAATTTAATTGGAGAGATTTTATTTGCACATCATAACGAGCCGCTAGGAGGCGCCCACCTAGGAGTGGCCAAAACAACAGAAAAAATTAAAAATTGATATTTTTGGGACCATCAACAAAAACAACACAACTTATGCCGATAGGCGTTCCTTTTGAGAGAGTGTCTATAGACCTTCTCGGGCCATTCCCATTATCAAAACTAAAAAATACAATGATTGTAGTCGCGACAGATTATGCGACAAGATGGGCCGAAACAGCGCCATTGCCGGACGGAAAAGCAAATTCTGTCGCAAAATTTATGGTCGAAAAAATAATCACAAGACACGGATCGCCCAAGTATCTGCTGAGTGACAGAGGTCAAATTTTTAGATCCGAACTAATAAGAGAGATGTTAAAAATGATGTGCGTCACAAGCCAGTTTACTACGTCATACCATCCACAATGCAACGGACTAGTAGAAAGAATGAATGAAACTATCGCAGATATGTTATCAATGTACACAAATACGTCACATACAGACTGGGATACATTTTTACCTTTAGTGACATCAACCTATAATTGTTCAAAACAAGCAACGACCCAGTACTCGCCATTTATGCTCGTCTATGGTAGGGAACCAATATTACCTATAGAAGCAAATATCATGATGAGTCCACCACCGAGTAACACGGAAGAAATCCGAAACCGGGCACTCGCAGTGCGAAATGCCGCAGCGGAAAATATAAAAAATCAGCAGCAAAAAGACAAAATTCACTATGACGCAAAACACAGACACGTAGAATATGAAGAAGGCGAGAAAGTGAAAGTTTTTATTCCCGTCAGAAAAGTAGGAAGAAGTGAAAAATTATTGCTCAGATGGTTCGGCCCATATTACGTTACACGCAGAATGTCGGATGTGGATTACGAAATAAGAAAAGGACCATCAAACAAATGCAAAAAAGAAGTGGTTCATGTCAGCAGGATGCTACCTTACTATGACCCATGGACACCGGAGGTAGTCCCAGTGACAGAAAATTAAGCTGCCCAAAAAATTTTTTTTTAAGGCCCTTATGACAAGGCCCTTAGGGCAAAGCCCTTATAACAAAACCTTGTGTCACAAATATTCCCCCTGTATATAAAGACACTATCTAAAGTGAAGTAAAATAAAATAAAGGACGCTATTTTAGTGAAGTGAAAAAGACATTTTTGTTCAATGCAAAATTTAAATTTTAAAAAAGATACCTACCTATAATTAAATTAGATTTTTATTTTTTATTTTCAGTGCAAGTATAAATAAAACAATTAAAAACCGATTAGGAGGTGTACGGTATCATGTTATTAAAACACTACACCAGATAATATAACAAAGTGTCAAGGAACGACCGCTTTGAAATCTTTACCTACATAAATATAAACTGTTTATAGGAAATATAATATCAATGGTAACGACCGACTAATTAGTGTTCACCAACCTAAGTTTAGAAAACAATTAGGTAGTAATAATAATAAATGAAATTAAATGTTGGGAAACACTCCAGCAAAGTTTAAAAATAAGTTAAAAATTATTGAAATATTTAACTTATAAGTATCAACTAATTAGATAAATTGTTTTAAAAACATTTAAGGAATATAAAAATTTTTGATTAAATTTGTTGAGACAACTCGGAGTTTGTTTAATAATATCCAAGCCGGTTGTTTTAAAAACACTTAGAAGTTTAATATTTTTCGTTAAACATTTATATTAACGATCAAAACTTTATAAATTTTTAAAGTATTTTTTTAAATAAATTAAGATGTTGTTGAAATAAACCACAACTTTATTTTGACAACTTTTAATATTTTGATATTAATAATATCCAAGCCGGTTGTTTTAAAAACACTTAGAAGTTTAATATTTTTCGTTAAACATTTATATTAACGATCAAAACATTATAAATAATTAAAGTATTTTTTTTAAATAAATTAAGATGTTGTGGAAATAAACCACAACTTTATTTTGATAACTTTTAATATTCTGCTAACAAGGAACAGACGGCAATAAAACAAATAAAATGCAATATAAATATCGTAGCCAAACACTATGAATGCTATTATTTATTATTTTACTAAAGTAAATTTTAATTTTAAAAAGAGACATTTAATTTTTTAAAAACACATCTAATGGCATGTAAATAACATATATTTGCAAAGAATTTTTTTAGATGGAACTTCATATTGTGCATCATAGCAATTAAGGTCACAGAAGCCGAAAACAACCAATCCTACCTAGTAGAAGTCAGTGCCGGAGCATTTTGGAAGGCACTACCGCAAACTGTAGCATACGAAGCTACGATTCTGATTACATATAAAATGGACTGGTCAGAAGAGATCATGACAGAACCAGAGTTACCAAGATATATCTGCGAGTCATATAGCGACAATTGTAACTTGGTATCACACACACATGAGTTAGGGAAGGCATTTAAAAAAGAATTCGATTTGTTAAACGGTAACTGGGGCGCATCTTCGATGAGGACACAAAAATCTAAACAAAATTTAAGGCCAAAAAGGGCACTAGGCTTCATCGGAGACGCTCTAAATTGGTGTTGTGGGGTCGCGACCGAAGAAAAACTCGATATAATTTCTGAGGATGATGAAACAGTAAAAAGGCAACTTAACACAATCAGTAAAGGGCTAGGCGAAACCCTTCACAGTATCGGGGAACAGTCAAAACATTTTTCCGATTACACTACAAAAATTGGCGATACTTTTAAAGATACAGAACGTAAAATAAAATTTATCGACTCAAAAGTTTCAACTTTAAATAAAGAGGTTAAAGTAATCCTGAGGGATGAAGAAAGTTTTGCTAGCACGTCTCTGGTCAATCAGTATCAAAATTTAAGGCGAATAATATCTCTAACTCGCGCACTAAGAAAACAAAAAATTATTGAATCATGCAAAGCAAGAAAAATCCCTATTGAAATAGTCAATCCAGAGGTTTTACGAAAGGATTTAGATAATCTGGAAAAACAAATCTATTCGTCAAATCAAGGTTTGGCAATTTCAAAAGAAATAATTTCAAAATTTTACGAACTTCCAATATGCGACTGCAGCATCACGGAAAATAAAATTTTTATTCACATTAAAATACCGATTATACAACACAGACAAAAGTGGGACCTTTATGAACTAACCACCACACCCTTCGCATGGTTCAATCAAACATGTACAATACCACACCAGGCATTGTACATCGCTGTCTCAAAAAATAATTACGGAAAAGAAGAGATTAGACAAATTTCAGGTACAGGGCTACACTTATGTAGACCTTATCACGACAAATTATGTTTTATTCCTAGGTTTTCTGCTGATAATATACAGGGACCAGATTGCGCCAAAAAATTGTATCACGGCGCGTCTGTAGAAGAAATAAGTTTATACTGCCCGATGAATTGCCACTCGGGTAACTCGTTGATCATCTCAGAAATAAATGACATAATATACATACTTACACATCTGCAAGAAAAAACCTATCTCTCATGCGGTAGTGAAAAAACCGAGCTAAAAAACGTTTATAACAAAAAAGGAGCTTTAAAAATTAAAATCCCATGCAATTGCCAGTTAGAGTCATCCGGAGAAATTATTATCCCACAAAAATTCCCATGTAACAATAAAATCGAGACGGCGAGCATAGTTCACATTATACCTGCAGTTTGGTCAAATCTAAAATCATTTATTTTAAGACCAAATTGGACACTAAATATACCTCATTTAAATTTGACGTCGTCAGAGACAACATTAAAACAAATTGAAAATTCAGTAGACACTATCATACCGCAAACATACGGTTTCAGCGATAAATACGGTATGGGAAGTCACGGAATTTTTCTGCTATGGAATTTTCTGCTCTCAGTGTCGACTGCGTACCTATTTTTTCATCATCCGGTTGTAAGTCTGGCAGCATCACCAGTTCAAGTTGCTAACGCACAAAATATTTTAAACACAACACAGATACACTACGAATATGACATATTATTCGGTGTCACGTGCCTTGCCCTGCTTTTGTTTTTAACCTATGTAAGTATAAAACTTCTCAAAAAACATTCAAAAAAATCGACGTCACTAAATTTAAAAGAAAATACACCCGAAATCGTAATCAACTACGGTCATACAAAGTTTCAAATCGAATTGAAAGAACAAAAAGATTTATTCTCCCTTCAAATCGGCGAAAAAGTTAATGCAAACATTGTCAATTGTGGCTCCGGCGAATAAAAAATTCGTCGTATAATTAAAGGCCGGTATATTTTATTTATACACGTGCTTAATGTAATTGTAAAAACCGCATAGATTACATAACCGTATACTATGCCGGTAGTTTTGTATAATAAATAATTTTTATAAATGTTTACGACCTGCACTGCGCGTCGTAGTCCGCAAATGGAAGAACTCATTTTTACCGTGATATTTCATGTCAAAGTCTACGCGAAAAGATTATTGAAGAAATATTATAGTAAATGATAGGAGCCAACCCATTTGCCGACAAGCTAATTGCCACATAGAAGAGATCGCCAAGTATAATTGTATATTATTACAATGTTAATAATTTTTATGAATCACAGGGGTGAGATTGAGAGATGTAAGGGGAATAAATTATAATGAAGGGCGTATACCATAGAAAAAATAAATGTATGACATACATAATATTTTAAACTTAGTTAAATAATTTCTATAATGTCTTAAAAGGTGCAAAACGCACACATTGTTTTGAATGTATAATAAAACAAATTGTGGAATGTATAAACAAAGGTGTATTAAATTAAACATATTTTTTCGAATGTTATCAAATGATATAAGTATAAGCAGGCTAAATAAGCAGGGTTGCCAGGGTATAAATAATACTAAAATGAACCGAGAACAATTAAATAATTTGTTCTCATTTTTGTAATTTTTGTCTCTTTTTAATGTAAACATATGTAACTATTTATTATGTCCTAACATCGTCTGTACATTAATTTTTTAGATCCACCTATTCTACTCGTTCCCAACATGAAGAAAGAAGACATGGAAGAACGATGACAACCTGACATAACCAAGACGTCACAAAAGGCCTAGCAAAGCGGCCAAAAAGATCAACCAAAGTAATGGAAAAGACGAAAAAGTGGTGAGCAGGGCCGATTAGCACTGGTGTACAGCAGACAAATCGCCATAGAGCCAACCCACCAAGTAGTCAACCCAGACAGAGCTAACAGCCGATAGCACAAGGCAACAGCCGATACCACAAGGCAACAGCCGATAGCACAAGGCAACAGCCGATACCACAAGGCAACAGCCGATAACACAAGGCAACAGCCGATACCACAAGGCAACAGCCGATAACACAAGGCAACAGCCGATACCACAAGGCAACAGCCGATAGCACAAGGCAACAGCCGATACCACAAGGCAACAGTCGATACCACAAGGCAAGACAGCTACCCAGAGCGCAGCATGAAAAAACCGGGGGGAGCCAACTCTAAACCCCCGCCAGTCGTGCCGCCAAGTCAAACACTACGAACAGAAAAAAGGACCTACCATCCAGGTCTTCCTGAGGGAATGGACCGCACAAGTCAAAACGAGATAAGGACAGTTGGCAACAAAGCGAGATCTGAACATTTTCAAGGCAGCGTGCAAGATCCACAAATTCGTCACGGCAACACTGCGGTTGATACTTCTTTATAAACCTACATTGGACTAGGTTGCGTCACCTGAAGAATGCAAAACAATCGGAACGAGTAGCATGGGACGGATAGACAATTATTTTAATTAATTAGTTTTTATAATTTATTAGGTACAGACGACTGTTATATTTTTTTGTGAAAAATAGTTTAGTAGACAATCTGTGGGGACAGATTTTTTTTAAAAGCAAGGGGGATGTGTCAGGATAGAAAATAATGTCCTATTAAGTGAATGACACAAGTTACGTTTATAAGCAAGTGCACATTAACCCTAAACATTCTAAGGAAATGAACTTCTGTATATAGTTCAAATTGTATTAAAAGTAATAAATTGTATACAGATTTATTATAAACAACGTGGTTAATGGGATTTCGATCATGTTTATACAGGAAACAAAACACATCTCGATATCCTATCAATGGCAAACGGTTTGTAATAAAAGCATCTCCAAAAGAGTTTAGCAGTTAGTGGTACGCTGAGAACCTAACGCCCAGGCTTAGTTAATAGTGAACAAGTAGTAAAATAGTCAAGTATAAGAAGTTAAGCGTATCAAAGAAAATTTGTAGACAAGATGTATTTAAGTACAATGTAAGTAGTAAATATAAGTATCATAATAAAACCATTACACCTAACTTAAACTGTGTTCGTCACGATAAAACCCCCTCGTGACAATATTAAGAGTCCTGATAAGTGGCGCGGGAAAAAGACCATTTTACGTCGCCAGGGAGAGAGAAAATGGCTAATATGGCAAAAGAGTCTCTGCATTGTATAAGCAAGGCCCGAGAAGCAAGAGAATGATGAGGCGGAGTGCAAAAGTGTCGGCCAGTTATTTTATTGAAAATAACAGTTTAAAATTTTAAGAAAAACTACAATCAAAATGAAAAACCCAAGTAGCTTATTATTTTTGAAATGCCTTACAAAATGTCGGTAAAGACGATTAAAAAAAATTCAAAAAAGAAAATCAATATTTTTCAAATTTTAACGACATAACGGTGTGTCGTAATACAATTCTTATATATTCCCAAGTTTTCAATGCCTTTGTTTAAGCCGTTTTCTTTTAGTTGTATTTCCCGTATAATACTCAATAGTCCTCGTTGTCAGTATTTTAATTTTTCCTGTGAGTTCAAACAATTTTATACCATTCTTATTTACCATTTTTGTAAACTTAGGTAGTTTTGCTCGTTGTATTACATTCTCGATTTGAAGTGCGATGCCGTTTCGAAATTGTTTGTTTTTCAGTTGAAGCCAATATTTTTAAAATTATCAGCTGCATTTGTTTATTATTCATAATTAATCATAATAATAAGTATTAATTGTTATTAAATTTGTTAATAAATACCTTAATAAATACTACAAGATTAATTGTGTATGTATATGTAAAATAGTAATTTATGCAACAAGTGTGTATAATGTGTAAAGTTACAATTTTTTAACGAATGGGAAATTTGACGCACAATTAGGCGACAGCGGCGTAGCGTGCCCCAAAGGGCGGGGGGGGGGCGACAGCTAAAAAGGGCGCCTCTCACAAATCTTGCGACCAAAAAAAAAAAAAAAAAAAGTCATCATGTGTGAGGGGCCGGCCGATACGTCACAAGGGCGCCTCTCACGAATCTTGCGACCAAAAAAAAAAAAAAGATCTTCATGTCGTTAGTTTCCTTTGGCACCCACTCAAGTGGCCATTACCGGCCCGACTTCATAAAGCTAAGGGCGCTTCGGCCACCTATGGGGCGCCACTACCCTCGGGGCGGGGGGAAGGCGACGAACCCCCCGCGCCCCCCCACGCTACGCCGCTGTTAGGCGAGTGCGACAATCCCATATACAACTACTATGTCGGTTTAGAACGTTTTTCTACGTTGTCCGACACCTATTCTCCACCTCCTTTGATCCTGACAGTCATCTTCCGTCAGGTTTTTTTGACTCATTGATTTTTGGATTGACTGTTGGCATTCCAGTTTAGGACGCCCTCTTTTTCTGCGCCCTATTGGTTGCCATTCTAGGACCTGCTTTGGTAATCTTTCGTCGCTCATCCATTGTACATGTCCGTACCATATCAGTTGCCTTTTAGTGATGTCATCCGTTATGCTTCCCTCGATTCCCATTCTTTCTTTTATGATCTTATTTCTTATATGATCTGTTCTAGATATTCTCATTGATCTTCTTATTGCATCCATTTCGACACTTTCCATTTTTGCTTTGTATTTTTCTGTTACGCGACAAGTCTCTATTCCATACAACAGCGTGCTTTTCACTATTGTTTCATATATGTTAAATTTTACATTCTTTTTTATCTCTCTGCTCCATAAAATACTGTTAAGATAACCAATAACCTTTTTTGCTTTTACTATTCTTTTTTCCAGTTCTTTACAGTCTGTTCCCGTCTTATCAAATGTGACACCCATGTATACATACTCATTATATGGAGATATTATTTGTCCATTTTCTAGTTCCAATTCACTTGATTCGTTTCCAATACATAAGTACTGTGTCTTGTCCACGTTCACTGTTAACCCCCACTTTTGGTATTCTTCCGTTAACTTTCTCATCATATACTCCGTGTCTTCTTTATCATTAGCTACAATTACTTGGTCGTCAACAAACTGTAGTAAGTATATGGTAAATCGGTTGTTAAGTTGTATTCCCATGCCGTGTACTTTGCGTTTCCAGTTTTTAGAGCTACTGGGATATATATTTTAAAAAGAGTTGGAGAGATACAACATCCCTGTCTTAAGCCTTTCGTTACCAGGAATTCTTTTGAAAGTCGATTTCCAATTTTAATTTTAGATTTTGACCCTTCATATAGTTCTTTTATCGCTTTAATGTATGTATGATTGATATTATGCTCTAACACTGTCCATAATTTTTCTACTGGAATGGTATCATATGCTTTTTCTAGGTCCACAAAGGTAACATGAGTCTCTATATTTCTGGCGCTCCTTTTCTGAATTACTTGTTTAAGACAAAAAACATTATCACTACAAGATCTGCCTGCACGAAACCCACTTTGCCCTTCTTCTTCTTGTTCATGAAAATCATTCTCTATTAGATCTCTAAGAACTCTACCGTACAATCTACTTAGAGTACTGGTTACCGAAATTCCTCTGTAATTGTTGCAATCCAGCTGTTTCCTTTTTTATGTATTGAGGATATGAATACAATTTTCCAATCACCAGGTACTGGATGTCCGTTTATGCATTGATTGATAATACATGTGAGATTTTCGAGTAGTTTCTCTGATCCATATTTGAGCATTTCAGCATATATTCCCCCAGGTCCGCTAGCTTTTCTTTTTCGATGATGACTTCCTCTCCATGTACTTCTATGTCTCTCCTCGGAGAGGCTGACAGATATTCGGGTCTCCTCTCCTGCAGCAGTCCCTTATAGTGTTCTGTCCATTGTTCTGGTTTGATGATAGATGAGAAATGAATTTTCATTATATCGTGGCATTTGCGCTCGAACATTTCATTCTTTTCTGTGCGTATCAAATTTCTTAGCTGTCTTCTGGTATGCCTGTAGATTTATAGGTCTCTTTCCTCTTTAGTACTGAGCCATTTCAAATATGTGCGTTTTTTCTCCTTGACCGTTTCCTGTATTTCTTCCGTCCACCACATCTTATTGTTATTTCTATCTTGGTATCCAACAGCTTCTTTGCTTGCTTCCTTCAAGCTTTTTACTATGTTTGTATATATCTTTTCAAATGAGTGATCTGTGTTTATACATTTTTCATCTAATCGGTTCTGATACAATCTTTTAGTACTTTAGATTTCTAGACTTCTAAAGTTGTATTTTTGATTGTCTTCGATGCATTCTAGATTTTCATTTTCTCTAATACTTTCGTCCTTATTTGTTTTTCTTACATAGAATAATATTTTTGCTTTTACCAGATGGTGGTCAGATCCACAAGTAACACCACGAAGTGTGCGCACATCATACCACTTTAGTTCCGAGTGTTGTCCACCTATAGCATAATCAATGATTGATCTAAGATTTCTTGTTGGCTGAATCCAGGTATACCGATGAATATCCTTATGTTTCAAAAAACCATTATTTATTTTTAGATTATGGGTTTCACACAGTTGTATCAGTCTCATAGCATAGCCATTATCATTTGTTACTTCCTCTCCAAATGGTTCTACCACTTTGCTTTGTCTACCAGTTCGACTATTAAAATCGCCAAGCATAATTATTTCCCTGGTATTGCCGATTTTACTGATAGTCTCATCAAGTTGGTCGAAGAACATTTGTTTTATAGCTACCGTTTCATCATTTGATGGTGCGTAGGCTGCTATTATCCTTATATTGTGTCCAAGCATCTTCATGTTTACTCGAAGTAAGTTTTCCTTAATGCACTCGTAGTCTGTAATCTTATGTTTGAGGTTTTTCTTTATTAATAAGGATACCCCTCTGGCTGCTCTCCGTTCTTTTGGGACTCCAGTGAATAAGTAAACAAAGTTACCGACACTACTTGTACCTGTTCCTTTCTTTTTTATCTCTGTAAGTGCAATAATGTCTATCTTACTATTCTACTTCGGTGGCAATAATGTCCAACTTTTGGTTTATTCCCTGTACGTTCCATGTAGTATATTCAGAGTCCTTTGTCTATGCTTTTTTCGTCTTTGAGTGTTTCCGTCCAGTGTTCCGAGGCTTTGTTTAGGCTTTTTGGTAATATCTTTGTTTTAAAAGTATTAGAGAACCAGTCTAATGCCTCAACCCCCTACTTGGAGGACCAGGATTTTTATCATTTTTCCTCTAGCCATTGACGATCCAACGCCATACTGTAAGGGAACAGCTGTATTCTTTTATACTATCCCTAAAAGATAGGGTTGCCACCTACGCTATGATCACCATACCGAGGTCCATCCTCTCCGCCTTTCATACCGATGTGGTCTTCTCTCGTAACCCTGGGAATGGGAACCTAGACAGGTGCTAACTCTCCGGGTCAGAGAGTACCTGAAATCTACGGAGGGCAGGGGTCGATTCATTTCCCCTGATAGACATCTGACGAGGTCTACCCCATACCCCCCAATCCCGTATACTCTGTGCATAAAAAAAATAATTAGTAAAATTTGTTTTTGTTTTGTTTTATTTTTTATTTTGTTTACGCACTGAGTGCGTAAACAAAATTATGCACTTAGTGCATAAAAACTACATTTGCGCACCGGACAGTGTGCATGATTATAAGTGCTGCTAATGGCCGTTTAAACCGATTATATATATATATATATATATATATATATATATATATATATATAGTCTTAGCGCTCAGTATTTGGAACGTGTCATTTTTACGCTTGGGGCACACGTTGCATATTGGTCTTGTTTCTGTAAATAGGTGTAAATGTTGGTAACATTCGACTCCTTTTTTTTCTATACAACACGTTAAGGGTATTTTATAGGGCTGGGCTTTGAGGTTAAATATTGTCCAAAAAGTTACCTTATAGAAGAGGCACTCCAACTCCTCCTATTATTTTAAGGGCTGTGGGGCACTGTTTGGGCATTGTAATTGGCATTTAAGACCACAAGTTTCGGAAGAATTAATAAAAACATCTAATGTATTTTTGTCTGTTTACGTTTTGGAGAACTAAATAAACTGTGGGCTTGGTGGCGTTGCCACATCACAAACTATTCACGATGGTTTCAGGAACAGTGTGAAGATACGTTCTTTTATTTTGGACGTTCGTTTATTTATATTTTTGAGGATATTAGGACAATGGTTTCTCTTCCGGATCTCTTCTTCTTCACGGATTAGCATGAGTTGAGTGACGGTTCACATCTCTGGATTGAGAGACTCAAGGCGGTCTACGCCATATTTCTACAAACGAGGAAAGAATTGGGTAAGTTCGTTTCGATTCTTTAAGATAGTATTAAGTTTTGAGTGCCCCCCAAATTGTAACTATTGTTCGTTGTGTAATGTAATTTTTCTACAAAAGACGTGTGGAATTTTTGGAGTTTTTATATATACATATTTTTTAAAACCACTCCTTTGTCGACAGTACTGTCCATTCCATCATCAACTGGACGTTTGTGCTGGTGGAACAAGGTTCGAGCCAGCTGTAGCACTGGTAACCCTGGGAATGGTATGTAGGGTTGTTTTAGTACATCTGTTGACATCTGCTTTATTTTATTGAGTCGTCATGGGGTTCTTGATTAAGGTTACTCTGGGTAGGGGGACCTTGTGCCAAACCGAAGAATTCCAGGAAACTGAAATATTTAATTTTCCACAGGGTTCTACGCTCGGGCAATATATTACAACAATAAGCTGCTCTAGCGTCATGTGTCAGAGAAGCACTAGGGAGGGCGCAGGCAGAACGGGACCCGGAGGAGCAGGGAAACGTCTGGGAGAACAACACTCTTCCAGGTTTACACAATAAAACAGCACTATTAAATAGCAACAGGCTCAAGGTAGGAGCACGTAACCATTTAGATATAATTTTGTTCATATAATAATAATAATTTTTGCATTTCTTGTGAACGCAAGGTAAAGGTATGACGTCATAACCAAAATTTTGCAGCATAATTAGGTTAAATTTTATTGTACAATTGAAAGTGCCTTGCTATTTTGGCCCTAACTTGTTTCCATCCATTTCATTTATTTAAGTATATCTGTATGTATCCCAGTACCAACCTCAGCCTTAAAATAAACAAGATGAACTAAAAATTTTGCATTATTTCTACAGCCCAATGACCAACTTTTTTAACATAGTTTTACTTCATGGGGTAGGTCTCGGACTGAGTTGCTGTCTGTCTCATTCTATCGAACGTAGAATAATGACAGCAGATATCTGGTCCGGATCTCCCCTATGATGGAATGATTGTGGAAGTATAATTTTTTTAAACCATTAAAGTAGGTAACTGCTTACTCAAATATAGGTACACTGTTGGAGATGTCTGTTTACCTATAAATTGTTAGCTATTTGTGTCATTTTAAAATTTTATTTGATTATAAGTCAATTTATTTTGTTTTTTTTATTACACAAATAATCTGGAAGGCTCGGAAGTGAGTAGAGTTTCATGGTTTGGCTACAAAACATTTTTGTAAGACATTGGCATTAACACGCATGTGGCGCTTAAATTTTTCTTATTTCTGAACCCCCCTTCTCCACTGTATAAAAGTTACCGGGCATGACAATGTTTTACCTAGCTGGGAAATACAGTTCTGCTTCCAGATATTTGTTTAATTACACATAATTACTCAGTAATTAATAGAGTGATTACATAATAGTAGTAATGTCGGAAATGTCGACAATGTGTTTTTTTTAAGCTTCGCAAAAGCGCCCGACGTGTGTTTTTTAGTTAGGTTGTTTTTTTAGAAAAATTTCTTCGCAATGGCACCCAACGTAGGTTTTTTTTGTAGGTTTTTGTAAAAATTTCCATTAACACCTTCGGTTAACTAAAATAAAAAACATGGTTTTAAGTGTCAAATTGGCTTCTCAACATGTGTTTTTTGTCTCAATGACACCCAATCATTTTTTAATAGAAAAAAACAAAATTTTTCATCATCGTTGGTTTTAGAAGTAACATTTTTTAAATATTTCTTTGGTAATATTTAAGCGTGGATTTGAAATTCGTTTTGTTGCTTTAGTAATTCTCATAGTTTTTTATTAGCTTATCTTCACAAGTTTTTTTGGAAAATAAAAGACTCATTTTTATTTATTAAGGGAAAAAAAGTAGAGGAAAAAGATTGGGAATTTTTATTCAACGGCGTCCGAATCACGCTTAATTCTTTGAAGTTTTTTTGTAGGAAAAACATGTTTTAATTTTTTTAGAAAAAATACATTAGTGTAAATTTACTTCAATTTTTTTTTTGGATTTATAGGTGGATGGACCTCCGAAATGGTCTTTTTAAGTTTTAAATGTATGACATAAGTAGTGTGTTTTTGTATCAATTTGTTTCCACAGGTTATTTATAGGTGTCTACTACTAGGATTACCCTATTATTTCCTGCTTGTGATAAAATAGAAATTGTTTCGCCGGTAATTTTTTTTAGATTTCCTCCTTTTGAATAAAAAGTTCCATTTATTTTATATAGGTCAACCTATTTTTGTTTGTTGATTTTAATTTTTTGTCGGATATCACCACTTGAATGTTGGAATATTTTTCCAGGGTTGCACACAAATTTTTCTTGGCTGGGTTGTTTTAAAGTAAATATAGCCTAACAGCTAGTAGTTTTGTTTAGTTGAAAGTATAAATTAATAAAGATGGGAAGCAAAATGAGTTTATTTTGCGTTGTCATTTGCTTTTCTTGTTCTTGGAGGTAACTGTTGTTGGCACTTAACATCTTATGTCACACAGTTACATCGGGTCAGAGGTGGGTTTACTACTTAGTGTTAGCTCGAAAGTTTAGAAAACACAAGGGTAAAATTTGTAGAGCTACATACTGACTGAACATCAATGTCAGAAATCCAGTTACCGTTTCTTTGGGGTATTTTTTTTTGGGGCAGTTTTTTTAGGTCTGTGTTTGCCGAGTCAAAAAAATTTTGTTTGGTAGAATACAGCGTTGGGATTGGGAGTGCATTAAAAAAAAAGACCTACAAGTATTTCTACCAATTATAGTTTTTCATGTTAATAACTGTTTTTTCTTCTGTATTTTTTCTGGGTTCAGGTCATAGCTTGGTCATGACCACTGGAGTGCAAACATTTATGTTTGAGCCTTAAGAAGTTTTGCCTGCTCCGGATCGAATACAGAAAAAATGAATTTGGAAGACCACACCACAAAAATACAGCGTTGGGCTTGGGAGTGCATTTAAAAAAAATGACCTACGGGTTTTTCTACCAATTAGTTTTTCATTTTAATAACTGTTTTTTCTTCTGTATTTTCTCTGGGTTCAGGTCATAGCTTGGTCATGACCACTGGAGTACAAACATTTATGTTTGAGCCTTGAGAAGTTTTGCCTGCTCCGGATCGAATACAGAAAAAATGAATTTGGAAGACCATACCACAAAAGAAATGTCTAACTGAGATAAATATAGATATAAGTTTTTTAGATTTTTTTTTTAGTTAATTTGTAAAATTCGGTTATTAAGTAATGTCATTTTGAAGCCTAGAAATTGGTCAGTAAATTTAAAAGAAACTTTTCAACTAGATAGAAATGCTAGGCGGTGGTAATTGGACAATGTAATATTGAGCGGTTGTAATTGGTAAAAATATTACAAAATTTTATTTATTTTTAAATAATTTAATTTTTCTAAAAAAGATTTGATTTTTCGGTAAACAGAACATCTCGAATTTTTGTTTTGGTCCGATCGGTTGGTATAGTGGTCGTAGTTTTAAAAGGTGACCAGACAGGAAATATTTTTTGCGGAGATCAAACAGGAATTTCTTGAGTTATAAAATGGAGAACTTTTCTGTCTTAAGTGATCAAGGAGTAAATAAATCTTCTACTTTGAAATCATAATTTTGAAAAGCAGGAAGTGTTTGGGTCTTAAAAGAAAACGTTTTGTTCTTGAGGATACTAGGTATAATATAGTGTGATAGGGAATTATTTTTATTTCATGCAAAATTTTGATTGATGGGAGCTATGCTAATTTTCAGATTTTTTTTTTTGATAGTTTGCATTTTGTAGCAGTGGCGTGTACTTAAAGGGAGCGCCCATTGTAACTCAACTTCCAACTCATTTGCTTCGTTTTTCACTTAATCTTCGTTTTGTTTCCTTTTAAAATTAGAGCGTTGGATAACGATTGATGGCGGTCGACTGAGAAAGTACCTATTTAGTCATAAAAATTTGGAAGTTGTGTACAATTAAGAAATATTTTATTTAATTTTTTTTTAAATTTCATCATAATTTCGTACTGGTGACCTCAAATAATGGAGCTGATTTTTACATTACAATACACTGGTGTGGAATAAATGGAAACATTTCAGGACTTTGATTTTTTTTTTGAAATGTTTGCTTACTTATTTTATATAATTGAATAAAATAATTCCAATCCAAGAGTAAATTTAAAAACAATATTAACTTTTCTTTAATGTAACTAAACATTCTTAAGGGCATATATTTTTATGCATAATATATTAGTATAGGGTATAAAAGAACGGAAGGGCTAAAAAATATCGAAACACAAAATATCGAAAACACAAAATATCGAAAATACAAAATATCGAAAACATACAAAATATCGAAACTACAAAATATAGAAACCACAAAATATCGAAACTACATTTTATCGAATTACAAAATATCGAAACTACAAAATATCGAAACCACAAAATATCGAAACTACAAAATATCAAAAATACAAAATATCGAATCAAAAGTATCGAAAATACAAAATATCGAAAATACAAAATATCGAAATTACAAAATATCGAAAATACAAAATATCAAAAATACAAAATATCGAATCAAAAGTATCGAAAATACAAAATATCGAAAATACAAAATATCGAAATTACAAAATATCGAATCACAAAATATCAAACATACAAAATATCGAAATTGACAAATATCGAAAATCAAAAATAGAAAATTTCGAAACCTTAACATAACCCGACCCTGACGTAACCTAACCTAATCTAACTAAACCTAATCTGACCTAACTTCATAAAAATAGAAAGTTTCAAAAATCTAACCTGACAAAACCTAATCAAATCTAGCCGAAACCAACCGAACCGAACCGAACCGAACCGAACCGAACCGAACCGAACCGAACCGAACCGAACCGAACCGAACCGAACCGTACCGAACATAACTGAACCGAATCAAACCTAACGTAACCAAACTAATCTACAACACTGCTAATTAGGTTTGATTGGGTATGGTTAGGTTTGGATAGGTTCGGTTCGGTTCGGTTCGGTTCCGTTCGGTTCTGTAAGGTTCGGTTCGGTTCGGTTCGGTTCGGTTCGGTTTGGTTCGGTTCGGTCGGTTCGGTTCGGTTCGGTTCGGTTCGGTTCGGTTCGGTTCGGTTCGGTTCGGTTCGGTTCGGTTCGGTTCGGTTCGGTTCGGTTCGGTTCGGTTTGGTTCGGTTCGGTCGGTTCGGTTCGGTTCGGTTCGGTTCGGTTCGGTTCGGTTCGGTTCGGTTCGGTTCGGTTCGGTTCGGTTCGGTTCGGTTCGGTTCGGTTCGGTTCGGTTCGGTTCGGTTCGGTTCGGTTCGGTTCGGTTCGGTTCGGTTCGGTTCGGTTCGGTTCGGTTCGGTTCGGTTCGGTTCGGTTCGGTTCGGTTCGGTTCGGTTCGGTTCGGTTCGGTTCGGTTCGGTTCGGTTGGGTTCGGTTCGGTTCGGTTCGGTTCGGTTCGGTTCGGTTCGGTTCGGTTCGGTTCACACCTTCTAGGATCCCGGGAAAGAACTCAGGAAAGTTTTTTCTTTTTTAATTGTTGGTTTAGTTTGCTTTGGTTCGGTTTGATTCCGCTCGGTTCGGTTAGATTTCATTAGGTTAGGTTTTTGTGGTTATATCAGATTAGGTTACGTCAGATTAGGTCAGGGTCAGGTTAGGTGAAAGTTCCGAAATTTTCTGTTTTTGATTTTCGATATTTTTTTGTTTCGATATTTTATGTTTTCGATATTTTGTATTTTCGATATTTTGTTGTTTCGATATTTTGTTGTTTCGATATTTTGTATTTTCGATATTTTGTTATTCGATATTTTGTGTTTTCGATATTTTGTATTTTCGATATTTTGTTGTTTCGATAATTTGTATTTTCGATATTTTGTAGTTTCGATATTTTGTTATTCGATATTTTGTAGTTTCGATATTTTGTAGTTTCGATATTATGTACTTTCGATATTTTAATTCGATATTTTGTATTTCGATATTTTTTCGCCCTTCCAAAAGAACTCCCTACCTTTTTATATTGGAATAATTACGAGTTTTTCTCCGGCGAGCTGGGTGGAAATGGAAGAAATGTTTGGTTCGGAGTGTAGAAATCGATGAACGAGGACTTCCTACAAACCTTTTTAGGATTTCGCAAGTTCGGTTTTCGCTAGATTACAATACGTCCACAAAGTTGGCCTACAGGCTGAGTCTGACATTTTCCAGGACTTTAAAGATTTGTGGAGAAGGACAAGTTTTGTGATCTGTTTAGTTATGATAAGAATTAAAATAGTAACATGCACATAAACAAACTAAATATATTTAGGTTAGGAATTAGTAAGTTAACACTGATCTGAACAATTTTCCACAATAATTTCCTATTTTCACAGGGTTCTTCAAAATATATTCACCGTTTCCTTGAAATAAGATATTGTTTCGCCTGTGGGCGTTTAACCGGTTAAAAATATATAGGGTTCAGATGGGATTGGAATGGAAATCACAAGTTTTTGTGTTTATCGACATTATAGTTAGGAAATTGGGGAAATGTCGAAGGACAGGATTTTGGGTTTTTGGCCGAGTTTTGTTGAGTATAACAAAAGCTTAATTGGGGCCGGGAGTTTATTATGCTTTTTTAAATAATAAAATAATAGAGTATTTTTTTTTGCTTCTTGATTTTTGTTGTCTGGCTGTTACGCAGGACTATTCCCAACTTTTTCATTTCAAAATGTCATTTGTAGGTGATAGGTTCTCATTAGCCCTTGGACATTTGGTAATTTTGCTTTGACTATAGTTGTGGGAAGGGCCCAACTTAATTTTATATCTCGTGAACACCAGGAATAAGGATCTGAGAATGCATTAAGCAGTAATTTTTTTTGATTGGATTTTGTGTGTTAATACACTTGAGTAGAGATAGTTAATTTTACAACGGTCTTATAGGTGAACCTTGGAATTGTTTTCACGTTTGTTTTTCTGAAAATGTATACAAGATTATTCTTTATTGAGTTGAATGCAAGATTTAAAACTTAGGTTTTTCACATTATAGTGGTATAGTAAATCATTTCTAACGTTGCTTATTTCCTTAAGTAATAATTTTGAAGAAAAATACTAACATCGTTTGTTTTTTTGGAACATAACTATTTTCTATTTTTTCCTAAACTGATAAGTTTTTTTATACCTTCTGTTTTTCTAAGTAAACTTAATTTTCAATCATTTTTTTCCCGGATAATAAATTGATTCTTCCTGGCTCATTCACTTCACTTCACGTGGCAGTACCGTGCACCGCAATTGTTTTACCGGTTTAATTAAATATTTTTTTTTTACTGAATTAAAGGAAAAAATCTTGGCAATAATTTAATTTCGAACTCTCGCGTTTCAACAACTTAACATCATTTGTTTTAAAAAAAAATTACTCCCTTCTACGAACTACCTGTTAGTGTAGAGTAATATTTTGAAAATGTTAGTGAGATTGATGTTAATATAATCTGGCTGGAAGGCCACGTGATTTTCTGGGTCCAAACTGGATTGTTCTGATTTTATTTTAACATCATTCACAAACTGACTGTTTACTGACTGATAGGCGTTGACCATGGGTTGCATCAATTTAATTAAAATTTTGGAAATATGATTTTAACGATTATTAGAGAGTTGCAGTCCTACCAAGACGTTATTTTTTTAATGCTATCGGTAATTTTTCTTTAATTTTATTTAATTACACACAACATCCTTACTAGTTTAATTCAGCGCAATTTTAACTAGCGGATTTTTTTTAATTGAGCATATTTTACGATTTCTATAACATTAACATCTGTTCCGATGTTTATTGCGTTCAGTTATATATTAAGGGATGATGTTCTCTCGAGCAATACAAGATCCGCCTGATCTCAGAATAGGTAAGCAGGTTAAAGCGGGTTTTGATTTATTCTTTTTAGAAAAATCATTTTATATGGCGATTTGGGTTTTTGATTTGTGGAGCCGTTCTGAAATAGCAGGAGTATACCCTAGCGTTAACTGTGTACAACAGCTTTGGGATTTTTGTTATAGGTGGTTTGTTGTACGTTCCATTTAGGGATAAATTTACCTATTCGGTTGCTTGAGGTAAACAAACATAACTTAACTTTAATTTTAATCCAGTTCAAATAGGATAAGCGCAATTATTTTTTTTTGGTTTTACTCGTGCAGGAGAGGAACCTTAAGTCCTAAACACCTGCCAAAGCTCTCTTTTATTTTTCTTTAAACTTTTTATGGCTACTTGTTAATTTGAATTTAGGATTCAAGTAGTTATTTCTCTCTGCAAGGTTGGACGTCATGGTTGTACAGATACTTAATATAAACTATGATTACATTTTTAAATGCAAATATTTTTATTTTCTTACTGCTCCGATGTTCTTCGGTTTTGTTCGCGCCTGCCCGTATTTAAGTTTTATATTTTCTACAATTGTGAGAAAATTTATAGTGACTTCCACTAGTGAATTTAAAGTGAACTTTGTGTTTGTTATTGCGTGGTTTAGTGATTATATTTGGGAGGTATAGCTAAGAGTTTTACACCAGTATTTACTAAGGCGTAAGTCTTAGTCTAGGTTTTGGTTTAAGTGTAAGGTTTAGGTTTAAAATTTAAATGTGCATTGTTTTGGAAAAATTGATTTTTTGCCGAAACAGGCCGCAATTGATTTGGTATTTTTACCTGTACGGACGATAAAATGTCCTAAAGACGATTTGTTCTTGAAATGGACCATATAGACCGGAAAAAAGAAAAAAATATGGAAAACTGATTTTTCTACAACTGCCTAATTTAGACTTCTACGTCACTTTAAACCCCTAGGTCATGGGATTCCAACTAAAAATCGTCCTAAATTTTAAACTGCCTACGGGGGGTGGTTTATCTCATTGTAACTTGAAAACAATCACGTTTTTGTTAATTTATTTGTTAAAAATGTAAAATTTGATCATATTTAGGTGTACGTGCAAGACAAATAATACTTAGTTAATTTTCCTAAATATTAATTATTCCGTTGCATTGAACCATACAGGTTGTCACGTGACACCGCAAAGTGCGCGGATAGAAAGTGCGCAACCCACCGGCGCGATGACAAGGGAGAGATCATCGTAGCCTCCATATTGAAACCGGCGTGTTTTACTCGGTTTTTCCAAAACTACAATTCAATCAATTACAATTAGTGCCAATCAATTCTAAAATCATTCCAATCCGTTACCTCAACTCCTCACAGTGATTTCGATCAACTCAAGAACTCTGGTAGAAGCCTGGGCGCCCAGTGAATGGAATTTGTACCGCCGAGAAATAACAAGGTAGGTGTCAATCGACATTTTGTATGGTTCTCGCGTTATTTTCCATTTTTATCCTTAATGCGTTAAAAGTTTAACCAGCGCCTAAAGCTATCGAAAGGGTGTATGTCTTGTGCATACATTTTTATGGTCCATCGATCCAAATATTCAAAAAAAATACAACAAAAATCAAAATTCATTCTTCTTAAACCAAAATCTAAAAATTTTACGACGCCATTAAGGACCAACCAGGATTTATCAGTGACGAAGCGACACGCCTTTCCTAACACATGTTTAAAAATTTTATCGATTTTTCTGCAGTTTAAATTTAAAGGTCGCGGTCGACAAAACAACTGTTTTTTGTTTACCTACGGGCGAGTGAACGAAGGCCAAAATAAAAAACTTTGTGTACAAAATAAAATAAAATAATAAGAAATTGTGAAAAACGTTTTAGTGTTCAGTGATAATACTTATTACTAATTAAACAATTAAAATGACTAAAACCGGCCTGGATAAGGCAGTGCAAAAACGCACAGTTTATGTTACGCGGATTACCGAAACATACACAGCAGCCATAAAGGCTCAAACTGATTCAAATGTAAAATCTATTTTCAAAACAAGGTATGAGAACTTGGAAGAATTTTATGATGAGTTTAAAAAACTGCATAATGACGTCATTAGCCTAGTGGAGAACGATGACGAATACAAAGTGCAAGATAAGGTGCGAGAAGACACAGACAATTTTTATTTTCAAACTAAAAGTATTTTCAATCAACTTTTTCCAGAACAAAATATTTTACAAGGCAATTTTGTATCTCTTCAAAATCAAACAAACAGTCATGAATACAAGGATCTATTAAAATTGGATGTCCCATGTTACGATGGCACTTTATTAAAGTGGGTCACTTTTTATGATATGTTTTGCTCATTAGTGCACAACACTAATATGCCTCCAGTAAGGAAATTTAGACATTTAATTTCAGATTTAAGAGGTGAACCACTCAGTTTAATAAAACACTTGCCTATTAATGATAATAATTACAATATTGCTTTTCAAACACTAGTAGATCGATACCAAAACAAAAGACTTTTGGCAACAAACTACTGGAACACGGTAAATAGTACGGTTCCCTTAAAAAATAATTGCTCTTCCAAGGATCTTAGAACTTTACTCGATAGTTTTAATAAAAATATCTCTGCTTTAGAGTTATTAGGTTTTCCAACTCAACATTGGGATTTCATACTTTTCAACATGCTTCTTTCGCGTTTAACTACCTCAATACGAACTTCTTTTGAGATAGAATATAGTAAAATGGAGCTTCCTACCTACGAAAACCTTACAGAGTTCCTCAAAAACCATTGTAGGGCCTTCAGTTTAAATCATGCAAAATATTTCTTATTCAACTATGCAATCAGACAATTTACAAAAATCAAATCCAAAACCACCTACGCGACAATTCAATTCAAATAATAATTACAACAGTTACTCAAAACCATATCAACCACAAGTTTACGTGGCAAATACAACTCAAAATCCTCAAAACTCAAAAATAACTTCATTTAGCAATAATTCGCAATTCCAACCAAATCAGTCTAAATTCTTTAATTCAAATCAACAACCAAATCAATCTAGTTTTAGTTTCACTCCAGAAACTCAAAACAACTCAAATTCAAATACAAATCAATATAACTCAAATTCAAATACAAATCAATTCAACTCAAATTCAAATAGACAACAACAATTAAATAATTCGAATTTACAATTTAATTCGAATCTGTTTCAAAATAAATACAAATGTCGTTTATGTACAAATAAACAATTTCACAATCTTTCACAGTGCCAGGTATTTTTATCAAAAACTATAGAGGAGCGTAATGCCTACGTTAGGCAAAATAATGCGTGTAGCAATTGTTTAAGATCGCATCCCTTAAATTTATGTCAATCTACTTTTTCTTGACGTATCTGTGGCCAGCGTCACCATACGAGTATTTGTAATAACTCGCAAACTACTCAATCGAATTCACAAAACGCGTATTTTACAAATGTACAACCAACCCCAAACTTAAATCAAAATTCAATTCAATCTTTCCAAAACCCCAATCAAACACAAAATGAAACACCCAATGAGGGCATTGATTACATTAATTGTGGGTGCACCTCACTCACTACTCAAAAACCTCAAAGTACTATTTTACATTCTACAACAAAAGTAGACATCCTAGATAGTCGTGGATACTATCAAACTATACGGGTTGTCCTCGACAATGCGTCAGAGGCCAATTTTATTTCTGAAAATTGTCTTAATCGCCTAGGATTATCTAGGAAAAAATTCATAGTCCCTATACGAGGCATCAATCAATCTACTTCAACCACCAATGGCATAACAAATTGCACAATTAAGCCTGTTGGCCAAAATAATCCAACGCTTTCTCTTGATGTCTATGTCTTGCCAAAGGTAAGTACAAATTTGCCATGTTTTCAAGTTAATCCTCACAATTGGCATCATATCTCTAATTTAAATTTAGGAGATAATACTTTCAATATTCCCGCACCTGTAGACATGCTTTTAGGAGCACATGTTTATTCTCAAATAATTCAACCTAACATTATTCCTGGAGAACCGGGGCAGCCAATAGCACTTGAAACCTTGTTCGGCTGGGTGCTCCTGGGAAATACGGAAATATCAAATCAACCTACATACAATTCAACTTCATATTCATGTCACTTTACTTCTTTACAAAATAATTCACTAGATCAAACGATGATCAAGTTTTGGGAAGTTGAGTCTCTCCCAACAAAGAAGTTCCTCTCTCCTGACGAGGAAAAATGTGAATCATTTTATCAAAAAACTGTCACGAGAGATAATTCGGGACGTTTTCAAGTTTCATTGCCATTTCGTCACTCTAGACCTATTTTAGGAGATACCTACTCACATGCTTACAAATGTTTTTTATCTCTTGAGTCTAGACTGATAAAAAATCCCGAACTATATTCACAGTATTCCGAATTTATGAATAACTACTTAAAAAACGATCATATGAGTTTAATTCTAGAATCAGAATCAAAAAATCAATTCATAAATTATTTACCCCACCACTGCGTTGTACGCCCCGATAAATCAAGTTCACGCGTTCGAGTAGTTTTTAATGGTTCGGCAACAGCGGGTTCAAAAGGTATATCCCTTAATTCTACCCTTCTCCCAGGGCCCAAATTACAAACTGACATCAACTCAATTCTGTTAAAATTCCGATTTCATGAAATAATCATGCTCTCGGATATTACGCAAATGTTTTTACAAATAAAATTAGCTCCGGAAGATCGTGATTATCAACGTCTTCTGTAGCGTTTCACTTCAAGCGATCCTATTCAAGAATACAGACTTAATACTGTCACGTTTGGTATCACATCTAGTCCTTTTTTGGCCATCAGAACTATTCAAGAGTTAGCCAAAATCCAAGAAAAAAACTACCCAGAAGCTTCTAGAGTGCTCCTAGAAGACATTTTTGTCGATGATATCTGCGCAGGCGCAAACTCTATAGAGTCGGCTCTAGCTCTACAGCGAGATTTAATCGCTCTTCTAAAATCAGGCTGTTTTGAGCTTAAAAAATGGGCTAGTAATCACCCAAAACAACTATCATCTCTATCACCAGACGAATGCCAAATTCCCTTTTCTTTTGACAAGGAAAATCCTATATCCATAAAGGTTCTTGGACTCCAGTTCGACCCAAAATCAGACAATATGTTTTTCTCTTGTCAGCCATCGGAAAAACGATGCACAAAAAGAAATATTCTAAGCGCTATTGCTTCTATTTTTGATCCTTTAGGGATGCTTTCTCCAATTTCATTTTTTGCAAAATGTCTTATGCAAAAATTATGAATTTCCAAGATAGGATGGGACGATCCCGTGGACAAATCTATTCTTTAGCATTGGACACAATTTCAAAATGAACTTAAGTGCTTGTCAGATATTAAATTTCCTAGGCACATTTTTTCTAAAGATATAATATCTTGTCAACTGCATACTTTTTCGGACGCATCAGAATTAGGCTATAAAAACTTCCTTAATTATGGGCAAATTAAGGGTCAGTCCCTTAAAAACTGTTCTTCTTACTGAACTTCTTAGTTTTGTTATAAAAAATTATTCCCCTTTAATTTCAATAGATAAAACTTACGCTTATACAGATTCTCAAGACGTCATCTTTTGGCTTTGTAGCTCACCTCATAGATGGCGACATTTTGTTGCTAACAGAGTTAGCCAAGTACAAGAAAAACACTCTAATGTAAACTGGTATCATGTAAAATCACAAGAAAACCCTGCGGATGTCGCCAGTCGTGGCACAACTCCTTCTAATTTTATAAACCACCCCTTGTGGTTTACAGGGCCTTCCTGGCTTAGTCAACCATGTACTACATGGGACTTAAAAAATCCCGCATTACTCCAAAACTCAGAAACCGATTTTCAGCAAATTTTAAATGAAGAAAAGCCTGAAAAAATAACACTTACTACAAACATCGATTATCATATTCTAGACTTCCTTGTAAATAAATATTCATCCCTTTTTCACATTCAAAAATTAATTTGTCAGATTCGACAAATATTTTATAATTTTAAAAACAAAAAGGAACCACTTACAGGTCCTATTTCTATTTTTGAAATTCAGTATGCTTTAACACTCTTGGTTCGAAGAAGCCAAGAATTACATTTCTCTGACCTCTTAAAACAACTAAAAAACAACGAACTTTTACCCAAAGCTTTTCGAAAAATTGCACCCTTTTTGGACACTACCGGACTGATAAGGGTAGGTGGTCGTCTTAGGCATACGAATTCTATACCTTTTGATGCAAAACATCCTCTATTGCTTCCCAGATCAGGCAGGTTGTCTGACCTCATCATTGAACATATTCATAAGGAAAATAGCCATCCAGGGCTAAATTCAGTACTTACTAAGACAACAATTCTGGATATTAGCATCCCGCAGAGCTATTCAGTCAGTTTTATCTCGATGCATAAGATGTTATCGCCTTAGACCAAAGGCTTACATCCCTTATCAAGGTGACTTACCTTATTTTAGAATTTCACAACTAAAGTGCTTTTCTCATGCAACTTTGGACTATGCTGGTCCTATAAAAATTTCACCAGGTCTTTGGTACCGGGGTACCAAAGAATTAAAAGCCTATATCTGCATTTTCGTGTGCGCAAGTACTCGCGCTATCCACACAGAAGTTGCGTCAGACCTTATTTCTGAATGCTTTATAGCCGCATTCAAAAGGTTTATAGCTAGAAGGGGTCGTTGTAATTTTTTATACAGCGACAGAGGCTCCAATTTTCAAGGAACAAACTCTGAGCTTAAAAAGCTCTTCGAAGCTTCCTCTGAACATCTTCAGATCAAATGGCATTTTTTTCCTAGTGCGAGTGCTCATTTCAATGGCTTATCAGAGGCTGGTGTTAAATCAGTAAAAACCCATCTTAACCGAGTGATCGGAAATCAGAAGCTTACATACGAAGAACTAAATACTTTGCTTGTGCAGATCGAGGCATTGCTAAATAGTCGCCCAATCTCTGCGCAATCATCCGATCCCAATGATTTTTGTCCACTCACTCCCGGACATTTCCTTACCATGGAACCTTTAAACTCTGTCCCAGACCCAGACTTATCACAATTAAAACTAAACACTCTTTCTCGGTGGCAACTTGTTCAGCGATTGAACACTGATTTTTGGTCCCGATGGAAAGAGGAGTACCTACATACTCTACAGCAGAGGTCCAAGTGGACAGAAAAACCTACTAAAGTCGAGCTAAATACTTTAGTAGTTATAAAAAATTAAAACAAACCACCCTTGCAGTGGTCTTTAGGCAGGATTGTAGATTTGCATCCTGGTTCAGATGGACATGTTAGAGTTGTCACGATTAGGACTCAACAAGGGCTATTTAAACGTCCAATTGTTAAATTGTGCCCTTTGCCTTTTAACTGAACACTCAAGCAATGTTCATTCTATGTCAGTGTCGTCATAGAATTATTCTTTTTTTATTTTTTTTTTATTTTATTCCTTTTCGGGAAATATATTTTTTTTTGTTTTATCGCGGCAAAAAATAGAATAACATTTTGTCGCAATTTTTTAATCTTTTTTTGGAAATAATAATTGTTATTCCCTAGTTATAATACATATTATTTTTCCTGGTTCTAAAATAGTATTTTAGGGCGGCCGGGAAAATGTACGTGCAAGACAAATAATACTTAGTTAATTTTCCTAAATATTAATTATTCCGTTGCACTGAACCATACAGGTTGTCACGTGACACCCGCAAAGTGCGCGGATAGAAAGTGCGCAACCCACCGGCGCGATGACGAGGGAGAGATCATCGTAGCCTCCATATTGAAACCGGCGTGTTTTACTCGGTTTTTCCAAAACTACAATTCAATCAATTACAATTAGTGCCAATCAATTCTAAAATCATTCCAATCCGTTACCTCAACTCCTCACAGTGATTTCGATCAACTCAAGAACTCTGGTAGAAGCCTGGGCGCCCAGTGAATGGAATTTGTACCGCCGAGAAATAACAAGGTAGGTGTCAATCGACATTTTGTATGGTTCTCGCGTTATTTTCCATTTTTATCCTTAATGCGTTAAAAGTTTAACCAGCGCCTAAAGCTATCGAAAGGGTGTATGTCTTGTGCATACATTAGGAACGATATGACAAAATTTTATACGATTTTTAGCTTCAATTAACTACTAGAGCGAGTTTTTTAGGGCAATGTACACAAGGCTGCATAAACCGTTAGTACTAAATTCTCATATATCTTTTATATTTTAGCATGTAGCTTTTAAACGATATTTGCCTTGACGAGGAAAGTAAAAAAAAACGATCTTCAGATTAAAATCCAATTAAACTCACACGCGATTTGTTTATTTGCAAATAATATTTAAGTTAATATATTAAAAAATGTTTTTATTTATTTATTTCAATACTTTTAAAATTCAAATATAAATTAATAACGATTTCTGTTGTTAGTTCGCTTCCAGACAGACAGTCTCAAGTAGAGTAGGGGACCATTCGCCGCGGATAATTCGCCGCGGGGACAGTTCGCCGCGAGATTTTTTGTTTTACGATATTACTATTTATTGTTTAAACAGTTTTATTTAACTTGACGTCATATAATATATTTTTTTGATCATAACTTTTTGCAAACTTTTCCAAATAGGTATTTGGGGACTAGTATACAATTCAAAATTTTTTTCATTAGAAAAATAAATAAAATGGCGGATCCAAAATGGCGGATTTTCCCATTTATGAACCGATATGCATCAAACTCGGAACTTTACGATCTTTCAGGTCGCTGATTATTATTTTTAACTAAAACTAAAAAAAATCAAAATGGCGGATGAAAAATGGCGGGCTCTTCCATTTATTAACCAAATTTGGAACTTTGGGGTGTTTCAGGTCCGTAATTATGTTGTGTAACTTAAACTTAAAATAAATAAAAATGGCGGATACAAAATGGTGGATTTTTCCATTTATGAACCGATTTGCATCAATCTCGGAACTTTTGGGTGTTTTGAGATCGCTGATTATGATTTCTAACTTAAACTTAAAATAAATCAAAATAGCGGATATAAAATGGTGACTTTTTCCATTTATAAACCGATTTGCATCAAACTCAGAACTTTGAGATCTTTCAGGTCGCTGATTATTATTTTTCACTTATACTAAAAATAAATCAAAATGGCGGATCAAAAATGGCGGAGTCAATATTAAATTAAATATTTTGCTTTAAAGTCCAGATTTTTTTGTAAAAAAAGTTTAATTTTTTTTTTTTAATTTCAGTTTTTTTGTACTAAAAAGTAAAAAAAATGCATTGCTTAAAAAGTATATGCTATATATTTTGTGCTAAAGACTATGTCTGCTGGCGTGATAAAGACCGGTGTGCCACCGCGGTGCTACTAAATCACTTGTAACAATGAACAATAAAATAATAATCAGCGACCTAAAACACCCCAAATTTCCGAGTTTGATGTATATTGGTTCATAAATGGGAAAACCCGCCAATTTGTACCAGCCATTTTCATGTTTTTAAATTTGAGTAAAAAATTATAATGAGTTACCTTAAGCGCCGCGACGTTTCAAGTTTGAGGCAAATCGGTTTATAAATAGGAAGGCGCAATTGTGGATCCGCCATTTTGTTTTTTTTTTAAGTTTAAGTTAGAAATCATAATCAGCGACCTGAACACCCTAAATTTCCCAATTTGAAGCACATTGGTTTATAAATGGGAGAGTCCGTTATTTTTGACCGCCATTTTGAGTTTTTTAGTTTAAGTTAAAAATAATAATCAGCGACCTGAATGATCGCAAAGTTCCGACTTTGACTCAAATCGGTTCATAAATGGGAAAATCTGCCATTTTTTATCCGCCATTTTGATTTTTTTTTAAGTTGAGGTGAGAAATCATAATAAGCGACCTGAAACACCCTAAAGTTCCGAATTTGATACATATTGCTTCAGAAATGTGAAAGTCCGCCATTTTTGATCCGCCATTTTGATTTTTTTAGTTTAAGTTAAAAATAATAATCAGCGACTTAAAAGATCTGCCATTTTGGATCCGCGAGTTTATTTATTTTTCTAAAAAAAAATGTCGAATTCTATACTAACCACCAAATACCTATTTGGAAAAGTTTTAACAGAGTTATTATCTAACAAATAAAGAAATATTTTATATGAAATCAAAAAATTGTATTTAATTTTGATAAAAAATTTAATACATATAAACATAAAATACAACATTTAACTTAACCAGATTTCGTTCAAATGATATTTGAAGTAAATATTCAACTGCATTAAAACATTAATTTGGCTTTTTTATGATATTGAAAAGGCTTTCTATATAAATTTCTTGATCATCAAATTCATTTTTTTCAGGCCTTTGTTGTCCCCTGTTTTTTCAAGTAGGTAATTCCATCCATGTGTTTTTTATTTTGTAGGATTTTTTGTAGTTTTAAACCATTCTTCACAATCATACGTTTTCGTTCTAGCGAAACTTTTATCACAGCTAAAAACTGTTATTTAAACCAATCTTGATAAATTGGCTGAAATTGTTAAAAGCTGTCATAAATATCAAAAATTAATATAAATGTCAATGTAGCCAGCTCATTCGCTTTCTTGACTCAACCTTTCTTAAGGAAAGCTTTATAAAATGGAAACGCTGAGAAATCTTTGAGGACGCCTCGCAAACGTCCGACCTTAAGGCTCGACTATAAATTCCACCCTAAATCAACTCAATATATTATTATTATTATATGCTTTTATTGTCGCTTTGTTACATACAGATATACTTATAAAGTTACATTAAATTCTTATAACCTACGTGGACAAGCGACAAAAGGCAGAGTTCGCACACCGTATTTGAAAACTATTATTGAAAGCGTTTGCTTTTTTTAGTGGCGTATTTGGAAAAAGGTTTTAGGGGGCCGAGACAGTTTTGAGGGTGGAGGGAGACCCTATAAGGCCGTATTTTATGTTACTTTATATTTGTATTCATGAAATATGTGAAAAATTTCTAAAAAAACTATTAGCTTAAGGGGGGGGGGTTCCCCCCTCATATACGACACTGGCTTTTTTAATCCATTTTGTGTTCAATTGAATCCAATATGGCGGAACGCTTGTAGCAGTCATTTTCCATTAAAGGTTTTAATACGCTCTAGCCATACAGATATATTTAAGATGTCCGTGCACCGAGATGACAGCAGATGACAATCCCAGTACTTAGTCCAGCAAGTGTCAGTCAAGTCACTTTTACGTCATTTTAATAAATTTAAAATTTTATTTTTCAGTTTCGGTTTGTTTGTGCAAGTTATATAAAAAAAATTACAAAATTAGAACACATTTTCCGACAATGTCAAGTTTGGGAAGTAAGTGTAAAATGAAAAATGTAAGTAATTCACTTAAATATCGCTGCATTTTTACTTAAACCTCGTTCCCTACAAACTTAAACCTATAGTTTAAACCATTTCTTTTCCGTTTTTTCCATTTTTTTTACGAAATCCTTGCAGATTCTTATTTAAACCGGTTGTTTTCCATTGCGATATAACCTATGTAGATATAATTAGTCCAAAATTCCATTAACTTTTATTAAGTTTAAAAGAAATTCAGTTAAAACGTTTCACAAAAGATAAACTAAAAGTTAAACTTAAACCTTAAACCATCTCAGTAAATGCCGCTGTTAAAGTTTAAAGTTTTAATACAAAAGGCATCATGGCTATTTCTTTGAGTCGTTCGTCTGACATAAGGTACTTAGTAAAGGACGAATTAATCTATGAATTAACATGGAAAGGCATAGCTATTGGATCGGTGAAAGAGATGAAGCAACAGCTTATGCTGATTAAGCAAAGGGAAAATACTGATGGAAGTATGAGATACCCTCCGTATCCCTTTAAATTTGGCCAGGATGCTTCAAGCTGCATGCAGAAGCTAGATAGTCTGGTACCGCTGGTAGAGAAGTTCTCTGATACGAACAAAGGGGGAGAATTTAGAAAAGTGACTGTAAGGTTGAAACACGTATTAGCCAGGATTAACAACATGAATCCGTCTAACTTTGAAGAAAGTCAAACAAAAGGCATACTGGTTGCGGAAACCTTGAGTTTGATTGGGAAGTTGCAGAGCCAAGCAACAGATCTACTAAGAGTTGGCGTGACCTCAGATGATGATGAAGCATCTGAAAGCCAATCGAGGAGTCGAAGATCAGACCACTCGTCAAATGTTGGCAACACACCCAACCAGTTTCAACTCCCGCAACCACAGCACTCGAGCACACAAAGAACAGCTTAACAGCCTACGAACCAACCGTTGGTCATTGCTCCTGTGAAAATGCAAATGTAAATGCTAACGAACCCAACTCTAACACCAGTACAGGCACCACCCCCAATGCTGATTCACAATGATGGTACAGCAGCTTTTCAGTATCAACAACCATCTACCGTTCCTTTGAGTTTAGCTGCCCTTCAAAGTAGCATTGCACCGATTGCTCAGTCCCGACCATTTTTATGTTCGTCGCCAGTACCAATGTCAAGTGATCCGGCTACCTCATTCCACCTGTACTTCCGCATAAATTGAACTTAAAGTTTACAGGCGAGAGGTGTTAGCAAGAAGGTTTTACTGAACTCAGGCATTGACCTATTTGAAAAATCAGCCTACACTTCTTACAAAGATCTTCGTAGAGAATTCCATACATGGGAACAGCTGGAAAAGAGGTTCATGGCAGAGTATCCTTCTTCTTCATATGGCGAGAAGCTGTTGAAGGAAATTCAAAACCGTAAACAAGGCCCTGGAGAGTCTATAGGGAATTACATTGTTGTCATGATCACGTATTTTTAAAGACTTGACTGTCCTGTTTCTGAAGAGACGAAATTAGCCATCGTCTTCAGAAATATCGCGGACATCTATAAAAATGGGTTGATTGCTACCGAGGTCAATAGCTTCTCACATTTAAAAGATTTGTGTGGTAGAATAGACCAGAGATATGGTCTAGAGGAAGAGAATTTTACCCCTAGGAGAAACCAATCAGAGTTCTGAAGTATGGAAATTCATTTCTACAGTAAAAAACTCAACAAAAGAAAAAGTAAACATCCAGATCATCAAACTAGAACAATGGACAGAACACTACAAGGGACTGCTGCAGGAAACGAGACCCGAATATCTGGCAGCCTCTACGAGGAGAGACATAGAAGTACACGGAGAGGAAGTAATCATCGAAAAAGAAATTATAAAAAATAGTATTAAAAAGCTTAAATCCGGAAAAGCTAGCGGACCTGGAGGAATATATGCTGAAATGCTCAAATATGGATCAGAGAAACTAATCGAAAATCTCACATATATTATCAATCAATGCATAAACGGACATCCAGTACCTGATGATTGGAAAATTGCATTCATATCCTCAATACATAAAAAAGGAAACAAGCTGGATTGCAACAATTACAGAGGAATTTCAGTAACTAGTACTCTCAGTAGATTGTACGGTAGGATTCTTAGAGATCTAATAGAGAAGGATTTTCATGAACAAGAAGAAGAAGAGCAAAGTGGGTTTCGTGCAGGCAGATCTTGTAGTGATAATGTTTTTTGTCTTAAACAAGTAATTGAGAAAAGGAGCGCCAGAAATATAGAGACTCATGTTACCTTTGTGGACCTACAAAAAGCATATGATACCGTTCCAGTAGAAAAACTATGGACAGTGCTAGAGCAGACTAATATCAATCATACATACATAAAAGCGATAAAAGAACTATACAAAGGGTCAAAATCTAAAATTAAAATTGGAAATCGACTTTCAAAAGAATTCCTGGTAACAAAAGGCTTAAGACAGGGATGTTGTATTTCTCCAACTCTTTTTAAAATATATATCGCAGTAGCTCTAAAAAACTGGAAACGGAAAGTGCACGGCATGGGAATACAACTTAACGACCGATTTACCATATACATACTACAGTTTGCTGACGACCAAGTAATTATAGCTAATGATAAAGAGTACATGGAGTATATGATGAGAAAGTTAATGGAAGAATACCAAAAGTCGGATTAACAGTGAACGTTGACAAGACACAGTACTTATGTATTAGAAACAAATTCAGTGAGTTAGAACTAGACAATGGACAAGTAATATCTCCATGCAATGAGTATGTATACTTGGGTGTCACATTTGATAAGACAGGAACAGACTGTAAAGGACTGGAAAAAAGAATAGTAAAACCAAAAAAGGTTATTGGATGTCTTAACAGTATTTTATGGAGCAGAGAGATAAAAAAGAATGTAAAATTTAACATATATGGAACAGAGACTTGTCGCGTAACAGAAAAATACAAAACAAAAATGGAAAGCGTCGAAATGGATGCAATAAGAAGATCAATGAGAATATCTAGAACAGATCACATAAGAAATGAGATCATAAAAGAAAGAATGGGAATCGAAGGGAGCATAACGGATGACATTACTAAAAGACAACTGATATGGTACGGCCATGTACAACGGATGAACGACGAAAGATTACCAAAGAAGGTCCTAGAATGGCAACCAACAGGGCGCAGAAAAAGAGGGCGTCCTAAACTAGAATGGCAACAATCAATCCAAAGATCAAGTACCGGGACAGCTAACCAACAGAATTCAAATCATCTTGCTAATAGATTTGACAAAGATAGGCAACAGCCAGCAAGTAGTTCCTCTGCTAGAACTGACAGAGAGATACAACAACCAGCTAGTGGTCCGTCTAGTGTAAATAACAGGGATAGACAACCACCACAAGGTGTTAGGTCTGGTAGGGCGAATAGGGACGTTGTTTGCTATAGATGCAATCAAAAAGGGCACATGGTGATTGGGTGTGCAGTATCTAGAGGTAAGCAGTGTTATTCCTGTGGTCAACCAGGAGTAACAGTAAGATAATGTTGTAATTGTAATTGTCAAGGAAACGGTCCCAGGCGCTCGTAGGCGGTCGACCTTCGAGTCAGCCTAAATAAGCATCGACCGATAAGCTAACGAATGTCTTAGATTATGTGATGCTCGTAAAGATGAGAGACCTTATTTAGAAGTGGATGTGCTCGGAAATAAGTTGCCAGGTTTATTGGATTCCGGGGCTTCACGTACCTTTTTAGGGAATCATGCTTTGATAGGTTTGGTTTTTCACTTGATACCACGAAGAAGAAGCGATTAGTATTGGGACAGTGCAGCTTCCTATGTGAGTTCAGGATAAATTTAGGTTAATAGAGGTCGTCGTCGTTCCTGAGTTGCCCCATACTTTGATTTTGGGATTGGATTTCGATGGGTATAATACAGAACTTAAGCACTAATGAGTGTCACTTTTCCGATAATAAAGATGCGATTTGTTCTTTAGAAACATCAGACCAACAAACTACTCCTACACCTTATGAGTCAAAACCACTAGAGGAATTGGTCGATAAGTATAAGGCTATTATGGGTGACTCACTGGAATGTACAGACAGGGTAGAGCATAAGATTACAACAGATGCAGCACCGATAAGACAACGTTCATATAAGGTCTCACCGGTGATTCAAAAACTTATTGATGTCGAAATCGACGAAATGCTAAAACATGATATAATAGAACGTAGTAGCAGTTCATGGGCTTCACCAGTGGTAATGAATGGTACAAAAGAAAAATACAAAGAAATATCGTTTCTGCGTAGATTACCGCAAACTAAACTCAGTGACGGCGCCTGATAGTTATCCTTTACCACTTGTATCCGAGACCCTTGACAAGTTGAAAGATGCTAAGTACTTGTCAACTTTAGATATTAAAAGCGCTTATTCGCAAGTACCAATGGAAGCCCAATGGAAGTACCAATTGAAGTACCATCAAAGCCACTAACAGCATTCATCTGTCGACGAGGTCTATTTCAATTTAAACGGTTACCGTTTGGACGTCATAATGCACCTGCAACTTGGCAGAGACTCATAGATAGCATCATAGGCAACGACTTAAACCCCTACGTGTATGTATATCTCGATGACCTCGTAATTGTCACACAGAGCTTTTCTGAACATCTTAGAATTCTTGAGGAAGTCCTACGAAGATTGCAGAATGCAAAGATAACGGTAAGTTGGGAAAAATGCCAACTGTATAGGCCAAAAATGACTTATTTAAGATTCGTAGTGGACCGTCGAGGCATGCGAATCGACCCTAATAAAATTAAAGCCATTTTAGAGCTCCAAAGGCCAAGAACTGTCAGACAAATTCGTAGAGTTGTTAGTAAAATATCCTGGTATAGACGTTTCATAGAGAATTCGTCAGCGACAATAGCTCCAATTACAGCTCTAACTAAGAAGAATCAAAAGTTCGATTGGACTCCAGACTGCGAGAAAGCATTTATTAAGATTAAGGAACTTTTAGTGACTGCACCGATTCTGACATGTCCAGATTATACCAAATAATTTGTCATTCAAACAGACGCATCAGGATATGGAATAGGAGCATGTTTAACGCAACCTTATCCTGAGGGAGACAAAGTCATATGCTATTTGAGTCGATCTTTGACTAAGCAAGAACGTGTTTACACGACCACCGAGCGAGAATGTTTGGCATTGGTTTGGGCGATAGGCCATATATTGAAGGGATCTCATTTAACATAACAGATCATTTTAGCTTAAAATGGCTTCATAGCTTGAAAGAGCCCAGTTGGTCTGTAAAACTGCAGAAATATGACTTTGAACCGATGGATCACGGAAAGGTAAAGATTTAGTTGCCCCGGACATGTTGTCTCGTGCAGAGATTATGATTGATACGATTTCGCAGCCCAGAGACGCTTCAGCAGCAATTAAAGATCGATGGTACCAAAATATGGTAAAGAGGGTCGTAGAATCACCTTTAAAATTTATAAACTGGAGATACACTGATAATAAGTTGTATAAATATGTCAAACAAGAATACCCTCAACTTTCACCATCTAACGAATATTGGAAAGAGGTAGTCCCCAAAGATCATAGGCATAGAATTATTGGAGAAGCTCACGATCCTCCTCTCGCGGGACATATGGGTGTGTATAAAACCTTGCACAGACTGGCAGAAAAATATTACTGGCCAAAAATGCGCCAGGACGTGGCAAATTTATAAAAAAATGCATTGTCTGTGCAGCTCATAAAGGTGATACACAAGGTGTATCTGATCAGATGATATCTCACCCAAAACCAGCTCGTCCTTGGGAAATTATTTCAACTTATTTATGTGGACCTCTACCTCGTTCGACAAAGGGTAATTGCTGAATTCTCGTCGTTATGGACTATTTAAGTAAGTTTTCCTTAGTTTTTCCGATGCGAACAGCCCCTACTCAAGCTGTTGTCAAGCATTTTGAGGAGCAAGTGTTTATGGTCTTCGGAGTACCCCGTTTGCCACTTTGTGACAATGGTGCTCAGTACAAAAGTAATGAGTTTAAACGTTTTGCTGAGAGTTATCAAGTTAAAATTCAGTATAACCCATATTATTATCCCAGAGCTAATCCAACGGAAAGGACGAATCGTACGTTAAAAACCATGTTATGTTGTTATGTGAAAGACAACCACTGAAAGTGGGATGAACAAATACATAAACTTGCCTGTGCGATTCGTACTGCAACCCATGAGACAACCAGGATGTCTCATTTTTTGTTAATTTTGGTAGGAATAAGTGTTTGTCAGGAAAAAAAGATCTGCAGCTGAAAGTAAGAACGAAGGTTTCCGGAAGCTCTATGCTGATGTTAAGAGAAGGTTAGAGGTGGCAGGAGAGAAAAACGTAGTTCAGTATAATTTGCGTACAAGGGTACCCAACTTTGTTGTGGGTCAGCGTGTTTGGAAGAATAATTATGTGTTGTCAGATGCTGCGAAGTTTTTCTCGAAGAAATTAGCACCGAAATTCGTTGGTCCTTATGTGATTAGTAATAAAATTTCTCCTTGGATATTTGAGCTTCAGGAACCATGGGGTAAAGTACTACCAGGGAGTTGGCATGCCAAAGACCTTAAGTCGGCAGCGGACCTCTCCGATTAACCTTTTAGGTTAATCGTCTTGAAGTTGGGGGGGGGATTATGTAACGTGTTATTTTTACGCTTGGGGCACACGTTGCATATTGGTCTTGTTTCTGTAAATAACCAACATTCGACTCGTTTTTTTCTATACAACACGTTAAGGGTATTTTATAGAGCTGGGTTTTGATGTTATATATTGTCCAAAAAGTTACCTTATGGAAGAGGCACTCCAACTCCTTCTATTATTTTAAGGGCACAAGTTTCGGAAGAATCAAATAAAAACATCTTTGGAATTATGTAGTTTTGTCTGTTTTGGAAAACTAAATAAACTGTGGGCTTTGCCACATCACAAACCATTCACGATGTTTTCAGGAACAGTGTGAAGATACGTTCCCTTATTTTGGATGTTCGTTTATTTATATTTTCGAGGATATTAGGACAATGGTTTCTCTTCCGGATCTCTTCTTCTTCTTCACGGATTAGCTAGTTTTGGTAGCACGAAAGCATATTTAAGTCCAAGGTTTGACCAGAAACAACTGAGGCTCCTAGGCGGATAATATTAATATCTTTACTACTTTAATCAGAGGAGAAGATAAAATAAATACAAGCCATGCAATTTTGTAAATGGCTCAGATTGGGTTGTGGTAGAATCATTGGACTATTTATTATAAATATTGGCGCAAAAAATTCATTTAACTAACGAATGAAATTTTGTTAAAATTGCAGCGAAATGTTGAAAGAGAAAGAAAATGGTGATATAGCCTCATGGAGAGGGACTTACCGCTGTTTTGAAGTTCCAGAGCTCTAGGTGTACACCTTTAAACAAGTGCTATGTGGCTTGAAGTTCCAAAACGATGGTGGCACGATTATTTTAATTATTGGCGGAAATTTAAAGTGACTTTTCACTATATATTGTCACACATTTTTTGCGGACATGCGCACAGCACTTCACCCTCTATAGGAAAACCATATCACTATATATTAAATTTTATGGATATGTGAAAAACACGATAGAGGATGCTTGTAGTGCCAAAGTATATAAAATAAAGAAATAGGAATTAAAATAATAATTATTAAATTTAGAATGCATGTTACATTTTTTGCGTTTAATTCTCGCAATTTTATGCAATTTTGATTTAGATTAATTTTATATTAACTAATAATTAACCCATCTAGTTAGGATAAATATTAATTTAAGACAAACAATTTTTTGTTTAAGACAAAATTTTAGTCTATAAAAAATTGGAACAAATAAAATAAAATTCGAAAATAAATGAAAAAATAAAGAGGTTTTTTATGGAAACCGAACAACGAGGGATAAAAACCAGGACTAAAAGAATAAACAAAATCGTAATTTGTCGGATATAAGGGGTATGTAGGGTTAGCTAGTGGCGAGAAAACTTTAAGTTGTGGTTCAATGTGTAAGTTCAAGCTCAAAGTTCAAAAACAACATTATTAATGTAAAAATATTTTACAAAAATGGCGTCAAAATGTATGAATCTTAGAGAAAACATATATAAAGAGCAAAGAAAAACTTTTGACTAAAAATATAACTAAAATGCAACTAAATTCTACACTTAGTATTGATGCACGCTCTGATTTTCAGTAATTCATTCTGCAGTTGATGGTTTCAATCATAAACTTCTTATAGTCTAACTGGTTATTTTTCTCCTACTTTCTATGTGGGCAGTGGTCCGTTTTAACATTTGTTTTTATCTGTGTACGTGCACCACGAAATCCTCGTTAATAAATGCATATAGATAATCAGCTTGTGGTTTTCCGTAGAAATAGATCCGACAACACCGCAATGCGCAATGGACGGGTTTGGAATACTTCCTTGGTTGGTGCTGCCCCTACAGACTTGTACTGAAGTACTATTGTGCTTCCTCATTGGACAGTTTAAAATTGGCACCCTTCTTGGCAGGCTTACAAACCTAATCGCTAGGGAATTTTTGTTCACAAGTGTTTTTATAAATAAGTGTGCATTTTTATTTGAATTTTGCCGGGAAAATTCCGATGGTACTATGTTGCCCCACCCAATTAAGATAAGACTTCCTCCTTGTTCATTTTAGACAGGCTGGCCGTGTTTTGGTTCGCCATTTTTTTTTGCTTATTGGCAGTGTTGCAGTATTATACCAAAAATGGTATAATTGTGATTCCGTCGTTTTTGGCGTATTTTGAGTTAGGTGACGGCTCACATCCTCTGTCTACGCCATATTTCTACCAACGAGGAAAGAATTGGGTAAATTCGTTTCGATTCTTTAAGATAGTATTAAGTTTTGAGTGCCTCCCAAATTGTAACTACTATTCGTTGTGTAATGTAATTTTTCTACAAAAGACGTGTGGAATTTTTGGAGTTTTTATATATATTTTTTTAAAAACCACGTTTTGGGATAAAAACTATATATTGTTTTTCTCCTTTGTCGACAGTGCTGTCAATTCCAACATCAACTGGACGTTTGTGCTGGTGGAACAAGGTTCGAGCCAGCTGTGGCACTGGTAACCCTAGGAAAGGTATGTAGGGTTGTTTTAGTTCATCTGTTGACATCTGCTTTATTTTATTGAGTCGTTATGGGGTTCTTGATTGAGGTTACTCTGGGTAGGGGAACCTTATGCAAAACCGACGAATTCCAGGAAACTGAAATATCTCGTATTTTCCACAGGGTTCTACGCTCGGGCAATATATTACAAGAATGAGCTGCTCTAGCGTCATGTGCTAGACAAGCACTACGGAGAGCCGCAGGCATAACGGGACCCGGAGGAGTAGGGAAATGTCTGGGAGAACAACACTCTTCCAGGTTTACAAAATAAAACATCACTATTAAATAACAACAGGACCAAGGTAGGAGCACGTAACAATTTAGATATAATTTTGCATGTCTTGTGAACGCAAGAGAAAGGTATGATGTCATAACCAAAATTTTGCGGCATAATAAGGTTATATTTTATTGTACAATTGAAAGTGCCTTGCTATATTGGCCCTAACTTGTTTCCATCTATTTCATTTATTTAAGTATATCTCATGTTTTCCAGTACCAACCTCAGCCTTAAATTAAACAAGATGAACTAAAATGTTTGCATTATTTGTACAGCCCAATGACCAACTTTGCAGAGACAAAAGAGAGATAGGGTGAACACAAAATAAGGTTATATTTTTTACTCTTTTTTTAACATAGTTTTACTTCATGGGGTAGGTCTTGGACTGGGTTGCTGTCTGTCTCATTCTATCGAACGTAGAATGATGACAGCAGATATTTGGTCCGGATCTCCCCTATGATGGAATGGCTGTGGAAGTATAATTTTTTTTAAATCATTAAAGTAGGTAATTGAGTCTCCCACTGCTTACTCAAATATAGGTACACTGTTGGAGATGTCTGTCTACCTATAAATTGTTAGCTATTTGTGTCATTTTAAAATTTTATTTTATTATAAGTGAATTTTTTTTGATTGTTTTTTATTACACAAATAATCTGGAAGGCTCGGAAGTGAGTAGAGTTTCATGGTTTGGCAACAACATTTAAGTCGAACTGTATTTCAATTAAGATTCTTTTTGTAAGACATTGGCATTAAAACACATGTGTCGCTTAAATTTTTCTTATTTCTAAACCCCCTTCTCTACTGTATAAAAGTTACCGGGCATGCCAATGTTTTAAATAGCTGGGAAATACAGTTCTGCTTCCAGATATTTGTTTATTTACACATAATTACTCAATAATTAATAGAGTGATTACATAAAAGTAGTAATGTCGCAAATGTCGACAATGTGTTTTTTTAAGCGTCGCATATTCCTTTAAGCGATATTTTTCCATGGGGAAATGTCACTTTAAAGAATACGTCCTATCGTTAATCATTTCTTAAAATAGTTGGTGCAAACAAGGTGCAAACGGCCATATATCATCATTTGTTAATTTCTGAAAGAATACAATTACATAATACACTATTAATTTCTGAACGCGATAGGAAATTTTCTAACCAAATATTGATTGGCAAAAAGATCTACGACATACGTTTTTTTCTCACCTGGTGACGTCATTACAAATGCGTATAAGTTAGACTAGCGGTCAGAGAAATTATACAATAAACAATTTTATCTTAAAATAAGAATGTTACATGTAAAAAAGCATTAGATTAAGTTAGTTCATCGTTATAATTTTGGATAATTTTAAAAATATGTAGAATTGTTTAAAATTACAAAATTATTTTTACTTTTGAAATTGGTCAATATATATGAAAATTTTTGGAAATATTCATAACTATATATAACTTTTGGTTAGGATATCTTATAATTTCGCGTCATTTATAAACGTAGGAGCCTAAATGGGCCATTACATTCGTCTTTACACACTCTTTAAACTAGTATTATTGATTGGTCTAAGATAAAAATTAGACAATACTTTGATAAATATAATGAAATGTTGGGGGTGTACGGTTAAAGCAGACCCGTTTTGGATTTGCGAACTGAAAGACATGTAATTGATGGTCTGATCAAATTTACATATCATTTTTTTTTATTTTGTGTGCCAGTGTTACAATTGTAGGTTTTTTTCTCTGTGCACTTTTTCTATGCGAATCTTTTCTGCGATTGCGATTTTTGCCTTGTGCGATTTCAGCGATTGTAATAAAACAAGTCAACAAAAATTTAATTTTTCTCACCTTTTAACTTAATCTGTATTAGCGATAGACCTTACATACTCTGGGGAGCGAACGTCGTCAGTTAGTAAAAGGAAAGTCAAATACTACTACTATGTCGGTTTAGAACGTTTTTCTACGTTGTCCGACGCCTATTCTCCACCTCCTTCGATCCTGACAATCATCTTCTGTCAGATTCTTTTGACTCATTGATCTTTGGATTGACTGTTGCCATTCTAGTTTAGGACGTCCTCTTTTTCTGCGCCCTACTGGTTGCCACTCTAGGACCTGTTTTGGTAATCTTTCGTCGTTCATCCGTTGTACATGGCCGTACCATATCAATTGCCTTTTAGTGATGTCATCCGTTATGCTTCCCTCGATTCCCATTCTTTCTTTTATGATCTCATTTCTTATGTGATCTAATCTAGATATTCTCATTGATCTTCTTATTGCATCCATTTCGACACTACTGTTAAGACATCCAGTAACCTTTTTTGCTTTTACTATTCTTCTTTCCAATTCTTTACAGTCTGTTCCTGTCTTATCAAATGTGACACCCAAGTATACATACTCATTGCATGGAGATATTGTTTGTCCATTGTCTAGTTCTAACTCACTGGATTCGTTTCCAATACATAAGTACTGTGTCTTGTCCACGTTCACTGTTAGTCCCCACTTTTGGTATTCTTCCGTTAACTTGCTCATCATATACTCCATGTCTTCTTTATCATTAGCTACAATTACTTGGTCGTCAGCAAACTGTAGTGTGTATATAGTAAATCGGTCGTTAAGTTGTATTCCCATGCCGTGCACTTTACGTTTCCAGTTTTTTAGAGCCACTGCGATATATATTTTAAAAAGAGTTGGAGAGATACAGCATCCCTGTCTTAAGCCTTTTGTTACCAGGAATTCTTTTGAAAGGAAAGTCAAATACTTTTTTTTTAAACCTAGTTGTAGTGGCGGATCTAGGATATCCGGGGGCAGCAAAAACAAAAAAAAATAAAAATTTTCAATACTATGTAGATACTGTGCGAAAATTTTTGGAAAATAAAGTATTTTTTGTATAATTAACTTTAATTCACTGCTAATTATTGGGAAAAAACTTATTTGGTTTATTTTTAGTAGGAGCGAAGCCCGGGCCCACCTGGTTTCGCCACTGTCTAGCTTTATGTAGATTTTATACACAACTCGGTTCAAAATATAGAAGTTTTAGTTCTTTTTATGACCGTCTTATTTTAAAAAATCCAACAATCAAAATTAAATCGGTATAGTGGTTGTGGTAAGTCTGAGGGGGCCACAAATATAGTCAGTTCACTTTTTTGGGGATCCCTACGTGTCCCAAATACAACCCAATTTTTTAACGCCCCGAAGTAAATTTTTTGAAGCCACATAGGGCCCCCCTTGGGCCGGGGCCCTCGGCGATCGATATTATTATGACACTGATTCCAGGCTTAGACATAACAGTGTAGTGTAGTAAAACGACGTAGCCACATACAAGCATACAAATCCTTCTTCTTCTGTGGCTTTCCATTTTTGCCCTTAACGTTTATTTTGTCTGTTTATATAAAGTTTGTACTTCTAAGAAATTATTTTGTATTTTCTCAATAAACGTTTTTGATTTGATTTGACTTGAAGCCCTGCAAACAGCAAATTTTTAAAAACCTATATCTGCGTCTAACTTCTGTTATATGCATTTTATGTGGCGTGTTCTGCATATATTACTTGTTCTGTTACAGTGCTAAAATTAATTAAAACATAATGCAGATATCCATAGAGGTGTAGAACTTCTCAAATATAAATCCTACATTTTAATATAAACTTTTACTACAATGAAGTATAAAACGAACTCACTTTTATTTGTTACAAACAATAATATTGTTACGGGTTCTCCACAACAATTAAAACTTGCAATTGTTGAAAACGATACGTCAATTTATTCCGACAAATTATGTACAAAAACACGCACTTAAACTTACTAATAACTTGCTAATAATTCACTACTTTAATACGCCTATTAACTTCGCGTTAACATCTAGCGATCACTACCATTGGTTATCTCTGACTGACTGATGCACGACGTCCGGCCTTGTATATGAGGGGCTGCCTACTATTCGAGAAACCTTCCATCCTTGTTCGATTCGGAATCATTCCAGCCCTTTTCTAGACGGACCGTTCGCATGCCAGTTTGTCACAGATAACGCAACTAAATCCTAGATTAAGAATACAACCATAAAATACGTCAACCTAATACTACACTAAACCTACATAAATTCTAACTATAAAATTTAAATACTTAAATTTGTAACAATATATTGTGTGTCAATTTTACATTTATAAAAATAGATTTTTCTTATTTATTTATTTATTTTTATATTTTATATTGAAAATAAGTTTACTGAGATCCTATTCCTACCAGAGATATAATGTGGCTTTTGTTTCATCATGAAAGAATTCCTGCAAGCTATACTAGGATTTTTTTTCCCAGAAAATGTTTTAATGTTAACCTAATTGTTTTATTTTTTTGTATTTTAAAATTTAAAGGTAGGCGGTCCAAACTGTTATAATATTAAAAGTTATATTTTTTTAGGTATAAGAACTAGGGAATATCATTTTTTAGATTTATAGTCTGGTATTATATTCGTGATTTCTTGTTAGATGTAGAAACAAGTCTGGATTTAAAGTTTACACATTTAAGAATATATCAGTTGTTTATGATGTGTATTCTATGTTTTATAAAGAGTTCTTTGCAACTTCTGTCGCCGAGCGAATGGCGTCATGGGTAAATCGCCGGACTTCTTGGCTTTGTGTACGGTATGGATGTAATAAACATAACCTTAAAATATATATATTTTTTAAATTATTGAGAAATTTGATCAGATTTAAAAAATTGTTACAGTTCACATAAACACAAATAAGTGTTATTTTTGTTTTAAAAAATGGAAATGGTTGTGGTTGACAGAGTTTTATTAGACAAATAAAGTTTTGTTCTAGATTTAAAAGTTGTGTTTTCTGTAAATTTATTTTCTTTGTTGTACAAGCAATACAGGTTTTAAGTTCCTCTGCCCATCACTTTCAAAGGAAATAAATAAACTTGAAAATTAATAGTTATATGTACATACATGTGCAATATAATGTAATAGCGTATGACCGTGAGAATGCGAAAGTAAACAAATTCTCAAAGAATTTGCTGGAGCGTTGAGAGATCTTCAATTACATTATATTAAACCTCTTTATATGGTTACATTATCTACTATTAAATAAAGAATACAAATATACATAGTTTAAATGTCTTTTATTTTAATTTGAAAGCACAAAGTAATATCTAGGTATAATATTATTTATATTCCATTCTCTACATTTTCCTAAGTAGAAACTAAACAGTCAAAATGAAATTCTGTTAAGGATCCATTTGCATCTGAAAGAGTGTTTTCGTAAAAGTAGTGCCGCTGTAAGAGGATTCTGCTTGAAAAACAGCTTGATACTCTAAAAACAACTCACACTGCCAAGGGTTATTCCTAAGGCAATTGTCTTCATTGCATGGAGCGATGTGAAACCTGTAACCAATACAGTTTTGAAGGTCGATTTACACAGCAACATAACAAACAATGGAATTTTAGGGTTAAATATGGTATTTTCGTTTTTTTTTTCTGCCAGCTGAATATGGTAAAATGGAGCATTAAAACAATGCATTAACTTTATCCATTGTGCTATGTTACTATGGGTAAACCATCATGCATACCCGAGCAAAAATCCCACAAAGAAAAATACTCTGTCAATCTATGGGCACCTGAGCTCACACTAGCTACTATAGTTATAGTGTGCGTGTCAGCTAATATAACTAAAAACTGAAATATATTACCTTTCGTTTGATACCACACAAGCCATGTTTTGACTTAAACTCTAATTTTTGAAATCTACCGCCACCATTTTTTTTTTTCAAAAAACTAAAATGTAGTTTGTTTTACTCCAGACTTAATTACCTTTTGTTTGATATCACAAACGCCATATTTTTACTTAAACTCTAACTTTTAAAATCTACTCCCACCCTTTTATTTGACTTGAGTTCGGTGGATTTTGTTTATTTTTAAATGGGACCATCTCGACCGAAAACCCAGCCTAGGTACTAAATTTCATTTAAATTGGGCAAGCGGTTTTGGAGTTATGCGCGTTGGTCGTTACAGACAGACAGACATACAGACAGACACACGGCGATATATAAAAATTTTAAAAATCAGAGCAATTTTTTTTTTCGAAAAAATTAGGATCACCATAGCTCACACTACTATAGTATAGTAGTAGTGTGAGCTAATAGGTAACTAAAATTAATGTTTTCTATACGGGATATGAAACAAACCCAACCATAACAAATTTGGCTTCTACAATCTTTTGAAAATAGGAACTTTTGTAATGTTTTTATGTGGGTTTCTTGTCAGAGGTAACCATGTTGAATGGTCTCGAGTTTATAAATGGGACTTAACCCTTCTAAAGAAACTTACAACTCACCTATCAAAAGTCAAACAAGTGTTCCCTGTCTTCAGGAAAAAGTAAAATTTGATTATTTATTTATGGAAAATGCCACTTTTATGTAATATGTTTTCGAAAAAATAAAACAAAAAATAAAAAAATTGGGGGGTTGGTTTATATACCTACTGCGCAAGTCGAGCGTTTGTCACCCACCTCATAGAGAAGGGTGTAAAAGGCGATTCGCCCGACGTTATTTTCGGCCAATATGAACGAGAGTAACTTTCACCCAGTATGTAATCTGAACGGATTTGAGCGCGCCCGACTACATCCGACGTGCTATCTGAACGTACCCCTTAAGTCAAATATTCTCAGTAACCAGCTTTAATGCGTAACAATATTTACTCATCTGTACCTCCCTTAATGTGACTCTTTCACTTTAAGTTTTTGTCAATTGTGACACCAAGAGCAGAACCTCTTGTTCCGCCTCTAACTGCTCTTCCTGATACTCTATACACAGTTTGTCTGATGTTTTTTTTGGCTAAATTGTAATATTTGAATTTTATTTACAATTTTCTAATGTCAGTTATAATTTGTTGTTCATTTTAATTTTTATACAGAACTGTTTTGTCATCAGCAAAAAGTCTTATGTTGTCGTTAAGTTAGTGATATCATCTGTGTATAAAATATAAAAAAGAGGACCAACCACTGATTCCTAGGGCACACCTTTCATTCCATCGCTAGTCACCTTTTTCGCACAATGCTGTGTTTCATTTAGGTATGATTGAATTAGTTTGTTCCCAACATGCCACAAAATTCCAACTTTTTAACACAAGGTTTTTATGATTCAGCAGTATCAAAAGCTTTCGATAAATCAATGCTTAATGTTGCTGTTACCTTTTTATTGTTAAGTCAATAACAATTTCAAGAATCTGATAAACAGCTCCAATAGTTGATTTCCCTTTTTGACAGCCATTTTGATTGGATGCTTTGTGTTTCAAAAAATCTACTACTTGTTTGCGAATAACCTTTCAAATATTTTGCTTAAGTTGATAAGCAAGGGAATGGGACAGTAGTTTTTAGCTCATTTTTCCCTCCTTTATTTTTGTAGAGTGGTTTAACAATTGCACAAATACGTGATGTAGAAAATTTCCCTGTTTAAAACGCGAGGTTAATAATATATGGCAGTTGGTGTGATATAGAAGAGGCAACTAATTTTAGTGGACTAATTGGTATTTCATCGAATCCAAATAAGTTTTTGTTTTTTTAATTGCACCAGTACCTATTTGATCCAACATGTTATTCACCCATACACAGTCCCAAGTTTTTTTTTAGAAGTATTGTATTCGAAACTACTGAGGGTATTTTATAAGCTATGTATATATCGAGGTGTTATCCCTCTATAATTTTGACAGTTTAGTTTAATACATTTTTTTATCTTGACTTACTTCGGTTCCTATTATCGTCCTCAGCTAACAGCTTCTCAATTTTCTCCGGAAAATGTCTCTTGGCGCACCAGACTAGTCCAATGACGCTCATCACTACAAACACCGTCATTAAACCTAGCCAAAATGGCTCATGCAGCATCCTTTCACTTAGAGGTTTGTAGGGAATATGAAGCATACGCCTTTCGCATCTGGCTCCTAATAAAATAGTAAAATACTTTCAAATATATAACGCTTAATTAAGTATTCAGTATTCGCTTGACCGTTTTTTTAAGCAAGAACAAAAAAATCATCGCGACCAAACATGGTGATAAAAAGAACCAATACGTTAACGCTAAACTTTAAAACGGTAAAGCAAAAATCGCCGCTCCTAATTTTGCATAGACGAATAAAAGAAAATTTAAAATTTACCGTTGATCAAGTCGAGGTGATTCAATATGGTCACATCAAAAATTTTGTTTATTTAAAGTTAATTACTAAAGAATTAGTTGAATGTTCTAAAAAGTTGCGAAGAAAATAAATTATTGTACGTGATAAGGAAGGTGAAAAACGTAAGGTGTTATTGTTAGCTCCCGCTAAATTTCGCGGTTGTTTATATATTTTTAAAACCACACAATTGTATAAAGGGCAGAGTGCATTTCGCGCATTTGGCCATGCGCACCAACAACCGGAGAGATCCTTGTCGACCGCCTCGAGAAAATGGCGTGTTAATTTCGTTCTCCAACTATTTCAAATTTCTACACCTGAAAGTGCTCGATTTTGGTGTACTGAAGCATAGAACTAGAAACTTCAGCCCTTCAGCTACGTGGTGACATCATTAGATCCAATCAGGGGCCCCTTAGAACGTGGAGAAATTGGCTGCAAACTGGTGAGTGCCTTTGTTTCTGATTGCCGTTGTGTGGCACAACAATTAACCTATGGACCTTTTCATTATTTTGTAATTTCATATCAATATATTTATGTTTGTTCGCGCTTCATTTAATTAAAATATTTACAGTCCATTGCATTTATCGTTTTTCTTACTGCGGGCATAACATAAGTGTTCCTTTCGAGCCGAGTTATTTTAAATTAAATCCATACGACGGTATTAATAGGTCGGCCATTATTTTCACGTCGAAAACAAGGCGGCCTTGAATTTTTCGCATCGTATTGAAACGAGAGAAAGTGGTGTCGGCGCAGTACCTGTTTTTGGTCCGCTGCTATGGTAACGGGTCTACTCCGCGTGGTATAAACAAAATCGAGAAGGAATCAAAACAAACAAAACAAACGTTCAGTGTGTTAGGTGTGTTCCATATCATTTCGATATTTAAAACAATTTTCATCAATTGCGATAAATTAGTGCATATTTTCGACAATTCGTCATTTTTCTATTTCAGAAGCATTAATTTAGCGTTAATTGTATATTTACCGACATTTCTGTGATTAGATGTGTTCCATATCATTTCGATATTTAAAACAATTTTCATCAATTGCGATAAATTAGTGCATATTTTCGACAATTCGTCATTTTTCTATTTCAGAAGCATTAATTTAGCGTTAATTGTATATTTACCGACAATTTCGTCATTTCAAAGGTAAAATCATGTCTGTCAAAAAAGCCGTGCAAAAACGCAAGGGTTTTTTATCTGCGATAACCGAGTGTTATGTGTTTTCACAGACAGCGGCAAAGGACGAAAAAGCGAGAAACTAGTTTCAAGTGAGGTATTCCGATTTGGATGAAACCTTCGATAAATGCATGCTGGCACATAATGACGTCATTATGTTGATAGACGACGCGGACGACGAGGAGTTTAAAACGCAGGATGCGATCCTTTCAGAAGCTCGTAAGTATTTTTATGCGTGTAAGGAGGTTTACTCTAAAATATTTCCGGTTGAGGCCCCATCCTTTTCGGGATCATATGTTCGACAAAACGAAACACCAAAACTCAAAGAGTTAGGTATTCCCATATTTCGAGGTGATAAAAAATTATGGCCAAGCTTTTTCGATCTTTTTAATAACATTATAGATCAAAATCAAAGTCTAAGTAACGTCCGAAAACTTCAATATTTATTTTCATATCTCGAGGATGAGCCTTTAAAATTGATATTAGGGATTAGCTTGTCTGATCAAAATTATAAAATTGCTTACGACAAATTAGTCAATAGATATCAAAACAAGCGAGACCTCGCAAATGATGCTTTAAGCACAATTATGAACTCCACATTAAAAAACGAGTCAGCTAAAGATATGCGTAATTTAATTGACACCTTTTCTGAATCCCTAGAAATTTTAAAATCACTTAGCTTTGACGTTGACAGTTGGGACTTTATTATTTTTTTCATTTTGTTAGAAAAATTGGTTATTCCGACGCGTTCAAATTTCGAAATGAGTCACGCCAATACTAATAACGAAATTCCCACTTTTCAGTCACTTTTTCTATTTCTAGAAAAAAGATGTAAAGTTTTGGAATCACTTCCTCAATCAACAGCACCCAAAAAGGTTCCTATCTATCAAAAATCAAATTCTATGCAAAATCAGTCTGGGCAAAAGCCTACCTATCAAAATTCAAATTCTATGCGAAGTCAGTTTGGGCAAAAGCCTACCTATAAATCATCCAATTCGCCTTTTATAGGACTGGCTGGCACCTCAACTAATTCAAGTACGGGAATAAAATGTTTCCGGTGTAATCAAGGTCACGTGCTTTCGAAATGTCAAACATTTTTTGATCTCTCACCTATCGATCACCTATCTTTCGTCAAGCAGAAAAAATTATGTCTAGCGTGTTTTCATCCCCTGCATGGGGTAGATACGTGCAAATCAAAATATTCATGCAGAACTTGCAATAGTAAAAGGCACCACACTTTAACTCATATCTTAGAAACTAATCAAGAGTCTAGAAGCCAAGATACTAGTCCTGTCATTCACACACCACCTGTCAATAATCTTCATGTGTCATTAAATACCTCAGGATCTTCAGGTACCTTTCTTTTATGCACCGCCATAATAGATGTTATGGACGGTTGCGGAAATTTTCAACCTGTAAGGGCACTGCTTGATTCTGGATCACAGACAGGATTCATCAGTGAAAAGTGTATTCAGCGTCTTAATCTTCCTAGGCGAAGTTACACCACTGAAATATTCGGATTAAATCAGATGTCTTCTTTTACTTCCAAAGGGCTCGTTCAATGTCACATTAAGCCACAAGGACAGGTCACTCCTTTACTTAATTTCGAAGCAATTGTCGTTCCACAATTATGTTCCAATATGCCTACATTCACTTTGAACGATAATCAGTGGAAACACTTGGAAAACCTTAAACTTGCCAACCCATCTTATTTCAAATCTAGACCTGTGGACCTAGTTATTGGTTGCGAGCTATTCGCACAGATATTCAAGGAGGGCAGGGTTCTTGGACAAATAGGGCAACCTTCAGCCCTTGAAACTATCTTTGGTTGGGTCGTCATGGGAAAAGTTGACGAAGTAGGTAGTCTTACGGAACGAACCAGTTGTTTTTTAACGAGTCATTCACCTCCTTTAGAGGTCATTCTCCCTAGGTTTTGGGAAATCGAACATTTGCCTAAAAAACAAATCTTATCAAAGGAAGAAAAACAAGCAGAATCAATCTTTACTGCGAGTGTAGTACGGCAACCGAGCGGTAGATTCATGGTAGATCTTCCGTTTAAAGATAAAATAAACCCTGACCTAGGAAATACTTATCCGCAAGCTTATCGTAGATTTTTACTTCTAGAAAATAGATTAATCAAAAATCCTGATCTGTACACTGCCTATTCAAGTTTCATGCAAGACTATATCGATTCTAATCATATGAGTCTAGTTTTATCTAGTCAACCAAAAGTCGACGTAACATGTTTTTTAGCACATCATTGCGTACTAAAGCCGGAAAGCTTAAGTACAAAATTAAGGGTAGTCTGGGATTGTTCGGCAGTCACCCCAAAAAATATTAGTCTCAATGAGACGTTGTTATCGGGACCGAAACTTCAAAAGGATATTGCTTCTTTACTCCTTACGTTTCGTCTTAGTCCTATTGCCTACATTGCTGATATCAAACAGATGTTCCGTCAAGTCCTTATCAATCCTTATCACCGTCCTTATCAAAGGATATTGTGGAGGTTTTCTCCACAGGACCCACTTTCAGTTTGGGAATTTTTTACTGTCACTTTTGGCATGACATGCTTACCTTTTCTAGCCATGCGTACATTAAATGAGCTGGCAGAGAGAGAAAAGGAACGTTTTCCTATGGCTAGTACTGTCCTAAAAACGTCAATCTATATCGACGATATCTTGGGAACTAGCCCTTCGCTTTCTGAAGCTCTCTCCCTTCAAACAGAACTCAATGATTTGTTGAAGTCGGGAGGATTTGAACTTAAAAAATGGGCAAGCAATTGTCTTGAGTTATTGGCAACATTGCCAGAATCCGATCGTCAAATGCCTCTCTCTTTTGACAAGGAGGAACCCCACTTTATCAAAGTTTTAGGACTTCAATGGCATCCAAAAAACGACATTATTTCTTATCAATGCCGAATGAAGGACAAACCCCCAACCAAACGTGCTATTTTATCTATCATAGGAACAATCTTCGATCCCTTAGGTTTTCTTTGTCCCTTGTTGCTACAAGCAAAATTTATTTTGCAACAGTTGTGGATATCAAAAATAGGCTGGGACGAAGAACCAGATTCTTCTATCATCGACTCTTGGAACAAACTTCGTTCTGAATTCCCGCTTCTTTCCAATTTTCGATTACCCCGACAAATCAAACTGTCAAAAACCAATACCTGTCAAATCATCGGCTTCTGTGACGCTTCAATTCGAGGCTACGCAGGCGTCGTATATATTGGTGTAGAAGAGGAAAACAATATATCTGTTTCTCTCATATCTGCAAAATCTAGGGTCGCGCCTATAAAGTCACAGACTTTGGCTAGGCTAGAACTCCTAGGCGCATTTCTTTTAAGCGAATTAATTGACTTCGTTTTATCTAGCTATGAAGGAAAATTAACTTTTACAAATATCGTTACTTTCTGCGATTCGCAAGTCGTATTGCACTGGCTTTCATCCCCTCCTAATCGCTGGCAAACCTTTGTTGGAAATCGAGTCAGTAGAATCCAAGAAATCATTCCCTCAAACTCGTGACGCTACATTCCTTCTGCTTTAAATGCAGCCGATATTGCGTCACGAGGGGCCACCCCTTCACGGCTCATGTCACATGACATGTGGTGGAACGCACCGTCGTTTTTGTGGTCTCCCGAAAACAAATGGCCCGATTTTCATAAATCAAAAATGCCGATTGATTTCGGAGATATTAATCTGGAGGAAAAGCCAAAGGTCTGTTGCAATGCGATAATTGATGTCAACTTCTTAGATCAGCTTCTTATCAAATATTCATCTATATCAAAAATTCAACGTATCATTTGTTATGTCCTTCGAATAGTTAACCTTTTTCAAAACCATTCGTATCAAAAACCCACTAAGCCGCCGGACCAAAAAGTTATTTTTGAGAATATTGTTTTTCCTACCACAGGTGAGATGCAAAGTGCGTTATACCTTCTTGTCAAACGCGTTCAAGGTTCTTGTTTTTCTGAGCTTTTTCCGCGTTATCTAAGGATAAACCAATACCGAAACCTTTACGAAAACTTTCACCTTTTCTTGATGAAAATAATATCATTAGAGTCGGTGGCAGATTACAAAAATCTGACCTTTTGTCTTATTCTGCAAAACACCCCGTCTTACTTTCGAGTAACCATCGTTTAACTACTCTTCTTATCGAGTCCACTCATCGACAATACCTTCATCCTGGGTTTAAAACATTACATAATCTGCTTTTACAGCAATTTTGGATATTATCTGCCAGACGGGCAATTTAAAGAACCATATCCAAGTGCTTGCAACTTAAACCTTTTTCGAGTGTAGCTATCGACTTTTGTGGACCTTTCTTTGTGATTCCTCATCGTTACCGTGGTTGTAAAGCTTTCAAATCGTATGTCTGTGTGTTTGTCTGTACGGCCACACATTGCGTGTATTTGGAATTAACCATGGAACTGTCCACCGAAGGGTTCGTAGGTGCATTCCATCGATTCATTTCCAGACGCGGAAGCGTGACGCAATGCTGGTCAGATCAAGGCAGTAATTTTATAGGGTTTCGTAACCAATTACTTGATTACGCAAGAAGTGCTGCCACCAGACTTTCTATTCGTTGGCATCTAGGACCTCCTCTCAGTCCACGTTTCAATGGCCTGGCAGAAGTTGGCGTCAAAAGTTTTAAAACTCACTTTGTTCGAGTTGTCGGCGACCAGAACTTGTCCATCATGGATATGTCCACCCTTACCTGTCGCATAGAAGCCGTACTTAATAGTCGCCTGTTATCTCCTGCCTCTTCAGACCCACACGATCTTCAACCTCTTACCCCTGGGCATTTTTTGACACTTGAACCCCTTAATTCAGAAATTCCGGAGTCAGATTTGTCCGAGGTTCCCCTAAATCGGCTCTCGAGATGGCAACTAATCCAAAAACTACATAATGATTTTTGGAAACGGTATTCTATAGAGTATTTGCATACGCTACAACAGCGACAAGTGGGCTGATTCGTCCCCAAATATCAAATTACATGATTTGGTTATCATAACAAGTGATCACATTCAATCACCTTTGACATGGCCGGTCGGTCGGGTCATCGAACTGCATCCCGGCGGGGACGGTCAGGTGCGTGTTGCGATGGTACAAACGGTTACCGGTGTTTATAAGCGGCCAGTTGTAAAACTGTGCCTCTTGCCAAATTAAAAGTAATTTTAATTTTTCTACCTTTTACCGGGTATTACAATAGGTTTTCTTTATTTTTATTTTTTTAAATTTTTGTTTGTTTTGCCTTTTTCGGGATTTCGTTTTCTCTAAATAAACTTACGATGCTTATCCGTTTTCATTCATTTATATTTATCGGTCGATCATTTTTCTTATATCTATATCTGTCCGGTTGAGATTCAAAAATTGTGTGTTTTGGAGGGCAGTTATGTTAGCTCCCGCTAAATTTCGCGGTTGTTTATATATTTTTAAAACCACACAATTGTATGAAGGGCAGAGTGCATTTCGCGCATTTGGACATGCGCACCAACAACCGGAGAGATCCTTGTCGACCGTCTCGAGAAAATGGCGTGTTAATTTGGTTCTCCAACCATTTCAAATTTCTACACCTGAAAGTGCTCGATTTTGGTGTACTGAAGCATAGAACTAGAAACTTCAGCCCTTCAGCTACGTGGTGACATCATTAGATCCAATCAGGGGCCCCTTAGAACGTAGAGAAATTGGCTGCAAACTGGTGAGTGCCTTTGTTTCTGATTGCCGTTGTGTGGCACAACAATTAACCTATGGACCTTTTCATTATTTCGTAATTTCATATCAATATATTTATGTTTGTTCGCGCTTCATTTAATTAAAATATTTACAGTCCATTGCATTTATCGTTTTTCTTACTGCGGGCATAACAGTTATTATGCGAAGAAAGAGAAAGCGTGGTGCTTATAATTTTTGACTTGCCACTGGGACTAGAAAGTGAAAAAATACAGAAAAAACTTGAGAGTATGGTTACGTTATATGATTCAAAAATTGTATTTTAGAGTAGAAAAGTGGCCTCTACCTAACAATTGAAATTATTACCTCACTGGTCACATACCCTAATCAAGTCAGAACATGCATGGTATGCGACGAATTCGGGCATGAGCCGAAAAACTGCCCCAAAAATTTTTATGTAAACCAGAACATTACAAGTGGAACAATCCAAAAGAAAACGCCCTGCTGAACTACAAAGTAATACCTCAACCGACAAAACAAAAAAAGAAGCAACAGGAAAATGATACACAGTTTACTGAAGTTAATTCAAAAGGCGATCCGAGCAGGTCAGTAATGACATCTCTTCGGCTTTCACATATTTGTAGCCCATTTAAAAACATCATATCTAACCTAAGATTGATTGATATTTGGGAACACATATAAAAATGCCGTAGAACTTACATATTTAAGAGAAAATTGTACATCGCGCCTAGATCGAGAGTATATTTGCCAAGAGCAGAAAAGCCATATTAATAAACTAAAAAATATTGCTGTTGCATTTTCTCATCATAACTCAATAATTTTCTTATTAAAAGCTGGGATAGTATAAGATTTGGATATTGAAAAATAAATCAGTTAATTTTAAACTCAAAAGAAAATCAGCGAAAATTTATACACACAATAAATAGGCAGAAACGTGGCGATGCTCTTCATAATGACAAAATTGAGTGGTGGTTTATTATTTTTAAAGCAGCATTTAAGAGGTTTTTTAAAAGGAAAGAAATCGAAAGGGCTATTGAGAGAAAAAACTCGCTGAATTTTTACAATAAAGCCCTTCGTAAACAACGTAAAAAGCACGTAAAACTACACAAAGTTAAAAAAATTAAACAAAAAATTTTTAGAAGAAGATTTTCAGAAAAAAAGTGAGGAAAACATAAATAAAAGATTCTTTCTATACGATTTTGTAAAAATCTGAAAAAATAAGACACAAAGCATGCAAAAAATTTTCACCATTGATGGCCTAGAACCGAACCGAACCGAACCGAACCGAACCGAACCGAACCGAACCGAACCGAACCGAACCGAACCGAACCGAACCGAACCGAACCGAACCGAACCGAACCGAACCGAACCGAACCGAACCGAACTATATACTCTGCCAGAAATTCAAAATTTTACAACATTAAAGTTTGAAGAAAAATTAGCTGAAAAAATTTACCATGAAGAATATGCACAGAGCTTTTGGACCTCATAAAAACCAAATTAAACTTAAACGATAGATAAAATCTACCTTAAAACAAAAGCGGAAGTACATCAAACGTTGCAGTGTAAAGCAAAAAGAAACTCCTGGGTTAGACGGCATAAGTTATGACTGATGGCAAATCGTTTAAGTGCTTTCGTAGAAAAAATAATATCTAAATCACAGCACTGCCTTAAGGGTCGCTCTATGTTCAGTGGTCTACTACTTTCACAAGATATTGTTGAGCAATTTCACAAAAAAGATCTGGCAGGATCCAAGTCTAGATTTTAAACGATCTTTTGACATAATCTCACATTTATACCTATTCAAAATTTAAAAAAAGAACGGATTTCCAGATATTTTAATAAGCGTTATCAGCATTAACGTATTTAATACGTTAATGGTTATCAGTCAACTATATCAAGGGGCGGAATCGCAGATTCTTATAAATGGTTACTTGTCAGAAAATTTAAAATAAATTGTTCAGTAAGGCAAGGTTGTCCAGTCTCTGTGGTACTTTTTGTTTTAACAAGGCCAACACAAAAATAGAGGCCACGACCCTGAAAAAATCAGCTGTTCTCCGGGGGCTGAATTTTACATTGGGTCTTATTGGAGGTCAGACGTTTTTTTATGATATTTTCAAAATGGCACTACAGATTTCCGCAAAATTTCAGTGAAATATTCTCAGACACCATCCCGATATTCCATCAAAGTTTTGTAAGGAAGCAACAGATTAAAAGGTTAAAATCTTCAAGATTTAGCATTCCTGATTTTGAATTCAAATTACCCGCCATGTACCACATGCCAACTGTTATATTTGACATGTATTAGCTCACACATATACTATACTATAGTAGTGTGAGCTATGGTGATCCTAATTTTTTCGAGAAAAAAAAAGTTGCTCCGATTTCAAAAAATTTTATATATCTTTGCGTTTCAGATGATTTTGAAACTTTTTTGTTGCGCCGTCTGTCTGTCTGTCTGTCTGTGTGTCTGTCTGTCTGTGTGTCTGTATGTCTGTCTGTAAGGACCAACGCGCATAACTCAAAAACCGCTTGGCAGATTTTAATGAAATTTGGTACCTAGGCTGGGTCTTGGGTCGAGATGGTCCCATTTAAAAATGAACAAAATCCACCAAACACAAACCAAATAAAAGGGTGGGGGTAGATTTCAAAAATTAGAGTTTATGTGAAAATATGGCGTGTGTGATATTAAATGAAAGGTAATTGAGTCTGCAGTTGAACAAAATACATTTTAATTTATTTAAAAAAAAGGGTGGGGGTATATTTTAAAAATTAGAGTTTAAGTGAAAATATGGCGTGTGTGATATCAAACGAAAGGTAATTGAGTCCGGACTTTAACAAAATACATTTTAGTTTTTGTTTTTTTTTAAGGGTGGGGGTAGATTTCAGAAATTTGAGTTTAAGTCAAAGCATGGCTTGTGTGGTATCAAACAAAAGGTAATTTAGTCTGGAGTTGAATAAAATATATTTTAGTTTTTAGTTATATTAGCTCACACGTACACTATAACTATAGTACCTAGTGTGAGCTTAGGGGCCCATATATTGGCACAGTTTTTGACTTTGTCATCTGTAATTGTCAAATTCGCTTCTGCTTTAAACTTAATTTTTGTGTGAGCTAATGAAGCGGCTCTGAAAAATTAAGGATTATTATAGATTTAAAAAAAATTGTTCTGAAATAATATAGTAAAACAATCTCAAAACCGGCTTTATTTAAAAAAAACTCAGATATTCATAAACCATCATTCCAACTTCAATATTTTAAGGACAATCAGCTGTGCCGTAACGTGACCATCAAAAAAAGATCAGCCCCGGATGTGACGTCAACAAAGTGGAGGATCGTGGCCCGTCTGTTTTGATAGCCCTGGTTTTAATACTACACTGTTAAAACTTTTAGATTTATCGCTGAGTCTTTCTATTAACAATAGAAAGTACCTACTCCGCCGAACCGAACCGAACAGCAGACGACATTTTGACAGTTTTAACTAAAAAGCAAGAATTACAAAAAGTGCAAAAGGCCATTTTAATTTACGAAAGAGGCTCTGGAGCTACAATGAATAAAAATAAATCAAAAATCCTACCACTGGGGTCATGAAATCCAACAACGTCAAACAACACGTTCTTCAAAATTGTAAACAAGCTAAAAATTTTGAGAATATTAAGCCAATAAAATTGGACAACAGTGTGTTTATAGTGCCTAAACCAGGCCGCCTTTTTTATGCGGATTTTACCAGAAATCTTGACTTATTCCGAAAGGTATGGTATTGCTACAAATTTAAGTTATTTAAATTTGATAATGTGAATTTATTTAGGTTTAGTTTAGTATTAGGTTGATTTATCTTAAGGTTGTATTCTTAGTCTAGGTTTTTAGTTGCGTTATCTGTGACTTGCGGTCGCAATAATACGAGAACGTTCCGGACGTCGAAGGCTGCCGAAAAGTTCGAGAGAGATGGACGATCCTATATATAGGGCCGGGGTCGCGCACCAGGCAGTCAGTCACGGATAACGTACTGTAGTGGTCGTGCGATATTAACAGGAAGTTAATAGACCGATTATAGTAGTGAATTATTAGCAAGTTATTAGTAAGTTTAAGTGCGTGTTTTTGTACATAATTTGTCGAAATAAATTGACGTATGGTTTTCAACAATTGCGAGTTTTAATTTGTCGTTCTGAACCCGTAACAATTGGTGTCAGAAGTGGGATTAAAAGAAATAAATAGTGCAAAGACCATCCTTACATAGTACCACCGGCTAGGACAATTGAAAAGAAGAAGAGTAAGTGATTTTGCCAGAATATTCAGAACTGAATAGTGCAAAGACTACCCTTACATAGTACCACCGGATAGGACAATTGGACAGAAAAACAGTAAGTGATTTTTCCAGAATATTCGAAGAAGTTCGATATTGATTTATTCAAAAAAACAAAAAGAGATATTTAAGAATCGACTTCGATATTAGCTTAGTTAGTTAAAAAGTAAGAATTAGAAAGAATTTCTAGAATATTCCATCACTTTCTACGACGCTCTATTCGAGAACAAGAAGAAATATCCAAAAAGCGACTTCGACATTAGCTTAGTAATTTCAAAAGTAAGAACTAAAAAGAGATACCAAAAGAGATAATCAAAAAGCGACTTCTACATTTGCCTAGTAGCAGAAAGAGTAGCATTTACCAGTATATTCCAGAACATTCCATTAGGTTCTATTTAAGAATTGGAAGAGATATTGAAAAACCGACTTCGACATTCGCTTTGTAGCCCTAAAATACACGTTTTAAGTGATTTATCACGAAGTTGATGCTTACTAGACAAAGATCGGCCAAGATGGAAGATTTAACTAAAATGATGCAGGCTCTAGCAGCTCAAATGGCTCAAAACCAGAACGACATGAAACAGACCATTGAACAAAACCAGGGCGATATGAAACACACCATGGACGACATGAAACACACTATTGAACAAAACCAGAACGATATGAGACAGACATTAGATGGCATGCAAGAAAACTTCGATCAGATAAAGAGCAACTCCGAACAGCTGAGAGAAGAGTTCAAAGCAGCAACTGAAGATCTTAAGGAAGAAATAACTCAAAGAATACAGAATGTAGAAGAAAAGGTACAAAACCAATTGTAGAATGTAGAAGAAACGGTACAAAACAAATTGCAGAATGTTGAAGAAAAAGTGGAGACCAAGCTACAGAATGTAAGAGAAGAAGTTTTTCAAACAGTGGAAGAAACGCTCCAGGATGTGTCAAAACAGCTTATACAGCTCCAAAAAGAACACAACAAAATGAAAACTCAGGGATGTGTTGTGAATTCCAACCAAAACATTAAGCCTCCAAATTTCGATGGTACGTCTTCCTGGTCTACTTATAAACAACAGTTTGAAGCTGCCGCTGCTGCAAATGGTTGGGATGATGAGGAAAAAGCTAGAGCATTGTTAGTAGCTCTACGAGAACCTGCTCTGGGACTTTTACGGTCCATTCCAGTCGAACAAAAACAGAATTATAACGCTTTAGTGGCAGCGTTAGAAAGAAGGTATGGAGACGAACACTTGCGAAATTTACATTGGTCAGAATTAAATATTCGTCAACAAAGACCAGGAGAATCATTGCAAGAGTATGAAGCAGATATCAGGAGGCTGATGTATTTAGCTTACCCAGAAATGCCAGAAAATTACAGAGATCCCTTCACGGTAGATCGCTTTATTAACGGATTACGAGACACGGACTTAGCAAAGTTACTTCGTCGAGAACGCTTCCATAATAGCAGTGAAGTGTTAATACGAGCCCTTGAAATCGAATCATCAAATAATATGTCCAGGCCAAAAGTAAGAGCTGTTTCAATTCAGGAGGGAGAAGAAATGAGCAATGGACATGAGGTCAACTCAAAAACGCTAAACCAAATGTTTCAATCACTGATAGAGAAGATTGACTCTTTGAAAGAAAGCAGACGATCCCCTCCAAATGTAAAGTGTTTCAGATGCGGACGTACAGGGCATATTCAACGCGATTGTCGCGTCCAAATAAGGTCTCGCTCGCCATCTAGCGGGACAGAGTACCGAAGAAAAGATCAGGAAAACTAAAACTAGTCAACGCAGAGGGGCGGGTGTTGGCTAAAGGGAATGTAGCCCCCAAAATTTATTCAATTAAGAGCTTAAAACATACTGCTGACAGTCTTAACATCGACGGACTTATAAATGGAAGACAAGTTACCGAACCGAACAGTAGACACTGGTGCTGCAATATCATTGCTTAAGTTCAAAATTGCAACGAGATATAAAATTCGACCAACAGAAAAGAAAATAACACTTAAGACTGTGACTGGAGAATCCGCAGACGTGTTGGGGCAGACAGACATAGACCTACAGCTGGGAAGATTAAAGATTCGCCACACTGTATTGGTTGCCGAAATAGAAGATGAATTTATTTTGGGAATGGACTTGATAAGTAAACATGGATTTGCGTTTGATAATAAACTTAATACCCTAAGATTTGGGAGTGAAGAGTTCATTTTGTCAAATAGTCACTTTAATAAGGAACCAATAAAGGTGGTGGCAGTATGCACAACAAGACTGGTCGGTAACAGTGAGACCATAATTTTTGGGAGGCTAGAAAGTAAAACATCAAGCTGCGTCGGGCTCATAAGCCAACAGAATACACCCAACACCTACCTCGTTGCAAAGTCGCTAGTTAAAACCGATAAAGACATCCCGATTAGAGTCGCCAATATTTTCCCAAATAGTGTCAAAATTAATAAGGGGGAGGTGGTAGCATTATTTGAGCCAGTCCAGAAAGTAACAAGATGTGAAGAGCCAACTTCAGAGGATAAAAGCAAGTTACCAATGGAGGTACTTCAGCAATTTCAGTCCACTTGGCAACATCTCACTCCAGAAGAATTTAGTAAAGCGAGAGAGTTTATAGAAGAGCAAAGCCATATCTTTGAAACTAAGAGTAGTTCGGGACGCACAAACCTTATTCAACATTCCATCAACACTGGCGATGCTTAACCGATAAGACAGCCCCCAAGAAGACTACCAATTGCCAAACAAGAAGAAGTTCACAATCTCATTAATAAAATGCTCAGCGACGGTGTTATTGAAGAGTCATCAAGTCCTTGGTCATCTCCTGTGGTGTTGGTCACTAAAAAGGATGGAAGTACTAGATTTTGTGTCGACTACAGGAAACTTAACGATGTGACCAAGAAAGATAGTTACCCACTGCCAAGAATAGACGACACATTAACAACGTTGGCAGGATCATATTGGTTTTCTACTCTTGACCTGAAAAGTGGGTATTGGCAAGTACGAATCTTTGAAAGAGATAAAGAGAAGACTGCATTCTCTGCTGGAAGTGGACTTTATCAGTTTAATGTGATGCCATTTGGCCTATGCAATGCCCCAGCTACATTTGAAAGACTAATGGAAGTCGTTCTACGAGGCCTTACTTGGAAAACCTGCTTAGTCTATTTGGATGATGTCATAGTAATGGGAAAATCATTTCAAGATCATCTAGACAATTTACGAGAAGTATTTTTAAGAATCAGGAACGCAAATCTTAAACTAAACTCAAAGAAATGTTTTCTATTCCAAGAAAAAGTTGAGTTATTGGGTCACGTCGTTTCCCGAGAAGGCATCCATACTGACGAAAAGAAGTTACAAGCAATAAAAGAATGGCCTCAACCTTGTGACAAACATGAATTGAGAAGCTTTTTGGGTCTGTGTACATACTACAGACGATTTGTAGAAGGATTCGCCAAAATAGCGTCTCCATTACATAGACTTACAGAAGATAAAGCTTCTTACAAATGGAATACCGAATGTGACCAAGCATTTAGAAGACTAAAAGCAGCATTATGTTCTAGTCCGATTCTTGCATATCACATAACCAAAGGTAAATTCATATTAGATACTGATGCGAGCAACGATGGCATAGGAGCAGTACTCTCCCAAGTACAAGATGGAGAAGAACGGGTCATCGAATTTTTCAGCAAGAAGCTATCCAAACCAGAGAGAAATTATTGTGTTACTAGAAAGGAGCTCCTAGTTATAGTTAAATCCGTAGATCACTTTCACAAATATCTCTACGGACAAGAGTTTCTGATTAGAACGGATCATGCTGCGTTACAGTGGCTCATGAAAATGAAACAACCTGAGGGGCAAGTCGCGAGATGGATAGAAAAGCTACAACAATACCATTATCAAATTAAGCACCGAGCGGGAAGGGTGTATAATAATGCAGATGCATTGTCCAGAAGACCTTGCCCTGAGGATTGTAAACATTGCAGGAAAATTGACCAGAAAGAAGGAATTACCTACGTGCGCCAGATAAAGTTAGAACCAGATGAAGAATGGATGTCGGCTTCGATTAGAACCACACAACTTAGCGACAAAGATGTAGGACCTATCTTGCGATTGAAAGAAGAGAACAAGCCACGACCATCATGGCAAGATATCGCAAACCAAGGGATGATATTCAAATCACTGTGGGCACAATGGGATTCACTGATAGTAGAAGAAAACATCCTTAAACGTGCCTGGGAAAGTGCCGATGGCCTTACTGTGATTAATCAAGTAGTGGTTCCTAGGAGCATGGTAGACAATTTAATGGCCAAATGCCATGGTGGAAAATCAGGCGCGCACCTAGGCATAAATAAAACCATGGACAAAATTCGAAACCGATTTTATTGGGTCAATTACTTTCAAGATGTGAAAAACTGGTGCCGCCGATGTTCGACTTGTGCAGCCAGCCAAGGTCCCAAAACAAGGTCCAGAAGTCAAATGAAACAATATAACGTAGGTCTGCCATTCGAACGCATTGCAATTGATGTGGCCGGACCGTTTCCAGAAACTAAAAGGGGCAACAAATACATCCTTGTTGTCATGGATTACTTTAGCAAATGGCCAGAAGTTTTTGCTTTGCCTAACCAAGAGGCCGCTACAGTTGCAGAAGTTCTGGTAAATGATGTTTTCAGCCGATTTGGCATTCCTTTGGAACTACATTCAGATCAAGGAAGAAACTTTGAATTAAAGCTCTTCCAGAATCTCTGTGACCTTTTAGGAATACATAAAACACGGACTACGGCTTTACATCAGCAGTCAGATGGCATAGTTGAAAGATTTAATAAAACAATAGAAGAACATCTGTGCAAAGTTGTTGATGAGCACCAAACAGATTGGGATCAATACATCCCATTGTTTTTGATGGCCTATAGAACCGCCATTCACAATACGACAGGAGCTACTCCATCTAGTATCCTGTTTGGTAGAGAACTGCGTTTACCATGTGATATCATGTTTGGTTCACCTGAAGAAGCACACTTAGAGGTTAATGACTATGTCGAACGTTTAAGGCAAAAGCTGCACGATATCTATGAAGTGGTTAGAGAGCGAATAGAAATAGCCAGTGACCGCATGAAAGCGAGATATGACCTGAAAGCAAACTCTTCAGGGTTTAAAGAGAATGATCAAGTCTGGATATACAATCCTCAACGCAAGAAAGGAAGATCACCTAAGTTGACACCACCATGGGAAGGGCCTTATAAAGTTGTTAAGAGAATTAATGATGTAGTCTACCGAATCCAGAGAAGCCCGAAGTCCAAGATGAAAGTTGTTCATCTAGACAGACTAAAACCTTACCTGGGAAATGTTGATCGAGACGATCAAACCTGAAGAGGATAGTGTTACAAATTTAAGTTATTTAAATTTTATAATGGGAATTTATTTAGGTTTAGTGTAGTATTAGGTTGATTTATCTTAAGGTTGTATTCTTAGTCTAGGTTTTTAGTTGCGTTATCTGTGACTTGCGGTCGCAATAATACGAGAACGTTCCGGACGTCGAAGGCTGCCGGAAAGTTCGAGAGAGATGGACGATCCTATATATAGGGCCGGGGTCGCGCACCAGGCAGTCAGTCACGGATAACGTACTGTAGTGGTCGTGCGATATTAACACGAAGTTAATAGACCGATTATAGTAGTGAAGTTATTAGTAAGTTTAAGTGCGTGTTTTTGTACATAATTTGTCGAAATAAATTGACGTATCGTTTTCAACAATTGCGAGTTTTAATTTGTCGTTGTGAACCCGTAACAGTATATTAATACATACATGCTTTCCAAGGTTTGGTACACTGCGTATGTGCTACCCATGCCAGAGACGGTTAGTTAAAAGCTGGTATGTCGAATTGGAAAATTTATGTGGGCAGGAACCTTGTATAGAGTTGGACGCAACTTTATACAAACTCTGAAAATGGCGGTTTAAACTAAGTAAATATAAAATACAAATCAGAAGCAATTTTAATTAAAACTCAAAACGGAATATCTGGTTTCCAATCTCAACCTAAGCCCCGAATTTAGGTACCTTTTTGACATAATACAAAAATACGCACTACAAAGCATACATGAAAACACAACAGTAAAGCAGATTTATACTGGATTCAATAAAAAGTAGTAAACTTTTTTGCGGGATTGCCGGCTAGTTTTAAGATATGGCAGATGTCAGTTAGGGTAAATCAAATCTCCTTAGCAATTCTTAAAAAATATAAAGAAAATTAACTGATTTATTTGTATTATTTAAAGATATAACAAATTATTCTAGTTAACAGACATTTTTTATTATTTTTAAGTCAAATTATGAAAAAAGAAATATAGAAATTGTTGGCAAACGCGGATTTTTAAATGAGTTTGTTAAGGTTCTATTTAATGTGAACATTACTAAAACCCCTGCAAAATCATCCTTATTTGCCAGTGTCACATGTTTCAAACTCATCCCCAATCAAGAAACTTTAAAAAGTTTTTGACAATTATTTGACTGGTTTTGTATACCGGGAATGATGCTTTTGATTATCATACAGGTCCGTCTTTCAATAAAGCAGTTTTATTTATACCTTTGTTCCATATCTGACGACACCTATTTCAACTACTCCCTTATGAGCTAGAATCTTGAAATTTGGTAGGATTATGGCAATCTGGTGATAATACAACACAACATGTTTTTATTACAAAAATACAAATTGACGGATATTTTTATTTGTAAACAGTTTTGCCTTAATTCTGAAACATCGCTGTGCTTAAAGTCACTCAATACAATTTTTTACTTTAACTTAAAAGAATCAATATGAAAAATTTAAAATCGCAGACTTTATGTATGAAATTCTGAACGATAATGTGTATAAAATTCCAAAATGAAGGTCTTTTATATAATTTTTACTTAGAAGTTAGAATGGCAGAATTTTCCATAAATAAACCGATATTTATCAAATTTAAAACTTTCAAGTGCTTAAGATTGCTGATAATGATTTTCAAAAATCAACATGGCGCATCCAAAATGACGAACTTTCTTATTTATAAACCGATTTTGCTTAAACCTAATACTTCGCGGTGCTTAAATTCCCTTGATTAAAAAACATAAAAATCGTGGTTTCAAAATGGTAGACTTTTCCATTTATGAACAAATGTGTATGGGATTCGGAACCTTGGGGTGTTTAAAGTCGCTGATTTATAATTTTGACTCAAACTAACAATAATCAACATAACGATCCAAAATGGTGGACTGTCAAATTAATAATCCGATTTCTCTTAAATTTGGAAGTTTGTTAGGGTTTCATCAACAACTAGAAAAGTGTAATAAGGACCTGTGTGTGTTCAGTTTTACCATACGATTATTCCATAAAAACAAAATTACCAAAATGTCATAAAACAAATTTCAGTTGACAGCTAAATGAGTGTCAAGATGTCAAGTGTACATAGAAATACTTGAAACGAGTATAATATATTTTTAAAAAATAAGTCAGGACCTGTGTTCAGTATTGCTCTAAAAATATAAGTTTTTCAAATTTTGTAAGGCAAATATTTATTTTTTCTTATAAACCACTGGCAAATTAGTGATTTTCCTTTTTTTAAAAGAAACGTAGGTTTCTTAATTAAACATTTCCTTAAAAGTGGCGTAATACCCAGATAAAGTTTTGTTTGTAAACATTTTGCCAATAAGATCGGGATCCGTCTCTTCAATGCGTGCTTTTTTCAAGTTTTTATTTGACAGACACAGTTGACAGCATCATGACACTTATTTAGCTGTCAATTGGAATTTGCTTTATGAGAGTTTGGTAATTTTGTTTTCATCAGATAATCAGATGGCAATACTGAACACAGGTCCTGACTTATTTTTTTTAAATATATTATACTCGTTTCAAGTATTTAGCAAATTAGTGATTTTTCTTTTTCTAGGAGAAACACATTGGTTTCCTAATTAAAAATTTCCCTAATAGTCACGTAATACTCAGTTAAAGTTTTGTGTCTGTAAAATGAATCCGCCAAAAAGATATAGATTTTATTTAAAATATATGGTCTAACTTTCAAAACAAAATAATTCCGGTCAAATGGAAGTCCAGTGTATATAAAGCGATCAATGATGTTTACGCGGTAGGAGCTAAACTAGGGAAACATAGGCTCTTCAACAAAACTGTTTCATATCATAAGACTGGGTGATAAGATAGTGAATATCTGGCACTGGGTGCAAAAATTAATTCAAAAAACCACAAAGTTGAGTATAAATAGACAGTCCTATTTCAAAATAAAAGAAAAACACCATTGGACATTTTTTACAACTGGATTATTTCAGCACTCATATTTTATGCCCTGGAAAAGAGTTATCATCCTCACTTGTAAGCATTTAAATCGATGATCAAAATTCAAAAGTTCAATATAAAAGCAAAATAAGATAAATATTTTTTTGTTATTAGAGCAAAAAAATAATTCATAAATTTTATGTACAGTATGTCCCCCTAAGTTGGAATCATATGGAAAACTTTTTGATTGTTAGTTTAAGAAAAAAAGGTTATTTTTCATAAAAAGTTCTGCATTATCTAAAACCTAGAAATCAGTCATCAAATATCAAATTTTTTCAGTGGAATACGAGATTTGTCAAAAAACATGAGTTTTGCTCAAGAGTAAAGTACCTTTAAATTTGACAATATCGAAAAATGTTACTAAAAAAAATTGATCAGAATTAAAAATTACGTTTAAATATGCAAGTACATCCATTTAAATTAAAACTTCAGATTATTTTATTTTTTACTAATATTTCTATTTTGAATGAACATGTATCTCTTGTGATTACGATTTTCGATTTTTTCTAATAATTTTGCAAATAAAACGCGTAATAAGTGCATATTCATTTATTTTGCAAATTTAAAGGTACTTAGGTCTTGAGTAAACCTCATATTTTTTGACAAACGTATACGTATACCACTGAAAAAATTTGATATTTGATGACTGTATTCTAGGTTTTAGATAATGCAGAACTTTTTATGAAGAATAACTTTTTATCCTAAAATTAATAATAAAAAAGTTTTCCATATGATTCCAACTTAGGGGGACATACTGTATATGAGTGATGGTTAAGCAGAATTTCAAAAGTTGTGGTGATTTTGATATAAATTGGTACGATTAATAAACTTAAGAAGAGAGAGAAAAAAAAATGTTATATTTTTGCCGGTGATGATATATACGGCGTCACGACGCTTTAAAATGTGACGCTTTAAAATGTGACGTGACATTGATCCAGCTTTTTTGAAATAACTAGGACAGTTCTAATTTCACTTTTAGGCAGACAATAAGTGTCCCTTTCTAACAAGGTGTCACACCTTAGAAGCGTGGTTAAGTTCCTTTAAATAAAAATTGTTAAATTTAGTTTTTATCAAAATTTACATTTTTGTATTTCTCCTTAATTTTGGTTTATTTGGTGCGGTTAAGTGGTTTTAAGGGTGATTTTGGGTTCAGTTGCAATCTAAGATTCCTTTAAAGTCTGTCTCTAAGAATGTATTATAACTTAGAAGTTTTACTTGCACAAAATGATTAAAAATATTTTGAATTTGTTCAAGTCACCTTTTTATAAAATCCATGAATTTCGCTTATAACAAAAACATTTTTTTACTAAACTTTATTTCGACTGTTTTCCTTTTAAGTTTTCATTATTATGTTTTAGAATTTAATGAAAATTTAAAAAATATATTGCGGTTCAAAAAAAAAGTCAGGGAGCTTGAGAATTTAATCCAAACCCAAGAAATAATACTTTAAAAATCTTTGAATTTTAAGTCAATTTTAGCGTCTCTTCATTCATGTCCTTGGGATTTTTATATTTCCCGGGTGATTTTGTTCCTCCAGCAGAATGAGCCTTCCCAAGGAACAAGCTTCCAAAATTTGTATGAATCTCCAAAAACCATATTGAAATTTTCATGCCATTTGCTCCCAAAAATAGCTCTTTTTAGAGAATCTATGAAATCCCATAAAAACAAGTCACTACCGTTACTAAGAACCAGAATTATGTGAGACTTGTTTAGAAGGAAAGCAGGCAAAGTTGTCATTTAAACTGCTAGACGAAGACAGAATAGCTAAGAGAGTGCTAGAAGTGATCTCAACAGCTGTTTGCGGACCCATCAACCCTCCAACATATGATGGTAAGAGATACTACAGTTTTATTGATCATTACTCATATTTTTCAATGTGTTATTTATTAGCAAACAAATCAGAGGTCCTGGAAAAGTTCATAGAATACATGAAATATGTAGAAGTAAAATTTGATAGAAAAATAGAGAGAATTCGCTGTGACAACGGAGGCGAATACGTATCTCAAGAATTTAAAGATTTTTGTAGAGCTTATGGAATCAGAATGCAATATACTGTACCCAGAAATCCTGAACAGAATGGCGTAGCAGAGAGGTTAAATCGTACTCTTCTTGAAAAGTCCAGATGCATTTTGTATGACTCAAAACTTGATAAGGAATCTTGGGGAGATGCACTGAGAGTAGCAGTATATTTGCTAAACCGAACTGAGACTTCTACATTACCGGATAAGAAACTACCCGCTGAGATTTGGTATGGACATAAACCAAATTTGGACAAAATTAAGTTGTTTGGTTGTGTTGCCTACAACCTGATACCAAAAGAGGACAGACACATAAAACTAGACAAAAGAAGTACAGACTGTGGGATCTGACAGAGAGAAAAGTAGAGTCGAAAAGTGGAAATTGAGGAAAATAGTGACTCAGAAAATGAGGAAGAGAAGAATAGAACTCAAAGTACACCAAGAAAGACACAAGAAATACCTAAAAACAAGGACAATGTAAAAAATGAAGGTAGAAAAAGTCAAAGAATAGTAAGAAAACCTTCATACTTGCATGACTATAAAATAGAGATAGAAGATGACGAGGTAAATATGATAACAGCTCTGCCAACTGGAAATTTACCCTCAGAAGTACCACAGTCATACCAGGAAGCTAAAGATGATAAAGGATGGCAAAAAGCAATCAAAGAGGAATTAGACTTATTAATGGAAAATGGAACATGGAAATTGATTGAAAAAACTGAAAAAGTGGAAATGATAGACCCGAAATGGGTGTTTAAAGAAAAAGAAGTTAATGGTGAAATCGTGAAAAAGGCAAGGCTTGTTGCACGTGGATTTTGTCATCAGTGTTTTAAGTGAAGATGTGTATGCGCCTGTCGCCAGAATGGTGACCATTCGTGTTTTGTTATCTTTGTATGTGCAAGATGATTATCATGTAATGCAGTTAGATGTTAAGTCAGCATTCTTGTATGGAACATTGGATGAACCAGTGTACATGTATCAGCCTGAAGGATAAGAAACTACCAACCCAAATCTGGTATGTAAATTAATTAAATCCTTGTATGGGCTGAAACAAGCTCCTAAGTGTTGGAACTCTGTTTTTCATGAATCTTTAATTTCACTGGTTTTTCAACGCTCCATAAAACATCCATGTTTATATTTTAAAAATGGAACTTATTTGCTGATGTATGTTGACGATGTTATTTTGTTTTCTAAAAGCCTACAGGATCTGAATTTGATCAAAAAGTGCTTAAGTCAAAAATTTAAGATTAAAGAATACACCAGCAAAAAGTTGACATTTTTAGGACTCGAAATTGAGAAAAGAAATGACAATGAGCTATAAGTCAAACAAGTTTAATCAAAAAGGTTTTAAGCAAATTTAATATGAATGAATGCAAAGATACTGATGTGCCGCTACAACCTAAAATTCAGGAAATTTTGAATAATGAAAATAAAAACAAAAATAATAATTTTCCTTACAAAGAGCTTATTGGCTGCCTAATGTTAGGGAGTAGACCAGACTTAAGTGTTAGCGTTTCGTTTTTCAGCCAGTTTCAAAATTGCTATGATGAGTCACACACGCACAATGTTTTAAGATATTTGAAACAAACTGAAAATTTTGGAATTAAGTTTACTAAAAATGAAAATTCTTGTCAAAATTTAATATTGTTTGTAGATTCTGATTACGCAAATGACCGAATAGATAGAAAAAGTGTAACAGGATTTTTGACAAAATTTAACAATAATGTAGTTTATTGGAAATCTCAAAAACAAAATATCGTGACATTATCAAGTGCTGAGAGTGAATACATTTGCTTTGACAAGCTGTGTTACAGAAAATTTATTTTTGGCACAAATGATTTCAGAGATTCTTAATGTGACTGTTTATCCAATAACAATCTATGAGGATAATCAATCATGCATTAAGATGGCCTCAACTCTAGAAACGAAAAAAACTAAACATATTGACATTAAGTATGTATTACTTTGTCAGAGATTGTTTCCATGATGGTAAAATTGTTTTGAAATATGTTAGTACAAACCAACAACAGGCAGATATTTTTACCAAGCCATTAGCAAGCACAAAATTTAAATATTTTAGAGAATTACTGAATGTTGTTAATGAAGAAACTTGGATTTAGTTTTTAAGAAGCGCAGGAATAGTATTTAAACGCAGTAACACAGACTTGCAGGGGGTGTTAGGGATAATGACACTTCTGTGTTTATCATGACTAGATAATACTTATATGAGTAGAAATAGGCATTAGTGTTGAACTCAAATGTATATGGTTTTGTTTAGTTTAGGATATTGCCACTAGAGGCAGCATTCGTTTTCGAACAGCTCTTCTGACAGACCGCGTAAATGTCGTCTTGTTTTGTAACGCTATTTTACATTAATAAAACTGTTATTAATTACTTACGACCTGCTTAGTTATTTAATCGTACTCTGCTATATATTAAAGCTACTGACCATCTCTTTAAATCTACAAAAAAAAAAAATAAGTTTCCGAGCCGACACAAAGATGATGCTTAATTTGTCAAAAATAAAAGAGCCCTTTACATCCTGTAGACTAAACTAAATTTTTACAAAACAAAATTTCGGATTTTATTAATAGTAAGTCAAATTTTGTAAAAACTTATAAAAACTTACAATTTGACATTTAATATATTAAGATGGCGGCCGAAGTTTAGAAAAAAAAGTTATTTTTTGTTCTTGTTTGGCACAACTAGTATTGCCGTGTAATATATTAAATTATCCTAAATAGAAGTCGCCGATTTTAAATATTTTATAATAAGTGACACATATCCATTATTATAAACATAAAAACAACAATATCTTTTTGGTTTGGTAATTTTTTTTACGAAGATATGTAGTTTTATATTACTCTTAATTAGTTTTAAATTATAATGTACAAAAAACATATAATTTATTTATTTTTTAAAGATGGTGGCCGAAAAAGCAAAAAAAGCATTTTTGTTTTCTTTTTCAAAATATAACAAAAAAAAACTGAAAAAAACAAGACATCTCGTTAAAAAAAAACATAGATATTTAAAAAATGTCAAAAAAGTTGACATATGTCACGTTGATTGTTAACCCTATTTTACTTAATAGCTATCTCCGTTATTATTGATCTAACAGTAACGTTTAAATAAGCAAAGTTAAATAATTTTTCCTCAATCATCAGAATCTGATGTCATACACTTGTCAAACTTTTTACATATGGTTTATTTTTGGAATAAAACACCCTGTATATAATTTTCTTATTTGACAGGGCCCCTTTTTCTGATTCCAAAAGTATATAATATGTTGACATTTAGTTCAGTCGTTGTTGAAATATTTGCATTTTCCGTGTCATTCCTACTTTAGATCCTCCTACTTGGAGACTTCAACTTTACCTCGAACCTCGAGTTTCTGTCTTGATTTAATATGTGGAAATTAATTACTACATTTGTCGATAAATTAAATAATGTCGGGGCATCTAGTTGGTAAGTTATTTAGTAACATCTGTAGTTGGATGCTTGGAAACCAAAAGCTTATTCATATGCCAAAAGACTATACCAGAAATAAACTAAAATAATATTGTAGAATATTAATTTTAGAATATACAAAAATATTTTAGGATTAAACTAAAAATATATTTAGAATATTTAAAAAGATTATACCGGAACAAAACTAAACTCTAATATTTATAAACTAAAATCATAGTCTAAATATTCTTTTTAGAATATAGTGAAAGAATATAACAGACCTAATCTAGAAGTATATACTCTTATATTCATTTTAGAATATGCCAAAAGAACATATCGGAAACAAACTAAAATCATATTCCAGAATAATCTTTTTAGAATATACCAAAATAATATTTCAGGGCTAAACAAAAACTATATTCTTGAAAATCATCTTTGGAATATACCAAAAGAATATATCAAGTATAAACTAAAATCATATTCTAAATATTCTTTTTGGAATATACTAAAAGAATATATCAGACCTAATTTAGAAGCATATAACCTTATGTTCATTTTAGAATATGCTAAAAGAACATATTGGAAACAAACTAAAATCATATTCTGGAATATTCTTTTTAGAATATATCAAAAGAATATATCAAGTATAAACTACAATCATATATATATATATATATATATATATATATATATATATATATATATATATATATATTTGGTATATTCTAAAATGAATATAAGAATATGTACGTCTAGATTAGGTCTGATATATAATATATATGTTATATTAAAAATATGCGTAGGCGTATTCACTTAATGCGTAGTTTCTAGAATAACTTAAGACGTAGTACCATGACTGCATAATATTGCTATTGTTTTCAAGATCATATAAATGTCATTTGATAAACATGTTTACTTCCATATTCTTCGGGAACCCACGCGAAGCTGTGTCAGCACTCTTATAACTATAAGTAGGCTAGCAGGTAAACAACGTCTCTTAGGTTTGACTTAGCATCTAAAGGGTTCACATCTAACTTTAAAGTTGTCTTATTTGTAAAAGTGACTAAATAAAATAAATTTATTTTTTAAAAAATAGTTTTATTAAGGTGGCATCTAAAATTGGCGCAGTCGTGCGGATTTTTTGAACACGTCGTACTCTAAAGTCGCGTGGTGAAGTTCTAACTTCTTTACGAAAAATAAAGGACATACGTGCTAAAAAAAGTGCTAAAAATCAAGAACATTGCATAAAAAAACTGGCCTCCAGTCTCCATTCGTGGATATACATCGTTCCTGAACAGAAGTGACTTGAAGAAAATAAAAGAAGAAAAATACCAGTATAAACTGAACAAAGTAAACGAAACATTCAACACTGAAGACTTAAATTGTTGTGTGTGAGCAAGGAGTTGAACCCAGCCTTTGGAAGTGGCTACTAATTTTCTATTGGAACGTCGTGAGACGCCCGGAATTGAACCCAGCTTCTGAGGGTTGCTGCGCAGCAAAGTTCTTCAGCAGATTGAATCAAACTAGAAAGAAGAAGAAAGAAACAAATGAAGACAACACTTTCCATGTAAGCAACTTTATTATTATTTCCTTTAATTATTTTTATTTTTTTGAAAACTTGCTGTCAACCTCCGTGTGTGTACACGTAAAACTATTATTTGATAATTAATTTTCAATTTAAAATATCTTATTTTATATTTATTAAGTTTTAAAAATACTTTAAAAATGTCAAATCCAGGTAATACTAATCAAAATCAATCTCTAACAACAACAATTGAACCTTATAAACTTTCTGAAATATTTTCGTTACTACCAGAATATGATGGTTACCCTATTAATCTTAATACTTTTATAAATGCGTGCGATCTGGCGGACCAAATGTGTGTTCCAACACAAAAATCATTTTTAATTGTCAGAATTAAAAATCAATTACGCGAAGAAGCCTCTAGATTAATTAACTCGCAAGACTTAGATACATGGGCACAAATTAAACGAATGCTTCTAGCCCATTACGCGGATCAAAGAGATTTGTCAGCTTTGACTGAAGATCTCCAAAAATTATTTCAATTACCAAACGAAAGACCTTTAATTTTTATTTCAAGACTTCAAGTCCATATTGCTAAAATAAATGCTGCAATTAATAAACAAGACTTAACAAATATTGAGAAACAAGCTCAAGGTACACTAATCGAAACAATGATTTTAAATACTTTATTAACAGGCTTAGATAAAGACTTAAGTATAGTGTTAAAGAGCAAGTAAACCTGCAACATTTTTAGAAGCAGTTTCTTGTGTTAAATCTGTACTTCAATTTGAATATTTTCAAAAACTAAGACTTCATAAACTACAATTTTCTCAAAAATTAAAACCTAATCAACAAAAAATTTGTTCTTTTTGCAAAAGATTGGGACATTTAATACATGAGTGTAGAACAAAACAAAATAGTAGAACTATTCAAAATTAAATACCAGACTTTAATCCGACTTTACCTTCCACGTCAAATTATAGACAAACTCAAACTTTCACCCCAAATTATAGACAAAATCAACCTTCCACGTCAAATTTTAGACAAAATCAACCTTCCACGTCAAATTTTAGACAAAACCAACCTTCCACGTCAAACTATCGACCAAATCAATCACCAACATCTAACAATTATAGACCAAATAATCAAGGAAATTATTTTAGGTCTCCATTAAATAATAATCCTCAATCAAACAATAATCAAAGAGCAAATTTTCAAAATAAACCTATGCATTTTATGGAAAATGTAGAAAGTGAAACTCAAGATTTTAAAGATACTTATTATCAAAATCAAACTAATGATTTTTCTAATGATCAAAATTTTTTTGATAATAATTTTGAACAATATGAAGATGTTTTTTTGAACGAGAATATGAATCTATTGATGAACAAAATCTAAATTTTCGAGTGCAAGCCTCGGAAATCGATCAAACGTTAATAAATTTTTAAACTATGTCAATACAGAACGAACACGATCAAGCGAACCAAACTCAAAACGCCTTCATGTAAAACATCAAATTTTAACTTTATTATTTTACAGACATTACACAAAAATTTAAAATTTTAGTTGAAAGAGGTGCTAGTTGTTCTGTTTTTAAACCAAAAACATGTGAGCAATATTTACAAAGATTTCCTGAAAATGTAACTGTTAAAGGCATTTCAAATGAACCAATTTCAATTAACGAATCAGTTTTAATTCCTTTTACTTTGAAAGATCCTTTTAATGTACTAGTTTGTGATCTTGACATAGGATTTGATGGACTAGTGGGATCAGATTTTTTAAAACATTATAATTGCATTATTGATTATCAAAAAAATAAATTGATTACCAAATTTAAAACTTCCTTTATATAGAACTAACCCAAAAAGACTTTACTGTAAATAATGAACCAATATAAAATATAATACAAATAGAAGGAAGAACAGAAAGAGCTTTTAAATTAAAAACAGATAAATTAAAAAATACAGAAGTTATTTACTAGCTCAACAAAAAGACAAATGTTACATTCCTAATTGCATTGTTAAAATAAATGAAAAAGGAAAATTTTGTACAACAATTATTAATGCCTATGCAACTACTAAAACGATAAATTTTGATAATTTTGAATTTGAAAATTTACTTGGCAACTCAAAAACAACTGAAGTGTGTTTTAATCTAAAAGAAAATAAACCAATAATAAGAGAACATGAAATACCAAAAGTATTAAGATTAGATCACTTAAATGACGAAGAAAAAGAAATCATAACATCACTTTGTCTAGATTTTTCGGATATATTTTACTTAGAGGGAGATAATTTAACTTTTAAAAGCGAAATTAAATACTCCATTCACACCAAAGAAACCAAACCAATTTTTACAAAGTCCTATCGATATACTTAAGTACATAAACAAGAAGTAAAAAGTCAAATTTCAAAAATGTTAGAACAGGGAATAATTCAACATTCTGTTTCTCCATGGTCTTCTCCAGTATGGGTAGTACCAAAGAAATTAGATGCTTCAGGGAAACAAAAGTGGAGAGTTGTAATTGATTACAGAAAGTTTAATAAAGTCACAATTGATGATAATTATCCTTTGCCAATGATATCAAATTTACTTGATCAATTAGGACATTGTGAATATTTTTCAACTTTGAATCTTGCATCAGGATTCCACCAAATTGAGGTAGATCCTAAAGATACTCAAAAAACAGCTTTTTCAGTTGAAAACGGTCATTATGAATACATTCGAATGCGGTTTGGACTTAAAAATGCTCCATCGACATTTCAAAGAGTTATGGACAATATTTTACTTGGTATCCAAAATGAAAGATGTTTGGTATACATGGACGATATTATTATTTATTCTGATACAATTCATGAACATGTCAAAAGACAGAAGTTTTTTCTATATTAAGAAAAGCAAATTTAAAGATTCAACCAGATAAGTGCGAATTCCTACGAAAAGAGGTTGCATATCTAGGTCACATATTAACAGATAAAGGTGTAAAACCTAATCCAAATAAAATTTCTGCTTTGAAAAATTTTCCAGAACCCAAAAATCAAAGAGAAATTAAAGGTTTCCTAGGATTAGCAGGATATTATCGACGATTTATCCAAGATTATGTCAAAATTTCTAAACCATTAACTAAATTATTGCAAAAAGATCAACCATTTGTTTTTGACGCAACTTGTAAAGAATCTTTTGAAAAATTAAAAAATATTTTGACAACCACTCCAATTTTGATTTATCCTAATTTTAATGAACCTTTTCTTTTAACAACTGATGCCAGTGGTTATTTAATAGGATCTGTGTTATCTCAAGGACCAATAGGAAAAGATTTGCCTATTGCATATGCCTCAAAAACTTTAAATAATACGGAACAAAAATATTCTGTCATTGAAAGAGAACAAACATTTCAGACCATATTTATACGGAAGAAAATTTAAATTAATCACAGACCATCCTCCTTTAACTTGGTTATTCTCAATTAAAGATCCTGGAAGTCGTTTAGCCAGATGGAGATTAAAACTGGAAGAATATGATTATGAAATAATCTATAAACCAGGAAAAATTAACAAAAATGCAGATGCCCTTTCTAGAATAAGAATTGAAGAAAACATATATCACTCAGTAATGTTTCAAAAGCAAATTAATGAAGAAAATATTAAAATTTTATATGGAAACTTATTTGATGCACCTCAAAATTTTTCATTAGCACATTGTGTATCATTCAAAAGAATTCAAAGAAAGATTTGATAATGTAGATTATTTAAAAAAACAAAATAAACAAATTGGTGAAATAGCAACTTTACAACTATCCAACAGAACTATTTACTATTTAGTTACGAAAGAATTATACTATCAAAAGCCAACATATGATACAATAAATTATTTAAAAAATAATGAGAAATATTTAGCTATACCCAAAATGGCATGTGGTTTAGACTCACTCGATTGGAACGTTATATTGGCAATGATTAAATCAACCTTTCAATCAAGTGATATACAAATAAATATTATATTTTACCAGACAAAAGATCTGCTTTAATCAATGCCCTTACAGAGGATGAAAATTCCAATGAATCAGAAAATATAGTTGAAGATGAACTAGCTTTAATGTCTCCTCAAACTTTGGAAAATGAATTTAAGAGATTTCACAATTTATATCAAACAACGTTAATTATTTATTCAAAGATTAGATATACAAATAATCAACTATTGGATAAAAAAAACAAAAATATTATATCCATTTTTCAACAAGATAATTAAAAAAAAAACATCATATTATAATAAGTGACATATTAGATGAAGAGCTTAACTTTGATTTAAATAAAATTAATATTTATTCTTCAAAAACAGTTAATAAACGAAAGTATTTTATAATTCTAGTACTGTATGTTGAGGAAGAAGCCAATTTAACTCTTTTCAAAATTTTATGTAGATGTCAAAATGACATTGATATCTCCAAAACAGACTATGTTGAAAATAATGTAGATTTACCAATTTTAGAAATGCTCTGTTTTGTCTTTGCTAAAAAAGATTTAAATTTAGTAATTTGTCAAGACATAGTTACTGAGCCAGTAGAAGATCAAAGACAAATAATAATTGATCAATATCATTCCGGAAAAAAGAATTTTTATAGGGGAATTAATGAAACAATCAGGAGAATTAAAGAAAAATATAATTGGAAAAATTTAACCAAAGATGTTAAAAAGTTTATAAACCAATGCGAAATATGTCAAAGAAATAAAATTTTAAGAAAAAATTTTGACAATCCACTTGTGAACAACAAGTGAAATTAAAGAAAGAAAAATAAGAAAAAAGTTTTCTGCTTCGGCCGGGGATCGAACCCGGGACCTCGTGCTATCTAGGCAAACACTCCACCACTGAACTACCGAAGCCATACATAAATTTTTCGGAAACTTCTACCTATGCAGGCTGCGGTGTCTCAATCCAAGAACGAGAGACTCTCAGGGTATTAACCCGACCAAGTCATCCAACTAATCTCTAAATTCTTCTTTCCCACTGTCAAAGGTATGATAACTCAAATTAGACGTAAAGATCAACGTCTGAAAGCATGAGATCACCTTTTCGTGTGTTAAAATTTCTAATCGCAAAATGGGCGATTTGCCAATATAATTATCAAATACCAAATTGCAAATAATGCAAGGACCTAAAACTATAAACAACAAGTGAAATTAAAGAAAGAAAAATAAGAAAAAAGTTTTCTGCTTCGGCCGGGGATCGAACCCGGGACCTCTTGCTATCTAGGCAAACACTCCACCACTGAACTACCAAAGCCATACATAAATTTATCGGAAACTTCTACCTATGCAGGCTGCGGTGTCTCAATACAAGAACGAGAGATTCTCAGGGTATTAACCCGACCAAGTCATCCAACTAATCTCTAAATTCTTCTTTCCCACTGTCAAAGGTATAATAACTCAAATTAGACGTAAAGATCAACGTCTGAAAGCATGAGATCACCTTTTCGTGTGTTAAAATTTCTAATCGCAAAATGGGCGATTTGCCAATATAATTATCAAATACCAAATTGCAAATAATGCAAGGACCTAAAACTATAAACAACAAGTGAAATTAAAGAAAGAAAAATAAGAAAAAAGTTTTCTGCTTCGGCCGGGGTTCGAACCCGGGACCTCTTGCTATCTAGGCAAACACTCCACCACTGAACTACCGAAGCCATACATAAATTTTTCGGAAACATCTACCTATGCAGGCTGCGGTGTCTCAATACAAGAACGAGAGACTCTCAGGGTATTAACCCGACCAAGTCATCCAACTAATCTCCAAATTCTTCTTTCCCACTGTCAAAGGTTTTCTTATTTTTCTTTCTTTAATTTCACTTGTTGTTTATAGTTTTAGGTCCTTGCATTATTTGCAATTTGGTATTTGATAATCCACTTGTGATTACTGAAACTCCAAAAACACCATTTGAAAGAATTAATCTAGATATTTTAGAAATTCCAGAAAGAAATTTGATTTTAACAGTAAGAGACGAATTGGTAAAATTTATTCAAGCTTATCCATTAAATGATAAAACTGCAAAATCAATTGTTTATACACTATTATTATTTTTTCAACATTATGGAACTCCTTTAAAAATCCATACGGATTTAGGTAGAGAATTTAATAATCAGCTTTTAAAAGGCTTATGTAAGATGTACGATATCAAACTAACTTTTTCAAGTACAGGACAAAAACAATCAAATGGAAGTTTAGAAAGATTTCATGCAACATTATTAGAAGTGATCAGAGTTTGTAAAACAGAAAGTCCTAAAGAACATCCACTACAATTGTTACCATTTACTGTCATTTGTTATAACAATTCAACATATAAAACTCATGGATTTACACCGTACCAGTTAGTTTTTGGACATACAGCAGCAAGACCTCCAGAAACTCTTTACAATGAAGAAGAACTTATTTCCAAATATATCAGAGATTTAAATGCAAAGATCAAACATTATTATCGAATAGCTAGATCAAGAACAAAACTGTCAAAACAAAAAGCTAAAGAAAGATTCGATAAACACGTAACTCCAAATTTTGAATTTAAAGTAGGCGATAGAGTTTTCGTAAAAGAAACTTAAATTACTGGAAAATTATCACCTAAATTTAACGGACCTTTTGAAATTAAAGCAATTTCAAATAATTCCACAACTGTTTATGATCCAATAACTAAACAAACTTCAAAATATCATTTTGATCTTTTAAAACCTTGTCATAAACCCGATTCACACTCTGATTCTGACTGAAACTTTTCCTTGTTTCAGATTACTCGTTTTCCTTATCGGATGGGGAAACGGACAATACAAAATCGATGAAATAAATAATACCGTAGGTGTTTATTTTCATAAGGAACTTAGTATAAAGGTATCCAATGATAAATGGATCTTATTAGTTTATAAACATATTAAAGCTTTGCAATATGCTTTTATTAGTAATAATGTTATTTTAGATAGCTTACGCTTAATGCTTAATCAATCAGTGGAAATATTAAAATGATTCACTTAGATATAAGACCACACGTGTCACTTTTATTTCAAATTTCCAATGATATAACCAATAAATTTAATGAAATCTATTTAGACATGCCTTACACACCAAGACGTAAAAGAGGTTTAATAAACGCTCTCGGTACTGTTTGGAAGTACATAACGGGAAAGTTAGATGCAGCTGACGGTCAATATTATGAAAATTGTATCAATAAAATTCAAAAAGATGATAAAGAATTGGAAAACTTAATGAAAAATCAAATAAGTGTTACTACGTCAGTAATAAAACAATTTAATGCATTTTTGCGCAAACTTCAAATTGATGAAGAAACTTTCAACTCCAATATAATTGAAATTTCAAAATCAATACATCAGATTCATGATGAAATCGAACTTCTTAATCTTAAATTTTATTCTACTAATCTTTGTGAACAATTATTGGAATCATACACTTATATTCAATCTCAAATAACGGATGTATTAGATTCAATTTTTTTGGTATATTCAATATTATTTGTCTTTATCAGAAATCGACACTTGTAGGGATTTGGGCTATAAAATGAAAATTTGTAAAAATTTATATCCTCTTCAGAATGATAGCAATTCAATTTGTGAAGCTCAATTATTAAGAACTCAAAAATTGTTAACCTTTCCAAAAACCTGTGAGTTAGTTTTGATTTTAGGAGAAGATTATAATATTCAAATTTTACAAAATAATGTTTGGCTAATAAGTGTAACAAATCAACTTCCAATTACAATAAAATATAACACTGATACTATTTCGAAAATTGTAACAAAAATTTTAATTTTGTCTTTAAAACCATATTGTTCAGCTTTTGTAGGATCGACTAAAATCCAAGCCAATCAATTACAAACACTTGATTTAAGTTATAATTATTCAAATTTTATTCAAATTCCTTTTAATTGTTGCGAAAAATATCCAGAAAAACTTAGAAATCTTCCTAGATTAAAACCTTTAGAAATAACCAAACTAAATTTGGAAGATTTGGAAATTGCTAAACATAAATTAGATCAATATGCAAATGAATTGGATGATTTAATCAATGAACCTGAAATTGAAAAATATCATTCATGGCTAACATATCTTGTATTGGCTTTGATGATAATTTTAATTTTAATTTACCTTTATTGTAAATGTAAAAATCGAAGAGCTAAAGATGTACGTATAGGCATCGAAAATAATAATGATAATAATGATTTTCCACCATCACCAAATATATCAAGTTTAGGCAAAAGATTTTCAATAGCTAGGCGCAGGCCATCAATAAGGCTTACAGAGCCAATCGATGAAGATATTGAATTAAATACTAATGTTTTAAGAAAATCTTATGTCTAATTGTATTTTGTAATTTTAGGATTTTTTAAAAAAATTTTGTTAGTAAAAGTTATTGCATTGTATAGCACTAATTTTTTAAATTGCGGGGGAGTTGTTATATTAAAAATATGCGTAGGCGTATTTACTTAATGCGTAGTTTCTAGAATAAGTTAAGAAGTAGTACCATAATTGCACAATATTGCTATTGTTTTCAAGATCATATAAAAGTCAATTGATAAACATGTTTACTTCCATATTCTTCGGGAACCCACGCGAATCTGTGTCAGCAATCTTATAACTATAAGTAGGCTAGCAGGTAACCAACGTCTCTTAGGTTTGACTTAGCATCTAAACGGTTCACATCTAACTTTAAAGTTGTCTTATTTGTAAAAGTGACTAAATAAAATAAAGTTATTATTTAAAAAAGAGTTTTATTAAGCTCGCATCTAAAATATATATATATATATATATATATATATATTTATATATATATATATATATAAGCTGATCATTGTGACATCCAGGCGTAAAAATTTTAGATATCTTGTGACATCCTTCGACGCCGTGACATCCAAATTCGGATGTCACAACGTTTTTCCATGTTTTTGGTACAGTCCTGATGGGGAGGGTCCTGGTGTACCTAAGTTAAATGGATGTCATAGCATACCATGTGTCTGATGAAGAATACAGCAAAATTTTTTTAAAATTTTGACGCCAAAATTTCCGTGTATATTGGCGCGAGTATATACAAGAATCGATCCAATTGATATTCATCACTCTGTAACATCCAATGTATATTTTCATCTTAATTGCACGCACTTGTAACATCCGACAAAGCGACAACCTTGCATTATGCCTATTTTATTAATTAAATTTGGTTTATTTTTTATTTTGGGGCGGCTGTTGCTATGTGGTCCAGCGATTCACTTGACTTGCATCTTTGTAAAAATATTTAAAAATGTTAGCATAATAAATAATGTTAGCTAGCTTATTGGGAACATAAATATAAAATATAAATAAATATTTCTTTATGTACCTCAGAGCAAAAGTGAATTAACTAACGAACTTGGATAGGGACTTGATACTATTTGTGAATTGCTATCTCCGTCCTCCTTTTTACCACGTAGTTAAAGTCAGATGATTAAAAAGAGCGCTAAATTTTAATCTAGCTACGTCAAAACGTACTGATTTATAATAGTATCTTTTTAACTCTATTCAGTGATTTTTTTACAAAAAAAAATCTGCTGAATTAAATTAGAATTCTTATAAATCAATCAATACATATATACCATGTGGGCCAAAAAAAACCGGACAATTTTTTTTCATTATAACTTTTGAACTATACCATCGATTTTAATGGGACAAACTACGCTTGGCAGAGAATTAATCAGAGTTTTGACTAATTATAATTATTTGTCAGCGATCTCAAAATCCAAGATGGTGGACAATATTAAAATGTACCCTTTAAAGATGCTGGTTTATTCTTATGTCGCGAACACGTTTAAATTATTTTTTTAAATTAGTAGAAAAGCTGCGTTCTTGCCACGCACAAGGTGTGAATCAGCAAAATCGGTTTGATGGTTCTAAAAAAAATATTTTTGTTTCAACCATTGTTTTGAAAATTATACGATTGCCTTGCCAATCATGTCTGCATTTATTTCCTTACAAATTTATTACTACTGAACCTTTGACTTTGATTAAATAAAAAACATCCTGGTGAGAATTGATTGTTTTTAATGATCATGATTAAAATTTATCGCCATCTTAAAATTTAAGTTCTTAAAAATTATTAAATTCTTTAAAATGGTGGGTTTATTCTTATTTTCTGGAAATATTTAAAAAAAAAAATTATTTATAGAAAAGCCCAACATTTTCCGCGCACAACGAGGTACAAATTAGCAAAATCGGTGTATTGGTTCTCAAAAAACCTATTTCTGTTTTAGTCATTGTGTTACAGATTATACGATTGCATTGCCAACCCTGTCTGCATTAATTTCCTTATAAACTCATTATTACCAAACCGATTTTAGTGAAATAAGAAAAATGATGGTGAGAATTGATTGTTCTTTCAAGGTTATAATCGAAATTTGCCGCCATCCTAAAAGTTAAGATGTTGGACAGAACCATACTTGATCCTTCAAAGAGGCACTTTTATTCTTATTTTTCGAAAATGTTTTAGTTTTTTTTATTAATTTATTGGAAAGTACTACTGTTCTCCCGTTTAATAAAGTACAATTTAATAAAATCGGCGAAGTGGTTCTCACAAAATCTGATTTTGTACAATTGTTTTACAAGTTATGCGATTGCATTGGCAATTTCTGCCCGACATCTTAAATTCTAAGATGGCGGCAAATTTCGATTATACTCTTTAAAGAGCAATCAATTCTTACCACGATTTTTTGTGTTTCACTAAAATTGGTAGAATTTATAAGAAAATTAATGCAGACAGGATTGGCAATACATCTCTAAAACAATGGTTGAAACAAAAATAGATATTTTGAGACCCACCATACTGATTTTAATAATTTTTACCTCGTTGTGTGGGGAAAAAGTAGTGCTTTTTCATAGATTAAAACGAATCTAAAACATTTTCGGAAAATAAGAAAAAACACGCCATTTTAAAGAATCAAGAATAATTCTATCCGCCATCTTAAAATTTAAGATGGCGATAACTTTCATTATGATCTTAAAAAAGCAATCAATTCTCACCAGGATGTTGTTTATTTCCACTAACATCGGTTCAGTAGTAATGAATTTATAAGCAAATAAATGCAGACATGATTGGCAAGCAATCGTATAATATGCAAAACAATGGTTGAACAAAAATATTTTTTTTTAGAACCACTGAACCAATTTTTCTAAATCGTACCTTGGCGTGCCTGGCAAGAACGCAGCTTACTTACTAATTAAAAAAAAATTAGAACATATTCGCAACACAAGAATAAGCGAGCATCTTTGAAAGGTACATTTTAATTCCATCTTGGATTTTGAGATGGCAGACAAAAAATTATAAATTAGTCAAAACTCTGATTAATTCTTTGGCAAGTGCAGTTTCTCCCATTAATATCGATTGTATAGTTCAAAAGTTATAATAAAAAAAATATCCAGGTTTTTTTGGCCCACCCTGTAAAGGAAAAGAGTTCAGAAACTGGTTAACCGATTTTATTGAAATTTGGAATAGGTATGTTCCATGAGTTTTCGTCTCTTTAAGGCATTTTTTTTACGCTGCGGCGCATTCAATTCAGGCTAACTGACGAAGCCAATTATTATTTGTTGTATTTTAAATGTGTTATGGCTCTTAAAAAACATAAAAATATTTAAACTAAAGAAAAATTATGAACGCTGGCAAAAATAAAGATATGATATGTAGGTATTAAATATCTAAAAGAATGTCACGACGAGCTTTTAGCCATTGACATAAAATTTATTTTGAATTAAATTAAATTAAAAATTAATTAATTAACAATTTGTCAAAAAAATCGTTGAAAATGTTTTGGTTCGGTCCAAACTACCCATTGTTGTTTACAAAATTGTATAATGTTACGAAATCAAATGATACATCTGAAAACCGCAAGTTTTTATCTGTTTTTATAACAAAGTTCTGAATTTCTCTCCTTTACCTCCTTACCTACCCCCCGTTTTTGTTCATAAAGTTTTATTGTCAATAGTTCAAATGATAAATCTAAAAACCGCATGTTCGTATCTATTTTGGTTGTTATGAATTTATCCCCTTTACACCCCTCATCCATCCACTATCCCCCAAATTTTTTTCAGAATATTGTATTGTCATCGGACTTTCATCACTGTGCCAAATTTCGTTAAAATCGATTTATACGCCCCCCCCCCCTAATTGCGCCTCTAATATATTTATTTATTTATTTCCAAGGAGTAGCACATATAAGAAAAATTCAGAAGAATAATTTAGGTACCTAAAAAATGTAACATATGCGTTAGTCGATTTGGAAAAAAAATATAGATATAAAAGAAAAGAAAAGGGGAATAAATTGCTAAACTGAATAATGAAAATCTTATATTTTTATTTTATATTATTTGCATAATAATTAGGGGCCTTAATTCTGCCAAAGTGGCGCCCGCGTCAGTAAATAAAACATATTAAATTCGCTGAACATAGGTAAGTACCTAGTCCAGATTATCTAGACTTTTTTTTTAAATCTAGGTACTGTAGTCATAGATTTTACTGAAATATCGGCCATTTTTTGTGTACCGAGCAAAGCCGATTAGTAATCAGTTTCTATGTGACTATGCTTGGGGGTGCTTCGCACCTCCCTGTTTACGTCTTGGAGGTGCCCTAGCTAAGGACACTCATCGTAAAGGCAAGCTTTATGGGAAGGGAAGCTAACGTCAAGCTTTCTATTTTTTGGTTATTATTTTTGACATGTTTTCCTCGGTTTCTTATTGGCGGTTCTGTTTTATTTTGAAGATATTGCTTTACACAGTATGAAGGTACCTAAACTATATATATTCATGTAATTAGAATTAAAAAGTTATGGTGCAAACTATCTTGAAACTGTATCATTACTAAATAGATCTTTAGACTGTGTTAAAATCACATTTTTTAAATAACAATGCGAAACCGAGGAAAACATGTCAAAAATTATAACCAAAAAATATAAAATCAGAGTTAGGCTTCGCTACCTGTAAAGCTTGCTTGACGATGAGTGACCTAGCCCCTTACTAATCCCGTAGTCGGCGCCCCTGTAGGTATTCTATTTTTGCAAACGGCCGGTCCGCAATCGGCCAGCCCTGGGGTGAGTTGAGGATATATACTTCGATTTAAATTCGTCTCTCTGTGACATCCACACTTACATAATTATGTTTTCGTTTTATTTGTGACCCCGCGGAAAAATCGAACAAAAGCTGTTCCGGCAAAGTGTTTTTTTGTTTTTAATCAAAGTTTATAGAATTTAAAAGTAAGTAGATCTGAGGGCACGGCAGTGCCTCGCCAAGTTCGCGCGCCGTAACCATCTTTTCTTAAAATATTTCAGCCGATATTTGACCTACCTAAAACTCTACTTCCGAATGAGCTACGAATCTCAAACTTTGCACAATCGTAGACCTCCATAAAGTTAACAACCCCTCCAAGTTTCATGGAATTCCATAAAGTAGTTACGAAATTTCAAAAAAACATCCAAATTGCCACTCACTCACTCACTCACTCATGTATAGATCATCAATATTCTACTGTACTTCCAGACATGCTACAAAGCTGAAATTTGGCAGACTGATAGAAATTATGACCAAACCCCTGGAAACAATCATAAAACCCCAAAATTTAAATTTACTCCCCTCCCCTACACATTTAAAATTTTTTATAACTTTTTTTCGTTGGCCTATGCTAGTTCATATGGTAAACAGCTGATAACTGTCAAAAAGTTATCTCAAAAATTATGATATGGAGTTTAGCATCGCCCACTTCCAGAAATGCTAGAGAGTTGAGCTTTGGCAGACTGATAGGAACTATGATAAAACTATAGGAAAAAATTAAAACACCTCAAAATTCTAATTTACTTCCCTCCCCTATAAATGTAAAGTTAAGTAAAAGTAACATTGCCTACTTCCAGACATGCTAGAGAGCTGAGCTTTGGAAGACCGATAGTAACTATGATAAAGTTATAGAAAAACACCCCAAAATTCTAATTTACTTCCTTCCCCTATAAATGTAAAATTATGTAAAAGTAACACTGCCTACTTCCAGAAACGCTAGAGACCTGAACTTTTTAAGGCTGAAAGACAATATGATAAAACTATATAAAAAAATTTAAAAACTCCAACATTTTAATTTACTTGCCCACGCTAAAGAGCTGAGTATTGGAATGCTGATAGAATTATGATAAAACCATGGAAAAAAATTTAAAAAGTCCAATATTTTTATTTACTCTCCTAATATAAAGTTATGTAAAAGTAACATTACCTACTTCCAGAAACGCTAGAGAGCTGAGCATTGGAAGACTGATAGGAACTATGATAAAACTATAGGACAAAATTTAAAAACACGATAATTTTAATTTGTTTCCCTCCCCTATACATGTAAAAGTAACATTGTGCACTTTCGGAAACGCGAGAGAGCTGAGCTTTGGAAGGCTGATAGGAACTACGATAAAACCATGGAAAAAAATTAAAAAACCTCAAAAATTTAAGTAAGGCATTGCAAAAATTTTGAACAATATTCCGCATATTTTCCTACCTTAAAAATTAAGTATTATCCAATTCCTTTAAACAAGAAGTGAAATTATAACAAAAACATTTTATGTAAAAAAAAAGCCAAGTACGCGAAAATGGCATTCCGTAAAAAGAATTGAGATAAAAGTAAAGCCAAGTTCTCCAATACAAATTTCAAAATGAAAGGTTCAGACAGACAGACAGACAGACAGACAGACAGACAGCCAGCCAGACAGACAGACAGACAGACAGACAGACAGATAGACAGACAGACAGACAGACAGACAGACAGATAGACAGACAGACAGACGTCGCAACAAAAAAGTTTCGAAATCATCTGAAACGCAAAGATATATAAAAAATTTTGAAATCACCATAGCTCACACTTCTATAGTATAGTTGTAGTGTGAGCTAAAATCGTGGGGCGCTTTGTGCCATATTTTCTTTGTATATCGAGAGGTTGACGTTTTTTTCACAATAATACTAGTATTTTTCGTTCATTACTGTTTTCAACTAATATAAAGAATTATTTTTAACTTTTTAGTTTGAAGCGTGTTTTTTAGTTTTTTTAACTATATTTATTTTTTACTTTTTAGTTTAATGTGCTGTGAAATCGTGTTTTTTAATTAACTATATTACGTCGGTATACTGGCAAAATACACTCAAAGTCATTTTTTTTTAGCTTTTGAGCCATGGTGAAACCTGGCCGTTACAACCAAATTTAAAAATTACATTAAATCACAGACAACAAAATCTATAAAATATTACAAAATTTTTCAAAAAATTACTTTTTTTACATAGGTACTTACATACGTTCTCCAAGATTCAATGCGTAAATCATGTAAAATTTAGGAGTTTCTCAATCAAATCAAATGTCTCAAATGTTGTTCCGAACCGAACCGAACCGAACTTCTTAAAATGCGATTTTCTCAAAACTAAATTTTTGACTTAGTGTATGTTGCCAGTATACCGATGATTTATTTTCACAATAATACTAGTAATAATAATAATAAATTATCCTGATCAGGATAATGAGAAAAACTTAATAAGGAATATTTCTTGTGGGGAGGGGAGCGAGACCTCATTAAGTCGTATTTTAACCTATTTTATTGTTTTATACCTGAAATATATAAAAAATGTCTGCGAAATTATTAATCTTGGCGTTGTCACCGGTTCTTGATAAGTGTATACAGTCTAAATTAAATTTGTTCGTTTTTGCAAAATTCATAGGCTTGGGGGTTCGGTTCGGTTCGGTTCGGAGCCCCCGAAGTACCCCCAAGGGTGCGCCTGGAAAATTATTGTATGGTCACCGGTTCTTGATAAGTGTACAAAGTTTAAATTCTGTTCGTTTAAAGTAGGTCAAAATCTAGTCCAAAGGAGTCAGTTACAAACATATACCTACCTACAAACATACAGGTGAAGCTAATAAAAGCGTGTCAAAAATATGAAATTACAAAATACGAAAAATTTTATTTAAAACTTGTTATTTCTCCACAGTTTTTATTCTGGTAACGTAGTTTTCAGAAATTGATTAAAAATGTGATTTGAAAAAAAAATAAAGCGAACTAAACACCCAGTACGACTGCGTTTTTCAGATGGCTGTACGTAAGTTAAAAAATTAATCTATCAAGGTAAAAGGCAGAAAAGCCATTTCGATATAGTAAGGCGATTTTAATGTGCAGCTACAGGTTTTTCAAAAGTCCGAAGATCCGAACCGAACCGGATAAACATACATACAAACAAACAAATGTCACAACATATTTCTAAATTATCTTTAAAAAAATCCGTCGAACATAATACCTTTCCTAGCTTTTGCTGCACGAACTAGGAAAGTAAAAATTTGGACTGATAAAAACTGAAGAGTCCAAAAAGATAATGGGAGTTCAACGGACAACTTTTATCTAATTTGACCTACAAAGTGTGAATATAGAGTACAATAATTAATAATAGGCTCATTATAAGGAATTTTTAAATCTAGTCAGATAAAATTTAATCTGACGAGTTTTTTTAACGTCAATTTTCCCGATTTGAATGAAATTTGGTACCTAAAGTTTAAAAGTGGCGGTTCTGCAAAGTGGGGAACAAGACAATTTTTTAAAAATCCGGTAAACGGTTCAAATCGTCAACAGCCCACTTTGAGTCACCACCAAATATCAAACAAGGAAAACCAAATAATTTTCTTAATTTTTACGCTGCACCCACAAATCCATTTAAAACGCTTATAAATATCGTGAGATAATTTTCTTGTATAGTTTTTGCCGCGACTATTTCCCCCATACATTATTTCTAAATCTGGATTTTATTATATTCTGGATTTTTGACCCCCCCCTCGTAACGCATTTTCAAGAAAAAAAACACATTAGAAAACCATTGAGTGTAACGCAAAGCCAAACCCCCTCCCCCCTTGAGCGTAACGTAATTTTAAGGATAGACCCTAAAGGACAACCTTTTTGTTTGATTTTTAACTCTTTGTTAAAAAAAAGGTAAACTTTTCGTTAAAAAAAAGGTAAACTTTTCGTTAAAAAAAAGGTAAACTTTTAAAATCATGGAAGGTAATGGTTATAAAATCGGTAGTTTCCATGTTTTATTAAAGTTTTTTCTACCACATACCGCAGTTATAAAACTAATTATTACAAATCCCTTTGCTCTGGCAAACACTAAAATAAATATTTATTCATTAAGGTACCGTAATGCCGTAAATTATGTCAACCCTCAACTAGGTACAAATTTGCAGTTGCCACTTGTTCATAATATAAACGGGTGACTACCCCGATTTTCTAAAATTTTGCATAGCTGAGACGTCAGTTGAATAGTTCTATCCTTTTTAATATGTGGTACAATCTGTATTCATCCGTCCTTTATTCGGGGGAGTTTGGTTCACAGACCCGACAAAATCCACGGCGCATCTACACAGCGCAAACCCGAGAAGAGTGAAGCTCGACGCCCACCAGAACAAGACAAGAGCCCGAATAGCAACAGGCTTGCCTCTCGTACCAATTATACAAATTTTGTAGGCATGTGCCTTCCTAATTAGTGAGAAAAAAAGGACCAAGAATTTCTGTACTAAAAAAATATATTACTGTACTCAAAATTATCCGGTGCTGCAGCCCCGCAGCCCTTATTGAATAACCGCCACTGGTACCTAGGCTGGGTCTTGGGTCGAGATGGTCCCATTTAAAAATGACCAAATCCACCTAACGCAAGTCAAATAAAAGGGTGGGGGTAGATTTTAAAAATTGGAGTTTATGTGAAAATATGGCGTATCACACACGCGAACGAAAGGTAATTGAGTCTGCAGTTAAACAAAATACATTTTAATTTATTTTAAAAAAAGGGTGGGGGTACATGTCGAAAATTGGAGTTTAAATGAAAATATGGCTTGTGTGGTATTAAACGAAAAAAAATTAGAGTTTAGGTCAAAACATGACTTGTGGTATCAAACGAAAGGTATTTGAGTCTGGAGTTGAATAAAATATATTACAGTTTTTAGTTATACTGTCATAAACAAGTTTAAATTCGGATCATTTTACTATAGCAATAACCAATATTGCTGAGCTTGCACTAATTTCGTCTATGAAAGCCGATGCTGGATAATAGACCGGCATCACTCTAGCAAGTGAGTATGCCACTGAAATACGTGGTCCCTACTAAACACACCCAGTACACCACTGAAATAATATGGTAGGGCCAACTCTCTACGGCCTATAAGGTCTATTCCTTATGGCCCCTAGGTCAACTCTCTCCAGCCAGCATCCCTCTTTTTACATTATTTAATTATTTATAGCAATAACCTATATTCCTGTTAATCTGTTTTCTTATATAAAATACATGTATAAATGTGGATTCTTTATACTTAATTTTCATATTCCCCTAAATCCCTTATTCTCAAGGGCACTAAATAACAAACCTTGTGACATATATGGTAGAGATACCACTTGTCACAAATATAGTCGTGACAATATTAGCTTACACGTACACTATAATTAAAGTACCTAGTGTGAGCTTAGGTGCCCATATATTAGCAGTGCTTGTATATTTTATTTGTTATTTTCTTCCCCGTGACATCCAGTGTATATTTTTCTTATTTGCATACATATACCTGTAACATTTTTGCACACATTTGTGACATCCATAACGTGTTTGTATATTTTATTTGTTATTTGTTTCCTCATGACATCCAGTGTATATTTCTTATTTTTATAGAGGTACTTGTTACATCCGTTATTTTTATGACATATTGGCAATATTGCTGGATGTCACAAGTTAACACAAATATTTAGGGATGTTACAACGTCAAAATTTTTTGTATATACAATGGACGCCACAAAGATATGAAAAATTTTATTTCTAAATTTGTGAGTTTATACAAATATTTTTATGGAATTAAAAATGAAATATTTTTTATTACATTTCATATTTTTTATTTTTGGATAACATCAGGTTTTTAAGTGGATGTCACAAAAACCGAGTTTTTGCTGGATGTCACAACTTACAACGGTCGAGTATATATATATATATATATATATATATATATATATATATATATATATATATATACATACATATATATAATAAAAAATATTTTATTTTTAATTCCATAAAAATATTTGTATAAACTCACAAATTTAGAAATAAAATTTTTCATATCTTTGTGGCGTCCAGTATATACAAAAAATTTTGACGTTGTAACATCCCTAAATATTTGTGTTAACTTGTGACATCCAGCAATGTTGCCAATGTTTTATAAAAATAACGGATGTAACAAGTACCTCTATAAAAATAAGAAATATACACTGGATGGCACGAGGAAACAAATAACAAATAAAATATACAAAGACGTTAGGGATGTCACAAATGTGTGCAAATATTGTAACGTGTCATTTTTACGTTTAAGACAACGTTACATATTTGTTTATTTAGGTAAATAATCAAGGCTCTTTGATTCGTCTTTCTGTACACAAAGTAAGGGTATTTTATAGAGCTAGGTTTGGAGGTCATATAGTGTCTAGGAAGTTACCTTAAAAGGAGGCATTCCATCGAATTACTGTGGACACTACGCACATCGCATTATCTGGACATCGTAATTGGAATTTAAGATCACAGGCTTCGGGAAAATCACATAAAAATTTTGATTGTTTTGTTTTTATCTGTGGAATTTTGTGATTCTCTTGTCGTCATGAAAGTTAAACAGCTGTTATGCTGGGGAATGGCGGCGTTGCCGCATCACAAATGGATTTAGTAACAGGAAGGAAACATTTAGATGAACATTTCATTCCCTTACGTTTATTTTCGAGGATATTGGGACAATCCGAACCTCATAGCTAGTTGTGACAGCACGAAAACATATTTAGGTCCACGGTTTGACCAGTAACAACCGAGGCTCCGCCCACTTTGATATCTTTATTAATTTGATAGGGAGAGGATGAAATAAATACGAGTTATGCACTTTTGTAAATTTATCGTTTATCAACGAGGGATAAAAACCAAGACTAAAAGAATAAACGAAATCGTGTGAGTTAACATCTGAACACTCTTGTGCCGAGCTTCTTAGCAGTAGTTCAGTGTGTATTTTTGGGTTCAGGTTCAGAAACAACTTTATTACAGTAGAAATGTTTTACAAGAATGGCGTCAAACCATATGAATCTTAGAGAAAACATATATAAAGAGCAAAGGAAACTTGTGACTGAAACTGTAGCTAAAATACAACTAAATTCTACACTTAGTATAGCTTTACTCATATGGGAATTGGTTGAGTGTTCGAATATTCCTGGGTTTGCTGCATGCCCTGATCTCCAGTAATTGATTTTACAGTTGATGGTTTCAATGCTGAGCTTTTTCTAGTCCGTCGGGTTATTCTTCTTCTACTTGATATGTTGGTGGGGGTCCGGTAGGCAAATGTTCGGTCAAATGTATGGAGGGTGTCTCGACGTCCTTGTTATAAACATTTCAACCGTGGAAATAGATCCGACAACACCTCAAGGTGCGTTTTACGTACTTCCTATCCCCTTGGTCGGTGCTGCCCCCTATATACCTGTATAGAACTATTGCTGTATCTCCTCATTGGTTACTTTGAAAACCCCGGGTTTTTTCTTCCAGTCTTGCCACTGAAGGTAGAGATTTATTTTTGGCGAAAAAGTTTTTTATAAATAGGTTCGCATCCTTTATTTGAATTTAACCGGGACGATTAGGTTGGTACTATAGCGTTTTACCGTCCCCACTCCCCACCAAATTTACAAAACGGTTTCCGGCGACTTCATTATTCTGGTATTCTCGACGAAGTGCTTTGTCTCTCTTTGCTAACGAATTTTGGCTGGGTCGGCAGCAGGCTCTGGGATCGCCATTGTTTTGGTTAGTGGCACTGCAAAAAACTGCAGGTTCAGTCCCAGAGACTGTATAAGTGAGTCCGTCGTGTCTAGGCGTAATCTGGAGTGACGCTCGCACCCTTTTGAGGGGAATTTTAAGTCGGCCTACGCCATTTTGTACGGAAAGAGCAGCGGTAAGTTCGATTTTATTTTTTTTTCATTTTTTTTTATTTGAGTACTCTTCAAGATAATATTTGCCTCCCAAATTGTAGTTATTTTTCGTGTGAAATGTACTTTTTTGACAACAGACGTGGGGAATTTTTTGCGTTTTTATATTTTTCTTTTAACCACGTGTTGGATAAAAACTATATATTGTTTTTCTCCTTTGTCTACAGCCCTGTCCATTCCATCGGCAGCGGTGCTGGACGCTGGTGGGAAGCCGGACGAGCCAGTTCTAACCCTGGGAAAGGTACGTAGGGTTATTTTAGTTCATCTGTTTAAATCTGCTGTATTTTATTGAGTCGACATGGGGTTCACCAGGAAACTGAAACATTTCATTTTCCACAGGGTTCTACGCTCGGGCAAAGAATCAGCAACATTTTCCACAACCAGTGTGGCCCTAGCGTGATGTGCTAAGCGGGCACTAGGGGAGGCGCGAGCAGAACGGGACCTGGAGTAGCAGAAGATGTCTGGTACAACACATCCAGGTTTACAAAATAAAACACATTTTTTATTTTAACAATATAATCAAGGACCAAGGTAGGAGCAAGCCTTAACTATAATTTTTTTTCTCATATATAACTTTCACAATATAATTTAGAAGTGATCTTTTCCTATATAATTTTGCACAGCTTAATTTTAGCACTTCTTGTAAACGCAAGGTAACGGTATGACGTCATAACCACAATTTTGCGGTGTATTTACTAAGTTTTCCTTCATTTCATTTATTTAAGACAATTTCTCTTGTGAAATTTGGATTGTCTTGCTACTTAGGCCCTGACTTGTTCCACTACATTCCATTATTTTTTTTTATTTCATGTTTTTTGGTAATACTCCAGTTTTACCTTTTAAAATAAACAAGATGAACTAATTTTTCTTGTGTTATTTGTACAACCCAATGACCAACTTTGCGGAGACAAAAGAGAGATGAGATTACATGTTTTAACGGTTTCTTTACACATTTTTACCTCATGGGGTGGATCTCGGACTGGGTTGCTGTCTGTCTCATTCTACCCAACGTAGAATGATGACAGCAGATATTTGGTCCGGATCTCCCCTATGACAGAATAATTTTGGAAGTATATCTTATTTTTAACCATCATTTATACAACTGAGTCTCACACTACTGATTCAGATGTAGATAACTATGACCTGTTAAAGGAGTCCATCTACCTGTAAAGTGCTTCTAGTTTTGTCATCTTATTTCAATCTTTTAGAATTTTATTCTGTTTATTTTTTTTGGTTATTCTTAATTACACAAATACTCTGGAAGCCTCGGAAGTAAGTAGAATTTCATTGTTTGACTGCAACGTTTGGGTTGAACTGTATTTTATTTAAGATCTTCTTTGTAAAACATTGGTATTAAATAATGTGGCGCACTTAAAAGTTTCTTATTTCTGAACCCCCCCTTCTCCACTGTATAAAAGTTACCGGGCATATCAATGTTTTACCTAGCTGGAAAATACAGTTCTGCTTCCAGATATTTGTTTAATTATTCAGTGGGTTTCAGTGTCACAAAATGGCGGCGACGTCTTTAAGCTGCCACAAATGTCACACAACTTTTTTTTAAGGCCACAAATTGGCGCCCAAATTTTTTTAAACTTTTTTTAAGGCCACAATATGTTACAGGTATATGTATGCAAATAAGAAAAATATACACTGGATGTCACGGGGAAGAAAATAACAAATAAAATATACAAGCACGTTATTGATGTCATAATAGGCTTACAAGATGAATATACGGCAAGGACTAAAAAAAGTACTCTGCTAATATATGGGCACCTACGCTCACACTAGGTACTTTAATTACAGTGTACGTGTAAGCTAATATTGTCACGACTACATTTGTGACAAGTGGTATCTCTACCATATATGTCACAAGGTTTGTTATTTAGTGCCCTTGTGACTGAGGGATTTAGGGGAATATGAAAATTAAGTATAAAGAATCCACATTTATACATGTATTTTATATAAGAAAACAGAATAACAGGAATAGTGGTTATTGCTATAAATAATTAAATAATGTAAAAAGAGGGATGCTGGCTGGAGAGAGTTGACTTAGAGGCCATAAGAGATAGACCTTATAGGCCGTAGAGACCACATTATTTCAGTGGTGTACTGGGTTCGTAGGGACCATGTATTTCAGTGGTGTACTGGGTTGATCACTTGCTAGAGTGATGCCGGTCTATTATCCAGCATCGGCTTTTATAGACGAAATTAGTGCAAGCGCAGCAATATTGGTTATTGCTATAGTAAAATGATCCAAATTTAAACTTATTTATGACAGTATAACTAAAAACTGTAATATATTTTATTCAACTCCAGACTCAAATAGCTTTCGTTTGATACCACACAAACCATGTTTTGCCCTAAACTCTAATTTTTTAAATTTACCCCCACGTTTTTTTTTTAACTAAAATGTATTTGTTTAACTCCAGACTCAATTACCTTTCGTTTAATACCACACAAGCCATGTTTTCATTTAACCTCTAATTTTTGACATTTACCCCCACCTTTTTTTTTTAAATAAACTAAAATGTATTTTGTTTAACTGCAGACTCAATTACCTTTCGCTCGATATCACACACGCCATATTTTCACATAAACTCCAATTTTTAAAATCTACACTCACCCTTTTATTTGGCTTGCGTTAGGTGGATTTTGTTAATTTTTAAATGGGACCATCTCGACCCAAGACCCAGCCTAGGTACCAAATTTCATTCAAATCGGGCAATTTGACGGTAAAAAAACTCGTTAGATTAAATTTTATCTAACTAGATTTAAAAATTCCTAATCTATTCAACTTAACTTTAGTTAAATTTAGTTGAAAAATAATGAGCCTATTATTAATTATTGTACCCTATATTCACAGTTTGTAGGTCAAATTAGATAAAAGTTGTCCGTTTTTGTATGTAACTCCCATTATCTTTTTGGACTCAGACTTCAGTTTTTATCAGTCCCAATTTTTACTTTCCTAGTTCGTACAGCAAAAGCTAGGAAAGGTATTATGTTCGACGGATCTTTTTTTAAGATAAGATATTTTGTGACAATTGTTTGTTTGTATGTATGTTTATCCGGTTCGGTTCTACGGACTTTTGAAAAACCTGTAGCTGCACATTAAAATTGGCTTACTATATCGAAATGGCTTTTCTGCCTTTTACCTTGAAATTTTTTAACTTACGTACAGCCATCTGAAAAACGCAGTTGTTCTGGGTGTTTAGGTCGCTTTATTTTTTTTTCAAATCAGATTTAATTAATTTCTGAAAACTCCGTTACCAGAATAAAAATTGTGGGGAAACAACAAGTTTTAAATAAAAGTTTTCGTATTTTGTAATTTCTTATTTTTGACACGCTTTTATTAGCTTCACCTGTATGCTTGTAGGTAGGTATGTATGTTTGTAACTGACTCCTTTGGACTAGATTTTGACCTACGTTAAACGAACAGATTTAATTTAAACTTTGTACACTGATCAAGAACCGGTGGCAATACAATAATTTTCCAGGCGCACCCTTGGGGGTACTTCGGGGACCCCCCCCCCCTAAGCCAAAGAATTTTGCAAAAACGAACAAATTTAATTTAGACTTTGTATAAACTTATCAAGAACCGGTGACAACGCCAAGATTAATAATTTCGCAGACATTTTTCATATATTTCAGGAATAAAACAATAAAATAGGTTAAAATACGGCTTAATGAGGTCTCGCTCCCCTCCCCACAAGAAATATTCCTTATTAAGTATTTCTCATTATCCTGATCAGGATAATTTATTTTTATTATTACTAGTATTATTGTGAAAATAAATCATCTGTATACTGGCAACATACACTAAGTCAAAAATTTAGTTTTGAGAAAATCGCATTTTAAGAAGTTTTGAAATTAGGAACAACATTTGAGACATTTGATTTCACTGAGAAACTCCTGAATTTTACATTATTTATGCATTGAATATTGGAGAACGTATGTAAGTACCTATGTAAAAAAAGTTATTTTTTGAAATTTTAGTAATATTTTATAGATTTTGTGAAGTCTGTAATTTAATGTATTTTTTAAATTTGGTTGTAACAAAAACTAAAAAAAATGACTTTAAGTGTATTTTGCCAGGATACCGACATAGTATAGTTAATTAAAAAACATGATTTCACAGCACATTAAACTAAAATTAAAAAATAAATATAGTTAAAAAACCTAAAAAACACGCTTCAAACTAAACAGTTAAAAATAATTCTTAATATTAGTTGAAAACAATAATAAACGAAAAATACTAGTATTATTGTGAAAAAAACGTCAGGCTCTCGATATACAAAGAAAATATGGCACAAAGCGCCCCACGATTTTAGCTCACACGACTACTATACTATAGTAGTGTGAGCTTATATATCTTTGCGTTTCAGATGATTTTGAAACTTTTTTGTTGCGCCGTCTGTTTGTCTGCCTGTCTGAACCTTTCATTTTGAAATTTGTATTGGAGAACTTGGCTTGACTTTTATCTCAATTCTTTTTACGGAATGTCATTTTCGCGTACTTGGCTTTTTTTTCCATGAAATGTTTTCGTTATGATTTCACTTCTTTTTTAAAAGAATTGGATAATACTTAATTTTTAAAGTAGTAAAATATGCGGAATATTATTCAAAATTTTTGCAATGCCTTACTTAAATTTTTGAGGTTTTTTAATTTTTTTCCATGGTTTTATCGTAGTTCCCATCGGCCTTCCAAAGCTCAGCTCTCTAGCGTTTCTGAAAGTGCACAATGTTACTTTTACATGTATAGGGGAGGGAAATAAATTAAAATTGTCGTGTTTTTAAATTTTGTCCTATAGTTTTATCATAGTTCCTATCAGTCTTCCAATGCTCAGCTCTCTAGCGTTTCTGGAAGTGGGTAATCTTACTTTTACATAACTTTACATTTATAGGGGAGAAGAAATGAAAATATTGGACTTTTAAAATTTTTTCCCATGGTTTTATCATAATTTCTATCAGAATTCGAATGCACAGCTCTCTAGCGCTTCTGGAAGTGGGCAATGTTAGTTTAATATAAATTGACATTTATAGGAGAGGGAAGTAAATTAAAATGTTGGAGTTTTTAAATTTTTTCATATAGTTTTATCATATTGTCTTTCAGTCTTAAAAAGTTCAGCTCTTTAGCGTTTTTGGAAGTGGGCAGTGTTACTTTTACATAATTTTACATTTATAGGGGATGGAAGTAAATTAGAATTTTGGGGTGTTTTAATTTTTTTCTATAACTATCATAGTTACTATCGGTCTTCCAAAGTTCAGTACTCTAGCATGTCTGGAAGTAGGCAATGTTAATTTTACTTAACTTTACAATTATAGGGGAGGAAAGTAAATTAGAATTTTGGGGTGTTTTAATTTTTTCCTATAGTTTTATCATAGTTCCTATCAGTCTGACAAAGCTCAACTCTCTAGCATTTCTGGAAGTGGGCTATACTACTTTTACATAACTTTAAATGTATTGGGGAGGGGAGTAAATTAAAATTTTGGGGTTTTTTGATTTTCTCCTATAGTTTTATCATAGGTCCTATCAGTCTGCCAAAGCGCAACTCCCTAGCATTTCTGGAAGTGGCGATGCTACTTTTACATAACTTTAAATGTACCTATAGGGGAGGGGAGTAAATTAAAATTTTGGGGTTTTATGTGTTTTTCCAGGGGTTTGGTCATAATTTCTATCAGTCTGCCAAATTTCAGCTTTGTGGCATGTCTGGAAGTACAGTAGAATATTGATGATCTATACATGAGTGAGTCAGTGAGTGGCAATTTCAACGTTTTTTGAAATTTCGTAACTACTTTACTACTTTATGGAATTCCATGAAACTTAAAGGGGTTGTTAACTCCATGGAGATCTACGACTGTGCCAAGTTTGAGATTCGTAGCTCATTCCGAAGTAGAGTTTTAGGTAGGTCAAATATCGGCTGTTTTAAGAAAATATGGTTACGGCGCGCGAACTTGGCGAGGCACTGTCGTGTCCTCAGATCTACTTACCTTTAAATTCAATAAACTTTGATTAAAAACAAAAAAACACTTTGCCGGAACAGCTTTTCCTCGATTTCTATGCGGGGTCACAAATAAAACGAAAACATAATTATGTATGTGTGGATGTCACAGAGAGACGAATTTAAATCGAAGTATACATACTCAACTCAGCCCAGGGCTGGCCGATTGCGGACCGGCCGTTTGCAAAAATAGAATACCTACAGGGGCGCCCACTACGGGGGTAGTAAGGGGCCAGGGCTAAGGTCACTCATCGTCAAGCAAGCTTTACAGGTAGCGAAGCCTAACTCTGATTTTATATTTTTTGGTTATAATTTTTGACATGTTTTCCTCGGTTTCGCATTGGCGGCTCGTTGTTATTTTAAAAATGTGGTTTTAACACAGTCTAAAGATCTATTTAATAATGATACAGTTTCAAGATAGTTTGCAGCATAACTTTTTAATTACATAAATATATATAGTATAGGTACCTTCATACTGTGTAAAACAACATCTTCAAAATAAAACAGAACCGCCAATGCGAAACCGAGGAAAACATGTCAAAAATAATAACCAAAAAATAGAAAGCTTGACGTTAGCTTCGCTTTCTATAAAGCTTGCCTTTACGATGAGTGTCCTTAGCTAGGGCACCTCCAAGACGTAAACAGGGAGGTGCGAAGCACCCCCAAGCATAGTCACATAGAAACTGATTACTAATCGGCTTTGCTCAGTACACAAAAAATGGCCGATATTCCAGTAAAATCTATGACTACAGTACCTAGATTTAAAAAAAAAAGTCTAGATAATCTGGACTAGGTACTTACCTATGTTCAGCGAATTTTTGATAAATTATGTAGCTCTATACCTGGCTGAATATGTTTTATTTTCTGACGCTGGCGCCACTTTGGCAGAATTAAGGCCCTTAATTATTATGCAAATAATATAACATAAAAATATAAGATTTTCATTATTCAGTCTAGCAATTTATTCCTATTTTCTTTTCTTTTATATCTATATTTTTTTTCCAAATCGGCTAACCCATATGTTACTTTTTTTTAGGTACCTAAATTATTCTTCTGAATTTTTCTTATATGTGCTACTCCTTGGAAATAAATAAATAAATATATTAGAGGCGCAATTAGGGGGGGGGGGGTTCTAAAAAATTGGTTAAGCAGTTTCTGAACTCGTTTCCTTTACAGGGAGGGCCAAAAAAATATGGACATTTTTTTTATTATAACTTTTTAACGTGATTGCTTTTTTAAGATCATGATGAAAGTTATCGCCATCTTAAATTTTAAGATGGCGGATAGAATTATTCTTGATTCTTTAAAATGGCGTGTTTATTCTTATTTTCCGAAAATGTTTTAGATTTTTTTTAATGTATGAAAAAGCACTACTTTTTCCCCACACAACGAGGTAAAAATTATTAAAATCGGTGTGGTGGTTCTCAAAATATCTATTTTTGTTTCAACCATTGTTTTAGAGATTATACGTTTGTATTGCCAATCCTGTCTGCATTAATTTTCTTATAAATTCTACCAATTTTAGTAAAACATAAAAAATCATGGTAAGAATGGATTGCTCTTTAAAGATTATAATCGAAATTTGCCACCATCTTAGAATTTAAGATGTCAGACAGAAATTGACAATGCAATCGCATAACTTGTAAAACAATTGTACAAAATCAGATTTTGTGAGAACCACTTCGCCGATTTTGATAAATTATACTTTATTAAGCGGGAGAAAAGTAGTACTTTCCAATAAATTAATAAAAAAAACTAAAACATTTTCGAAAAATAAGAATAAAAGTGCCTCTTTGAAGGATCAAGTATGGTTCTGTCCAACATCTTAACTTTTATGATGGCGGCAAATTTCGATTATAACCTTGAAAGAACAATCAATTCTCACCATCATTTTTCTTATTTCACTAAAATCGGTTTGGTAATAATGATTTATAAGGAAATGAATGCAGACAGGGTTGGCAATGCAATCGTATAATCTGTAACACAATGACGAAAACAGAAATAGGTTTTTTTAAGAAACAATACACCGATTTTGCTAATTTGTACCTTGTTGTGCGCGGGAAAAGTAGTGCTTTTCTATAAATTAAAAAAAAATCTAAAATATTTCCAGAAAATAAGAATAAACCCACCATTTTTAAGAATTTAATAATTTTTAAGAACTTAAATTTTAAGATGGCGATAAATTTTGATCATGATCTTTAAAAAACAAACAATTTTCACCAGGATGTTTTATATTTCATCAAAGTCAAAGGTTCAGTAGTAATAAATTTATAAAGAAATAAATGCAGACATGATTGGCAAAGCAATCGTATAATTTTCAAAACAATGGTTGAAACAAAAATATTTTTTTTAGAACCATCTAACCGATTTTGCTGATTTATACCTTGTGCGTTACCAAACGCAGCTTTTCTACTAATTTAAAAAAATAATTCAAACGTGTTTGCAACATAAGAATAAACCAGCATCTTTAAAGGGTACATTTTAATATTGTCCGCCATCTTGGATTTTAAGATCGCTGACAAATAATTATAATTAGTCAAAACTTTGATTAATTCTCTGCCAAGCGCAGTTTGTCCCATTAAAATCGATGGTATAGTTCAAAAGTTATAATGAAAAAAAAATTGTGCGGTTTTTTTTTGGCCCACCCGGTATATTGATTGATTTATAAGAATTCTAATTTAATTCAGCAGATTTGTTTTTGTAAAAAAATCACTATCTAGCTACGTTTTGACGTAGCTAGATTAAAATTTAGCGCTCTTTTTACTCATCTGACTTTAACTACATGGTAAAAAGGAGGACGGAGATAGCAATTCACAAATAGTATCAGGTCCCTATCCAAGTCCGTTAGTTAATTCACTTTTGCTCTGAGGTACATGAAGAAATATTTATTTATATTTTATATTTATGTTCCCAATAAGCTAGCTAACATTATTTATTATGCTAACATTTTTAAATATTTTTACAAAGATGCAAGTCAAGTGAATCGCTGGACCACATAGCAACAGCCGCCCCAAAATAAAAAATAAACCAAATTTAATTAATAAAATAGGCATAATGCAAGGTTGTCGCTTTGACGGATGTTACAAGTGCGTGCAATTAAGATGAAAATATACATTGGATGTCACAGAGTGATGAATTTCAATTGGATCGATTCTTGAATATACTCGCGCCAATATACACGAAAATCTAAGCGTCAAAATTTTTTAAAAATGTTTGCTGTATTCTTCATCAGGCTCATGGTATGCTCTGACATCCATTTAATTTAGGTACACCCGGGCCCTCCCCATCAGAACTGTACCAAAAACATGGAAAAACGTTGTGACATCCGAATTTGGATGTCACGGTGTCGAAGGATGTCACAAGCTAAAATTTTTACGCCTAGATGTCACAACGATCAGCGGATATATATATATATATATATATATATATATATATATATATATATATATATATTGATAAAGTGTCAATATAACTTTAGTACCTCGCTTTTTTGAGGTGACAACGTTTTTCAATAAAAATTTCAGGGACGATTCCTAGCACACTCAGCAAGCTGTGTGCAAAATTTTGTTCTGAGGTCACAAAATGGTATATATAGCTACTTTTTGGCCGTGTAGTTTACGTATCTACCGGTGGCGCTAGCGTCGCTTTTACTGTAACTAAACGGTCCACTGAGTCACCTCGGTGGTATAAAACGTATTCTGTGTATTAAAACCGCGTCGCAGCGGCCTCAGAAATTTGGCAACATTGCAGATTAGATTTTAGACGCTACGGGTTACTTTGTTATATGTAATTTCTACCTGCTTTTTTTCCCTTGGAATATCTAATAGAATTCTCAGAAACGAGTGCCTGGTTCTGATATTTTAAGAGGGGCTTTGTAAAGGATTATTATTATATTTTTTATCTTATTGAAATAATTTGACTAATTTTGCTAGTCTTCTTACATTTTTTTGCTTATTCTGGCTGGTAGTTTTTAACGGTTTTATTTAACTTGACTTGATTGATTTTGTAATCTAATAAATTTTTGCGACAGCTATTCAGACAGTTTCCTATGGGCAAGAATTGAAATTAGTTAAGTAGTTTAACCATATAATATGATGCTTTGGTGCAAAAGGTCCGAAGCTTGGCACAATTATAGAGCGATGCCTGCTCTCGCCGCTTTTTTAAAAAAATGGCGCACGATCTCTCTTTTTTTTAAATAACTTGGTTTTTGTACAAAGTTTTAAACAAAAATTATAGCCAACAAAATTTTATACGAAAATGCTAAACTATGTTTTTTGTTAGACTAAAAACAAGGTTCGAGGTATGATATTAACCATTTTTTCATTTTGGAGTTTGTCCAATTTGTTTTTTTGGTGGCCTTTAAATTAAAAGCTACTCATTTTGAGAATGATTGAAATGACATGAAATAAAGATAGATAAATATTCTACAAAAAATATTAATCAGTTGCATGGGTAATATTCTTGGTAAGATACAAACCATAAAGTTTAAGGTCTACCCACATATATGTATTTCTATATTATATGCAAAATAAATTGAAATAATTAGGTTTTATCTAATTTTCTAAAAACTGAGTATCTAAGACTTCATGGGCTATTTTTAAAAATCAGAAAAAAAAACCTGTATTATTTTTATCGGTTTCGTTTATTAGGTTCGCGCGCCGTATACCATTTTTTCTTGAAACATTTCAGCCCATATTTGACCTATCTAAAACTCTACATCGGAATGAGCTACGAATCTCAAACTTTCGACAGTCGTAGACCTTCATGGAGTTAACAACCCCTCCAAGTTTCATGGAATTCCATAAAGTAGTAAAGTAGTTATGAAATTTCAAAAAACCTCGAAATTGTCAGTCACTCACTCATGTATAGATCATCAAAGCTGCAATTTGGCAGACTTATAGAAATTATGACCAAACCCCTGGAAAAAATCAAAAAACCCCAAAATTCTAATTTACTCCCCTCCCCCACACATGTAAAATTTATGCAAAAGTAACATTGCCCACTTCCAGAAATGGCACACTGATAGGAACTATGATAAAACTGTAGAAAAAAAATTAAAAATCTCAAAACTATAATTTACTTTCCTCTCCTATAAATGTAAAGTAATGTAAAATTAACAATGCCCACTTCCGGACACGCTAGAGAGCTGAGCTTTGGAAGGCTGATAGAAACTATGATAAAACTATAAAAGAAAATTAAAAAACCCCAAAGTTTAATTGACTTCCCTCCCCTATAAATGTAAAGTTATGTAAATTAGCATTGTCCACTTCTAGAAACGCTAGAGAGCTGAGCTTTGGAAGACTAAAGGAAAAAATTTAAAAACACCAAAATTTTAATTTACTTTCCTCCCCTATAAATGTAAAGTTATGTAAAATTAACTTTGCCTAATTCCAGGGACACTAGAGAGCTGAGCTTTAGAAGGCTGATAGGAACTATGATAAAAACTTAGGAAAATATAAAAAATCTCAACATTTTTAATATGCATTTCAAAAGTTTTGAACAATATCCCGCATATTTTACTACTTTAAAACTTAAATATTATCCAAATCCTTTAAACAAGCAGTGGGATCATAACAAAAGCATTTCATGTAAAAAAAGCCAAGTACGCGAAAGTGGTATTCCCTAAAAAGAATTGAGATAAATGTAAAGCCAAGTTCTCTAATACATATTTTAAAATGAATGGTTCTTACTAGTTTCGAAATGTTTTTCTAAACTTGGCTATTACGGCTGCAAATGACTCTTAGGCACAGTGCTAAATTGAACGTAAAGAAGTTTGGCTGGAATAGCAAAGTTTAAAAAACATTTCTAAACTAGTAAGAACCATTCATTTTGAAATTTGTATTGGAGAACTTGACTTTACTTTTATCTCAATTCTTTTCACGGAATACCACTTTCGCGTACTTGGCTTTTTTTTACATGAAATGTCTTTGTTATGATTCAAATGATTTTCATGTGTCAAATTGCGTATGTTTTGCTTTACATCATAATAGCACCCATTTAAAAAAAATTATTCAAAGAAATGAATCCGGTTTTACCGTTTTACTTAGAAGTATAAATGGACGTATCCAGAGGGGGGGAGGGTCTCGGGGGGCCGGGCCCCCCATGCCTAAGATTTTTTTAGAGATTTTCCACATATTTCCTGAATAAAAAGATTAAAAAGTATAAAATTCGCCATCATGAGGCTTCGGGCCTACCCCAGAAGCCTCGCGCCCCCCCCCCCCCCCCCAAGAACTATCCCTGGGTGCGCCACTGGAGTAGGTAGGTACTACAAACTTGACATACCACAGTTCAATTTAAAAGTAAGTCGTCGATCAGCTGTCATCGTTTAATGTAAAATTGTCAAAATATTGCTTGGTACTATTACTGCCTGGCAAGCGCGAATTTTGACCTCAATTTATGGGGGGTAATGGTCGACAGAAAAAATATTTAGCATTTATTTTTTTCGAGGGGGGAATTACCCCGTTACCCTCCTCAAATTCGCGCTTTCTGCCTTGCTTTACTCCAATAAGTCCCTAATGTATTTTGTGACAAATTTAAACATGACTTGTACAGGTTGGGCCAATTTCGATGTTTTTTGTGGATTTTAGGTATTTCTAGCAGAGATAGATAAAAGCAAGTGGACTGAGCTTGATTTTCGAGACGTTTTCAAATATCAAAGCCGGTTTTTAATACATATGGCCGCGTTTGAACTACGAGGGGTTTAACTTTTTAATTTATTTTATTTTTTATTAGAAATTCAACTGTCAAACTAATTTTATTTTATTACTTAGTTTTTGATATATAACATTAAAATCGTATTTTTCTTAATTTTTCTTTTTTATTTTATATCTGAGGGCACGGCAGTGCCTCGCCAAGTTCGCGCGCCGTACCATCTTTTCTTGAAACGTTTCAGCCGATATTTGACCTATCTAAAATTCTACTTCGGAATGAGCTACGAATCTCAAACCTTGCATAGTCGTAGATCTTCATGGAGTTAACAACTAAGTTTCATGGAATTCCATAAAGTAGTAAAGTACGAAATTTAATTTAAAATTAAACATTTACTCACTCGCTCACTGTACTTCCAGACATGCTACAAAGCTGAAATTTGGCAGACTGATAGAAATTATTCTAATTTACTCCCCTCCCCTATACATGTAAAGTTATGTAAAAGAAATGCTAGAGAGCTGCCGTCTCATAGGAACTATGATAAAACTATAGAAATTTTTTTTAAAAAACCAAAATTATAATTTAGTTCCCTCCCCTATAAATGTAAAGTTATGTAAAATTAACACTGCCCACTTCCAGAAACGCTAGAGAGCTGAGCTTTAGAAGGCCGATTGTAACTATGATAAAACTATAGAAAAAAATCACACCAAAAATCTAATTTACTTCCCTCCCCTATACTATCCCACTTCCAGAAACGCCAGAGAGCTGAGCTTTTTAAGACTAAAAGGCACCATAATAAAACTATAGAAAAAAATTTCAAAACACCAACATTTTAATTTACATTGCACACTTCCAGAAACGCTAGGGAGCTGAGCTTTGGAAGGCTGAAAGGCCCTATGATGAAACCATGGGAAAAAATTTAAAAAGCCCAAACTTGTAATTTGCTCTCCTCCCCTATAAAATTCCAGAAACGGTAGAGAGCTGAGCTTTGGAAGGCCGATAGGAACTATGATAAAACTATAAAAGAAAATTAAAAACCCCAAATTTTAATTAACTTCCCTGCCCTACAAATGTAAAGTTATGTAAAAGTAACTCTCTCCACTAACAGAAACGCTAGAGAGCTGAGCTTTGGACGACTGATAGAAAAATTTAAAAACCAAAGGTTTAATTACTTCCCTCCCCTATAAATGTAAAGTTATGTAAAAGTAACATTGCCCATTTTCAGAAACGCTAGAGAGCTGAGCTTTGGATGGCCGATAGGAACTATTATCTGGGGGCACAGTAGTGCCCCGCCAAGTTCGCGCGGAAATAACTGTACCATCTTTTCTTAAAACATTGAAGCCCATATTTGACCTATCTAAAACTCTAATTCGGAATGAGCTACGAAACGCAAACTTGCACACAGTCGTAGATCTTTATTGAGTTAACAATCTCTACAAGTTTCATGGAATTCCATGAAATAGTAAAGTAGTTACGAAATTTCAAAAAACATCGAAATTGCCACTCACATAGATCATCAAAATTCTACTGTACTTCCAGACACGCTACAAAGCTGAAAATTCTAATTCACTCCTCTCCCCCATACATGTAAAGTTATGTAAAAGTAACACTGCCCACTTCCAGAGGCGCTAGAGAGCTGAGCTATGGCAGACTGATAGGAAATATGACAAAACTATAGGAAAAAACTTAAGAATCCCAAAATTTTAATTTAATTTCCTACCCTATAAATGTAAAGTTATGTAAAAGTAACATTGCCCACTTCCAGATACGCTAGACAGCTGAGCTTCGGAAGGCCGATAGGAACTATGATAAAACTATAAAATAAAATTAGAAAACCCCAAATTAAAATTAACTTCCCTCCCCTTTGAATGTAAAGTTATGTAAAAGTAACATTCTCCTCTTCCAGAAACGCTAGAGAGCTGAGCTTTGGAAGACTGATAGGAACTATGATAAAACTAAGTATAGTAAAAAATTTAAAAACACCAAAATTTTAATTTACTTTCCTCCCCTATAAATGTAAAGTTATGTTAAATTAGCATTGCCTATTTCGAGGAACACTAGAGAGCTGAGCATTAGAAGGCTGATAGGAGCTATGATAAAACCATAGGAAAATATAAAAAAAGCCTCAAAATTTTTAATAAGGCATTGCAAAACTTTTGAATAATATTCCTCATATTTTACTACTTTAAAACTTAAATATTATCCAAATCCTTTAAAAAATGAGTGAAATCATATCAAAAACATTTCATGTAAAAAAAGCCAAATACGCGAGAGTGGTGTTCCGTTAAAAAAATTGAGATAAAAGTAAAGCCATGTCTTCCAATACAAATTTTAAAATGAAAGATTCTCACTAGTTTGGAAATGTTTTTGTAAACTTGGCTATTACGGCTGTAAATGACTCTTAGGCACAGTGCTAAATTGAACATAAAGATATTATAATTTTGATATGACTTACTTGGAAATTAAATAATAAAGAATGTCAAAGCTGCAAATTGAGAGTTGGTCTCTCCTCAGTAAACACCATATTTCCTATTTCTTTTTCAGATACCGACATGTTCATTTCATTTCATGGTTATGCTCGGGCTGAATGAGGCCTAATGAGGCCGAAACGCTTCCCCGAGCTACCTTTACCTCTGACGACTTTCCCGTAAAACTTTAATGTTAAGACTTTTTACCTCGTGAAATTCCTTCAAATTTAAAAAAAAATCCAGGGTTTACGCTGTCTTCTGGGAGCCGAAACGCGTCCCCAAGCTACTTTACCTCTGAGGATTCGCCCGTGAAACTTTTTTGATAAAGAATGTCATTTACAAATTCTGATATCACGTGAACATTTGAGCCTTGTGATTGCTGGTGGTTATTATTAGATTATAATATTCGCGTTGGGCTGGGGCGTGGGCAAACACATCATTCCTGTATATGGTTTTCCTGTTTTAAACGGCTTAACTAATTATCACAATTTCTTTTTTTATTAAATTTATTGTTACGGATAAATAATTTTTTAAAAAAATTCTGTCATATCAATCATGTCATAAACATTGCACACCCAAAAATATATATATTAAGATAATGTATTAATTTTTTTTGCATTCCATAGAGTGTATTTTTGACAATTTCCTGTTAATGTTTATCGGATCTATGTGTAGAATTTTTGACAGTAAGTAAACCATTTTTCAACAAAAATTGTATTTAGGACTTTCAAGCTATGCAACTTTTCTGAGATCACAAAACCTCAAAATGTGTTTTCAAAAAAAATAACAGCAAGTTTTTCTATAATAAAAGTATAAATGTTCGGTTTTTTATATAAAGACAGTACGTTGTCACCATTAACCTTTTCTTACAAACTTTTGCAACCTTTTGAAGTTGTAATATTTCCTAAAGTATCCCTAAATAAAAGTAAAACATTGTTACCTTATATTTAATATTTAAATTTAGTTAGATAAAGCTATTATGACTTACGCCATACGTTATCACCTTAATAAAACCGGCAAGTGCCTGAGGTGGCAGGAAATAGCACATATATAAAGGTTGTATATCGGTCTGAGGTCCGAACGTATTTCACTTATTTATCAAATATTTGAAAAAAAATATTTACCCCTCTTTGGAAATTCTGGTAAAAGAACTTCCTCTCATGTCATATATGTACCTATATATGGGCTAACACCACTAGAAATAGGTGAGGTCAGGTCGTCATATCCTTAACGCCGAGGTGACAACGCCGAGTGCATCAATATATATATATATATATATATATATATATATATATATATATATATATATATATATATATATATATATATATATTCTTATATTCATTTTAGAATATACCAAAAGAACATCGGAAACAAACTAAAATCATATTCTAGAATATTCTTTTTAGAATATACTTAAAGAATATTTCAGGCAAAAACTAAAATATTCTGGAATATGGAATATTCTTTTTCGAAAATACCAAAGGAATATTAAGTATAAGCTAAAAGAATACTCTAAAATATTCATTTTAAAATATCCCTAAAGGATATATTTAGGAAAAACTTCATAATCATAATATTTTCGTATATTCCATATATGTGCATAGAATATGCAAATATTCTTTTCTGACTATCGGGAGCATATACGGGATATATGAATATATCCGGCTTGCGACATGGTACATATGTCATTTGATATAAAATATTTAAAGTCGGCGACCCCCATTTCACATAAATCGATATATTACACGGCAATACTAGTTGTGTCAAACAAGAACAAAAAAATATTTTTTTTATCTGAACTTCGGCCGCCCTCTTAAAATGTTCAATGTCAGATTGTAACTTTTTATAAATTTTTACAAAATTTGTCATACTATTAATAAAATCCAAAAAAAATTGTTTAAAAATTTAATTTGCTCTACAGGTTGTAAAGGTCTCTTTTATTTTTGACATATTAAGCTCCATCTTTGTGTCGGCTAGGAAACTTATTATTATTTTTCAGTAGGTTTAAAGAACTGGTCAGTAGCTTTAATAAAAGGTATTAAAAATAAATATCAAACAAACAGAAAATATCGAAGAAAAACGATTTTTTAAAAATTAAGCCGCCATTTTGTTTTAAAGTGGCGGGTCTTATTTATTTTACATTTTTGAATTGAGTAGGTCCCACTTAAAGAAAATTTATTAAAATTATATAATTTCTTTTAAAACAGGGAATTCATTTTTTTTTATTTACTTTGGCAGTCGCCATCTTGGATTCTGATGCCGGAAAGTAGGGGATCCTCGAATGAAAATTTAGTTTTTGGTGTTAGCTACTACCATGCCAAATATAAAAAAATATACCCTTTTTGCAGCTTTTTCTTGAAATACCCTACAATTTACTGTACTAACTGTTTTGCCCAGGGCGCCTAAATATCTAGGGAGGGTCCTGCTATGGGCTTCAGTTATTCTAATATACCGTAGTAGGTTCTAAAGTTCTTTATAAATTCAAAGCGTTTTGAGGCATAAAACATATTAATATTATGACAGCAAATAATTCAAGTTTTTGAAGTCGGCACTAAACATAAAAATTTTGTTTCCGTTTTCGAGAATTAATGTTTTCATGAAATTTATAATGGCTGTATAATTTGAAAAATTATTAAATTATCATATGTAAAACAATATTTAATGTAAATGTTGGGTTTTTGGGAATTTGGACAATTTTTTAAAAAGTGCTATTTTTAGCATGTTTGGCATAAAAATTCTGGTACAATTTTTGTAAAATCATACAGTTTTTTAAAACTTGTTTCTTAATATAACTAATTCTAGTGGAGGATCAAAATCACTCCAAAAATATAAAAATCCGAGGTACATAATTAAAGAGATGTCAAATTGCGCCCTAAATCCAATGTTTTTTTATAACAAAGCATTACTTAAGTTTGACCGCGCAGCAATGGCTAGAGTATTGATTTCGACGAAAATAATTTTTTTGAGATAACGCCGAAAATTTATTATTTGGGTGTTTTTTGACCTGTCCTAGCAATATCGTCGTGATGTCTGTTTGTGTGTATGTGTGTATTTTTTTTTGTCCGTAACACGATAACTCCTAAACGGCCTAACGGATTTTCATAACATTTTCAGGTAAAATAGTGTTCGACACTCTTACGAACTGGTTAGATTTTGGTAAAAATTTGTTAATGCTAATGACAGGTTTTTGATAATTAAAATTTTTTAAAAATGCTAACTTTTTAACGAAGCATTGCATCAATATGCCGTTTTCGGATTATAGTAGACCACATTTGGCTTAATAGTTTATGTTATTACCAAAAACTTCGTAGGAGCTGTAATTTCTGAGATATTTACAAAAAACTCTTTTCAAGTCTAATTATCATAGCTTCACTTGAAGTGTGCTAATAGGCTAGCTAGGAAAGTATCAGATCTGTCATGGATCAATTTATTTTATTAGACACTATTTTTTGTTCACCGCAATATTTTTTTAAATAAATTTGTTCTTATAATAATTAACTGAAAAATTGGAGTACAAAAATAAGAAGGTAGTAGTATTTTAAAAAAATTATTTTATCTTAGGAGCAATTTTTTTAAATTTTTTATAAAATGCGATATTGCTTATTTTGCTATTTTTTGCACAATTCCATGTTTTTTTTTATTTTTTATTTGTCAAACACACTGTGTTTATTGTATTACAATCTAGTCAGTAAGACTAATTAGCAATTTTGTTTTAACTTAATTTACTAGAAAAGTCAGATTTAAACTTAGGGTTCACTCACCAGTTCTCCCCGTCTGTAACTCACAATTGTGTTGTGTTTATAGCATTATTTTGTTTTATATAATTCACTTAGTTTACTAGCTCAAACGGCTTCACTCTTTTTAGTCTTCGAACTAGCATAGTATTGTCTAGAAGCTGAATTGCTTCCACATTCACATGCCGATGGAGTCTATCTTCATGGCTTTTTGCGTACTTTTTTATAGTCTCTGCTACAGTTTCGATTTTTAGATCTCGATGAAGGTCACTATTTCGAACGTACCAAGGTGCATTCACAATGTTTCTTAATACTTTATTTTTAAATCTCTGTAAAACTAGAATGTTACTCTCTTTGGCACAGTCCCATAGTTGAATACGATATGTCCATACTGGTTTCAGTGTTTGTCTATAAAGCAGTAACTTATTATGAATTGTTAAATTGGACTTCCTTCCAATTAGCCAGTTCATTTTTCTATACCTTATCTCAAGTTCTTCTTTTTTTTTCTTAACATGTGCTTTCCAGCGCAATTTGGCATCAAGTGTTATACCGAGATATTTTGCCTGATTTGAATATGGTACGGGAATGTTGTTAATTGTTATTTGTATGTGATTTATATTTTTGTTTGTAAAATCAACATGAATTGATTTGGTTTCATTTAATTTTATTCGCCACTTTGTGGTCCAACTGTGAACTTCGGTGACTGCATCCTGAAGTTTTTCTATACATTTTTCAATAGATTTTTCTACCGTCAATAAACCAGTATCATCTGCAAATGTTGCTAAGTGACAATTTTCTGGCTTTGGGATATCGCAAGTGAATAATAAGTATAGATAAGGGCCTGGTACGCTACCCTGGGGCATGCCTGCTTGAATTTCTCTTAAATTTGAGTATAAGTCTTCCTGTTTTACTCTAAAATGTCTATCAGATATGTATGATTCCAAAATATCCGAATATTGTTTTGGCAGAAACCCTTTTAGTTTAAAAGTAAGGCCTTCATGCCACACTTTGTCAAATGCTTGTGCTACATCTAGAAAAACTGCAGAACAAACTTTTCCCTCTTCTAGTGCTTTTTCTATTATATTAGTAATTCTATGTACTTGATCTATCGTGGAATGCTTGTCTCGAAAACCAAATTGATGAGATGGAATAATTTCTTGTGTTTCTATGATGGGTTTTATTCTTTTAAGCAATAATTTCTCATAGAGCTTGGATATAATTGGCAGCAAAGATATTGGCCTGTAAGATGACACGTCATGGAGTGGTTTTCCCGGTTTTGGGATCATGATAACTTATGCAACTTTCCACAGTTTAGGTACATACCTAAGCCTAAAGGACGCATTAATTAGGTTGCATAGTTTTACGATAGCTTCTCTGGGGAGTTGTTTTATGACTACCCCGTTAATAAGATCATACCCTGGGGCTTTTTTCGAATTATTATTTTTGATTTCTGTTAACATTTCTTTTTGTGATGTAAGCTTAATATGGTCTTCGATTTGATGGGGTTCATTTAAATGAAAGTTTTCATCTGGTGTTTCGTGGGGCTGAAATGTTTTTTCTAAATGACTTGCAAAAATATCTGCTTTTTCTTTGTTACTCCTTGCCCACTGGTTGTTAGATTTTCGTATGGGTGGAATTTGGATAATTGGTCTTTTAAAATCTTTGGTTGCTTTCCAAAGGGAATAGTCGGTATTTTTATCATCTGTAAGTTCATTAAGAAAATGGTTAATAGATTCATTTTTTATTACTAGAATTTCTCTATGTAAAGACAATATATAAATTTAAGCATATTGTAATAGATTAGCTTAAAGGGTACAAAAGTTTTTATACGAAATCAAAATCACCACTAAACTGTTTTGGAGGGAGCCAAATAATCCAAAATTTTTAAAAATTTCAAATTTCAAAGGAAGCCATGAAAAAAACAATCGCATTGACACAAAAGTGATGCTATTGTTTTGTCACCTTATCAAATTCAGTTTTAAAAGCGGTTAAGGATGATTTTTACCGAGGAAGAAAAACTGGTTATTATTAAATTATTTTACTCAAATAATGAAAATGCATCTGTAGCTCGCAACCAGTATTATATTTACTTTCCAGCCAGAAGACAACCAACCCGCCAAACCGTAGTAAATATAGTAAACTCATCATCAAAGAAAAACACTTAAAAGAAAAACTAGAACAGTCGAAAGAAACGCTGAAGAGGACTTAAATATTTTGTTATATTTTCAAGGTTAGTTTTTTCTTTATTAGTTAGTTTATCATATTTAAAAAAATGTTTTCCCGTGTTATTTTAGAGAATCCTGAACGGTCTATTCCGGATGTAGCAACTTTTTTTTATCAAATCATGGCATAAAATTCACTCTGTTTTAAAATATCACAAATACCAGGCTTATACATTTTTACCCGTGCAAAATTTAAGCAACGAAAATAAAATAAACAGAATACATTTTTGTCAGGAAATACGAGGCAAATCAAATAAATTTGTCAAATATAATTTTTACTGATGAGGCAGCATTCACCACGGCGCCGGCGGGAATGTTCAATAGAAAAAATAAGCATATTTGGTCAAGAAAAAACCCGCATGCTTTACAAGCTGTCAATATTCAAGGACGCAGATCCCTATATGTTTGGTGCGGTCTCCTGAATAGCGGAGTTATTGGGCCTATATTTTTAAATGGTAACTTAACCGGAGAAAAATACCATGATTTGTTGCGAAATGAAATAAAAGAGCTTTTAGAAGAACTCCCTGTTAATAACTATAGAAATTTAATATGGCAACAGGACGGAGCCCCCCCACATAACATCCAGCCAAGTAACGAATTATTGGATGTGAAGATACGGCACATTATTATGGCCAGCAAATAGTCCCGATTTGTCTGCCCTTGATTTTTTTTTGTGGAGCTACCTAAAAAATAAGGAGTATTATAACAGCCCGCAAACACTTCAAATTTTACAACAGAAAATAGAGCAGACAATTGTTGATCTTAACGAAAATTTTGCGAAATCTTTCAAGCTATCCACTATCCACAGAAAATTTTTAAGAATTATTAAAAATTGTACTAATAACAAGGAGGCTATGTAGAAAATTAAAAATGAAGTAATAAATATTTTTTTCTTTCACAAAAATTGCATAATTTTTTGTTTTTACTGGCTTGCGGCGTCACACATTACTGCGCAGAATCACCCCGGATAGTAAATATTAATTAATTATATACCTTACAAAAGCAACAGCATCACTTTTTGTGTAAATGCAATTATCTTTTTCATGGCTGCCTTGATGTTTTAAGGAGATCAATTTAAGTATTTTAAACATTTAAGCGCATATATCTCCAAAATTAATGAATAAAATAATACAATCATATATATTTTTAAAATCAGGGATAAAAGATCTATAAATAGGCGGGTTGGTTGTCTTCTGGCTGGAAAGGGAATATAATACTGGTTGCGAGCTACAGATGCATTTTCATTATTTGAGTAAAATAATTTAATAATAACCAGTTTTTCTTCCTCGGTAAAAATCATCCTTAACCGCTTTTAAAACTGAATTTGATAAAGTGACAAAACAATAGCATCACTTTTGTGTCAATGCGATTGTTTTTTTCATGGCTTTCTTGATGTTTTAAAAAGTACCAATTTAACTCAGATAAAGCCAACAAAATTTTATTTTTAAAATTTGATAATTTCTCTTTTTTTGTTAAAATAAAGAATTCCCCTACTTTACTTTACAAAAACAGATTCAGATTTTTTCAAAAATTGCAGCTCCTAAAACTGGCGCTATCCCACAATTAATATACTCAAAAATACCGAAACTAACTTCGAAAGCTTGTTCTTTTAAAAGGACAGTGGCCATATTTCTGCCGTCCTTAAGCTAGAATGCCGTTAACTACCTATAAAATTTTCCTAGTTTTGATCAAAAAACCCGGAAAATAATAAACAAATGATGCTCCTTGATAAGTGTAAGTTATTTGTTTCTTGAAAACCACAAAAGCTAAAGAAGATTTGCTAATAAAAATTGATGTAGAATAATGTTGTGATTAAGACGGCACCAAAACATCAAAATTGTCCAAATGTTGGTTAACGGCATTATAGGTTATGCACGGCAGATTTGGGTTTTTTATACTTTTAAACGCATATATCTCCAAAACTATTAAACGAAATAATCCCAACGTATATATTTTTGAAATCAGGAAGAAAGGATCTATAAAAATCTGAAATAATATATAGGATGTTTCCTTTAAAAAAACCATCGACCTGTCAAATGTTGACATTTACAATTTTTTTTTGACATTCTGACACAAAGATTCTTAAAATTCGTAAAAAATTATGAAACTTTTGTATTTATCATATTTTGATATCTATTCAAATAAAGGTTTTAGATATGGTGTAAAAATATACGGGAAATCCCTGTACATATTAATTAAATAGTAATCAATTAATACAATGGATTCAAGGACATCTTAGGAGAATAAACAGAAAAAAGAAAGAGTTTTTCTTTTTACTTCTTGGGTTTTTAATTAAAGGTACCTTGACAAATGACGCTGAAACCATGATATTTAGACTTATCATATTAATTTGTTACCTTGTAATATCTTGCCAAATCCATGAGTTGAATGAAATTCGGCTAACGAGCAATTTCCCTCTTACCTTCCCACCAAGCATGACACTGACAAATAAAGCCGCCTCCTTTCTCGATGCATGTACCCCTACTCTTGCAGGGGTTTCCTTCGCACGGTCTTCTCTTTTGTTCGCAGGTAGGTCCAGTGTATCCCTTTTTACAATGACACTTGTAACTTAAGTTGGTCAGTTCGCAAGTTCCAAACACGCAGGGATCCAGTTCGCACTGGGTAATTGCGCAGAACAGACCTGTGTTTTAAATAAAAATTTTACAAAAAGCATTTCACAAGGCACTCTGCCTTAGCAGCAGGAGTTATTAGGCCTGTGCAGTGCAGCTGAACGGCGGAGTTCCTTCGATGCAAGGTTGTAGGAGGAGCGTGTCATTGTATATAATATGTAGATACAGGCACTCCAGGTTAGGCTAGATAGGCTTAAATAATTAAACGTTGTACATATTTACAACTTTTACAATAAATTATATTGAATTGAATTCAAATTGCCTTAGCAGCCTGTTCCGCTTTAATTCTTCTTAATCTCAATAAAGTATTGTCTAAATTTTCCATACAAAATCTTTTTTCTTATATTTTTGAAAAATAAATAAAATATTAAATAAAAATCACTTAACTAATATTATTGTGGTAAATTAATTTTTTCGTCATGCAAATTTAAATAATTGGCCGCTAATAAAAAACATAGCTAAGAAAGCAGACTATTTTAAATTAATAATAGTTGGCACATAATTTTTATATACAGGGTGTCCCATAACTTAGGGGCCATAGGCGAACAGATGAAAGAGGAGGTCATGTCTGATAAAAAAGTTCCTATAATGCATGGGTCAAAACTCTTTCTTTGTCGAGATACAGAGCATCAAAATTGGCAATTTTTTAGCTTTTTTGATAATAACTTTTTAAAAAAACGCTGTAAAAATATGAAATTGCATAGAGTCGTGTATTAGAACAAGAGCAATGAACTAAATTAAAAATTATTTTGAAAAAAATTAGTCGGTCAATTTTTTTTTGAAAATACAATTTTTTGGTATAAACTTTTATAAATGTCATATTAAACGCAATGTTTTTTTTTAAATATTTTTTGTTAATAAAAACAAGTCTCTAGCAAAACATAATAATAAAATATTATTGATAGTTTTTAAAATAATAAGTAGCCAAAATTTTTTTTTATTATTATTGTTTTTTATACGTTTTTTGAGGTTATTTTGACAGCCTGTACCTCCTCAACTTGTAATTTTATCAAAAAAAAGAAATACCACATTTTTGAATCACAATTAGCGAGGGATTCAGTTGACCGTGACAGATTTTCTTTCGGTTCATTTTTTTTTTGTAAAACCCGTTTATCCCACTCCTCTAGCTTTAAAAATCCTATATCTTAAAAACAGATGAGTGTTAACCCCCATGTTATATAAACTTTTTTCTCGGAAATAACCTCCTCTATCACCTGCTGCATTATTGCCCTTAAGTAATGGGACACCCTGTATAACTAAAAAGGTCAGCGTTAAAAATCTGATTGAAATACAGTACAGCTAATTTCAAAAAAATCTGATACGACTGGAAAAACTAGGTTTTCATTTTAAGCAGTATACAGACAGAATCATTCTACTAGATACATAGAAAGTTAATCTCCCAAATTTCTTCCGCCACAAGCAGCTATCCTATCTCAGTTTCTCGGACAAGGCACAAACCAGAAATGAATGCATCTGGGAGCGCGGGGCACCGTGGAACCACGGATCACCGTTAGGTGATCCGTGGTGGAACGGTCTAGGACAACTGGGCGCCGCCAACTGGGCGCCGCCAACTCGGCGCCGCCAACTGGGCGCCGGGCCAACTGGGCGCCGGGCTAACTCGGCGCCGCCAACTGGGCGCCGGCCAACTCGGCGCCGGACTAAAAATTTGTTTTTGATAAAATGTGTAGATGAAAAATAAAATAATTTATTTATATAAAAACATCTTTAAAAAATCCTTTACTAACTAACTATCTATCAAATCTTGTGAAGCGTTTTTAACACACTTCCCATTATCCGATTTGGATGAAATTTGGTACACACGTAGTGGTCCCATGACAATACAACATTAAGAAAAAAATATCCTACCACCCCTACCCCCACCCCTTCTATAGAAAAATGTGTTTTTGACACACTTCCCGTTATCCGATTTGGATAAAATTTGGTATACACATAGTGGTCCGATAATAATACAACAATAAGAAAAAAATATCCTCCCACCCCTATCCCCACCCCCTTCCATAGAAAAATTTGTTTTTGACACACATCCCGCTATCCGATTTGGATGAAATTTGGTATACATATAGTGATCCGATGACAATACAATATTAAGAAAAAAAATATCCTCCCACCTCTACCCCCACCCCCTTTAATAGAAAAATGAGTTTTTGACACACTTCCCATTATCCGATTTGGATGAAATTTGGTATTCACATAGTGGTCCAATGACAATACAACATTTAAAAAAAATATCCTCCCACCCCTACCCCCACCCCCTTCCATAGAAAATGCGTTTTTGACACCCTTCCTATTATCCGATTTGGATGAAATTTGGTATACATATAGTGGTCCGATGACAATATAATATTGAAAAAAAAAATCCTACCACTCCTACCCCCACCCTCATCTATAGAAAAATGCGTTTTTGACACACTTCCCATTATCCGATTTGGATGAAATTTGGTATACATATAGTGATCCGATGACAATACAATATTATGAAAAAAATATCCTCCCACCTCTACCCCCACCTCCTTTCATAGAAAACTGAGTTTTTAACACACTTCCCATTATCCGATTTGGATGAAATTTGGTATTCACATAGTGGTCCGATGATAATACAACATTAAAAAAAAATATCCTCCCACTCCTACTCCCACCCCCTTCCATAGAAAATGCGTTTTTGACACCCTTTCCATTATCCGATTTGGATGAAATTTGGTATACATATAGTGATCCGATGACAATACAATATTAAGAAAAAAATATCCTCCCACCTCTACCCCCACCTCCTTTCATAGAAAAATGAGTTTTTGGCACACTTCCCATTATCCGATTTGGATGAAATTTGGTATTCACATAGTGGTCCGATAATAATACAACATTAAAAAAAATATCCTCCCACCCCTACCCCCACCCCCTTCCATAGAAAATGCGTTTTTGACACCCTTCCCATTATCCGATTTGGATGAAATTTGGTATACATATAGTAGTCCGATGACAATACAACATTGAAAAAAAAATCCTACCACTCCTACCCCCACCCTCATCTATAGAAAAATGCGTTTTTGATATACTTCCCATTATCCGATTTGGATGAAGTTTGGTATACATATAGTGATCCGATGACAATACAATATTAGGAAAAAATATCCTCCCACCTCTACCCCCACCCCCTTTCATAGAAAAATGAGTTTTTGACACACTTCCCATTATCCGATTTAGATGATTTTTTTTAAAAGAGTAAAAAATCATGTTCAGCGACGTTAAACACCACAAAGTTCTAAATTTATTATAAATCGATCCCTAGGCACTGCAATCTTTCAAGTTTGAGACAAGTCGGTTAGTAAATAAAAAATCTGCCATTTTTGATCCGCCATTTTGATTTTTTTAAGTTTGAGTAAAAAATTTTGTTAAATGACTTCAAGCAATGTAATATTTCAAGTTTGAGACAAATCGGTTAGTAAATAAAAAATCTGCCATTTTGGATCAGCCATTTTGATTTTTTTAAGTTTGAGTAAAAAATTTTGTTAAATGACCTCAAGCAATGTAATATTTCAAGTTTGAGACAAATCGGTTAGTAAATAAGAAAAACCGCCATTTTGATTTTTTTAAGTTTGAGTAAAAAATTTTCGTAAATGACCTGAAGCATTTTGATTTTTCGATCCGCCATTGTTGTAATAAAAAACGTAAATTGTAGTATTACCAGGTTACCAAACACTAGAACTGCCAAGATTCAACAGTCGACTTAATGGATTTAACTTTATATATATATATATATATATATATATATATATATTTATCGGTTTCACAACGTTCTACGTCTTCCGATACCCAATCTCCACTCGTTTCTGTTTGCCCATTTTTCATCATCTAGGCCTCTTATTCTTATTTCACTATCTATTCCTTCTCTCCAGCTTCTCCTTGGTCTTCCTCGTTTTCTTCGGCCAGTTGGTTTCCATTGTAATATTTGTTTAGGTAGTCTTCCATCATCCATTCTTTGTACATGTCCGTACCACACCAGTTGTTTTGTTCTTATATCATCCACTAGAGTACGTTCACCCACTGTCATAATTTCTCTTATTCTTTGATTGGTAACTCTTTCTCTTTTTGATTTCCCTGCTGCTCTTCTCCAATAGTCCATCTCCGTAGCGGAAAGCATTTTTTCTGTTCTATCTTTGATTGGCCATACTTCTGAGCCGTATGTAATAATACTTTTTATAATGGTGTTATATATAAGCTTTTTGTTATGTTTTGATATACTTTGGTCCCAAATTATTCCATTTAATAAAGTTATTGCTTTTCTTCCTTGTACGTTTCTATCTTTTATAGCTTTGTCTAGTGTTCCGTCAGCTGTAATTTTTAGACCCAAGTATTTATACTCATCACAGGACTGAATTCGCTGCCCAGTATTTAAGATTAGATCCTGTTTCGTTCCACCAATACACATATACTCTGTCTTATTGATATTAACCTCTAGTCCCCACTTATTGTACTCGTCTATTAGTTTTCGTGTCATATATTCGAGGTCGTCATAATCCTGAGCCACCACTATCTGATCATCGGCGAAACATAAAGTATACAAGGTGGTTTCATTCAACGGAATTCCCATGTTTTGGCATTTTCTCTTCCAGACTTTAAGGACCTGTTCCAAATATATCTTGAAGAGCGTAGGCGAGATACAGCAACCTTGTTTAAGACCTTTATTTACTAGAAAGCCTTTGGTTAGTTTTGCTTTTATTTGAACTTTTGCCTTACTATTGCGGTATAACTCTTTGATGGCCTTAATTAGTTGTACGCTTATGTTTGTCTTTTCCAACGCTTTCCAAAGTAGATTTAGTGGTATACTATCATATGCCTTCTGCAAATCTACGTAAAGCAGATGGAGCTCTTGTCCGTATGCCATTTTCTTTTCAATAACTTGGGTTATACAAAAGAGATGATCTGAAGTCGATCTACCCGCCCTGAAACCAGCTTGTTCTTCTGCCTCCATATCTTTATATTCGCTCTCCACTTTATTTCTTATTATTTTACCATATATTCTGCTTAGCGTACTAGTTACAGATATACCTCTATAATTGTCACATATATCTTTCCTTCCTTTTTTGTGTATTGTGGATATATATGACGTTTTCCACTCAGTTGGTACTACAGCTCCATTTAAATATCTTTGGAAAAGATTCCGTAATCTACAAAACAATTCTTCAGTGCCATATTTAATAAGTTCAGCTGGGATATTTCCGGGTCCGGCAGATTTACCGCTTTTTAAGGTTTTGCACACGTTTTTGACCTCAGATATTGTGAGGGGTACTGGAGATCCCATCGTTCTAATGATATTGTCTCTTTCGGATTTAACTTTACTTAACAAAAACAGATTTCAAATAAATTAGTAAAAAAATTTCTTTTAAGTCACAAGCTTTCATAAAATGCACTAAAAATTAAAAAATAATTTTCTAACAATCTAATATTATCATAATAATAAAAGCGATGGCCGACTGATGGAAATTTTGAGGATGTTAGCACGATAAGATATCCGTATCAATTAAATATTACTATTTGCAAGAATCAATCTAGCAGAAAAATGCAGAGGTAAATAAATAAAGAAGAGTTTATTCTGGATTATAATGAAATCGCTGATCGTAAGTTGTTTGGAAACTCATTTTTCTATTGGGGGAAGGAGAGGGTGGGGGTAGAGGTAGAAATATATTTTTTGTTTGGGCTGTATTGCCATCGGACCTTTATGCATATATCAAATTTTATAAAAGTTATTTGAAGTGAAGTGTGTCAAAAACGCATTTTTTATGAAAGGGGGTGGGGGGTAGGGGTGCGAGGACATTTTTTCATTATTGTTGTATTGTTATCGGACCACTATATGTATACCAAATTTCATCCAAATCGGATAATGGTAAGTGTGTCAAAAACGCATTTTTGTATAGATGAGGGTGGGGGTAGGAGTGGTAGGATTTTTTTTTTCAATGTTGTATTGTCATTGGACCACTATATGTATACCAAATTTCATCCAAATCGGATAATGGGAAGGGTGTCAAAAACGCATTTTCCATGGAAGGGGGTGGGGGTAGGGGCGGGAGGATATTTTTTTAAATGTTGTATTGTCATCGGACCACTATGTGAATACCAAATTTCATCCAAATCGGATAATGGGAAGTGTGTAAAAAACTCATTTTTCTATGAAAGGGGGTGGGGGTAGAGGTGGGAGGATATTTTTTTCTTAATATTGTATTGTCATCGGATCACGATATGTATACCAAATTTCATCCAAATCGGATAACGGGATGTGTGTCAAAAACAATTTTTTCTATGGAAGGGGGTGGGGGTAGGGGTGGGAGGATATTTTTTCTTATTGTTGTATTATCATCGGACCACTATGTGTATACCAAATTTTATCCAAATCGGATAACGGCAAGTGTGTCAAAAACACATTTTTCTATAGAAGGGGTGGGGGTAGGGGTGGGAGGATATTTTTTTCTTAATGTTGTATTGTCATCAGACCACTATGTGAATACCAAGTTTCATCCAAATCGGATAATGGGAAGTGTGTCAAAAACTCATTTTTCTATGAAAGGGGGTGGGGGTAGAGGTGGGAGGATATTTTTTTATTATATGTGTATACCAAATTTCATCCAAATCGGATAACGGGATGTGTGTCAAAAACAAATTTTTCTATGGAAGGGGGTGGGGGTAGGGGTGGGAGGATATTTTTTTCTTATTGTTGTACTATTATCGGACCACTATGTGTATACCAAATTTTATCCAAATCGGATAACGGGAAGTGTGTCAAAAACACATTTTTCTATAGAAGGGGTGGGGGTAGGGGTGGGAGGATATTTTTTTCTTATTGTTGTATTATCATCGGACCACTATGTGTATACCAAATTTTATCCTAATCGGATAACGGGAAGTGTGTCAAAAACACATTTTTCTATAGAAGGGGTGGGGGTTGGGGTTGTTTGGATATTTTTTTGTTAATGTTGTATTGTCATGGGACCACTACGTGTGTACCAAATTTCATCCAAATCGGATAATGGGAAGTGTGTCAAAAACGCTTCACAAGATTTGATAGATAGTTAGTTAGTTAGACAGAACATCTGAAGCTAAATAAAAGCTTGTAAAAAATTGCGTAGGATTTTTTAAAGATGTTTTTATATAAATAATATATTTTATTTTACATCTACACATTTTGTCAAAAAAAATTTTTTTAGTCCGGCGCCGAGTTGGCCGGCGCCCAGTTGGCGGCGCCGAGTTGGCCCGGCGCCCAGTTGGCCCGGCGCCCAGTTGGCGGCGCCCAGTTGTCCCATTCCGCCGTGGAACGACCTTATGGGAACAGAGGGACATGAGGTTTTTTACTTGAAACTTTTAATCTGAAAAAGCTAGAAATGAGTTTTATACAAACTTATATTGCACAAAGAGCAACGTCTTAAATAAAAAAGAATAGTTACTTTACATGATTTAAACCATACACAGTGCGACTCAAAAATATAGTGCGTTTTACAAAAACCAATTTTTTTTTATATGCATATAACTTAAATGTCATCAAATTTTTCGTCCAGTTTTCCAAATAAAAATTGCCATTTTTACTCGTATGATAACAATAAAATAAGGTATTCAATATTTTCTTACCACAAAAATCTTAAAATGAGTCCACACAATAAGAATTTTAAAGAATTTAAAAATTAAAAAGCACTAGTAATACTTTTTGACAACTCGAATGCGCTACTTATAATGAACTGCAAAAAAATGACGCTTTGCCCATACGCTCAACTTTTGTTAATTCTATAGCCATGTTGGTAGCAGATCGTAGCAGATAAATGGGCTCTGTAACGAAATAGCGCGTATCAAAATAGCGCGTACAAAACAGCGTGTTTTAGAATAGCGCGTGTTCAAAACAGCGCGTATCAAAATAGCGCGTGTTCAAAATAGCGCGTATCAAAATAGAGCGTATCAAAATAGCGCGTGTTCATAATAGCGCGTGTTCAAAATAGCGCGTGTTTAAAATAGCGCGTATCAAAATAGCGCGTGATCAAAATAGCGCGTATCGAAATAGCGCGTGTACAAAATAGCGCGTCCCAGGTTTGATTAGGTATATTCATCTAAACAGTTTGAGCATGGTCAGATAAGTTATACTTACTTAACCGTTAAATAAACCGATGGCTTGCTATATTTAACACAACTCATATAGTTCAACTAAGGCGTATCTTTCTAACATATTTTTTCAAAAAATAAACCTCCCTGGCTTATTTTCCGGGATCCTAGAGGGTGTGTAACGAAACCGAATCGAACCGAACCGAACCGGACGGAACCGAAACGAACCGAACATTTTTTCCAGTAACTCACTGACCTTTTTCCACTAAAAAAAAGTCACCCTCACCCACCCAGTCACAGGTTAGAATAGAAACCTACCAAAATAAGGATCGGAAAGCTAATTTAGAAAATAATTTTTTGAAAAAATGTTTCGATTTGGTGCGGTTTATTTTAGTTCGGTGCGGTTTGGATCGGTTCGGTTCGGTTTGGTTACACCCTTTAGGATCCCGGGAAAAAAAATATGTTAGAAAGAGACCCCTTACTCGAATTATTTTATAACAGCGACGTTTGTAATGGCGATGATTCAAAACGCGGTATTTTTAGAATCGCTATTTTAAACACGCGCTATTTTGATACGCGCTATTTTGATACGCGCCATTTTGATACGCGCTATTTTGAACACGCGCCATTTTGATATGCGCTGTTTTGATACGCGCTATTTTGATACGCGCTATTTTGAACACGCGCTATTAGGATACGCGCTATATTGATCACGCGCAGTTATGATATGCGCTATTTTGAACACGCGCTATTTTAATACGCGCTATTTCGTTACAGAGCCGATAAATGTTATATTTGCGTGATCGTAGTAATCCAGCAATTATATTGAGATTACTGGTAAAGCGAATCCTGTCGAATATCACATTTTGTAAATACAAAAACTTAGATGTTGATATATTTTTACCTAATTTGTTCATTTTAATAATATATTTCTAATAAAAATACGACTTATTTGTGTAAAAATTTCAAAAAACCATTAATCAGTATTTGGCAATCATATAACAAAAATATTTACTAAAGCCTACATTTCATACTAGATTTTTTTTATATTTACTTTTCATTAGCATTTCATTTAAATAGTGTAGTAAAATTTGTAATTAGACACACTTGTAGCCAAAATTTAACGCATAAAGATATCTATCACCCAAAATTACAATAAAATGATAATAAATGGACTTCTTTCCAAATAATTGTGTGAATTTAATTTTAAAAATATAAAGAAAATATTTTGGTCTATGTCTCTGATATTATACTGTGTCTTGAAAGGTTACGCTACCCTATTTATAAAACCAGTACCACTTTTCGCCACAAGTTGTGTATGTATCAAACAACCAGATCAGCAAAAATGTCAAACGAAATAGCGAATTTGGTAAAACAGCAGGTACTGAAGGTATGCACTTCTCCCACGGAATTTCTTTCTCAAATGTTTTTAATCCCAAAACTGAATGGAAAGCCGTTGCTCTGTGCGGCGTCGCGCGGCCACATACGTGACAAGGTGGGGTAAAAGCTTAGAGTAATAAAAATATAAAGAGAAGAAATCAACCGCGGCCCCGTGTAAATTTTCCCTATTCGTGGCGGTCATTCCTGAAAACTTAGAATTTACAGAATCCCCGGCGATAGCAACATAGCTGCGTCACTGGAATCATCTCGTTAAAACCAAAGTGGGCTGAATTTTCACAATATTTTCATAAAAATAGCACTTTTTGATTATTTTTACGTCCAACTAAGTTCTTTTTGACAAAAATAAAACTCAACACAGTAAAAATACTCTGCCAATATATGGGCCCCTAAGCTCACACTATAGTTATAGTGTACGTGTGAGCTAATATAACTAAAAACTGAAATATATTTTATTCAACTCCAGACTAAATTACCTTTTGTTTGATACCACACAAACCATGTTTTGACTTAAACTCAAATTTTTGAAATCTACCCCCACCCTTACAAAAAAAAACAAAAACTAAAATATATTTTGTTAAACTCCGAACTCAAATACCTTTCGTTTGATATCACACACGCCATATTTTCACTTAAACTCTAATTTTTAAAATATACCCCCACCCTTTTTTTTAAATAAAATAAAATGTATTTTGTTTAACTGCAGACTCAATTACCTTTCATTTAATATCACACACGCCATATTTTCACATAAACTCTAATTTTTGAAATCTACCCCCACCTTTTTATTTGGTTTGTGTTCGGTGGATTTTGTTCATTTTTAAATGGGACCATCTCGACCAAAGACCCAGCCTAGGTACCGAATTTCATTAAAATCGACCAAGCGGTTTTTGAGTTATGCGCGTTGGTCGTTACAGACAGACATACAGACACACAGACAGACAGACAGACAGACAGACAGACAGACAGACAGACAGACAGACAGACAGACAGACAGACAGACAGACAGACAGACAGACAGACAGACAGGCAGACAGACAGACGGACAGACAGACGGACAGACAGACAGACAGACAGACAGACAGACATACAGACAGACAGACAGACGGCGCAACAAAAAAGTTTCAAAATCATCTGAAACGCAAAGATATATAAAAATTTTTGAAATCGGAGCAACTTTTTTTTTCTCGAAAAAATTAGGATCACCATAGCTCACACTACTATAGTATAGTATATGTGTGAGCTAAAACACCAACGGCCAAGACAACATTGCATTTAATACAAACACATGTTACTGTCAGTGTCGACCTTAGAGCATTGGAAAATCTGGGCTAACCGTTCACGACTTGAGGACCCACCTAATTAAACTTGTTGCCATTATATAAGTGAAAAAATAATCTTTTCTTTGAAACTCGTAGACAATGATTGAGTAGAAATAAAACTTTGGACTGGACCATTGTCTTTATCTGAGGGCACGGCAGTGCCTCGCCAAGTTCGCGCTGCCGTACCATCTTTTCTTGGTAACATTTCAGCCCATATTTGACCTATCTAAAACTCTACTTCGGAAAGAGCTACGAATCTCATACTTTGCACAGTCGTAGACCTTCATAGACTTAACAACCCCTCCAAGTTTCATAGACTTCTATGAAGTAGTAAAGTAGTTACGAAATTTCAAAAAACGTCGAAATTGCCACTCACTCATGTATAGATCATCAAAATTCTACTGTGCTTCCAGACATGCTACAGAGCTGAAATTTTGCAGACTGATTGACATTATGACCAAACCCCTGGAAAAAAATCAAAAAGCCCCATAATTCTAATTTACTTCCCTCCCTTATACATGTAAAATTATTTAAAAGTAATATTACCCACTTCTAAAAATGCTAGAGAGCTGAGCTTTGGCAGCTTGATAGGAACTATGATAAAACTATAGGAAAAAATCAAAAAGCCCCAAAATTCTAATTTACTTCCCTCCCATATAAATGTAAAGGTATGTAAAAGTAACACTGCCCACTTCCAGAAACGCTAGAGAGCTGAGCTTTTTAAGACTAAAAGACACTATGATAAAACTATAGGAAAAAATTCAAAAACACCAATATTTTAATTTACTTCCCTCTCCTACAAATGTAAATTTATATAAAAGTAACATTGCCCACTTCCAGAAACGCTAGAGAGCTGAGCTTTGGAAGGCTGATAGAAACTATGATAAAACCATGAGCAAAAATTTAAAAACCCCAAAAATTTTCATTTACTCTCCTCCCCTATAAATGTCAAGTTATGTAAAAGTAACATTACCCACTTCCAGAAACGCTAGAGAGCTGATCATTGGAAGACTGATAGGAACTATGATAAAACTATAGCAAAAAATTTTAAAACACGAAAATTTTAATTTACTTCCCTCCCCTATACATGTAAAATTATGTAAAAGTAACATTGTCCACTTTCAGAAACGCTAGAGAGCTAAGCTTTGGAAGGCTGATAGCAACTATGAAAAAACCATGGGAAAAAATTTAATAACCTCAAAATTTTAAGTAAGGCATTGCAAAAGTTTTGAACAATATTCCGCATATTTTACTATTTTAAAACAATTCCTTTAAAAAAGAAGTGAAATCATAACAAAAACATTTCATGTAAAAAAAAGTCAAGTACGCGACATTCCGTAAAAAGGATTGAGATAAAAGTAAAGTCAAGTTCTCCAATACAAATTTCAAAATGAAAGTAAGAAACTGGTTTGGAAATGCTTTTCTAAACTTAGCTATTACGGCTGTAAATGGCTCTTAGGCACAGTGCTAAATTGAACATAAAGAAGTTTGGCTGTAATAGCAAAGTTTAGAAAAACATTTCCAACTAGTAAAAATCTTTCATTATGAATTTTGTATTGGGGAACTTGGCCTTACTTTTATCTCAATTCTTTTTACGGAATGCCATTTTCGCGTACTTGGCTCTTTTTTACATGAAATCTTTTTGTGTTGATTTATTTTAAACAGGACGTTTCGACGACCCTAGCAATATCGTCGTGATGTCTGTCTGTGTTGTGTGTGTATGTATGTATAAAATAGCACTCGATACTGCAACGATCTGATTAGATTTTAGTCAAAATTCATCAATGTTATTGACAGTTATTTGACAGTTAAAAAGTTTCAAAAATGCTAACTTTTTAACGAAACGTCGTATCAATATGCGGTTTTTGGAATATAGTAGCGCGTTTTTTGAAAAAAATTATGTAATAACCGAAAAGTTGGTAGGAGCTTTCATTTCAGAGATATTTACAAAAAACTGTTTTCAAGGTTGATATAATGTGGAGTGTGCTAATGGGCTAGGAAGGTATCAGATCCGTCATGGATCAATTTATTTAATTCTAAGGCGCTTGTTTTCCCTAAGGTGTGGTTTTACACAGAAAAACTACAAAACTACTAAATACTTAGAGAAAATTATCCTATGAAATTTTCGTTTGGATGGTTAATAGTGCTTTAACTCTCCAAACAGAAAAGCCGCATTTTAAAATAATAAAATAGAATATCCTTAATACCGGTTAAAACTGTTGGAACAATGACTAATAGTTAATCGTCCTCTACAATAGGAAAAAGGATTCCCTTTTTACCTGTGGATATAGTCCAAGTAGCTCAAAACGAAACCCGGCCCTGCTAACACGAAATCCGTAATATGATGTCATACACCTGTTGCCACGTCCTGAAAAAATTGTGGGAAAAGGGTTGGTTCGTCCCGCCTTCCTTTTTGTAAATATGTTCTTTTTACTATAATTTACCAAATTGGTTCGAATTAGGCTATTTGGTGATTCACTAGAGCATTTTCTATTTTTGTTTATTTAGTATTAATTAACTAATTAAGTACTTAAAATTACTGGGTTATTTGCATTTGAAACTCCCGCGGTTTTAAAGGCAAATATTACAATTTGCTATAATTAATTTACTTTACATAAAATGCATTTTGAATTACTAAGGTTCCTAGTTCCTTTAATATGGACCTTCGTAATCTCATTCCTCCCTACTTATTCCTTTTCTCCTACGCCTATGGATTAACGACGCCACTGGGCGCCATGTGGGAGAATGAACGCAGCAGCGAATACCTGCTGCAGCATCAGAGAGAACCGTTTCGCCTTCGAACGATAACACACGCGTGTTAGCTACTCTCCTACCGCAGGAATGTGGGGTGCAAAAACTAAGGTTTAACAGCGCGTCCTCCCATGAGTTCCACTTCCTGTACAAAAATGGTAAGTGAAAATGCATTATTTTTACCTTACATACATTTGTTTATTGCTACACTAACCTAGAAGGTAAACTAGACCATTTCAGAATCCCTTGTACCAGCTTAGCCTATGACCTTATTCCCTTAAAATTACAGTCCACATTTGACACCGTTAAATTCCAGACAACTCTCCTATCTGGACCACCAGGGAGCCCCATTTTTGATCCTTAGCGACCCGGATTTCTGGAATCGTTTTTTTGCCTTTTTAGGTTAGTTTTTTTTACTGGTTTCAAATGCAAGAAAAACCCTTGTTTTTCCTAAATGCCTTTTTTACTGGTTTTAAATGCAAGAAAAACCCTTGTTTTTCTTACATGCCTACTTTAGAAAACCCCTAGGTTTCTAAAATACATTTTGCGATTTTTTTTTGTGTAAAAACAAATGCAAGAAAAACCCTTGTTTTTCTTACATGCCTACTTTAGAAAACCCCTAGGTTTCTAAAATACATTTTGCGATTTTTTTTGTGTAAAAATTAAATATTTTTACCAATAAATTTAACCTTTTCATGCGAAAAACCAAACACAGATAAAATCTGTAAACTACTATGCTTTTTTTTGTTTCGAATAAATCAAGTTTTTTCGTTTCTTTTTTGTAAAAAAAAAACCGTATAGAATTTGGGTGTTTTTTTGTTTGTCACTGGAAATAGTTTAAAATAGTGTCTGCAAAGTGCTATTATTTTAGCCGTTGTGCCTTCACATTTGTGGATTGCTATAATTATATCCAATTTGCTCGAAAAAAATCTCCAAATTGCCATATTCATTTTTGCTTATTGCAAATTGCTATGACTATATCCGATTGCGGATGCTTTACTATATTCGTTTTTGCGTAAAAATTGCTATGAATATATCTATTTCTAATTTACTATTATAATATCTGTCTGCAAATGGCTATGATTGTATCCATTTTTTGCGTGCATAATAAATTTTGAAGGAAATTTAATTCTTAACTTGAGAATTTGTTTTCGTGTAAAGGCAGATAAATAGTTTTACCAAATTAAATGCTTTTGATTTGTAGGTATTTATTTTTAAATTTAATACATAGGTACCTACTTATTTGAATTCGCGAGGCGAAGATAAAAAAACTTATACACAAGTTTTTTGTTATCATTAGTTTGCATCGGGTATTTTCTTTACTTTTGTGCGCTTATAGTTTGATTATTGTAATTAAACGTAGGACATTAATATTTATACAGGGTGTCCAAATTTTGATTTTTTTTTCAGTTTACCTAATTTTTGTCAATTATTTTTTGGATTTTTTTTTAAATCATGTCTAGTTCGGATAAAATTTTAAAGGCTAAAGCCTTGCGCTATAGTGCGATTTCACAGCTAAATTTGATCATTGAATCCGCGACCCTCGCAAAAAATGACCCTGCCTATCACAGCGGCTTTAAAGTCAAATTTCGGACATTGTCAAAAATCAAAAAAGATTTTGAAAAGCACCATAATACTTTGTTGACGTTGGTAGCCTCTGATGAGGATCGCTTAGTAGTAGAAAACAAAGTGTTTATGGACTTTTGCAAACGCTGTGACGAGATTTCCACTATATTTTACGAACTTTTCGAACTACCCTTTGAAGATGGAGGGCTTTTGAGCAGTACGATAAATCCCATGGGCAGTCCCTGTGCCTCCACAGACCAGCATGGTTTACTGCCTAGGATAAAAATACCTCTTTTTCAAGGGGAATTTAAGGAGTTTCCAACCTTTTTGCAAGCCTTTAATGCTACCGTGCACAATAATAGGTCGCTGGGAAACTTTGAAAAATTCAATTTGCTTTTTTCTAATTTAAAGGGCCCTGCCCTGGATGTCATTTCTGACATTCCTATCCTTGCTGAAAATTATTTAAATGCCTACCACACCTTGGTGGATAGGTATACAAATAAACGATTACAAGCTTACCTTCACTGGAAGGCAATTGAAGGCTTCTCTCCTCTTACTAAAGAGAATGCTACGAATTTGAGGAATTTGCTTGATTGTTTTTCGAAAAACTTAAGTGCTTTAAAAGTCATGGGTTTTAAAACGGAGTTTTGGGATTATATTATGGCACAAATGCTCTTGGATAGGTTGGACCTAACCACGCGCAAGGCATTTGAGCAAAATTATTGCTCCAATGAGATCCCCTCTTATGATAAAATTCGTGCTTTTGTTTCTAGCCATTGCATTGCGTTGGAACAAATACAACAAACTCAAGATTACTTAAAAAATAAAGATTTGTCAATTTCAAGTCAGAAAAATCAAGCAAAGTTTCAAAATCGATCTGCTTTGTTTGCTAATACTCAGAGAGCCTCCAAAAATGCATCCCAGTCTCCAAATGGCCAAAGTGGCTTAAATAATACTCCAAACCCTCAAAAATTTTGTTTTCTCTGTAAAAGTGGCGATCATATAATATACAGATGTCCTCATTTTTTGGCGAAAACTCCCCAGCAACGTTTTGAGATTGTTAAACAACATAAAGCGTGTGTCAACTGTTTGGCCTCAAAGCATAATTTACCCCAGCAATGCAAATCAGAAAAAAGATGTTTACATTGTGGCCAATTTCATCACAGTCTCTTACATTTTTTTCCTATTAATTCTACACCTAGTTCTGCGAGTAGCCCCTCTACTTCTGCAGTGCAACCCCCGAGGAGCCCCGTGGCTACCGAATTTAATAGAACCACTAACACCATTGTTACTGGTATGTCTTTAAATGATCGCGAAGTACTTCTCTGTACCGCTTTAATACAAATACAGGATGTTTTTCAAAATTGGCACACAGTGCGCGCCATCTGTGACTCTGGTGCTCAATCTTCATTTATATCTAAGTCATGTGCTGATAGTTTGGGCCTTCCTAAATTTAATATCGCCATGACTCTACAAAGCTTAGATCGAATGACAACTCCGGCAAAATCTGGAATTAATTGCAATATATCCTCTTTGCGTGATAATAATTTTGTTTTTAATTTTGATGCGATAATACTCGATAAAATTTGTAGTGATTTACCTCATTCCTCATTTTCGATTAAAAGTTTTCCTTTTCTCGCCAACTTAGCACTAGCTGACCCAGGCTTTAATAAAAGCGATAAAATTGATTTATTGTTGGGCGGCGATGTGTACCCTTACATTTTGCTAGATGGTCGTTTGTCTACGGGACCCAACAACCCCGTCTGCATTAATACTATTTTTGGTTGGGGAATAATGGGCAATCTTTCACTTTCACCTTCAACTACAAATCAAATTAAAACATTTTTTACTACGTCAATGAACGATTCTTTTGTCAATTTAGATAAAAATCTACAACGATTTTGGCAAATAGATGACATACCTAATGTCAAGGCCATTGACCCCGAAGATGAGTTTTGCGAAAATTATTTTTTGAAAACTACCTCAAAAAATGAGGAGGGGAGATATATTGTATCTTTACCATTTAAAGTTACTGCTCCAGATTTTGGCGACACTCGATCCATTGCCGTACGTCGTTTTTTCTCCCTTGAGAAGAAATTGCTACAAAACCCTGATTTTTATGCTGCCTACAGCTCTGTTTTACAAGATTATTTAGATAATAATCATATGCAACCGGTTTCTGCACCTTTGCCGACCGAAATTTCAAATCATTTTTATATTGCACACCATGCGGTGTTTAAAAAAGATTCTACTAGCACCCCCCTGAGGGTGGTTTTTGATGCGAGCATGCACGCCCCTGGCAAAATCTCGCTCAACAACGCTGTTTATACTGGGCCCCCTTTACAAAGGGACTTACAAAAAATTTTATTACTTTATCGTTTGCATAAATTTTGCTTTTGTTGCGACATCCGTCAAATGTACAGGATGATTTTAGTTGACCCTAGTCAAACTAATTTTCAAAGAATAGTTTGGAGGTTTGATCCTAACCAGCCTATTCAAGACTTCGAAATAAATAGAGTTTTATTCGGGGTCTCTTGTAGCCCTTTTTTGGCTATCAGAACTTTGCTGCAACTTGCTAGAGAGCATGAGGACCTTCCTCTTGCCTCAAAAATCATTGAGGAGGCAGTTTTTGTCGATGATGTGATTTCGGGAAGTGATGACTTTTTTAAGGCCACTGAGATGAAAAATCAATTAGTCGAGCTACTTAGCCGAGGTGGATTCGAATTGCGTAAATGGGCGAGCAATTGTCCCGAGTTACTATCCGATCTTCCTGAGTCACACATTTCGATGAAGGCTCTTTCTCTCGATTTAGATGCTGAAAATTCAACTTTGAAAATTCTCGGTTTAAATTGGAACCCTCATACTGATGAATTTTTTTATACTTTCGACTGTTCTCTCCAAACATGCACTAAAAGAACAATTTTAAGTAATTTGGCCCGCATTTACGACCCTCTGTCTTTTTTGGCGCCAATAGTTTTAATTTTAAAATTAATTGTTCAATACTGCTGGGCAGAAGACTTAAACTGGGACGACCCTGTCAGTCCGGAAATTGTTTTTAAATGGGAAAAATTTAAAAATGAATTAAAGTTTTTGCATTCTGTTAAAATTCCTCGTCAAATAATTTTGCCTAATGCTAGTCAAATCCAGCTAGTAGGATTTTGCGATAGTTCAGAACGGGCCTATTGTGCTGTCGCTTATATTCGAATTTTTTATTCTGATGGAAACATTAAAGTTTTTTTTGTTTGTAGTAAATCTAGAGTCGCACCGTTGCGTCGTAAACTAACTTTACCAAGACTAGAGCTTTTAGGAGCTGTTTTGTTGGCTAAATTAATGGATTTTTTACTAGAAACGTTCTCGGAAAAAATTAAATTTGATAAAATTCTTGCTTTTACTGATAGCACAGTGACCTTATCTTGGATTCAGGGATCTCCTCACAAATTTAAAACATTTGTTTCGAATAGAACTGCCTATATACAAGGAAGAATTAGCCCTGAGTTTTGGCATTATGTTCCTACTGAACAAAATCCTGCTGACTGCGGTACTAGGGAAATGTATCCCTCTGATTTACAAAGATTTTATTTTTGGTTAGAAGGGCCTTCTTTTCTAAACCAACCTACAAATACTTGGGATTTTATGACAGTTACTTACGATGGGAATGCAGTTTTGGAAGAACAGCGAAAAAATATTTTTAACGTTTTTACTTGCGAACAAACAGTTGAATATTATGTAAACAACTTGTTTGAAAAATACAGTTCTCTTTTTAAAATTAAGAGAATAGTTGCTTACTTTTTGCGAGGGTTACAAAAGTTTAAAAATCCCTCATACAATTTTGCTACTGATTACCTTACAAATCAGGATTACTACAAAAGCTTACTTTTTATTTCGAAATGCGTACAATCTTTTTCTTTCCAAAAAGAAATTGAATTACTAAAAGATAAGAAACAGCTTCCAAAAGCTTTTCAAAAATTATGTCCATTTTTGCATAATGAAAGCTACGATTTGCTTCGTGTTGGAGGCCGTTTATGCCATTCAAATTTATCATACGATAAAAAATTTCCAATTCTTTTGCCTTCTAGTGCAAAATTCACTGAATTACTGATTTTAGATTTGCATCGCAGCAATCTTCATTGTGGTATACAGACCACAACTTTTTTACTAATGCAAAACTTCTGGGTATTGTCTGCTAAAAAGGTAGTGAGAAAAGTTTTAAGTTCTTGCCATACTTGCTGGAAAACTAAACCTAACTCCCTTCAACCCCCTATGGGTAACCTACCGAAATTTAGAGTTTCCGAAGCAAAGGTGTTCGAAAATGTAGGTATAGATTTTTGTGGTCCGTTCACGATTACTCTTGGTCGGACCAGAGGTGCAAAAACCATGAAAGCATATGTCTGTTTATTTATCTGTTGCGCTGTTAAAGCCGTGCATTTAGAGTTAGTCTCTGATATGACATCAGAAGCCTTTCTGGCTGCTCTGCGCCGCTTCATAGCTAGAAGAGGACTATGCTCAAAGATCTCTTCAGACTGCGGGACCAACTTCGTGGCCTCTGAAAAATACTTGCGACAAATTTTTTCTGATTGCGTGAAGGGGGAAGGTATAGTTTGGTCTTTTAACCCACCTGCTGCTCCCCACATGGGAGGCATTTGGGAATCAAACATTAAATCTTTAAAGACTCATCTTCACAGGGTAGTTGGAAATCAAATACTCACCTATGAGGAATTAAATACGGTTTTAACCCAAGTTGAAGCCATAATGAACTCACGTCCTTTATGTGCCTTAAGCACCGATCCTACTGATCTGGCGGTCTTGACTCCTAATAATTTTTTAAATTTGAGGCCTCCAGGTACAATACCCGATCCAAACTACTGCGATATTGCGTTAAACAGGCTGTCCAGGTGGCAACTGTTGCAAAGAATGCACCGCGATTTTTGGATTCGCTGGCATCGCGAATATTTGCACACTTTGCAACAGCGAGCCAAATGGCACCAACCTCTTGCTTCCATTGATATTGGTACTATGGTACTGATCAAAGATGAAAATTCCACTCCATTGGATTGGCCCCTAGGCCGCATTGAAGACCTTATTAAAGGTTCTGATAATGTTCCACGGGTTGCTATTGTAAAGACTACTAAAGGTACCTACAAACGGCCTTTGGTAAAACTATGCGCCCTGCCTACAAATTAAACTCTCTGAAATGCCCCTGGGCATTCTCAGGGGGGTGGGAAATGGTTCGTCCCGCCTTCCTTTTTGTAAATATGTTCTTTTTACTATAATTTACCAAATTGGTTCGAATTAGGCTATTTGGTGATTCACTAGAGCATTTTCTATTTTTGTTTATTTAGTATTAATTAACTAATTAAGTACTTAAAATTACTGGGTTATTTGCATTTGAAACTCCCGCGGTTTTAAAGGCAAATATTACAATTTGCTATAATTAATTTACTTTACATAAAATGCATTTTGAATTACTAAGGTTCCTAGTTCCTTTAATATGGACCTTCGTAATCTCATTCCTCCCTACTTATTCCTTTTCTCCTACGCCTATGGATTAACGACGCCACTGGGCGCCATGTGGGAGAATGAACGCAGCAGCGAATACCTGCTGCAGCATCAGAGAGAACCGTTTCGCCTTCGAACGATAACACACGCGTGTTAGCTACTCTCCTACCGCAGGAATGTGGGGTGCAAAAACTAAGGTTTAACAGCGCGTCCTCCCATGAGTTCCACTTCCTGTACAAAAATGGTAAGTGAAAATGCATTATTTTTACCTTACATACATTTGTTTATTGCTACACTAACCTAGAAGGTAAACTAGACCATTTCAGAATCCCTTGTACCAGCTTAGCCTATGACCTTATTCCCTTAAAATTACAGTCCACATTTGACACCGTTAAATTCCAGACAACTCTCCTATCTGGACCACCAGGGAGCCCCAAGGGTCGTTCATAAATTATGTTGTCTAAATGATTTTTTTTACGCAGGATGTAATAAGAAATACACAGCATAAAACGACTCGTCGCGGGCTAATAAGCGCATGACGAATAATCGCACGGTTTGAATAGCCTAACCAACTCAAAGCACTATATATTTTGGTAAGGTAAGAAGTTGAACCTTACTTATTATTTATAAAATTTTACATAGGCAGAGGAGGCAGCAACAGTGCAAAAGCTACATTGTTTACCAACAAATGAATGAATGACCGCCGAAAACGGGCCTACTACTTCTCTTTATATTTTATTACTCTGAAGGTAAAAGTAAATTATAACAGGTTGACATTTACATTACACATATAGTCACCCCCGTGAAAATGACATACGGAATATAACAGCGCGAACAGCGCCTGCGATCTGGACAAGGGACTAAATTGGAACTAAACATAATGACGTTTGACAGTGTCATCCTGTTCTGTGGTTTGACTGCTGTTGTGGGAAAGAGAGAGAGCCCACCAGAACAGACAGAAAGAGAGACACGCGACACACCTGAATTTATTCTGTGGTGATCGTCATTTTTGTCGGGTGTTCCCCTCAATCTGATTTTTGATAAAAAATCTAAAATCAAATCATTGTGTATTAGATCGGCATATTTTGTGAGCTAACAAGCAGTAGCAGTGTAAAAAAGAAGCAGCAGCAGTATAAAAAACAAGGAGCAGCATATAAAAAGCAGTCAATTCAACGACCCCATACCAGTGAGTTTTAAGGTGGATTTATTGTTCGTTAAAGTAAGGTAAGGGGTAAGTTCATTTATTTAGGCTTACTTCATACTTTCCACTATGAACAATGGAAATTTCTAATTTAAGTAAGGCCGCCTTGTTTATGATAAAAACAAATAGGTTCTAACTTATAAGTCTAAGCTGTTACTACTTCTGAAGAGTTACAGTGATCTATCACTCAGCTGCGTCACAGTTTTATGCCAAAAACCACCTTTGCTTAGTTTCTACCACCAAAAAACCAACTACTACCACCTTCTGTGGCTTCTATTCCCAAAAAACCAACTACTACCACCTTCCCCTACTTCTAACTCCAAAAAACAAACTACTACTACCTTCGCTGAGCTTCTACCCCTAAAAAACCAACTACTGCCATCTTCTCCTAGTCTCTGCCACCAAAAAACCAACTTCGACCAACGCTTATCTTCTACCACTAAAAAACCAACTACTATGTCCTTTGATTATGATTGTAGTATTTGGTTTTTTGGTGGTAGAAGCTAGGGGAAGGTGGAAGTAATTACTTTATTGCTGGTAGAAGGTAGCAAAAGTTGGTAGTAGTTAGTTTTTTGGTGGTAGAAGGTAATCCAAGGGGATAGTAGTTGGTTTTTAGTGTAAACGTGATCTGTACCTAAGTGATAGATAGATAGGTAACTGTTTGGGAGTGGTAGCAGCTGTGATTTATTAGTTAGGGTTTGTTTTAACCTCAAACAATACGCTGCAATATCGAAAAGTATAAAAAGGTCTTTAAAATTTTGATCTGTAAAATATAGGTAGGGGGGGGGTGGTACCCCATGAGGCCATATTTTATGTTTGTATTCATGAAATATGTGGAAAACATTAGAAAAAACTTAGCTTTTGGGGGGGGCTGCCCCTGACATATATGCCACTGTGTAGACCCATGTTTGTAGGATAATACATTTTTTTGTTGCATCTTACTGCTTACTTTATGGCAATATGGCTTTGTTTGTTATTGGTATTGCTATATAGCTTTAAAATTCCTGCCTCCCTGCTTAATAAGTTTGACTTAAGCCCTGTTCTGACTGCATCAAACCCATGTCACTATATCCGATGATGGCACTTGGAATGAGATGGTTGCATGCATTTTAGAGAAACTTTCATAGTGACAAACCAGCTTTACAGCCCCAACTATAAACTTTACTTTACTGTATCAATTTGATCATGGCACATACCTGTTCTTTTCTGGGGAGAAAGAGATGTGTCAATATGGAACTGAAACAGTATCCTTGAGTTTTATAAATAGCATTTTTTATTGCCTAATACCCTGTTCGGACTGTGCAACTTTTTCATGCATGCAACTTTTGTGTCCTCTCTCTCACTCAGATGATGTTACTTAAAGAGAGACAGAAGAAACAAGTTGCATGCTTTGTTTGGAAATGAATGAAAATTTGTTTTATTTGTAAGTAAAACAAACACTGTTTTTTAATTTTGCAAAGGCAGCTTTGTGTTCCCTTCAGATAGTACTAACCAAGTGGTAACAGCTAACCTGTAATTTGTACTGTTTTGCCAATAATGCCATGTAAATCTTGGGCTAATGTCAAGAAATCTGTAATGCAATAAGCCATGGGCGCAGCCAGGGGGGGGGCCCAAACCTAAGATTTTTTTTTATATATTTTCCACATATTTCATGAATAAACACAAAAAATAGCATGAAATACGACATCATGAAGCCTCGCCCCCCCCCCCCCCCCCAAGACATATTCCTGGGTGCGCCACTGCATAAGCTGTAAAATAATATTTTATTCTGCATAATTACCGGACAATGTAATCTCGAAGCTAAATTTGTATTCAGGGTAGTAATGCTATGTTTTTTGAACAGGTGTCAATTGGAGCTTCAGCAGTCATGTTTTCTAAGGTGTTTTATAAAGTTTCACTTAGTTTTATTTTAATAAATCTAAATTTTTTAACAATCTTAGTGGAAAGTTTGGTTTGGTGAAGTCAAAAAATAATAATAATTTCTTATGTTAGTGATAGTAGTAATTATTTATTTTTCGCAATTTTTACTGTAAAATCTTTTAAAATAAAAATTTTACAAAGTTTTTTTTGTTTTATTTATTTTTATTTAATTATTTTAGACAGGTTTTCTTTCTAACATAAAATTTTTGTTGGTCCCCCAAAAGAGGATTCTATTCACAAACAATATTTTATAGCCTGTGAAAAAAGAAAACAACTAAATAATTTTTTTACATGTCAATTGTAATGTCAAAAAATGTTTTTTTTCACTTGTTGACAATGTAAAAAAAATATATATCTTTTAAACTTTTGAATATGGTGGGGGTGTGACTGTTCTATCTGTAAAAGGTAGTTGTTATTTTGTCTGCAAATTCTATTACATGTCAAAACTTCAGAAATCTTTAAACTAGAACAGGTCATTATTCACATAACTTATATTATCATGGCATTTTTCTAAGTAAGGCCTGGTTTACCCAAAAACTTAATGCACAATGAACAAACTCATTGCTTAATTTTAATATCTCTGTTTTCATTTCCTTAGTATTGTAGACATAAAGTATAAACACTAAATCTTTCCATTGTGCATTATGTTATGGGTAAATTAGGCATAAAATAGAAAGTTCACATTACTTTGTTAAGTAATCTTATCTAAAGTTTGACTAATGGTATCCGACCCTCGGAACCGAAATCAAAAAATATATTTTTACACAAAGCATAAAGCCCAATTGTGTAAAATTCAAAACTATACAATATCAGGACATTCACAAAATCATATAAATTCATAAAATTTGACTTGTGTATTGTGTAAAAACATATTTTTTGATTTCTGTGCTGAGGATCAGATACAATAAGTCAAACTGTATATACAAGTGGCCCATTTTGTCTTATTTTTATTACATATAATAGTGAGTTCATATTGCTCCAATGAAAGCTCCTAATTGTATTGTATTTAACATTTGGGGATATAGTGTGCCTATATTACCTAATGAGACGTCGAGACGTCTTTCGCATGAAAAAGTCAACAAACCAACCGAACTGTAGCAATAGGGATCTCCAGTCCAATAGTTCCCACTCTTAGGTTACACTTTTGTGTTCTTAGTTAGGAATAGTAGCATAGGGAATAAGTAAAAAATGTAAAGAAACGCAGCTCAAAAACACTTTGACTTACCCTTGGATGAAAGGAACTTGGTACATGGACAACTGCACAGTCGAATCCAAATAATTCCAATCAAAGTAGTAGCAGTAGCACATCAAAGCAATCCATAAAATGTTTATACACGACCGTGGTCTTAAAAAACACGCATGTGATTTCACTTGGCGATCAATATATATCACTGGTATGGAGATTACCCCAAATATTCGCATGAGATCCGTATAGCAAGACGGACTTTGGAGCACTGCTGTATGCAGCAATATAGCAGTAAAGGTATGTATAGAATTAGGGAAAACTTAAATTAAAAAAGGATGGAAAATGGATATACTCAAGGTAGAAAAAAAAGCAAAAATAATAAAGTAAAGTCAATGCATTCTTGAGCATATAATTCACCGCGCAAATTCAAATTTTTACCCTTTTTGTAGGCAAGGCATATCTTAGTAACTAAATTAGTTTAAACCAAGAAATAAAAGTAACTTTAAGTATAAAGTTTTAGCATAACTCTAGCAAAAAAAGAAAATAAAAAGCATTCTAATTTAGATAAATGTCTCTAAATTTTATATCTTAAAACTAAACGCCGGGACGAAGCATTCCGGCCCCCCTGAAAATACCCAGGGCATGGTATTTTCTGAACTAAGCATTAGGGAGAGGGCACAATTTCACCAAAGGCCTCTTGAATAAACCTTTGGAGGTTTTAACTGTAGCAACTCTTACTACATTATCAGTACCAGGGTGCAATCCTACTACTCGTCCCAATACCCAATTTAAGGGAGTGGTTTGATCATCTTTGATCAAAACCATCGTATCAATCGCAATGGGATCAATTTTGTCTTGATTCACTTTAGCGTGCTGTTGCAATGTATGTAAGTAATCTCTGTGCCATCTACGCCAAAAATCGCGATGCAGTTTTTGCAGCAACTGCCACCGAGAAAGCCTATTTAAAGGCACTTGGTCAAAATCGAGGTCTGGAACAGTCGTAAGTGGTTCCAGGCTAAGGAAATGACCGGGCGTCAGTGCAGTCAAATCATTTGGATCTGTGCTGACTGGACACAAAGGCCTAGAGTTGAGGATAGCTTCTACTTGAGTAACCACAGTATAAAGCTCCTCAAAAGTAAGCACCTGTTCTCCAATTACTCGTAGTAAATGAGACTTTGCACTTTTGATGTTACTTTCCCACAAACCGCCCATGTGGGGTGCGGATGGAGGGTTGAAGTGCCAACGAATTGATTCGCGATTAGCAACTTCAGCAAACATCTCGTTAAGCATTTTAGCAGAGAGCGTAAAATTTGACGCGTTATCCGAGTAGACTACTTCCACGCGTCCTCTTCTGGCCATAAAACGTCGGAATGCTGCCATAAAAGCGTCTGCCGATAAGTCTGACACAATTTCTAAGTGTACCGCCTTCGTACAACCGCAAATAAATAGAACGACATAAGCCTTAAGTCGTTTTGCACCGCGCATGCGGCTCATTGTAATAGCAAAACTTCCCGTAAGATCAACGCCAACGTGTTGAAAAGCTTTTGCTTGTGAAACGCGAAATTTTGGCAAATTTCCAACAGGGGGTTGATAATTACTGGGGCGCGTGCGCCAGCATGTAGAACAACGCGAAATTATTTTTCTTATATGCCTTTTAGCTGCAAAAATCCAATAATTTTGAAAAAGTAAAAATAAAGTCGTGTTTATGCCGGTATGCATATGTTTCTCGTGAGTGTGCGCAATCAATAACTTTGTAAATTGAGAATCACCGGGTAAAAGTATAGGAAATTTTTTGTCATAATCTAATTCCGAATTGCACAATCTTCCGCCAATGCGTAAAATATCATTTTGATCCAAAAACGGATTTAATTTTCTAAAAACCTTTGGCAACGGTTTATTATCGACAAGTAAAGAAATCTCGTTTTGAAAATATTTATTTTGCACGTGTTTTATAAGCACAAATATTGCATTTTGTAACTCATATTGTATTAACCACGTAGAATCAATAATAATTTTCTCATTATTAAATTTACGCGCGCGAAGATTGTGAATAAAACGTAGTATAAAAGCAACAAGTCTAATTAAACGCAAAAAATTTGAAAATTTGTTAAGCAGACAATCCAAAAAATTTGGTTCAATTGTTGCAGCAAACACCAATTTTCGCTCCTCTTCGAGAGCTTCTTTGGGTGTAGTAATATTATTTTTAGTAAAATCCCATGTCTCTTGTGGCTTACAAAGGAACTCGGGTCCTTGCCACCAAAGGGAACAATTAATTAAATCTGCAGGCAATAGACCACGTGACCCGGGGTCCGCGGCATTTAATTCAGAAGGAACATGGTTCCAATCGCAAGGCTGAATTTTTTCTTGTATGTATGTGACTCGGTTGGATACAAAAGTGCGCCACGCATGTGGTGATCCTTTGATCCAAGAGAGCGCTACCATACTATCCGTAAAAGCAATAGTATTTTGAAAAGCAATTTTATTAGCAAAAGTATTTTGAATAAATTGAATGAGTTTAGCTAGCAAAACTGCCGCACAGAGCTCCAAACGGGGAATACTGATTCTTTTTATGGGAGCGACTTTCGATTTTGCGCACACAAAATACGTTTTAATATCTCCGTTTTGATAAACAATACGAAAACAAACCGTCGCACACATACCGCGCTCGGATGCATCGCTAAATCCAACAGTTTGACAAAATTGAAAATTAGAGAGATCAATCATTCTTGGGATATAAAAATCAGAAAATAATTTGAGTCCTTCCTCGAATTTTTTCCACTTGGAAATTATTTCCGGGGGTGCTAACTGATCCCAATCTAACTTTATAAACCATAAGTATTGGATTCAATTTTTTGCAAAAAACGTAACCGGTGTAAGAAAACCTAAAGGGTCAAAGCATTTCGCAAGGGTACTAAGCAAATTACGCTTAGTGCAAATTTTTGTATTATAATTAAAAGAATAAAAAAAGTTATCACTTTGAGGGTTCCACCTCAAGCCTAAAATTTTTAGAGAGTTTGCATCCTCTCGATCCAAAGAAAAGTCTTTGGTTTGTATGTGGGTTGCAGGCAAGTCTGCAAGCAATTTGGGTTCGTTTGATGCCCATTTTTTCAGTTCAAATCCACCTCGCCCTAATAACTCAATTAATTGATTTTTCATAAGCATGATTTGATCAAAATCATTGCAACTTACTACGCAGTCGTCTATATAGACGCTGTCCTTTAAAATCGCAGAAGCCAACGGTAAGTCTTGATAATCATCGGCTAATTTAAGCAAGGTTCGAATTGCTAAATATGGAGAACAGTTTACCCCGAAAGTCAAAGTTTTCAATTCGTAATCTTGCACCGATTCTTCAGAATTAAAACGCCATAAAATTCGTTGGTATTTGTGTTGATTTTCCTCCACATTTATCATTCTGTACATTTTAGAAATATCGCTAACAAAACAATATTTATGTAGCCGAAAATTAAGCAAAATTTTAACTAAATCTCCTTGTAGTTTAGGACCCGTGTGAAGGGCTTGATTTAGGCTAGGCTTATTTAAAGAATGACCGATGCGTCAAAGACAAGACGAACAGGCGTGCTACTCGAGCTTTCTTTTATAACCGCATGGTGAGCAATATAAAAATATTCATGAATTTCTGAGTTATTAGGGGGTGAAACTGCACGCATGTGACCCATATCCAAGTATTCTTGCATTACTTGTGAGTAAGAAGTAAATAATTTTTTATCATTTAGTAAACGTTTTTCAAGCGAGTACAACCGACGCAAAGCAAGGGTTCGGGTATCGCCGAAATCAACGGGATTGATTTTAAAAGGCAACGAAACGGTGTATCTACCGTCCACATCGCGTATAGTAGTTTTTTCAAAATATTTTTCGCAAAAAATATCTGAAGGTGAATTTTTCTCCACCGTAGGAACCTCTTTCAACTCCCAGAATTTTTGCAAAGTATTATTTAAATCAGGAGTGGAAATAGTTGCCATAAAAGTAGAAATATTTTTTGATGCAAAAGCAGCATTTTGCAGAGGCATTTTTCCGAGCAAAGTCCATCCGAAGACTGTATTAATACAAGAGGGGGTGTTTGGACCAAAATAAAGTCTACCTTCTTCTATAAGTGATCCATAAAGGTCCGCGCCAATAAGAAGCTGAATGCCAGCTTGATTATACCAACTGGGATCAGCTAATTTTAGGCCAGTTAAGTAGTGCAAAGAATTTTGGTTAAAAGATACACTTGGCATTTTATCGCAAACTTGGTCTATTAATACAGGCTCTAGACTAAAAATTTTCGATTTATTATCGATAGCAGCAATTTTACAATGCACCGCATGGCGCGCAGTAGTAGACATATCTCCTAAACCGTTTACATTAAGCGAAATGTTGGATTTAGGAAGTCCGAGTGCATTCGCACATTTTTTCGTTATAAAGGAGCACATGGCGCCATTATCCAAGATGGCGCGTATTTCGTGCCAATTTCCGTATGCATCACGGATGTGCAGTAAAGCAGTGCAAAGCAACGTGTCATAGTCGCCAAGCACAGTACCCGCGTGAATAGATTTATTTTCAGTAATCTGATTTTCTACGGGGTTAGTTTGTGATCCACTAGACGTCACCGAAGAAGAAGCAATCACCGAAGCTGGGGAGTTATTTTTTAGGTATAAAAGACTGTGGTGATTTAAAAAACAAAATCTACATCTTTTTTGTGAAGTGCACGAGTTTACTTGATGAAAACTAGCCATGCAGTTGGTGCATCCCTTATTATTTCTAATAAAATCAATGCGTTCTTGAATTGGTTTCGTTAAAAAAGATTCACAGCTAAAAATCAGATGTGTATTTTTTGCTTTGCAGTAGAAACACGTGTTTTGTTTGGAATTTGGAGTTTTTTGTGACTGTCTGTTCGCAAGTAAAACTGTTTTATTTCGTGGATTACGGGGGGATCTCGAGAAGTTCCCTAGTCGTGAGTTTTGAACATTATCTTGTTTCATAGACAAAGATAAAGATTCAAGAGACGTGCAATGTTGCTCTAAAAATTTGTAAATATCTTCGTATTTTGGCATTAAATTAGAAGCGTGATTTTGTTCAAATAACTTACGCGTTCCGGGATCTAATCGATCCAAAAGCATGTTCGCAGTAATAAAGCACCAACTATGGGTCGCATATCCCATATTTTTTAAGCAATCAAGGTTTTCCTTGAACGTATCTAGCATTTTGCGCAATTCTAAAACGTCATCATTGGATAGCCGAGGTGAGTTTTCGATAGATTTCCAGTAAGAAACCGCACGCAAGCGCTTATTGTCATATCTGGAAATCAGCGTATCGTAGCAAAGTAAATAATTATTTCCTTCAAGAGGTATATTTTTAATTAAATTTAAAGCAGGGCCTCTTAAAATCGTACGTAAATATTTAAACTTCTCAATGTCCGAGCTCTTACGCGTATGTACAACCGCATTGTAAATCTCAATAAAGCTTGCAAACTCCTCAACATCGCCCGAAAAAGGAGGGACATTTAACTTGGGAAGAGAAAATTCTGGTTCCGGAAAAATAATTGTTTGATTATTTACCTCATTGTGGCTTCGATTTATTTCTTCAGCCTCCACCTCAAATAAATCATAGTGCAAAGCCTCAACCTCTACGCATCTATCCAAAAAATCTTTTTGTATTTTATTCTGAGCTTCCAGAGCTTCAGAATCGTCTGAAATCAAGATCAGTAAAGCATTATGATGCTTTTCAAAGCTCTTACAACAAGAAGAAAGTTTTTTAAAGTTAACTTTAAACCTTGTGTGAGCAGCTGGATTTGTTTTCGCCTGATTGGCATAGTGTTCAAGCACACTCAACTGATTGATTGCAGTTTGACGCAAGGCCTTAGCCGAGCTTACCTTTTTTTCGGTATCGTTTACCATTTTAAAAGGTTAAAGTGTAAAGTAAAGCAACAGTTAATAAGGGAAGCAAATTTAAAAAATATATCGTACTACTTTTCAAATTCCCTCGTAAACCAAGATTCAAAGCAATATTAAAAGGCCCAGCGGCTTTTAGCAAATATTGAGTAAAGAACAGCAAGTTTTTAGCAAAAAGTATAAATGCTAATAAATATGCACAAAAAATTTAGCAACTGATAAGAGTTTCTATATTTGTGTAGGTACGCAAGGAAACGCAAGCCTTACATACATCGACAGCGCAATAATTTTTAATTTTGAAAAAAAATAAATTTTTCAAAATTTGTATGCAATTTGTATATTGCACAAATAAAAAATGCAATGCAAGTTGGTACGTGCAACGTACAATAGACACACCGTAGATAAAATGTAAAACCTAAGATATGCCTTGTCTCAAAAAGACGCAAAGTAAAGTCCTAACTTCAAACACAATTATGCAACTCTGAGAGCACCTATTACGCAGAACGGGAAATCCGGCTCGAGGGACCAAAAAATGGTCGGTCGAGACGTCTTTCGCATGAAAAAGTCAACAAACCAACCGAACTGTAGCAATAGGGATCTCCAGTCCAATAGTTCCCACTCTTAGGTTACACTTTTGTGTTCTTAGTTAGGAATAGTAGCATAGGGAATAAGTAAAAAATGTAAAGAAACGCAGCTCAAAAACACTTTGACTTACCCTTGGATGAAAGGAACTTGGTACATGGACAACTGCACAGTCGAATCCAAATAATTCCAATCAAAGTAGTAGCAGTAGCACATCAAAGCAATCCATAAAATGTTTATACACGACCGTGGTCTTAAAAAACACGCATGTGATTTCACTTGGCGATCAATATATATCACTGGTATGGAGAGTACCCCAAATATTCGCATGAGATCCGTATAGCAAGACGGACTTTGGAGCACTGCTGTATGCAGCAATATAGCAGTAAAGGTATGTATAGAATTAGGGAAAACTTAAATTAAAAAAGGATGGAAAATGGATATACTCAAGGTAGAAAAAAAAGCAAAAATAATAAAGTAAAGTCAATGCATTCTTGAGCATATAATTCACCGCGCAAATTCAAATTTTTACCCTTTTTGTAGGCAAGGCATATCTTAGTAACTAAATTAGTTTAAACCAAGAAATAAAAGTAACTTTAAGTATAAAGTTTTAGCATAACTCTAGCAAAAAAAGAAAATAAAAAGCATTCTAATTTAGATAAATGTCTCTAAATTTTATATCTTAAAACTAAACGCCGGGACGAAGCAACTACATTCTTGAAATATGTATTGCTCAAGGGGGAGAGGATTTAGCCTTGCACTATATTCAATGTGCTTGTTTTTTAATGGGGGAAGCAGGCATATTTTTGTCAACCGCTACAAAAAACTGCAGACTACAACAAAAAATAAATAGGATTTGTATTATAGCACTAGTGCAATATTGAAACATTATTCGTAATGCATGTAAGCCAAAATGGGTTATATAGGGTGTTGTAAAATTCAATAAAATATTTTCCTAGAGTGATTTCAAGACAAAAAGTTTATATAAACAAAGGTCTACAAACACTTAGTAGTAGAGACACAGGGTGTTTAAATTTACTTTTTTTATATAGCTTTTACAGTTTTTGTGATATTTAGCTCAAATTTGGCTCGTATATTTACTTATAGGCACTACAAGTTAAGGCATGTCAAATAGGTTTTAATTAATTTGTTTATTTTGATATACTCGCCATACCATACTGGAGCATTTTTTATTTTATGATAGCAGCCTTTGGTGCAACAGCGATTTTCTCTAAAATGGTTAAAGATGCAAAAAAAATTCAGAAAAACAAAAAAGTTTGCAAATGAAACAAAGACTTTATTTCTTGTTTTAAAATCCCTACTTCTCCCTACCAGTGGCTTAAAACAAAAAAATTCTGGGGGAAAAGGCGACATGACCCCTGAAAAAGGGTCACTCTGTACATGTTTACTATTATTTGGCATGTCTAAAAGTGTAGTGCCTATAGCTTAATATACCAAATTTGAACTAAATATCTCGAAAAGTACAAGAGCTATAAAAAACTAAATAAAAGAAACTTTAAAACAAGGCGTTTAAGGTTATATAAAAATTTTGCCTTGAAACCACTTAAGGAATTCAACACTAAAATTATGTTATTGAATTATGAAACACCCTGTATAATGTGTATTTTATAAAAACTTATTTCAATATGTAAATAAACAGTGGCAGAACTACAATGCAGCAAGGCACAGGGTTGCTGAGAGGCGTATGCTCCATAGAGAGCCCGAAGGGCTGGAGTGATCACACACACACAGTGATAAGTAAAAAATGATTTCAGCGAAATTAAAAAGGTTTAGTTGGTGGGAGCACAGCAGGTCTTGCTGTATGGTGGTTCTATCACTGCTTGTCTTGCAATTCATTGCAGGGAGAAAGGCTGATCAATAGCAAAAATTGTGTACAGTTCTTTACATAATCCATATTTTTGTTGGTCCTGTAAGTCCTTCTTGGTCTTATTTAGGTATAAAGTGATAAAAATAGACAAAAATGACTAACGAATAATACCAAACCAAAGGTCCTGCCAGGACCTAATTTTTACTGATTTTTATTAGTCCGAAGCGCATTGATCAGCCCCTCGGCGCAGGATCTGTCCTGGGAAGGGTTTTAGTTGAGCGAACTGTCTATCCGGAAAAGTGTTTAAGTTCAATAAACTGTGTCTATCACGGAAAGTGTTTTAGTTTACTATCTGCTCAACACTGAAATAACAATATCACAGTTCATATAAATGTATCTTTAGCAGTAAAAAAGCTGGTAAGTACTATAATATGTTTATTAATTAATTTTTAAATATATATTCATTCATTGAATATCAGCTGATGATGGTAAAAAAAGTTTGTTTTTGTTCAAAATGTATTTTTTCAGAACCATTTCATATAAAGTTTTGGTATTTTCCATAAATTTTGTAAAAAAATTATTGTCCACAAAGTTTTACTATTTGACGATATTTTTGTGCAAATTTGATGGAAAAAGTATGCCATGATTTAAATGGGATGGTTCTGAAAAAATACATTTTAACAAAAACAAACGTTTTTCCCATCAACAGCTGATTTTCACTGACCAGCAGATTTATTTTAACAAATATCAGCTCAGCTGGTGTTCTGTGATATCAGCTGATACAAAATCAGCTGTGTCCCGACATGTTTGATCTAGACAGAGAGCTATAGTCTTCTCTCTTTCTGGACTGTGTTAAGGTTATTCTCGTGTTACCAACGGTTTAACACGAAGTTTGCATTTCTTCCCTTTGGTGTTCTGTGCATATAGTGTTATGACGTCCAATAATAGGACTGTTTATTTTCTTTTGCATGTTTATAAAATATATATTTGGTCGTTTTTAGAAATAACGTGCTTGTTTCTGTTAAATTGAATTAATATCTTTATTAGCATTGCTAAATAATAAATTTAAAAAGTAAGTTTTGGTGCTGCAGCTCGGCACCTGATGTTTGATGATTTAATTCTATAGCAAGTTGGTGCTTGACTGCCTGGAAACTGTGAACAAATTCTTATATTCTTTCGAAAGGGTAATTTTAGAGTGTTCGAAGTAGCTCCTAATGTTCCTGAATTTGATTTACTTTTTGCCTGCCAGGTCATCCTTGTTTCCTGTCCTTGTTATTTTAAAAATAAACTGTTTTCGGCTTACGTTAAAATGTTTGGTGTTCGCTCGAAAAGACCAACCATTTTTAAACTTAGTAATAAATTAAATAATATGTTTATGAATTTATTATTCTGTAACTGGTGGCTTAGAATACACTGCTCAAATTTTGGACAAAGTAATTTAAAGAGTCGTATCAGTTTTTTCAGCTGTAGTAGTATCAGCTGTACATTAATAAGTAAGTCAAAATATAAACATCAAAACAATGACGTAAGCAATAGTAATTTGAAAACTATAAAACATTAGTAAAACAAAAACGAGAATAAATGGTACAAAAAATTAATAAAACATACAAACTACAAGAATAAAAAAGGTTAGTTAATTATATATAACGACAGCCTATCAGAAAAAACGAATGCAAACCTTAAAACAAGCTAAAAACAATAAAGAAAGCACAATATAAAAAAATCTCAAAAAGAAAAAAATCTCAAAAACAATTAAAAATAAAATTACTTAAATAAATAAAATTTTACTTATAATAGTAACCCCAAGAAAACCCTTACTTTTATGACCTTTTGACGGAACGGTTACGAGTCGATCCAAGCAAAATAAAGCATTTCGGTATACATAAACCGGGAAACATTTAAAAAAATTGAGAAGCTTTTACAGGTACATACCGACAAACACACTAAACCGAATATAAAGTCTCCCATATACCCGTAACAGAAATCACACCAACAAAACAAGTTTATCCATAAAACTCTTCTATACTATAATAAGCTTTCTCAAGTAATAATAATTTAAGTTTCTTTCTAGAAAGACTAGAATGTTCAAGATTCTTTAGTTCCTTCGCTAAATAATTGATTCCCTCATAAATTAATAAGGGTCAGTTAATCGATACCCTACTTCTGATACGTCGTAACCCACAACAAAATGAAAATTTATAATTTTGCGTCAAAGGTTAGTAATTATGCATAGCTATATGCTGCTAAATCCTCGCAACCAAAAAAAAATATATAAAACGGTCATAGGCGATTTCTAATAAGTTCTTATAGTTCGGGGCCTAAAACGGAAATTTGGGGGTTTGTCTGCATTTTTGCGTACCGTGACGAAATTTGTCACAGAGTTAGCAGACACCTACAGATGCAATTTTGGAAGTGGTGCTCCGATGGAAACCAGTGCAGGGCCAAGATACAGGGGCGTACTTGAGGTGGGAGAGGAAAAATTAATTTTTTGTTTCTTTAACTTTATAGCTATGTAGCTTATAAATTCAAAAAATCTATAAAACCCTAAGGTTGGAAATAAGGTTTTTTTTTGAGGGGGAGAGGGAGCAAAATTTAGGAGGATAAAGTGTTAAAATCTTATTTCGTCTAAAGTGGTCGTGTGGGGTATTGATTTCTAGGTGATTTAGTATTCTAATACAAAATAAATAATAAGCTAGTCAATACGCCAAACTGTTCACATGATGGGAGCAATTCTTTACATTTTAAAAAATCTGGCGAAATTCGACAAAATGTGACAAAATCTGGCGCTAAGATTTGTCGTTTAAAAAGCACTTTTTAAACTTAAAAACTTACCTACAAGGCAATTTCCCACTTTTTGTGGGTGTAGCTTCACGATATAATTATTTTGTTTTAGCAAAAACACCTTAGTCGTTGTAAATTTTTAATTTAAAAATTGGAAAGAAATTCACAACATCACTAGAAATTGACATTTCAAATATCGCCAAATTTTTTCAGATTTCTAATTTCTATTCGTGTTCTTTATGAGGTCAGCTAAGTTTACTTTCTTTCTTTGTTTTTCACGGTAAAATTAAAAAAGAGGGACTAACTCGTGGAAGGGTCGCTACAAAATTTGCTCTACGCTGTTGCCACCGTTATTTTTAAACGGATTTTTTTGGAAAAGTCAAATTATTTTCCTAGAATCCGTCAGAAAAATCTGACTAGTGGGGACCCTGGTCAAATTATTGAAGTGGTGATTATTTTTTTACTTTTGTTATTAAAGCTAGGCACGTAGATAGTTTTTTTTTCTGGGGGGTCCTCCCATGTAGAAACGGCTGTTATTCAGTGACTTCCCATAAGGTTTTGGATGGAGTAGTCAGAAATAGTTGCTACAGTCGCCGCCGGCAGAAGATTACCAATTTTCGTCCAAAAGACGTTATTGCTCGGTTTATTCCGATAAAAATAAATATTAAAATAAAAATAAAAGTAGATTCTATAGGAAACTGTGTGTGTGTGTGTGTGTGTTTATACATATAGAAAGTCGAAACCACAAAATGTTTATTTAAAAATATCTAAATTACAGAATGTCAATATGCAAAATTGCAGAATTACAAAATGTTGAAAGTCCAAAATGTCGAAAGCTTGGGTTATTAGAAAAACTAACCTGACCAGATCAGGTGCCTTTTTTGTGTAATATACTTTAAAACCTAACCTGACCTGGTTAGGTAAAAGTACCTATATCTTTATACATAAAGAAACTAACCTGTTCTACATTAAATCTCATTCACTTAACTTGTGTACAGATCTTTCAATAAGTAGTAGAAAAAAATATTATAAAACCTTCTCTTGCTGGCTATTTTACCACAAAAAACAAAATATCACAATTTAAAATATTGAAACAACAAAATGTCGAATTTACAGAATGTGTAAATACAAAATGTCTAGATTAAAAAATATCGAAATTACAAAATATCGAATTACAAAATGTCAAAAAACAAAATATCGAAATGCGAAATAAAACCTAATAACTTATTACGATCTGGTCAGGTTAGATTTAGTGTAATTAACTAACTAGAACAATTTAGTTTTTTTAATAATTTTCACTTAACCAGGTCAGGTTGCAGAGACCAACATGTCTTGGCACAGTCACGTGGCAGATATAGCTAAAAGGGCGTCCCAAAAGCTTGGGGTGCTATTTCGTACAAGACATCTGTATACACCAAGCCAGCTGCTGACACTCTACAAAGCCCAGATTCGACCAACTATGGAGTACTGCTCACATATATGGAGTGCGGCACCCAAACATACCTTAATGCTTTTGAACACCGTGCAAAAACGAGCTATCAAGCTGATCAATGACCCCGCACTTACCCGTAGCTTGGATAGTCTCGAACATCGAAGAACTGTGGGCGATCTATCTCTCTTCTACAGGTATTATCACGGAAAATGCTCTGAAGAGTTGGCACGTATGATCCCCCCGGGAGTAGCACCTACTAGGCGAACACGTCAAACAGACGGTAACCATCAATTTATTGTCAAAATAGAGGCACCAAGAACCTCATTATATCAGAATTCATATCTCTGGAGAACAGCATCGCTGTGGAATAAACTCCCTGCGACAGTTTTCCCTGCAGGTTACAACCTGAACCGTTTCAAAACCAACACGCACCAACATTTCCGCGCACTTGCCGCTTCTCGAGCGTGATAGGGATCTCCTTGCAAGTCCGCATACCCGTAAAAAAAAAAGGTTAGGTTTTAAACATGACCTGGTTAGGTTATTATACAAAATGAACTAATCTGATCCGCTCAGGTTAGTTTTTTGAAATAATAATTACCCAACCGGATTAGGTTTGTTTTTTTTTTCGTATAGGTACCCATCTAACCAGATCTGGTTAGGTTTTATCTTCTGTCTTTTAAATTTTTCGTCTTAGTATTTTTGTTTTTTCGACATTTTGTAATTTCGATATTTGGTGTTTCGATGTCCGAGTTGAATTAATAGGTTAGGATAAGTTTGCCATCAATCGACAAGGGTGAGGTTCGGTTTAATAAAAAAAAATGCAAAATTTGCTTTTTGTCTTAGGAAATGCACGAAATGTGATGACATCGAACCTTTTAGAAAAGCTATCGTCCAAAAAAGTCTGTAAAAAATTTTTCACTCTGTCACTTGTGTCCCTTAATCAATATTAATGTTAATCCTGGAATAAAATACACAAACAAAATATAACGGGTTTAAAACCTTACTATAACGTGCTTGTTTCTGTTAAATTGAATTTTAAATTGAATTAATATCTTTATTAGCATTAATAAATAATAAATTTAAATAGTAAGTTTTGGTAATGCAGCTCGGCACCTGATGTTTGATGATTTAATTCTATAGCAAGTTGGTGCTTGACTGCCTGGAAACTGTGAACAATTTCTTATATTCTTTCAAAAGGGTAATTTTCGAGTGTTCGAAGTAGCTCCTAATGTTCCTGAATTTGATTTACTTTTTGCCTGCCAGGTCATCCTTGTTATTTTAAAAATAAACTATTTTCGGCTTACGTTAAAATGTTTGGTTTTCGCTCGAAAAGACCTACCATTTTTAAACTTAGTAATAAATTAAATAATATGTTTATGAATTTATTATTCTGTAACTGATGACAATGTTATTATTTTTTTTACTTGGCATTAAAAGTTTTGATGTTAAAATACTGAGGTTTTAATAAAGCTGATGGTGGCTTAGAATACACTGCTCAAATTTTGGACAAACTAATTTAAAGAGGCGTATCAGTTTTTTTTAATCAGCTGTACATTAAGAATTTAGTCAAAATATAAACATCAAAAAAATGGCGTAAGCAATAGTAATAAAAAAAATAAAACCAAAAGTCGAATTTACAGAATGTGCAAATACAAAATGTTTAGATTAAAAAATATCGAAATTACAAAATGTCGAATTACAAAATGTCAAAAAACAAAATATCGAAATGCGAAATAAAACCTAATAACCTATTACGATCTAATCAGGTTAGATTTAGTGTAATTAACTAACTAGAACATTTTAGTTTTTTGAATAATTTTCACTTAACCAGGTCAGGTTAGGTTTTAAACATGACCTGGTTAGGTTATTATACAAAATGAACCAATCTGATCTGGTCAGGTTAGTTTTTTGATATTATAATTACCCAACCGGATTAGGTTTGTTTTTTTTTTCGTATAGGTACCAGATCTGGTTAGGTTTTATCTTCTGTCTTTTAAATTTTTCGACTATTAGTATTTTTGTTTTTTCGACATTTTGTAATTTCAACATTTTGTAATTTCGACATTTTGTGTTTCGATGTCCGAGTTGAAGTAACAGGTTAGGATAAGTTTGCCATCAATCGACAAGGGTGAGGTTCGGTTTAATAAAAAAAAAAATGCAAAATTTGCTTTTTGTCTTAGGAAATGCACGAAATGTGATGACATCGAACCTAAAACCTTTTAGGTTCGATAGTAAGTAAGGTTCAATGTCATCACATTTCGTGCATTTCCTAAGATAAAAAGCAAATTTTGCATTTTTTTTTTATTTATAATATTATAAACGTGTTTGTAATTCCGTCCAAGCCAGTGTTTGCTTCGCCGTTCAATTCGTTGCTCTGTTCGTTGTTCGTCGGTATGTTCAGGACTGTATAAAGCTAACTTGAAAAACGACAATAATAATTTAAGATTTATAATTTTTTTATTCTTGAATAATTTAAACTTATCGACTAGTACATAAATTTATATTTTATTCCTTGGCAAACGCTTCAAATTTATTAAAAATTACAATTTTTGGGCTACAAGGACTACAACTTGATGTGGAGGGATTCGCTGAACCAGGTGAGCTGAAGTTGAGTTTTCAGCAGTCTTGGAGGTGTCTAAATAGGAAAAATTAATAAATAAGCATTAAAACATTTTTGATTTAATTAGGAGCTGACTCGTGACGTAGGTTGACATTAGCACCCCGATATAAATTGTAATTTTGGAACATACTCATTTGCATCTCTTTTTAAAGCACAGCTTATTTTTTATTGCTGTCCAACTCATAGCGCTGCACAGTGGGCTCCCGGATCTGATTTTTGACCAAAATTAGAAAAATAGGTTTTGTCACAATATTTTGTTTTGAAATGAGAAAGAAGTAATTATGGCGAATCCAAAATGGCGAAGTTTTCTATTAATGAACCGGTCAGTTTGAAATTTAGTGCTAATATTCGCTAAATGTGATTTTTGACCTAAATTAAAAAACTTATTTACCAGTTGATTTTAAATTTGGAACCTTGGCGAGTCTAAAGTCGTTGAGTATAATTATGAAATCAAACTTAAAAATTACATAACGAATCCAAAAGGGCAGAGTTTTCTATTTGTGATCCGATATGTATCAAAATTGGAACTTTTGAGTGTATAAAGCCGATAGATTTCTCAATCAAACCTAGAAAAAATATTATGGCGGATCCGAAATGGAGAACTTTTACATTTATGAACCGATATGTATTAAATCTGGAACTCTGCGGTGTTTAACGTCGCTTATTATTATTTTTTACTTAAACAAAAAAAAACTTGCACGGCGGACCCAAAATCTTTATCCTATAGACTATCCTATATTTATAAACCGATTTGTGGCGAACCTAGTACTTAGATTACTTAAGGTTAAAGCTCACCGTGTATTGTGGAAAAAAGCTGCGTTGAAAAGGATGAGGAGTTTACATAACTAACTAACATAAGCTAAAAATCAAACTAAAAATTAAAAATATTTAAAAAAGTTAAACGGTATTATTTTTTGGCTCTACCAAAAACTAGAAAATAATACGAACGTAACCCTGACTTTGTAGCGGATAAGAACCTGCAAGTTTAATTAATGACTGCATAATCAAATAGGAATGATTTTTCTAGAAAAATTTGTTTTTAAGTGCAACAAAATAAATATTTTTAAAGCGTCCCCTTTTTTATACTAGTTTGTTAAAAGTCAGGTTTGGTAAACTGCTGATGATTTAAAATAGAACCGTTTACCTTAAAAGATTTTTTACCTAATTCGTCTTTCATGAACAATCCACCTGTAAAAGTTAATTTTATCTGTAATTTTTAGTTTTTGAGACATTGCAGTTGGTTTTTATTATGGAGTGACCATATTTTTATTTGATTTTTGAAATTAGTATATAGTTAGTATTTTTATACATTATTTATATTTTTTATTAATATATATTTTTCAATATTTATTTGTTTAATTTAGCATAAAGAGCTTTAAAAATAATAGACAAAAACTTTTGTAGCAGCAGATTTTAAAGTACAATTTTTGAAAAATTTGTATACATACTTTTTATAAAAATAAAAATTTTAAAAACATGGTTGATGCGGGAAGCAAAATTTTTGTCCAAAATTTATAAGAAATCTATATTTTTATAGAATTTAAGAAATGCCTAGCAAAAACCATTGTCTGACCTGTGTACACATCAATATTGGAATCAAAATGTACTGGTAGAAAGTCTAATTAGGGGAAATTTTTGCAAAGACAACATAAAATACGAGTTTTAGTGATGCTATCAAAAAACAAAAATTTTTTTGGGGGTATAGGTTACTAGGTATAGCAAGGTACCCCATTTTGCCCCCATGAAAAAACCCCGTATTGGCCCAAACCAGTTAAATTCAAACAAAAATCATACATAGTAAAGGACTAATCTTACGGGCGATGCGTTTAATTATGAATAATACATAAACCCACTAATCGTTCAATGTAAACAAAACTTTAAAAAGTCTGTAAAAAATTTACTTACTGTCACAAAATGCGCAAGTTATTTTTACAATAAACAGCGCACATCACATGTTGAGCAAAAACCAACTTAAGCTTAGCCGACCGGCACCAATTATGTTGCAGAGAGTTGAACCAGTTATAGGGATAAAACATCTGATATTAAAAGGTTTTATTTTTGCGCAATTTACTTAAAACTGCGATATCACGTTTGACCCGCGTACCCCGTTTTGCGCCCCCCTTTCCCCTACCTTTTTTTAGATTTATTTTATGCGAATTTTATACAACATAAAATATTGTCGTAAAATGGCCTTAAATCTGGATCAAACCGCCATACAAATATGGTACTTTAACGCGTTCCTTTGAAAGGAAAAATGACTTCTAAAAAATAACTGAAAGTTACGTCAATTAAATCATAGTTTTTTCAAGGCCTGCTGGACTATCTACTCTTTTTTGTAAAGGTATTAAGAAGTTTCAGTATGTTTTTAATTTAACCCTTTTTGGCCAAAAATTAGATCTGCGAGCCCACTGTGTGCATCAGAAAATTCATTGACGTTGATTGTCCAAATGGCATGACTGTTTTAGATTGGATACGCCCGTCCCACTACTTTGAGTTAAAAAGAGAGAGTAAGTAGCTGGATGACAATGTATGAGTTTAGTAAATAAAACGTGTAGACCAATGTTTAGTTATTAAACTCATGTGTGTTTAGTATTATTAAGCGCCCTTACTAATACATTAGTTTAAAAAGAGATGGTAAATAATCGGATCATAATGTGAAAGTTCAGTCAATAACACGATTAGATTAGTTGTTGGTACGTTCCGGAATCATATTTTGTGTCGGGGTGCCGTGCTACGTCACAGTCAGCGCCTTATTTAAACAATTTCAATTTTTAAATTATTTTTGGCTAAAGTACTGACCAAGTTTAAAGTAAAGTAATTAAAAGAATAAAATAATACTTTGGTACATATACCTGAAACTAAAAAAATTGATACATCTGGTGGGATTTGAAGACTAAAACTTCATGTGGAAGGATTCACATTACCAGGGGGGCTATAAAACGGAGGGCTTGAATAGTCAGCGTACTTGCAGGTGTCTAAATAGAAAAAAATAATATTTATATACTAAAACATATTTATTTCAATTTGAACAATTTCAATTGTTAAATTATTGAATATTGTATTAAGCCGGGAACCGGTCATTTCTTTTTCACATAAATTTCAAGATTTTTAAAACTGTGGATCAAATGACCATCTTAGGACCCAGGCCCTCAGTGTGTGCCTAGTGGATAAACCATCGCTCGCAAAGCTTACAAAATTATATATTGCTTACCTTTTGGTATCCGAAAAGGGCAAAACCCTTTCTCATACGAGTTTCGGCACCCAGCCACGCAACAAATAATGGGTACTTTATGTCTTTTGCCTTTTTTTAAATGAATAACAAATGTTTATTTTTGCTCCTTTGGTAGGTGTATGGCAGTGACAAAATGTTGACAAATAATGACATTATTTAATATAAAAATCAACGCCAATGGGTAACCAATTGTATACGAGGCTTTTTAAAACGTAAAAATCTATGTCGGTACCTTTAGAAGAAACTTCGTTATAGTGACCTTAGGCAGCTCCGCTTCACTTACGCTGCGGGTGGTCATATCGCGTCTGGTCCACATCACGTGGCGGAAAATTATTGAGGTCGTTCGAAGACTAAAAAATAGAATTTTTCTTTTTTTTTTATTTTTTATTTATTTAATTATTTAACCTGCTTTTACGTTCAACTATTACTGTCACTAGTAACATAAAGTAAGTAGTATAAAGGAACCAAAGTTAAAACGCAAAATTAGGTGTTTATAGCTTTGGACGCCTAGGTGCATATGCACCTGTATGCATCCAAGTCTACAAAAATGTTGCATGTAAATGATCAAGAAAAAATACTTATACAAAAAAAACAATAATCAAACAAAAAACTAATCACCTAAATAATCTTAAATAACTTTAATCTTGCATTTGTCAAGTGTCTAGACCTAGTTTTTTTTATATGATTGCAATAAATAATTCATAATTTTCAATTAAATATCTTTTGCAAGTTTTCGAATACATTTTATGATTTTTTATTTCTTTAAATTCTGGGGGTAGAATATTAATAATTTTCAGTCCTATTGATGTTATAAATATTTGGCCTGCGTTCTACTTTGGTATGGTGTTTTTAAGTTTTTTTTATTTCTTGTATCATGCTCGTGATTAAGTGTTTCTTTAAGTTTAGAATTTTTGAGATAAAATATAAGTGTTGTATGAAAATATAGAAGCCTTGTATTCAAGATTTGGTTTTCAATGTATATTTGGTTGGTTGGATAGAGTCTGTCTTTTTTAAATATTATTTTTAGGATGTAATTTTGGATTACTTTTAACGGTTGAAGTGCATTATCATGTAACGCCCCCCATACGAGGATACCGTATCTGATGATTGATTCAACAAAGGCTTGATAGACTATAATTAAGTGTTTTTTAATTTGAAATTTTCTTAATTCATAAAATTTGTGTATAAACCTTCTTATTCTTTTTACAACAGTTTCAACTTCCATTTAAGATTTTTATCAATTTGTATTCCTAGGTATTTGGTATGTTGTACCTTTTTAATCTGAAAATTTGTGTTGTTAATAGTTTATTTGTTAAACTTTGGTGTATTTGAATCATTTAGGGAAAAAGCGACATAAATGGTTTTTTCGATATTTAAGGATAATTTACTATGATCCAGCCATAGTTTTATGATTTCCATTCCTTTCTTTGCTGTTTCCTTCGCCATTTCCCAGGTATCTGCATAAAAGAGACAAACTGTGTCATCTGCGTATGCGACAACTAACCCATTCACTCCATTTATTTTCATCAACGAGTTTATGTACAAAATAAATAATAAGGGACCTAAGACCGTACCTTGAGGAACGCCCATTTCTATTGTTAGCATGCTACTATATGTGTTATTAATTTTAAGCTTTTGTTTTCTTCCTGCAAAATAATCTTTAAAGACCTCCAACACAATGCCTCTCATTCCTGACTGTTCTAAAATCTCAAGAAGCTTTTGATGAGGCACCGTATCGAAGGCCTTTGCCAAATCTAAAAATACAGCAATGCATTTATTTCCTTCATCTAAATTTCTTTTGAGGTTATTTATTACATCATACATTGCATCACTGGTACTGGTCTTGGGTTTTAATCCAAATTGCTTTGGGTGTAGAAGCTTATATTTTAGCAGATGTTCGTAGAGTCTCGATTTGGCACATTGCTCAAATAGTTTGGCGAATGTTGTAATAAGACTCACAGGCCGATAGTTTTTAATATACTTTTTATTACCTTGTTTATAAATAGGTGTGATTACCGATAACTTAAACTGGTCGGGTATCCTCCCTGACAAAAATATTACGTTTATGATATGTACTAGAGGATCTAAAAGGTATTTGTGATAGCTTTTAACAAGTTTAGACGAAATTCCATCATAACTTGGGGCACTATTACTTTTTAATGTAGATATGTTGCAATATAATAAAATCGCGGTATGAAAAGAAAATGTATATTCAATAAACCGATTGCATTTGAATATATTTTTTTAATTTTATTTAATTTAACCGGATCGTTTTAAATTTAAGCGATCTAAGAATATATATGTGGCTACAAACAATATGATTTAAATTCTTTTTTGGCTTTGTGAATATAAATAACCATCACCTTAATACTTACATACAATTAAAAGTACAGGGAGGGTTTTAGTAAACTTTATGCTTATAATGAACCAAAATATAAAATATTCTAGTTTTTGTCATGCAAATGTGCGCTCTTTATGTTCAACTTTTGAGTTATTTTCAGACTTTTTGCTTACTGAGGGTTACGACATTATAGGGCTTTCAGAAACATGGTTAAGGGAAGAGTTATTAGACGCTGCTCTTGTTATCCCGGGGTACAACCTAACTAGAGTAAATAGATGGGGTCGTGGCGGAGGCGTGGCGTTTTATGTTCGAGATTGTTACAATTTTAAAAATGTGCCTGTCCCGCCAGCCCAAAGTCTTCTGGAGCAACTCTGGATATCCATTAAAATTCAGGGCAAGTCCATCTGCCTGTGAACATTGTATCGCCCCCCCCGATTGTAATTTGGTTTCTTCTATCGATGATCTGGAAAATAGTTTAATATCGCTTGTAGCAGATTATGATACGGTTATATTCGGAGGCGATCTAAATATTGATATGTTGGTTGATCATCCAGGGAAAAGACTACTCAATAATCTTTTTAATAAATATAATTTTTATCAAATTATAACCGAACCTACGAGGGTCACCGACGCGACTTCAAAGTTGTTGGATGTTTTGGTAACTAATAAAACTAATTTTGTCTGTGAACCAGAAGTAATTAGAATTGATGACATTTCCGATCACAGGCTAGTGAAATGTAAGTTAAGGGTAGAGAAGACGCGCAGTTCAATAAGATACCGTACTTACAGAAATTTTAAATATTTTAATAATTGGGCGTTTAATGAGGATCTAAAGAGTTTTAATTGGGACTATTTATATTCTCTTAATAGTGTTAACGAAATGGTGGATTTTTTTAACAAATCAGTCTCAGCCTTTTTGATAAGCATGCGCCAATTAAAACCTCAAAATTAACAAAACATCCTGCGCCATGGCTCACTGAGAACATGAGATTTATGATGAAATTAAGGCAAAATGCTCTTTCTAAATATAAGAAACATAAATCTGATGCTAATTGGCAATCATACAAAGACTTACGTAATCTAGTCCTAACTTCTGTAAGAAATGAAAAAAAAGCATATCTTAATTTTAAATTTCAAACGGATCCTAAACAGTTTTGGAAAACTATAAAATATCTAAATATAAATTCCAAGGCCGAGTCCAGCCCTGACAAACTTGGTAGTGTCGAGGATTTTAGAAATTTTTTTGTAAACAATATTCCACAATCAAATCCAGGCAATTTTTATTTAATGCAATACCAAGGGCTAAAGTATTCCCCTACCTTAAGGGAATTTAATTTTCAAGAAGTCACTGACGAAAAAATACAAAAAATAATTTTAAAAATTAAATCGAATGCGACAGGTCATGATGGCATAAATCTAAAAATGATCTTACTTTTAACTCCGTACCTGATCGCTCATATTACCTTTATTATTAATAAGTGCATACAAACAAAAAGAGTCCCTTCCCAGTGGAAACTTGCAAATGTCTTACCAGTTGCAAAAAAGTCTATACCTTTAGAACTAAACGATTTTAGACCTATAAGTATCTTGCCAACTATGTCCAAACTGGAACAAAACAATATCTTGCCGTCCACACAGTCTGACTTTAGGGCCAACCATAGTACAACCACAGCTTTGCTTAAGGTAACTGATGATGTTTTACAGGCTTCAGATCAGGGCAAATGTACTTGCTTAGTTCTTCTAGACTACAGCAAGGCATTTGATACTTTGATCCATAAAATATTACTTACAAAGCTTGGCTACTTTGGTTTGAGTCCTGAAGCGATTGATATGTTGGCAGACTACTTTAGCGAAAGGTTACAAAGAGTTGTTTTTAGGGGCCAGTGTTCTACAACCTCATTGCAGGAAAGGGGAGTACCACAAGGGAGTATTTTAGGCCCGCTAATTTTTACTTTATACACAGCTGATTTCCAAATTTTTTTAAAGCATATGTCTGGCCATCAGTTTGCCGATGACTACCAGCTTCAATTTTCTTTTCACAAAACACAAGTTGAAACGGCGAAAAATAAAATTAACGAAGATCTTGCTACAATCCAAAGAGTGTCACAACAACACGGACTTATTCTAAATGCAACAAAAACGCAAGCAATCATCTTTGGTAATACCAGAAAACAATGCATTGAAAATGGGTTTAAAATTTCTATTGATCAAACTGAAATTGAGTTTAGTGACTGTGTTAAAAACTTAGGCATTATGATAGATTATCACTTAAAATATGAATCTCATGTTTCTAAACTGATGCAAAAAAGTTACGGTAAACTTAAAATGTTGTATTTACATAAAAGCTACCTATCCACCAAAGTTAAACTTAGACTATGTGAATCTTTAATCCTCTCGCAGTTATCTTACTGCGACACTCTGTATTGGCCAGCACTTTTAGAGAAAGACAAAGTTAGTCTTCAAAAGCTACAAAATGCCTGTCTAAGATTTTCATATGGTGTACGTAAGTTTGACCACATTTCGCACTACTATACTGAGTCGGGTGGCTCAGGCTTGATAAAAGATTCTTCTTGCATATGTGCACGATGGTGCACAAAATAAATATGACCCATCAGCCTAAATACTTGGTCAAAAAACTTATTAAAGGGTCGGACATCCACAACCGCCCAACACGACAGCAAACGTTGTATGTTGTTCCCAGGCATAGGACTACCATGTTTCGCAGGTGCTTTTGCTATGTTGCATCTAAATGCTATAACTCGATTACTTTTAAAATAAAAAGCTGCAAAACATTGCTTACATTCAAAATATCTCTAAAAAATTATTTAAGAACGCGTAATTTGAAATCAATTTACGTAACACAATAATAGTTTGTACCTCTTGGTTATACTGAAGGTCTGAATGAGAGAGACCACATTTGCATGAAATGAAATGAAATGGAAATAGATACTTAGTAATTATATTCATATATATTTATTCTGATTAGTTAATTAATGAATGTAACTTTTTTTTAATGAAAATTACTTAGGTTAGCGTTCATGTTTTTTTTAAGTTTTTTTTAAGTGGTTAGATAGAATAGCTATGCTAGATCTCGCCACTTTTTGTAGCTATTATGTAATTTACCAATCGCTAAATCTTATAAATAAAGGCTTTTTGAATTGAATTGAATTGAATATGAGCTCAATAAGTTCATTTCGATTTACTGGTCGAAAAAACATTGAATTTTCTATGCTTGGGTATTCGTATTGAAATTCTTGCTGTGGTTCTTCATTTTTTTTTGCCATTTCTGATCCAATGTTGATGAAATATTGGTTACAATAATCAGCCATCTCCTTATCATCGGAAAAGCTGTCCCCACTTTCTCTCTTGATTGCGATTGTTTCTACATGTTTTGTATGATTCTTTTAGTTCTATATTATTTTTTTGTTTTAGCAACTTTTTTTTTAGTTTATCTCTGTGTTTAATTGAATCGATTATTGCATCTGTTATCCATGGTTTTATTTAATTGCGTTTTATTTTAATGTTTGTAACTGTCCTGCAGCTATCACAAATGTTAGTTAGTTCAGAGATAAATTTGGTGTAAGCTTCTCTTGGACAGTTTACATCCGTGACTTCCCTCCAATTTTTATGAGCAAGCAAAGAGTTAAATCGTTCATAGTTAAATTTTATTTTAGTTTGTTGATTGTTTTCTATGTTTTCTGTTCTATCTTTTGTTTTTATATATGATAATGATAAGTAAATTAGATAATGGTCAATTATATTCACAATTAATATCGATTAACTGCATGCTGTACTGTTCGACAAAAGGTTTTTTCTTATAAATATGTGATCAATACAGGTTTTTGTTTCTTCTGTTACCCTTGTGTAATTGTTTATGCAGGAGGTAAGTCCTTGTGATAGTAGCATAGTGAGGTAATCATTCTTTTCTGTAATGTCAGCTCTCAAAATATCAATGTTTATATCTCCTATAAATATATCATAATTTTCATTTTTTTGTATATTACTAAAATACATTTCCATGTCCAAAGTAAAAATCTTTCTTATGTGTATTAGGAGACCTATAGCATGCAAAAATATTTATACATTTGTGGTTTGATTTAAATGTCAATTTACTTATCATTACCTTTGATAGAGGCATCATTGTGGGCTCTAAATCAAAGCTAATTTTATTGTTAATAAATAAAAGGAGTCCATCATTTTGATTTAGTGTGCTATTGTTAAAGATTGTGGTAAAGCCGGGTATTGTAAAGTTGAGGGTATCTGGAATGTATCGTGTTTCTCCCAAGATTATAACATCAATATTGTTTAGTTGTGTTAATTCCAAAAAAACCAAAAAAAACCAAAAATTCATCAAAATTTGCAATAATGCGAATCTATCAAATAAATAAATCGCTGGTAAGATTTTGTCGCATCCATGCAAATTATGTAACACCCGCCACCTGTTTTGAGTCATTCGCAAACCGATTACCTAATTAGCCATTGTTTTGAGCTTTTATTAAAACTTTGCTTGTGCTGTTTTTTTAACCATTTCAACGCCGCAGTAATTTTGAAAAGACAGAACTCTTGAAAAATAGTAGACCAACGCCGGACTTAAATATTTTAAGTCTAGGCAAAAAAAAGTGGCAAGGCGTTTTCTCGAAGCTTCAAATTCAGAGTCTACACTTATGGCATAAGGTTTTCTCAAAAACTGAAAGTTTTAAATTCATTTTTTTGATTTTAATTTTTAACATATTTACCACTACTAAAATATCCTGTATCAATTTTTGCAACAAGTTAACCTAGATGTAAATATGTGCATCACTCAAATTAAAATATGCTGTTCAAGATTACAAGATAAATATGAAATTTTTGAAGATATATTCGAGAAAACTCAAAATGTATTAGGAGCTCCAATTGTCCTTAAACATTTTTAAGGAATATAATTTATTATATTACGAAATTTTGGATAATATAACTTTTCAGTTGCAAACAAGAATTAAAGATTTAAAAAAATTAGAATTTGTTTCACTACTACACACCTCCAAGTTCGATGAATATTCGAAAAATTTTCCCAAAAATGTATTGATAGTTTAGAAAATGCATATAAAAAAAGTTTGATATAGACAAATTAAAAAATGAATTATCAGTAATTTATTAAAGACTAACATTTTAAGTGTCTAAAATCTATGTGAAATTTTTAGTGAAACTAAAAAACTTTGTAATCTTGTTTTAACTATTCCAGTTACGATCAAAAATGACACAAGATAAACTTCCGCGCTGGCAATTTTTTCTATAGAAAAAGAACTTTTACAGACTTGTATGAAAATGACAAATTTTACGACGTTATACAGTCGAACCTCTAAACTCGAACCGTTTAAGTGGTCCCTGCACTTTTTATAGTTATTTTAACCTCTCTAACACAAATTTCTATAACTCGAACTCTCCACAACTCGAACTGTTTTAAGTTCGAGTTATAGAGGTTCGACTGTAATTGATAAAAGTTTGTATTGTTAAAAGAAAGAAGGATACCGCTCGTTTACAAACTTTAATTTTTGTTTTTAGATTTAAAGTGAGTACCTAAGTATATTATTATCTTTGTAGAAAATAAAATTTTTCGACAATCATGAAAAGGAAAAATTGGAAAAAATACACATTGCATTTGATCATTTATTCCCATTTCATGAAGGATTTTTTTTCATTTTTGGCCTTGGTGCCTCATCAGTTTTACAAGTCACGAGCCTCCACTGCCTCGGTTCACCTTTGATACTAAACGATCACATTCAGTTTGACCTGTAGTTTAAGTATTGTTTAATAAAAATAAAGCGGGCTAAAAAAAATAACGACAATAAGTCTAGAAAATTATATTTTATAAGGATGTACCCGGAAACAGTGGGAAAACTGCCTTAGTTTTCAAAAAATTCAAAAAATATTAGCAGTTCCGCTGTTCATATCATATTTAACTTTTGTTTACAAAAATCAGCTGGACCACCAGTGACGTGAAAAATTCGACATATATATAAGATCCGAACACCGGTTTACTCTATCCACCGTGATACCAAGTGTACTTTGGCTGCCTGACTTCCGCATGCGCAGATCTACCACTGACTGACAGTTGTCAAATGTGCCAGAAAGAAAAACCATTGTATGATAAGGTGCCCGGAAAAATACAATACAATCAACTTGTGGATTATCAGTAGCCGAGTTTCAAGGTAGGTTTTAGATTAAATTTTTCCGCATATTTTACATTTTTGGGTTTTTCAGAATTTCCTAAGTTGGGTCATTACCGTGTGCTGTAAGACGTTTTACACAAAGCGGAAACTTGCAATGTTGTCAAGATTTACGGCTAAAATTTGTCGCGTCAAATTATGTCAGATTGTTTTAAATTTTGAAGAATTGCCCCCGATATGTCTAAAACTGACACCCTAATCTACCAGGGATTATTAAAAATACCTGACCAAGCCTAACTTAATAAAATTTAATAACTTAGTGTATTGTACTAAAAGTAAAAGTGGAATCAAATTTCTACAATTTGAGATATTTGAGAAATAATAATAATGCACATTATGTAAGAATTATTTTTTATACAGTTAAAATTACTGTATTTCATTAATAACTTTATACTTAAGAAGAAACAGTCATAAGACGGCTTTATTTATTTATATATACTTTTTTTATGGATCGCTGGTAATGTATACTATGGGTGTCTTTTATAAATTATTTTTTTTACTATAACTCACTTACGTGTCGTTTAATTTTGTTCTTGTTCCACCAATTTAGTTAGCGAAAAATATTAAAATTTTGCCTAATTAACTAACCTTGTGGTTTTGATAATAACAAAGTTAACAATATTACCGACTTTAATTTGAAAATCCTGTATATTTTAAAGTCTCTCAGGTGATTACTAGTTTAACTTTTTACTGTATATTTTCTAATTTTATAACTGTTGAGAATAACGTTTTACGTATTTAAAAAAATATTAAATTGACAAAAGAAACACCCTTTAATTTCTTACAATTATAAAGCTAAGTAAAACAATGTAGACTCTGTAAAAAAGGCGTATATACGTTTAGAAAATGGTAATAATGTAGTGCTTATCACCAAAATAGAGTTCGAGAAATTGTTTATAAAGGAGAATATAGTGATTGCAATGAGATGTTTATTTGACATATCTAGAGTTATTTGAATTTTTAACAGTTAAATAAAAAATTACGAAAAAACTTTATTGTCTAGTTACTTTTTAATACTCTGTATAAAAAATTTTATGCAACAAAATAAAAGCTGTACTAGTATTGTTGTATAGTGCTGACTTTAGGTTTTACATAGTGACTTGTAACGTCGTCATAAAAAAAAAAACTACTCAAAAAGATCATAAAAATTTTACTTATTTTTAAAAACAGTCTGTATTTTTAACAGTTCAAACTAATTTTTATTTTTTTTTATAAAATATAAATAAAAGCTAAGTACCTATTATTTGGTAAATATTTTTTTTAAATATCCTTATGTCTAAGAAATCCACATACTTTTCCATATTTTTAGATTTTTTAAATTTAGAATTCTTAAATAAAACCCACCTGTACTCCGACCCTGTATACGTCACATCCGTCCAACAATTTTTATTTTAAAGAGGAACAACTTGTTCATGTCCACGTTCAGTGTTAGCACCTTACCTTGCATTACTAAGCTCTTGGATATTTTTCTCTACTCAACACCCACACCATAAATTTCTCATAAACAAAAATATTTTTACTTTCTTGGACGAAAATAAAGCAATATTATTATTTTATTACTTAAAATAAAACGTATATGTCCTAATAATCGGTGCCAAGTTTCGATGCACTAGCTTTAAATTAGAATTTTATACAGAATTTTAATGAGATAGATGCAATTAAAAATAAAACACCCTGCATCTTTGCTCTGCACTGGGTTCGAGATGAGCACCACTTCGTGAAATAATACTATAGTGTTTTACTATAATCGTGCCAAGTTTCATTACGGTACGCAAAAATGCAGACAAAAGTGGCTGAGGCTCCGGACTATTACCCTATGTAATTTGCTTCTAACTTTTCTTATTCCTGTAAAATTTTGTGGAGTTGGGTTACGACGTGTCAGAATTAGGGTGACGTAATGTTAGTTTCGGGAATGGTAGGTGTAAGTTGTTGCGCTTTCTTAAACTGTAAGTCTAAATTATTATATTAGAGTTTTGGAATTTCTTAAAAATAAAGCAGGGTTTTAGAATAAAAATGGATGGCACAGTCAATATTTGTTCCTGAACAAAGCAAGTTTGTCGGTATCCTGCATTTCATAAGGTTCTAAGAGCTCTTTTCTGTAGGACAAATACTGACTGGATGGATGATTGAGTTGAGAATCCCCAAAATGTTACTTTACTCTAAGTTTATTATTATTCATAATTTGACCCAGTCTGTAGATATGTGACGAAAACTATATGTCAAAAATTGAGAACGTACTTAAAAATACTTTTTTTTCAAGAAAATAAAATAATAATGGTTTTTTTATTTCTATTTGACGAGAAGTTACAGCAAAAAAACTACAAAAAGTCAAGTTTTTCCATATTCCAGTGGCGCGCATTTAAATAATTATGGGTCGAAAACAAAACCGATGACCACCCAATTTTTTTGAGATAAGTATCAGGACGGTTTGGGCTCTAACATATCTTAAATTCACCTGATTTGACGCATCCCGGTAAACAAACTATTCCGTAGACAGTTAGTAATAATGTCATGCGTTGAACTAAAAAAATGTTTGAAATACCCTGTAAGTTTATCACATAACCAATTATGCAAACGTCACTCTAGAATAAATCTCAAGTATTTTTCCTGTATTTTTTAAAATTATTTTTAGTCACTCTGTATGTATGTGACGCAAACTAATGTCAAAAATTGATAAAATTCTTAAAAGGACTCTTTTTTCAATAAAATAAGAATAATATCAAATTTCTATTTTTATTTGGCGATAAGTTATTACAAAAAAACTACTAAAGGTCACATTTACGACGAATCTTAAGACTACCCCAACTTTTTTTTTGGCAAAAAAGATCAGGAAGGTTTGGCCTTCAACATATCTTAAATCCAGCTCATCTGACGCATTCCAGTAAACAATGTATTTAGTGCCTCCGCCTTTAGATACTACCTTATAGTCAGATAAATGGAACAACTCATTCTCCTTTAACCATTGCAGTAAGAAGTACAAAAGATGGCATATTTAAGTCATTTAATGAAACTAATAAGTCATTTTTTTTCACTTGCCTATTGATTGTTCATTAAAAACAAAGAAAAATATAAAAATATTTCGTTATGATTTTTTAGAGTTTATCTTGTTTGATCCACAGTTTCGTTGTTATTAGATAGTTTTTGGTCATCCCAAAAACGACCGACGACTAACGCAACTTGACACTGTTGACATTTGAACGTCACATGTTGTAAGCGGCTTCCGTGGGACGCCGCAAACTCACGGACGGTTAACATAGGATTTTTGACATACGTAGAACGTGCGCAATTGTGTTTTAGCGAGCTTTTATTAAATTCCGCGCCATTTGGTGGCGCAGGCTGCACAGGTCACAGCAGTGTTAAGCGCACGGTCCCTATATACCGTGTGTAGAGCGGCACCAGGGACAGATGGAAGAACATTAAGCACTCTCTGGCGGAACCCATTTCTTTCACATAGGGGACAATGGGGTAATGAGTAATAGGAAATATTTTTTTGCTACTCTTGCAGTTTGTCATTTGAGATATCTGAAAAAACCTTTGAAATTTTCTAGTACAATATTAATACAGTTTTAGCACTTTTGTTTTTTACAAGCAAACCATTTTAAACAATTTTTTTTTGTCTGAAGGAAACACTTTATTTTCATATTTAATACTTAAGTTTGCTGTCAAATGTAAGACTTTCTATGTATTTTTTAAATTTTGCCTGTCATAAACATGTAGTTCAGAATATACAGAAATGTTTCTTATTACCCTTTCGTTTTGACTATCGTGGGGTAATAAAAAATATATTATTTTTTATTGTATATTGATTTGAGTAGTTAGTGAAGTTGCCTTTAAATTTGGCAAAAGTGACCTATGTTAAGCTTTAAAAATGGCAAGTTGCAAAAATATTAAATGGAATCTAACTCAAATAGTCCACAGCACACCGGTCTATTTTTTAGGTGATTACTAACAGGCAAAATTTTCGTACATATATTATTTGGCCGAGACGCCTAACTTTTTCCCCCGTAAAAATACTTGAAAGTGATTCCTAGCAGAGTGTGCAGGCGTAGACATGCTCCGTGCATCGGACTAACTAAACCAAGCATATGATTTGTAGAACAATATTGCCATTAACTTTCAGACATTAAAAAAATTGCTGGATACTAATTCTTTAATAGAACGAGCCAACAATATCTTGCGTTTATAGACTTTGAAAAAGCTTTTGATAGCATTGAGCACTTGGCAGTAAAAGCATCTTTAATTAATAGCCAAATACACAGATTTAATAGTCAATATAGCGAAGCACCAACATCAATCAAATCCACGAAGGAACCCAACCAATCCGCATAAGAAGAGGTGTCAGCCAGGGTGACACAATATCCCCTAAACTATTTAACCAGATTAGAAAAATTAGATTGGGAAGAAATAGGCATCAAAGTAAACGGACAATACTTGAACCATCTAATATAATGCCTTAATAACAGATAAGAAAAAAGAACTGATAAAAATGCAGGAATAACGGGATACAGCAGCTAAAAATATAGGTTTGAGTATGAACTACACTAAAACTAAAATCATAACAAACGCAGAGGTAGATATCACGATCAGAATAAACTAAGAAAAAATAGAATAATTAATAAACTAAAAAAAGAAAACGAAACAACTGAAATCAAGAGATGAGTAAGATTGGCCTAGACAGCATTTGGTACATCAAGCTACCTATAAAAAATAAAAAATATCCTCAGTAAATAATTTTGAGACAATTGGACAGTTAATAGCTGTGTTTTTTTTCTCTTGCCTAAAAAATTTATGTGTTTTAAAGTAAATGGCAACATTGTTCCCAAAATCATATGCTTGGATTAGTTAGTCCGAAGCACAAAAATTTCTGCACCCGCGCATTCTGTTAGAATTACTCTCAAAAATTTTCGCAGAGGAAAAAGTTAGGCGTCTCGGCCGAATAAAGCTATATACGAGAATTCAGACTGTTAGTTATCAATTAAAAATACACCGGTGTACTGTGGACTATTTGCGTTAGATGCCATTTAATATTTCTGCAACTTGCCATTTTTACTGCTTTGCATAAGGCACTTTAGTGAAATTTTAAGGTAACACTACTCAAATCAAAGTGCAACAAAAAAGATTATATTTCTTATTACCCCATTACGATGTTTCCTATTACCCCACGATAGGCAAAACGAAGGGGTAATATGAAACATTTCCATTCTAAAATTGTTTGTAACAAGAAAAACAAACAAATTATTAAAACTGCAAACAAAGTTTTCCTTTACTATTTACTAAACTCCCCCATCTTCCCCTAATGAACATCACGATTTTATAGTCTTGCACGCCAAACGACAGATAACCGCACCGTCGGCGCCGACTAAAACGGGTACCAAAAATGCTATTTCGAACTGTCAAATATTGTTAAAGTTATCGTTGTCGGTGAAGTTAACGGGCCTAAATACGGCACGACCAAAAACTATCTATTCTTTAATCTTGCATAAAGAAGTCGCATTTGCGAGAGATAACGCATACAATTCAAAAGAACATGAAAAAGATAGCCAGTTCCCTGAATCATCGCAATGCTTTTGCTAGGCTTCTTTTTATTGGATGCACGCCGTTTGCTTTTTTGCCTTGCACACTTACATCAAATACGTCGTCTCATGCACTCGTGATTTTTGGATTTAGGAATTGAATTGGAATACCCTGTATTGTTTGCTCACGTTTTGTGATTACACAAATTTGTCTATGATGGCCATTTTTTTCCACCTAATATATAGAAAAACAGTGCAGACTTTAACAAAAATTTATTTAGGAAAACTACATCTGTAAATATTTTATTTATTCGATTCACATTTAATCTGCCCCCCTTCTGTTTTGGGCTGGATACCCCTTGTCACGAGTCTAAGCATAAATCGGTAACTACACATCCTTAAAGCGTGAAGTCATTTATGTAGCATCCTTTAATGAACAATCTATATAATATTATTTTAATTAGCGTGTTCTTTGGTGTAGATTTAGTGCTGTAGTGTTTTTATAGTATTTACCTGTAAAATGGCCGACGCATTGGCAAAATTTTTTCGAGTTTTTCGAAACGCATTTTCCATCATTTCCACAAGGATTTGGCTTGCAGGATTCTACGTTACTGTGTGTGACGTCGATGAGTTTTTGTCGGAAAGTTTCATCCTAAACATATGTATCCAGAAGATTTAGTCATTATTTATTTTGAAGGCTAAAGAAACCAACTAAGGCCTATTTGGCAAATTTTGTAACCTATTATTGCTTGTATTTAGCGTAATCCATATTACAGTTAGCGTTTGTTGAATTAGATATATTTACCTGGACTACTCGTAGAGTTCCATTTAAAGCATTTCCCAATATGCCACTTTTCTGTCTAATTTGCAAGGTGTTAAGGTATGACTTTAGATGCATGACTGCAGGCCTGATAAAAAATAATACTTTTGTTAGGTATATGTTGCTTTAAAAAACGCAGTGATGGCTGGGTATATATATATATATATATATATATATATATATATATATATATATAGATATCCGTTGATCGTTGTGACATCCAAACGTAAAAATTTTAGATATCTTGTGACATCCTTCGACGCCGTGACATCCAAATTTGGATGTCACAACGTTTTTCCATGTTTTTGGTACAGTCCTGATGGGGAGGGCCCGGGTGTACCTAGATTAAATGGATGTCATAACATACCAGGTGTATGATGAAGAATACAGCAAAATTAAAAAAAAAATTTGACGCCAAAATTTTCATGTATATTGGCGCGAGTATACTCAAGAATCGATCCAATTGATATTCATCACTCTGTGACATCCAATGTATATTTTCATCTTAATTACACGCACTTGTAACATCCGTCAAAGCGACAACCTTGCATTATGCCTATTTTATTAATTAAATTTGGTTTATTTTTTATTTTGGGGCGCCTGTTGCTATGTGGTCCACCGATTCACTTGACTTGCATCTTTGTACACATATTTAAAAATGTTAGCATAATAAATAATGTTAGCTAGCTTATTGGGAACATAAATATAAAATATAAATAAATATTTCTTCATGTACCTCAGAGCAAAAGTGAATTAACTAACGAACTTGGCTAGGGACTTGATACTATTTGTAAATTGCTATCTACGTCCTCCTTTTTACCACGTAGTTAAAGTCTGATGAGTAAAAAGAGCGCTAAATTTTAATCTAGCTACGTCAAAACGTACTGATTTATAATAGTATCTTTTTAACTCTACTCAGTGATTTTTTTACAAAAAAAATCTGCTGAATTAAATTAGAATTCTTATATACCGGGTGGGCCAAAAAAAACCGGACAATTTTTTTTCATTATAACTTTTGAACTATACCATCGATTTTGGGACAAACTGCGCTTGGCAGAGAATTAATCAATAATTTTGACTAATTATAATTATTAGTCAGCGATCTCAAAATCCAAGATGGCGGACAAAATTAAAATGTACTCTTCAAAGATGCTCGTTTATTCTTATGTTGCGAACACGTTTAAGTTATTTTTTAAATCAGTAACAAAGCTGCGTCCTTGCCACGCACAACAAGGTATGAATCAGCAAAATCGGTTAGATGATCTAAAAAAAATATTTTTGTTTCAACCAATGTTTTGAAAATTATACGATTGCCTTGCCAATCATGTCTGCATTTATTTCCTTACAAATTTATTACTACTGAACCTTTGACTTTGATGAAATAAAAAACATCCTGGTGAAAAATGATTGTTTTTTAAAGATCATGATCAAAATTTATCGCCATCTTAAAATTTAAGATGGCGGACAGAATCATACTTGATTCTTAAAAATGGCGGGTTTATTCTTATTTTCTGGAAATATTTTAGATTTTTTTTTTAATTTATAGAAAAGTACTACGTTTCCCGCGCACAACGAGGTACAAATTAGCAAAATCGGTGTATTGGTTCTCAAAAAACCTATTTTTGTTTTCTTTTGTTGCATTGCCAACCCTGTCTGCATTCATTTCTTTATAAACTTATTTTAGTGAAATAAGAAAAATGATTGTTCTTTCAAGGTGATAAACGAAATTTGCCGCCATCCTAAAAGTTAAGATGTCGGACAGAACCATACTTGATCCTTCAAAGAGGCAATGATTCTTATTTTTCGAAAATATTTTAGTTTTTTTATTAATTTATTGGAAAGTACTACTTTTCTCCCGCTTAATAAAGTACAATTTAATAAAATGGGTGAAGTGGTTCTCACAAAATCTGATTTTCTACAATTGTTTTACAAATTATACGACTGCATTGGCAATTTCTGTCCGACGTCTTAAATTCTAAGATGCCGGCAAATTTCGATTATAATCTTTAAAGAGCAATCAATTCTTACCACGATTTTTTGTGTTTCACTATAATCGGTAGAATTTATAAGAAAATTAATGCAGATAGGATGGCAATACAATCGTATAATCTCTAAAACAATGGTTGAAACAAAAATAGATATTTTGAGAACCACCACACTGATTTTAATAACTTTTACCTCGTTATAAAATAAGAATAAACACGCCATTTTGAAGAATCAAGAAACACGCCATTTTGAAGAATCAAGAATAATTCTATTCGCCATTTTAAAATTTATCTTTGATCATGATCTTAAAAAAGCGATCAATTCTCAGCAGGATTTTGTTTATTTTACTAACATCGGTTAAGTAGTAATGAATTTATAAGTAAATAAATGCAGACATGATTGGCAAGCAATCGTATATTATGCAAAACAATGGTTGAACAAAAATATTTTTATATAGAACCACTGAACCAATTTTGCTGAATCGTACCTTGGCGTGCCTGGCAAGAACGCAGCTTTTTTACTAATTTAAAAAAATAATTAGAACATGTTCGCAACATAATAATAAACGAGCATCTTTGAAAGGTACATTTTAATTTCGTCCGCCATCTTGGTTTTTGAGAAGGCAGACAAAAAATTATAATTAGTCAAAACTCTGATTAATTCTTTGCCAAGTGCGCTTTGTCCCATTAATATCGATTGTATAGTTCAAAAGTTATAATAAAAAAAATGTCCGGGTTTTTTTGGCCCACCCTGTAAAGGAAAAGGGTTGTTTTTTGTTTCCGCTATTCTCAGAAACTGCTTAACCGATTTTATTGAAATTTGGAATAGGTACATGTTTCATGAGTTTTCTGTCTGGTTAAGGCATTTTTTTTACGCTACGATGCATTCAATTCAGGCTAACTGACGAAGCCAGTTATTACTTGGCTAGTTATTTATAAAATAGCTTTTAATTTTGGTATGTTTGCTTAAATGTATTTTAAATATGTTTTGGCTCTTAAAAAACATAAAAATATTTAAAGTAAAGAAAAATTATGAACGCTGGCAAAAATAAAGATAGATATGATATGTAATCAAATTAAAAATTAATTAATTAACAATTTGTCAAAAAAATCGTTCAAAATGTTTTGATTCGGTCGAAACTACCCATTTTTGTTTATAAAATTGTACTGTTACTAAATCAAATGATACATCTGAAAACCACAAGTTTTTATGTTTTTATAACAAAGTCCTGAATTTACCATCTTCATCTCCTTTACCTCCTTACCTACCCCCCGTTTTTTTATAACATTTTATTGTCAACAGTTCAAATGATAAATCTAAAAACCGCATGTTCGTATCTATTTTGGTTCCAAAGTTATGAATTTATCCCATTTACATCCCTCATTCAACCCCTATCCAAATTTTTTTCAGAATATTGTATTGTCATCGGACCTTCATCACTGTGCCAAATTTCGTTAAAATCGATTTATACGCCCCCCCCCCCTAATTGCGCCTCCAATATATTTATTTATTTATTTCCAACGAGTAGCACATATAAGAAAAATTCAGAAGAATAATTTAGGTACCCAAAAAAAAATACTCTGCCAATATATGGGCCCCTAAGCTCACACTAGGTACTATAGTTATAGTGTACGTGCGAGCTAATAAAACTAAAACCTGAAATATATCTTATTCAACTCCAGACTAAATTACCTTTTGTTTGATACCACACAAGCCATATTTTGACTTAAACTCAAATTTTTGAAATCTACCCCCATCCTTAGAAAAAGAAAAACTAAAATGTATTTTGTTTAACTCCGGACTTAATTGCCTTTCGTTTGATATTACACACGCCATATTTTCACGTAAACTCTAATTTTTGAAATCTACCACCACCCTTTTTGAAGAAAAAAAACTAAAATGTATTTTGTTTAAATCCATACTCAATTACCTTTCATTTGATATCACACACGCCATATTTTCACATAAACTCTAATTTTTGAAATCTTCCCCCACCCTTTTATTTGGCTTGTGTTCGGTGGATTTTGTTCATTTTTAAATGGGACCATCTCGACCCAAGACCCAGCCTAGGTACCAAATTTCATTAAAATCGGACTGGCGGTTTTTGAGTTATGCGCGTTGGTCGTTACAGACAGACATACAGACAGACAGACAGACATACAGACAGACAGACAGACAGACAGACAGACGGCGCGACATCTGAAACGCAAAGATATATAAAAAAATTTGAAATCGGAGCAACTTTTTTTTTCTCGAAAAAATTAGGATCACCATAGCTCACACTACTATAGTATAGTATATGTGTGAGCTAATTACATATGGGTTAGCCGATTTGGAAAAAAATATAGATATAAAAGAAAAGAAAATGGGAATAAATTGCTAGACTGAACAATGAAAATCTTATATTTTTATTTTATATTATTTGCATAATAATTAAGGGCCTTAATTCTGCCAAAGTGGCGTCCGCGTCAGTAAATAAAACATATCTAGCTAGGTATAGAGCTAGATAATTTATCAAAAATTCGCTGAACATAGGTAAGTACCTAGTCCAGATTATCTAGATTTTTTTTTATAAATCTTGGTACTGTAGTCATTGATTACTGGAATATCGGCCATTTTTTGTGTGCCGAGCAAAGCCGATTAGTAAACAGTTTATATGTGACTATGCTTGGGGGTGCTTCGCACCCCCTGTTTACGTCTTGGAGGTGCCCTAGCATTTTTTGAATCTATAAAGTGTGCTCATGACTCCACCAAAAGCATATAGTAATATTACTATCAGAAACATTTATTTTTCAATGTTGAAAATATCGTTCCCAATGCTTTTATATGGAGTTCCCTATTAAACAAGTGCTCGCCCTGAAAACGCGTATTTATAATAATTTATAACTTGTTATAACTCGAGAACCCTTTGCTTAATCAAAAAAACACCTTTGTGTATCAAAGATCAGGGATCACAATGATTTTGGAAAAATGTTAACCGGACGTATAGTTTTTTTTTAAGTAGCAAAGAGTGAGGCCATGACGCGACGAACACGGCAGACACTGACATGCGACGAAGGGTCAGATATTTTACAAATGCACGGCGGGCCAGGCGAAACGCGACTCTATGTCTTGAGACACACATAAGTTCGTTTTTCGTTTAACTCTCGCGGTTACATATACTTAAGTTACTTACTTGGTTTTTTGCTTGTGAATTGCGTTATATATAAATGTTGTGCTTGTGTGATTTGGCCGTGAAGGGCCAAATATGAAAGGCTGGGCATGAAAAAGAGGGAAATTTAGTTCTATATAAGAATGTGACTCTCGGCCCTACGGGCTACTAATATAGTGAATATGGACGACTGGAGGACCGTAGGGCCAAGAGTTATATAATAATATAGTGAATATGGACTCCCGGAGGCCCGTAGGGCCGATAGTCACATTCTAATATAGAACTAAATTTCCCTTTTCTTTACGCCTAGCCTTTGATATTTGGCCCTTCACGGCCAAATCACACAAGCACAGCAGTTATACATAACGCAGTTCACAAGCAAAAAACCAAGTAAGTAACTTAAACATCTGTAACCGCCGTGCATTTGTAAAATATCTGACCCTTCGTCGCATGTCAGTGTCTGCCGCGTTCGTCGCGTCATGGCATCACTCTTTGCTACTTTAAAAAAAACTGTGCGTCCGATTGACATTTTTCAAAAATCATTGTGATCCCTGATCTTTGATACACAAAGTTTACAGAAGGTATTTTTTTTTATTAAGCAAAGGGTTCTCGAGTTATAACTTATTATAAATTATTATAAATACGCGTTTTCAGGGCGAGCACTTGTTTAATAGGGAACTCCATATAAAAGCATTAAGAACGATATTTTCAACATTGAAAAATAAATGTTTCTGATAGTAATATTCCTATATGCTTTTGGTGGAGTCATGTCAATTTATAGATTCAAAAAATGCAAAAAAAATTTTTTTCCAAATTTTTGGAAAAACTACCCCCACCACCCCCTGCACACGACGATTTTTGGACGACCAGTCGATTTTGCATTCTTAGGGTGTAAGAAATGATTTAAATTGTGTCTTACATTTTAGCAATGAAGTGCACACGAAAATCGGTTCTAGAAGCCTTTTACGCGCTTTTAAAGTCTACTATGTAGGTATGTATACTTCGATTTAAATTCGTCTCTCTATGACATCCACATTTACATAATTATGTTTTGGTTTTATTTGTGATCCCGCGTAGAAATCGAGCAAAAGCTGTTCCGGCAAAGTGTTTTTTTGTTTTTAATAAAAGATTCTTGAATTTAAAGGTAAGTAGATTGATTTATTTAAACAATTACTAGACAGGGAGCCGTGTCAGAGGAAGTGGATGTCCCCGTGTAAAACATAAAATGCCGCGCTTATTTTTTATTAGGATTGGGCTTCACCTAAGGACTGTCGGCCGGGTTGACACGTGCCATGAATTTTTAATTAGGTTCAAGTTCCTCACAATCCCGGTTTTCAATATGTAAGAAACATGCTAAAAATCATCTTACGAACCACAAATTAGGACTGAGAATTACATTTTCAAGTTCAACAAAATTTGTCATACAATTAAAGTTTTCATAACAAGGCCGTACCTAGGGGGATCAAGGGATTTTTAAGCAATAACAATAAGAAATCAATACCTAGTATAATATTTACCTAGGGCCTGAAGTGGTACTTTTTATCCCAAGGCGAAATGCTTGTAGCACGAGCCTAGCGAGGGCTACGATTTGCTGAGGGATAAAAAGACACTTTAGTCACGTGAACTATTTTTTGCACTTTTAGGCACCGGTTTTGTAAAATTTTTATTTTGTTTACTTTATTATACCTACCTACTGGCCTAGAAAAATGTGACAACTATACTTCTATTCATTCTATTTTTATGGAGATTTATGTAAGAAATACAAGTTTGGATAAATGTGAAAAAAGCAGAAACTAAAAATTGTCTTTATTATCAAATATATATTAAACCTCTGTAAATATTTTTAACTCCTATACAGCATCTGTATCTATATTTTAACCAATATTGTATTTCTTGCACAGTTTTCGAAATCGAAATTTATCTGGGACACCCTTTATATTATCTCGGTGTTGAAAATTCATGGATAACGAAGTTAGAAATGGTGCCAATTGAAATGGAGATGAAAAGTGACGGGTCAGGGATAAAAAGTGACAATCAGGAATAAAAAGTGACAGATCGGGCCAAAAAAAAAACGAAAAGTAGCGTTTAAAGCATTTTTTTTCTTGGCGAATTTTAGAGGGTGACACCAGTTTTAAATAAAATTTCGCTTCAGAAACACTAACGCAACAACAAAGGAAATATACCAATATCAAGATTTTTATCAAAAAATTTCAAAAAATTAATTTGGAAAAGTATAATATTTTAAATATGGAACAGTTTCCTTTTAACTTTATATTTTGGATTCGACCAGTCATAAAATTGGTTTTGGGCACCAGGCGGCACCGTATTCAAAATTTTTAAAATTAAAATGTTTTTGTCGACAAAATTGGATAATTTTGTCTACAAATTAAAAAAAGAACCAAGTCTCTAGCTCCGTTAAAAAGTTGTCAAAATCACGTGACCACCTGTCAATTTAACAGAAAAATATCAAATATGTTTTTTGTAAGACTTTTTACGAGTTTAAATATGTAACCTGAAGGTTAGCTTATCTGTGCATAAATAATTTTTTCCCTTAATGGACCCATGCCATTGTCGTACTTCTATGGAACGAAAACATCGAATTATGTATCCCGCATATTTTTTGTGTTTTTCAGGAAACCTATTAACTTTACGACAAAAAGTAAGCCATCCTTTTCTAAAGATAATTAAATTGTCTTTGAGCGGGGGTACATTTTGACCCCGTAGGGGCGTTATACATAAAAAAATTACCCTCAAAAATAAAATTGTAAATTACGCTTCGGCCATGTTTAAGCCGCCATATCTACGTCAGTATCAGTTTCCGTTTGAAACTAATAGCCGTTCCTTATTTAGCTTGACATCCTTTTTCGATCTGTATAGTTTTTTAGTAACTTTTATGACTTTGGTGAAAACATGAAAATTTTGTACCCTGGGGGTATAGGCCAATTTAGTGGTTTTTTGAGTGTAACTCGAGAACCGCTTAATATTAGACCCACCATGAATACATCTTAACAATCTGCATATTTTTTATTTTTTATGTTTTTTTGTAAAACCAGTAGTTTTCTTTAAAAAATCAAAAACCCTAAAAAAACACAACGTATTTGAAGAACCTACATAATTTACAGTATAGAGACAAATAAAAAACAAAGTATTGATAGTGTTTTGTAGAGGCCATTATAGTAGAAGCTAATCACAATTTGTTTGAGTAAAATCGATGTAACAATAAAAAAGTTACGTACATATGATTCAAACTCCTTTTCGCCATCTTTAAACAAAGATGGCGGGTTGTTTATGCAGGATTTTCGCAGGTATCTCCATTTTTTTTGGGACATGTCTTATGACTAATCGATTAAAATATATGAGTATCGGTTTGCAATTCAAGCCCAAAATCCTACTGGGCTCTTAGACTAATAAATAAACTTATTTATTCAAAGATAAATAAAGATTGGTTAATGTAAGTCTATAAAAAATCCAATGGAACCTAATTTTAATTTTTTAGGTTAAAAAAATTGGCCGTGTCCGAACATTAATAAAATGGAGCAATGAACAAAAGAATTTTGCAGTGGAATATTTTCAAAGGCATTTGAAATTAAAAATTCCACCCAAGAAAAAAGAGTGCGAAGACTTGAAGAAAAGATATCCTACTTTATTCAATAACAAGAGTTGGCCACAAATATTATGCTTAACCGTAAAAAAAAACAAAAAAAAATATATTTATTGTTAACAAATATAAGAAATAATTATTTTATATCTTTTTTTACATGTTTATAACGAGTACTTTATATTAAACGGTAAAAATTGCTTTGTTCATTATATTTAAACAATATGCTCAGGGCGTTATTGAATAATATGTTAACATTTGAGTACGTAACTCTTGGGTCAAATTTAAGAAAAAACTTTAAATATACATTATGTCCTAAAAATCTTTACATTGAGTATACAGGGTGCCAATATTTTTCAATAATTATCGTTTTTTATTAGTATCTTTGATGCTGTTCTAGATATTTTTTGTATAATTAGGTGTACACCTTCCATTAATGAAGTGGTATCACAGATACTAATAAAAATGATATTTTTGAAAATCTTTAACACCCTGTGTATGTGCATTAGAAGTTTTTTCTTAAAACGGAGCCAAGAAATGCCTCCTTCAATATTAGCATGTTTTTCAAAATTAATCGTTTGTCAATATTTAAACCTAGTGATCACAATTATAAGAAATACATGAATAAAAATTAAAATTTATTTTTTACTTTATAGAGCTGGCGGATCCGCCACTGATTCTAAGTATAAAAAACTTGACTTGATCTTAACTTTTTCGATTTAAAATTTTTGACGAAACTTCTTTCAGATCGTTACAATGTCGAACCCTAACTTTCATGAAAATCGGTCAGCGGACACACACACAAACATACACATATGGACAGATGTCAGGACAAAAATTGCTAGGATAGGTCCAAATACATCAGATATTTTATTAAATAAATGAATACATGACGGATCTGATACCTTCCTAGCCCAATAATATATACTCCAAGTAAACTCCTTGGTATACATAAGCTTTGAAAACATTTTTTGTAAATATCTTAGAAAAGAAAGCTCCTACAAATTATTGAGATCAATTTGTTCCACTACCGAGGGTGGCTCTGATTAAGTCACTATTGCTAACTTTGTTATTATTAAAGGTAAACAAAGGTTTAAATTTGGTCAAATTAAAAAACAATCATGCTTGCGTTTTCAAGTTTTTTAGAAAAACATATTTTTTTTTAATTGAACAGCCTGTATTTTATAAGTTTTTACAAAAGGTCTAAAGAAAAATAGGTTTCTGAATTTTTTTCCTAAAGTTATAAACAAAGATAATCCAAATTTAAAATTACATTTGGACTCTAGTTTAGACTACTTCTATTAAATAAAATTTTAATACTTGCCTTGGCGTAATTTTGAATTTAAAATATCTTCGTTATCTTTAACTTTTGGAAAAAAATCGAAAAACCATTTTTTTTAGAATAGGAAAGGCTATTAGAAAAACTTATGAAATACAGGGTGTTCAATTTTTTTGCTTGATTGTTTTTTTAATAAGACCATCTTACAGAGGGGCAAAAATTCTACTAGTTTCCCCTTTTAAACTTTTTTCTATCTTTAATAATAACAAAGTTCGCAAGAGTCAATCTCATAAATATTAGTCTAGCGATTCCAAAGCCATCGTGGACTGGATAGACACACACACAAACAAACAGATGTCACAAAATATTTCTAAGTTATCTCAAAAAATTCCGTCGAACATTATACCTTTCCTAGCTTTTGCTGCACGGCCTACGAAAGTAAAAATTGGGACTGATAAAAACTCCAAAAAACAATGGGAGTTGCATACAAAAACGGACAACTTTTATGTAATTTGACCTACAAACTGTGAATATTGGGTACAAAAATTAATAATAAGCTGATTATTTTTCAACTAAATTTAACTAAAGTTAGGTTAAATAGATAAGGAATTTTTAAATCTAGTCAGATAAAATTTAATCTGACGAGTTTCTTTAACGTCAAAGGGACTACAAATTTATTTACATATATTTTTTTTTTCACTAATGATAAACGTTGAAAGAGTAATTTTTTTTATAATTATACAAAATTCACCCATCATGTATATGTAGAAATTTGACGTGTAAAAAGCCAACCACAAAACTTTATTTGATCGTATGCTTATTTTTGTACAAAACAATATATAAAAAGCAATACTAAGAGTAGATTAGGTACTAAACTTTTTTTATAAAAAAAACAAAAAAAGGTCCCACCCTGCCCTTTTTAAAAATGAGCTTTTTATTACAGTCGATGGCACTTGAAAGCTGCTTCCTTCCAATAGCAGCTATTAAAAAACAACTTACTCGAAACTAACCCATCACTATAGCATACAAGTGTATCATCCCTAACGCGGTTGTTTATTTCAGTTGGTACAATTTGTCTCCCCATGACCACTACTGTATATTCAACGTGTTTGTATATTTGATTTTTTATTTGTTTCCCCGTGAAATCTAGTATAAACTTACCTTATTTACGTACCTATGCTTATAATATCCATATTTTTTTTAGTTCTTCTCGTATATTCATCTTGTTAGCATATTATGACATCAATAACGTGCTTGTATATTATTTTATTTGTTATTTTCTTCCCCGTGACATCCAGTATATATTTTTCTTATTTGCATATACTTCTAACATGTTGTGACATCGATAATATGTTTGTATATTTTATTTGTTATTTGTTTCCTCGTGACATCCAGTGTATATTTCTTTTTATCATAAAGGTACGTGTGACATCAGTTATTTTTATGAAACATTGGCAACAGCGCTAGATGTCACAAGTTAACACAAACTTTTAGGGATGTTGCAACGTGAACATTTTTTGTATATACAATGGATGCCACAAAGATATGAAAAATTTAATTACTAAATTTGTGAGTTTATATAAATATTTTTATGGCATTAGAAATAAAATATTTTTTATTACATTTCATATTTTTTATTTTTGGATAACACTAGGTTTTAAAGTGGATGTCACAAAAACCGACTTGATGTCACAAGATACAACGGTCGAGTATATATATATATATATATATATATATATATATATATATATATATATATATATATATATATATATATATATATATATATATATATATTATATGTATGTATATTAGCAATAGAGGCAGAAAAACTATATTTTATATTTTAGCCTAATATATCATTAATTGGTATAATTACTTATTGTTTTCTAAAATAGTGGCTATGGATGTACGGACCAGAGCTGGATCTAATTCAATGTTGGGTGGAATAGTCAAAAATATCAACTTCCAATAAAAATAAAATACATTAATGACCACCAGATACTAACCTTTCATCCATATCAAAGTTTGCAGCTCTTTCCTCATCAAATACCTCCATGTTAGGCTCTCTAAACCCCAACCGATTTTCAGGCAAGGTAGTATCAAAACATAGCTTCCACAACGTCCCATTGGTATCTGAGTAGCTATCATAGACTTCTATTAGGCCGTGTTCATTAATACAATTTGGTTGACTAAGTTTAAGATGGTGTAGTTCCAGAGATATTGTGTATCCTATAGAAGGGAAAAATAATTAACTTTAAAATTAAGTTATATAATCTCAATACAACCAGTATAGGTACCTACATAAGTAAGTCTTATTTATATCCCTGCAAAAATGGATTTAGTAAGGTTTAGCGCATACAAGGTGATCCAAATTGGGCACATTTGGTGGTTTTATGGTGGTGGGGAAAATAGAGAAAACAGAGAAAACCTAACCTACCATTGCGTTGTGATATTTCAATTTGAAGAGAAATTTAAATTAGCATACCCCTCGAGTTAGAGATAGCCCGGGGCTAAAGTTGTCAAAAGTGTTTATCCATCCAAGGTTAACTGCAAACTCGAGGGTTAACCCTAGGCTAACTTGACCCGCGCTCGGACGGCAGGGTAAAGTATTTAGCTCTAGGTTAACCATAAAATTTTGAATTATTTTAAAGTGTTCTTTTTATTTTGGTTGATTTTTCTCAAAAACATAACATTTAAATTGTGTACTTTAATTTTATAAGTCTTAAATACGATGTTCCAAAATTTTTACAGCAGTGGCGATACTTCATATGGTGTGAGGCTGAGATGATGGAATTCCCCACAGACATGGAGATTTTTGCAATAGGAGCAGCCTACCAAGCAAGCCTCAAGTATTTTTTCTATAAGCAAGATAATGTTTAATAGAAAAGCACTTCATGAATAGCCCAATAAATATCCCACCCGCCAACAGAGCTATACCTACTATTTGTACCGAGCCACAATACAGACCCTCTGGTGGTCACAGTGAGAGGGCTGCGAGGCCCATTCACATATGAATCATCATCAATATGTGTACCAGTTTTATTATAATTCTAATTTATGTATATAAACTTTTTATATTTATTTAAAAATGCAAAATAAAAAGTGAATGTACTTCAAACACTGAGTTTTTAAATGTTTATTTGGGGGCCCCTGAAAAATGACTAATTTGTTTTGTTATACAACAGTGTTTTAGGAATCAGAAATAATCAACAATTAGAGAAGGATCAAAATAAAATACTGAAAGAGCACTTATATAATTTAAAAAAAATATGCTACAGAATAAATAATATATAAAATGAAGGTTTTAAAACAACTTCTGGTCAGCCAGGAAACCTCTTGCTCTGCACAGGGTGTTTGTAAATCAGGCATTCCGAGATAACAGTTTCATATGCCAGAAACTAGTACCATTATTTCTTGTTGACGTACCTTGTTAGTAGTAGGCTTAAGCGTGTGCTGGACCACTTTTGAGGAGGGAATGACCTTAAATGACCTTAACGGTCGTTGCCTTGTTTTATCTAGAGACGAATAGTCTGAGTAGTATTTTTGAGCTTAAATAGTTGTGAAGGTCATTATGTTGACCTTGAATGTAGTTCGAGTAGTATTTTTGACCATGAACGACCTTGACCTTGTCTGACCTTAAGCACAAAAAATACCTCTATCTTTGACTCTGATTTGTTTTACACTTTTGAAAGATTTACATTATCCCCATGTACCAACTTATCAATTTGTACCAGTTTATACAATATGTACCAGATTATGAACCAGTTTATCACAGCTGGCCAGGTATTATCACTGATTCCAAAGTTACCAGCCTGTGCCTGACAAAATATCGAGCTAGGTAGAGAGCTCACTAAGTGTGGGTGGTGATTACACAATTTATTTTATGGAAAAGGAACCTCCTTTTGGTTTATACCCGGAAGCTTAAGTATGGAGAGTAGGGGGGGTAAAGCTTCAAATTTGGTGTAAATGGCGCCACCCACTTTGACCAAAGGAGGCCTAATGGAAACTAAAACTAACAAGAAAAGTGGGAACCTTCGTTCTCAAATAAAATATCACTTTTCCAAAAATAAATGTATTATACATCATTTAAAAGATTCCACATTCAAAATTAAATAACAGGTAGTATGGCAGTCTCATCCTTATTCTAACTAAAAATTACAAATCTCCGAAAACTATTTCTAGGCATTTGGTATCACAAAGTTAAGTAAGTTCTTTACTCTAGTGTCACTTGCGCAAGGGACCCTTGTTATTTATTTAGTAACCTACATTTAGAATAACTGTTTATGGGTAGTTTTAAATGTTTAATGTAAATATTAAATACTCAACTTGTGATAAGGGCACCAGGGCAAGAATGTATGGAAAGGGGCACATTAGATTGTTACGCTATAGTTACCACCTCAACATATCTGAGAATCTCCGTACTTATCCAGCTTGGTCGGAACCCAAGACATGGAACTCAAAGGGCTATGGTTTGTCAACAAAATGTTGGCCTCTTCTAGAAGATGGCAAAGAGGGAGACAAGTGCAGAGGGCCAATAGGTTGACTCAGACGGAAGATAATCAATAAAAGAAAAAGGCCTAAAACAAGGAACAAGGTGTTAGGAAACCAGTAGATCATTGTAGTTTAATTAAAAGTCATATGATCATTACTTTATGTACGGTTTTATTAAGAAAAAGACTACATTACCTCTAGATGGTGGACGGCCTAAAAGTGTTGTCGGCATAAGATGCAGACTTTTCTCTAGCAGAAGTTCTCAGATGGCCTGCAACCAAAGAAGGCTTTGTTTAGCATACAAGGCCTTACTGGGCACAAAAAGAATGAAATATAAAGAAAGGACTGCACTAAAAAAACGAACTTACCCCACATGGCGATATGTTTGTCCCGTCAATTCTGTGATTTAACACATATGCTAATAATTCACTGTGAATTCATTAGCTAAACGGGAGGGCCTACAATATGAGGGTTCTCTTAAACAACCTCGCGATTTTTCCCAAAAACTTATTTGGCGAAAAAGGGGCCCAAAATCAAAATCGACCATCTAGGACCAAGCCACCAAAAAAAAGGGTTTTAAAAGGCAAATCCAAATCTCTCTCGACTTTTCTAACCAGATTCTACGATCTACTTGTTCTATGTGTGGTTTCAGAGTGACGTCACTACAGTGTTGTCGGTTGATTGAAAACATTACATTGTTCGAGTCACTTTTAAATTATGGCTTCTACAACGGTATTTACGCTGGCCTTGAGGGGCTTGATGAAGAATAAATTTAACTAGCACAACCACCGTACTTCTCCAGAAAATAACACAAGTTTTCCCAAGAGGATAACGCTAGAAAAGTAGCAGTCTCAGTTAAGTTCTAGTACATTTGGCTACATCGCATCTGTCTAAATTCAGCTGTGTCACAGAACATATTTTCAAAACAAAACACATTTTCAAGGTGTGAGGAAAATCGCTAAAAATGATGAAAAACTAGTGGAAAACGCGGTGTGAAAACAGATCAGGACTTCACTAGGATAATTGTGAGCACAAAAGTTAAGGTAAAAACCAGGACACAATTCAATTTAGTCATCAAAACATTGATAGTTTGGGTTCACTTTTAGGACGGTGTTTTCCGGATTTTTCTCAAAAAGAACCATTTTCCAATGATAGAAACGGCACTATTAACCTAAGGCAAGATGAGACTGTGCTGAGTAGAAAACCAAGCTGGCTATTTTTCTAACCGAGGCTTAAAACAATTTACAATGCAAGGTTGCCTGAAATCCGTAACCAGAACTTATAAGCTGGCACAGACTCATGTCCCAATGGACTATAAACATAGAACAAGGTGAGACTATACTCCTAATTAAGAAAGGTAACCTTATAGTAATTAATTATGATTTTACTTAACCTAAAACCTAAATAAAAGGAGTGAGTTATGTAGTTTTCGTTCATTATTTGTTCATATTTTGGCCTGGAATTTTTGACACGTTACAACACCTCTCCCCCTTAATAAAATTTTTCCTAAGAAAAATTTCTTAAGCGGGTAAATGCGTCATAAATGCTACAAGATCTTAAATTTCCACTCTACAAGATATTCTCTTTCATTATTAAAAATTGGTAGTAGCATGGAACGTGACAAAGCCTTAACTACATCGTCAATGACTCTTCTAATTGATCGGGAGGACGCGCTTTAAGGTCTTTTATATTCCAGATTCCTAAGTTTTTTCCATTAGAATCAATGAGCTCATAGGACCAAGGACTGACAACATTTTTAATCTTGAATGGTCCGGAATAATTTGGATTTAGTTTCGCTGTAAAATTTTTTGCAGCATCTGAAATTTTAAAGTTTCGCTTATAGACCTCTTGTCCAACGGTAAATTTGACATTTCTCCGTCGTAAGTTATATTTCTCGCGGGAACCTTGGTAGGCTTTCGTAAGTTTATTATGAACTTCAGAGAAAAGTTTTTGAAGTAGTTTTGATTTTTCAGGGGGATTAGGCGGATCTACGTCACTTGGGAGGTGAATAGGTTTATTTGCGTCTGGTTTAGTCTCAAAGCGGAATTCTCTTCCAAAGTTTATCAAATTCGGAGTGTGACCCGTAACTTCATGTCGAGCTGATCGTATAGCGCAAGCTATTTTGGGTATTAGTTTATCCCACTTCTTGTGATCATTTTCCACATAACAAGAGAGCATTGTTTTTAACGTTCGGTGTACTCGCTCAACGGGATTAGCTTGTGGATGATAGTTGGCGGTATAGTGAAGTTTTACTCCATAATCTCGCATCATATTCTGGAACAAACCACTCTTAAATTGCGTTCCATTATCCGCGAGTACTTTTTCGGGAGCTCCATTAACTAGAATAACGTGATCTTCCCACCATCGAACCACACTAGCGGCAGTAGCATTTCTTAGGGGAAAGAAATAAACATGTTTCGTAAAAACATCGCATACACTTAAAATATACTTATATCCAGATGTGGATCTTACTAAAGGTCCAACAAGATCGGTACTGACAACCTGCCATGGTCTAGTAGCAGTAGGTTGTTGACTTAACATTTGACCTGCTGGTGCTTGATTAGATGACTTTACCTTTAGACAAGTGTGACAACGTCTCACGTACTTGACAACATCTTGCCTCATACAGGACCAGTAATATTTTTGTCCAATTCTAGCGAGAGTTTTTGATACACCAGGATGTCCACAAGTTGGAGGATCATGCCTTTCTGAAATAATCCTAGTCCGCAGCTCTGTCGGCACAACTATTAACCACATATCTTCAGGCAGTGAAAGGCCTGGATATGGCAGATTGCTTCTTTTAAATAAAATGCCATTTTCCAACCACCATAGAGGGTATTTTGAAGGAGATTTTGCAACCTTGACACACATCGACCTGTACCATTTATCAGTGGTGTTTCTAAGATCATTCGTGAAATCATTCAAAGGTGCGACATCAACAGCATCTACCGGAGGAACACAACGAGATAAGGCATCAGGAACAACATTTTCTTTTCCTTTCCTATGCACGATGTCAAAGTCGTATTGTTGAAGCCTGAGAGCCCATCTAGCTATTCTACCAACAGGATCTTTTATCGAGTTCAACCACTTAAGACTCCAGTGGTCGGTTATCACCGTGAATTTCGTTCCTTCAATATACGGCCGAAGCTTTTCGATAGCAAAAAGGACAGCTAACGCTTCTTTCTCGGTCACAGTAAATTTTCGTTCGTTTTTAGTTAGAGACCGACTCAGATAACAAATTACGTGTTCTACACCATCCTGAACTTGTGTAAGAACAGCTCCGAGGCCATAATCGGACGCATCACACTGAATTGTGAACGGTAATTCAAAATTCGGACAACACAACACCGGGGCCTTAATTAAATATTCCTTAACAGAACGAAAAGCAGAATCACACTCCTCACTCCAACAAAACTTGACATTTTTACGCGTAAGCGCCGTCAGAGGGGCAAGAAGACTGGAAAAGTTTGGCACGAACCTTCGATACCAAGAGGCAAGACCTACTATTCGACGAACTTCTTTCACATTTGTAGGGGGTGGTATTTGGACAATTGCTTCGACCTTGGATGGATCTACCATTAATCCAGCACAGTTGATTACATACCCTAAATATCTAAGCTCAGATTTACAGAAGATACACTTCTCCTTATTAAGTGAAAGACCTGCTTGAACAATTTTTTCGATAACTGCTTTAAGGACTCGAATATGGGTCTCAAAATCAGGTGTACAGATAATAATATCGTCTAAATACATAAAAACGTAGTTGCTTAGGTCTCCTGAGTTACCTACGACTCTTTCTATTAATCGCTGCCACACAGCCGGAGCATTCATAAGGCCAAAAGGCATTCTTTTGAATTGGAACAAGCCTCGGGAGGGCACAGTAAATGCTGTAAGCGGTCTGCTCTCCTTTGCCACAGGAATCTGCCAATACGCAGATTTGATGTCAAGAGTGCTCAAGTATTTTGCATCTCGCAACTTATCAAGTGTAGCACTAACATACGGAAGAGGATATGCATCTGGAGTTGTTACTTTATTTAAAGCTTTATAATTTATACAAAATCTCCAGTCTCCGCTTTTCTTTTTTACCATTACAATGGGAGAAGCCCAAGGTGAATCGGAGGGTTCAACTATTCCATCAGCAAGCATCTGATCTAATTCAGCATGTACTTCCTTTAGTAGTGCGGGGGATATTGGATAGTATCGTTGCTTTATAGGAGGAGAATCAGTTTTAATTGTAAGTTCTACTAGGTTGGTGCATCCAAGTTTATTTCCCATTGTAGAGAATGTTTCTTCCACAATTTTGGTTAAAGTTTCCCGTTGTTCAGCCGTAAGGTTATCTAATGATTGTATTGAGGAAATTTCAGGCTGTAGGTTTCCTTCTCCAAACGTCCATTCGTTTGCGTGCAAATCAGGAATAAGTCCTATTCTAGACCAAAAATCTATCCCGAGAATTAACGTATGATACAACGAAGGCATCACTAAGAGATCAAGAACTATGGTTCTATCACGAAGACAAAAAGGTAATGAAACTGTACCAATTGAGTCACAAGATTGGCCATTCGCGACCACACAACTAACTCTGTCTAAAACATTAAGACGACAAAAGGGTTTCAGAAGTTTCCATCCTTCGGCTCCAAGAATAGTGCGGGATGATCCACTATCTAATAAGCCTAAAAGATTCTTACCATTTCTTCCTTGAACATGAGCAAGGACAAAATCTAACACTGCACGACTTTCTAAAATTCCTAATTGCGGGAACGATTGGTCTTGTACGGCGTTGCAAGAGTGTCGACCTTCTACCTTGCGCCGGAGGCGTTTTTTGTGCACTCTGGGCAATCTTTCGCAAGAACATTTCCAAAGCCACATTTGAAGCAAAATCGACGCAGCGGCTGACTGCACTGCCTAAATCCGTGTCCAAATTCCTTACAGTTAAAGCATTTAACTCTTGAGGACATTGCTGCAATCTCAGCATTTCCATATTCTATTGCGTTCTGCGGAAGTACCAAAGGTGGTTGAGCACTATCAGCTGGAATGGATGATACTTCTTGAATCGAATATTGTTCCCGAACTGGGAACTGTTCGCGAATAGGAAATTCTTCCATAGCAGAAACTCCGTATTGAGGTCTGTGATATGCAAACTCAGGCTCAAGTAATGATCTGTAATTTGTAGGTGGTGGTACAAACTTTTGTTTTCTTATCTCGTTTTCCTCCACTGCACGAGCGTCTCGAAGAAGCTCTTTAACATTGTTATATTGTGAGAGAGGAAGTTTATCTTGTATATATGGCAGAAGGTTTCCTCTAATGACTTGGATCCGATCCTCTTCTGGGGGGATCGTGGGAAGCATACGAAATAAATTTTCTATTGCAACAAAAAAAGTTATTACTCTTTCTTGTGCTCCTTGTGTTCTTCTGTGAATTTCAGTCCACATATCAGTTTTGTAGTTATAAGGTTGAAAGTATTCTCTCAGTTGAGCGACAAAATCATCATAATTTCTAAAATTTCCAAGAGTATACCAGTCCGCGGCTTCTTTTTCTAAAAATTCTGGTGCTGAACGTAACATCTGTTCCTTTGAAATATTCCTCGAGATTCTCAGTTCCTCTAGTTTTTGGAGAAATCGATTTACACTTGTATATCCAGCATATTTTAAATTCCATCTGCTCATGTCATAATATCTAGGAGCAGGTTCAGCATAAACGTATCTAACAGGGGCGTCATAATTTCGCGCATGATAACCGGCATTGCGTTCTGCGGGGTAACCTTGATGAGTATCAGATCTTCTGTAAGAAGGCTCATTATGGAAGTTCGGTTGACGTTGCAGCTCGTTAGCGGGCATGTCTTCGAATTGAACTCGAGATCTTTGTTCGACGACTGGATTCTGAATCGTATACGTTTGATTATCTCTTCGATAAGACTGTCGACTCAAATGTTGCACTTGCGTTTGGGAAGCAGCTCCCAAGGGATCACCTAAATTCTCTTGATTAGTCGGGCATTCGACTTCTTTAAGTAAGCTTTCAACTCGATGAATTGCTTCATCTAATTCTCTGCGTAAGAGATTAGTAGAATTGTGGTTTGAAACGTTCGCCCGATTTAACAGCGAATAGCTTGCATTTGTTTCTCTGTGCCATGGACTGTCTTCTATTGGTTCTAAGTTATTATTATTTTGTAAAGGTAGAAAGGGGGGCAAATTTGTAGATGCACTCAGGACTTGATGAGTGGGGTCAGCAAACTCTGGTTGATTCTGCAAATTTGTTTGCGAGGTTATTCTCTGTCGCATAAAGTTGTCTCCATCAGCATATCCACGGCCGATATTTCTTTGTTCGGAATGGTAGGGACGATAGTCTGTTGGAACAACGAAGGAATTATTAGCGGTCGATCGATAAAGTAAAGGCTCAGAAGCTCTTCTCGCTTGTGGCGCATTTAATCTAAAAGTCAAGTTAGGATTTCTAATGTGCTCATCCACGACTACTTGAGGATTAGACGAGTTAACATTCTCCTGAGGCAATGAACTATGTATAAGGTTGGATACTGTAGAATTGTTGGTTTCACTTGGTAAGTTACTCTGTATTCTACTGGACTGACGAGGTCCACAAGAATCTGACTGTGCAATACCAGAGCTTAACGCACTTGAATGTTCATTCATGACATCCGAAAAATGGCAATGACTTCGCGAGTCACGTGGAGGTTCTTGTCTTATTAATGAATGACATGAGTCAAATTGTTTGGGGGGATTCTCCATACTTGCAGTAGTACGACGAATTCTATTTAAAAACGTTCCTTGATTCGATACTTGAGGTCTACTAGGACATGGAAGATCGTGTTCTGAAATGACATTTAGTCTACTAACTCCACTGGTAGTTGGATAGCCAGTTGCAGCTGGGGAACGGGAACTTGTTTGACTTGGAAAACGTCCAGGCATTGGGTTCATAGCAATTTCGGAATCAGAGTAACGAAGTTGTTCTGATGGACGATCTATATTTAACTGCGCTCGAGGGACTAATGGGGTTTCAATTATAGGGGCGTTCATGATCAATAAATTCGATACAGGGTCTTGAGGAGTCTCTTGCGTTCTCGCAGGCGCAGGACTGGATAAATCCAAGGGGTGATCTACTTCCTGACCTTCAGAATCCGAAAGGCTTATTAAAACTTCATCCTGTACCTGTACTTCATGTGACTCGTGATGTGATTTAGTTGACTCATGATTTGATGAATCATCCTCAAAGTCATATGGTACAAAGCTTTTTGATCCGTGATTCTGTTCATCCATTTTCACTAATCTATATTTTCTATTTGAAATATGAACAAACAAACTTTACTACTAACTTCACTTAGAACTAATCACTTATGTCTACAATTTGTTTTGTTTATTCAACCCGACCCAAAAACACAAAAAAAAAAACAGAAAAAAAAAACACCGAAAGCCACACGCTAGGTTTTTTTTTAAAAAAAACCAAAACGAAAGAAGAAAAGAAAAAAAAAATCACGGCGGCAGCATGACAAAATCAATTAAACATCTGCAAAAAAAAACACTTTTGCTCTCCGAGGCTAATGCTCCTAAACAAATTTGATGTCGAGATGTAATATGCTTAAATGTATATATAATTTTAAGGGATATTAAAAGAAATTGCTCTTAAATAAATTTTGTTTTAAAGGGATTTTGCTCTCAAATAAAATTTTGTTTTGCAGGGATATTGCTCTCAAATAAAATTTTGTTTTGCAGGGATATTGCTCCTATGTTATTTTTCTTTAGGAGATATTGCTCTCAAATAAAATTTTCCTAAGAAATGTTTATTCTTAAAATGGGGGGGGGGGTCTGCCAAAGTAACGGAGGGGCAAAAAATTTTTTTCTTAATTCCTAAACTTACCTAAGGACATTAATTGTCCATAGTTAAAAAAAAATCAACCAATGCAAACTAAAAAAACAAAAATTATGTAGGGAAAAGATTTAAAAAAAAAATATACACGGGGATCTTCAAGAGAGCTTTCCTCTTTTTTTTTCTTGCACAGTAACTTATTGCAAAACAACAGTTTTCTATGCTTATCCAGTGACCCTAATAAAAATATGAGTCCTAAAAAATATTTTTAATGGGCCTAAAAAAAAAATTTATTAAGTCCAGTGGCCTCTTTTTCCTATCAAAGGAGACAGGGGTCTTAAAAAAAATTTAAGCGGAAGGAGTGACCTTACAAAAAGCGGCCAGGCTGCCAAAAGAAAAAATTAAGTGGCTTTAGTGACCTTAGCAAAATATGACAAGGTGACCAAGTTTTAGGGGCTCATTAGTAAACTTAAGAAAGTACAACAGCCTCAAAAGAAGTTTCAGGGGCTCAGTGACCTTAATAATTGTAGGGGGGTAAGAAGAAAACACAATGATGCCTAAAAATCCTTATGATGTTTCCTAAAAGATAAACTAATGCACCATTAGTCTTTTGTCAATCACAAAGACACCTGAACTTTATTAACACACTGTATATATCTGTACCCAACAGTACCTAAACCCGAAAATAAAAAAAATAATAAAAATTCCAAGTTCTGAGAAAGTTTAAGATTTTCCTTTCCAAAGTGCCACCAGGGCAGGTGTTTCACCAATGACAAGATTTTCTGTGCCACAGTGTATAGTCAAGAAGATGGGAGCTTATTTTCACCCTAAGTAAAATCTACTAAATATTTAAGGGCTACAACAAAAAAAAACCCACTTATGTACAATGTGGACAAAACCAGACCCTTAAAAGGTTCTGAAAAAAAATTTTTTAAGTTTAGTTCAAACTAGGTACTCTCAAGTCAACCTGATCAAACTCATCTTTTGTTGCCAACCAAAAAGCAACCAAAGCAAAGGTAAAAAATGGGTTATACAAAACTCTAAAAATAGTATGGTTTTTATAGTGTAAATATGTGCTCTAAAATTTGAAAATATTGTTGTATAACTTTCTCAACATTGTAACTCCATTGTGATACCAAAACCAGGAACTGCCATACACCAAAGCTAGACTACCAGGTTGGAGGCGCCAATTTGTACCAACTTATCAATTTGTACCAGTTTATACAATATGTACCAGACCGAAGCCAGGTATTATCACTGATTCCAAAAGTTACCAGCCTGTGCCTGACAAAATATCGAGCTAGGTAGAGAGCTCACTAAGTGTGGGTGGTGATTACACAATTTATTTTATGGAAAAGGAACCTCCTTTTGGTTTATACCCGGAAGCTTAAGTATGGAGAGTAGGGGGGGTAAAGCTTCAAATTTGGTGTAAATGGCGCCACCCACTTTGACCAAAGGAGGCCTAATGGAAACTAAAACTAACAAGAAAAGTGGGAACCTTCGTTCTCAAATAAAATATCACTTTTCCAAAAATAAATGTATTATACATCATTTAAAAGATTCCACATTCAAAATTAAATAACAGGTAGTATGGCAGTCTCATCCTTATTCTAACTAAAAATTACAAATCTCCGAAAACTATTTCTAGGCATTTGGTATCACAAAGTTAAGTAAGTTCTTTACTCTAGTGTCACTTGCGCAAGGGACCCTTGTTATTTATTTAGTAACCTACATTTAGAATAACTGTTTATGGGTAGTTTTAAATGTTTAATGTAAATATTAAATACTCAACTTGTGATAAGGGCACCAGGGCAAGAATGTATGGAAAGGGGCACATTAGATTGTTACGCTATAGTTACCACCTCAACATATCTGAGAATCTCCGTACTTATCCAGCTTGGTCGGAACCCAAGACATGGAACTCAAAGGGCTATGGTTTGTCAACAAAATGTTGGCCTCTTCTAGAAGATGGCAAAGAGGGAGACAAGTGCAGAGGGCCAATAGGTTGACTCAGACGGAAGATAATCAATAAAAGAAAAAGGCCTAAAACAAGGAACAAGGTGTTAGGAAACCAGTAGATCATTGTAGTTTAATTAAAAGTCATATGATCATTACTTTATGTACGGTTTTATTAAGAAAAAGACTACATTACCTCTAGATGGTGGACGGCCTAAAAGTGTTGTCGGCATAAGATGCAGACTTTTCTCTAGCAGAAGTTCTCAGATGGCCTGCAACCAAAGAAGGCTTTGTTTAGCATACAAGGCCTTACTGGGCACAAAAAGAATGAAATATAAAGAAAGGACTGCACTAAAAAAACGAACTTACCCCACATGGCGATATGTTTGTCCCGTCAATTCTGTGATTTAACACATATGCTAATAATTCACTGTGAATTCATTAGCTAAACGGGAGGGCCTACAATATGAGGGTTCTCTTAAACAACCTCGCGATTTTTCCCAAAAACTTATTTGGCGAAAAAGGGGCCCAAAATCAAAATCGACCATCTAGGACCAAGCCACCAAAAAAAAGGGTTTTAAAAGGCAAATCCAAATCTCTCTCGACTTTTCTAACCAGATTCTACGATCTACTTGTTCTATGTGTGGTTTCAGAGTGACGTCACTACAGTGTTGTCGGTTGATTGAAAACATTACATTGTTCGAGTCACTTTTAAATTATGGCTTCTACAACGGTATTTACGCTGGCCTTGAGGGGCTTGATGAAGAATAAATTTAACTAGCACAACCACCGTACTTCTCCAGAAAATAACACAAGTTTTCCCAAGAGGATAACGCTAGAAAAGTAGCAGTCTCAGTTAAGTTCTAGTACATTTGGCTACATCGCATCTGTCTAAATTCAGCTGTGTCACAGAACATATTTTCAAAACAAAACACATTTTCAAGGTGTGAGGAAAATCGCTAAAAATGATGAAAAACTAGTGGAAAACGCGGTGTGAAAACAGATCAGGACTTCACTAGGATAATTGTGAGCACAAAAGTTAAGGTAAAAACCAGGACACAATTCAATTTAGTCATCAAAACATTGATAGTTTGGGTTCACTTTTAGGACGGTGTTTTCCGGATTTTTCTCAAAAAGAACCATTTTCCAATGATAGAAACGGCACTATTAACCTAAGGCAAGATGAGACTGTGCTGAGTAGAAAACCAAGCTGGCTATTTTTCTAACCGAGGCTTAAAACAATTTACAATGCAAGGTTGCCTGAAATCCGTAACCAGAACTTATAAGCTGGCACAGACTCATGTCCCAATGGACTATAAACATAGAACAAGGTGAGACTATACTCCTAATTAAGAAAGGTAACCTTATAGTAATTAATTATGATTTTACTTAACCTAAAACCTAAATAAAAGGAGTGAGTTATGTAGTTTTCGTTCATTATTTGTTCATATTTTGGCCTGATATTTTTGACACGTTACACCCACCCTAATAATTGTATTTAAACATGTAAAAAGGAAAAACAAACCCACTTGAAGTGTTAGTAGATTTCTGTATCTCAACGTGTCAAATCACTCTCTAAAATAAAAATAAAGAAAAAATAGTTTAATTTGTGGAAAAACAATAATTTAAAGGTAATAATATGGATATTTCAAAAACCAAACTTGAACAAATAAATTTCGAAATAAACAATGAAGCAAAACTTCAATTAAAATCTTTAGATTCATTAAAAGTTAATACCACATATGTTATTAAAGAAATGTGCACCATTGATACCCGTTTTGGAAAATCTGTTTTAATAACATTGGCTGAAGATGCTGATGTATTTAAAACGTTTTTACCAAAACGTGTGCTTAAATCAATAGTTGATGATATTATCGATCTAGTTAATAAAAGTAATCAAAAATATACTCTAACCTATCTGGGGCAAAGTGATCCCACATACATCGGTGCAAAACGTAAATCCATATTTGAATTTGGAATATACTAAATTACCTTAAAATTATTGTGTGTTAAAATATTATTCTTAAAGTATTAAAAATATGAATCATTTGGAAGCACAAATTCATGATTTACGATTCTGGTTAATTGAGAAGTCGGACGAACTGATGGAGGGTGACCCTTCACTAAAAGATGTAGTTAGAGCAAATCATTTTATGGATGGTGTCATTCAATGCCAAATGTTTTTTATGGGTACCCAAACACTTCAAGAGTTTTGTAAAAACATGAGATGGCTGAATTTATTGTATCTTCTGAGGCCATGGAAGACATTCCACTGGAGTTACTCTTTCCACCGCTCAATGAAGATGAAGATGAAGATAGTGAATTTAGTGAGAACGATGATTAAATATAAGACATTTACCAAAAATGTGTATTTATAATTAGTTTATGGTTAAAAAAGAAAATTATAGATGTAGTTTTAAATTGATAAAAGCTGTAATAAAATATATTATAATAAGAAATAAAAAACTATTTTTTAATTGGATTTGTTTTATTGCAATATTATTTTTATCTTTTTTTTACAAAATTTTATAATAAAGTAACAATATTAGTATAAAACACAAAATAAATATATTATACAAATTAAGGAAGTGTAAAAAACCTATATTGATTTTCATTTGATGTAAATTTTAAAAAATATATTAAAATTCAAATATTTTTTAAACGATATCCGATTTATTTAAGCATAAATTATGTCTATCTGTAAAACCTTACCACTTAACAAAGTATTGCTCCAGTTTATTACACTTCCTTTTCTTAATAATTTTCTCCACTAAATATATTGATGGCACGCTGGTTTTCTGTAGCTCCAATTCATAAAAAGCACCAAGTATAGGTTCTCCATCAATACTTTCTATTTCATAAGTGGGTGGATTCGTTATATTTACTTTTACAATTTTAAATTGTTCCGCTGACCACGATGGTGTGTACCCTTTTTCAAAAATTGACTTATATTTGCTTATACGAACTACGTCTCCAACTTTGAATTTAATTTTTTTAGGTACAATTGTTATTTTTTCAAATGCGGTAATTCTAGTGGTGGGTTTCACATCAATTGGTCTCATTTTAATAGTTGTCTGAATTTTTTTTATTATATTTATCAACAACATCTTGTAAAATATGAAACCACTTATAGCTTCCTAATGTAGAGAATTCTTTATAAAGATTTCTTTTTAAAGTTTTGATTACTCTTTCCACCATGGCTGCCTTCTTTACACTGTATGTGTGGTAGTGATTTACTGACTTCTTTTTCATAAGTGCTTGGAAGTGTTTATTAAAAAATTCCGTTCCTTGATCAGATTGTATGTTATGGGGGTAACAACCAGATTGCTTAAAAACATCCCTCATTGCTGCATATATTTCAAGTCCTGTTTTATTTTTTATTGGTCTAGCCCAGACAAATTTAGAAAAGCAATTTATGCATACTAAAATGTATCTATACCCCAAATTATATTTTGATAATTGTTGTATTTCAGCTAAATCAATCTGCCAAAGATCCTTAAAACCTTTTGTTAAGGTTTTTCTTCGCAGGAAATTTTTCCTTGCAGGTTTATATAGCTCATTTACCACTTGAAGTTTTTGCTCACTAGCCATCTTTAAAATAAATACTTTATTTTTTTAATTCAAATGGGTGTATGATATTCTATGCGTCCATCTGACCAAATTATTGGTTCCAAAGCGGATTCAAGTGGCTGATGTTTCAAAACTTTTCTTTCTATGATACTCAATCTCCCATGTAAATTTAACAATAGTTTACAACTTGTCGATTGTTGCGTTTTTATTTTTTCTAAATTGATTTTTACTGCATCAACAGATTCTGCTATAGCTCGCTTTAGTTCTTCAACTAGTTTGTTTATACGATTTTCCAGAAAGTCTAGATTGATAGCGTCTTTATGATCTACAGCATCTGCTATATTACATAAACGTTTGTTCTCAATGTCGAAATCATTTTTAGCGGTCAACTTAAAACCATTACCCTTCAATCCTTTTATATATGTAATTTTGGAAGTTTTTTTTATACGACCAAACTTGTCAATCGTGTTCTTTACACCTCCCATGTTAAATAGTAACTGAACAATATATGCTACAATCAAAAAGTGAGTCCTAATATATAACCCCTTCTTCTCTTAATTCTTCAATTATAAACAAAATTTCACCATCATGACCAGTATGCCCAGCCATTTTTGAGCTCCATAATAATCGCAAGGGACTAACTAATTCTTTAGCAGTATTCCAGTATACATAGTTTACTTTATTATTATTGAATTTTTTGAGATTTGAAATTTTATTTCTGGTAATACCAAAACCTTCTTTACTTCTACCATGTTTCGGTGTTAGAAGTGGTTTTATAAAATTTGTAAATTTTACAGATCGGCTGGTAAATTTGACAAATTAAGTATTTGCTTATAATCGCTGAGTGCTTTTGGGCTAATGTCACCAATGTTTGACACACTTGGTTTTTAAAAAAATAACAAATCGTATAAATCACGATGAGCAGAAAATGCCCCAATCATATTTTTTTTACGCCAAAGAGTTATTAGTTTATCTGGAAATTTTATTGTAGCATTACCTATCTGAAAATTATCATTGTTGGAATTGTACCTAACACCATATATGGTGTCATAGATAGATGGGTTTGATTTAAGCCCCTCCGAATAGATTGTAGATATAGAATTTAAATCTTCCCCTATATCTGGTCTCAGTGATTCATCCATAGCTTCATTGTTGACACTCTTTTTAGGTGAGAAATGAGAACTAGCATCTGCATTAAATGATTTTTGACTTTGATTAGAGTATGAAGATATTGGTATATCCGGCAAGGGTGGTGAAGCTGAGAGGTAAGATCCATGATGAGATTTATTTCCACCATCACCATCTTCCGAATCATCAACCATAACATAGGCTGCAACTCTCTTTGCTTTTTTTGCTTCCACAGCTATCAAAGGTGTTATATTACTACTTGTCCTTTTTACAATTGCTGCATTTTTAAAATCTGAAATTTTTGACAATGGTTTTGAGATGGGTTCATAAAATTTCTCAAGATTTGTTTGATTTTGCGACTCTTCATTTTTTAAAAATTTAAATTTTGTTCTTACTGCATCAGTCATAGCAACAAGATCACTTCCTCGTAAAATGTGGCACTATAAATCGGCAAAATGGAATGACCTTAAACAGTTTTACCTGGATTTTCCATAGCAAGAGGTTTGCTTTAAAACAGCTGATCCCACTATTTGCTGTAATGAAATAACAAAAGCAATCTTATCTGGAATGGATGCATATATCCCACATACAATAAAACGCAGAGCTAATGCAAAACCTTGGTTCAACAGCCAGTGTCAAACGGCTGTAGAGAAAAAACACAGAGCATATAACCTTTGGAAACGACAACAAACCGCTCAAAACCACACAGAATTTATAGAAGCCAGAAATAGTTGCAAAATTACTATTGACGCCGCCAAAGAAACATACAATCAAAGAATAAAAAACAGGTTGCTGAATTGTCCAAGTAGTTCTAGGTCCTTTTGGTCTCTTGCAAAAGCCGTTGGATCAAACTTCACCAAGTCATCCATACCACCACTTACAGATAAAAATACTCACTTAGCCACAACATCAGAGGAAAAAGCCAATATGCTGGCCAAAATCTTTTCCTCCAACTCAAACCTAACAGTGCCAAATGGAAAAACTCCACCGTTCATTGAAAGGGTCTCCCACAGTATGCCAGAGGTACCCTTTTGTCACAGAGAAATACGAAAATCCCTTAAAAAGTTGGATACAAACAAAGCAATGGGTCCAGATGGCATTCCCGCGATAGTACTCAAAAATTGTGCTAGCGAACTCACCCCAACTTTCGCAAAATTATTCAATTTATCTTATAGGCAAGGAGTATATCCATCATCATGGAAGTCTGCCGCAGTACAACCCATTCCAAAGAAAGGAAAAAAGACAGATCCGTTAAACTATAGACCAATTGCTCTACTTCCGGTGATATCAAAAGTAATGGAAAGAGTTGTGAACAATCACCTAACCAAGTACTTGGAAAAATACAAAATTATCAACGACAAGCAATACGGATTTCGAAAATATAGGTCAACTGGCGATTTACTTACATACGTCACTCACTTATGGCAAAAAGCGATTGAGTTGCGAGGTGAAACAAGAACAATTGCCTTAGATATATCTAAAGCATTCGATAAAGTCTGGCATGAAAATCTGCTCAACAAGCTCAAAGCAACGGGATTGTCGCCGAGACTTTGCACTTGGTTTGAAAGTTACCTTAAGGATAGATCCATTTATGTTGCACTGGATGGCCGGAACTCCAACTCTTACCAAATAAATGCTGGTGTGCCACAGGGAGCAATCCTTTCGCCAACACTTTTTCTGATTTACATAAATGACCTCATGGATAAGACAGTAAATCCACTTTATTGCTTTGCAGATGATGGCAATGTAGTCTCCTCAGTCATACCACCCACTCAGTGTCTATCCGCTCGTGAATTCCATCATCTTAGACTAACTCAAATATCGCAGATAAATAACGACCTCGAGATAATAGAGGACTGGGGCAACAAAAACCTTGTGCAGTTCAACGCGCAGAAAACCCAAGCAGCCCTGTTTTCAAAAAAGACCAGCACCGGTGAGCCAAACATCATGCTATCTGGAAGTGCTGTCACATTGCAGAGCCAGTTGAACATCTTAGGAGTCACTGCAGAGACCAACATGTCTTGGCACAGTCACGTGGCAGATATAGCTAAAAGGGCGTCCCAAAAGCTTGGGGTGCTATTTCGTACAAGACATCTGTATACACCAAGCCAACTGCTGACACTCTTCAAAGCCCAGATTCGACCAACTATGGAGTACTGTTCACATATATGGATTGCGGCACCCAAACATACCTTAATGCTTTTGAACACCGTGCAAAAGCGAGCTATCAAGCTGATCAATGACCCCGCACTTACCCGTAGCTTGGATAGTCTCGAACATCGAAGAACTGTGGGCGATCTCTCTCTCTCTTCTATAGGTATTATCACGCAAAATGCTCTAAAGAGTTGGCACGTATGATCCCCCCGGGAGTAGCACCTACTAGGCGAACACGTCAAACAGACGGTAACCATCAATTTACTGTCAAAATAGAGGCACCAAGAACCTCATTATATCAGAATTATAAACTCCCTGCGACAGTTTTCCCTGCAGGTTACAACCTGAACCGTTTCAAAACCAACACCGCACTTGCCGCTTGTCGAGCGTGATAGGGATATCCTTGCAAGTGCGCATACCCGTAAAAAAAAAAAAAAAAAAGATCACGTTTTAAATCGATCGATCGATCGATCGATCGAATTTGACATATTTACAAATAATATGTTTGCAGTTGTTCGTTCTAAAAGCAACTAAAGTTGTTGCTACACATTTATCAAACATATATGTAACTATCAAATCCTTTTCTATATCTGCCATTGTTTAAATCTGCATCTTTAACAATAACTAGAAAACCATATTTATCGTCCCAACATTTTCCACAGATTTCTTGAAACTTAGTAAAAGTAAAGTCTGGAGAAACGTGATCTGAAAAAATAGGTCGCAGATTCATTTCATCTTGTTTACATACTATTATGAAATTTGAATTATCTCGAACTAGCTGTTTTAGTACTCTAGAGTAAGTCTGTGCTAGGTAAAAACAATCCATATTTTTATGCCTCCCCATACTGTAGTATAATTTTATTACACTCTGACCATCGTAAATTACATCATCGAAAATAAATATCGAATTTGGTTTTGCCTCAGATGGTGGTATAACGCAGGATGTATCATTAAATGTGTAGTATCCAAGCCCCTCAATTGGCGATAAAATTTGCTTTAAAAATTCATATTTTGATTGAAACAATGATTTGGAATATATATATATATATATATATATATATATATATATATATATATATATATACATTTTCAAATTTTAATCCAAGTGGGTGTGTAATAAGAGTGATAAGCACATTGGTTTTACCACAATTTGATGGCCCAATTATTAATTCACGTATGGAATTGGGTAGTAAAGATCCATGACGTTGATATGTAATACCACAACCCGTCTTTTCATCCCAATTTATAATTGAGATTCTGTCTTGTTGCTGCACTATGCGCATTTTTATATGAACTATCTTTTAGTATTTAAGCTGACTTATATTTATATCAAAATCAGTTCGATGTCATCTATCAACAGAAAAAGTTCAGTAAAAAAGGGGCGAGGCTTATTTAATTCACCTTTAAATAAACTTCCTGTAGAATTACACATCCCGGGTTATCAATATTGTTGTCCTGGAACTAAACTAAAGACAAGATTAGCGAGAGGTGATCCTGGAATAAATGCACTAGATAGAGCCTTCAAAAAACACGATATTAGTTACTCTATTAATTTGGATAATTTAGAAAAAAGACAAAGCTGATCGCGAACTAGAAGAAAGTGCGTGGCAAGTTGTTAAATCAGAAGACGCTGGAATAAAAGAGAAGGCTGCTGCTTACTTTGTTACAAATTCAATGAAAGTTAAGCGAAGATTTGGAATAGGGTTAAAAAAGATAAAATCGAAAACCCGAATGGTGCCTTTTGGGGTCTGCGATATGTCGAAACGTTCAAACAAAAATTAAATCGATCTTGAATCAAAATAAGGGGAAATTTCAAGATATTTAAAAAATTTCAAAAATTGCTTTGATCGCAGCGCGTAAGCATTTAAAAGCTTCTGGTGGAAAAAAGAAGATTAGAATCCCAAGAGTAATTTCCATTCCTAAAATGGGGGGTATTTTACCTCTTATACCTATTTTTGCCGGGTTATCCGCCCTAGGATCATAAGCGTGTGGCGCTGCTGGTATAAAGCAATAAAAACCGTTAACCATCTTAAAAATAGTATTGCTGGTGTTAAAAACTCTCAAATGCTTGTAGAAAGTAAAAAAGGGGGAGGTTTATACTTAAAACCGTATCGAACTGGATTTTATTTAACAAATCCAAAAAACTATTAAAGCCCTTACCAGCAAGGGCATTAACACATATTGATTTGGAAAGATATGCAAAACAATATCAAATTGCAAATTTCGTTAGTGTATTTATGAGAGATAGTCTTCCTAAAAGTGGACCTCGCAAAACTGAATCGGCCATCATAAACTTAGACAGTGTAAATGGACCAGGAACACATTGGGTTGCCTACAGAAAGAAAGCTAGAAAAGTAATTTATTATGATAGTTTTGGAAACTTACCCCCACCTTTGGAATTCATAGAATACATGTATAAAGGATGTAATTATGCCACAGAAATTTGGTATACATATAAAAACCAACAAAAATTTAATACAGTATATTGTGGTCAGCGGTGTCTACAGTTTCTCTTAAAAAAGAACTTATTTTTGTAGTAATTTTAAAAAATGAATCGAAATAATTCCGAAAGAAAGTATGCAAAACTAAAAAAAATGTATAAATCACTAAAAGCATTTTGCAATGCAAAAAGTTTGCTACCGATGACGAGTGACGAACTATGTGGTTTACATAAAGAAGTAATGATTGCATGTGCACCAAACGAAATAGCTTTGATGTGGGAGAAGTTGCCAGAAGAACTTAAAGAAGACATTGATATTTTAAAATATCAGTATTGCTACGTCCATTACTCTACAAACAACTCTAACGATCAAATTGATGGTCCACCACCAAAAAAAATATTTTGTTGTAAATGTAATGCAAACGGCTCAAAAGTGTCTAAATCTGAGGAAATTGTAGATTGTGACATTATATCCAGTTGTTGTAAGATACAGTAAAAAAATGTCTTATACTTTTACATTAAGTGGTTATTCAAGTATTTTAAGTGCCAACTTCTATCAACAACAGAGAAAAATATGGATTGGGTCTTATAGGATTTTATTCATATAATTCAATTTTTAACATAGATGAAACTAACAATTGGTTTGGATTAAGTAAGCCAAACTGGGGAGGGCCAGTTATGTTAAAAATACCTCCTGGTGCATACGAAATAACCCAAATATATGATGCAATGCTTAAAACTGTTCAAAAAGGTGCAATAGATCTAGATGAAAATATTTTTAGCTTACGTGCAAACAATAGCATTTTGAAATGCGAAATTAAGTCAAAGTATCTACTTCACTTTAAACACTACCACTCAATTGGACAGTTGTTGGGATTTGCAAATGAAGAGCGACTAAAGCCCAATGAGATTCATGAATCTTCAACAATAGTTGATATTACAAAAGTTCGCATTATAAGAGTAGATTGCAATATAACAACCGGTGCATATTTAAATTCAGAATTATTTATGAATTTGACATTGATGTGGAACCTGGGTATAAGCTAACTAAAGAACCAACAAATATCATTTATATGCCAATCCAACCAGAGGCTCGTCAGTTTATCGACAATTAGAGCTTAAAAGGTTATAACGAAAATGGGTTATTGTTATCATTATTACAGCTATCCAGTGTCGAAAAAAAAAGATGTTAAGACTTATATTTCAAATAAAAACCGATGGAGAAGCAGTAGAAAAACCATTCATGTTAAAGACTAGTACGGTTATATTGCATCGTACCTGCATGATAGTGCTAACGAGGTCAAAGTCGGAGTTTGTTTTGTTTACAAAAAACATCGCGCGCGAGATACCTGTGTTGAGAATCTATATACAATGTGTATTATAAATAATATATCATGTTTAAAAGCAAAAAAAGTGTACCATCACCTGTGAAACTTGTTTCAAAAATTAGCGAAAAGCCCAAACAAAATCAAGAAAAAATGGATAATGCCGTATTATTTCAGGATAGCCATGCTAGAACACAAAATGAAGAAGTTTTATATAGCGAATGGAAAAAATCCCAAAACGAAAAAAATTCACTTAGTGTACAAGTGGATTATCTCCGAAGTCAACTGGAAAGTATGCAAAGAAAATTTGCAGATTTAGAGACAAAAGTCACTAAAAAAGAAGAGTCTGACATGGACTACATTACTGATGAGGACGATCTGGCAAGAGAAACTGAGTGGATCAGACAAAAAGGAAAAGGTTGGAAAAAACGTCGAATGGATACTTCACTCTCACCACCACAACAAAGCTCGGGCACTGGAGAGCCCTCCAATAAAACACAAAATGAAGAACCCCCAACTAAGGTTAAAAAAGCTCCATTACCTCCACCGATTATGGTAAATGGCGTAAATAATTTTAATGATATTTATGAAAAGTTAAATATCATACAAGGAGTTAAAACAAAAGTTTTAAATAACGAAAATATTAAAATAAATGTACAAGACGCAGACAGCTATCGGCTGGTTACTAAAATGCTTAATGAAATAAAGCATCAATGGCACTCATACGAAAACAAACAAATAAGGCCAATTAGAGTAATAGCGAATAGGCTACACTTCTCATGTGGCCCACAAAAAATTGTAGCTGATTTACAAAAAAAAGGTTTTAAGGCACTGGAGGCCAGCAACAAACTTAAATGGAGAACAAGACAACCTCTTAACATGTTTATGCTCACATTCAGCCACGATGAAGATATCAACAAAATTTTTGAAATTTCCAGTATCCTTGGGATTGAAGTGGAAATGAAAGCACTAAAAACCTCAAAGTTAGTCCCTCAATGCAAAAGATGCCAATCTTATGGACACACGCAAAAATATTGCGCTAAAGAACCACGTTGCGTAAAATGCACGGGGAAACATCTTACTGTAGAATGCCCCAAACCAAAAGAATCTGAGCCAAAATGCATCCACTGTGGAGGCAAGCATCCTGCTAACTACAGAGGATGCCTTGTTGCTAAGGAAATACAAAAATTGAAAAATAAACCTAAGAAACCGAATCTCATACCAAACGTGAGTACAAATAGACAAAACCAACAGACAAGAAACACAGTCACATAAAACTCTGTGACAAGGACATACAGCCAAGTAGCAGCAACAGCTACTATACCTGATATTAATATCAGTAGTCAAAATACTATGGAACAAACACTACAATTAATTTTGGAGAAATTGAACAAACTTGATGAGCGATTAACTAAACTAGAAAGTAGCAATAACGGAGCTACCAATATGCCTCAAAATGGTCAGTAATCTTAGAATCCTAGCTTGGAATGCCAATGGTCTCTTGCAACATCAGCAAGACTTGCAAGTTATTCTAGACATAGAAAAAATTGACGTCTGTCTTGTGTCAGAAACGCATTTCACTAACCAGTCTCACATTAAATTTAAAGGTTATAAAGTGTATCATACAACTCACCCTAGCAATACTGCACATGGGGGAAGTGCTGTAATAATTAAAGAAAATATATCACACTATGAGGAGATGGGATATAAAACCATAGAGATTCAAGCTACATTAGTAAGTGTAAAAACCAAAACATATACATTAGTCATAAGTGCTGTCTATATACCACCAAGGCACTTACTAAAGAAAAATCAATATCTTAATTTTCTCAGAAAATTAGGAAACCGTTTTATAATTGGAGGTGACTTTAATGCAAAAAATACCTACCGGGGATCTAGACTGACGAACTCTAAAGGAAAAGAAGTTTTGCAAGCTATTAGTGAATATCAATGTGAGCCGATATCAACTGGTAAGCCCACATACTATCCAACAGATCCAGGAAAAATTCCAGATCTAATTGATTTTTTTATAGTAAAAAATATATCTTTAAGTTTTGTAGATATAAAAGAAAGTTTTGATGTACACTCAGATCATTCACCTATTATTCTAACTCTTAGTAAAAACATAATAAAGAAAGAAGCAAATATCTCACTAGTTAATAAACTGACTGACTGGATTAGTTTTAAACAAAGTCTGTCAGAAAAAATAAACCTATCAGTACCATTGCAAACGCCAGAACAAATCGATAAAGAAGTTGATTATTTTGTTACAAATATTCAACAAGCAGCTTGGGAAAACAGTCCAAAACCAAAGAGAATTTTTAAGGGAAAAAACTATCCAAAGGAAATTAGAGACCTTATATTGGAAAAAAGGAAACTAAGAAGAAAGTGGCAACAAAGCCGTGATCCTCGGGACAAAACAAATCTCAACAACATGACACAGCGCATTAGGCGAGAAATTCTAGTAATAAAAAATGAATCTATTAACCATTTTCTTAATGAGCTTACAGATGATAAAAATACCGACTATTCCCTTTGGAAAGCAACCAAAGATTTTAAAAGACCAATTATCCAAACTCCACCCATACGAAAATCTAACAACCAGTGGGCAAGGAGTAACGAAGAAAAAGCAGATATTTTTGCAAGTCATTTAGAAAAAACATTTCAGCCCCACGAAGCACCAGATGAACACTTTCATTTAAATGAACCCCATCAAATCGAGGACCATATTAAGCTTACATCACCAAAAGAAATATTAACAGAAATCAAAAATATTAATTCGAAAAAAGCCCCAGGGTATGATCTTATTAACGGGGTAGTCATAAAACAACTCCCCAGAAAAGCTATCGTAAAACTATGCAACCTAATTAATGCGTCTTTTAGGCTTAGGTACGTACCTAAACTGTGGAAAGTTGCAGAAGTTATCATGATTCCAAAACCGGGAAAACCACTCCATGACGTGTCATCTTACAGGCCAATACCTTTGCTGCCAATTATATCCAAGCTCTATGAAAAATTATTGCTTAAAAGAATAAAACCCATCATAGAAAGACAAGAAATTATTCCATCTCATCAATTTGGTTTTCGAGACAAGCATTCCACGATAGATCAAGTACACAGAATTACTAATATAATAGAAAAAGCACTAGAAGAGGGAAAAGTTTGTTCTGCAGTTTTTCTAGATGTAGCACAAGCATTTGACAAAGTGTGGCATGAAGGCCTTAATTTTAAACTAAAAAGGTTTCTGCCAAAACAGTATTCGGATATTTTGGAATCATACATATCTGATAGACATTTTAGAGTAAAACAGGAAGACTCATACTCAAATTTAAGAGAAATTCAAGCAGACGTGCCCCAGGGTAGCGTACTAGGCCCTTATCTATACTTATTATTCACTTGTGATATTCCAAAGCCAGAAAATTGTCACTTAGCAACATTTGCCGATGATACTGGTTTATTGACGGTAGAAAAATCTATTGAAAAATGCATAGAGAAACTTCAGGATGCAGTCACCCAAATTCACAGTTGGACCACAAAGTGGCGAATAAAATTAAATGAAACCAAATCAATTCATGTTGATTTTACAAACAAAAATATAAATCACATACAAATAACAATTAACAACATTCCAGTACCATATTCGAATCAGGCAAAATATCTAGGTATGACACTTGATACCAAATTGCGCTGGAAAGCACATGTTAAGAAAAAAAAATAAGAACTTGAGATAAGGTATAGAAAAATGAACTGGCTAATTGGAAGGAAGTCCAATTTAACAATTCATAATAAGTTACTGCTTTATAGACAAATACTGAAACCAGTATGGACATATGGTATTCAACTATGGGGTTGTGCTAAAGAGAGTAACATTCTAGTTGTACAGAGATTTCAAAATAAAGTATTAAGAAACATTGTGAATGCACCTTGGTACGTTCGAAATAGTGACCTTCATCGAGATCTAAAAATCGAAACTGTAGCAGAGACTATAAAAAGGTACGCAAAAAGCCATGAAGATAGACTCCATCGGCATGTGAATGTGGAAGCAATTCAGCTTCTAGACAATACTATGCTAGTTCGACGACTAAAAAGAGTGAAGCCGTTTGAGCTAGTAAACTAAGTGAATTACACATAAAACAAAATAATGCTATAAACACAACACAATTGTGAGTTACAGACTAAACAAAGCGGGGAGAACTGTTGAGTGAACCCTAAGTTTAAATCTGACTTTTCTAGTAAATTAAGTTAAAACAAAATTGCTAATTAGTCTTACTGACTAGATTGTAATAAAAAAAACACAGTGTGTTTGACAAATAAAAATAAAAAAAAATGTTAAAGACTTGTCAAGAGAAAGATCTAAATTGTACACAGAAGAAAAAGTGTTTTTGAAATCACTTGGTTTACATTTAAAAAGAGCTGTTTAAATTGATTTCAACTAGTGAAAAGTTAGAAGCATTTAATGAACCAATTTTTGAGAATTCAATTATAAGTCTGGAAGAGCATAGTTATAAACCCTATGGAACACCATCTTTTAAAAACTCAGATAATATTCGTATCCCAATTCAATTTCAAGATCTAATTTTGGATGTTTCCGAAAGTTATATTTATATAGAAGGAAAGTTTACACCAAGTGATGCATCTAAAAGATGCTACTTATCAAATAATGCTCTTGCTTTTTTATTCGAAGAAATTCGGTATGAAATGGATGGTGAACAAATTTGCGTTGTACGAAAACCAGGAATTACTTCAGCACTAAAAACCATTGTTTCATTTGGAAGTAGTCAAGAAAAGCTTCTTTCAACATACGGTTGGGGTTTAACAGAAGCCAATCACTGCATATTGGACAAAACAAGTCATGTATTTAGTGGTAGACTCCCATTAAAATACTTGATGGGATTTGCAGAGGACTATAGAAAGAGCATTTTTAATCAAAAACAAGAACTGATTCTCGTAATAGAACACACCTTCAATAATTGTTTATATTGGTGAAGTTGATGCGGAAATCTCCATAGATAAAATCGAATGGAAAATCCGGCACATAATTCCAGAGGATCGTCAAAGGATTAAAATTCTATCTAAAATTAATAAGGGTGGTAATAATGTTAATATTAAAGCTGCCTATCGCATGTGGGACTTGTATAAACTGCCTCTTCTTCGGAGCACAGCTTCTGACACGTGGGCAGTAAGAAGTAGTACGAATTTGGAAAAACCACGATACATTATTATTGGATTTCAAAAGACTGAAAATTGCAATGCCAGAGACAAAGATGCCACAGAATTTATCTCTGCTGATTTGGCTGATATTATATTATATATTAATTCGATAGTTTTCCTCTATGAGAGGTGGAGTCTCGATTTTTCAAAAAGATTATGCGGTCCTGCCTACTATGCATATCAAAATTTTCAAAGCAGTTACTATGGAAAAACATGTAATGAACGAATACTTGATTTAAATAGTTTTATTCAAAACCCATTAATTGTTATTGATGCTTTGCATCAACAAGATTCAATAACCTCATCAACAGTGGATATTAAATTGGAATTTAACACCAGAAAATCTACATTTCCAAATGATGTAAAAGTGTATGCTTTACTTATTCATGATTCCCTAATTTCCTATAATATTCTAAATGGTACTGTAACAAGGGGTTAATTTGAATGTAATTTTATTTATGATATTTTTGAATGTATTCTAATGATTTAAATGAAAATAAATGTTTTGAATTTTGTATTTTAAAATGATTTAAATATAAATATATTTTTCTTAAATAAAGTTTAAATAAAACACATTTTATAGAATACTATTTGCTTTTATATTTTTATACTTATGATTAAGCTATAACAAATTTGAATACTTAATTGCACACCTATTCACATAATAAAACTGATAAAACACATATTTACTTGGAGAATAGATGGTAAATTATTCAATTAAAATAAGTGTAGTCTCCAAACTAATAAAGCTATTACAAAAATAATTCATTCCATCGATTTAACAAACATATCCAAACAAATGTAACAAAGTTACTAATTTTCTATTCTTTTTGTATTTTTGGTTTTTATTTTATTTACTTAAATAGCACCGAAGGGATATAACATTTCTTCCCCTACAATTATTATTTATTTTACTGACTAAAATAGTTTTGACCAAACCTGTATCATAATTATTTCTCGTTAAACATCGATTTTGCGAAAAGTAACTTCGTGGTCGGGTTCAGTTGGTTTTCTTCGGAATCATTAGTGATCGTCTAGTCTCGAGAACCGAGGAAAGTTAATAACAGACGTGTTGTCGCTAGCGACGCGGAGTTCATTTTGATCCGCTGTGCGAGAAAGTTAAAAATTAGAATACCGACCGATTACAATAGAACCGATTTAATTTTTACCGATTTGTTAGTGAGAATCCGTAGATTACAAGTGAGTAAACATTTGATATTTAATTTTGACACGTAATACGCTATATTTCTAGAATTGTTAATTTTGTGAGAATCCGAGGATATCCAATCTTAACTGAGGTGGTATACCAAGCAGAGATTGGTTATTTTGTTTTCAAGCAAATTAAGAACCCGACTACCGAAAACACCCGACTTTTACTGATGAGGTATAATTGGTAAAGATTGGTAGTTTTAGTATTTCTGACACATTTTATCAATCCTACACCTAAGTCCGAAAACACCCGATCTCTGCCGAGGTCGTATAACGGGCAAAGACCGATTGTTTTGTAGTCCGAAGATACCCGAGCTCTACTGTGGTCGTATAACGAGTAGAGATTGGTCATCCTTTGTTTAGCACACTATATTTAGAAAACCGAACACACCCGATCTTTACCGAGGTCGTATAACGGGCAAAGATAGGTAGATACATTCTTTTTGACACTCTTTATCATTCCTAAACCTAAGACCGAAAACACCCGATCTTTGCCGAGGTCGTATAACGGGCAAAGACCGATTGTTTTGTAGTCCGAAGATACCCGAGCTCTACTGTTGTCGTATAACGAGTAGAGATTGGTCATCTTGTGTTTAGCACACTACAATTAGGAAACCGAATACACCCGATCTTTGCCGAGGTCGTATAACGGGCAAAGATAGGTAGATACATTCTTTTTGACACTCTTTTTCATTTATAAACATAAGACCGAAAACACCCGATCTTTGCCGAGGTCGTATAACGGGCAAAGACCGACTGTTTTGTAGTCCGAAGGTACCCGAGCTCTACTGTGGTCGTATAACGAGTAGAGATTGGTCATCTTGTGTGTAGCACACTACAATTAGAAAACCGAACACACCCGATCTTTGCCGAGGTCGTATAACGGGCAAAGATAGGTAGATACATTATTTTTGACACACTTTACCATTTATAAAAATAAGACCGAAAACACCCGATCTTTGCCGAGGTCGTATAACGGACAAAGACCGACTGTTTTGTAGTCCGAAGATACCCGAGCTCTACTGTTGTCGTATAACGAGTAGAGATTGGTCATCTTGCGTTTAGCACACTACATTTAGAAAACCGAACACACCCGATCTATGCCGAGGACGTATACCGAGTAGAAATTGGCTATCTTATATCAAACAAATTACAAGTAGCACACCGAAAGCTTCCGAACTTTACCGAAGACGTGTAACAAGCAAAGTTTACTATTTTTCGCAATTTTCGACTAATTTAGGGATTTATAACACTTGTTACGAAATTTCATTTTCGACTCGGACCGATAAAACCAATATTTAACCATACCAAACCAATCCTCTGGTGCAAAATATATTCGAGTTCCGTGAGCTTTCTTTTGTGTTGGGCAAAACCATTGTAGATATTAAGGGTTTAAATTGTAGAGTAAAACCGTAGTTAATTAAAAGATTAATTTAACCAAATCCTTTGTTACATTATTTGTGCCCCAACTTTTATATGCGATTTACAAGAACCAAAATTTCTCCGACTGTTTAAAAGCTAGTCGTATCTGGCCATAGGAGACTCTACGCTCCTTGATTTCTTAGAGTGGCGCCCTTTTTGACTGTATTTCGTTGTATCCACTAAAGTTGGATTTTCAGGGAAAGACCGTCAAGACCGACATAGCCAAACTGTGGAGAGGATATTTGTTCTCTATTAAATAGAAAACAAGGGTCTTCCTTACAAATTGGCGCCCAACGTGGTTTTGTATTTTCGCATTTTTCCGACAAAAGGCGTTTCTTCACAAATTGGCGCCCAACGTGGGTTTTGTATTTTTGCATTTTTTTTTAGAAGTAAGAGGGATCTTTACAAATTAGCACCCAACGTAGTTTTGTTTTTTCGTATTTTTCCGAAAAAATGCGTTTCCTCACAAATTGGCGCCCAACGTGGTTTTGTATTTTCGTATTTTTCCGACGAAAGGCGTTTTCTTACAAATTGGCGCCCAACGTGGTTTTGTATTTTTGCATTTGTTTTTTTCGAAGTTAGAGGGATCTTTACAAATTAGCACCCAAGGTGGTTTTGTATTTTCGTGTTTTTCCGACGAAAGGCGTTTCTTTACAAATTTACTTGTTTTGTATTTTTTTTTTGAATTTTTCCGACAAAAGGGGGCCCTTTACAAATTAACGCCCAACGTGTTTTAGATTTTTTTTTCGGCAAAAGCATATTCTTAACCGTACCGATTAAAAAGGGTTTTTTTTATTTTATAAATTGACACAATAATTTTTAACTTATTTTTTTTATTGGGACACAATAATAATTTCGATATATTTTTTTTATTTTCTGACCAAACCAGTATAAGAGTTTTCTTTTAAAATTGATGAATATTTTAAATAAAATTCGAGCTACCGTACATTTGATCTTACTCTTATTTAATAAATTAATTTGGCAAAACTTTTCCTCTAAAACTAAAACCTTGTCAAATAAAATAATGATGACTTCACCACACGATAGCGACAATTCCGATGATGACACTGTAAAAAAGTAACCGAATTTATTGGCAAAATGAATGAAATGACTGGTGGCAACTGGGTTAATACCTTAAAAAAGCCTGAAATGGACGAAATTCTTACAAAATATGGATTATCCATTGATGGAAATATGGATCAGAAAAGGAAAAGGCTTGGGGAATTTTTAAAAGATGGCGGGAAGTCACCGAAAGTTACAACCGAATCCTCACCAACATATTTTTCTACTTCAGTCCCCACTGTAAACATTTGTTTATCATCACTAATTACAACTTCCTCCGTTACCATAACAAATAGCCCACCGATTTTCACAACAAATAGTCAAATATTTACTACAGGTACACCAGTAACTACTAAAATGTATATGCCAAATACCGTAATGACAACCAGAGAAATTACAAATTCTGTTATTATGCCAGTAATAACCACTATTTCTTATGTGCCATCAATAATAGTTACTTCTATACCTGTAACAGCATTAGCTACAACTAATAATCAATACTTTACGACTTTTTCGTCAATACCAAGTAATGTTAATGAACAAAACACCAAAATAAAATTTCAACCGTCTGTAAATTACATACCAGTAAGCTCATTACCGACAAGTAATTGTCCAGCATTCAATGTGAGTTTACCGAAAATATCTGAACCTTACAGTCAATCCGCAACAAATATGACATACAAAGTCTCGGCTCCAAACCAAATACCAAATTTAGGTTTACCAAATGTTTGTTTAACTGCCCCCTTATCAAATCAAATTCCAGATCTGGGATCAACCAATTTGTCACAACCGTTACCGCCGAATTGGACAAACACGCAATTACCTACAAACCAATACTTTCAATCTCCTTCTCATCATACGCCGATTTTTCCAAACTCAACATCTCAGAACATAAACATTTACAAGTGGAGATTAGTTTTTGATAGAACAGGGGATCCGACTGCATTTTTGGAACGCTTAGAAGAAAAATTTGCAGCTCAACAAATAGACCCAAACTCCTTTATAAGTATTCTACCGGAATTATTTGAAAAGGAAGCCGCATCATGGTGTAGAAACAATATGAGAAATTGGGTAGACTGGAATAGTTTTCTACAAGATTTCCGAAATCATTACTTTCCTATAAATTACTATGAAGATTTAGAGGCAGAAATAGCCAGAAGATTGCAAAAACCTAATGAATCTGTTGCAACTTACATAACGGAATTACAAACTATACTTAGAAGACATGGAGGATATTCCGCATCACAGGAGTTGACTTGGCTTACCGAAATTTGTTACCTGAATTTCGACAACAAATAAGAAAATCCGAATTTATTGACATAAATTCATTTACCAAGGTCGTAAGAGAATACGAGATTCTAAAAGAAGAGTTAGAAAGATCCAACTCTAGTCTAACAATAAATTCAAATAGATCTGTACAATTTGCTAATAATTCCGATAGAATAGGTAATCAAAATAGAAGTTATTTTAGGAATGAGGCCGTAACTCAAACAAGACAAACATTTACCAATCCGCCAGTCAATAGACCAAGTCAATCTTCTAACCCTCCTTCCAGAACATTTTACTCAAACAGAAATAGTGCCAATGAAAGAATAACTCAACCGAACTTGAGATAACCACAACCTTCATTAAATTTTCAAAACCGATCAATTAACAGGCAAAATAACAGACCATTTTATGCAGAACAGAATAATAATCCAAGTAATGTAAGACAAAATCCTGAAACATCTGCTAGACGTAATGAGTCTTTATGTTTCCGATGTGGAGAGAATGGACATTTAGAAATGAGTGTAGTAATCCACCAAAAATCTTTTGTTCAAGATGTAGGACCGAGGGTATTATGTCAAGGGACTGTTCTTGTTCCAGACAGGGAAACTAGATGGATGCTGTTCAGAACCGAGGCAAATACAGCATCCTGAAGAAATAGCCTCACCCGCTGAAGAATTAGCGATGTGTTCAGATAACCGACCATACCTTAATGTAAAAATATTTGATAAAATTTATAAAGCCCTGTCAAGACCGACATAGCCAAACTGTGGAGAGAATATTTGTTCTCTATTAAATAGAAAACAAAGGTCTTCCTTACAATCATACAAAATTTTTTGGAAAAGTTTAATTTTTGGAGATATTTACATAATTGTAACGGGACCTAGTTCGGGGTTGCCAAACTTCGGTCTTTTACATTTGACACTCAGTATTTCACCCTTTCGGACGGAATCTTGGGCGCCACTCTAAGAAATAAGGGAGCTTAGAGCCTCCACCGGCCAGTACGACTAGCTTTTAGACAGTCGAGAAAACGGGTTCATGGAATGGTTGGAAAATTAATGTTTAGGCAATTTAACTAAAATGTACCACTTTTATTTGTCTAACCTTGCTACAAGAATCAAATTTTAATAACTTTCTTACTCTAAACAAATTAAACAGGATTCCCAAAGCACAGGCGGTTTCTTTTTCTTAATTTGACACAATTGAATAACTTTCAAAGTTCCAGCAAAGAACAAATCGATAATTCTTTTACGGAACGGTATATAACGGATTTACATGTCCGTTGGCTATTCTATAACTCAAATAACACTTTTATTACTCGGTTTGGTCCTAGTTAAAATGTAGATTCTTTAGTCCGGGAATATGTTTAAAATCAACCCTGTATAAGACGCGTGCCTACCTGTATGGCATCCAAGACAGGGGTCCGGGATTAGAGTGGTTTGAGTCTAAGAAACGGGTTAAAGATGAAATGTGCAGTTTTCCTTCGAATTATCTTGTACCCAGGAGGAAAGTGCACATTATCTTAACCGGGCAAAATCAGGAAAAAGACGCGTGCCTACCTGTATGGCATCCAAGGTAGGGGTCCGGGAAATATACCAATTTGAAATCAACCCTGGAAGACGCGTGCCTACCTGTATGGCATCCAAGGTAGGGGTCCGGGAAATCAGGGTGATTTGGGAAATTATCAATTTTGAAACCAACTCTAAAGAACGCGTGCCTACCTGTATGGCATCCAAGATAGGGGTCCGGGATTAGAGTGGTTTTAGTTCAAGAAAACGGGTCTCAAGAATCTACAGATTACTTCTCCGTTTCATTGTACGAAGCGGTGGTAAATTGCATCGTTTTCTAACCGGGACTTTAACTTTAAATCAACCCTACAAGACGCGTGCCTACCTGTATGGCATCCAAGGTAGGGGTCCGGGAGTAGGGTGATTTGGGGATTTTACCAACTTTGGGACCAACCCTAAAGATGCATGCCTACCTGTATGGCATCCAAGGTAGGGGTCCGGGAGTTAGGGTGGTTCGGGATTAGCAAAACGGGTCAAACTGGAAAATACAATTTTCCTTTTGCTCCAGCCTATTTACACCAGCTAGGAAATTGCATTTTCTCTGGACCGGAAAATAACTAAAAATCAACAAGACGCGTGCCTACCTGTATGGCATCCAAGGTAGGGGTCCGGGAAATATACCAATTTGAAATGAACCCTGGAAGACGCGTGCCTACCTGTATGGCATCCAAGGTAGGGGTCCGGGAAATCAGGGTGATATGGGGAAATCTACCAACTTTGGAATCAGCTCTAAAGAACGCGTGCCTACCTGTATGGCCTCCAAGGTAGGGGTCCGGGATTAGAGAGATTCGAATTCAATAAAATGGGTTCGAAAAACCGTCTGCAATTTACCCAGCAAAAGAAAAACATTTTTGCATTAAATATAAAGAACAGCGTAAAATAAATACTTAAAAATAGCCTACGCACTTACCTTTTTACAGTCTCGGTACCGGTGCACTAGAAATATCGCGAGTTTAGTTTTAGCACTTACTTGCTACGGCGGGCGATGACGGATAAAAAAAAAGGTCGAACACGATGTGTCGATTGCTTAAATAGCCTCTGTTCGGAAGTGCTCGTTTTTCAGAGGTGGGAGGCCAAAGAAAGCCGATCACTTCCGAAAGGCTCCGACTAACCCCCACGAAATCAGAGGTGGGAGGCCGAAGTAAACCGATCCTTTCCGAATGGCTCCGACTAACCCCCACGAAACCAGAGGTGGGAGGCAGAAGTAAACCGATCCTTTCCGAATGGCTCCGACTAACCCCACGACATTAGAGGTGGGGAACCGAAGGAAGCCGAGTATTTCCGAATGGCTCCGACTAACCCCACGACATTAGAGGTGGGGAACCGAAGGGAGCCGATTATTCCCGAATGGTTCCGACTAATTTCCACGACATTAGAGGTGGGAACCAAAGAAAGCCGATCATTTCCGAATGGCTCCGACTAACACCACGACATTAGAGGTGGGGAACCGAAGGGAGCCGATTATTTCCGAATGGTTCCGACTAATTTCCACGACATTAGAGGTGGGAACCAAAGAAAGCCGATCATTTCAGAAAGATTTCGACTAACCCCCACGAAGTCAGAGGTGGGGATCAAAGAAAACCGATCATTTCCGAATGATCCCGACAAACTACGAATATCCCCCACGGCATCTGGAGTCAATAACTTATAATTTCTACTCACGGCCGATGGATTACGACAAATTGGACCTGCTCATGCTTTAGGAGACTTGTAAAACAACTTAACCTAAATTACCCCTACCTAACCAAGATAGAAATTAGTAACTTCGTTACACACCCCCCTTTCTTCGGAAAAATGCAAAAATACATAGTGTTTTTGTCATTTTTTTAAACTTATGCAAATAGAGTAGCAAAACAAACAAAACAACAAAACTCTTTTGTAAAAAAAAACTACTTAAATCTAATCTCACCAATAAAATTTTAAAAAAATCATCAAAATTCTTCTTAATTGGCTTCAGTCATGGCGCCACCATATCCTATGCCTCTGAAGACGGTTAACGAGGTCATATTGATCTATGTTCCCCGGGTAGCAAGTACCAAACGGTTATAGAGGACCTACTTAGTAGGAGCCCCTGTTAACTTTTACAGGAATATAACAATTTCCTTAGCAGTAGTCTTCAATTGTCATTAAACGGTTAACGAGGCCATATTGATCTATGTACCCGGGTACCAAGTACCAAACGGTTATAGAGGACCTACTCAGTAGGAACCCCTGTTAACTTTTACAGGAATATAACACTTTCCTTAGCAGTAGTCTTCAATTGTCATCAAACGGTTAACGATGCCATTTTGATCTATGGACCCCGGGTACCAAGTACCAAACGGTTATAGAGGACCTACTTAGTAGGAACCCCTGTTAACTTTTACAGGAATATAACTTAATTTCCTTAGCGGTAGTCTTCAATTGTCATCAAACGGTTAACGAGGCCATATTGATCTATGTACCCCGGGTACATAGTACCAAACGGTTATAGAGGACCTATTTAGTAGGAACCCCTCAAAAAAAAAATAAACATAATTAACGCAAATGAATGTGGATATGTTTCATTCTCTTTCCGTGTTCATCTTTAAGATCAAAAACAACGAAAACGAAATAACTCGGACTACGGTGTACGGTCCAGAATATTTAGGAGCAAGTTTTGCTGCAAACCCTTTTGCGGCCGAGGATAACGGATGTTCCTTTTTAAAAACTTTATCCCCTACATGGCATCGCCATTCACGTCTTCTTAAATTATAATAACGGCTTTGCGAAGAATACGCTCGAGCTAGTCTAACACGGGTCAATTCGTACAATTCTTTTAGCTTTTGTACACGGTTCGATACTTGTTCTGGATTAAGGTCAGGTTCTTGTTCAATATGATCTTCCTCAGAGGGTAGGATTCTATGTAATGCATTGGGTATTTCTAACTCACGTCCAAAGTTAAGAAAAGCCGGAGAAAATCCGGTAGCCTCATGTCGGGAGGTATTATACGCAAACTGGAGATCAGACAGGTGCAAATCCCATTTGCGGTGTTCATTCTCGGAAAGTTGTGCAATCATTGTTTTCATGGAACGATTAGTTCGTTCTACAGGATTATCCTGGGGAGTATAAACAGGAGTAAAACGGTGTCGGATACCATAACTTTGTATGATCTCACGGAAAGCCTTACCTTTGTACTGTACACCATTGTCACTTATTACCACTTTTGGACAACCGAACCTTGAGAGAATTAACTCTTGTAAGGCTTGAGCAACATGGTTAGTGGTAGCTTTTCGTAGAGGTCGACACTCTACCCATTTGGTAAACCTATCTTGAAACATTACAACAAACGAATGTCCTTTAGCTGATCTCGGTAACGGGCCAATTAAGTCTGTAGACACAGTAGCCCACGGGTCTTTATTGAGTGACGGTTGCATCTTTCCTGGAGTCTGCTGCTGCGAGACCTTGTACTGCTGACACAAAGAACAGGATCGGACATAGGCAGCGATTTCTCGAAACATGCCTGACCAATAATACCGCAACGCAATCCTAGCGGCGGTTTTAGCTATTCCCATGTGTCCAGCAGTTGTAGAGTCATGGTTTTCTTGTAAAACCTGCTCTCTGAGAGTCTTCGGTAAACTCAGTTTCCAAGGGTCTGAAAATTCGTCATCTTTTAGGTCAGACATATCCCAGAAATGCCTATACAATCGCCCTTCTCGTACGCAATAGTCTGGAAATGCTTTCGGGTTTGTTTCAACTTCAGTTAATTTGTTAGCATACCAGTTACATGGAGTAAAATTTGCTAAAACAAATACTGGATCAGCTTCTGGTTCGGATTTGCCAGTTTCTAACGGATCTCTAGATCGCGCGTGTGCAATACGATTTAAAACTCCTTGACGATACTTTATCTCAAAATCGAATTGCTGCAAAAACATCCGCCATCGGGCCAACCGGCCAGATGGACTATCTAAAGAAAACAACCAACGGAGAGACTGGTGATCAGTGACAACGGTAAAGTGGTATAGCTCTAAGTAGGGGCGCATTTTCTCTACTCCCCAAACTATAGCAGCGCACTCTTTCTCGGTCACACTCATTTTACGCTCGGTAGATGTAAGAGTTCTACTTGCGTATGCGATTACATGGTCACCATCTTGGTAATGTTGAATTAAGGCCGCGCCTAGTCCGTATTCCGACGCATCAGTCTGTAAGACAAATGGCCTAAAAAAATCTGGACAGGCCAAAACAGGGGCCTCAGTCAGACATTGTTTGAACTTGTCAAATGCGGTTTGTTGAGTTTCAGTCCAAATAAAGGGTTCTCTCTTTTTCAATAACTTGTTTAACGGTGTTGCTATCTGTGAAAAATTTGCAATAAATCGACGGTACCAGGATGCAACTCCCAAAAATCTTCTTAGTGCCCTGTGATTTGCTGGTGGAGGTATCTGTAAAATACTTTCCACTTTTCCTGGATCGGTGCCGATTCCTTCTGGCGTTATCATGTGACCTAGGTACTTTAACTGTCTACGGCCAAACTGACATTTTTCTGGGTTAAGTTTCAGATTTGCGGTCTTTAAACGGCGGAAAACTTCTCGTAAATGCTCTAAATGAGAAGCAAAATCCGAACTTATTACGGCCACATCATCAAGGTACGGAAAGGCAAACTCTAGTTCGGGTCCGATTACTATTTCCATTAGTCGTTGAAACGTTGCAGGCGCTGCATGTAGCCCAAACGGCATAACTTTAAACTGGAAGAGCCCTCTTCCTGGTACAGTAAAGGCAGTGATTGGTTTACTATCTTCTGTAAGTGCTATCTGCCAATATCCTTGCTTTAGATCAATAGTGGAAATGTAGCGGGCTTTACGTAGCTTATCCAAAATGGAGTTTATAAACGGTAAAGGATAAGCATCCTTATGAGTTACATTATTTACTTTCTGAAAATCAATACAGAAACGAAACTTCCCGTCTTTCTTTCTGACCATAACAACAGGTGAACTCCACGGGCTACATGACGGTTCTATAATACCTTCTTCCAACATTCTCTCTACTTCTTCATTTATAATGGCCTGCATCTTCGGATTCTGAGGACGGTATTGCTGTTTTATCGGTTCTGTGTTAGGTTTTAATTTAATTTTATGTTTCACAAGCGGCGTTGTGCCTACGATTTGCTCAAATTCTGTGAGTTCTCGGTCTAGAAACGCATCTAGACGTTTTTGCTCGTCTTGAGTCAATGTCAGCTGGTTAGGGTTCTCGATAATAGATATCAAATCTACAGGATTATCACTACTTGCAGCAAATTGTATGTTTTCGTTTAAGAAATCTAATTGAACTTTATTTCTGCGCATAAAGTCAACTCCTAATATTAAATCTGTCGTCATACCAGGTAAATACAACAAAGTTTCATTGTAAATCTTTCCTTTTACCTTAAGTTCTAGCAAGTATGCAATTGTAATCGGTATAACGGCACCATCGGCAACTTTTGCATGGGTAACGGGTGAAGTTTGAGCTTGAATCTGTCTTTCTTGACAATATTGCGCTAGCTTATCTCCACAATAAGACCTTTTAGCTCCGGTGTCTAGTAAAGATGAATATTTCTTATCAAAAATCATTACATCAACATGAGGTCGACCATCGGTGCATAATGATATTTCATCGGTCTGTGAGGCCTGAGTGTCGGGTAGCTGTGTTGGCCTCGGGTTTTGAGAGCTCCCATTTAGTTTTCCTGCCTGGAACACAGACAATCTCCTGGAAAATATTCCATTCTGGCCACACCTTGAGCAAAACACTTTCGGGGTGCCTCGGCATTGGTTTCTCAGGTGCCCTGTTTCTCCACATCTCCAGCAAACAGCTGGTGTGTTAATTTCTCTGGTAAATGTTCTACCTTCCCCAGAAAACGTAATCTGTTGCGTAGGTCGGTTTTCGGATCGACTGGGTCGATTTGGTCTTGTCTCTTGTCTGGGATTAGAATTTCTTTGATCCTGATTATGGTCCATTCTATTTTGGACGGGCGGACTCGATGGACGAGTTTGTGCCAAACCAGAGGTGCTAAAGGTGGGTGGCCTTAAGTCTTGCCGAACCCTTAACTGTTGACTTGAATTAGGTGGCGGTCTAATAGGTCGAAAATTTTCCACATTTGTGCGGGTCTGGTTGATTTCTTCTCTAAGTAGCTCGTACTCTCGTACAGCTCTAGTAAATGTCGAAATATCAATAAAATCAGATCTTTTAATCTCTCGTCTATATTCTGGTAATAAATTCCTGTACAACCAGGTTAATTCTTGCGATAAAGGGTACCCTCCGTGTCTGCGGAGAAGCGTCTGTAAATCGGTAATATACTCAGATACCGGCTCATTTGATTTTTGTATTCTTTTGGCTATCTCAGCCTCGAGATTTTCAAAATAGTTTATCGGAAAGTAGTGATTACGGAATTCATGAACAAAAGTTTCCCAGTTTATCCAGTTTCTTATGTTATTGCGACACCAAGCCGCAGCCTCTAACTGAAATAATTCTGGTAATAATGATATGAAGGACTCTCGGTCAATTTGATGAGCGGTACATTTCTCTTCCAACTGCTCTATAAAAGACGTAGGGTCCCCACGCCCATTAAAACTGATTCTCCACTGACTTACATTAAAATGTTGATTAGTCGGATTACTTATCGGATACTGTACACGAGACGGGTTTTGAGTACTAGCAGGAATATTTAAACTTTTATCTGGAGAATATTATAATCGTTTCAGCATTACTGGTGGTGGAGGTCGACGGATTCTCATATTGGCATGAGGTAATACTGTAAGGTACGGGTAACTTTTGGTAATTTCTTATTACCTCAGGGTTGGACTGTACACTTTGACTAAGAATCGTAGACGATAAACGGTTGTTAGTATTTGGAATTGTTGGATATTTTGGCATTGAATCGTATGAAACGGTCGAGATCATGGGAATTTCATTTTGCATAGTTGTATGCGATACTGGGGAATTAAATTCAACGGATGAGCTGGGTATTACTTGTTGGCTGACGGTATTACAAACGGATGTGGCGTTGGAACTAGTCGGTAGAAAATACGGTTTTGCTAGGTAATAAGTTGACGGGTAAGATGGTATATACGGTTCGGTAGTGGTCGGTACGGTGGAGTATTGAAAACTTGTGGTTATCGGTATGACGTTTGCAAGGATATAATTTGGAGTCGCACTGTTCGGTATTATCGGCGGTGCTGGGTATGTAAATCTACAGTTGCCAACTTGCGAACTGGTAATTGGTACTAACTGGGTAAGGTGCTTGGTATACGGAGGTATTAGTTTGGTGTACAGAAGGGGAGCTCAAATTCAATCTAAGGGGGTCCTGGTTAGGAAAAAATGTAAGTGCTGGGTTTGTGACGGAGGTGATACTCGAGGTCGGAATTTGTACAACGTTGGTAAAACAGGGAATTTTACTGTTGGTAAATGTTTGACAAGACGAGGTTATGGGCAAATCTACGGTACTAACAGAAAAGGTAACGGAAGGTTGTTGTGTATTTACAGAGGTTATAGGTTTATTGTAAACCACGGACATCATTGTACAGTCGGGGTCAACCTAGGGGACTTTCGTTCTTCACGAATATATTCTCTGAGTCTCTTTCTTTTAACTTCCATGGTTCCTTCCATGGACAAGTCAAAACGCAGGAGAATTTCGTCCATGTCGCTTTTCCTAAGATAATTAATCCAAGCTGATGTTGGCAAAACCTCAAGTTGGGTTCCAAACTCAGCGGAGTCTTCTTTAGATATGGGATTATTTTCGCTCGTTTGCTTTTCAGGCATATTTCCAAATAGGGGCTCAATATTTAAGTCGGAGCCAGAAACGGAACCGTCACTTTCATGTAAAGACGAACCGATCCCAGAAAGTCACTCTACTCTAGATGCAATCGGATAGGTTCGGGAGATTTCGGGTATTATCGGAAACTATCGGCTCTTACTGTTATTCCGAGTCAACCCGAAGCAAAACACGTGGTTGATTCTCAAAATAAACTAATTTAAAAAACACTTGTGACTCAAACGCAATCGGATGAAGTCGGAAGAGTTCGGGTTTTATCGGTAAAAGACGGAAATATTCGTTATGTATCGGTTTATCGTCTATCCGAACCGATCCCTGAAAGTAACTCTACTCTAGATGCAATCGGATAGTTTCGGGAGATTTCGGGTATTATCGGAAACTATCGTTTTCCAAAATGTCCCGAAGATAAACACATGTCCGCAATCGACTAGAGTTGAAAGAATCGGGTTTTATCGGCTCTTACTGTTATTCCGAGTCAACCCGAAGCAAAACACGTGGTTGATTCTCAAAATAAACTAATATAGAAAACACTTGTGACTCAAACGCAATAGGATGAAGTCGGAAGAGTTCGGGTTTTATCGGTAGCTATCGTTTTCCGAAATGTCCCGAAGAGAAACACGTGCAGCAATCGGCTATACTCGGAAGGTTTCGGGCATTGTCGATTACGAGTCGATAGTAGTCAAATAAACGTTTAGAATCGAAATAGTTGGGGTTTTAAGTCAAAATTGAGGATTTCTTTCCAATTACTTAGCGCAAAGCAGAATCTTGTTTTTATAATCAAACAGACGGACTATTCTTTTTGTTTGTATGGCAAAATATCAATATATTATGATATGATAACGTCAATGTGTCAAATTAGAAACAGTATAAAGTGGTAATAACTTCCAACAAAATTAACAAAAGGGGGAAAAAAGCAAATGGCCCCACGTTGGGCGCCAAATTTGTAACGGGACCTAGTTCGGGGTTGCCAAACTTCGGTCTTTTACATTTGACACTCAATATTTCACCCTTTCGGACGGAATCTTGGGCGCCACTCTAAGAAATAAGGGAGCTTAGAGCCTCCACCGGCTAGTACGACTAGCTTTTAGACAGTCGAGAAAACGGGTTCATGGAATGGTTGGAAAATTAATGTTTAGGCAATTTAACTAAAATGTACCACTTTTATTTGTCTAACCTTGCTACAAGAATCAAATTTTAATAACTTTCTTACTCTAAACAAATTAAACAGGATTCCCAAAGCACAGGCGGTTTCTTTTTCTTAATTTGACACAATTGAATACCTTTCAAAGTTCCAGCAAAGAACAATTCGATAATTCTTTTACGAAACGGTATATAACGGATTTACATGTCCGTTGGCTATTCTATAACTCAAATAACACTTTTATTACTCGGTTTGGTCCTAGTTAAAATGTAGATTCTTTAGTCCGGGAATATGTTTAAAATCAACCCTGTATAAGACGCGTGCCTACCTGTATGGCATCCAAGGTAGGGGTCCGGGAAAACAGGGTGATTTGAATAATTACCAACTTTGAAACCAACCCTAAAGAACGCGTGCCTGCCTGTATGGCATCCAAGACAGGGGTCCGGGATTAGAGTGGTTTGAGTCTAAGAAACGGGTTAAAGATGAAATGTGCAGTTTTCCTTCGAATTATCTTGTACCCAGGAGGAAAGTGCACATTATCTTAACCGGGCAAAATCAGGAAAAAGACGCGTGCCTACCTGTATGGCATCCAAGGAAATATACCAATTTGAAATCAACCCTGGAAGACGCGTGCCTACCTGTATGGCATCCAAGGTAGGGGACCGGGAAATCAGGGTAATTTGGGAAATTATCAATTTTGAAACCAACTCTAAAGAACGCGTGCCTACCTGTATGGCATCCAAGATAGGGGTCCGGGATTAGAGTGGTTTTAGTTCAAGAAAACGGGTCTCAAGAATCTACAGATTACTTCTCCGTTTCATTGTACGAAGCGGTGGTAAATTGCATCGTTTTCTAACCGGGACTTTAACTTTCAATCAACCCTACAAGACGCGTGCCTACCTGTATGGCATCCAAGGTAGGGGTCCGGGAGTTAGGGTGGTTCGGGATTAGCAAAACGGGTCAAACTGGAAAATACAATTTTCCTTTTGCTCCAGCCTATTTACACCAGTTAGGAAATTGCATTTTCTCTGGACCGGAAAATAACTAAAAATCAACAAGACGCGTGCCTACCTATATGGCATCCAAGGTAGGGGTCCGGGAAATATACCAATTTGAAATCAACCCTGGAAGACGCGTGCCTACCTGTATGGCATCCAAGGTAGGGGTCCGGGAAATCAGAGTGATTTGGGGAAATCTACCAACTTTGGAATTAGCTCTAAAGAACGCGTGCCTACCTGTATGGCCGCCAACGTAGGGGTCCGGGATTAGAGAGATTCGAATTCAATAAAATGGGTTAGAAAAACCGTCTGCAATTAACTGCCTGCCTGTCTGCCTGCCTGTCTGCCTGTCTGGCTGTCTGCCTGTCTGCCTGTCTGCCTGTCTGCCTGTCTGCCTGTCTGGCTGTCTGGCTGTCTGGCTGCCTGTCTGCCTGTCTGTCTGTCTGTCTGCCTGTCTGCCTGTCTGCCTGCCTGTCTGCCTGTCTGCCTGTCTGCCTGTCTGCCTGTCTGCCTGTCTGCCTGTCTGCCTGTCTGCCTGTCTGCCTGTCTGCCTGTCTGCCTGTCTGCCTGTCTGCCTGTCTGCCTGTCTGCCTGTCTGCCTGTCTGCCTGTCTGCCTGTCTGCCTGTCTGCCTGTCTGCCTGTCTGCCTGTCTGCCTGTCTGCCTGTCTGCCTGTCTGCCTGCCTGTCTGCCTGTCTGCCTGTCTGCCTGTCTGCCTGTCTGCCTGTCTGCCTGTCTGCCTGCCTGCCTGTCTGTCTGTCTGTCTGTCTGTCTGTCTGTCTGTCTGCCAGTCTGCCTGCCTGTCTGCCTGTCTGCCTGTCTGCCTGTCTGCCTGTCTGCCTGTCTGCCTGTCTGCCTGTCTGCCAGTCTGCCTGTCTGCCTGTCTGCCTGTCTGCCTGTCTGCCTGTCTGCCTGTCTGCCTGTCTGCCTGTCTGCCTGTCTGCCTGTCTGCCTGTCTGCCTGTCTGCCTGTCTGCCTGTCTGCCTGTCTGCCTGTCTGCCTGTCTGCCTGTCTGCCTGTCTGCCTGTCTGCCTGTCTGCCTGTCTGCCTGTCTGCCTGTCTGCCTGTCTGCCTGTCTGCCTGTCTGCCTGTCTGCCTGTCTGCCTGTCTGTCTGTCTGTCTGTCTGTCTGTCTGTCTGTCTGTCTGTCTGTCTGTCTGTCTGTCTGTCTGTCTGTCTGTCTGTCTGTCTGTCTGTCTGTCTGTCTGTCTGTCTGTCTGTCTGTCTGTCTGTCTGTCTGTCTGTCTGTCTGTCTGTCTGTCTGTCTGTCTGTCTGTCTGTCTGTCTGTCTGTCTGTCTGTCTGTCTGTCTGTCTGTCTGTCTGTCTGTCTGTCTGTCTGTCTGTCTGTCTGTCTGTCTGTCTGTCTGTCTGTCTGTCTGTCTGTCTGTCTGTCTGTCTGTCTGTCTGTCTGTCTGTCTGTCTGTCTGTCTGTCTGTCTGTCTGTCTGTCTGTCTGTCTGTCTGTCTGTCTGTCTGTCTGTCTGTCTGTCTGTCTGTCTGTCTGTCTGTCTGTCTGTCTGTCTGTCTGTCTGTCTGTCTGTCTGTCTGTCTGTCTGTCTGTCTGTCTGTCTGTCTGTCTGTCTGTCTGTCTGTCTGTCTGTCTGTCTGTCTGTCTGTCTGTCTGTCTGTCTGTCTGTCTGTCTGTCTGTCTGTCTGTCTGTCTGTCTGTCTGTCTGTCTGTCTGTCTGTCTGTCTGTCTGTCTGTCTGTCTGTCTGTCTGTCTGTCTGTCTGTCTGTCTGTCTGTCTGTCTGTCTGTCTGTCTGTCTGTCTGTCTGTCTGTCTGTCTGTCTGTCTGTCTGTCTGTCTGTCTGTCTGTCTGTCTGTCTGTCTGTCTGTCTGTCTGTCTGTCTGTCTGTCTGTCTGTCTGTCTGTCTGTCTGTCTGTCTGTCTGTCTGTCTGTCTGTCTGTCTGTCTGTCTGTCTGTCTGTCTGTCTGTCTGTCTGTCTGTCTGTCTGTCTGTCTGTCTGTCTGTCTGTCTGTCTGTCTGTCTGTCTGTCTGTCTGTCTGTCTGTCTGTCTGTCTGTCTGTCTGTCTGTCTGTCTGTCTGTCTGTCTGTCTGTCTGTCTGTCTGTCTGTCTGTCTGTCTGTCTGTCTGTCTGTCTGTCTGTCTGTCTGTCTGTCTGTCTGTCTGTCTGTCTGTCTGTCTGTCTGTCTGTCTGTCTGTCTGTCTGTCTGTCTGTCTGTCTGTCTGTCTGTCTGTCTGTCTGTCTGTCTGTCTGTCTGTCTGTCTGTCTGTCTGTCTGTCTGTCTGTCTGTCTGTCTGTCTGTCTGTCTGTCTGTCTGTCTGTCTGTCTGTCTGTCTGTCTGTCTGTCTGTCTGTCTGTCTGTCTGTCTGTCTGTCTGTCTGTCTGTCTGTCTGTCTGTCTGTCTGTCTGTCTGTCTGTCTGTCTGTCTGTCTGTCTGTCTGTCTGTCTGTCTGTCTGTCTGTCTGTCTGTCTGTCTGTCTGTCTGTCTGTCTGTCTGTCTGTCTGTCTGTCTGTCTGTCTGTCTGTCTGTCTGTCTGTCTGTCTGTCTGTCTGTCTGTCTGTCTGTCTGTCTGTCTGTCTGTCTGTCTGTCTGTCTGTCTGTCTGTCTGTCTGTCTGTCTGTCTGTCTGTCTGTCTGTCTGTCTGTCTGTCTGTCTGTCTGTCTGTCTGTCTGTCTGTCTGTCTGTCTGTCTGTCTGTCTGTCTGTCTGTCTGTCTGTCTGTCTGTCTGTCTGTCTGTCTGTCTGTCTGTCTGTCTGTCTGTCTGTCTGTCTGTCTGTCTGTCTGTCTGTCTGTCTGTCTGTCTGTCTGTCTGTCTGTCTGTCTGTCTGTCTGTCTGTCTGTCTGTCTGTCTGTCTGTCTGTCTGTCTGTCTGTCTGTCTGTCTGTCTGTCTGTCTGTCTGTCTGTCTGTCTGTCTGTCTGTCTGTCTGTCTGTCTGTCTGTCTGTCTGTCTGTCTGTCTGTCTGTCTGTCTGTCTGTCTGTCTGTCTGTCTGTCTGTCTGTCTGTCTGTCTGTCTGTCTGTCTGTCTGTCTGTCTGTCTGTCTGTCTGTCTGTCTGTCTGTCTGTCTGTCTGTCTGTCTGTCTGTCTGTCTGTCTGTCTGTCTGTCTGTCTGTCTGTCTGTCTGTCTGTCTGTCTGTCTGTCTGTCTGTCTGTCTGTCTGTCTGTCTGTCTGTCTGTCTGTCTGTCTGTCTGTCTGTCTGTCTGTCTGTCTGTCTGTCTGTCTGTCTGTCTGTCTGTCTGTCTGTCTGTCTGTCTGTCTGTCTGTCTGTCTGTCTGTCTGTCTGTCTGTCTGTCTGTCTGTCTGTCTGTCTGTCTGTCTGTCTGTCTGTCTGTCTGTCTGTCTGTCTGTCTGTCTGTCTGTCTGTCTGTCTGTCTGTCTGTCTGTCTGTCTGTCTGTCTGTCTGTCTGTCTGTCTGTCTGTCTGTCTGTCTGTCTGTCTGTCTGTCTGTCTGTCTGTCTGTCTGTCTGTCTGTCTGTCTGTCTGTCTGTCTGTCTGTCTGTCTGTCTGTCTGTCTGTCTGTCTGTCTGTCTGTCTGTCTGTCTGTCTGTCTGTCTGTCTGTCTGTCTGTCTGTCTGTCTGTCTGTCTGTCTGTCTGTCTGTCTGTCTGTCTGTCTGTCTGTCTGTCTGTCTGTCTGTCTGTCTGTCTGTCTGTCTGTCTGTCTGTCTGTCTGTCTGTCTGTCTGTCTGTCTGTCTGTCTGTCTGTCTGTCTGTCTGTCTGTCTGTCTGTCTGTCTGTCTGTCTGTCTGTCTGTCTGTCTGTCTGTCTGTCTGTCTGTCTGTCTGTCTGTCTGTCTGTCTGTCTGTCTGTCTGTCTGTCTGTCTGTCTGTCTGTCTGTCTGTCTGTCTGTCTGTCTGTCTGTCTGTCTGTCTGTCTGTCTGTCTGTCTGTCTGTCTGTCTGTCTGTCTGTCTGTCTGTCTGTCTGTCTGTCTGTCTGTCTGTCTGTCTGTCTGTCTGTCTGTCTGTCTGTCTGTCTGTCTGTCTGTCTGTCTGTCTGTCTGTCTGTCTGTCTGTCTGTCTGTCTGTCTGTCTGTCTGTCTGTCTGTCTGTCTGTCTGTCTGTCTGTCTGTCTGTCTGTCTGTCTGTCTGTCTGTCTGTCTGTCTGTCTGTCTGTCTGTCTGTCTGTCTGTCTGTCTGTCTGTCTGTCTGTCTGTCTGTCTGTCTGTCTGTCTGTCTGTCTGTCTGTCTGTCTGTCTGTCTGTCTGTCTGTCTGTCTGTCTGTCTGTCTGTCTGTCTGTCTGTCTGTCTGTCTGTCTGTCTGTCTGTCTGTCTGTCTGTCTGTCTGTCTGTCTGTCTGTCTGTCTGTCTGTCTGTCTGTCTGTCTGTCTGTCTGTCTGTCTGTCTGTCTGTCTGTCTGTCTGTCTGTCTGTCTGTCTGTCTGTCTGTCTGTCTGTCTGTCTGTCTGTCTGTCTGTCTGTCTGTCTGTCTGTCTGTCTGTCTGTCTGTCTGTCTGTCTGTCTGTCTGTCTGTCTGTCTGTCTGTCTGTCTGTCTGTCTGTCTGTCTGTCTGTCTGTCTGTCTGTCTGTCTGTCTGTCTGTCTGTCTGTCTGTCTGTCTGTCTGTCTGTCTGTCTGTCTGTCTGTCTGTCTGTCTGTCTGTCTGTCTGTCTGTCTGTCTGTCTGTCTGTCTGTCTGTCTGTCTGTCTGTCTGTCTGTCTGTCTGTCTGTCTGTCTGTCTGTCTGTCTGTCTGTCTGTCTGTCTGTCTGTCTGTCTGTCTGTCTGTCTGTCTGTCTGTCTGTCTGTCTGTCTGTCTGTCTGTCTGTCTGTCTGTCTGTCTGTCTGTCTGTCTGTCTGTCTGTCTGTCTGTCTGTCTGTCTGTCTGTCTGTCTGTCTGTCTGTCTGTCTGTCTGTCTGTCTGTCTGTCTGTCTGTCTGTCTGTCTGTCTGTCTGTCTGTCTGTCTGTCTGTCTGTCTGTCTGTCTGTCTGTCTGTCTGTCTGTCTGTCTGTCTGTCTGTCTGTCTGTCTGTCTGTCTGTCTGTCTGTCTGTCTGTCTGTCTGTCTGTCTGTCTGTCTGTCTGTCTGTCTGTCTGTCTGTCTGTCTGTCTGTCTGTCTGTCTGTCTGTCTGTCTGTCTGTCTGTCTGTCTGTCTGTCTGTCTGTCTGTCTGTCTGTCTGTCTGTCTGTCTGTCTGTCTGTCTGTCTGTCTGTCTGTCTGTCTGTCTGTCTGTCTGTCTGTCTGTCTGTCTGTCTGTCTGTCTGTCTGTCTGTCTGTCTGTCTGTCTGTCTGTCTGTCTGTCTGTCTGTCTGTCTGTCTGTCTGTCTGTCTGTCTGTCTGTCTGTCTGTCTGTCTGTCTGTCTGTCTGTCTGTCTGTCTGTCTGTCTGTCTGTCTGTCTGTCTGTCTGTCTGTCTGTCTGTCTGTCTGTCTGTCTGTCTGTCTGTCTGTCTGTCTGTCTGTCTGTCTGTCTGTCTGTCTGTCTGTCTGTCTGTCTGTCTGTCTGTCTGTCTGTCTGTCTGTCTGTCTGTCTGTCTGTCTGTCTGTCTGTCTGTCTGTCTGTCTGTCTGTCTGTCTGTCTGTCTGTCTGTCTGTCTGTCTGTCTGTCTGTCTGTCTGTCTGTCTGTATACACATTATTTGAAATATTATTGTTTTGTTTAAACCTAGATATATCAGTCAATTTAACCGGCATTTCCATACCTGCAAGATTTGAAACTGGAGAATAATGGGGGTAGGAAGAAACTCTGTCTACATGAAGTGAAACTGGGTATAAAGCTGATGTAACAACCCATGCAAAACATGCATTTTCCTGATTTTTTATATTCACTACAGCATGTTTAGATTCAATGAACTTGAAGTATGAATTGCCCCCAATAGGGCGAAACTTGTTGATGTTGATTTTCAAGTGTAATATATGTTGTAAAGTCCAACCTGTAAATAAATTAAAACATTATTAATTAAACAACCATATTTAAAAAATGTTTCACTGATTATTATTAAACAAAAATTATTTATTTTACTAATGAGTAATCTTACCAGAATCTCGCTCCATAAACTAGCTCGCTTGGGAAATTATTTTATCCATAAAAAACTCATAAATATTATCCAAATCAGAGGCATCACACACTATTTTATTATTTGTGTTAAACGATTTATCAGCCAGGGTTTCTTTTGATTGGTGAAGAAACGTTGCAAATAATTCCATATTACTTTTTATTGAGGTGTGTTTTGCTATATTTTCTTTTACTAATGTTAGACATTTGAGTTTTATCTCATAAAAAAACCTTCTGTAGTCTTTTTGCTGAGTTTCTGAAGCAATTCTATAACTGGCTATTCTGCATTTAAGACCACTTCTTACCAAACATACACCATTGGAGTATGGTGCACATGAGTTATTTTTATGTTGAAGTGTTCTAAAATGAGCAAAAAAATTTATCTTTGGGTATGAAAACTTTATCTTTATCAACTTTTAAACTAGCTATTTTTCTTTTCTTTAATGGTTTCTCATTGATATTATCATCATTATGTTTATATTTGCAAGCTGTTTTATTATGTCTAACCATATTATCTCTTCGAGTAAAACTTTTGTCACATTTTGAACACTTCAACATGGTCACTTTACTTGTTACACCTTAAATTATTTATTTATTAAGTGTTTTCATCAACTCTGTTTTAACCACTATGTTTTTTTTATGCCCGTTGTGGGTTTTATAACAGACACCCCACTCCACCTCATTTTCTTCAGCTGTATCTGATAACTCTCAAATATATTTTTTTGATCATAATTCACAGCAAAATCTAAATAGCCTAATGTATTATTTTTTAATTTATTTTTGGTTTTGCAAAATATTGTCAAGGTGACACTGACCTTCATTTAACCTTGAACAAGATTGATGAGCAATTACATCTTTAACCTTGGAAAAAATTATATAGTGACCTTCATTTAACCTTGAACAAGATTGATGAGCAATTACATCATTAACCTTGGAAAAAATTGTCAAGGACACACATGTTAGCTCCCGCTAAATTTCGCGGTTGTTTTTAAATTTTAAAACCACACAATTGGATGAAGGACAGAGTACATTTTTCGCGCATTTGACATGCGCACCAAGAATCAGAGAGATCCTTTCTACCGCCTCGAGAAAAATGGCGTGCTAATTACTTTCTCCTATTACAAATTTCTACACTTAAAAGTGCTCGATTTTGGTGTACTGAAGCATAGAACTAGAAACTTCAGCCTTTCAGCTACGTGGTGCCATCATTAGATCCAATCAGGGGCCCCTGGAACGTGGAGAAATTGGCTGCAAACTGGTGAGTTCTTTGTTTCTGATTTCCGTCGTTGTGTGGGTACCAGCAATTAACCTATGGACCTTTAATTATTTCGTGATTTCATATCAATTAATTTATGTTTGTTCGCGCTTTCATTTAATAAAATATATACAGTCCATTGCAGTTATCGTTTTTCTAACTGCGGGCAAACATAAAGTGTTCCTCCGAACCGAATAAATAAATTTACTCCATTCGACGGTATTAAGGCAGCCATTTTCGCATTTTCGCCGCGACCACACGGCCTTGAATTTTGCCAATCGTATTGAACCGTAGATTTTCGTTCGACCTTCGTTTTTCGGCGCAATTCACCTGTTTTCGGTCCGCTGCTATGGTAACGCAGGGTTTACCGCGTGGTCACTTCAGTAAACAAAAATCGAGAATCAATCAAAACAAACAAACAACATTTCTGTGATTAGACTTTTTCCATACCATTTCGATATTAAAACATTTTTCATCAATTGCGATAAATTAGTGCATATTTTCGACAATCCGTCATTTTTCTATTTCAGAAGCATTAATTTAGCGTTAATTGTATATTTACCGACAATTTCGTCATTTCAAAGGTAAAATCATGTCTATCACAAAAGCCGTGCAAAAACGCAAGGGTTTTTTATCTGCGATCACCGAGTGTTATGTGTTTTCACAAACCGCGGCAACGGACGCAAAAGCGAGAAACGAGTTTCAAGTGAGGTATTCCGATTTGGATGAAACCTTCGATAAATGCATGTTGGCACATAATGATGTCATTATGCTGATGGACGACTCGGACGACGAGGAGTTTAAAACGCAAGATGCGATCCTTTCAGAAGCTCGTAAATATTTTTATGCGTGTAAGGGGGTTTACTCTGAAATATTTCCGGTTGAGGCACCATCCTTTTCGGGACCATATGTTCGTCAAAACAAATCTGAAACTTCAAAACTCAAAGAGTTAGGTATTCCCATATTTCGAGGAGATAAAAAATTATGGCCAAGCTTTTTCGATCTTTTTAATAACATTATAGATCAAAATCAAAGTCTAAGTAACGTCCGAAAACTTCAATATTTATTTTCATATCTCGAGGATAAGCCTTTAAAACTGATATCAGGGATTTATCTGATCAAAATTATAAAATTGCTTACGACAAATTAGTCAATAGATATCAAAACAAGCGAGACCTCGCAAATAATGCTTTAAGCACAATTATGAACTCTACATTAAAAAACGAGTCAGCTAAAGAATTGCCTAATTAAATTGACACCTTTTCAGAATCCCTAGAAATTTTAAAATCACTTAGCTTTGACGTTGACATATGGGACTTTATTATTTTTTTCATTTTGTTAGAAAAATTGGATATTCCGACGCGTTCAAATTTCGAAATGAGTCACGCCAATACTAATACCGAAATTCCCACTTTTCAGTCACTTTTTCAATTTCTAGAAAAAAGATGTAAAGTTTTGGAATCACTTCCTCAATCAACAGCACCCAAAAAGGTGCCTACCTATCAAAAATCAAATTCTATGCCAAATCAGTTTGGGCAAAAGCCTACCTATAAATCATCCAATTCGCCTTTTATAGGACTGGCTGGCACCTCAACTAATTCAAGTACGGGAATAAAATGTTTCCGGTGTAATCAAGGTCACGTGCTTTCGAAATGTCAAACATTTCTTGGCCTCTTGCCTATCGAGCGCCTATCTTTCGTCAAGCAGAAAAAATTATATCTAGCGTGTTTTCATCCCTCGCATGGGGTAGACACGTGCAAATCAGAATATTCATGCAGGACTTGCAATAGTAAAAGGCACCACACTTTAACTCATATCTTAGAAACTAATAAAGAGTCTGGAAGCCAAAATACTAGTCCTGTCATTCACACACCACCTGTCAATAATCTTCATGTGTCATTAAATACCTCAGGACCTTCAGGTACCTTTCTTTTATGCACCGCCATAATAGATGTTATGGACGGTTGCGGAAATTTTCAACCTGTAAGGGCACTGCTTGATTGCTTGATTCTGGATCACAGACAGGATTCATTAGTGAAAAGTGTATTCAGCGTCTTAATCTTCCACATTAAGCCACAAGGACAGGTCACTCCTTTACTTAATTTCGAAGCAATTGTTGTTCTACAACTATGTTCCAATATGCCTACATTCACTTTGAACGATAATCAGTGGAAACACTTGGAAAACCTCAAACTTGCCGACCCATCTTATTTCAAATCTAGACCTGTGGAACTAGTTATTGGTTGCGAGCTATTCGCACAGATATTCAAGGAGGGCAGGGTTCTTGGACAAATAGGGCAACCTTCCTACTGTCACTTTTGGCATGACATGCTCACCTTTTCTTGCCATGCGTACATTAAATGAGCTGGCAGAGAGAGAAAAGGAACGTTTTCCTATTTCTAGTACTGTTCTAAAAACGTCAATTTACATCGACGATATCTTGGGAACTAGCCATTCGCTTTCTGAAGCCCTTTCCCTACAGATGGAACTCAATGATTTGTTGAAGTCGGGAGGATTTGAACTTAAAAAATGGGCAAGCAAATGTCCTGAGTTATTGGCAGCATTGCCAGAATCCAATCGTCAAATGCCTCTCTCTTTTGACAAGGATGAACCACACTTTATCAAAGTTTTACGCCTTCAATGGCATCCAAAAAACGACATTTTTTCTTATCAATGCCGAATGAAGGACAAACCCCCATCAAAACGTTCTATTTTATCTATCATAGGAACAATCTTCGATTCCTTAGGTTTTCTTTGTCCCTTGTTGCTACAAGCAAAATTTATTTTGCAACAGTTGTGGATATCGAAAATAGGCTGAGACGAAGAACCAGATTCTTCTATCATCGACTCTTGAAACAAACTTCGTTCTGAATTCCCGCTTCTTTCCAATTTTCAATTACCCCGACAAATCAAACTGTCAAAAACCAATACCTGTCAAATCATCGGCTTCTGTGACGCTGCAATTCGAAGTTACGCAGGCGTCGTATATTTTCGTGTAGAAGAGGAAAATAATATATCTGTTTCTCTCATATCTGCAAAATCTAGGGTCGCGCCTATAAAGTCACAAACTTTGGCTAGGCTAGAACTCCTAGGCGCATTTCTTTTAAGCGAATTAATTGATTTCGTCTTATCTAGCTATGAAGGAAAAATAACTTTTACAAATATCGTTGCTTTCTGCGATTCGCAAGTCGTATTGCATTGGCTTTCATCCCCTCCTAATCGCTGGCAAACCTTTGTTGGAAATCGAGTCAGTAGAATCCAAGAAATCATTCCCTCAAACTCATGGCGCTATATTCCTTATGCTTTAAATGCAGCCGATATTGCGTCACGAGGGGCCACCCCTTCACAGCTCATTTTACATGACATGTGGTGGAACGCACCGTTGTTTTTGTGGTCTCCCAAAAACGAATGGCCCGATTTTCATAAATCAAAAATGCCGATTGATTTCGGATATATTAATCTGGAGGAAAAGCCAAAGGTCTGTTGCAATGCGATAATTGACGTTGACTTCTTAGATCAGCTTCTTATCAAATATTCATTTATATCAAAAATTCAACGTATCATTTGTTATTTCCTTCGAATAGTGAACCTTTTTTAAAACCATTCCTATCAAAAATCGACTAATCTACCGGACCAAAAAATTATTTTTGAAAATATTGTTTTTCCTACCACCGGTGAGATGCAAAGTGCGTTATACCTTCTTATCAAACGCGTTCAAGGTTGTTGCTTTTCTGAGCTTTTTTCCGCGTTATCTAAGGATAAACCAATACCGAAACCTTTTCGAAAACTTTCACCTTTTCTTGATGAAAATAATATCATTAGAGTCGGTGGCAGATTACAAAAATCTGACCTTTTGTCTTATTCTGCAAAACACCCCGTCTTACTTTCGAGTAACCATCGTTTAACTACTCTTCTTATCGAGTCCACTCATCGACAATACCTTCATCCTGGGTTTAAAACATTACATAATCTGCTTTTACAGCAATTCTGGATATTATCTGCCAGACGGGCAATTCAAAGAACCATATCCAAGTGCTTGCAATGTTTTAGACTCAACCCTAAACCCTATGGACCGCACATAATGAGTTCACTTCCCGCTCATCGAATCAATCAACTTAAACCTTTTTCGAGTGTAGCTATCGACTTTTGTGGACCTTTCTTTGTGATTCCTCATCGTTACCGTGGTTGTAAAGCTTTTAAATCGTATGTCTGTGTGTTTGTCTGTACGGCCACACATTGCGTGCATTTGGAATTAACCATGGAACTGTCCACCGAAGGGTTTGTAGGTGCATTCCATCGATTAATTTCCAGACGTGGAAGCGTGACGCAATGCTGGTCAGATAAGGGCAGTAATTTTATAGGGTTTCGTAACCAATTACTTGATTACGCAAGAAGTGCGTCCACCAGACTTTCTATTCGTTGGCATCTGGGACCCCCTCTCAGTCCACATTTCAATGACCTGGCAGAAGCTGGCGTCAAAAGTTTTAAAACTCACTTTGTTCGAGTTGTCGCCGACCAGAAGTTGGCCATCATGGAAATGTCCACCCTTACATGTCGCATAGAAGCTGTACTTAATAGTCGCCCTTTATCTCCTGCCTCTTCAGACCCACACGATCTTCAACCTCTTACCCCTGGGCATTTTTTGACCCTTGAACCCCTTAATTCAGAAATTCCGGAGTCAGATTTGTCCGAGGTTCCCCTAAATCGGCTCTCGAGATGGCAACTAATCCAAAAACTACATAATGATTTTTGGAAAAGGTATTCTGTAGAGTATTTGCATGCGCTACAACAGCGACTCAAGTGGGCTGATTCGTCCCCAAATATCAAATTAAATGATTTGGTTATCATAACGAGTGATCACATCCAATCACCTTTGAAATGGCCAGTTGGTCGGGTTATCGAATTGCATCCCGGCGGAGACGGTCAAGTGCGTGTAGCGACGGTACGAACGGCTACTGGTGTTTACAAGCGGCCAGTTGTATAACTGTGCCTCTTGCCGAATTAAAACTAATTTTCATTTTTCTACCTATTGAAGTGGATTATTACAATAGGTAATTCTTTATTATTTTTTTTTGAATTTTTGTTTGTTTGTTTTGCCTTTTTCGGTTTTTCGTTATCTCTAAATAAACTTACGATACTTATCTTTCACTCATTTAAATCTATCGGTCGATCATTTTTTCTTATGTCTATATCTGTCCGGTTGATATTCTAAAACTGTGTGTTTTGGAGGGCAGTTATGTTAGCTCCCGCTAAATTTCGCGGTTGTTTTTAAATTTTCAAACCACACAATTGGATGAAGGACAGAGTAAATTTTTCGCGCATTTGACATGGGCACCAAGAATCATAGAGATCCTTTCTACCGCCTCGAGAAAAATGGCGTGCTAATTACTTTCTCCAACTATTACAAATTTCTACACTCAAAAGTGCACGATTTTGGTGTACTGAAGCATAGAACTAGAAACTTCAGCCCTTCAGCTACGTGGTGCCATCATTAGATCCAATCAGGGGCCCCTGGAACGTGGAGAAATTGGCTGCAAACTGGTGAGTACTTTGTTTCTAATTTCCGTTGTGTGGGTACCAGCAATTAACGTATGGACCTTTAATTATTTCGTGATTACATATCAATTAATTTATGTTTGTTTGCGCTTTCATTTAATAAAATATATACAGTCCACTGCAGTTATCGTTTTTCTAGCTGCGGGCAGACAACACACTGGCCTTGATATAACTTGTAATGGGTATATATATTTTACTCCTCATTTGGTAAACACTCATTCTTGCTCGATTTGTCTTCCTATAATGTCATCCACCGGTCGCCCTACCCTCATCCATCCATAGAATGGGCATGTGCAGTGCAATTTTTGCAATGTCTGGAAACCAATAGAGGTTTTCACAATTAATGGACGATGCGATGTGTGTAGTGAGCAATATCAAAGAATTATGGAGAGGCAGAGCAATCCTCCATATTCACCCGAATCACCTGTCTCTCAGACAGTGATGATTATGAGGTGGAGAGTGATCATGATGATTCTGATACCAATTATGGTGTGTGGGAAGTAGCGAGAGTTGACTCTCCTCTTTCTGAGGAGATGTCTGATGTAGGAAGCGAAAGAGGTGACTCTCCTTTTGAGGAGGCTCAACGTTGGTAGTCTGACCAGAGAAGGCACATCTTCCCATCTGGTTTTTAACTTTTTGGCTTTATCCGCATTGCCCTGGGCATCCACGGCTCTATTGTAAGTTGTTTTTAATTTATTAAAAATGATTTTTTGTTGTTGTTTTAAAGCTTTTGTGTCAGACATGACAAAGCGGTTTTTATCAGATACATAAAAGTAGGTTTTTTCGCGACAAATTCGCTATCAACACACATGCACATGCATTTTAAAATTATAAGCTTAGATAGTAGTGATCAGATACAGGAAAGTCAGGAAACCTTAGTGCAGGAATTTGATGAAATGAAATACACAATTAGATCGATTTGTCATGAGCTATTTCCTGAGGATTACCAAGATGCCGCACAGACAATTTTAAACTATTCCCTGGTAAATGTGGACAAGGGTCTTGAAATTAAAAGAATAGAGGTACCCCATTTTGACGGTAATCTTAAATAATGGCCCACCTTTTTTGATATGTTTAAGTCACTTGTTCATGATAAAGCTGACATGAGTGAAATAGCTAAATTTCAAGTCTTAAATACCGCTCTGGTGGGAGAAGCACCATCTGTGATTAGAAACATACCGCTAACCTCTGATAATTATCGAGTAGCTTTTAATGCGATGATTAGGCGCTTTAATAATAAAAGACTTTTGGTAACAAATTATTGGACGTCTATTTGTCAAGCCCCTTCTGCAAAATCGAGCAACCCACATGATTTGAAATTATTGTTGTCCACTTTTCGGAAAAATCTGGAAGCAATGTCAAACTATCATGATGTAGACCTTTTAGATTTTGCTAAAATAATTCTTCTTTTGCAAAAGGTTGATAAACCATTAAAAACTTAGTTTGAGATTATAGTGATAAGGAAATCCCGCCCTATAAAGATTTGTTTAAATTCTTAGTTATTTTCTCGAAAAAGTGTCTTAATGTAATTTTGGTTGACTGCTCAAGTTGGTGGATAGGTTTACAAATAAATTTGCCTTGTAATTCTTCTTTTTTGCTTTTTTTAGTTTATTTTAAACCTTCCCTTAACATTGAAAACGTTTTAGAATTGTTTCAACCTGTAGTTGAGGAGGCCAGATCCACGAACCCAAATATCCCTCTTATCATTTGCGGTGATTTCAATGCTAGAATTGGTAGTACAAATATTTTGTGTGAAGAGGGTGTTGCGGGTTCGGGGCTCTTGCACCCTCGCAGGTCACTAGATACCACTGTTAATACGCGGGGGACTGCTTTGCTTGACTTCATGGCGATAAATTCTTTATCTGTCCTTAATGGCAGAACTCAGGGTGACTCCCCGGCTAACTTTACCTTTTGTGATACTCAGGGCAGTAGCACGATTGATCTTTTTTTAAGTACTATAGGAGGGATCTTCTTGGTAAAGGATTTATTTGTAATTACAGAAATAACTGCTTCCCCCCATTTTCCGGTATGTCTTGAAATGAATTTACAAACACCCTTATTAAGGAAACACCAGCACCCTAGAACGCAAATCGTCCAATCTATATGTTGGCAAAATGGCGAGCAAGCCCACTGCTACCAACAAACATTGTATTTTTCAAATAGGTTATCCCCAGATAAGGATATAGAATCCAGCTTTAAAAATTTTTGCGAAGCGGTCAACGAGGCTGCTGTTTCAAGCGACTTAATTGTCACTCGCTTAACACCGAAAAGTAATGTGAAAATATTTTTAACTGATAAGCCATGGTTCGACCTCGACTGCCGAAATCTAAAACATAAATTAAGAAAGGCGTCTAGAAATCGTAGAAAATTAAAATTTTCCCCTGAGTCAAAAAAACAGTATTTACAGACAAAAAAAGAATTCAAAAAACTTATAGCGTACAAAAAACGTCAGTATCGACTGGAAATCACAAACTCGTTAACAAACGTCCGCAACAAGGCTGATTTTTGGTCTACAATAAGAAAGCTCAAGAAAGTGTCGGATAATGCAAATTTAAATAAGGATTCCTGGGAGACTTGTTTTAATGCCGTTTACTCAGACAAAACACTCGATAACACAATTTTTTTCTGGAGTAGCTGACCCTATACTAGATACGAGTGTTGAGCTGGGTGAACTAAATAAAGTTCTTCTAAGTTGCAAGGATAGAAAAGCACCAGGAATTGACAGTATCCCTTATGAGTTTATAAAAAATTTGCCACAAAATTGGAGACTATATCTTTGCTCTCTGTTCACTTGTATAACAAATCAACAAGTAGTCCCTTCTTCTTGGTGTGAAGTTATTTTTACTATACTACACAAAAAGGGTGCAACCGTGGATCCTAATACTTACAGGTCTATAGCGCTGCTTAGCTGTACACTTAAAGTATTTACGCAAATTTTCTTAAACAGAATTTTTACGTGGACAGAGTTAAACCCAATAATTCCAGAAGTTCAGTCTGGTTTCAGAAAAAATAGGGGCTGTACTGACAATGTTTTTGTTCTTCACTCCGCGATTACGAATCAGCTGCATCTTAAAAATCGAAAGGTTTTTGTAGCATTTATCGATTTCCGCCGCGCTTTCGATTCTGTGTCACATTCCTTGTTATGGTCAAAACTATACATGCTAGATCTTAGCTCAAATTTTATTAGAATTTTTAAAAGTCTCTATGCTCAGGGATCAGTTAGAATAAGAGGGAACGACGGATGCACAAGACCTTTCGACATTGATAGCGGTGTTTTGCAGGGAGAACCTCTAAGTCCAACATTATTTAGTCTGTTTCTTGCTGACATGGAAAACGGAGCGAAAGGCATTGCTTTTGATCCGGAAAATGAAATTTTTTTGCTACTCTACGAAGATGATCTTGTATTACTGGGGATCTCAGAGAGGGACCTACAGAAGAAACTGGATTTGTTGGAAAAATATGCCAAAACTAACTTATTAAATATTAATAAAGACAAATCAAAAATTGTTGTATTCAGTAGGTCTGGTCTGGTAGAATGGTCGTCCACTTCAAGTCGTAAATAATTATATCTACTTGGGAACAACATTTTCTAGTTCTGGTCGCTTCAGGGGAATGAATCTGCAATCTTAAAAGCAAAACAAGCTTCTGGTGTAATTGCGAATACATTGATCACTCCTAAGGTGGGAAGCATTGTAACCAATAAAAAACTTTTTCAGTCGTGTATATTAAGCACGTTTTCCAGTTGCCTCCCTGTCTGGGGCCCCTGGTATTACGAAGCTATCGAAAAAATTCAAATTTCCTTTTTTAAATTTCTACTTTCGTTACCTCGATCTACATCCTCTGCATTGGTCAGACTTGAAACTGGTTCTACCCACCTTACTTTCTTTATTTTTAAGGTAACTCTAAATTTTTTTATCAAAATTCTTTCTATGACGAATGACCGGTTACCAAAAATATGTTTAAAACGCCAATTGGCTCTTTGTGACTCTAACTCCAACCAGATTTAATTGGGCTTACAACTTTAAAAAGCTATTCGAAAATCTTGACCTTATAGACTTTTGGACGGTTAACCCTCATAACCTAAAAAATAATCGTAAGGAAATTTTAGATCGCCTCAAACACAACCTTTATCAAAAAGACCTTACCTTTGCTAATTATACAATTTTTTACAGTACCTTCAAAACTTTTCCCGATGGAGCAACTTATATAAATTTTAAATGTCCCCTTTCACTCCTTAAAATTATTCCTCAAATAAGGGTCTCTACAAAGTTCGTTTGTCAATTTACCTATAAAGGAATTTGTTACAGAATAAATCAAAACGAGTTGTGCAGTGTTTGTAACATGCACACTGTAGAGTCTCTTTTTGATGTCCTATTTATTTGTCCACTATACAGGCACCTAAGACCTGAAAACTGGAATGACCCAGCCAATTTTGTTATAACTTTGCAGTGTCCTTATAAACATACTTAAAATTCGTGCTTTTCTCAGAAACGAGTAATTATTATTTTTTCTTCCTCATATTATTTTGATGTGTGTATTGCACGCTTTATTTTTAGAATACGGCTTTTTCTTTTAGTATAATTTTAATTATTATTTATTAAATATTAACTACGTAGATAAAAGGAGTAGGGTGAAAAACATATCTTCAAAAATTTAATAATTTAACTTTTTCTTTTATTAATTTATTAACTTTTGCAAGTTTAGCTTACTAGGTGCATCTATTTATAGTTATTGCTTATTTATTTATTTGGTATTACATAATCTCGCTTTAGTCGAACGCTATTGTAATGAAAATATTATTTTTCGAAAACAATAAAAGTTCAGTTCAGTTCAGTTTAAATTCTTAGAGAAAAATTGTCCGACTTTGGAAAATAGTTCTCTTCTGAATAAGCCTCCTCTACCCCCCTGTGTTATTGACTGAAACAGGCCAGTCTGGTAATAAAGGTTGTGCTTATTGCCAGCAGCAGCCCTACCATCCCCTTGTGAAGTGTGCCAGATTTCTGGAATTAGATCAACGCCATCTATTTGTTAAGCGTGAACGACTGTGTTTTAACTGCTTTGGCAAGCATGGTGTTTCTCAATGCCCTACAAATGTCACGTGTCGTCAGTGCCAGGGTCTTCACCATTCCCTGTTGCACTTTGTGAAAAGCTCGCCGAGCCCCTAAGTTGATCCTCCAGGGGAGACCATTCGTATACCTAATAGTGTAGGTGCCAAACAGGCATTGTGTACCGCTACATCCAGTAGCAACCATTTTGAACCTCGTAAGAGGAGACCTGTGCTTTTTGCAACTGCCGAAGTTTTAGTTGTAGGTGCCAACAAGACGTTTGTGTCTTGTCGGGCAATTTTAGATTCCGTTAGTGAAGCGTCCTTTGTAACCATCTCTTGGGCTGAGAGGTTAGGACTTAAAGTGGCTCCGAACAGAACTCCTATTGAAGGAATAAATGACATGATTTCTAGTACGTCATATGGCAATGTTACATTGCAAATTGGCTCCTCTAAATTTCCTGATATTTTGTTTACCTGTGATGCCATTCTTATTCCTAAAATTTGTGGAACCATACCTGTGAGTGTTGTAGAATATGATTCTATTCGGTGGCCATTCTTAAAAGATTTAGATTTTGCTGATCCTAATTTTGAACAACCTAGTAGTGCAGACCTTTTAATTGGTGTTGATTTGTTTGGTCAGATCTTGTGACTGGCTTCAAAAAAGGAGAAAATGGAAGACCTTGTGCCATTAATTCAATATTTGGTTGGATTCTCCTTGGTGGTATTGATGATCCTCGTAAAACTCAAAACCCCATTAGTCTGTTGACCTCAGTGTCTCTATAGAATCTCGATTGGATAGTACCTTACAACAGTTTTGGAAACTGGAATCGACCTCTCAAAAAATCCCTCTTTCCTCTGATGGACTTGTGTGAAAAAATATTTGCTACCACTCAGTCTCGAACTGAGTCTGGCAGATATGTTGTTCGTTTACCTTTCAGAGAGCCTCGACAAGAAGTTGGTTACTCTAGAGGTCAAGCATTGCGTAGATTCAATAAGATGGAAAACCGATTATTGAAAAATCCTGCTTTGTATAGTGCGTACAAAGACTTTGTTCAGGATTACCAAGACCAGGGGCATATGAAATTGGACAATTCTAGCCCTGACTTCCATTCATATTCTATTCCACACCACCCAGTTGTGAAGGTGGTAAAATGGTGTCCAAAATCGAATTCGTTTTGTTATGATGTGATGCCCATGGAAAGACCCTCTACCAAGAGAAATATTCTCTCTGAGATTGCAAGGATATATGATCCACTCAGGTTCCTAGCCCCAGTTGTTTTGTTTGCTAAATGTTTAATGCAACGTTTGTGGGTCCAGGGTCTGTCATGGGATGATACCCCCTCCAGTGATATTGTTGCACAGTGGCAACTTTATGTGTCGCAACTACCATTGTTATCTTCGATATCAATACCTCGTTATGTTGTGAAGCAAAATGGTGGTGCAGTATATATTCGACAAATTGAGTCCAATGGAAATATTTCTCCTTTTTGTGTAGGAAAAGTAGGGTGGTGTAGTATTTCTATTCCACGCCTAGAATTGTGTGCCGCTGTATTGTTGGCAGAACTATTGGAGTTTGTTGGCAATCACCTTGATTGCATCCCGATTGATAAGATTTTAGCTTGGTCTGACTCCAGTGTTACTCTTGTTTGGGTAAAGTCGTATCCATCAAAACGAAAGGTTTTCTTAGCCAATCATGTGACGACCATTCAGGAGAAAGTTCCCCCCAGCTATTGGTACTATGTAAATGGTAACGAGGACCCAGCTGATTGCTTATCCGGGAGCTTACTCCGTAGTCAATTGACAGACCTCCCTCTTTGGTTTACTGGACCATCCTGGTTGGCCCAGTCTAGTGAAACATGGCCTATCAACCCTAATATTGATTCGTTTGATGCTGATCTACCCCCTGAGAAAAATCGTTTTGTTTTTGTGAGAGAAACACCCCTTGATGCAGTACAGCTATTACTCACTAAGTACTCCTCTTTGCGTAGAATATTAGGCATTGTTGCCTTTTGTTTGAGACCTTTTCGAGTAAAAAAAGATCCTTTTTTATCTTTTCCTACTAAAGCCCTCAATGAGGCAGATCTTTGTTATGCTACCTTAGTTGTGCGAGTTGTACAACAAGAAGTTTTTTGGAAGATTTGAAAAGCATACGTAAAGGTGAGAGTTGTGCTAAGCCTCTTCGAAAGTTAGCTCCTTTTTTTGATTCCCATGGTGTCCTTAGGGTGGGCGGTAGATTACGTCACACTGATTTGGCATATGAAATGAAACACCCCATGTTGTTGCCTCGTAGTCACAGGCTTACCACTTTGATTATTGAGAAATTCCATAATGAGCATGGACATCCGGGTTCTCGTTTATTGGAGTACCTATTAAATCAATAGTTTTGGATTTTGTCTGTGAAAAGTTCCATTCACAGTGTTATTTCCAAGTGTTTTTGTTGTGCCTGGGTAAATCCCATAGAAGTAGCGTTGAAAGACGAAAACCTACCCCCACTTAAGTGGTCGCTCGGTAGAATTTAAAAAATTTACTCGGGTCCAGATAAAATCCCCCGTGTCGTGCAAGTAAAAACCGCGAAAGGATTACTTGACCGTAGTTTGGTGAAGGTATGTCCGTTACCCAGCCAGTAACCAACCTTCAAAGCCTTTTGTAGCGCGAATCATGCTTATTTGAATTAACTTAAGTATGACCTTAAAGTTTGTTTTGATTTTTTTGGGCTCTTTAGCAAAAACCTTCAAAAAAGAAACTCCTTGTTTGGGAAAAATTCCGATCAGGTGATAATTTCTCTCTTTGTTGAAAGTATTTTTTTTTTTGATCATGGCAAAAATCATGCGCGATTTAACTTTAACTTTAACTTTAAAACTTTATTTAGCAAGAATATGCTACAATTTTAACAATAGTAAAGTTAATTACATTAAAATCTAATTGTTAGCTATATAAATATTAATAGACTAAGTAATATTTTCAACTGTAACACAATAATTTATTCTACCTGCATCCAAATGAATAATACTATAATTAAACAAACTGCATTGAAAATAAATATTTTTTTAAACTTTTTTTAAATGTGGTTAATTTCTTTTCATTTTTTATTGAGTTTTTTAATTTATTGAATTCTGACAAACCTTTACAAAAAATTGATTTTTGGACAATTAATTTTTGGGAATTATTTAAATGAAAATCGTCTTTGTCACGCTGGGAGTTTGAATCGCCCCCTTGTATTTGACAAGGGAATGAAGAACTTACTTCCGACAAGACACTGAAAGAAGTCACATGTGTTTTAAGATTTAAGACCAAAATTCCCCCCACAAGAAAAGCCGCGGCGCCGCGAGTAAAGTGTACAACTGCTGCTGAATGAAAGAAGGTAAGCTTCTAGCGTGTTGTGTGCAATTTTTTCCTTTGTTTTAGTTCAATAGACGTCTGTTTTCCCAGATGGGACGAATTTAACTTTGGGGTAATTTTTTGTGATATATCTAGTTTGCACCGAACTTAAAGGCAGACTTATTCTTTCCTTAGTGTTGTTAAAATTAAGTCAGCTTTTTTCGTGACTTTACTGTTCCTTAAGAGCTGCTTAAAGATAAGATGCTGGTCACATAATGTCACCTGTCTGGCATAGCCATAGCAACTGACAATACCTACAAATAAGCAGTGTTTTGATTAAAGTGAATTTTGTAATTTTTAAGTAAATAAAGTAAAAAACATGTTTTTTTTTTAATAAATAAAAATGATTTTGAAAAACTTTATTGCACAAGATAACTGCTAGATTTTGGTTCTTTTGGCACAATGTTTTTGTGAAAAAATATACTTACGTATCGATTACAAAAAGATTTGTCAGGAAGAAAAATAATTTAAATAAAGTTGAATCTAATTTTTATTACAGTATTTTCGTCCGATTTTTGGGTTAACTGTTGTTCACAGCCTGGTGGGTACAGCGGTAAGGCTAGGATAGTAGTGATCAGTGTAAGAAAACCCTTGCATTTAAATGAAACTGCAGTGCATGAAGTAACAAGACGATTTTCCTTTCTGCCTTTACATTTTACACTAATTTCAATATAATTTTTAATCCTTTGGTTATATCCAGGGGTGTATGGGCCGCTGCCTTATGGACAGGAGCCTTATGGGCAGGTGCCTTATTGGCCTGTGCCATTGGAGTAGTACATTTTTCGGCCGGGCGCGGATTTTGTTCTGGGCTGGATGGGGAACCGTAAACGCGACTGTACCAACAAGGCGACAAGGATACCCAAATTCCAAAAAATCGAGTAGCACCACCTCGATTTCATCATCTTCCAAATTTTCTTCCAAAAATTCATTTTTGTAAATAAATTTTTAAAGGCGACTTGACACAGGAAATTGATGGGTTTTGACAAAACTATTTTGGGATGTACTGGGTGTTGTTGTTGTTTTTTCATAGTTTAAAAATTATGTTGGTTGAAACGCCGGCGTTGCCTGATTGGGTCACAAGGTGGCCGCATCTTAACAAAGAAGCGGAGATTTTTGCTCAGTGCAACAAATTTAAAAATAAGGCATGCTTAAAATTAAAGCAATCCATAGTTAAGAAAGGGAATTTTAAAAGTCGGTGCGATGGGCCCTTAGTAGCTTATTATTCTTCCTGTCCTCACATATGCATCCCAGACCTAAACGCTTACAAAATCAAACATGGATAAGGTAGCAAAAGCCCAAGGATCAATGGAAAGATGTGAAGCTAACAGACAGAAAAAGGAATTAATGGATAAGAAATAAAACAAAATTAAAAGATATCAGAGGAAAAGTAGCAAAATTAAAATCGAAATTTGCCGGTCATAATATCAGACAGAAAGACGATCGATGGAACAAATGTATTGTAGACTGGAAACCTTGGGAAAATAAAAGAAGTAGGTGAAGACTCCAAATGAGATGAGCGGACGATTTGAAGAAACTTGGGGGGAATAGATGGACGTCCAAAGATGGATCAAAGAAGGCTAAATAGATAGATAGATAGATGTATGTTAAATAAATAAATTAATTAAGAAGGGTATCAAAATCTAACTCTGCAAAAAAATTACCCCCTCTTATTTCGAGTTCCCTCTATCGTTAAACGGCAGTAATGCTGCAAAATATAAACAACACTTAAAAGAAAAAGATTCAAATATTTATCATAACAATAATAAAAATAAAAATGGAAAATAGCCATCATCCTTTTAGTTTACATACTTAGATTTAATTGCACAAAATAGTTATTAACCGATTACTGGCCAAGACAAGAAACATTTTTTTAAATTTATTAAAGTAAACTCAGAACACATTAATTAAGATACATTTTTGGTACAAAAAAATTAGGTATTATTTTTAACAAAAAAAAATATAGGTGCGTTTCCGTACCTTTGGCGAAAAGCAGATTATTATAAAATAAAATAGTAGTCTTGTATGAAAAATATCAAAGCAATCAGGATGCAAATGTACATGTCTTACACAAGTAAATTGTGTTACTTTTGCAAAGTTGACACTTCTTACTTGCACTGTTAGCATCTCGAATTATATTGTGGCCGATATTGTCAAATCTTATGTCAACTGGTAAAGATGATTTAGAAGGTCTTCCTTAAGACGAGTTGGATTTTGCTGAAGTGGAAGCCTCATTGTTGGTATCTTCTTTTTGTCCTTTACATTTCAGCAGCGCTAAACTTGAACGAAATTCCAGTTGGGAAATTTTGGTTTCATTTGCTATATTGAATATTTCCCAACGGTTTACAACCATACAATCAACAACATTGGTGAATAATGGCCACCGCCATTTTTTTCCTCTAATACCAATGCGGTAGTTAGCAATACCATTGTCGTGAAGGTCTACCCCACCCATGTGTTAGTTGTACTCATGAATCACTTTTGGTTGTAACTTTTCGCTTGAGTGACTGGTCAGACACTACAGAAATGCATTCCACAGAATCCACCGAGTAGATAGAACTTTAAAGTTCGATTAAAAGTAGAAGTGAAAGAGCCTCTTTCCTTTTTGTGACATGATTTTCTTATTTTCAATTGGACATTTTGCAGTCCGGTTGTCTTTGGTTGTCTCTTACCGTTCCAGTCGCGAAAAACCCTTTTTCTCCCAAGTTTTCAAAAAGGGAAAATGACGTGAAAAAATTGTCAAAAAATATTTTATGCTGTTGGGGCTTTTCTGCATCAGAACGAAGTTCCTTTGATCCTAATGGACCCCTGTTTTACAGCAAAGACACCACAACTTGATTCCAAATCTTACAGGTTTTCCACGAACAAACAACTTGTATGAGTGCCGGCCACAAAATGGTACCATTTCTACGTCGATTGAAAGATGTTCTGCAAATATTCCAAATTGAATACATTTTAGCTCACACTACTACTATAAGTAGTGTGAGCTATGGTGATCCTAATTTTTTCGAAAAAAAAAAAAGATGCTCCGATTTCAAAAATTTTTATATATCTTTGCGTTTCAGATGATTTTGAAACTTTTTTGTTTTGCTGTCTGTCTGTCTGTCTGTCTGTATGTCTGTCTGTAACGACCAACCCGCATAACTCAAAAACCGCTTGTCCGATTTTAATGAAATTTGGTATCTAAGTTGGGTCTTGGGCCGTGATGGTCCCATTTAAAAATGAACAAAATCCACCGAACGCAAGCCAAATAAAAGGGTGGGGGTAGATTCCAAAAATTAGAGTTTATGTGAAAATATGGCGTGTGTGATATCAAACGAAAGGTAATTAAGTCTGGAGTTAAAAAAAATTAATTTTAGTTTATTTAAAAAAAAGGGTGGGGGTAGATGTCAAAAATTAGAGTTTAAGTGAAAATATGGCGTGTGTGATATCAAACGAAAGGTAATTGAGTCTGGAGTTGAATAAAATATATTTCAGTTTTTGATTATATTAGCTCACACTATAACTATAGTACCTAGTGTGAGCTTAGGTGCCCATAGATTGGCAGAGTATTTATTTATGACATCAAAAATTGGTATAAGCTTCGCAAATTTATCGCCCTTATTTAGCGAGGTGTTTGATAAATGGTAATAAGGTTTTGTTTTATTGTCCTAGTGTAGCATCTTAGCTGCGCTTAAAAAAATACTCTGCCAATATATGGGCCCCTAAGCTCACACTAGGTACTATAGTTATAGTGTACGTGTGAGCTAATATAACTAAAAACTGAAATATATTTTATTCAACTCCAGACTAAATTACCTTTTGTTTGATACCACACAAGCCATGTTTTGACTTAAACTCAAATTTTTAAATCTACCCCCACCCTTAAGAAAAACAAAAAACTAAAATGTATTTTGTTAAACTCCGGACTCAATTACCTTTCGTTTGATATCACACACGCCATATTTTCACTTAAACTCTAATTTTTAAAATATACCCCCACCCTTTTTTTAAAAATAAATTAAAATGTATTTTGTTTAACTGCAGACTCAATTACCTTTCGTTTGATATCACACACGCCATATTTTCACATAAACTCTAATTTTTGAAATCTACCCCCACCCTTTTATTTGGTTTGTGTTTAGTGGATTTTGTTCATTTTTAAATGGGACCGTCTCGACGCAAGACCCAGCCTAGGTACCAAATTTTATTAAAATCGGCCAAGCGGTTTTTGAGTTATCCGCGTTGGTCGTTACAGACAGACATACAGACAGACAGACAGACAGACAGACAGACAGACAGACAGACAGACAGACAGACAGACAGACATACATACAGACAGACAGACAGATAGACAGACAGACAGACAGACAGACAGACAGACAGACAGACGGCGCAACAAAAAAGTTTCAAAATCATCTGAAACGCAAAGATATATAAAAATTTTTGAAATCGGAGCAACTTTGTTTTTCTCGAAAAAATTAGGATCACCATAGCTCACACTACTATAGTATAGTATATGTGAGCTAATAAAATTATATGTATGAAATAGGGTGAATTTCGCGACCGGTCTTTTTGTTTTAAAATTCTTTAAGATTGAATTATAGCCCTTGTGCTTGTTCCACTTACCTCGTTTTGTCGTTGTCTACGGCCAATGTCCAGCGCTGGATGTCAGAAAACACAGCTTGATGTTGTTAGCTGTGAATATTTTCTTTAAAAAAACAGAGTTTTTCTTTTTGGTTTACACATTGAAATTGAAGGGTGGGTAGAAGACTCGTGTAACCTGCGCGAACGGTAAGATTACGAGAACCGCCATTTTTATTTTACTCACAGCTGATGGTAAACAAAACAAATATAAATTTTTTCAAATTAGTCAATTTGAGAAACAAAAGGTTTTGGCTTAAATAGGAATGCGCGCCTTCGGAGATTCGGGAGAGTATTTGCACAACACTACATAAGGAACAGAAAATAAAAAAAAATTGACAAAGATGTAAATTGAATTTATACCTACCCAAGTATTTATCAAGTTTATAAATGATGTTATAAATGATCAATGTTTGTGGCTTAAATAGAAAATGCAAATGTAAATGTAAAGCTGGATTTATATAAAAAGACTAAACTTATCCAAATAACATCTGACCCAAGATTTGCACATGTATTACCATTAATGCCTAGAAACTTGGTCATGTATTGCGATATTATCATGGGTGCACCAGGGGGAGCCTCCGGCCCGGGCCCTCCAAGCCTAACGATTTTAAGAAATTTTCCACATATTTCAAGAAAATAGCATTAAATATGACATAATGGTGTCTCAGCCCCCCAAGACATCTTCCTGGGTACGCTACTGATATCAGGCCAAATTATATTGGTAATGCCATAAGCTATTTTTCCCTTGTCAACTCCAAAATAGTATAATCAAGTACCTACCAATGTTTTATTAAATTTGATGACAATATTTCAGATTTTGGGTTTCGGTAAAAAAAAATCTCTCTCTTTAGTTTCATTATAATTAGGTTTATTTACCCATCAGACACATTCTTCTCTATACATAGTGCTTCTCCATAGAATCATTAATGGCATTTGTTGCAATTTAAAAAATATTCCTGACCATTGAAATGGTAAATATATTTTAGGTCCTGGGTATTGGTCAGGAAAAGGTGGTTTTACTTTGGTTACATATCTCTTTATTCAACCATCATCAGATACATTTTTCTCTGTACATTGCACATTCCATAGAACCATCCAGCACAGGGACTTACAAAAGCATGGTCATCCATCCATTCTACGATGAAGAGCAACATATAGAGAAGAATGTTGTCTGATGATGGTTGAATAAACTGAAAAACAACCAAACTAAAAGAGTTTTTTTACTGTTACCAAGGATCTAAAACATATTAACAATTTCAATGATCGGGAATATTTTTTAAATTTAAATTTGGTATGATAAGACACACACCGAGGGGGAATTAACTACCATCCTTTTGTACATGTATCATACATTATTGAGTAATGAATATTAATGCAAAATAGTGTAAATTTAACCCCACTATCGTCAATCAACTAAAAACGTAAAAATAACTTTAAAAAATGGTAAGTAATGTATAATAATATTAAATTCAAATATTGATTAATTTCAAGTAATGAATATTGTTTTAAGTAATGGATATGTAAGCCAAATTTGTACATGTATTGCCAAAGTGAATTCTCCCTTGTCTTACCAAAAGTATTTCAAAATTGTGTATTAAGTATCCCAGTGTAGAAACCATCCCCAGTCTCCCCTACTGACTCTAAATTAAAAAAAAATATATGTAAAACAAGGAAGTTTTTTATATTTGCACAGGCAGTTTTGTGTTCCTCTCAGTACTATCTATAAAAATATTTTTTTTCTTAAGTTATTTATTGAATATGAGCATAAAAACATATACAATAGTTAATAAATAACATTGTCATATTATAGCATCATCATTCACTTTTTAAAATAACAATATCACTCTTAATAATATAAATAGTACATAGTTAAAATTTACATTAAAAGTTTCTCACAATTCATAATGTTTTAATATGAGATATAAAATATTTTCTTTTTTTGGTTTCTTTATTATAAACAAATTTATTCAAGTAAGTGCCACTTTGTCAAACTAATCTTTAAATGTCTTCATGTCAAACCACCCATTTATGGATCTGTTGTAGCATGTTCGGTGGTCCTCTTCAAGCCATTCTAAGTAGAATTTTTTTGCTTTATAGACAACATAAGGAGGTAAAAAAGCTCATCTGTCATCACTTGCTGAGAACATTATTGATGTTGAGGTTCTGGCCCTGCTTAACATAATAAATATATACTTTTTGTCTCCCCGGATCTTCTGTTACATTTTTTGGGGAACATTTTCTATTGTTTTAGAGCTCATCAAAACAAAAATTGATAAACTTAAAATTAATATCCACTCTAGCCCTTTTCATGTTCTCAGCATTTCTCTTAGACATTTCTGGGTTCTATGTAGGTACTGCTTTACTACTGTATGACTAAAACAAATGAATTTTTTTTTATTTTTATTTTTACAGTCGAACCTCTCTAACTCGAACCTCTATAACTCGAACCTTTTGAGCGGTCCCTGCACTTTTTACATGTATTTTAACCTATGTAACTCGAGTTTCTATAACTCGAACTCTCCATAACTCGAACTGTTTTGGTTGTCCCTTCAGGTTCGAGTTATAGAGGTTCGACTGTATTTTTTTGACGGGCTGATCAATAGGAAACATTTTGAACAGGTACTCACATTAAGGACCAAATGCATATGAAGGGTACACAGGAAAAAGGGGCTCATGAACATTTATTCTTTTTTACACGAGAGCAGCTAAGTTTTTTAAGCACCTTGTTTCCTTGTACTCCTTAATTTTAATCGAGAATATATCTGCAACGACAACATTATTTCTAGTTTCTGGAGTATGGGGCAATAGAACTTAAAAATTATACATAATGTAACAATATCCCAATTTTTGATAAAATGTTGATAAGCCCCTTTTTTCTGCCTACCCTTCATATGTATATTAGACTTGCTAGGTCCTGCCAGGTCCTACCAAGTCCTGCCAGGTCCTACCAAGCCCTGCCAAGTCTTGCCAGGTCCTTCCAAGTCCTGCCAGGTCCTGCCAAGTTCTGCCAGGTCCTGCCAATTTCTGCCAGGTCCTGTTAAGCCCTACCAGGTCCTGTCAAGTCCTTATGGGTCCTGCCAGTTTCTTATTGTTCATGTTTGTTACTATACTAGTGCGTAGAGTTTCTTTCCAGGATACTTATTCTTGAATTTTTGGGATTAGAATGTAAGTAGTCCTCACCGTAAAAAGGTGAATGCTCTATTCCCCAAAGCACACTCCCGTGAATTCAAGTTCACACCTCTCACGAGGTAAAAACGAGTTAGGGATGTCCCAAAAACGAAATAAATCGATATTTTGAATCGATTCAAGATCGTGCATTACAAGATCGATCAAAAAATATATGAACATCAAAAGATCGATCTTTTTAAAAATCGATATTCGATTCTGGATATTATTGTTTTTTAATAAAAATACAATATAATTATCTAAATACCTTTATAAACAAAATAAAAACACACATAGGTATTGCCATCATCATCATCTAAAAAATCTTGATCTTATACCCTGTTTCCACCAATGCACGCCCCCCCCCCCCCCGATTCAAAAAACGCATCACGTGATGGGCCATGGATTTCCACCGGTTTTAAATGCAGCGTCACCTAGTGCGTTTCTTGAATCGGGGTGGGCATGCATTTGTGGAAACAGGGTATTAATCTCATCATGTAACATCATAAAATCGAGCTTCGATTTTGGAAACAAAAAACGATTATCCAAGTGATCACTTGGAAAAAAATCGATCAAAAGATCGATCTCCGATTAAAATCGATTCGAATCGTACATCCCTAAAACGAGTTCCTGGGAAAGTTTCTAACCTCACTTTTTTTTGCAAAAGTAAAAATAGAGTTTTTAGGTAAAGCCCTATTTAGATATATGTATGTATATGCATTGAAACTAAATTGCTATACTGCGGTGCATAGGTTAAAAGCAATATCTCCACTTTCAGACCCAATTGGTTGAGAGTGTTTAATTTAATGCATAATATAAATGTGTACCTATATAACATATTATATTATATCTTAGAAGCAAGAAAAGCCGCGTGTTTATTAATTTGACACTACGACAGAGAAACGTTTATCTGAACCTAAAGGCGGTTTAAAATAATGTATAATGTAGTGTCCTTACAACTACATTTTTAAGTGTCCTTATATAAAAGCACTTTAATAGGTCTCTATAAACCAAGTGTTAAACATTAATAATCATAACTCCATTTGGCCTGAAATAACTGACAGAAATAAGTGTGAGTTATGTTTATGTATACATAGGCGCACCAAGGCGAGGGTCTCGAGCCAGGGCTCCCTAAAGCTAAAACTTTTTTAGATAATTAAGGACTTATTGCAATAAAGCCAGGCACTAATTGTGCACTATTCGACAGTTTCCCAATATAAGAACAGCTGTCTTCTTTCAAAATTAGGCCTTTGTGTATTATAAGAGCCGGAATTAATAGTGCCGCCATTATTAATGGAAAATAAACTACTTGATTTCTAAAGTCGACTTTGGTATGTCAATTTTGAAAACTGTCAGAATAGTGCCCGGCACTATCACTGCCTGGTTTTGTTTGCAATAAGTCCCTAATTTTAAAAATACTTCCTGAATTCAAAAATAAAATGGCATAAAATGCTCTTTGGTTAGTTGCGAGATACGCGGCAACGTTGTGCACTGGAGTTGCACGGCGTGATTCTAAACCCTGCACTCACAAACCGCTTCGAGCGTTCAAGAATACGACATTCCCGGGAGAAAAAGTGAGTTTGATTTCCCGGGAACGTTCCCGGGAGCACTCCCTTCACAAACTTTGAAGAATACGGCTCCAGTAGTACTCATCCAAAGTTTCTCATATTTATTTATCGCTACTTGCGAAAAGAAACAATTTGCTTTTTGAGCCTCCTGTAAACATTGCACTCTTTAACTATGCAGAAAGTCATTGTTTACTTGTACCATAAAGCTGTTTTTCTTCTTGTATAGTAAAGTCATTAAAAAACACAACTGAACACTCCAAAAAACACAAAAACATTTATAGAGCCAAAAAAATACAGGAAATACAAAAGAAAAAAGTGGGTTATGGGCATTCTACCCCATAGATAAACGACTTTAGTTAAATCCGGTTAGTTTTTCTACCCTAGAAAAAGTCTGCTTGACATTTGGTTAGTTGAGAAGGATCATAAATTGGTTGCGCGGTTGACAAGCGGTGAAAAGATGGCTGACTCCAGTCCATTCCTTGAAATTTGACAGATAAGGGCTGCGCAGCGTTCAAAGCGTCTTCTACTCACCCTTTTTTTTTCTAAGGGTTTACACAGTTTAAAGTTGAGTTTTTATTACACACGGAGCCGGTCAGCTGTGTGTGCCGGTCTCGTCTCTGCGAGTTCCTTGTTTCACCGCGATTTCGGTGGAGCCGCTGGCGTCAGTTTGTCCGTCTGCCAGTGGCGTAGGCACTAGGGCGTGCATATGGAAAATTGTAACAAAAAAGTAGTTACAAAAGAATGAAAAAAAAATAAAAATAAAAACGTATTCCTGTTTCCTTTGTCAGCAAGCTTAAACGTAAATTAACTAAAAATCAATTTAATGTTTCTTGAACACCTAGATTTATTATGACTCATGCTTTCATGTACAATACACACCTTCTTGTCTTCGTCTTTTGACCAGTACATGTGAGTTTAAGGCAGTTTATGATATCCTGATATTATAAGTATACCAACAATTTTCTTAGGTCTTCCTCAGTAAGCTCGTAGTCATGACGGTTATTTTGTACTGCGTAAGTATTCGAAAATCTTAAAATATTGCTAATTACTTCATTGTCAAAAAAAGCGAAACTATTTTCAAGGGTGACTTCCCACCGTGCTCATATACTCCATTTTCAACTGTATTATTATCAAATTCTCCCGGGCGCTCCCCTATCAAAATATAAGGTTTCACCTTTTAACTTCACTTGAATTTTGAGCTCCGCACTAAGAAGCTTTTCTCTATTTTCCCTGGACGCATACTTGGTTTAACGATTTGGCACCAAGGCGGCTTGATTGACCATTGTAGATCATATTAGTCATGAAGTTCTGCGCGTGATAGGCCCTCTTCTTTGGTTGGTAAAAATAAAAATGACATAGGCTGCTTAGCCTGGAACGACCTAAATTTGGAAAATCAAACTGCAAAAATGGCGTGCAAACATATCGGAAAAAGGATAGCTAAGTGCCGTGTTAATTCAAAGGGGCCTTTGTGCCTTTATAACTTCTAATAAAAATTAAGTATAATATACCTAATTTCTTTGATGTTACTAACCTTAATTTAATTTTGATTTATCTTTCTTTCTTTTCTGAATTTTGTGAAAATCAGATACGCCCTTTGGAGTTAACACAGTATAGTTGAGTTAACACGGTATAGGTATAAACAAAAAAAGACAAGGAAGAATGGGCCAATAATTTCATCATTGTATTGTAGACTTAAATTTGTGTCATTAAAAATTTTGGTTGCGACATTATTCATAGAACCGTCTGTACTTTAATGCCCCCAAAAGTTCCAAAATAAGTCAATAATGTTTGGGGCAACTTATAATTCTTACAATCCTAACCAAATCCTTACCTAAAGGAGCAATAAATCGATATAAAAGATTGATGTTTGCCGGTGGTTGGTTCGGGTAGTTCAAATGCAGTATCAAACCTACAAACATAACATAGATTTACTTAACAAAACTGAATGTTTTAAAAATAATTGTTTTGCTTATGAAAAAGATTATTTTAAAAGACAACAAACAATATATCCAAAGAAAAATGTTTATCTAAAACCAAAACTCAATCCAGCACAAATCTCAAAGTAAAACGTTTCTAGATTTTTAATCTTAAGTTTTGAAGCACCTAGTAGTTGTAGCACGGGGTTCGGTTACTCAAGTTCGCAGGTTTAGTTTTGGTTTTTTCGCTTACCTGAGGTAGTATTATCCAACATAACAATCTTCTCTTCTATAACTGAGTTTGAGGTAGTTTTGTAGGTTGCTTTAAACCCTCTGCCCTTTGGATTATCGCCAGTTTTTAGGTGAATCCGAACCAACTCTTCTATTGAGACATAAATTCCTGAAAAATTATTTTTTTTAATCTGCAAAATATTAACTTTTTTGTTAATAAAACTGCAGATCGAGCTGTTAACGATAGTACTTTTTTAGGAGATAAGAGGTGAAAATTGTGAAATTGTGTCAAAACAGAATTAGTTTTCATGATGGATTAGAAGCTTTTAACGGTTTGAACATATTATTTTTTTTTAAATTATTTGTGTTTGCTTATGATAATTATTTTTACCTATGCATTTAGATTTGGTTAACTCAACATATGTCAACAAATTTACTTTTAATAGAAATACGGAAAATACTTCGTTAAAAAAAAGTTTAATCTTTAGACAAAGGAGTTTTTGGTTGCCAAAGATTTTTACTCTCTTCTTTAATTCCTGGGGAAATATAATTTAATGGATGTATTTTATTTTTGTTTTGTTTTTATGTTTAAAACAAATTTTTTTTCGTGGCTAGAAAGTTTTTGTTTCTATTATATTTTTTCGTGGGAAGCTCCACGGGGGTCCAAGATCTAATGAACACTTATTAAATGATGACAGTTAACTGTTTCGTCCTTCTTTCTTTTTATATAAAGATTAAAGTGCTTTTCGGCTCTTTGAGCTAAGATCAAAGTTTGGTTGTCACTACTGGGCGAAAACATTTGCGAATTTATGCCCGCGGGCAACCTACTAAATCATTACTGGTAGTTTTTTACAAGTGGCCACGTCTACCAAATACATAGTATTTGGTAGATGTGGCCACTTGTGTGAAAAGCATACGCTATAGCAGGCAATATTTTTCATTTCTCTTATCAATATCTTTAGATAAGATTTATATACCTTCCTCTAGCTTTACAAGGGTGTAACATTGACCATGCAGTGTTCTGAAGTGTCCCTTAAGGACAAAACAGTTAACTGTCAAAGAACCAAATACTTTATAGGTGTCCATAAGATCTTGTACACCCGTGGGTGTACAGCTTTCGAGCTGCCCACGGAAAAACACAAGAGAAGCAAAAGCTTTCTTTATCCGCTTAGCCGGGAAAAAGTTTTCTTTATTCACGGGTACTAAAATACGTTGTTTTAATTTATTGTGTGCTTACTATAGCTTTTTCTTGTTTTCTTGTTTTGTTCTTTTATTCCTTTTTTTAATAAATTTTACGAGAACAGTTTTAGTTGTCGTTTAGAAAATTTTTATGTTTTTACTGTCTGAAACATGATGTCTCCTGGGAAAGAACGTTTGAGGACTTTTTGTGAATTTTTTTGATTCATTGTGACCTAAGTAGTAGCCCACTAAGCATGGAATGGAAAATCAATGTTGTGTAACGTTTCAATCAAGAAATCAAAGCGACGTTTTTTCTATTGTTTTTTGCTAGATACGTGTTCCGTTAAATTGTGTTACTTTGCTACGTTCAGAAGGACATCTTATCATTTCCGTTTTAAAAAGGAGTCAAATTTCGTTTTATATTGATAACCTGTTTCCTTTTTACAAACCTCGATAACTCGTTGTTTCATTGGGAAACGTTATGTGTATCATCTATAGAACGACTCAAATTCATCGTCAAAAACTTAGCATTGAGCAAATACTTCGATGTCAGCCGATTTGTTATGGTCGGTCACGAATATAGAATATGAACATGAAGTTGCATGAGTCACTTTAGAGTTAATTAGGATTTAATTTTGTGTCGGATATTTTAGCATTTCTCGTTTGAAGCACGGATCATGTTTGAAGTGTTCAGTTTTTTGGTGAATTAGGGAAAGACTGGATACAAAGGTACGTATTTTTACTTTAATCTATAAGCATTTTTGACGGCATGCACACATTAATTTCTCATAAACCCATTATATTTACCTTTGCGAACACAAAATATATGTATATATATATATATATATATATATATATATATATATATAGTATATAGTATATTTATGAGGAAACCCCATAGTCCGGTCAACGAGTGGGTTGTAGAGTGCATGGAGGGAGGGAGAATTTTTCCCTCCGGGAATAGTTTTAAGGTAGTTAGGACATAAACATATCAAAAGTCCCCACCCCTAGCCCTCCCGCTTCAGTGGCGGAGGGGGTCAAAAGGTGCAATTTTTCTTGCCTATAATTCGATTACATAAAAAATGTTACATTGAAAATTAAAGAGCATTAAAATCCCTACAAAATATGTATAGTAACCTGAATTTAAGTCTAACAAATTTTGAGATAGTGGCAACAAAAACCATTAATTTTTGAAAAACACATTTTTGTCCAATATTTTTTATCAGAGTTGTTCATCTAACAATTTTCTTTTTAATTTTAGAAAAAAATCATGTTAAACGACAATGTAGTGCATTCAATTTTAATTTTTTTAAATTTTATTTTATATTAAAATTTTTTTTATTTATTTTTAAATATGTAAACATAAATTAAAAGTTACAGGCGTTTTAGTTTTAAGCTGATATTTCTGATTTTCTATAAAAACCTGGATAATTGCTTTTACTATCACCTTATTCATCATCATCATCATCATCACTATTAGTGTTCGGTCAAGCTTTAAGGGCACTAGGACAGGGTAAATAAAAAGTAATAAGTATAATTTGATAAGAGACTTAAGGAAAAACGTTGTTACTTGCAATGGAAGTATTATTATTATTATGAAGGGGTATAACTTTATTAAGCGAGCTAAAACATTGGATACCTAGTCATTGAAAGTCAAGTTTTTATAAGTTACGTATAATAAGAACAATTTTTTAATTGATTTATACCAATTAACCTTCTAAAAGCATTCTTAACAGATGGTATTTACTATGCCTACAAATTTTAAAATCATATTGGATATTAAATATAAAGAAAACTTATACATCTGTAGATACAAAAACTGATGCAATTCTGTTTATAAATAATAATATTATAATTATTTTGTTTTTCTTGCTTTTTTGAATTTTTGGTTCGATTTCTTTATCTTCTTTATGATTGATTAAAACGGACACACCGTTTAAAATTTCTCTGACAATTATGGCATAAATTGCTGTAGTCCGCATGGTTATGCATCTAAAAAAAATTTTAGCTACTCTATAATTATGTTGTTTTGTTGTTATAATAGGGCAGATTTTCCATATTCTCGTGCGATCTTTGAGGTGGCAAAACGCCCTTTTAACTGTAGATCTAGAGGCTTAAGGTAAATTTAAAAAGTAGTTTCTTTTCTCCAAACCCGCGAAAGGAGGTGGGGGGGCGCCATCTTAAATTTTATCAGCATTAGTTTAGCTTATATTTTTTTTTGCTAAAATTTCTGTACCAATTTAAAAAAAAAGTGCCGTTATTAGGCAAATGCCTTATGTTATTAAACCAAAAAAAACTGGGCATCAGACGCAAGCAGCCAATGAGCAAAAAATTTACAAAGTTCTTGTAATTGTTCTGTAAAAACTTAAAGTAATTTAATTTTTTTATTTTTTTTTATTTTGCAAAATTTTTGTTTGAGGCCACCTAAAATCTTGACTGGGTAAGATATGCGTCTAGGATATACCTTTTTGTAACGGCACATTTATTGTGCTTTTGACCGTGTATTCAGCTATGGTTAATAGCTCGTCGCTATTTTTTAAATTAATATTTTTTATCGAATGTTTTGGATGAATCGGTTTAAAAAAACATTTATTTTTTTTCTAGCAAATAGCATCACAGAATCACCAACTTATGTATTACCCATTGCTTTAAAAATATGTCGCTATCAACTGACGAAAAACATTTTTTAGTTCTATAACCTTGAAACATTTCATAAGCCTCTAAACATATAAAATAGAAATTTTTGATCAAAAAACTACTATTTTAAATACTCGCCTTTTTAACCTAATTTTTTTGTGGTGATTTTGGTTTCGTATACCGCACGTTAAACTAGGATTCTTAGGCTATTAAACTGTCTATCTCAGATATGTGACTTCTGTAAAGAAATTTTGAGATAAAGAGACAAATTCCCAGGCATAAACTTTTTCGTTCAGTTTTCATCGACGGTTTATTATTATATTATAATATTTATTTATGTAATGTCCTACCATGATTCTCATTTTACTGATAGGCGTTATTCTCGATTAAAGAAGCTATCAATTTGTGAAAAAGATTTTGACCTCGAAATATTTCAAAAGCCTCTAAACATAAAAAATAGAAATAATTAATTTTTGATCAAAAAAACGTCTATTTTAAATACTCGCCTTTTTAACCTAAATTTTTTGTGGTGATTTTGATTTCCTGTACCACACATTAATCTATGGTTCTTAGGCTTTTAAACAGTGTATCTCAGATATCGTCGTTGATCTTACAAACTGTAACTCATTTATTAATTTTACAAGAGTATCTCAAATAATATCTATTTGTGAGAGCGAAAATATGAATGTTTTGAGATATGACAAAGGGATAACATCGTACTGCTTTAGAACCTATAGCATATAAGTTGCGACACTTTGTGAGATGAAAGAACGACACAAATAAGATAGTATTATGGTCTTATTTCAAAACTGCATTTTTCAGTTTGTAAGATCAACGACGATATGAGTTCTGTGAAGAAATTTTGAGATAAAGAGGCATATTCCCACATATATATCTTCTCATTGGGTTTTCATTGACGGTTTATTATTATATTATAATATTTATTTATATATTCTCCTACCACAATTCTAATGTTTATGCTAGGCGTTCTTCTCGATTGAAGGGGCTAGTTATAAGTTAAATTTATTTTGAGCTTAATAACCTTTAAGCACGTCAAATGTAAATAAATAGAGTTAATTATATATTAGTAGGGAGGATAGCCTATGTAGAAATGGTTTTATGCATTTAAGATATACTTCTTTGTAATGGCACATTTATTGTGCTTTGACAGTGCATTTAGTTTTGTTTAATAACTCGTTCTTCTTTTTTAAATCAATATTTTTTACACAATTTTTCAAATTTTGGATAAACCGGGTTCTAATAACATTTACTTTTTTTTCTGGCAAAATGCATAACAATGTTATCAACATGTGACTACCAATTATTATGACCTTGAAACATTTTAAAAGCCTCTAAACATAAAAAATAGCAATAATTAATGTTTGATCAAAACACAACTATTTTAAATACTCACCTTTTTAACTTGATTTTTTTGTGGTGATTTTGGTTTCCTATACCACATGCTAATCTATGATTCTTAGGCTTTTAAACTATGTATCTCACATATTTGAGTTCTATGAAGAAACTTTGCGATAACGAGGCATATTCCAACGCAACGTGGATTTTATCGACATTAGTTAAAATTATATTAAATTATTTTTAAATTTATACACCAATTTTAAAAAAGAAGGTACCCTTTTTAAGTAAATGCCTTCTGCTAATAAACGAAAAAAAATAGTTATCAGGCGCAACCAGCCGATGACTAAATAAATTACAAATTTATAATATATTTTTTATTTTTTTTTTATTTTGTAAAGTTTTTATTTGGGGCCACCTGAAATCTTTATGACCTAACGTATGCATTTAAGATGTACTTCCTTGTAAGAGCACGTTTATTGTGCTTTTGACACTGTGTTCAGCTTTGGTTAATAGCTCGTTGTTATTTTTTAAATTAATAATTCTTTTCTTGGGAACACATAATTTTTGAAATTTTGGATAAACCGGGTTCTAATAGCATTTAATTTTTTTCTGGTAAAATGCATTACAATGTTACTAACCTATGTATTACCAATTATTTTCCAAATGTGTAGATATCAATTGGTACAAAACATTTTTTACGCCTATGATCTTGAAACATTTTAAAAGCCTCTAAACATAAACAATAGAAATAATTAATATTTTAAATACTCACCCTTTTAACTTGATTTTTTTTTTGGTAATTTTGGTTTCTTATATTACACCTTAATCTGTTATTCTTAGGCTTTTAAACTGTGTATCTAATATATGTGAGTTGTGTGGAGAAATTTTGAGATAATGAGGCATATTCCAACGAAACGTGGATTTTATCGACATTAGTTTATATAATATTGAAGTTTTTAAAAATGTATACACCAATTTTAAAAAAGAATGTGTCGTTTTTAAGCGAATGTCTTCCGTTAATAAACAAAAAAAACTGGTTGTCAGGCGCAACCAGCCGATGAGTAAATAATTTACAAATTTGTAATATTTTTTTTTTAGTTTTTTTTATTTTGCAAAATTTTTTTATGAGGCCACCTGAAATCTTTATGACGTAACCTATGCGCTTAAGATATAGTTTTTTGTAATGGCACGTTTATTGTGCTTTTGACTGTGTATTTAGCTTTGGCTATTAACTCGTTGTTATTTTATAAATTCATATTTTTTATATTGGGAATACAGAATTTTTAAAATTTTGGATGAACCGGGTTCAAATAACATTTTTTTTTAGAAAAATGCATTACCAACTTTTGTATTACCAATTGTTTTTCAAATGTGTGGCTATCAATTGGTGAAAAACATTTTTTAGTCTTATGACCTTGAAATTTAAAAAGTCAATAAACCACTATTTTAAATACACGCCTCTGTAACTTTATTTTTTTGTGGTGATTTTGATTTCCAACGTATAGACCTTTTCGTAGAATTTTGATGGAAGGTTTATTATTATATTATAATATTTATTTATATATTCGTAGTGTCCTAACATAATTCCAAAGTTTATAAATAAAATATCTATCTATAACCATTTTCAAATGTAAAACTGGTTAGAAATACTTACTAACCGAAACTACGTATTTAAAATAAATAAAGACAATGAAAGTCCGACATTTTATTTCTATGATATTTGCAATGACCTTTAAGTAGTATTCTGCCGTCCTAAGTAAGACCCACCTATTTGCAAAAAAATCAAAAATGAGTTAGGACCGAAAATGGCTTTAAATAGGTAATAATTTGTAACTTTTTTTTTGTTTTATTACTTAGATATTGCTACTAGGAACCAAAGAAATTCAAGGAACCCTAGAAGACGCATCCCCATTATTTAATACGCAAATTCATTCATCATGCATGAAATCTCAGAAAATTTCGCCGAATCCTCGCAGGCAACACTGTAAGAGGTATAAAAGAGAAATCGATGAAAAACCATGGGCGTGCAGATTTTGTTGAAAATAAAATAAATATATTATAGACATTTTCCTATAAAATTTTTGCACCCAAAATTATAAAATTTAAATAAGTGTAAAATATTACCGGTACAGCTTTGACAGCCATTCTATTTTTACAGAATTAATTTTTTTATCGATTTATAATATTAGAAATCAATAACTAATTTACAGCTGGTAATATCCGTAGTTTTGATTTTTATTATTTTTCCCTAAAGATAAGAAATCTACTTTATATTATTTTTTTTTTGGATATAGAAAAGTGTTACTTTAATCCCTAAAATTTAAAACACAGGTAAAAGTGTTTCTTTTTATTTCAAATTGTCAAAGGTGTTTTTTTAGCTTTTTACTCTTTCACCTTGGTAATACATTGCTCTTAGTAAATTTTTTACAGTAAGTAGATTTGTTCTGTTAAAAAAAGTCAAAAACTCCGAATTATATACTCAGACCTTGAGATATTTATCAAAATTTTTGCATCAGGATTTAAAGAGTCTATTTGATCCCCTAGTGTAAAGGGTGCATTTTCGACACTTTTGGGTGTTTTCGGTTTCTATGTTTATAATATTGATATGCGATGTTTATGAGTCTGTGTTTTTTTTACATTTGCAAATGTTAAAAAATATGACTTATTCAGTTTTATCAACAAAATACTTTTGATTTCCATAAAATATCTATTTAATTTTTATTTACCAAATAAAATAAAAATGAAAAAATATTATTTATAATTAAGTGATTATTATACAGGGTGTCCCATAACTTAGGCGCCGTAGTGCAGCAGGTGATAGAGGAGGTTATTTCCAAGAAAAAAGTTTATATAACATGGGGTCAACATTCATCTGTTTTTAAGATATAGGATTTTTAAAGAGGAGTGGGTGAAAACCGGTTATACAACAAAAAATCTGTGACAGCCAGCTGAATACTCAGCTAATTGTGATTAAAAAATGTGGTACTCCTTTTTTGATAATATTACAAGTGGAGGAGGTACGGGCTGTCAAAATAACCTCGAAAATGTATAAAAAATAACATTTTTTTTAAAATTAATTTTTGCTTTCTCTTTTAAAAAATATCAATAATATTTTATTATTATGTCTCGCTAGAGACTTGTTTTTATTAACAAAAAATATTTAAAAAACATTGCATTTAATATGGCATTCATAAAAGTTCATACCAAAAAAATAGTATTTTCTAAAAAAATTGACTGACTAACTTTTTTCAAATTAATTTTTTAAAATTAATTTCAATTTACTGCTTTTGTTCTAATACAAGACTACCCAATTTCATATTTTTACTGCGTTTTTTTAAAGTTATTATCACAAAAGTTAAAAAAATTGCCAACAACAAGTTTTTGATCAGACATGACCTCCTCTATCACTTGTTGGCCTATGGCCCCTAAGTTATGGGACACCCTATATATACAAACATTATTAAATTTGGCAAATATAAGAATTAAGAACAATATTTTAATCCATTTGACTCAAGGCTCTCTTTTAATTAATCACCAGGGACTATGCAGTAAGTAAGTGAAAAGGAAGTTAAAACTCTTTTTTTTCTGTGTAAAAGTAGGTACTACCTTTTTTCTTCTTATAGTTATATTTGTTAATTCTAACTACTTTTTTACATCATTATATGATGATCGAACATCAAAAACAACCAGTGATAATATATTATGTATACTTTATAATAAAAAGAGATAGTTGAATATTTAACTACCAACCACTAGTAGTAAGTAGTTTTCTTAATTTGAACTAGTCTTTAACACCTGACCTTGGGCAAGGCAATTCGTACAAGATAGTGCCTACTAGGTGCTAAACGAACATACTGAGGATCAACGTGGTCAGAACAAAGAATGCCCATTTTGACAGAATTTTCTCCTTATTAAGGCCAATAATCTCTCTCCAAAGCTCCCTCTTGTGTGGATCAGTGGGGAATCTAGTAAACTCATAAATTTGAATATTTTTAAAATGTTTAATAACTGTACAGTAGCATGACATAACATAACATTACAGAGTGAAAATGGTTGTTTACATAAGAAATATATTTTTTTATATATTATTGCCAGAATAAATTCAAAAACTTTTCCAAAAAAACCCAAACACTAGAGGTGGGAAAATAAGGGAATTTGCAACAATAAATAATGTTTCTTAAAACTTCTTTCTAAAATAAATCACTAATATTTTGTAAAAAAAGTTATAAACCACACCACTGTCTTACCAAATCGTAAACAATATGACGGTTTCTGGAAGAGATTCAAACTTACCGGTGAAATGATAAATCCAGCCACTTCTCTTCACTTTTGTCACACTTCTTAGGCATTTTTAAAGTTATTTAATAAAAAAAATCTTAATTTTGTGATCAATATTGCAAAAAAAACAACGAAAACGCACGTTTATTCGGATAACCTCTCAAAGGCAACAATAAATGATGCAAGGGTGACGTTTGGTCTACATGGTTGCCGCTATTAATTTTTTTTCTGAAAAATAGCGAACAAAAATCAGTTTTTTGCATTTTACGCGTCGTAGGGCAAAATTTAATGTATGAGAAATATTACCCATAGAATTCCCTACAATCGGTCTCCATAGTCTATAGGTCTACAACCACACGTTTAGAAGAAAATTTCAAAAAATTATGTTTTTTGCAATTTATGCAAAAACGGTAAGTCATAAAAAAAAACTTTATTGACATAAAATGATCAAGACACAATTCTCTACAATGCGACAATGACAATTTACAGCTCTACAACCATATGTGTTGAAGACAGAGGGTGCCGAAAATGCCCATTATATACTTTTTTTCGTTTTACGCAAAAACCATAAGTCATAGAGCTGTGACTCACATAGGTGAATTGTAGAGAATGGCGTCCTGGAGATTTCTTGTCTATAATGTGTTTTTCTAGGACCTACCGTTTTTACATAAAATAAAATAATAATTTTTGCAAATTTGGCGCCCTATATGTTCTACACGTAGTTGTAAACCTGTGGCCCAAAAGGAAAGAATGTAGAAAATTGTGTCCTTTAACATTTTATGTTTATAAAGTTTCTTTCTACGACTAAAAAAACACAATTTTTGACAACTTAGCTGCCATCTACCTTCTAAACATGTCGTTGTAGACCTATAGACTATGGAGATTGATTGTGAAGACTCGTATGGGTAATATTTCTCTTAAATAAAATTCTTCTCTACGACTTACCGTTTTTGTGTAAAATGCAAAAAACTGATTTTTGACAATTTTGGTGCTCTCTATCTTCTATACATGTAAGTCTAGAGCTATAACCTTTAAGAAAAATTGTAAAGGAATTTTTGAAGTGTAAACTTCTTTAGGCGCGTTTAGTAGTTTTTGTGGGTACTGAATTGAACTGAGCCGTCAGACTCGGCTATGTAACGCTCATTCGGGTGAAGTCGGCTCGAGTCGACTAACTGTGAGAGGAACATTCAGCAAGCAATATGATGATGCAGATGAAGGCCAGTATTATTAATTTCGCCTTGTTAAAGTTTACACTTCTGCCATGTGGTCTTAAGCACACACAATTTTTTTTGTCAACAAAGGTTTCCTCTGCGACGTTCCATTTTCGCGTAAAATCAAATCAAAACACTTTTTGAGTTTTCCAGAGTTGCCCAGGAGAGGGTTGTAGACTAATTTTTATATATATATATATTATATAAAGAAAAGGTTTTTTTAACTTTCGTGATCCAAACATTTAACTTAAATTTATTTGGACTAAAAGCAAGAGTTATTTTTATACCGAAAACATTTGTAGTGAGAACAATAATTAATAGTTAAAAGTGCAGTTTAGTCATCTGGTTTTAATCACTTTTTAAATACCACCTAGGAAGACAAAACTAATAAACTATTTATGAACTCTAACCTCACACCAAAGAAATTTAATTAAACTTACTTTCAGTTGAACGTTTCTCACACTTAAATGGAGTCCCGTTTTTTTCAGAAAACCGAAAACCAAATCAATATTTTAAACTGCGCATTCGCTACCGTACTTTTTCTTCTCACATAAAATATCTCCCTCTCAGCTGTGGTCGAGCATGTGTGAAGTTAGTAAGAGGAAGATAATTTTATGTGATCAGAAAAAGAGAGGTGCGCATGTGCAGTTTAAAAAAATGGTTTGCATTACAGGATATCGCCGCTAGTTATTTTGTGTTCCTGCAAAAAACAAGCTCAAGTTGGTTGACTGCACAAAAATTGCAATTTTGTGCTAATCGTTGTACGTTCTATAAAAATCGACAATCAACAATCTTCGAAAAAAACCAACTTTAGCTGATTATTTCTAATTTATACTTTCCTTTTAATTCAAAATAGATAAGGATTTAAACCGCCACATAGATCTATAACAACAGGGACTTAAAAGCAAATGTTTTATGATTTTTGTTAAGTTTAGGTACCTATGTAAACAAAAATTTACCGATTGATTATTGGATAACATATTCTAACTTAAAAAAAAAACTTTTTTTCAAACATTTGTATACATATGTGCATATAGGTACACAGACAGACATGCGTACATACATATCTAGAGGTTATACTTACAACCTAGAATTAAATTGTATAGAAAAACGTTATTAATGATAAGATCTCAAAAAAAAATCAATGAAAACAATCCTTTTCTCACATAGGATGGTAAACATATTCTATTACAGATACATGTATAGCAATCCAAAACGTAAGCCGAATTCAAAAACAAAATATTTTTTTGATTTTTATTAGTTACCATTTTACTTATGTACCTACATCAAAATTACAAGTTATAAAAGTACTGGCAACATTGTTGCGAATTTGAAAGAAATCCCCAGTATAATTCTTTTTGTGTCTGATGAAGTTTAGGATTTCTATACGGGGTCTACCTTTAGTTGAATGTTTTTGCTAGGAACCCATAAACATTTACCAATAAAAAAAAATATTACTATGTAACACTTTGCAAGCATTTAAACTTTCAACTCGCTTTTCTCGAAATAAGTGGAAACGTAGATAGGTGGCTCTTACTAAGGACGGCAGTATTTCAAAACACTTTAAATATAAAACACAGAAAAAATACTATGTTAATTGGTAAAAAAATTATTGCCTTTATTTTAGATTTAAATACTGTATAAATCAACGAGTCTTGAGCTTTAAAAAAAATTTATTAAATAAAATCATTTATTTCGATAAATAATAGTTATGAGATTCGGCTAGTTTTACCTAAATATTAAAAATTTGTAAAGTATTTACTCATCGGCTGGTTGCGCCTGATAACTATTTTTTTTATTTATTAACAGAAGGCATTCACATAAAAACAACACCTTCTTTTTAAAATTGGTGTATATATTTTTAAAAAAATTAAATATGATTTAAATTAATGTCGATAAAATCCACGTTGCCTTGAAATATGCCTCAATATCTCTAAATTTCTTCACAGAACTTAAATATATGAAACTACAGAGTTTAAAAGCCTAAGAATCATACATTAACGTGTGGTATAGGAAACGAAAATTTAAAATAGTCGTGTTTTGATCAAAAATTAATTCTTTCTATTTCTTAGGTTTAGAGGCTTTTAAAATGTTTCAAGGTCATAGGTGTTAAAAATGTTTTGTATCAATTGATATCTACACATTTGAAAAATAGTTGGTAATACATAGGTTGGTAACATTGTAATGCATTTTGTCAGAAAAAAAATTTAATGTTACTAGAATCTGGTTTATCCAAAATTTGAAAAAAAAACAACGAGCTATTAACCAAAGCTGAACACACAGTCAAAAGCACAATAAACGTGCTATTATAAAGAAGTATATCGTAAATACATAGGTTAAGTGATAGTGATAAAGATTTTAGGTGGCCCCAAACAAAAATTTTGCAAAATAAAAATATTACAAATTTGTAAATTATTTACTCATCGGCTGGCTTCGCCTGATAACTACTTTCTTTTTTGTTTTTTAACAGAAAGCATTCGTTTAAAAACGACACCTTCTTTTTTAAAATTGGAGTATAAATTTAAAAAAAATTAAATATAACTTAAGCTAATGTCGATAAAATCCAAGTTGCATTGGATTATGGATATATTGGATATCAACATGGCATGGCATGGCAACATGACTCAAAACGACGCGGTTGTAACAGAGCTAGATAAGCTTACACAAATCAACTTAATTGAGATACTTTTAAGCAAAAAAGTTTTGGCGGACGTAAAGTTAAGTGAAAACGTTCGTAAGGTAGTGGAATCGGATGAAAATCCCGAGTTTTTCGATAGTTCTAGTGATGTTGGAGTAAAAAATGTGGACCTAACCTTAAAATTGCAAAACGTCACAGGTGAGCTAAAATGCGTCCAAATCGAAATTGAGGGTTTAAAAAAGTTGAACCGTGAGATGGAACGCTCAATTCTGAACCAACAAATAACAATTTCATCACAAGAATCACTTATTTCGATTTACATAAATAACGAAAAACAAACCACAGGCAATGTTGCGAATATCCCAAGTTCATCACAAAGCAATACAAAAGATATAAACGGTACAAGAACAAATAAATATATAAACAATTCTATACCGCTAAGATCGTGTGAGGAACAACGACAAACACTTTTCGAACCTCAAAAACAACTCCTAAAAGTAACGGCGCAGTAAGTACAAAATGGAGTCAGAGAAGCTCAACGAGATATTTTATCTAATTTCGTGAATAATGATAGTCCTGCTCAGGGCAACGACAATGCTTGGAAAAAAGTAACACACAAATAACGTACCACACCAAAGCCAGTAGTGGGCAATCAAAATGATTCTGAGTCAAATATCAGGGCCGTTCCGAAAACAGTCGATTTACATGTTTATCGACTACACCCTGATACGACCTCTGGCCAAATAAATAATTATCTAAAACCATTATTTTCGGAAGTTATCACAGAAAAACTTGAATCGAAAAATGAACACTTATACACATCGTTTAAGGTGACCATTTATCAGCAAAACTTTAATAAAGCTATGGATGCCTCACTCTGGCCTATTATATTAATACATGCATTAGGCGTTTTTTATACCACCGAAACCGAAATCTACCTAGAACTACTTAAATTTTAACGCCTCACTATTGCTAATAAACATCCAGACTCTAAACAACTCCAAGATCAGTGAATTACAAATATTTCTTGACGAATTTAGAGGTATTAAATTTTTGTGTCTTAATGAAATTTGTGCAAACTTAGATTCGATCGAGCATCTTAAAATATCAGGCGTTTATCTTGCAAGCGCTTATTGCCGTCCTGCTAGAAAGGGTAGGGGTGCTGGAATATGGATGCGACAAGACCTTGAAGTTAATGAGGTCGATATTAGAAAGTTTTGCATACAGGGCATATGTGAAATGTGTGCAGTAACTTTAAAGAACAAATCGAGTGAAAAATTTATGATAATCTGCTGTTATAGACCTCCAAGTGGAAACTACGAAGTCTTCGAAACTCAGTTGGTGAAAATGTTCGATAATTTTTACAAACCGGAAAAAAAAAATTATTCTATGCGGTGACTTAAACTTAGATTGTCTACAACTTGATAGTAAATACTCAAATTTGTCTAACACCTTGACTCAGTTTAACTTAAAAAATACGGTTTTTTGGCCAACTCGGGTCACTGATACCACCATTTCGTCTATTGATCATATATACACAAACTTTTACAATGAAGGAACAACATGTGTGTTGGACTTTCCTTTATCTGATCACAGAATTGTTTTATCTGATATTAACTTTGGCACAATTGAAACCAGCAAAATTAACTCATTTTACGGTCGTTCTTTTAGCCAGCAAGCAACTCTAGCTTTTAGAAATGACCTGCTCTCCGAGGATTGTTCATGTCTTTACGTCCATTCGAATATTAATTATGCTTTTGAATATTTTCGCGATACTTTTATGTTTCATTTTAATAATCATTTTCCTTTTCTACTACGCTACACTAACGAGAACTCAAAAAAAATGGATTACCAACAATGTTAAACAATCTAGTAAAGAATTAAAAAAATTCCATATATTACAAAAAACACACCCTGAATTTAGAACCATCTACAAATCTATAAAAAGATCTCATAATTAATTATAATCAGACAAAATAAAAAACAGTTTTTTCAGTCGCGCATAACTGCCAGCAACAATATAGTAAGAGAAACTTGGAAAATCGTCTCGAAGCTAAAGGGTACAAGATCCTATGCAACTGCGAGCCCCGAGATAATCACGTCAAACGGTGAATTTTCTAGGGACCCTAATTTAGTATCTAATGAGTATAATTTATTTTTTAGGGACGCGCCCCAAGAATTAGTAAAAAATCTTAATGTGGCAACGCTTGATCAAAGACGTATTCAAAATAAATCTCAGTTATACTTATATCCTTTTAATGAGTGGGAATTTTTTAATCTTATGCACAAAAAACTAAATAACAAAAAATCTGCTGGACCGGATGGTGTACCGGCATTTTTAGTTAAAATTAATATAGATTTACTGATAAAACCTTTTGTATTTTTAATAAAATTAAGTTTTTGTACAGGCCAGTTTCCAAATAGGCTAAAAACCGGAAAAGTGTCTCCCATTCATAAAAAGAATAATAAACATTTGATGAGCAATTATAGGCCAGTCACGGTGACTTCTATATTTTCAAAAATTTTTGAGTCTATGTCGGGGACTCAACATGGTTTTTGCAAAGGTACAGGTAGGCCTCGTCAGATGTCTATCAGGGGAAATGAATCGACCCCTGCCCTCCGTAGAGAGTTAGCACCTGTATAGGGTCCCTTTCCCAGGGTTACGGGAGAAGACCACTTCGATATGAAAGGCGGAGAGAATGGACCTCGGTACGGTGATCATAGCGTAGGTGGCAACAGCTGTAGTCTTTCATACTATCCCTAAAAGAAAGGGTTGCCACCTACGCTATGATCACCGTACCGATGTCCATTCTCTCCGCCTTTCATATCGATGTGGTCTTCTCCCGTAACCCTATAAAAGGGACCCTATATAGGTGCTAACTCTCTCTCTTACAGTATGGCGTTGGCTCGTCAAAGGCTAGAGGAGTAAACCCTTGATTAAAAATCCTGGCCCTCCAAGTAGGGGGTTGAGGCATTAGACTGGTTCTCTAATACTTGTAAAACATAGCAGTTACCAAAAAGCCTAAACAAAGACTCGGAGCAATGGATGGAAACTCTCGAAGACGAAAAAAGCAAAGACAAAGGACTATGAATGGAACGTACAGGGACTGAATCAAAAGTTGGACATTATTGCAACCGAAGTGCAGAATTGCAAAATCGATATTATTGCACTCACTGAGACAAAAAAGAAAGGAACAGGTACGAATAGTGTCGGTAATTTTGTCCATATATTCACTGGAGTCCCAAAAGAAAGAAAAGTAGCCAGAGGGGTATCCTTGTTAATAAAGAAAAATCTAAAGAATAAAATTACAGACTACGATTGCATTAGTGAAAACATACTTCGAGTGAACATGAAGATGCTTGGACATAATATAAGCATAATAGCAGTCTACGCACCATCAGATCACGAAAAAGTAGCTACAAAACAAATGTTCTTTGATCAACTTGATGAGACTATAACAAAAATCGGTAATACCAGAGAAATAATTATGCTTGGCGATTTTAATAGCCGAACTGGTAAGCAAACCCAGAGCAAAGTGATAGGACCATTTGGAGAGGAAGTAACAAATGATAATGGCTTAAGAGTGATGCAATTGTGTGAAACCCACAACCTAAAAATAAATAATGGTTTTTTTAAACATAAGGATATTCATCGATATACCTGGATTCAGCCAACAAGAAATCTTAAATCAATAATTGATTATGCTATAGGTGGACAACACTCGCAATTAAAGTGGTATGATGTGCGAGCACTTCGTGGTGTTACCTGTGGATCTGACCACCATCTGGTAAAAGCAAAAATATTATTCCCTTTAAGAAAAACAAATAAGGACGAAAGTATTAGAGAAAATGAAAACCTAGAAAGCATCTAAGACAATCAAAAATACAACTTTAGAAGTCTAGAAATCGAAAGTACTCAAAGATTGTATCAGAACCGATTAGATGAAAAATTAATAAACACAAATCACTCATTTGAAGAGATATATACAAACATAATAAAAAGCTTGAAGGAAGCAAGCAACGAAGCTGTTGGGTACCAAGAGAATAGAAATAACAGGAAGATGTGGTGGACGGACAAAATACAGGAAATGGTCAAAGAGAAAAAACGTACATACTTGAAATTGCTCAGTACTAAGGAGCAAAGCGACCTAGAAATCTACAGGCAAACCAGAAGACAGCTAAGAAACTTGATACGCACAGAAAAAAATGAAATGTTCGAGCGCAAGTGCCACGACATAAATACACACGTAGGAGGTAGGCAGAGTTCTGAAGTATGGAAATTCATTTCTACAGTAAAAAACCCAACAAAAGAAAAAGTAAACATCCAGATAATCAAACCAAAACAATGGACAGAACACTACAAGGGACTGCTGCAGGAGACGAGACCCAAATATCTGGCAGCCTCTCCGAGAAGAGACATAGAAGTACATGGAGAGGAAGTAATCATCGAAAAAGAAATAATAAAGAATAATATTAAAAAGCTTAAATCCGGAAAAGCTAGCGGACCTGGGGGAATATATATTGAAATGCTCAAATATGGGTCAGAGAAACTACTCGAAAATCTCACATATATTATTAACCAATGCATAAACGGACATCCAGTACCTAATGATTGGAAAATTGCATTCATATCCTCAATACATAAAAAAGGAAACATCAGAAAGCAACAATTACAGAGGAATTTCAGTAACCAGTACTTTAAGTAGATTGTACGGTAGGATTCTTAGAGATCTAATAGAGAATGATTTTCATGAACAAGAAGAAGAAGAGTAAAGTGGGTTTCGCGCAGACAGATCTTGTAGTGATAATGTTTTTTGTCCTAAACAAGTAATTGAGAAAAGGAGCGCCAGAAATATAGAGACTCATGTTACCTTTGTGGACCTACAAAAAGCATATGATACCGTTCCAGTAGAAAAATTATGGACAGTGTTAGAGCAAACTAATATCAATCATACAAACATAAAAGTGATAAAAGAACTATACAAAGGGTCAAAATCTAAAATTAAAATTGGAAATCAACTTTCAAAAGAATTCCTAGTAACAAAAGGCTTAAGACAGGGATTTTGTATCTCTCCAACTCTTTTTAAAATATATATCGCAGTAGCTCTAAAAAACTGGAAACGTAAAGTGCACGGCATGGGAATACAACTTAACGACCGATTTACCATATACACACTACAGTTTGCTGACGACCAAGTAATTGTGGCTAATGATAAAGAAGACATGGAGTATATGATGAGAAAGTTGAAGAATATTAAAAGTGGAGATTAACAGTGAACGTGGACAAGACACAGTACTTATGTATTGGAAACGAATCCAGTGAGTTAGTACTAGAAAATGGACAAACAATATCTTCATGCAATGAGTATGTATACTTGGGTGTCACATTTGATAAGACAGGTATAGACTGTAAAGAATTGGAAAAAAGAATAGTAAAAGCAAAAAAGTTATTGGATATCTTAACAGTATTTTATGGAGCAGAGAGATAAAAAAGAATGTAAAATTTAACATATATGAATCAATGGTCAAAAGCACGCTGTTGTATGGAATAGAGACTTGTCGCGTAACAGAAAAATACAAAACAAAAATGGAAAGTGTTGAAATGGATGCAATAAGAAGATCAATGAGAATGTGCCTGCAAGTACTGAAAAATAATGGAATTTCCTTCGACAGGTCGCCGGTTTGGCTTTACAAGCACATTTAAAAATAATTGTCGGTATTGACGATTGTAAATGGAAAGTTACGATACAAATGGAATTTTATATGAAAAGGCACCTACCTCGGACTCTCTTGCGGCGCCAGTCAACGTTTAAACGTCCAGTTTTTCACCTCAAAATTCACTTTTTTGGGAACGTGATTTTTCTAGTGTCTTGTTGTGACGGTGGTTGTTTGCGCACTCATCGCGGCGCTGCTTGTCCTCGCACGTGTGCGGTGCCGTGAAAACCCATATGCATATTTAAGAGCGCGAAAATTTAAATTATTTTAAACGCGCAGAAAAGGAAAAGAAAATGAAAAATAGGAAATTCATTGCTTGCACCAACATTTTCCGGCCGCCAAAACACGTGTGTTTTTACTTAGGTAAGAAAAGGAAAGGAAAGAAAAATTAAATAATATTCGCCTATTAGCAATTAAACGATACAATTTAACATTAACCCAAATATGCATTAAATTATGCATGTAAATTAAAATTTAAAAAAAAGAAAAAAAATACTTAGAAAAAATTAAGAAAGAAAAATAAAATTTTGCCTTATGCGTCGGGCATAGGCAAAGGACATAGTTTCACTACTGGTCGACGATATGTTCCTGTAGCTGTTTTAACAGTCACAACACGAATATGACCGTCTGAGCCAGGGTGTACGTCGACAATTCGCCCAACAGCCCATTGCAATGGCGGTTTTTGTTCATTTTTTACCACGACTAAAGTATTTAGTTTAATATTGTTAGAAGCCTCTGTCCATTTAGAACGCTGTTGCAAGGTGTTTAGGTACTCCAAGTTCCAGCGTTTCCAAAAATCGGACTGGAGCCTTTGCACCAGCTGCCAGCGGGACAGGGTGTTCAACTTGGAATCAGAAAAATCGGGTTCTGGTACGGAATTCAACGGTTCCAGGGTAAGAAAATGACCAGGGGTCAGTGGAAGAAAGTCATTCGGATCCATACTTTGGGCATACAGAGGCCGGCTGTTTAGTATGGATTCGACCTGACACAAAAAAGTAAAAAACTCTTCATAGGTTAACCGTTGCTCACCTATTACACGTTTTAAATTTGCCTTGGTGGATTTAACTCCTGCCTCGGCTAGTCCGTTTAGGTGCGGACTACCAGGACTTGAAAAATGCCAGGTAATTTTTAGACTGTGACATGCTTCCTGGGAGTACTGTTTGAGTAAACGATCAGCTCCCAAGAACGCGCTACCACAATCTGAGTAAATGTCAGAGATTCTTCCTCTTCTTGCCACAAATCTCTTAAAAGCCGCAAGAAAGGTAGGGGTGGAAATATCGGAGGTAAGTTCTAGGTGAACTGCCTTTGTTGCGGAGCAGACTAAGACAAGAATATAACCTTTGGATACCTTTGCACCTCGGTACTTTCCCATTGTAATTGGAAAGGGACCACAATAATCTATGGCAACATGTGAAAATGCCTTTACTTGAGAGATGCGTTGAGCAGGCAAGTTGCCCATGATTTGTACGGAAGGTTTAGGATTTAATCGATAGCATAAAATGCAATGAGAAGTTATACTCTCGATTGCATAGCGAGGGGAAAGGATCCAAAATTGTTGTCTCAAGAGGTAATGCAACGTTTTTTGACCGGGATGACAGTACCTTTTGTGAGTGTACTCAATGACAAGTTGAGTAAGACGGTGAGAACGTGGTAAAAGTAAAGGGTGTTTTGCTGAATAAGAGAGTTCGGAAGAATGTGGTAATCGACCCCCCACTCTTAAGCAGCCTTGTGTATCTAGAAAAAGTGAAAGTTTACGAAATTGTTTAGGAAGTAGCTTTGCGTCATTCAAACGTGAAATGAGATCAGCAAAGATGGAACGTTGAACATGCCGAACGAGAACAATAACAGAATGTTGAAGTTCTACTTCGGTAATATTTTCGTTAGGATATTTAGATTTCTTTTCGGTAAGGCGAAAAATATAGGAAATTATGCGTTGAATTTTCTCTAGGGAAGAGTAACGAGAAAGAAAAGTATCAAGCATGTGTGGTTCAACTGTGCATGTTTGAAATACTGATTTTCGTTCTTCCAGAATAACCTTGTTTTCCGGAGGGTCTGGACAGCGAAAATCATCAGGCCAGCTCTCTTTTGGTAGCCTAAGAAAACAAGGACCTTCCCAATACAAGTCATGTTTGAGTTGATTAGGCATAAGACCGCGCGAAGCACAGTCGGCTGGATTTAGCGCTGATGGAATATATTTCCAGGCCGTAGGAGAAATGGTTTCTTGAATGTGACAGATACGGTTTGCCACAAACGTTTTAAACCTGTGAGGTGAAGCCGCCAACCAGCATAGAACCACTTGGGAATCACACCATGCACAGATTTGGTTGAAGTTAAGAATATCTGAATAAGTGTTTTGAATAAAGGAAATTAGGTCGCAAAGTAAAGTGGCACCAAGAAGCTCCAGTCGCGGAAGACTGACTGTTTTCACTGGTGCGACCTTAGATTTGGCCATTACAAGAAAGGTATGGATTTCTCCGGAAACTGACTCCATTCTGAAATAGACCGTAGCCGCGTAACCTATCATAGAGGCGTCTGAAAAGCCGTGAAGTTCAATGCTACGTGGCTGATCAATGGAAAGGCGTCTAGGTAAATGAATATTTGAAAGATTTGGAAGTTCGGTTCGAAATTGATTCCAAACATTTACGATATGCGGAGGAGGCTGAGAATCCCAGTCCAGCTTCTCCTTCCACAGATCTTGCATGAGATGCTTAGCAAGTAAAGAAACGGGAGAACAGAAACCTAAGGGATCAAAAATTTTCATGATTTGAGATAAGATACCTCGCTTGGTGCATGGTTTATCTTCTGGTACGACCAAGTAGGTAAACGAATCTGAGATAGGATTCCATTGGAGCCCTAATATTTTTACAAAATTAGGTTCGGATTTGTCGAAACGAATGGACATTTTTGTTTCTGATTCTGAGAATGAGGAGAGAAGTTCCGGACTGTTGCTCGCCCATTTTTTAAGTTCAAACCCTCCTAGGCGCAACAGGGAGATTAACTCCGACTGAAGTTCTTTGGCAGAGGCCACAGAATCCTGCCCAGTGAGCACGTCGTCGACGTAAATGTCTTTAAGAAGCACCTTGGAAGCATTAGGATACCTTTCAGACTCAAGTTTAGCTGGTTCTTGTATAGTACGAATAGCTAAGTAAGGTGATGACTTAAGTCCATAAACAACTGTTCTTAAGGAGTAGGTTTGGACAGGATCATCCTCAGAAAATCTCCATAGAATATTTTGATAACGCGTGTGCTCAGGAATAATTAAAATCTGTCGGAACATTTTTACTATGTCAGTAACAAAGGCTACAGCATGAATTCGAAAATTAAGTAGAATTTCACGGACATCATTTTGCAGTTTAGGACCTGCGCACAACGTCTCGTTGAGTGAGACACCTCTGGGACTACGTTGAGACCCATCAAAGACCACTCTTATCTTCCCAGTGTTCCAGACACTGTGATGAGGGATAAAGTAGGAATTATCCAAGACATCTTTAGATATAGGCGTAGGAATAGGTATCATGTGACCAGTGTCTAAATAATCTTGCATAAAATCTTTGTAAGCTTGATAATTAGCTGAGTCTTTGAGAAGTCTAGCTTCCTGAAGCTTGAAACGTTTTAAAGCGATTGGATAGGTGTCACCCAACTGGGGTTCTAAGTTTATGAAAGGTAATGGAACGACGAATCTACCTGATTCGTTGCGTGAAACTGATTGTGAAAATAATTTTTCGCACATAATATCCTCAGGACTGTGATGAACCTTATGTGGAACCTGCTCTATCTCCCAGAAGCGCTCTAGGCAGATATCCAGAGATGGTTCGATGGAAGTGTAACAGCTTATGAGTGATTGTGGATTTTGTTGCTTTGAAGTTTCAACTTTACCAATCAGCACATAGCCAAAGATGCTATTAAAAGCACTAGGTTGTCCACGCTCTCCGTGGATAACTCCCTCTTGTAAGAGATGCGGAAAAAGTTCACAACCTACTAGGACATCAATGGAACTTGGTATATGGAAGTTTTGATCAGAAAGTTTGATATTGCAAATGTGATTCCACTTGCTCGAGTCGACAGCGCAAGAAGGAATCTCTGTACAAAGTTTTGAAAGTACTAAAGCCTCAAAATCAAAGGTAGGTCCCGCTTGACCTTGAGGTTTGATAAGACATTTCGTCTTACCTTTGGTATTGGCAGATGTTATTTGATTTAAGCCTTGAGTAGAAGTAGAAAAGAAGCTTTTCGAAAGACCTAAACGATTTAGACATTTTTCTGAAATAAAGTTTGCCTCTGAGGCAGAATCGAGTAAGATACGAACTGGTTGGTAATGTCCCCTTGAGTCTAACATGTCAGCTACAACGGTAGAAAGTAGAAAAGTGGAATTTTTGGAAATCATTGTCGCATGACAGTTTGTGGAATGGCTTCCTGACATAGGGGTGCTATTGAAATTCGAAAGTGGAATATTAGCGTTCTCTGGAGGATATGAATTAATACTCACAGAGGGTGCTACTGGTTGTGGAACATGGAGAAGACTATGATGTCTGGCTCCACACGTGATGCAGTTGTAGGAGGAGGGGCAATTCACGGTCTGGTGAGCAAAATGTAAGCAATTTTGACATAGATTCACCTGCCGAACATAACCCATCCTTTCCTGTGGACTTTTGTTTTGAAATTCGATACATTTCGATAATGCGTGATTCGAAGAACATAGGTAACATTTTATTTTTGGATTAAAAGTTCTGTTCTGATTATTTTGTATTTGAGGGTTGCTGCGTTGATTGCTATTTTGTAAAGTATTTTGTTGATTTCTTGAATTTGAACTTTGATTTGAAATAGTTGTATTGAAAGCAGAAGGTGAATTAAAATTATTAAAACTGTTTCTCTGAAAACTGTTCTGTTGAGAATTACGCGTAGTTTGAGGTTGTCTAGGGGTTTGATTTTGCCTACTAAAACTGGGCATTTGCACTACAGATTCGAGCGCAACGCAATGATTTTCTATAAACGTGTAAAGTTCGAAATCAGTACTCATCTTGACTTCAAGTTTTGAGAGCATCATGTTAAAAGTAAGAAAGTCCCATTCTTTTGTAGGAAAACCAAGCTCATTTAAGATGGCTAGATTCTCAGAAAATGTATCCAACATGGAACGTAATTCTTTCCCAGAACTGGATTTAGTTGAAAGAAAGTTAATAGCATTCAAAGCGGTAGTAGCAATAATTCGTTTATTTTGATACCTCTTTACTAAGGTTTCATACGCAATGTGATAATTGCTATCTGCGAGGGGAATGGTTTTTACTAGAGAAAGGGCTTCATTCAGAACAGAACTCCGCAATTGTTGAAATTTCTCTATATCACTTAAATCAGAATTTTGATGTACCATGACTTTAAATAAGTCAAACCAGTGTTGGCAGCTTTTATAATTACCATCGAAAATTGGCAACCTTGGTTGTGGAAATGATCTTGTATTTGACCTCTGAACAATATTTTGTTGGCTAGGGTTGCCTACGTAATTGACAGGGTTGGCCCTAAAAAGGTCGTAGTGAATACCCTTAAATTCATAATAAAGGTTGTCAAAGTCTTTTCTAGTTTTATCCTGCTCGTCAAATGAAAGTTTAAACTCTTCGAGAGAGCCAATAATTTGGTTATGAAAATTATAGAATTGAGCATGACATTCTTCGACGTCTTCATATCTGGATTTAAACAAAAAGTGAAACGCTGTATCCGAGTTCGCTTTCAAAGCTACCTCGTGAGCTTCCGCCATTTGGTTGAAGCTCAAAAGCCTTTTGTCGCAAAGTTTTTTCTGTTTTTGCGTAGACATTTTTGTTTTTGAAAGTTAATTTGTTTTTAAAATTACCCAAAAAAATGCTTAAAATATAGCTTAAAATATAACCCGAATTTTAGCAAAAATTAAACAATTTTATTATTTTAATTTTATTATTATTTAACTTTTTTCGAAAATTTTGAAATGAAATGTTTGTAAGTTTGTCTGTATGTTATTATTTGAACATATCCTTTAAAAAAAACTTTTATGTCTCACCAAGGATTGAACCCCGTACCTCTTGATTCCAAATCGCACACTCTGTGCATACGACTAGCGGTAATGTTTGAAAGTTTTTAAGAAAATCGGTATTCGAAGAAACAACGAGCGCACAACGTGAGACCCACGTCACTATTCAAGCGGGATGACCCTGGTGACGGCGACACTTGTAGATGGAAGAACCGCCTTAAAATTTCACTTTCGGCGTATTGACGCCACTTTTACTGAAAATGTAATGAACAAAGCGATCAACTTTGATGAACTAGTAAACTATACGAAATATGTGCATTGGCTATAGCTATTTTTGAACGGTAATAAACACTTCGATCAACTTTGAAGGAACATATCACCAACAGGTCGTAAATCAATATGGTCTGTTTGATTTATTACTGATTGTAGAAATAATTGAAATTGAAATTGAAAATAAATTTTGAAAATATATAGAAATTTGGAATTTTTGTAGGAAATTGCTGAACCACAGGAGTCTAGGTAGTTTGCAAACCTATTAATTTGGAGAGAAGGACCATTAAATGTGCGTGCAAGTACTGAAAAATAATGGAATTTCCTTCGACAGGTCGCCGGTTTGGCTTTACAAGCACATTTAAAAATAATTGTCGGTATTGACGATTGTAAATGGAAAGTTACGAAACATATGGAATTTTATATGAAAAGGCACCTACCTCGGACTCTCTTGCGGCTCCAGTCAACGTTTAAACGTCCAGTTTTTCACCTCAAAATTCACTTTTTTGGGAACGTGATTTTTCTAGTGTCTTGTTGTGACGGTGGTTGTTTGCGCACTCATCGCGGCGCTGCTTGTCCTCGCACGTGTGCGGTGCCGTGAAAACCCATATGCATATTTAAGAGCGCGAAAATTTAAATTATTTTAAACGCGCAGAAAAGGAAAAGAAAATGAAAAATAGGAAATTCATTGCTTGCACCAACAGAGAATATCTAGAATAGATCACATAAGAAATGATATCATAAAAAAAAGAATGGGAATCGAGGGAAGCATAACGGATGACATCACTATAAGGCAACTGATATGGTACGGCCATGTACAACGGATGAACGACGAAAGATTACCAAAGCAGGTCCTAGAATGGCAACCAATAGGGCGCAGAAAAAGAAGGCGTCCTAAACTAGAATGGCAACAGTCAATCCAAAGATCAATGAGTCAAAAAAATCTGACAGAGGATGATTGTCAGGATCGAAGGAGGTGGAGAATAGGCGTCGGACAACGTAGAAAAACGTTCTAAACCGACATAGTAAAAAAAAAAGGTCGACGACCGCAGCCATGCAGGCCATGTATGAGAACTTGGCGGACAGTATTGACGCTGGCGAGTGCCCTGTTGGGATATTCTGGGATCTAAGCAGGGCGTTTGACTGTGTCAACTTAAACATCCTTCTTGACCAGTTACGAGAAATAGTCTTTACAGGAGTTTGGAGTGACTGGATTGAGTCTTTTATGACTGGTAGGGAACAGTACGTAGCATTGACAAATACTATACAGGGTAAAAAACGTACAGTAAACTCTGAAAAGTTATCAGTAACTCTCGGAGTGCCACAGGGATCAGTGCTAGCCCCTGTACTATTTAGGGTCTATATTGACAAGTTTAACAGTGCCGTGCCAGATGGGTGCCCTTCAAAATATGCGGACGACGTAGGAGTCGTTCTAAAAGACAGGGACCAACAGACTGTTTTATTTAAAAGTCAGACTGCATTGGAAAATCTGGATTCATCGTTTTCTCGGAGCTCGTTAGAATTTAATACTGAAAAAACTGTTATTATTCAATTTCACAATCATCAGAAAAGTGTGGAACCTTTAAACATAAACGCGAAAAATCAACGGTTGAGTGGGTCAGACGAGGTTAAATTTGTCGGGTTAAATATGGACAAAAACCTAAACTTTAAAGCGCATTGCAATTCTTTAGTGCCGAAATTGCATTCGCTATCTTACAAATTAAAAAACCTAAGGTATGTCTTGGACATTAAGCAATTAAAAATGGTCCATTTTGCAGAGGTTGAATCTAGACTGAGATATGGTATTCAGTTTTGGGGTTGGTTAACAAACGCAGTTGATGTATTTGCAGCACATAAAAACGTCATTCGTAATATGACGGGAATTGAATGTACCGAGACATGCAAACCTTATTTTAAAAATTTTGAAATCTGGCCTATACATTCTCGAGCAGTGTGTATATGTATACAAAAATAAAAACAAATTTATGGAGGTAAACTCTTATCATAATATAAATTAAATACAAGGCAAAAAAAATTACTTCATGTTCCACTAGCTCGAGGCCAGATTGCCTATAAAAACCCTAATGTTGTCGGTCCGCGGTTTTTTAATATTTTACCTCCTGAAATTAAAATTACCAAATCTCTAGATTCGTTTAAATGCCAACTTAAAAAATACTTACTAGATAAATGTTATTATAGCATTAATGAATTTTTAAATTGTTAAATGTAGTTTGTCATATATTTGCTTTTTTTTTGTCTTTTACAAAATTTTCTTCGCTTGTTTAGTTTTAGTTTTTAGATTTAAGGCTTTTTTTTAACATTTTTTGACTTTTCCTATACAATTTTCTGTAAATTATCAAATAAGGAAAATAAACGTATTCTATTCTATTCTATTCATGCCTCATTATCTCAAAATTTCTTCACAGAACTCAAGTATATGAGATACACAGTTTAAAAGCCTAAGAATCATAGATTAACGTGTGGTATAGGAAACCAAAATCACCACAAAAAAATCAAGTTAAAAAGGTGAGTATTTAAAATAGTCGTGTTTTGATCAAACATTAATTATTGCTATTTTTTATATTTAGAGGCTTTTAACATGTTTCAAGGTCATAGACGTAAAAAACGTTTTGTACCAATTAATAGCTGCATATTTGGAAAATAATTGGTAGTGTACATGTTGGAAACATTATTATGCGTTTTGCCAGAAAAAAATTAAATGTTATTAGAACCCGGTTTATACAAAATTTGAACAATTATGTGTTGTCAAGATAAAAAATATTGATTTAAAAAAGAAAAACAAGTTATTAAACAAAGCTAAATACACTGTCAAAAGCACAATAAATGTGTCATTAAAAAAAAGTATATCTTAAATGCATATCTTATTTCGTAAAGATTTTAAATGGCTCCAAACAAAATTTTGCAAAATAAAAAAAATAATATGACAAATTTGTAAATTTTTAACTAATCGGCTGGTTAAGCCTGGTGACCAATTTTTTATTATTAGTAAACACAAGGCGCTCAAAAACGACACCTTTTTTTTCTAAATTGTTATATACATTTTTAAGAAATTAAATATAATTTAAACTAATGTCGATATAATCCAAGATGACCCCCCCCCGCCGCGCGGGTTTGGGGAAAAAATTACTTTTTAAACGTAGCTTAAGCCCATAGATCTACAGTTAAAAGGACGTTTCTCCACCTCAAAGATCGCACGATAAAACCATTTCTACATAGGCTATCCTCCCTATTAATATATAATTACATGGGCGCACCCAGGGGGGGGGCGGGCCCCCCCAAGCCTTAGATTTTTTTACATATTTTCGAAAAAAACACAAAAAATAGCTTTAAATTCGACATCATGAGGCTTCGACCCCCCCCCCAAGAGGTCTCGGCCCCCCCCCCCCAAGACATATTCCTGGGTGCGCCACTGATAATTAACTCTATGTTTTTACATTTGACGTGCTTAAAGGTTATTAAGCTTCAAATAAATTTAACTTGTAACTAGCCCGTTTAATCGAGAATAACGCCTAGCATAAACATTAGAATTGTGGTGGGACATTATATAAATAAATATTATAATATAATAATAAACCGTCAATGAAAACCCAACGAGAAGATATATATGTGGGAATATGCCTCTTTATCTTAAAATTTCTTCACAGACCTTACATATCTGAGATACACTGTTTAAAAGCCTAAGAACCATAGATTAATGTGTGGTACAGGAAACCAAAATCACCACAAAAAAATTCAGGTTAAAAAGGCGAGTATTTAAAATAGACGTTTTTTTTTATCAAAAATTAATTATTTCTATTTTTTATGTTTAGAGGCTTTTGAAATATTTCGAGGTCATAGGATTAAAAAATCTTTTTTCACAAATTGATAGCTTCTTTAATCCAGAATAACGAATAATAAAGAAATGAGAATTGTGGTAGGACATTACATAAATAAATATTATAATATAATAATAAACCGTCGATGAAAACTGAACGAAAATGTTTATGCCTGGGAATTTGTCTCTTTATCTCAAAATTTCTTCACGGAACTCACATATCTAAATTAGGTTAAAAAGGCGAGTATTTAAAATAGTAGTTTTGTGATCAAAAATTAATATTTTCTATTTTTTATGTTTAGAGGCTTGTGAAATGTTTCAAGGTTATAGGACTAAAAAATGTTTTTCACCAGTTGATAGCGACAAAATTCGAAAGTAATGGGCAATACATAAGTTGGTGAAAAATTTTATATTTTTTGAAACCGGTTCATCCAAAATTTGAAAAATTATGTGTTCCCAAGATAAAAAATATTAATTTAAAAAATAGCAACGAGCTACTAACCACAGCTGAATACACGGTCAAAAGCACAATAAATGTTCCGTTACAAAAAGGTATATTCTAAACGCATAGCCTATCCAGTCAAGATTTTAGGTGGCCTCAAACCAAAATTTTGCAAAATAAAAAAAATAAAAAAATGATTACAAGAATTTTGTAATTTTTTTCCTCATCGGCTGCTTGCGCCTGATGACTAGTTTTTTTTGGTTTAATAACACAACGCATTTGCCTAATAACGGCACCTTTTTTCTTAAATTGGTAAAGAAATTTTAGCAAAAAAATATAGAATCTAAACTAATGCCTTTAAAATTCAAGATGGCGCCACCCCCACCTCCCTGTGCGGGTTTGGAGAAAAAAACTACTTTTTAAACTTACCCTAAGCTTCTAGATCTACAGTTAAAACGGCGTTTTGCCACCTCAAAGATCGCACGATGAAACCATTTTTACATAGGCCATCTCACAATGGGTTAAATGAGAGGATTAGCGCGACACTCAATTTTAACTCAGTTTCAACCCATTTCTAGACATCGGATCAACTTCAAATTTGGTACACACTTAGAGTTCCGATGACAATACAATATAATGGTATTATGATGTTCACAGCTCCCCCCCCCCTTTGCGAATGATGGAGGGGGGCTACTATCTAAGTATGTCCGATATCGTTCAAAATTGGTATGCAGGGACTTTTGGGGATGCGGATCAATAATTTTTAATTAGATTTTTAAAATTATGCAAGTGAATCCCCCCTCTCCCTTGGAAAATCTGGTAAGACAACTTTGACCAACTTGTACATATATGATCAACATCAAATTTGTTGTGGACTTATAGTTATTATAAGTTACAGTGGCAATACAATATTATAATGCTTTAAAGTTGGCAACCACGCAGAAGAGGGTGGAAGGGGACCATCTAAGTATGTCCATTTTCGTTCAAAATTGGTATGTAGGGACTTTTGGGGATAGGGATCACAAATTTTTAATTACATTTTTAAAATTGTGAAATTGACGCCGCCCTTGTCCCTTTTGTAAGTCAATTTTGACCAACTTGTACATATCCGATCAACATCGAATTTGGTGTGGACTAGTTACAGCGACAATACAATATTATAAAGCTCTAATGTTGGAAACTCCCCACCTTTAAGGATGGTGGAGGGGTTTTCGTGGTTTAGGATTATGTACCATTTTTTTTCTTTTTTAATAAGCTTTCAAACAAGTTGCCACAAGTTAAGTCTACCAGTTGCAAAAGAGGTTGGATGTTGCTAACTTTTTTACTAGTTTTTTAATTAAATTATAAATTTTTCTTAAAAGGATATTTTTTAATGTCTAAAAATGGCAAAAAAGTAAAGGTTAGCTTTTTTTAAATATTTGACAGGTGTCAAAAAAAGTAGTTTATCGTTTTTCTTTTTTGATAAGCTTTCGAACAAGGTGCCACAAGTGGGGTTATCTTATTTGCAAAAAAAAAGTTTTATGGGAGTAGAACCCTTTGCGGGGGTCTATACAAAAAAATTTCGAACAAAAATATTGCTCGTTAAAAATCTCAGTCGACGTACTTTTGGATTTTTCAGAATAATCTAAATTCAATCCGCTGTCGAATTTATTCCATTTGGCTGTTACACTGACTGTATAAAGACTACTTAGATGGCAGTGTTTAGGGCTACCCCCTAGGGTTACTGCATCACGAAGACGTAGTGTCTTCTTTGGGTAGCGACACGACAGCTAAATATTTTTGGTTATATGACGAATCTGACACTGTCACGAGCGTAGCTTTTTTTGTATTTAAAAAAATAAAATGGTTTACAAATGTTACGTAAATAACTGTATATATATTTAGACAGTCCAAATAAACAAACCATTCAAATAATGCTTTTCAGATTGTCGAATAAAAACGATGTTTTTTATGATTTCAATATTTACCCTCATAGCGCAAGAAACCAAAAATTATTTGACATGCTTTATAAAATTTAGAACTTGTATATATTGTTGGATTTATTCTAGCGCATAAAAGTGTACTAAACGTATCCCTTTTTTCATGGACTTAGGTGATTAAAAGTAATTTCTTTAAAACTATAAAGGAAAAATTATAGGTTTTTTGGATCATTTTATTTTATTAATATACAAAAAACAAAAAGCTATCATAATACACGATAACGGTTATTCTGTTGCTTCCAGCTTGGCAGAAGTTACTGTACTTTGCTGATGACTTGGTTGGTTTCGATTATTATTGTGTCCTTTGGCATAGCCTTCATATAAAGGAAGCATTTAACTTTCTAGACTTCTCCAGGGTAAAAAACAGGAATACCTTGACGGTGAAATTTTTGACATTCTTTTTATTGCATCATTTTCGGTACACTGAAAGCTGCTTTCTTTGGCCGCCTTTTCAATGTCCATCTCAAAGTATGAATTATTATTTGGTCCCTCGTTTGTTCAATCTTTAAGAAATTTAATTCAAACTTGTTCTTATTTAGTTTGTTATGAAATAAATATTATTTTTTGCACATTTTTTTCTATGTTTGTTAGCGTCTGACTGACTTTTGTTTAATATCTACCATAGCAACGCGCCCAAAGCTCACCAAAAAAATGAAAACTATCAGTGCCCTCTGTATTATTATATACCGGGGGTTGACATGCTAAAACTAGAGTACCGGAGTAAGTGGTTTAATATTTATTTATTTTATGATTATTATTATTTTTAGTATATAAACATTGGCATTAAAGTCAATTTTAATCACTTAACAAATTATAGCCGTCCTTCCGGTCGGGTTTAAAAAATCTTGCCGCGGAATTAAAAGTAAACACAGCATATACCTACTATTATTTTATTACGGTGTCCAAACAAAAGCGGGCGGCGAAGAAAACGTCGAAAGAACAAAATGTCAAAGACACGAAAGGTCGAAAGTACAAAAGGTCGAAAACATAAGGTCGAAACTACAAAAGGCCGAAAATACAAAAGGTCGAAAGTACAATAAAAGATCGAAAATAGAAAAGGTCGAAAGTACAAAAGGTCGAAAGTACAAAAGGTCGAAAAACAAAAGATTGAAAAACAAAAAGTCCAAAATCGAAAGTAGCTATACTGTAATGATTGCAAAAAAAGGCTTTACTATAGACACAGAGGCACATACACACACACCTAACGCACATACACACAAACACATACACGCACACACACAGACGTCACGACAATATTGCGAAGATAAGTCAAAATACACCAAAATAAACACATTTTCGGCGTCATCTCAAAAACATTTTTTTCTTTGAAAGCAATACCTTTTCCAGCCATTATTGCACGGGCTAGGACGGTAAAAAAAATTCAACAATCCAAAAGTTGAAGGTCTAAAAATTTTTTTTGTAGCATCTCTAGGTATTTTTGGGTAGCAACACGACGGGTCACGGAACTTTGTTCGAAAACATTTCCCTCGAATGGAAAATTGTCAAAAACGAACAAAAAATTTATTCGAACGGAAATTTCTTTGAAACAAAAATTTGCCATCAATCGGTGTTTTCCTAACCTTTCTCAATTGATCGCAAACGTATTCTAACCGGTACAGACAATCTCTGACCTTTTTCCACCAAAACACTGTCTTCAAATCACAGGTTTGCTATCAATTGAGAAAGGTTAGAATAATAGAATAATAGAAAATATATTTCGGTTAGGTTTCCCACTCTCTACCCAGACAGCACAAGTACGTACTATGTATGTAAAAACTCGTACTAGGTACGTACATGGTACATCCAATTAAACGTAAAATGTACGTACTCTAGACGTACATGGTACTAACATGGGACATCAAATTAAAATAACAAAAGTGTAGAATTAAGACTAGGTACCACTAAAAACTATTCTGGCTTCCTAAACATTCCTACTTTAGAGTGATCGTCCAGGTTTACCTTAAGGCTCGAAGTCTCGATAGTTTTGAAGTTTGTTTTACTTGATTTAATATTTAAGTAATGTATCTCTAACAATGCCGTTAAATGTTATAATTTAAAGACACTGTATGTTATTTTAAAAACAAATAAAGACTTACTGATCGATGTAAAAATAAAAGTTTTTGAATATTTTTCAAAAAATCATGTTTTTGCACAAAGTCTACGTGATTGGAAGCACGGCAGAACCACAGAAATGACTTTAGAAACTATAAAAAATTTACAAAAGAGGCAAAATTTAGGGTAACCCCACAGAAATGATATTTTTTATGATTGTAGTTAAGTACTATAACTACTATTATATCTAAAAGTAAAAGTGTATGCAATAAATTGTTAATAAAATCTATATGTTTGTGGCGGATTCATTTTACAAACACAACTTTTTCTGGGTATTACGCCACTAGTAAGGAAAAATTACTTTAAAAAATTATAAAAAACCACTGCGTTTCTCCTAGAAAAATAAAAATCACTAATTTGTCAGTGGCTTTCTATAAAAATAAATAGTTGCCTAGTAAAACCTAAACCACTTATCTTTTAATTGAATTTGAATACGCTACGTTTCGATTGCCAATCTACAATCGTTTTCAAGCTTTTTATTTATATTTTGTAGTATGAATTCTCCATGTCATAAATTAGCAAAATATCTATTAAACATTTTAAATCCCTTGGTGAATAACACTAATTCTTACATACGAAATTCTCAACATTTTTTAGAGAAATTATCTGAGATTGAGTTTAATAATAATCATTTAATGGTAAGCTTTGATGTTGTAAGTCTTTTCACTAATGTTCCGGTAGATAAAACCCTTTTAATAGTAAGAAATCGTTTAGAAAATGATCAAGGTTTAAGAGAAAGAACAAATTTAAATATTGATGCAATTTTAGAGTTACTTACTATTTGTATTAAAACTACATATTTTCAATGGCAAAATGATTTTTTTCAACAAGATTTTGGCATGGCAATGGGCTCCCCACTTTCTCCTTTAATGAGTAATATTTTTATGGAAGATTTTGAAAATAATATTTTGCAAGAATATCAGTATAAACCCATAGTTTGGTTTAGATATATTGATGATATTTTTAGTATTTGGCCTTATGATGAAAACAAATTAAATGAATTTCTATATTTTATGAATAACAAAGAAAGTACTATTAAATTTACATTAGAAAAAGAAACTGATAACAAACTTCCATTTCTAGATGTACTTATTGAAAAACAAAATACTTTTCAAACTTCTGTATATAGAAAACCAACACATACTAATAGATATTTAAATTTTAAATCAAATCACTCTACTATAATAAAAAGAGGTGTTGTTAAAAGTTTATTTGATAGAGCAAAGATAATTTGTTCTGATAATAACAGATTTTTATTAGAAAAAGAATTAATTAAAGAAGTTTTAATAAAAAATTCCTATCCTATAAATTTTGTTGAAAATTGTTTTCATAGAATAGAGTTTCCTAGAAGAAGAAATGCTAATATAATTGATTTAGATACTAAAAAATTATTGATTCCTTTTATACCAGGTATATCAGACAAAATTAGGAGAATAGCAAATAATTATAATATAAAAACAGTTTTTAAGACAGAAAATAAACTTAGATCTATTCTAACAAAAACAAAACCAATAAATGAAGAGCAGAATTCAAACAATGTAATTTATAAAATACCTTGTGAATGTGGTAAAATTTATATAGGTGAAACTTCTAGGCCACTTGAAGTAAGAGTTAATGATCATAAATATAATTTGAGAAGGGGTGATTACGAGAAATCCAGAGTTTGTCAGCATTCTTTTGAGAGTAATCATAGAATTAAATGGGGAGAAACAATAATTTTACAAAAAGAATCTAATGATATTAAAAGAAAATTAAAAGAATCAGCATGTATTTATTTAAATGAAGATAACTGTCTTTCAAGTATTTCTATAGATATAAGTAAAGCTTGGCTTCCTATTCTCAGACAAGATTTGCAAAAAGGTTTTTTCAAAATTAATTAATACTGTAATGAAATTCTGATTACTGTTTTTTTTTTTTTTTTTTTTTTTTTTTTTAATAGATTTTGATATAATAGTAATATAATCCCACAATGATCATAATTTTGTAAAAATTTCTAAATGGTTATAAAAAAGAGACCTTATTGATTCTAATTTTAATGAGTCACCCTGTTCTGTTTATTTTTAAATTTGAAAACAACATTGACTGACATAATGTCTTGCAATAGTATCATGTTACCTTGTGTTTTGTTTAGATTGGTCAATTGTTTTTGATAAACTTCAGAATATTGACAATTTGTCAACGACATTATAATAAAAAATATATTTGAACAAGAAACATTTAAGATTTTGAGACAAAATATAAATAAAAAGCTTGAAAACGATTGTAGATTGGCAATCGAAACGTAGCGTATTCAAATTCAATTAAAAGATAAGTGGTTTAGGTTTTACTAGGCAACTATTTATTTTTATAGAAAGCCACTGACAAATTAGTGATTTTTATTTTTCTAGGAGAAACGCAGTGGTTTTTTATAATTTTTTAAAGTAATTTTTCCTTACTAGTGGCGTAATACCCAGAAAAAGTTGTGTTTGTACAATAAATTGTTGTAGTATTTTTTGTATTAATTTATATTATAAAAATAAAAAGTTGGTCAAAAACTTAAAATATAAGTATGGTCTTTAATTTTTTTTAAATATTTTGCATACTGTAGGTACTCTAAAAATTGTAGGTACTCTAAAAATTCCCAGGTTAATTTACAATATTGTATAGAAATGGCGTGTAGGTACTCTAATTATTCCGAGGTAAGTTGACGAGTCGCCCATGGAAATTCCGAGGCAGGTCACGTGGGCTTGTCGCTACCCATAGAGACGCCAGGCTTCCAGGATGCAGTGACCCTACTACCCAAAAAAAAAGGGGCAGCTAGAGGCAGCAAATTTTTGTTTTTTTGAGTAAAATAGACCCTTCTCTCTAACAGTCTGGTGGAGATTTTACTAAGCCTTGCTAAGCTTGTTTCTGCAGGTTTTACAAAGAAAAATAGAGACGAAAAAAAACTTACTAAATTTCGAAAATTTTAAACCATAAAAAGGGTCTTGGAATTAGGAAATTACTAGTAGTTTTTAAAAGTGCAGTTACTGGTTATGCCCACCTTATACCCATATACCCAAAAAATGCTGTTTGTATTGTAATTTTTTTTATTTAAAAATACTGTAAAAATACATAAATTTTTTTCCCAAAATATTTTTCAACTTTAGGGCTCTGTTACAGAGAAATACATTAAGACTTTTTTTTCAATTGCATTTTTTTTTATTAACTGGACTATCTACAATACATTTGGGTAGGTTTGGTTATCATAATTTAAAAAACATATACAGGGCTAATGTCATGCTAGCTCCGGCATATAACCCATTGTGCATCTGCTCTACTATTACCACCCTTTGGAGATGCGAGAATCGATCAGAGTAATATTGGGATAAAGGTGAGGTGAAAATTTTTGCAATTAATATAATCATAAGTATTTTGTTTGTCTGGCTTTCTTGGGTTTGAGCTGCACTTCTGAATTTTTTTTTAAGTCTATATTTATATATTTGCCTCTGATTTTATAAATAAATAAAGGAAAGGTTTGGGCATTTAGGGAAATTTCATTTGCCGGGGAGGTATACCATTGTAGCAGGTATTCCTGCTAAGCAAGTTCTACTTCAGCGTGGATTGTAAAACAATTTAGCTGGTTTTTGAATTTTAGGGTAGTTTTAATAAAGTTTTATAAATACTAGCTGACACCTCCAAAATACCTCCGATGTTTAATCGCAATCAGTAAAAGCAACAATATTTCTTTTAGTCCTAGCTGCTGCATTCCGTGGAAGGAATATAAGTGGGTTTCTACTTCTTCCCTGACAGGATTTATAAACAAAATATTGTGATCGGGTGAAGTATTTGCGACCGGGATTACCGCAAAATCTATCAATGATGGCTGCATGGAGTTTGGATTTGCAGTGCTTACAATATCCTGTAGTGTTTGCAGCGTTGTGATTCTACTTTATTAAAGTCTTTCTGTAGTAACTTTATAAGACTGTGTTTTTGGGATTGGGAAAAAAATTCGACTTGTACTAATTTAGATTATCAGAAGTAAAATAGAATTTTTTCCTACTTTTTTGTTTTGCAGCCATAGTACATTGTTGTAATGTTATATCTATCAAAAACACACGAATTGAATTGAATTAATTTATCCATTAAAAAGGCTGGTTGGTTAGGTCAGTTTATTCGGTTGGTTGGTGAGGTTGGTTTAGTAATTGAGGATCTTCTCTGCCACAAAACTTTATGCAGTAAAAAGACCTTATCAGGGAACGTTCTTAAATTACGTAATTCAAAAACTCAGGATTTTTAAACCTCACCTCCCTCCTGCGTAAAGCATTATGAAGAAAAAACACCAAAAGGTCAAACCCCACTTTGTGCGTTACGTAATTTAAGGTCACTCAAAAACCACATTATAATTTAATAGTTCGGGGCCTAAGAGGGATATTTTGGGGTTTGTCTGCATTTTCGCGTACCGTAATGAAATTTGGCGCAGAGGTAGTAGACACCTAGAGATACAATTTTAGAAGTGGTGCTCCGATAGAACCCAGTGCAGGGCCCAGATACAGGGGCGTACTTGAGGTGGGGCAGAAAAAATGTATATATTAAATATGAAACTCATTTCGCGTACAGTTTTTTGTTTGTTTTAATTTATAGCTTGTAAATACACAAAATATAGGAAAAATAAAGTTGAGAAAACGGTTTTTTGAGGGGGGGGGGGGGGAAAGGAAGGAGGACAGGCATTGTTAAAATCTTATTTCATCTAAAGTGGTCGTGTGGGGTATCGATTTCTAAATAATTTCGTATTCTAAACGAAAATAGATATAAATTAAGTCAATACGTCAAACTGTTCACATGAGGGGGGCGATTCTTCACAATTTGAAAAAATCTGACACAATTTGACATGCCAGAATTTAACATTAAATCTTGACAACATTGCATCAATTTTCTAAGGATAAATACGATACAATGCAATGTAGAATTCAAATAAAGCATGGGCATAATTTTAATCTGATTTAACACAAAACAACTTACAGCGACATGCGTGAATCTCATTAATTTGCTTGAAAAATAATAATCTATTAAAATTATAAACACTATTCGCCCTATTATGATAATAATAATCGGTCCACCTGCGAAACAAGGCCACCAACGACAAGAGGTTTGATTTGAGTGATATAATAATAACAATAATTTTTTTTTTTAATATAGATTTTTAAAATGTAAAACCAAGACAAGAAAAAACTTATTTTCGACGAAATATGCAGAGAACATTAGGGGCCGGTTTCTCAATAGAGGATACCCCTGACCCGTGGGTTATCTTTAATAGCTGTCTTTTTTGGCATGTGGTTAATATGTCAGCCATCTCTTTTTTTAACCCACGGGTCAGGGCTAACCCTCTATTGAGAAACCGGCCCTTAGAGACTCAACAAACAAGATATATTGAAGCTACCTGGGTACTATACTGTTACAAAGATACGAACCCTTAAACATCTTCAAAACGATTGCACATTTTATTCAAAACAAACCAACTAACATTTTTAAATTTAACTAATTTTGTTGGACACTAAACCCTAGATGCACCGTAAGCACATTTCTTCGATTAGTCACTTAATCGCGATTAAGTCCTTGTTGCTCACATAAAACAACAATGATGGATTAGCCTTCTTACGGTACATCTAGGGGTAAGCCTTTTGCGTAAAAAACTATAGTATATAATTTACAACAAAATATTGATTTAAATCATATATCTCTCAGTGCAGATTGTGGGTAATACTTCATTGGCGTCCGTAAACTAAGAACTTTTTTAAAAATTACTACAAATATTTTTTGCTTTTTACAATTTTCTGAAATGTATTTAATAATTTATTAGGAAAATTAACTTTGCGTTAAACAATTGATAATCAAATAGAGACAATTTCACTCCTAACGAGCCAGTGGCATTCATCAATGTGGGCGATTTACAGAAATCCTCGAAAAATCTATTGATTTTTTACATCTTCATTGAATTTTCAACAAAAAAGCTCTTTCAAAAAAAAAGTGTACGCTTTATTTAGGCAATAAAATTTATTTTCAGATAAAGTATAACATAATTTGGTCAATATTACGGATAACATTTCATTAGCGTTGCAAAAAAATCTTTTTAATTTTGAAATTTTGCAATTGTCATAAAAACTAAGTGCTAATTACACTTTATTAGGAAGACCAAATTTCTTTTTTAGCAATGTATCATTTATAATTATTTCTAACGGTGTATAAATTTTAATTATACTACGTTATAGACAATAAAATTTTCTTTTAAATGATTAGACCGAAGGTCGTCATAGGTTATACCTTCCCCCTATATGGGATTTCCCGACAGATAGATAGATTTTTGTTGCTATTGGAATGTAGTTTAATGTTTTACTTGTTTGCCACATTGTCAACTACAGCCTACATCTAGGGTGGAGAGGGGGACAAAAGTGCTCAAAGTAAGAAACTCATAACGAATAAAGCTTATAGAAAATTACATTTTCTTTCATAAAAATAGGTCGATGATCTGCCGCGTGGTCCTCTTAAGAAAAGAAAAACCGATTTTTGTGAAAGTTATATTTTTGGAAAGACAGCGTTATCTTCTATAAGTTTTCGTAATGAGCTTTATGCTTTGGCCACTTTTTCCTGGGTGGTCTTCCGCCCCTCTAGGTATAACGACGAACATAATTAATTTGTAAAAATCGCCAAAAATCAGTATTATTTATAATACATACTGCCGTTCCTAAGAAGAAAATTTTATTTTCTAAATAGTGGCAGAAATTATTTTTGCCTAGAGTACTTCCTTTTCAAAAAAATTATTCTGCCGTCGCTAAAAAGATTGTCGCATGTAGAAATTCTATGTTTTGAGAAAATCAGGTTATATATAATTTTGAAATAAAAAGCAAAAAATTAAAACCTTCACTTTTATTTTAAAATTATAAGAAAATAAAAAAGTATAAAACTAAACCCGTTTTTCTCAAAACGTAAAATTGCTACTAATTTTCTTAAAAATTAAGTACTCTGGTACTCTTTTCGTAAATAAAATTTTCTTTAAAATAATGTTCAGATTAATTATGTAAAGATAATTGATGATTCATATGTGAGTGGGTCTTGCAGCCCTTCCACTGCGACCACCAGTGCAGCTCGTGCCGCAGGCGAGGTGAAGCGGTACATTACAAACATCAGTATACAAGGTCATGGGCGCACCCAGGGGGGGCCCCGGGGCCCGGGCCCCCTTCAAGCCTTAGATTTTTTAAATATTTTCTACATATTTCATGATAAAACAGAAAAAATAGCTTCAAATTTGACATAATGAGGACTCGGCCACCCCCCCCAAGCAGCGGCGTAGTTCGTCGCGTCCCGCAAAAAACAAGAAGACCTTTTTTTTTTTGGGCGCAAGATTTTTGAGGGGCATCCTTTTGAGCTGTCAGACCGCTCGCACGATTTTTGCGAGGCGCCCGTTTTAGCTGTCGGCCTCGAGAGGTCTCGGGCCCCCCCCCAAGACACATTCCTGGGTGCGCCACTGTAAGGTATTATCTCTGAAGAAAACTTATTCCTCGTCCTCAGTTGAAAGAGATCAGAAACATATTTATAGGCAAAAAGTTTTATTTATATTGTCGTTTATCTCTTTCAACTGACGTACTATGCTCCAATAGTTCTAGGACGCAAAGAGTTTTAAAGAGAATAACGTTTGTACCGGTGTTTATAATGTGGCGCTTCACCTCGCCTGCGGCACGAGCCGCCGCTGCACCAGTGTATCTATTATGGCTTGATGCTAATGTTTCATATAGATAAAGATAATTAGTTACATCGAAACTTATAATTATTTTTTTTAATTATTTTTGTAAATAATCTCCATTTATACATGTCACTATACCATTTGTTGTAAATTAAGCCCTTTAGTTTTACATCATTGGAAAAAAAAATTTATGCTTTTAATAAATGCTATATTTTTTTCCTAAAAGGCGTTTTAACGAAAGTTTAAAAAAAAAATCCTAAACAGTTTTATTTATAAGAAAATTAATCATGCCTGTAAAAAATTTAGACGCCTTGGTAATTCCTATCTGTTCCGTCTCTGCTAGCGCCACCCAGCGGCAACCGTCTAAACTAAGCGAATAAAAAATTGACCGAAGGAATTAACGCTACCACGCGACGTGGCCTTTTACGCAGAATGAGCGCAATGAATTCTATGTTATAGATATATAGAGATCTTTGCTTTGGATTACATACGCTACATACTTTATGTACACCTCCTTTGTTAATAATATAATAATATAATATAAAAACAAACTTAAAATGAACTAATTATTCCTGAAATCTTAAGAGTTTGCTAACAACGCGTATCGATCGTGTTGTATAAGAATCATTATTCGGTAAATTATTATCGCACAATATTTTCATTATTATTAAGTTTGAGGCAAATCGGTTTAAAAATAAAGAAATCCGCCATTGTTGTAATAAAAAACTTAAATTAAAGTGTTCCCAGCAAACATCGACCTGCTGGTACTATACTAATATTGTACTTTAACTGGTGGCATCGGCAACGATGTGCATTATTTTTATTATTTTTGTATTGTGTAATTTGCATATTATTTAAAAGTGCAAAAAATTTTAGTACTTTATTTTTAGCACAACGAAAAGTAATACTTTATTTATGAAAAATACCAAGTGCAGTCAGGGTTAATGGCAAAAAGCATTTTAAAAGTATATTTTAACAGTTGCTTTTAGAGCACTTTATTTTAGTACAAAAAAACTAAATATTTTACTGTGAAAATAAAATATTTACAAAAAAAACATTTTAATAACATTTTGAAGAAGGTACTCTTAAAGTACATTTAATTTTTTAATAAAAGTTTAAAAGTTTTGCTGCAAAATTAATATAACAGTGAAAAAACATTTCAAAAGTATTTTTAAATTGTTGCTTTTAAAGCACTTTATTTTAGTACAAAAAAATTAAATATTTTACTGTGAAAATAAAGTATTTGCTTGCCTGGCCGCTATATGGCAAACACTAGTCAACATTTTACAGGTACACTGAAGAATGTCAAGCTTAAGAATGTGAATAATTTTATTTATGTTTAAATTGGTGTGAAATGTTCCATAATCAATGATCAAATAATTCTTTCCGTAAATATGAGACGTGAGTGGCACGTAATGTCCTTACAATATTTACAACAAAAGTAGTTTTTTGTACTAAAAAAATTAATAAAATACATTGCTTTAAAACTACAGGTTTTTTTAAAAAAGAGTTTAAAAAATTCAGTTTTTTTTGTACTAAAAATATGAAGAAAATACATTACTTTAAAAGTACATGCTTTTGTGTACAAAAAAGTTTACAAAATGCATTGCTTTAAAAGTACAGTGTTTTTTGTATTAAAATATATACTTGCTGGCCTGATGCCGGCCGTTGTTCCAAATCAATACAAATTAAGTACCTCCTACTTAGTACATTGCCGTTATGGCGTGCAGCGAAAGCAGAAAAGTTTTTTTAGTCCAGCGCTGAGTTGGCTCGGCGCCCAGTTGGCGTCGTCGAGTTGGCCCGGCGCCCAGTTGTCCTAGACCGCTTTTCAACAATGACAATATTATTCACCCACTCTGTAGGTGCTTCAACTTAGAAATGATACGTCTACGCTCGTGTAGGGCATCCTTTAGCCTCGATTTTAAAGCATCTGGGCCCGGCACATTTGTCAACTGTCAGTTCACTAAGATTCGAAGGCCATTTGCTGCCGCTGTTGCCAATTGATTGTTCCCAAGAGAAAGTAGCAGAGTTTGTTTTTTAATTTTTAATTATGTTGGTAAAATATGATTACGAAAAACTGTTACAACGTGACGTGCAAGGTCGTACCTAAGGGGGGATCAATCTCCCCCCGAAATTTTTAGGAATAAAAAATAATCAAACATTTAGTAGTGATAAGTAGTAGAGATATGGATTATTCGCATTTTTTATGGTAGAATTGATTCTGATTTTTTAGATTTTTACTTATAACATACTCAAACCAAAGTTTGGTTAGTCTATTTTAAAAAAAATCTAAATCTAAACGTATTTTTTTATACTTAAATGCATGCAAAGTGAGTGGAAAAATATATCTTTCTCGAATGGCATTTTGTTTAAAGAAATCTTTTTCAAATCGCATTTTATTCAAATGGCGTTTTGTTCGAAAACTTAACTCTTCTGTCCTCTTTCTGGCAGATCGAAATCGGTGTTACCCTAACCTTTATCGATTGATCGCAAACTTATCCCAACCTGTTAACTCAACCCTGGTCATTAATTTGATCGTTAACATCCCCTAACCGATCAATTGAGGATATTTTTTTTGGTGGAAAAGGTGGTCTGCACAGGGTAGGATAGGATGCGACGCACGAAACATCAAAACATCAAATGTCAAAAGTACAAAATTTCGAAATGATAAAATGTCGAATTGCAAAATGTCGAAAGCTTAAAATGTAGAAATTATATTTAGTGTTTTGATGTTTCGTCCGTCGTCCCAATTGACAAAGGTTAGGTTTACAGACAGGTTAGAGTAGGTTTGCAATCAATTGACAAATGTTAGGGTAACATTTTTCAAGTCTTTCGTTCAAGGAAAATGTTTTGAAACAAATATTTTTTGAACAAAATGCAATTGAACACCATGTTTTCAAACAAAATGTGATTCGAAAAAGATGTTTTCGAAAAAAGTGCCATTCGAGAAAGATGCGATTCGAACAAAATGCCATTCGAAAACTATATTTTTAAACAAAATGCTTTGGAACATGTTGTTTTCGATTTTCAAACAGGTTACATCGACCTATTACAACACCCTGTGAACGTTCTGGCACGTCCCCTAGACATTCCAAGAATGTTCTTTAAAAGTTCTTTAAGCATGCCCAGGGAAGGTTCTCAATTGTCAATTCTCAAGACATTTCCGGACCGGATAGTAGAACCTAATAAGATATTTAAAATTATTTTTTTGTATCATGAAATAATACTTAATTTCCTTGTTTTTTAATGATTTTATACTGGGTGTATACAGGCAAAAATAAAAATTAGAATAAAAACATTTTACTGTTTATTCAGTCAAAGAAAAATTAAAATTTTATTTTAATACTTTACAAAAAACAGTGTGAAAGTATTTTTGTATTAAATCACTGGCTTTTTATGGCCCCCATAGTTTATCATAAAAACCAAATAAAAAATCGTCTAAAGATCATAAATAAACAAAGTTATAACAGTTCTATGTTAAAAACGGAATTATTAATAACCGGACATTATCAAAAACGCATTTTGCAAAACAAGACAAGAGCAAAATCGAAGTTCTGTATAGTCTTTTAAATTATCAAAACCGGACAAAATTAAAAAGGGCAAAAACATAAAAAGGGCTCGGGCCTAGCTTTTGACGTTCACCAAAAGAAGAGCGCTTCTGATATAACTATGCAATTAAAGCGTCCTTCATTGCAATTTTTTTTACTACCATGCCTAATAAAAACACCGTCTCTACATAGATTGCTAGTATTGTCAAATGTATCGAGGGCCTCTAGTGATTGCTATAGCACATAAGGCGTTTTCATTAAGCAAGGGCAATCTTTAAAAAAGGTCAGGTGTTGGACCCTAGGTTAGGATTCATTTACCAAGAGGGTCGGTTCGGTTCGGTTAACACCAATTTGCCGCCAAACTTTCATGAGACCGATTTGTATGAGAAGAAGAGAGACGGAACCAGTATGCATGGAAAAATAGGAGACCTCTTTTTATGATTTTGTCCTTTTTGATTTTGTCCGGTTTTGATAAAATACGTTATACTAAACTTCGATTTTGCTGTTGTCTTGTTTTGATGAATGACGTTTTTGATAATGTCCGGTCTTAACAATTCCGTTTTTTCATTGGACTGTTAGGCCATTTTTATTTAATGATCTTGGATGATTTATTTATGACGATGGATGGGGATTTGCTTTTAAAAGTTGGATTGCTTAAAATGGTACGAAAAAACAAAAAAATACTCTGCCAATATATGGGCCCCTAAGCTCACACTAGGTACTATAGTTATAGTGTACGTTTGAGCTAATATAACTAAAAACTGAAATACATTTTATTCAACTCCAGACTAAATTACCTTTTGTTTGATACAACACAAGCCATGTTTTGACTTAATCTCAAATTTTGGAAATATACCATCACCCTTAAAGAAAACAAAAACTATAATGTATTTTGTTAAACTCCGGACTCAATTACCTTTCGTTTGATATCACACACGCCATATTTTCACTTAAAGTCTAATTTTTGAAATATACCCCCACCCTTTTTTTTAAATAAATTAAAATGTATTTTGTTTAACTCCAGACTCAATTATCTTTCGTTTGATATCACACGCGCCATATTTTCACATAAACTATAAGTTCTGAAATCTACCCCCACTCTTTTATTTGGTTTGTGTTCGGTGGATTTTGTTCATTTTTAAATGGGCATCTCGACCCAAGACCCAGCCTAGGTACCAAATTTCATTAAAATCGCCCAAGTGGTTTTTGAGTTATGCGCGTTGGTCGTTACAGACAGACATACAGACATACAGACATACAGACATACAGACATACAGACATACAGACAGACAGACGGCGCCACAAAAAAGTTTCAAAATCATCTGAAAGGCAAAGATATATAAAAAATTTTGAAATCGGAGCAACTTTTTTTTTCTCGATAAAATTAGGATCACCATAGCTTACACTACTACGGTATAGTATATGTGTGAGCTAATACTCTATCAAAACAACAACAAATGTCACGTGAAGCGATGTCGCATATGCGCACATCCAGTTCCAGATAAAAATTAAATAACTTATTTTATAGGAACCGAATCGAAAATTGGTCGTTTTGATATCAAAAGTACAAAAATAATCACCACTTACAAAATCTGACCAAGTCCCACTTTAATCAGAAAATCTGGCTAATTTTAGGGACAATATTTGAAATTATTTGACTTTTCCATAAAAATCCGGTAAAAATATAACGGTGGCAACAGCGTGGAGCAAATTCTGTAGCGACCCTTTCACGCACCTTCCACGACATGAACTTAGTGCCTCTTTGTTAATTTTGCCGTGAAAAACAAAGAAGGAAAGTAAACTTAGCTGACCTCATAAAGAAAACGAATAAAAATTACAAATCTGAAAAAATTTGGCGTTATTTGAAATGTCAATTTCTAGTGACGGTGTGAATTTATTTCCAATTTTTAAATTAAAAATTTACAACGACTAAGGTATTTTTGCTAAAAAAAAATAATTATATCGTGATGCTGCATCCAACAAAAAGTGGGAAATTGCCTTGTAGGTAAGTTTTTAAGTTTAAAAATTGCCTTTTAAACGAGAAATCTTAACCGCCAAATTATGTCAGATTTTTTAAAATTTCGCCAGATTTTTTGAAATGTAAAGAATTGCCCCCGATATGTCAAAAATTGACAGCTTAAATGTACCTGTTCTGAGATCTATGCCAGAGAATAATAAAAACACCTAACCAAGCCTAACTTAATAAAATTTGATAAATTAAGTAAAAGTGGAGTTTCTGGAATTTTCGAATTTTAATATACAGGGTGTTCAAAGTTAAGTCGGCACTAATACTTACTTCGTTAATGCTTCGTCCCGGCGTTTAGTTTTAAGATATAAAATTTAGAGACATTTATCTAAATTAGAATGCTTTTTATTTTCTTTTTTTTGCTAGAGTTATGCTAAAACTTTATACTTAAAGTTACTTTTATTTCTGGGTTTAAACTAATTTAGTTACTAAGATATGCCTTGCCTACAAAAAGGGTAAAGATTTGAATTTGCGCAGTGAATTATATGCTCAAGAATGCATTGACTTTACTTTATTATTTCTGCTTTCTTTCTACCATGAGTATATTCATTTTCCATCCTTTTTTAATTTAAGTTTTTCCCTAATTTTACACATACCTTTACTGCTGTATTATTGCTGCATATAGCAGTGCTCCAACGTCCGTCGTGCTATACGGAGCTCATGCGAATATTTGGGGTACTCTCCATACCAGTGATATATATGGATCGACAAGTGAAATCACATGCGTGCTTTTAAGACCGCGGTCGTGTATAAACATTTTATGGATTGCTTTGATGTACTACTGCTATTACTTTGATTGGAATTATTTGGATTCGACTGTGCAGTTGTCCATGTACCAAAATCCTTTCATCCAAGGGTAAGTCAAAGTGTTTTTCAGCTGCGTTTCTTTACATTTTTTACTTATTCCCTATGCTACTATTCCTAACTAAGAACACAAAAGTGTAACCTAAGAGTGGGAACTATTGGACTGGAGATCCCTATTGCTACAGTTCGGTTGGTTTGTTGACTTTGTGGCCAATAAAAATGCGTTGGGTGACATTTGTGGCAAACTAAATACGTTGCCGCCATTTTGTGACACTGTAAATAGAATAATAACGCTGTGCCAAGCTGTGACACTAAAAAAAAATTACTGAGTAATTAAACAAATATCTGGAAGCAGAACTGTATTTTCCAGCTAGGTAAAACAGTGATATGCCCGGTAACTTTTATACAGTGGAGAAGGGGGGGTTCAGAAATAAGAAAATTTTAAGCGCCACAGTGTTTTAATATCAATGTTTTACAAAGAAGATCTTAATCAAAATACAGTTCGACCCAAACGTTGTAGCAAAACAATGAAACTCTACCTACTTCCGAGGCCTCCAGAGTATTTGTGTAATTAAAAAAACCCAAAAAAAATTGACTAATAAACAAAATAAAATTCTAAAAGATTCCTAAATGAATCAAAATGACACAAATAGAGAGTTCCTTATAGGTACATGCACATTTCCAACAGGTCACAGTGTACCTACATTTGAGTCAGTAGTGTAAGACTCAATTATATACATGACTGTAAAAAACCTATACTTACAAAATCATTCCGTCATAGGGGAGATCTGGACCAAATATCTGCTGTCATCAGTCTACGTTGGGTAGAATGAGACAGACAGCAACCCAGTCCGAGATCTACCCCATGAAGTAAAACAATGTAAGAAAACCGCTAAAAAAAATATAACCTCATCTCTCTTTTGTCTCTGCAAAGTTGGTCATTGGGTTGTACAAATAACACAAAAATTTAGTTCATCTTGTTTATTATAATGGTAAACCAGATAAAAATACCAAACATGATAAAAAGAAAAATGAAATGGTTGGGAACAAGTCAGGGCCAAAATAGCAAGGCACTTAAAACTTGACAGGAAAGTTATCCTAAATAAATGAAAACAAGTCAATGTAGTAAATATGCCGCAAAATGGTGGTCATGACGTCATATCGTTACCTTGCGTTTACAAGCAATGTTGAAATTATACTGTGCAAAATTATATATGGAAAGATTATGTCTAAATTATATTGTGAAGATTATATATGAAAAAAATTATAGTTAAGGCTTGCTCCTACCTTGGTCCTTCAATTATTTAATAATTGTTGGTGTTTTATTTGGTAAACCTGGAAGTGTTGTTGGTTTTCCGACATACTCCTGCTACTGCTGCTCCGGGTCCTGGTCCTGCCTACGCCCACCCTAAAGGTCTCTGAGCACATGGTGCTAGGGCAGCACATGGTACTCAAAATGTTCTGGGTTCTTGCCCGAGCGTAAAAACCCTGTGGAAAATGAAATGTTTCAGTTTCCTGGAATTCGTCGGTTTTGCACGAAGTTCCCCTACACCGAGTAACTTAAATCAAGAACCCCATGTTGACTCAATAAAATAAAGTAGATTTAAACAGATGAACTAAAATAATCTTAACGTACCTTTCCCAGGGATACAACTGGCTCGAACCTTGTTCCACCAGCAAAACTGTCCCGTCGATGGAATGGACGGGCTGTAACCAAAGGAAAAAAACAATATATAGTTTTTATCCAAAACGTGGTTAAAAAAAATATAAAAAAACTCCAAAAATTCCACACGTCTGCTGTAGTAAAATTACATTTCACACGAAAGACAATTACAATTTGGGAGGCAAATATTGTCTTAAAGAATTCAAAAAAAATAAAAAAAATCGAACTTACCGCTCTTATTTTCCGTAGAACTGGCGTAGGCCGCCTTAAATCCCTCTCAGAGGATGTGAGCGTCACTTAAAATTCGCCTAAACAACGACGGCTCACAGTTATACCGTCTTTGGTATAATTTGCAACTACTGCAGTGCCATTAAGTGCCGATAACCACAAAAACAATGGCGACACCAATAGACGGCCACCAGCCCAGCCAAAATTCTTTAGGAAAGAGACAAGACACTTTGTCGAGAACACAAAAAAAATGAAGTTGCCGGAAATCGTTTCTAGATTTGGTGGGGACAGTACACAGTACCAACCAAATTTTCCCGGTTAAATTCAAATAAGGATGCGAACCCATTTATAAAAAAAAAGCTCTCGCCGAAAAATCACTAAATCCGGTTTGCGAGCCTGGAGGAAAAAAACCCGCGGTTTTCAAACTAACCAATGAGGATATACATTAATACTTCCGTACCGGTCTACAGGGGGCAGCATCGGCCAAGGGGATATCGAAAATACGTAAAACGCACATTGAGGTGTTGTCGGATCTATTTCCACGGTTGAAATTTCTATAACAAGGACATTGAGACACTTTCCATACATAGACCGAACATTTGCCTACCGGACCCCCGCCGACATAGCAAGTAGGAGGAAAATAACCAGCAGGACTATAAGAAGCTCAGCATTGAAACCATCAACTGTAAAACCAATTACTGGAGATCAGAGCATGCATCAAACCCAGGAATATTCGAACACTCAACCAATTCCCATATGAGTAAAGCTATACTGAGTGTAGAATTTAGTTTTATTTTAGTTACAGTTTTAGTCAAAAGTTTCCTTTGCTCTTTAGATATGTTTTCTCTAAGATTCATATGGTTTGACGCAATTTTTGTAAAACATTTCTACATTAATAAAGTTGTTTCTGAACTTAAACCTAAAAATACACATTGAACTACTGCTTAAACCCGGCCTAAGAATGTTCAGATGTTAAGTTTGCTCACCACTAGCTAGCCCTACACAACCTTCCAATCCGACTGAGTTAGCTATTAACTTTATTTAACTATGATTATATATAAATTTATATAATATAAAAATACGATTTTGTTTATTCTTTTAGTCCTGGTTTTTATCCCTCGTTTATCTCCCATTTACAAAAGTGCCTAACTCGTATTTATTTTATCTTCTCTTTATCAAATTAATAAAGATATCAAAGTGGGCGGAGCCTCGGTTGTTCCTGGTCGAACCGTGGACCCAAATATATTTTCGTACTATCAAAACTAGCTAATCCGTGAAGGATATGAGGTTCGGAAGAGAAATGATTGTCCCAATATCCTCGAAAATAAGCGAATGAAATGTTAACCTAAATGTTTTCTTCCTGTTACTGAAACCATTTGTGATGCGGCAACGCCGCCATGCCCCAGCAGAACAGCTGTTTATCTTCGTGAACGTCAAAGAAAACTACGAAATTTTACAGATAAACAAAGTAATCAAAAGTTTTTATGTGATTTTTCCCGAAACCTGTGATCTCAAGTTCCAATTACGATGTCCAGATAATGCGATGTGCGCCGTGTCCACAGTAATTCGATGGAATGCCGCCTTTTTAAGGTAACTTCCTGGACACTATATAACCTCCAAACCTAGCTCTATAAAATACCCTTAATTTGTGTACAGAAAGACGAGTCGAAGAGCCTTGATTATTTACCTAAATAAACAAATATATAACGTTGCCTTAAACGTAAAAATGACACGTTACATAATCCCCCCCCAACTTCAAGACGATAAAACCTAAAAAGGTTAATCGGAGAGATCCGCTGCCGACTTAAGGTCTTTGGCATGCCAGCTCCCTGGTAGTACTTTACCCGATGGTTCCTGAAGCTCAAATATCCATGGAGAAATTTTATTCCTAATCACATAAGGACCAACGAATTTCGGTGCTAACTTCTTCGAGAAAAACTTCGCAGCATCTGACAACACATAATTCTTCTTCCAAACACGCTGACCCACAACAAAGTTGGGTCCCCTTGTACGCAAATTATACTGAACTACGTTTTTCTCTCCTGCCACCTCGAACCTCCTTTTAACATCCGCATGGAGCGTTCTTACTTTCAGCTGCAGTTTGTACACCATTCTCTTCAGATAACAAAATTGGGTTGGAGTAATCTTTTCCTGACAGACACATATTCCTCCAAAATTAACAAAGAAAGGAGACATCCTGGTTGTCTCATGGGTTTCAGTACGAATCGCGTAGGCAAGTTGATGTATTTGTTCGTCCCACTTCTTGTGGTTGTCTTTCACATAACATAACATGGTTTTTAACGTACGATTCGTCCTTTCGGTTGGATTAGCTCTGGGGTGATAATACGGATTATACTGAATTTTAACCTGATAACTCTCAGCAAAATGCTTAAACTCGTTACTTTTGTACTGAGGGCCATTATCACAAAGTAGCAAACGGGGTACTCCGAAGACCATAAATACTTGCTCCTCAAGATGCTTGACAACTGCTTGAGTAGGAGCTGTTCGCATTGCAAAAACTAAGGAAAACTTACTCAAATAGTCCGTAACGACGAGAATCCAGCAATTACCCTTTGTCGAACGAGGTAGATGTCCACATAAATCCGTCGAAATAATTTCCCAAGGACGAGTTGGTTTTGGGTGAGATATCGTCTGATCAGATACACCTTGTGTATCACCTTTATGAGCTGCACAGACAAAGCATTTCTTTACAAAAGTTGCCACGTCCTGGCGCATTTTTGGCCAATAATATTTTTCTGCCAGTCTGTGGAAGGTTTTATACACACCCATATGTCCTGCGGTAGGAGGATCGTGAGCTTCTTCAATAATTCTACGCCTATGATCTTTGGGGACTACCTCTTTCCAATATTCGTTAGATGGTGAAAGTTGAGGGTATTCTTGTTTGACATATTTATACAACTAATTATCAGTGTATCTCCAATTCATAAATTTTAACGGTGATTCTACGACCCTCTTTACCATCTTTTGGTACCATCGAACTTTAATTGTTGTTGAAACGTCTCTGGGCTGCAAAATTGTATCAATCATAGGTACTGCGCGAGACAACATGTCCGGGACAACTAAATCTTTCCCTTTCCGATGGATTACTTCAAAGCCATAATGCTGCAGTTTTACAGACCAACGAGCAAGTCTTCCACTGGGCTCTTTCAAGCTATGAAGCCATTTTAAGCTAAAATGATCTGTTATGACTTTAAATGAGATCCCCTCAATATAAGGCCGGAGCTTCTCTATCGCCCAAACCAATGCCAAACATTCTCGCTCGGTGGTCGTGTAAACACGTTCTTGCTTAGTCAAAGATCGACTCAAATAGCATATGACTTTGTCTCCCTCAGGATAAGGCTGCGTTAAACATGCTCCTATTCCATATCCTGATGCGTCTGTTTGAATGACAAATTCCTTGCTATAATCTGGACATGTAAGAATCGGTGCAGTCACTAAAAGTTCCTTAATCTTAATAAATGCTTTTTCGCAGTCTGGAGTCCAATCGAACTTTTGATTTTTCTTAGTTAGAGCTGTAATTGTAGCTATTATCGCTGAAAAATTCTCTATGAAACGTCTATACCAGGAAATTGTACCTACAACTCTACGGACTTCTCTGACAGTTCTTGGCCTCTGGAGCTCTAACATGGCTTTAATTTTATTAGGGTCAACTCGGATGCCTCGACGGTCCACTACGAATCCTAAATAAGTCATTTCTGGCCTACACAGTTAGCATTTCTCCCAACTTACCGTTATCTTTGCATTCTGCAATCTTCGTAGGACTACCTCAAGAATTCTAAGATGTTCAGAAAAGCTCTGTGTGACAATTACGAGGTCATCGAGATATACGTACACGTAGGGGTCTAAATCGTTTCCTATGATGCTATCTATAAGTCTCTGCCAAGTTGCAGGTGCATTATGAAGACCAAACGGTAAACGTTTAAATTGGAATAGACCTCGTCGACAGATGAATGCTGTTAGTGGCTTCGATTATTCTTCCATTGGTACTTGCCAATAAGCGCTTTTAATATCTAAAGTTGACAAGTATTTAGCATTTTTCAACTTGTCAAGAGTCTCGGATACGAGTGGTAAAGGATAACTATCACGCGCCGTCACTGAGTTCAGTTTGCGGTAGTCCACACAGAAACGATATTTCTTTGTGTTTTTCTTTTGTACCATTACCACTGGTGAAGCCCAGGAACTACTACTCCGATCTATTACATCTAGTTTCAGCATTTCGTCGATTTCGTCGTCAATAAGTTTTTGAATGACCGGTGAGACCTTATACGAACGTTGTCTTATCGGTGCTGCATCTGTTGTAATCTTATGCTCTACTCTGCCTGTACATCCCAGTGAGTCACCCATAATAGTCTTATATTTAACGACCAATTCCTCTAGTCGTTCTGATTCATAAGGCGTAAGAGTTGTTTGTTGGTCTGATGTTTCTAACGAACAAATCGCATTTTTATTATTGGCAAAATGCCACTCATTAGTACTTAAGTTCGGTACTATACCCATCGAAATCCAAAAATCTAATCCCAAAATCAAAGTATGTGGTAACTCAGGAACGACGACGACCTCTATTAACCTAAATTTATCCTGAACTCGCATAGGAAGCTGCACTATCCCAATACTACTCGTGCCTTGACCATTTGCCACAATACAACTCGTCCTCTTCGTGGTGTCAAGTGAAAAACCAAACCTCTTGATGATTGACCAACCATGATTCCCTAACAAGGTACGTGAAGCCCCGGAATCCAACAAACCTAGTAACTTATTTCCGAGCACATCCACTTCTAAATAAGGCCTCTCATCTTTACGAGCATGACTTATTACACAATCTAAGACGTTCATTAGCCTATCCGTCGATGCTTGTTCAGGCTGACTCGAAGGTCGACCGCCTACGAGCGCCTGGGTCCGTTTCCCTGACGATTACAATTACGACATTCTCTTACTGTTACCCCTGCTCGTCCAGACGAATAACACTGCTTACCTCTAGGTAATGCGCACCCGACCGCCATGTGCCCTGTTTGGTTGCATCTATAACATACCACGTCCCTATTCGCCCTACCAGATCCAACACCCTGTGGTGGTTGTACATCCCTGTCACTTACGCTAGACTGACCACTAGGTGGTTGTTGTCTCTCTCTATCAGCTCTAGCAGAGAAACTGCCTGCTGGCTGCTGCCTATTTCTGTCAAATCTATTAGCAGGATGATTTAAATTCTGTTGGTTCGATGTCCTGGCTCCTGATATTTGAATTGCATCAACCCCCGTTGGAAAATCGTCAATATCGCTCTCTACGTCAACGTATGCCAAGTCAGGTTCAATAGATTGGTTTTTCCTAGGGATAAAGTTCTCTTTCTGTAAACCATATCTCTGGTCTATTCTACGACACAAATCTTTTAGATGTGATAGGCTATTGACCTCAGTAGCAATCAACCCATTCTTGTAGATGTCCGCGATATTTCTGAAGACGATAGCTAATGTCGCCTCTTCAGAAACAGGACAGCCAAGTCTTTGGAAATACGTGTTCATGACAGCAATATAGGTCGCTATAGACTCTCCAGGGCCTTGTTTACGTTTTTGGATCTCCTTCAATAGCTTCTCGCCATATGAAGAAGGAAGATACTCTGCCATGAACCTCTGTTCCAGCTGTTCTCATGTATGAACTTCTCTACGAACATCTTTATAAAAAGTATAAGCTGACTTTTCAAAAAGATCAATGCCTGAGTTCAGTAGAACCTTTTTACTAACTCCTCTAGCCTGACTCAACTCGTCCACTCTCTCAAAAAATGCGGTGACGGAGATTGTACCCCTCTCGCCTGTAAACTTTAAGTTCCATTTATGCGGAGGTACAGGTGCAACGTGATATGAGGTACCAGGATCACTTGACATTGGTACTGGCGACGAACATGAAAATGGTCGTGACTGAGCAATTGGTGCTATGCTACTTTGGAGGGCAGCTAGACTCAAAGTAACGGTAGACGGTTGTTGATAATGAAAAGCTGCTGTACCGTCATTCTGAATCGGCATAGGGAGTGGTGCTTGTACTGATGCTTGAGTTGGGTTCGTTAGTAATTGCATTTGCACTGGAGCAATGACCGACGGTTGGTTTGTGGGCTGTTGAGCTGTTCTCTGTGTGCTCGAGTGCTGTGGTTGCGGGAAATGAGACTGGTTTGGTGTGTTGCCAGTATTTGTTGAGTGGTCTGAGGTTCGACTCGTTGATTGGGTTTCAGATGCTTCATCATCATCTGAGGTCACGCCAACTCTTAGTAGATCTGTTGCTTGGCTCTGCAACCTCCCAATCAAACTCAAGGTTTCCGCAACCAGTATGCCTTTTGTTTGACTTTCTTCAAAGTTGGACGAATTCATGTTGTTAATCCTGGCTAACACGTGTTCCAACCTTACAGCGATTTTCCTAAACTCTCCCCCTTTGCTCGTACCAGAGAACTTCTCTACCAGCGGTACCAGACTATCAAGCTTCTTCATGCAGCTAAAAGCATCTTGGCCAAATTTAAAGGGATACGGAGGGTATCTCATACTTGCATCAGTCTTTTCTCTTTGTTTGATCAGCATAAGCTGTTGTTTCATCTCTTCCACCGATCCAATAGCTATGCCTCTCCATGTTAACTCATAGATTAATTCGTCCTTGACTAAGTACCTTATGTCAGACAACCGACTCACAGAAATAGCCATGGTGTGCCTTTTATATATATTAAAACTTTAAACTTTAAAACTCTTAATTATACCTCCCAATAAAAAAACTAAACCACGTAATAACAAACACAAAGTTCACTTTAAATTCACTAGTGAAAATCACTAAAAATTTTCTCACAAATGTAGAAAATATAAAACTTAAATACGTGCAGACGCGAACAAAATCGAAGAACACCGGAGCAGTAAGAAAATAAATATTATTTGCATTTAAAAATGTAATCATAGTTTATATTAATTATTTGCACAACCAACCATGACGTCCAACCTTGCAGAGAGAAATAACTACTTAAATCCTAAATTAGAATTAACATGTAGCCATAAGAAAGTTAAAAAAAAATAAAAGAGAGACAAGAGCTTTGGCAGTGTTTAGGTCTTATGTTCCACTCCTGCGTGAGTAAAACCAAGTACTAAAAAAAAAATAAATGCGCTTATCCTAGCTGAACTGGATTAGAATTAAAGTTAAGTTATGTATGTTTACCTTAGCAACCGAATAGGTAAATTTATCCCTAAATGGAACGTACAACAGACTACCTATAACAAAAATCCCAAAGCTGTTGTACCCAGTTAACGCTAGGGTATACTCCTGCTATTGCAGAACGGCTCTACTAATAAACTCCTCAAAAAAAAAACCCAAATCGCCGTATACAATGATTTTTCTCAAAAGAATAAATCAAAACCCACTTTAACCTGCTTACCTATCCTGAAGTTACACGAACCATGCATTGCTTAAAGCAACATCATCACTTAATATATAAGTGAACGCAATAACATCGGAACAGATGTTCATGTTATAGAAATCGTAAAATATGCTCAATTAAAAAAAAATCCGCTCGCTGAAATTGCGTTGAATTAGACTCGTAAGGATGTTGTGTGTAATTAAAAAATTAAAAGAAAATTTTTTAAAAAATTACCGATGGTACTAAACAATTTTTTACCGAAATAACGTCTTGGTAGGACTGCAACTCTCTAATAATCGTTAAAATCACATTTCCAAAATTTAACCTAAATTGATGCAAACCATGGTCAAGAAGATCCTAGGATCGTACCGGCAGGTGTCCAAAAAAAATTATAAAAAAATTTTTTTGGTGTCGACTACAGTAGCCCAATAAAATTTTCAAAATATTAATCTACCCTGATAGGTGGTTTGGAGTAGGGAGAAAAAAAATAAACTGGTAAAACCATTGTAGGGCAAGGTACAACTACGCACCGAAAAAAAAATTTTTGCAACAAGAAAATCAAGTTTCGCTTTTTAAAAAAAAAAATATTTAAAAAAAAATTAATCAAAAAAAATTAGAAAATCATTAAGTAGGTTTGCAGCTCCCATTAGTGAACCTTAAAAAAAAATTTTCATAAAATTATATATATATATATATATATATATATATATATTTCTTCCGATACCCAATCTCCACTCGTTTCTGTTTGCCCAGAATTCATCATCTAGGCCTCTTATTCTTATTTCACTATCTATTCCTTCTCTCCAGCTTCTCCTCGGCCTTCCTCGTTTTCTTTGGCCAGTTGTTTTCCATTGTAATATTTGTTTAGGTAGTCTTCCGTCATCCATTCTTTGTACATGTCCGTACCACACCAGTTGTTTTGTTCTTATATCATCCACTAGAGTACGTTCACCCACTGTCATAATTTATCTTATTCTTTGATTGGTAACTCTTTCTCTTTTTGATTTCCCTGCTGCTCTTCTCCAATAGTCCATCTCCGTAGCGGAAAGCATTTTTTCTGTTCTATCTTTGATTGGTCATACTTCTGAGCCGTATGTAATAATACTTTTAACAATGGTGTTATATATAAGCTTTTTGTTATGTTTTGATATACTCTGGTCCCAAATTATTCCATTTAATAAAGTTATTGCTTTTCTTCCTTGTACGTTTCTATCTTTTATAGCTTTGTCTAGTGTTCCGTCAGCTGTAATTTTTAGACCCAAGTATTTATACTCATCACAGGACTGAATTCGCTGCCCAGTATTTAAGATTAGATCCTGTTTCGTTCCACCAATACACATATACTCTGTCTTATTGATATTAACCTCTAGTCCCCACTTATTGTACTCTTCTATTAGTTTTCGTGTCATATATTCGAGGTCGTCATAATCCTGAGCCACCACTATCTGATCATCGGCGAAACATAAAGTATACAAGGTGGTTTCATCCAACGGAATTCCCATGTTTTGGCATTTTCTCTTCCAGACTTTAAGGACCTGTTCCAAATATATCTTGAAGAGCGTAGGCGAGATACAGCAACCTTGTTTAAGACCTTTATTTACTTGAAAGCCTTTGGTTAGTTTTGCTTTTATTTTAACTTTTGCCTTACTATTGCGGTATAACTCTTTGATGGCCTTAATTAGTTGTACGGTTATGTTTGTCTTTTCCAACGCTTTCCAAAGTAGATTTAGTGGTATACTATCATATGCCTTCTGCAAATCTACTAAAGCAGATGGAGCTCTTGTCCGTATGCCACTTTCTTTGCAATAACTTGGGTTATACAAAAGAGATGATCTGAAGTCGATCTACCCGCCCTGAAACCAGCTTGTTCTTCTGCCTCCATATCTTTATATTCGCTCTCCACTTTATTTCTTATTATTTTGCCATATATTCTGCTTAGCGTACTAGTTACAGATATACCTCTATAATTGTCACATATAATTGTATAAATGAAATTAGCACTAGAAAAATCTTAATAGAGTTATGCAACAGTCTCAGTTCTTTCCCTTTAAAAACTGTTGTAGATTCCCTTTCCTCTCCCAAAACTGTGTGAATGTAAAAAGTGAATGAGCTAAAAACAAATTAATTTATTATCCGGAAAAAAAAATTGTTGGAAATTAAATTTTCTTAAAAATAGTAATGTATAAAAAATCGTAATCGCAAAAAAACCAATCAGTTTAGGAAAACAAAAAAAATATTTATGTTCGAAAAAAAAAACAAACCATGTTAGTATATTTGTTTAAAATTATTACTTAAGGAAATAAGCAACGTTAGTACTTATTTACTGTACCACTATAATGTGAAGAACCTAAGTTTCAAACATTGCACTCGACCTCGTAAAGAATCTTGTGTGCACTTTCAAAAAAACCAACATAAAAACAATTTCGAGGTTCACCTATAAGAACGTTGTAAAACTAAATCTGCCTACTCAAGTGTCTTTACACACAACATCTAACCAAAAAAATTTTTTACTGCTTAATGCATTCTCAGATCCTTATTCCCGGTGTTCACGAGATATAAAATTAAGTTGGGCCCTTTCCACAACTATTAGTCAAAGCAAAATTACCAAATGTCCAAGGGCTAATGAGACCCTATCACTTACAAATGACATTTTGAAATGAAACAGTTGGGAATAATCCTTCGTAACAACCAGACAACAAAAATCAAGAAGCCAAAAACTATTACATTAATTTTAAAAGAGCATAATAAAATCCTGGCCCCAAATAAACTTTTGTTATCTCAACAAAACTCGGCCTAAACCCAAAAAACCTTTTTATTAGACATTTCCTCTATTTCCTAAGTATAATGTCAATAAACCCAATCCCATCTGGACCCTATATATCTTTTAAACGGTCAAACGCCCACAGGCGAAACAATATCTTATTTCAAAGGAAAGGTGAAGATATTTTGAAATAGGATACTATTATGGAAAATTGTTCCGAGCAGTGTTCTTACTAATTTTTAACCTAAATATATCTAGTTCCCTCATGTGCATGTTACTATTTTAATTCCTATCATAACTAAACAGATCACAAAATTTGTCTTTCTCCGCGAATCTGCAAGGTCCTGGAAAATGTGAAATTCAGCCTGTAGGCCCAATTTTGATGTATTTAATTTAGCGAAAACCGAAGTTGCGAAATCCTGAAAAGATTAGTGGGAAGTCCTCGTTCCTCGATTCTACACTCCGAACCAAACATTTATTCCATTTCCACCCAGCTCGCGAGAGAAAAAAACCTAATTATTGCAATATAAAAGGTAGCCAGCTCCTTTACACCCTGTACAACTATCGGATTAAAAAAAAATAGACGCCCTCATCAATGTTTAGTCGCATCAAAGAAAACCTATTGTTTTTAAATTTATTCTTAGGTTGAAATCTTTTTTAAAAATCAATGATCTTAAATTTATTGTTTAACCTGAACACTTTCCATTTATTCCACAACAGTGTATTGTAATTTAAAAATTTTCTTTATTATTTGAGGTTATCAGTATGAAATTATTTTAAAATTAAAAAAAAAATGAAATAAAAAAAATTTTCAATTGTCCACAACTTTCAAGTTTTTATCCCTAAATAGGTACATTCTTAGTCTAACACCATCCATCGTTATCCAACATAACGCTTTAATTTCAGAAGCAACAAAACGAAGATGAAGTGAAAAAGCTAAGCAAGTAAATTGTAAGTTGTGTTACAATGGGCGCAGATGATAGGCCCCTTTAGGTACACGCCACTGTCCTGAAATGCAAACTATCAAAAAAAACTGAGGACTAGCATATCTGCCGTCAAACAACATTTGGCATGAAATAAAAATAATTCCATATCATACCAGTATCCTCAAAAACAAAACGTTTTTTTTTTATTATAAGACCCAAACACCTAACCAATAAATCTTGTTATTTAAAACTATGATTTGGAAGTAAAAGATTTATATATTCCTGCCTGATCATCTAATACAAAAAAAATTCCCCTTTTGTAACTCAAGAAGTTCCCGTTTGGTCCCCTAAAAAAAATATAACCTGTCTGGTCACCCTTTAAAACTACGACCAAACCGTTTTGATCAAAACAAGAATTCGAGAAGTTATGTTTACAGAAAAAAAAATAATCTTTTTAAGAAAAATTAAATTATTTAAAAAAAAGTAAAATTTTGATATATTTTTACCAATTACCATCGCCTAGCATTTATATCTAGTTGAAAGTTTCTCTTAAATTTACTGACCAATTTCAAGGCCTCAAAATGACCTTACTTAAAAAATTTACTGAACTTTACAAATGAACTAAAAAAAAATCAAAAAAAACTTATATCTATATCTGTCTCAGTTAAACATTTCTTTTGTGGTATTATATCTAGTTGGGCTTCAAATTCATTTTCCCTGTATTCAATCCGGAGCAGGCAAAACTTCTCAAGGCTCAAACATAAATGTTTGCCCTACATTGGCCATGACCAAGCTATGACCTGAACGCAGAAAAATACAGAAAAAATAATTGTGAACTAGAAAAACTTTAATTGATAGAAATACCCGTAGGTCATTTTTAAAAAAAATGCACTCCAAAGCCCAACGCTGTATTTTCTACCAAGAAAAAAATTTGACCAGTCACGAAAACACAACTAGACAACTAGACTTGGACCAAAGACCTAAAAAACTGTCCTACAAAAAAAATACTCCAAAACAAATGTTAACTGGACCTCTGGCGTTGATCTTCAGCCAATGTGCTGCTCTAGCAATTTTAGCCTTGTGTTTCCTAAAGTTCCGAGCCGACACTATGCAGTAGTACCCTCCTCTGACCCGATGTAACTGAGTGACGTAAGATCTTAATTGTCATCAACAGTTACCACCAAAAAACAAGAAAAGAAAATGACAAAGCAAAATAAACTCATTTTCCTTTTCTTTCATTTTCATTAATTTATTTTTTTATTTATTTTTTTTACGGGTATGCGCACTCACAAGGAGATCCCTATCACGCTCGAGAAGCGGCAAGTGCGCGGAAATGTTGGTGTGTGTTGGTTTTGAAATGGTTCAGGTTGTAACCTGCAGGGAAAACTGTCGCAGGGAGTCCATTCCACAGCGATGCTGTTCTCCAAAGATATGAATTCTGATATAATGAGGTTCTTGGTGCCTCTATTTTGACAATAAATTGATGGTTACCGTCTGTTTGACGTGTTCGCCTAGTAGGTGCTACTCCCGGGGGGATCATACGTGCCAACTCTTCAGAGCATTTTCCGTGATAATACCTGTAGAAGAGAGATAGATCGCCCACAGTTCTTCGATGTTCGAGACTATCCAAGCTACGGGTAAGTGCGGGGTCATTGATCAGCTTGATAGCTCGTTTTTGCACGGTGTTCAAAAGCATTAAGGTATGTTTGGGTGCCGTACTCCATATATGTGAGCAGTACTCCATAGTTGGTCGAATCTGGGCTTTGTAGAGTGTCAGCAGTTGGCTTGGTGTATACAGATGTCTTGTACGAAATAGATTACCTTAGAAAGATGTTCAACTGGCTCTGCAATGCGACAGCACATCCAGATAGCATGATGTTTGGCTCACCGGTGCTGGTCTTTTTTGAAAACAGGGCTGCTTGGGTTTTCTGCGCGTTGAACTGTACAAGGTTTTTGTTGCCCCAGTCCTCTATTATCTCCAAGTCGTTATTTATCTGTGATATTTCAGTTAGTCTATTATACTTTCAACTAAATAAAATTACCAGCTGTTAGGCTATATTTACTTTAAAACAACCCAGCCAGGAAAAATTTGTGTGAAACCCTGTAAAAATATTCCAACTTCCAAGTGGTGATATCCCACAAAAAATTTAAATCACCAAAAAAAAATAACTTGTTTACCTAAATAAATTGACTGCACTAAAAAATAATCGGTGAAACAAATCTTATTACAAGCAGGAAATAATAACATATTAGTAGTAGGCAACCTGCAAAAAAATTTGTTAGAAAAAAACCACACTACTTCTGTCATATATTTAAAACTAAAAAGACCATGTCTGGAGGTCCATCCACCTATAAATCAACAAAAAAATTGAAGTAAATTTACATTACTTTTTTTTTTTCTTAAAAAAAATTTAAAAAAAATTAAAACATGTTTTTCCTACAAAAAAACTTTAAAGAATTAAGAACATCAATTGGACTCTGTTCGATAAAAACTCCCATGTTTTTTATCTACTTATTCTTCCTTAATAAATAAAAATGAATCTTTTATTTTCCAAGAAAAAACCTGTGAAGATAAGCTAACAACAACCTATGAGAATTACTAAAACAACAAAACGAATTCCAAATCAACGCTCAAATATTACCAAAAAATATTTAAAAAGTGTTATTTCCAAAAACCAATGATTTGTTTTTTATTTAAAAAAATGATTGGGTGTCAAAAAACACCGACAGCCACTGAAAGCCTTTAACCTGGCTTTAGCTGTACCACAAAAAAAAATTTTCTCTAAAAAAAAATTAATTTTTTTTTTTTAAATAATTGTTTCTTTTTTTTTCAAATTCAAAAAAAACCAAAAAAATATACATCAGATGTTAAAAAACTAGCCAAAACTCACGTTGGGCGCCAATTGTGGCCAATTAAAATACGTTGGCTGACATTTGTGGCAAACTAAATACGTTGCCGCCATTTTGTGACACTGTAAATAGAATAATAACGCTGTGCCAATTTGTGACACTAAAAAAAAATTACTGAGTAATTAAACAAATATCTGGAAGCAGAACTGTATTTTCCAGCTAGGTAAAACATTGATATGCCCGGTAACTTTTATACAGTGGAGAAGGGGGGGGGGTTCAGAAATAAGAAAATTTTAAGCGCCACAGTGTTTTAATATCAATGTTTTACAAAGAAGATCTTAATCAAAATACAGTTCGACCCAAACGTTGTAGCAAAACAATGATACTCTACCTACTTCCGAGGCCTCCAGAGTATTTGTGTAATTAAAAAAACCCAAAAAAAATTGACTAATAAACAAAATAAAATTCTAAAAGATTCCTAAATGAATCAAAATGACACAAATAGAGAGTTCCTTATAGGTAGATGCACATTTCCAACAGGTCACAGTGTACCTACATTTGAGTCAGTAGTGTAAGATTCAATTATATACATGCCTGAAAAAAACCTATACTTACAAAATCATTCCGTCATAGGGGAGATCTGGACCAAATATCTGCTGTCATCATTCTACGTTGGGTAGAATGAGACAGACAGCAACCCAGTCCGAGATCTACCCCATGAAGTAAAACAATGTAAGGAAACCGCTAAAAAAAATATAACCTCATCTCTCTTTTGTCTCTGCAAAGTTGGTCATTGGGTTGTACAAATAACACAAAAATTTAGTTCATATTGTATATTATAATGGTAAACCAGATAAAAATACCAAACATGATAAAAAGAAAAATGAAATGGTTGCGAACAAGTCAGGGCCAAAATAGCAAGGCACTTAAAACTTGACAGGAAAGTTATCCTAAATAAATGAAAACAAGTCAATGTAGTAAATATGCCGCAAAATGGTTGCCATGACGTCATACCGTTACCATGCGTTTACAAGCAATGTTGAAATTATACTGTGCAAAATTATATATGGAAAGATTATGTCTAAATTATATTGTTAAGATTATATATGAAAAAAATTATAGTTAAGGCTTGCTCCTACCTTGGTCCTTCAATTATTTAATAATTGTTGGTGTTTTATTTGGTAAACCTGGAAGTGTTGTTGGTTTTCCGACATACTCCTGCTACTGCTGCTCTGGGTCCTGGTCCTGCCTACGCCCACCCTGAAGGTCTCTTAGCACATGGTGCTAGGGCAGCACATGGTACTCAAAATGTTCTGGGTTCTTGCCCGAGCGTAAAAACCCTATGGAAAATGAAATGTTTCAGTTTCCTGGAATTCGTCGGTTTTGCACACGTCTGCTGTAGGCCGCCTTAAATCCCTCTCAGAGGATGTGAGCGTCACTTAAACTTCGCCTAAACAACGACGACTCACAGTTATACCGTCTTTGGTATAATTTGCAACTACTGCAGTGCCATTAAGTGCCGATAACCATAAGAACAATGGCGACACCAATAGACGGCCACCAGCCCAGCCAAAATTCTTTAGGAAAGAGACAAGACACTTTGTCGAGAACACAAAAAAAATGAAGTTGCCGGAAATCGTTTCTAGATTTGGTGGGGACAGTACACAGTACCAACCAAATTTTCCCGGTTAAATTCAAATAAGGATGCGAACCCATTTATAAAAAAAACTCTCTCGCCGAAAAATCACTAAATCCGGTTTGCGAGCCTGGAGGAAAAAAACCTGCGGTTTTCAAACTAACCAATGAGGATATACATTAATACTTCCGTACCGGTCTACAGGGGGCAGCATCGACCAAGGGGATATCGAAAATACGTAAAACGCACATTTAGGTGTTGTCGGATCTATTTCCACGGTTGAAATTTTTATAACAAGGACATCGAGACACCCTCCATACATAGACTGAACATTTGCCTACCGGACCCCCGCCGACATAGCAAGTAGGAGGAAAATAACCAGCAGGACTATAAGAAGCTCAGCATTGAAACCGTCAACTGTAAAATCAATTACTGGAGATCAGAGCATGAATCAAACCCAGGAATATTCGAACACTCAACCAATTCCCATATGAGTAAAGCTATACTGATTGTAAAATTTAGTTGTATTTTATTTACAGTTTTAGTCAAAAGTTTCCTTTGCTCTTTAGATATGTTTTCTCTAAGATTCATATGGTTTGACGCCATTTTTGTAAAACATTTCTACATTAATAAAGTTGTTTCTGAACTTGAACCTAAAAATACACATTGAACTACTGCTTAAACCCGGCCTAAGAATGTTCAGATGTTAAGTTAAGCCCTACACAGCCTTCCAATCCGACTGAGTTAGCTATTAACTTTATTTAACTATGATTATATATAAATTTATATAATATAAAAATACGATTTTGTTTATTCTTTTAGTCCTGGTTTTTATCCCCCGTTTATCTCCCATTTACAAAAGTGCCTAACTCGTATTTATTTTATCTTCTCCTTATCAAATTAATAAAGATATCAAAATGGGCGGAGCCTTGGTTGTTCCTGGTCGAACCGTGGACCCAAATATATTTTCGTGCTATCAAAACTAGCTAATCCGTGAAGGATATGAGGTTCGGAAGAGACCAAAAATATGTCTCACTCCGATAGCTTAAAAAATTAGATTGCCTAGAGTGGACTGTATTTAAACAAGTCCTCCGCTTTCATTTGAAGGGTATACGAACGCACGCGAAATCGTACCTTTCTGAAGTGAAATTTAATTGAGACATAAAAATAATATTGGAATATGATGACTATTTAAGAGCAAAATAATCGAAAAATATTAATGATGCGATCTTATAGGAGAGGGACTTACCGGTGATGTCTTGATCTCTTCCAACTGGTGCACCAGATTCGCCAGAAGTCTTCTATAGCGGTCCAGCACTCCCGAGTTTCAATGTTTGGAGTTTTAGAGGAATTTAATGGTTTTTAGAGTTCACCATTTTTTATAAAAGCGTTGATCGTTCAAAATATTCCGATCGAGAGCGTGTGTGAATGGCGATTGTCCCAATATCCTCGAAAATAAACATAAGCGAATGAAATGTTCACCTAAATGTTTTCTTCCTGTTACTGAAACCAATAGTGATGCGGCAACGCCGCCATGCCCCAGCAGAACAGCTGTTTATCTTCGTGAACGTCAGAGAAAACTACGAAATTTTACAGATAAACAAAGCAATCAAAAGTTTTTATGTGATTTTTCCCGAAACCTGTGATCTCAAGTTTCAATTACTATGTCCAGATAATGCGATGTGCGCCGTGGACACTATATAACCTCCAAACCTAGCTCTATAAAATACCCTTAATTTGTGTACAGAAAGACGAGTCGAAGAGCCTTGATTATTTACCTAAATAAACAAATATGTAACGTTGCCTTAAACGTAAAAATGACACGTTAAAACTTTTTCATGCGAAAGACGTCTCGACCGTCCATTTTTTGGTCCTTCGAGCCGTATTTCCCGTTCTGCGTAATAGGTGCTCTCAGAGTTGCATAATTGTGTTTGAAGTTAGGACTTTACTTTGCGTCTTTTTGAGACAAGGCATATCTTAGGTTTTACATTTTATCTACGGTGTGTCTATTGTACGTTGCACGTACCAACTTGCATAGCATTTTTTATTTGTGCAATATACAAATTCCATACAAATTTTGAAAATTTTATTTTTTTTCAAAATTAAAAATTATTGCGCTGTCGATGTATGTAAGGCTTGCGTTTCCTTGCGTACCTAAACAAATACAGAAACTCTTATCAGTTGCTAAATTTTTTGTGCATATTTTTTAGCATTTATACTTTTTGCTAAAAACTTGCTGTTCTTTACTCGATATTTGCTCAAAGCCGCTGGCCTTTTAATATTGCTTTGAATCTTGGTTTACGAGGGAATTTGAAAAGTAGTACGATATATTTTCTAAATTTGCTTCCCTTATTAACTATTGCTTTACTTTGCACTTTAACCTTTTAAAATGGTAAACGATACCGAAAAAAAGGTAAGCTCGGGTAATGCCTTGCGTCAAACTGCAATCAATCAGTTGAGTGTGCTTGAACACTATGCCAATCAGGCGAAAACAAATCCAGCTGCTCATACAAGGTTTAAAGTTAACTTTAAAAAACTTTCTTCTTGTTGCTCATACAAGGTTTAAAGTTAACTTTAAAAAACTTTCTTCTTGTTGTAAGAGCTTTGAAAAGCATCATAATGCTTTACTGATCTTGATTTCAGACGATTCTGAAGCTCTGGAATAAAATACAAAAAGATTTTTTGGATAGATGCGTAGAGGTTGAGGCCTTGCACTATGATTTATTTGAGGTGGAGGCTGAAGAAATAAATCGAAGCCACAATGAGGTAAATAATCAAACAATTATTTTTCCGGAACCAGAGTTTTCTCTTCCCAAGTTAAATGTCCCTCCTTTTTCGGGCGATGTTGAGGAATTTCCAAGCTTTATTGAGATTTACAATGCGGTTGTACATACGCGTAAGAGCTCGGACATTGAGAAGTTTAAATATTTACGTAAGATTTTAAGAGGCCCTGCTTTAAATTTAATTAAAAATATACCCCTTGAAGGAAATAATTATTTACTTTGCTACAATACGCTGATTTCCAGATATGACAATAAGCGCTTGCGTGCGGTTTCTTACTGGAAATCTATCGAAAACTCACCTCGGCTATCCAATGATGACGTTTTAGAATTGCGCAAAATGCTAGATACGTTTAAGGAAAACCTTGATTGCTTAAAAAATATGGGTTATGCGACCCATAGTTGGTGCTTTATTACTGCGAACATGCTTTTGGATCGATTAGATCCCGGAACGCGTAAGTTATTTGAACAAAATCATGCTTCTAATTTAATGCCAAAATACGAAGATATTTACAAATTTTTGAGCAACATTGCACGGCTCTTGAATCTTTATCTTTGTCTATGAAACAAGATAATGTTCAAAACTCGCGACTAGGGAACTTCTCGAGATCCCCCCGTAATCCACGAAATAAAACAGTTTTACTCGCGAACAGACAGTCACAAAAACTCCAAATGTCAAACAAAACACGTGTTTCTACTGCAAAGCAAAAAATACACATCTGATTTTTAGCTGTGAATCTTTTTTAACGAAACCAATTCAAGAACGCATTGATTTTATTAGAAATAATAAGGGATGCACCAACTGCATGGCTAGTTTTCATCAAGTAAACTCGTGCACTTCACAAAAAAGATGTAGATTTTGTTTTTTGAATCATCACAGTCTTCTATGCCTAAAAAATAACTCCCCGGCTTCGGTGATTGCTTATTCTTCTGTGACGTCTAATGGATCACAAACTAACCCCGTAGAAAATCAGATTACTGAAAATAAATCTATTCACGCGGGTACTGTGCTTGGCGACTATGACACGTTGCTTTGCACTGCCTTGCTGCACATCCGTGATGCATACGGAAATTGGCACGAATCTTGGATAATGGCGCCATGTGCTCCTTTATAGCGAAAAAATGTGGGAATGCACTCGGACTTCCTAAATCCAACATTTCGCTTAATGTAAACGGCTTAGGAGACATGTCTACTACTGCGCGCCATGTGGTGCATTGTAAAATTGCTGCTATCGATAATAAATCGAAAATTTTTAGTCTAGAACCTGTATTAATAGACCAAGTGTATCTTTTAACCAAAATTCTTTGCACTACTTAACTGGCCTAAAATTAGCTGATCCCAGTTGGTATAATCAAGCTGGAATTCAGCTTCTTATTGGCGCGGACCTTTATGGACCACTTTTAAAAGAAGGTAGACTTTATTTTGGTCCAGACACCCCCTCTTGTATTAATACAGTCTTCGGATGGACTTTGCTCGGAAAAATGCCTCTGCAACATGCTGCTTTTGCATCAAAAAATATTTCTACTTTTATGGCAACTATTTCCACTCCTGATTTAAATAATACCTTGCAAAAGTTCTGGGAGTTGGAAGAGGTTCCTACGGTGGAGAAAAAATCACTTTCAGATATTTTTTGCAAAAAATATTTTGAAAAAACTACTATACGCGATGTGGACGGTAGATACACAGTTTCGTTGCCTTTTAAAATCAATCCCATTGATTTCGGCGATACCCGAACCCTTGCTTTGCGTCGGTTGTACTCGCTTGAAAAACGTTTGCTAAATGATAAAAAATTATTTACTTCTTACTCACAAGTAATGCAAGAATACTTGGATATGGGTCACATGCGTGCAGTTTCACCCCCTAATAACTTAGAAATTCATGAATACTTTTACATTGCTCACCATGCGGTTATAAAAGAAAGCTCGAGTAGCACGCCTGTTCGTCCTGTCTTTGACGCATCGAGTCATTCTTTAAATAAGCCTAGCCTAATTCAAGCCCTTCACACGGGTCCTAAGCTAGAAGGAGATTTAGTTAAAGTTTGCTTAATTTTCGGCTACATAAATATTGTTTTGTTAGCGATATTTATAAAATGTACAGAATGATAAATGTGGAGGAAAATCAACACAAATACCAACGAATTTTATGGCGTTTTAATTCTGAAGAATCGGCGCAAGATTACGAATTAAAAACTTTGACTTTCGGGGTAAAGCCGATGATTATCAAGACTTACCGTTGGCTTCTGCGATTTTAAAGGACAGCGTCTATATAGACGACTGCGCAGTAAGTTGCAATGATTTTGATCAAATCATCCTTATGAAAAATCAATTAATTGAGTTATTAGGGCGAGGTGGATTTGAACTGAAGAAATGGGCATCAAACGAACCCAAATTGCTTGCAGACTTGCCTGCAACCCACATAAGACTTCTCTTTGGATCGAGAAGATGCAAACTCTCTAAAAATTTTAGGCTTGAGGTGGAACCCTCAAAGTGATAAGTTTTTTTATTCTGTTAATTATAATACAAAAATTTGCACTAAGCGTAATTTGCTTAGTACCCTTGCGAAATGCTAGGTTTTCTTACACCGGTTACTTTTTTTGCAAAAAGTTTAATCCAGTACTTATGGTTTATAAAGTTAGATTGGGATCAGTTAGCACCCCCGGAAATAATTTCCAAGTGGAAAAAATTCGAGGAAGAACTTAAATTATTTTCTGATTTTTATATCCCAAGAATGATTGATCTCTCTAATTTTCAATTTTGTCAAATTGTTGGATTTAGCGATACATCCAAGCGCGGTATGTGTGCGGCGGTTTATTTTCGTATTGTTTATCAAAACGGAGATATTAAAAGGTATTTTGTGTGCGCAAAATCGAAAGTCGCTCCCATAAAAAGAATCAGTATTCCCCCTTTGGAGCTCTGTGCGGCAGTTTTGCTAGCTAAACTCATTCAATTTATTCAAAATACTTTTCCTAATAAAATTGCTTTTCAAAATACTATTGCTTTTACGGATAGTAAGGTAGCGCTCTTTTGGATCAAAGGATCACCACATGCGTGGCGCCCTTTTGTATCCAACCGAGTCACATACATACAAGAAAAAATTCAGCCTTGCGATTGGAACCATGTTCCTTCTGAATTAAATGCCGCGGACCCCGGGTCACGTGGTCTATTGCCTGCAGATTTAATTAATTGTTCCCTTTGGTGGCAAGGACCCGAGTTCCTTTGTAAGCCACAAGAGACATGGGATTTTACTAAAAATAATATTACAACACCCAAAGGAGCTCTGGAAAAGGAGCGAAAATTGGTGTTTGCTGCAACAATTGAACCAAATTTTTTGGATTGTCTGCTCAACAAATTTTCAAATTTTTTACGTTTAATTAGACTTTGATTTTATGCTACGTTTTATTCACAATCTTCGCGCGCGTAAATTTAATAATGAGAAAATTATTATTAATTCTACGTGGTTAATACAATATGAGTTACAAAATGCAATACGTGTGCTTATAAAACACGTGCAAAATAAATATTTTCAAAACGAGATTTCTTTACTTGTCGATAATAAACCGTTGCCAAAGGTTTTTAGAAAATTAAATCCGTTTTTGGAGCAAAATAATATTTTACGCATTGGCGCAAGATTATGCAATTCGGAATTAGATTATGACAAAAAATTTCCTATACTTTTACCCGGTGATTCTCAATTTACAAAGTTATTGATTGCGCATACTCACGAGAAACATATGCATAGCGGCATAAACACGACTTTATTTTTACTTTTTCAAAATTATTGGATTTTTGCAGCTAAAAGGCATATAAGAAAAATAATTTCGCGTTGTTCTACATGCTGGCGCACTTGCCCCAATAATTATCAACCCCCTGTTGGAAATTTGCCAAAATTTCGCGTTTCACAAGCAAAAGCTTTTCAACACGTTGGCGTTGATCTTACGAGAAGTTTTGCTATTACAATGAGCCGCATGCGCGGTGCAAAACGACTTAAGGCTTATGTCGTTCTATTTATTTGCGGTTGTACGAAGGCGGTACACTTAGAAATTATGTCAGACTTATCGGCAGACCATTTTATGGCAGCATTCCGACGCTTTATGGCCAGAAGAGGACGCGTGGAAGTAGTCTATTTGGATAACGCGCCAAATTTTACGCTTTCTGCTAAAATGCTTAACGAGATGTTTGCTGAAGTTGCTTTGCTGAAGTTGCTAATCGTGAATTTGCGCGGTGAATTATATGCTCAAGAATGCATTGACTTTACTTTATTATTTTTGCTTTTTTTCTACATTGAGTATATCCATTTTCCATCCTTTTTTAATTTAAGTTTTTTCCCTAATTTTACACATACCTTTACTGCTGTATTGCTGCAATAGCAGTGCTCCAACGTCCGTCTTGCAATACGGAGCTCATGCGAATATTTGGGGTACTCTCCATACCAGTGATATATATGGATCGCTAAGTGAAATAACATGCGTGCTTTTAAGAGCGCGGTCGTGTATAAACATTTTATGGATTGCTTTGATGTACTACTGCTACTACTTTGATTGGAATTATTTGGATTCGACTGTGCAGTTGTCCATGTACCAAGTTCCTTTCATCCAAGGGTAACTCAAAGTGTTTTTGAGCTGCGTTTCTTTACATTTTTTACTTATTCCCTATGCTACTATTCCTAACGAAGAACACAAAACTGTAACCTAAGAGTGGGAACTATTGGACTGGAGATCCCTATTGCTACAGTTCGGTTGATTTGTTGACTTTTTCATGCGAAAGACGTCTCGACCGTCCAGTTAATATTAGAGATACAGGGTCGGTTTAATAGACAAAATTGTGGTATTATTTCCTGATTACAATGGTGATGAACGAAAGAAAATCAAATGACGAGTAGGTATACATTTAAGCCAATAGAAAAAACATTTGGCTTTAAACAAAGGTTATTTTATGACTTTTTCTCTTAAAGTCAAAATTAACGAAGTTATTAACAACTTTCTTAATCTTAGGGGATATAGGCTGTGGTATTTAAATCTATCGAAAGCTGTCTTTATTTAGAAAATCGTTAATATTTTTGCATTTTGCCCTTTAGGAGAAAAAGTTCAAGGACAACTTTGGTTTAAAATTAAATTTTCTATCGATTGAAGGTACTATGTAACGGTACTATGTGTTAAAGCGAAAAAAAATTCTTTAAAATTTTAATTTTTACTGTACCTCATGTACGCGTTTTTCGACTTTTCTTTTATTTCCAAAATTTTATGTTTTAGTGGAATTAAATTTTTTTCATGTCTTAGTGCACTTAAATGGTGCCAAAGAAAAAAATTATAAATTTTACGTGTTTAAAATTTTTTATATATTGAAAAAAAAAACACCCTGTATTTTCGTACAGTGACAAAACTAAGTAAAACAGTGTACACCAAATTAAAAAGACGTTCCTCTAGTTATAACAAGTAGTAAAATTAGGATCGTATCTTAAACTGCGTAACCTGTATGAATAAAAGTTTGAGACTACTACTTTTTACATGATTTTTTTAATATCACCCTGTGTGTTTCAGCATGTTACAAAATTACGCAAATCTAAATTTTTTTGTTTCAGCCTGTAATAAACCGACAAATTGAGCCTAGTTTTGTTGCAAAATTCCTATTAACGGAGTAGCTATAATAAATACTGTAAAAAACACTAAAATGATAGCAAAGTATTTGATGGCCAGTATATACGTTCAGAAAACGGCAACAATGTAGCGCTTATTACAAAAATAGAGTGCGATAAATGGTTTATAAAGGACAATATAGTAATTTCAATGACATGTTTATTTGATATATCTAGAGCTATTTGAATTTTTACCACTAACCTAAAAAATTACGAAAAAACTTTAATCTGTAGTTACTTTTCAACACCTTGTACAAAATTTTTTATTTAAAAAAATGAGAGCTGTACTAATATTGTTGTATTGTGCTGACTTTGAGTTTTCTATAGGAATTTGTAATTATTTTTAAAAATACCCTGTGTTTTTAACAGTTCAAACCTATTAGCGCACACATATACTATACTATAGTAGTGTGAGCTATGGTGAATCTAGTTTTTTCGAGAAAAAAAAAGTTGCTCCGATTTCAAAAATTTTTATATATCTTTACGTTTCAGATGATTTTGAAACTTTTTTTTGTCGCGCCGTCTGTCTGTCTGTCTGTCTGTATGTCTGTCTGTAACGACCAACGCGCATAACTCAAAAACTGCTTGGGCGATTTTAATGAAATTTGGTACCTAGGCTGGGTCTTGGGTCGAGATGGTCCCATTTAACAATGAACAAAATCCACCGAACACAAGCCAAATAAAAGGGTGGGGGAATATTTCAAAAATTAGAGTTTATGTGAAAATATAGCGTTTGTGATATCAAACGAAAGGTAATTAAGTCCGGAGTTAAACAGAACACATTTTAGTTTTTTTTCTTTAAAAAGGGTGGGGGTAGATTTCAAAAATTTGAGTTTAAGTCAAAACCTTGGTCAAAACATGGCTTGTGTAGTATCAAACAAAAGGTAATTTAGTCTGGAGTTGAATAAGATATATTTCAGGTTTTAGTTTTATTAGCTCGCACGTACACTATAACTATAGCACCTAGTGTGAGCTTAGGGGCCCATATATTGGCAGAGTATTTTTTTTTCGTTTCATAAAATATAAGTATCTTTTATCTAATATATATTTTTTTAAAAAATCGTTACGTCTAAGAAATTCACATACTTTTTCATCTATTAAGATTTTTTTAATTTAGAGTTATTAATTAAAAGCCTACTGTACTCCGACCCTGTATACGTCACACCCATCCAGCAATTTTTATTTTAAAGACAAACAATCTGTTTATGACCACATTAAATTTTAATGTCGTTTCTTGCATAACGAAGCTGCTGAATTTTTTTTTCTACCCAACGCCCACTACATAAATTTATCAAAAAAAAAATAATAATTTTTTATTTCTTGGAAGAAAATAAATAAATATATTTTTTTTAGCGCTTAAAATAAAAGTGTATATGTCCTTATAATTGGTGCAAAGTTTCATTGCTCTAGCTTTACATTTGAATTTTATACAGAATTTTATCGAGAGAGATGCAATTAAAAATAAAACACCCTGTATCTTTACTCTGCACTGGGCTCGAGATGAGCACTACTTCGTAAAATAATCCTATAATGTTGTAGTTTCATTACGGTACGCAAAAATTGCAGACAAAAGTGGCTTAGGCTCCGGACTATAATGATTTTTTCCCAACAAAAGATTGAAGTCCTCTAATTTTGGATTCGCCACTGGCTTTAATTATATTTTTTGTATAACAAAATATATTTATTCATTTTATTTTATCAAAGGTATCACTTTTGAATGATACAAAAAAATAATAAGATTTTGTTTTGTCTTTGTGAAATTTAAGAAATCTGGTTAAAAATTGCAAATTGCTGTATCTTTTGATATGTTATAAATAAATTAGTACGACCTACATATTTATCAAGTGAATTGATTGGTCTACAGCTTTTGTATTAATAAATTTCTTCCAAAATTAAAAACAAGTGTTAGATGAACAAGTTTGATTAAAAATAAGGGGCAAAAATGTGTTTTTCAAAAATTAACGGATTTTGGTGACAACTATCGAATAACATGTTACACTTAGAGGTAAGGTAGGCATAACTATTTTGTAGGGAATTTCATGCTCTTTATATTTTATAAAAACATTTTTTTTTGTACAACACGCCGTAATCGAGCATTTTTTTACCCCCTTACGCCACTGAAGCGGGAAGTCTAGGGGTGGTGACTTTTGATATGTTAACGTCCTGGGGATATAAAATTAAATATATTAAATATTAAAAAATTAAATACTAGATTTTGAAGGGGCCTAACTATGTTTAAATTAAGTTAAGCCTGTTCGTGATATGGACGACGATTTGTCCATTGTCCTTTACTACAAGGTCCTAGTATGGGTCTTATTTTATTAGGCCCCCCCATATTTTATACCCAGGGCCACAAAACCAGTTTTTATATTTCTGAGTAAATCAGGCATAATTCAATCAAATAAAAAAGCTTTCTGGTAAATACCTAGATTTTTACCTTCCTAGCCCGCGTAGCAATGGCTAAAGAAGGTATTAGTTTCGACGAAAAACATTTTTTTGCGATAACGTCGAAAATGTGTTATTTGGGTGTATTTTGACCTATCTTAGCAATATCGTCGTGATGTCTGTTCGGTTCGGTTCGGTGTGTATGTGTGTGTATATTAATTCTGTCAGTAACACGATATCTCCTAAACTGGTAAACCGATTTTCACAAAATGTTGTGATAAAATAATGTTTGACACTATCTCGAGCTGATTAGATTTTGGTAAAAAAATGTTAACTTTTTAATGGAGCGTCTTATCAATATGCGGTTTTCGGAATGTAGTAGAATACGTTTTGTACAATAATTTCTGTTATAACCAAAAACTTTGTAAGAGCTTTAGTTTCTAAGATATTTACAAAAAACTGTTTTTAAGGCTGATTTATTATGGCTTCACTTAAAGTGTGCTAATAAGCTAGCTAGGAAGGTATTAGATCCGTCATGGATTCATTTATTTTATTTTTTTTCAGCTTCTGTATGATGTGTGTTAAAACTGAACTCTACTGATTCAAACAGTTCGGCAGAATATTTACTCCTACTGCAAGAACGTACAAAATATGGATAAGCCGATAATAAAAATGAGGAGAGAAAGAAATAGTCTCATTCCTTTTTGACATAATTTTTACTTTCGTAGCCCGCGTAGCTATTATTTTTGAAAAAAAAAATTTTTTTCAGATAACGCCAAAAATGTGTTATTTGGATGTATTTTGACCCATCGGGGGCAATTCTTTAAAATTTGAAATAATTTGAAACAATCTGAAAAAATTTGACGCCTCAAATTTTACCCCTAAATCATGGCAACATCGTAAATTTCAGTTTATTATACAGCGTCTAAAACCGAAAAATGAGGAAAAATATAATCTAAAACCTACCTTTAAACCCGATTCCTGATAATTCAATATTTTTCCGGGATTGTTGATGATGCACAGGTTCTTAAAAAATTGTATTTTTCCGGAAAAAAACAATAACAAAACCATGAGACGTTTTTCTGACTTCGTTAAAGTTGGATTCAATTAACATGCAAAGCGAACCAAAACACAGCCTTCGTAACTACGAAGGCTGCGACCAAAGCGAATGGCTCAGTACAGCCGACCACAAAATCAAACGTATTATTATGTTAACGAAATCAAATGAATCTTAGGAAAAAAAATATTAGGCTTGATAAGTTATGATATGAAAAAAAAAATAATACCCGGATTTATTGCAACCCGTGGCCCAAAAAATAACCTTTGAATATATAAATATCAAACTTGTTGTATTATTATTATCATATAATTAAAAATAATGTTTGTCTAATATTTCTTATCAGGTATGAGAAGAGAAAGAAAAAAAGTCTGCCAAACCCAGGTTATAAAGGTTAAGTTCAGGTCTGCTACAGGGTGACCTTAAAATTTATTATAGATTTGTTTAGAAATTCTAGTTCTCTACTTAACAATAAAAAGTTGAAAATAGCCCAAAAAGTTAAACTATGTATTAACGGATTATTTCAAATTTAGGTTCAGGGGGTGAGTTACAGGGTGATATCAAAAATAGTTGTACAATTTACATTCTTAAAAACAACTTTGTCAGGAGTTTTACTTAGCAAACAAGAGTTAGAAATACCTTAAAAAATCATATCACTAACATATTGTATTACCTTTAGAGACAGCAAGTTAGCTACTGGGTGATATCGAAATTATTAGTGTATTTTTCTAAAAATCACATTTTTAGAAAACAATGTTGTCAAGAGCTTTCGTTATCAGAAAATGCTTAGGAACACGTTAAAAAATCATGACATTAACTGACTATTACCTTTAGGTCCTTGGAGTAAGGTACAGGGTGATATCAAAATTAGTAAAACACTTTTGTAAAAATCACAATTTCAAAAATCAACTTTATCAGGAGTCTTGGTGAGCAAAAAATAGTTAGGAATTGTAAACAAACCATACTATTCACTAACTGCGTTACATTTAGGTCCAGTAGGTAAGATACTAGTAGTAAATTTTTTTATAAATCATATTTTTAAAAATAACTTTTGGCCTCACCTTACTGTTTACAAACCAAGAACATATAAGTTAGGGTTTCTTGAGCGATCTATTAAAAGAATATTACGTTAATTACTTTTCCGCACAATTTTACTTTTTCGCATCATTTTTACTTTCCTCACGATTTTTTTCCGCACGTCCAAATTGCAAGAACCTTTCCGTCCACAATCGTTTTCAAATGAAAACCCGTCCTCCTACACACAAGTTTCATTTTCAAGAAGTGCTGCTGAACCGATGCTACCAGAAGCACCGAATGAAGAATCCTGTAATGTGTTACAGCCTGTACAGACCAATATACCTTCCTCCATTCACTACAGTAGTAATTCTAAGCAGCAAACTGATCAAGGCATTTCTGTAGTGGGCCAAACACCAACCAATCAACAAACAGAAAGTTCACTTTCAATTTCAATATCTACCATCGTTAACTTTTTCGTTATTGTTAATTAAATGTTCTTTACATAAAGTTTCTTTTTAATATATCATAATAAAAAAATCCTGTTTTATTATTTTTCCGTGCATAAAAAAAATCAAGTAAAAATAAAAGTTAAAAAAACGTACGGAAAAGTAACTTTTCCGCACTAGTGCTGAAAAATTTCTTTTTCGCACGATTTTTGTTTTGTTAAAAATGAAGATATTTAGGACTCATTAAATGATTTATGTAACAATTCTATCTTACGTATCATTTTCTAGCATTATTATAAAATCTTTGCGAATTAAAACATGTTTTTTGATAAAGAAGATGGACAAAAACACTCGTAGGAAAAATATTGTACCTAATTCTTGCGGAAACTATCTTTTCCATCCTTGACGGCTTGCCCGAACTCCGCTCCGCGTCGTTTGTGCAACTGCCGTCACGTGCGGAAAAGTACCTCTTTCCGCACTTGTTAGGTAAATAACTATTGTACAAACAATTAAAAGCCTAAGCGATACAAAAAAATATTTATGTAAAAGATATTTAAAATTTAAAGGTAAAAGACCTTAAGTGGGATGAAACTACTGCTTTTGTTGATTTGGAGTTTTCAGTAAAAATAGCTAAAGAAGTAAAGAAATATATCCCTTTATCAGACAACCAAATAGCTATGTAGCGGTACATGTATTAACAGATTTTTTGAAAGAAATGCAAAATGTTGAGTCGCTTCACTTTGGAAGAAGTAAGTAATTAAATAAAACGTACGTACGGGACAAAAATATTTCTGTGCAGGTTGTTGTTTGTCAATGTAATTAAATGTAATATTTATTATGTGTATTTGTACAGTCGGGGACTTTTTAAATTGCCGCTCTGGAAAATAAAAAAAATTCCTATTTGAAATTCGGAAAAGCAATTTAAACCAAACCAAAAAAATTGTGAACTTTACCACTGTCTGTATACATACGTATTTAAAAATTTATTGTTTTTGATTTCTTTAATTGATTAATTTTGACAGAAAAAAAATAAAACGGCCATTTAAAAAGTCCCCGACTGTACATTTTTATATTGAGCAAGCTTAATAATTATAAGGGTTTGATTTGGCTCGGTTTGGTTATGTTAAATAGATAACTTGGGTGTCAAATTGTTGCCTAAAAAACATGCAAATTTGTGAAATAACAACGAAGACAGTTTCTTCCTGTAAATAAATGTGCAGATTTTTATATTTATCGTGTATGTTTGTCAATGTTTGCATTAGGCAAGCCTAGTGAAGGCTTTCGTTTTGTTACATTAAATATATATTTTAGGGCCAAGATTCTAAAATATCTTGTAAATTTGTTAATCAACAAATCAAACAAATGTAAAATATTTGTAAAAAAATTTTGATTTACTATTTGTATTTGTTAATTTTTATATTGACCAACTGGTTCGGTTTGATTCTATTAATTGTATATTTTGGATGAAAAATTTTTGTCAAATAAGCATGTAAATTTGTGAATTAACAACGAAGGCAGGCAGGTTTTTCTGTAAATAATTATTGTACATTTTTATATTGACCAACCTTATTTATATGGGTTTGGTTCGGTTTGGTTATACTTGATATGTATTATAAAGCCATGATTTTTTCAAACTAACTTGTGAATTTGTAAAAGAACAACGAACCAAGATGTTGTTACGTAAATAAATGTAGGGATTTTTGGATTTCTCATGTGTATTTGTAAACTTTTATTTTGACCAAGGTTAGTTAGGGGCTTAAGTTGATTTGGTTATATTAACTAATAAGTTTTAATGTCAAAATTTTATCATATTAACTTGTAAATTTGTCAAATAAATAGTAAAAGTTTTTCACGTAAATATATGTAAATATTTTTGGATTTATTTATTCATTTCACCCTGTAGCTCACCTCCCTTGTTTTTTAAAAATGTGATTTTTCAAAATCTTTACTGCTATTTAGATATCACCCTGCAGCTTACCTACTGGAAGTAAATGAAATTTAGTAAATGGTATGATTGCTTAACGTGTTCCTAACTATTTTTTGCTAACAAACGCTCCTGACAACGTTGATTTTTAAAAACGTGATTTTTACGAAATTTTATTACTAATTTCGATATCACCCTGTACCTCATTTCCTGGACCTAACGGTGATACAGTCAGTTAATGGTATGATTGTTTAACGTATTCCTAACTATACTTTGCTAACAAAAGCTTCGGACAACCTTGCTTTTTAAAAATGTGATTTTTAGAAAATTTACACACACTAATAATTTCTATATCACCATGTAGCTCAATTCCTGGACCTGAAGGTGATAAAATCTGATAATGGTATGATTGTGTAACGTGTTTCAAATAATTTTTTGCTAACGAAAGCTCTTGACAACATTGTTTTTTAAAAATTTGTTTTTTAGAAAATTACGCTTCTAATTTCGATATCACCCTGTAGGTCTCTCACGTCCTGGATCTAAAAATAATACAATAAGTTCATGATACATATTTTAATGTATTTCTTACTCTTATTTGCTAACTAAAACTCCTGACAGAGTTGTTTTTTAAAAATGTGATTTTAATTAAGATTTACTACTATTTTCGATATCACCCTGTAACTCACCTCCTGGACCAAAATTTGATCTAATCCGTAAATAGTAGTTTTTTAGGGCTATTTTCAACTTTTTATTGCTAAGTAGAAAATTAGAATTTTTTAACAAATCTATAATATTAGGCACACAAGAAATTTTACATAATTATACAAACAATATTTTTAATTATACGAATTTATAGAAAGTTTCAAATTTATGTTTTAAAGGTTTGTTTCTTGGGTCCCGTTCATTTTATTCATATTATGAACCTATTTTCAGGTCGGCTGTACGCAGTTCCCTGCCTATATGTGTGGCTCCCTCTAGGGAGCGTGTCGCAAACTTAAGTTTTCCTTGCACAAAGTGACCACGTGGTCGTGGCACCCCTGAAAAATTCCGCCTTCGACTTATTGTCGTCAGATGGAGACTGTGGCGACTATTCTTAGGGTCACTGCATCCTGAAAGCCTGGCATCTTCCAACGAGCGGATAGTTCACAACTTGCATTCCATTTGCTATTGGTTGACATAGTCAGGCGGGATTTTTTAAATTAAAACTCTCCTGTCCTCGTTTTGGGGGGTTGAAATCGGTGTTAAACCAAACTGAAACAAAACCTAACCGTGGTCAATTGATGGGAAACGTATCCTGACCGGGGCGTATCTGGACAGGTTAGGATACGTTGTCGAATAATTTATCAGGGTTAGGTTAACACCGATTTCGACAGGAAAACAGGATAGGGAAGCTAATTAAAAAAAAATATAATATGTTTTTAAAAAACAATAAAAAAAAACTCATCGGCATATGCATAGATTTAGTTAAATTCAATAGGTATGTACTACACAAACCACTACTCTTTTTAGTCACTTACAACTAGTATATATTCGTATTTTACGCCGAAAGCTGTAAACATAAAGTTTGTTAAATGCTTGACTGGTGGCACCCAGCGGCGTAGCGTGCCCGAAAGGGCGGTGGGGGCGACAGCTAAAAAGGGCGCCTCTGAAAACTGATGAAAAATCTTACGGCAAAAAAAAAATAACCGCGCCGTAGAAATTTGAACCGCGCCGTCTCCAAAAAAAAAAAAAAAGGTCATCATATGTCAGGGGGCGACCGATAAGTCACAAGGGCGCGTCTGACGAAATCTTGCAACTAAAAACACCAAAAAACACAAAAAAGGTCATCATGTATGAGGGGGCGGCCGATACGACACAAGGGCGCCACTACCCTCGGGGCGGGGGGGGCGACGAACCCCCCGCGCCCCCCCCACGCTACGCCGCTGGTGGCACCATCTCTTAATATAATATAATAATAATCTTAAACGGCAACGTTCAACATTAAAAAGTCAGCTGACTATTTCGACCAATAGCAAACGGAATGCAAGTTGTGAACTAGCCGCTCTCCCAGGGGTAGCGACACCAAACATAACCTCATTTACGAAAAACTCAAATCTGACACTGTCAGGAGCATAGCTTTTTTTATGTTTAAAAAAATTAAATGGTTTACAAATGTTACGTAAAGAACTGTCCGTCACATCCGGTATATAAATTTTACTGTCCAAATAAACAAACCTAAAAAAACTAAGTTTTTTATGATTTCAAATTTATTAGGACCCTGTGTTAGGACCCACACAGCGAAGGAAACCAAAAATATAGTTTGCATGTTTTATATATATTCTAAAATATAGAAAACTATTATGTTGGGTTTTGTATTATTTAATAAATGTTTTATGCTCTCTACGGAATAAAGGTGTACGTTTAATCCCTTTTTTCATGGGCTAAGGTAGTATTTCTTGTCCCCAGTGATTGAAAGTAATTTCTTTAAAACCATAAAGGCAAAATATAGGTTTTTGGATTATTTTATTTTATCATAATACAAAAAACAAAAAGGAATATATACACGATACCGATTATTTTGTTCCAGCTTGCCGTAAGCTTACTTTACTTTGCCGATGGCTTGGTTCGTTTTGATCGTTATTGTGTCCTTAGGCATAGAATATTGCTTCCATATAAACGAAGCATTTAACTTTCTAGACTTCTCCAGGCTGTAAACCAGGAAACTGTGAAATTTTCGAAATTCTGTTTATTGCATCATTTCCATGCCCATCTCAAAGTAAGAATATGCTTTATTTTCCATCTTCGAGAAATGTAATTCGAACTTTTTCTCGAGTAAACTTAATTAGTTTGTTATGAAATAAATAATATTTTTCCACATTGTTTGTTATAAGGTCACTCATCGTCAAGCAAGCTTTACCTTGCTTGACGATGAGTGACCTTTGTTTGTTAGCATCTGACTGACTTTTGTTTAATGTAATGCCATGACAACTATCACTGCCCACTGTTTTTTTATATACTTGACATGCTAAAACTACAGAACGGTAAGTGGTTTAATACCTATTTATTTAGTTTATGATTATTATTATTTTTAGTATATAAAAATAAACCTTGGCATTAAAGTCCCTTTTAGTCACTTAGCAAATTATAGCCCTTCTTCCGGTCGAACATGAAAATTCCCGCCGTGGTATTAAAAGTAAACACTGCACGCTCCAGGTTTATAATATACCTACTATTATTTTTATTATTGTTCAAAAAAAAGCGGGCGGCGAAGAAAAGGTCGAAAATAAAAAAGTCGAAAATACAAAAGTTCGAAAGTACAAAAGGTCGAAAATACAAAAGATTGAAAAACAAAAGGTTCAAACAAAGATCGAAAGTAGCTACACTGTAATGATTGCAAAACAAAGTAGAATTAAGAGACACACAGGTACACACACACACTCATAGAAAAGTTTTAAAAAAATCAACATCCAATAAAAACTCAAGGTAGCAACACGACGGGTCGCAGAACTTTGTTCGAAAACATTTTCTTCGAACGGAAATTTTTATGAAAACCATTTCTTCTAATGAAAATTTGTTTGAAAACATTTTTTTTAAACGGAAATTTATTCGAACACCATTTCTTTGAACGGAAATTTGTTCGTAAGTAATAGTTGTTCAAAAACATTTTCTTCGAATAGAAATCATTTTCTTCGAAAGCAAGTTTTTCGATAAAAGACGCTCTAGACCTGGATTTCCAAACCTAACACAATTCATATAGTTTGACTACGGCAAGGTCTTTTTAACATATTTTTTCAAAAAAACCCTGACTTCTTTCCCGGGATCGTAAACATTCTGAAAATTTGTCTACTTTCCTCCTTTTGGAAGGTCGAAATTGGTATTTTCCTAAACTTTGTCAATTGATCGCAAACGTATCCGAACCGGTCCAGATACCTCCTGATATGCTCAATTAAGAAAGGTTAGACTAACACCGATTTCAACCTTCCAAAATGAGGACCGGAAAGCTAATTTAGGGAAATCATTTTTCGACAATAGGTCTCGGTTGGTTCGGTTTGGTTTCACACCCTCTAGGATCCCGGGAAAGAAGTCAGGGAAGTTTTTATTTCCAAAAATTGTTAGAAAAAAACCCCATTAGTCGAACTATATGAGTTGTGTTAAGTTTGGCAAGCCAGGTCAAATTTTTTTTTCGAAAAATTTGTTTTCGAAAAAATGTTTTTGAACAAATTTTCATTTTAAAAAAATATTTTCGAACAAATTTCCGTTCAAAGAAAATGTTTTCGAACACATTTCTGTTCGAAGAAAATGATTTCGAAAAATTTCTGTTTGAAGAAAACGTTTTCGAACAATCTTTTGTTCGAAGAATATGTTTTAGAACAATTTTTGGTTTAAAGAAAATGATTTTCGAAGTTTATGCTTTCGAACAATAATATTAAGATATTTATATGAAATGTACTATAAAAATATAAATAATTAAGCCGAACCTTACGAAAACTCGAACTGTATTTGGGCATTTTTTGTCTTTTGATAAAATGTAAAATTCGGAATAAAAAGATACTAAAAAAAACCACAATACCAAAAACACCCAAAAAAAATGGGAAAAAACCTTGGAAAATAAATTAAACAGTGCGAAAAATAGCGTATAAACATCGTGATAAAATTTTCATTTTATCCCTTGATATATTATATACTATTAATAAACTTTTAACATAGAAATGTATTTCTGTCCTGTTTGTTTATTTATTACGTATTATTTTTATACAAAAACAGAAATAATATTTAAAAGAAAATAATTTTTAACAATAATACCTACAATAAATATTCATAACCCAAAAACTCAAGGAACATATTTTTTATTTCTTAAGCTGTATAAAAACGAGTTCTTTTTAAGTTCTATTAAAACATTTTTCTTTTCTCAGACTGTATAAAAATGAGTATTTTTCACGAACGTCTATGGAATTTTGAGTACGGTTTTGACACTCGTGTCGCTACCCCTGGGAGACGCTAGACTTCCAGGATGCAGTGACCCTAGTATTTCTAATTACACTATCCAAAACCTTATGGGGCAGCCTTCGTTTAGTTTACGACAGAGACAATTTATTATTTTCTCTCTGGTTTACGAAGCCTGTGTCATGGGCCGTCACTGAAGAACAGCAGTTTCTATATGGGAGGACCCCCCAGAATAAAAAACTATATACGTGCCTAGCTTTTTTTAAAAGTAAAAAAATAATAACCAATTCAATAATTTGACCAGTATCCCACTTGGTCAGATTTTTCTGGCAGATTTTAAAGAAATAATTTGACATTCCCTTAAAAATCCGTTCAAATATAACGGTGGCAACAGCGTAGAGCTAATTTTGTAGCGACCCTTCCACGACATGCAGTTAGTCCCTCTTTGTTAATTTTACCGTGAAAAACAAAGAAAGAAAGTAAACTTAGCTGACCTCATAAAGAAAACGAATAGGACTCATAAATTTGAAAGAAATGTGACGAAATGTGACGAAATTTGACATTTCAGTTTGTGTGGTTAATAGTGAATTTATTTACAATTTTTAAATTAAAAATTTTCAACAAATTACGGGTTTTTAATTAATAACAAATATTATATCGTGACGCTACATCTATCAAAAAGTGGGAAATGGCCTTTTAGGTAAGTTTTTAAGTTTAAAAATTGCCTTTTAAACGAGAAATCTTAAGCGCCAGATTATGTCACATTTTGTCAAATTTCGCCAGATTTTTTGAAATGTAAAGAATTGACCCCATCCTACCAATATCGTTGTGATATCTGTCTGTGTGTCTGTGTGTGTTTATATTATTTCTGTCCGTAACACAATAGCTCCTAAACCGCTGAACCGATTTTCATAAAATTTTCAGGTAAAATAGTGTTCGACAGTCTTACGAGCTGATTAGATTTTGGTCAAAATTCATTAATGCCAATGACAGTTTTTTGACACTTAAAAAAAATAATGCTTACTTTTTAACGGAGCATCGTATCAATACACTGTTTTTGGAATATAGTAGACCATATTTTTCTCAACAATTCGTGTTATAACTACAAACTTCGTAGGAGCTTTAGTTTCTTTTGAGTTTCATGGCTAATATATTATCATGACTTCACTTGAAGTGTGATAATAGGGTAGCTAGGAAGGTGTCAGATCAGTCATGGGTCCATTTATTTATAAGGAAAACAAAATGATCATAGAAAAATCTTGTTAATGTTAAATAAATAAATATTTATCAGTGTTGTACTTAAAAATGGTTTTATTTTTCAACAAGGTTTCAAGTCAATAAAAAAATTTACAGGTGGATATCCCAGCCAGCCTTCTCTGTGCCCCAATGTTTATATTCGTAATGGGGCATTACTCTAAAAAAAAAAAAATTGCAGGGAACAAATCATTGTACAATTAATTCGGCAATTTTAAAACTTTTGTACAAAAAGTGCCAAAAAAATGCTCGGGCCCCTCTAACCCCCTGGATCCGCCACTGACATTAAGTAGCTATGGGACTATCACATGAGAACTCAATATCCATCCATTGATATGCACGAAATTCCTGTGTAAAAATTTTTGTCAAATTAAACTATAAATAAGTTTTAAATGATACTACCTCGTAAAGTAAGATTTTTGACAAAGAAGTTTTATAAAATGTATTAATTAAAATATTGCACTGGTATTCCAGTTTTTATAAACAAAAAATAAAATAAATTTAAATTTTAGTACCCGTGAATAAAGAAAACAACAATTTTTCGTGGCTATCCCGGCATAAAAAATTTTTGTTTCTCTTGTATTTTTCCGTGGGCAGGTCGAAAGCTGTACACCTGCGTTAACTGTCAACACGTAATAGGTCAATATGCATTGACCCGACATGAGGTACAAATTATGTCACGGTCATGGGTACTATTTTTCGTTTCATCTGTCTGCCTTTTACTCTGGTAGTTTTTTAGCTCACACTACTCCTATACTATAGTAGTGTGAGCTATGGTGATCCTAATTTTTTCGAGAAAAAAAAAAGTTGCTCCGATTTCAAAAATTTTTATATATCTTTGCGTTCCAGATGATTTTGAAACTTTTTTGTTGCGCCGTCTGTCTGTCTGTCTGTCTGTATGTCTGTCTGTCTGTGTGTCTGTATGTCTGTCTGTAACGACCAACGCGCATAACTCAAAAACGGCTTTTTTTAATGAAATTTGGTACCCAGGCTGGGTTTTGGGTCGAGATGGTCCCATTTAAAAATTAACAAAATCCACCAAACACAACCCAAATAAAAGGGTGGGGGTAGATTTCAAAAAGTAGTTTATGTAAAAATATAGCGTGTGTGATATCAAACGAAAGGTAATTAAGTCTGGAGTTAAACAAAATACATTTTAATTTATTTAAAAAAAAGGGTTGGGGGTAAATTTCAAAAATTAGTGTTTAAGTGGAAATATGGCGTGTGTGATATCAACCGAAAGGTAATTGAGTTAAACAAAATACATTTTAGTTTTGAAAAAAGGATGGGGGTAGATTTGAAAAATTAGAGTTTAAGTCAAAACATGGCTTGTGTGTTATCAAACGAAAGGAGTCTGGAGTTCAATAAAATATACTTCAGTTTTTAGTTATATTAGCTTTCACGTAGATACACTATAACTCTAGTATCCAGTGTGAGCTTAGGTGCCCATAGATTGGCAGAGTATTTTGTAGATGTCGCTACTTAGGTGAAAGCATACGGTATGGCAGGCATTATTTATTTATTTCTCTTACCAATATCGTAAGATGAGATTCATATACCGTTTCTGTGACTTTAGAAAAGTGTCACATTGACCATGCAGTGTTCTGAAGAGTCCCTTAAGGACGAAACAGTTAAGGACCCCTGTGGGGATACAGCTTCTGCCCACGAAAAAATACAAGAGAAATAAAATCTTTCTATGTCCGCTTAGTCATGAAAAATTATTGTTTTCTTTATTCACGGGTACTAAACTTTACGTTTGTGGTAATTTTGGCTCACACCCCGCCGACTCGACATAAAAAGTTGCGAAGGCGAAAAAATGCTATATGCAATGACCTGACCTGAGGACAAATTATGTCATGGTCATGGGTGCTGTTTTTCATTTCATCTGCCTGCTTTTTATTTTTACTCTGGTAGTTTCTTTTGTATTTGTAGATGTCGCCACTTATGTGAAAGCATTCGGTATCGCAGGCATTATTTATTTATTTCTCTTACCAATATCCTAAGATGAGATTCATATACCGTTTCCGTTTCTATAGCTTTACAAAAGTGTCACATTGACCTTGCAGTGTTCTGAAGAGTCCCTTCAGGACGAAACAGTTAACTGTCAACACTTAATAGGTGTCCATTAGATCTTGGACCCCCATGAGTGTACAGCTTTCGAGCTGCCCACGGAAAAATACAAGAGAACCAAAATATTTCTATGCCCGCTTAGCCAAGAAAATTGTGTTTTTATTTAACTAAATATTTTATAAAAGAAATGGGCTATTCCACTATCAAATATTTTATAAAAGATTTAAAAAAATGTTTCACTCCTAATAAATGAATATTTTTTTAGCTCACACATATACTATACTATGGTAGTGTGAGCTCTAGTGATCCTAATTTTTTCGAAAAAAAAAGTTGTTCCGATGTCAAAATTTTTTATATATCTTTGCGTTTCAGATGATTTTGAAACTTTTTTGTCGCGCCGTCTGTCTGTCTGTCTGTCTGTCTGTCTGTCTGTATGTCTGTCTGTGTGTATGTCTGTCTGTAACGACCAACGCGCATAACTCAAAAACCGCTTGCCCGATTTCAATGAATTTTGGTACCTAGGCTGGGTCTTGGGTCGAGATGGTCCCATTTAAAAATGAACAAAATCCACCGAACACATGCCAAATAAAAGGGTGGGGGTAGATTAAAAAAATTAGAGTTTACGTGTAAATATGGCATGTGTGATATCAAACGAAAGGTATTTGAGTCTGGAGTTAAACAAAATACATTTTAGTTTTTTTTTAAAGGGTGGGGGTAGATTTCAAAAATTAGAGTTTACGTGAAAATACGGCATGTGTGATATCAAACGAAAGGTAATTGAGTCCGGAGTCAAACAAAATACATTTTAGTTTTTGTTTTTTTAAGGGTGGGGCTAGATTTCAAAAATTTCAGTTTAATTTAAAACATGGCTTGTGTGGTATCAAACGAAAGGTAATTTAATCTAGAGCTAAATAAAATATATTTCAGTTTTTATTTATATTAGCTCACACGTACACTATAACTATAGTACCTAGTGTAAGCTTAGGGGCCCATATATTGGCAGAGTATTTCATAACATTTTAAGCACGGATCAATTTCTCTAGTTTTGTAGAGTTTTAGTCGACTTACCTTCTGTTAACAACCCCGCAACTTCAAACGGTCGAAAAACCGATGACTTTTTCCCCAATTGCACGTCCAGCGTGACTTCATTCTTTCTTGACTTATTCTCTGCTTCTCTAAACATTTTACTACTCCTTTGCCTATCCGTATTGACAACATCGTTGAATTGCTGAGCTGTATAGGCCCTTTTTTTCGTTAAGTTTATTTCAGAGCCGTAATCGGTTTTTGTTGGTTTTTGTGGGCCACCTTGATCTCCAGGCCAGCTGCTGTCGGTATCGGTTTCCGTGACGTCGGGATACAGGTCTATGTCCTAAGGGCAAATAGTTTCAAAGAGCTTTAGATAGAGAACAATCTTAGAGTAATAAAATATAAAGAGAACTCATCAGCCGGGTCCTCATATAAATTTCCGTATTGTTGGCGGTCATTCTTAAATCTTAGAATTTAAACAGCCCCGATGACGGCAACCCGGCCGTCGTGCGAATGTTCGTATAAAAACCAAACTGGGCTGAATTTTCACAATATTTCCTCAAACATAGCACTTCTTGTTTATTTTTACGTTCAAATAAGTCATTTTTTGTGAAAATAAAATTTAACACACAGTAAAAAACAGCAACAAAAAACCGACTCAGACGTACAATGCAACATTGCATTTATAACACATGTTACGATCTGTGTCAACCAAAAGACTCAGGGGACCCTGGCCTAACCGTTCATTACTTGTGGCTCACCATTGAGTTGTATAAGGCCCTGAAAGGGCCTTTAGAGACGGAAAGACAAGGCATTTTTTATTGACCCTATCCAATTTGGTTTCTAGGGGCGGGTATTTCTTTTATAACAAAAACAGAGATAGACATTATTGAACATGTGAAACGGACAAAGATAGGCTGATTTTTCATGCTAATAATACGCTAGATAATATATGAATACTTTTATCTCTTTCACACTGACGGCATAAGGGCGACAGAAAAGCAGCTGGCTACTTTTAATCCACCTGCCGTATTTTAAGTGATTCAACCTGCTAGTCGTTTTATACAGAGAAATTACAAAAAGAAATCTTAAAAACGTTTAAAAACAAGTTTAGAAGTAACTACTTGAGTTCAAACATGGTGCGAAATTGTTTTTTGTGCAAAAGAAGAAAAAATCGATAAATGAAAGAACAACATTTCATGAGTAAGTCGTCTTGACGGATAGTTTTTGCTAAAACACGAAAAAGTTCAGTAGCGTCATGATAGATAGTTTTCCCTGCGACCGTGCGATTTTACCCTCACATATTTTGATTAAGAAAGTGTTACTTCCCCGCACTTATAAGGTTATTTTTTAATAATAATTTGTCCTGAAATGTGTTGCAGTCTAGGACAACTGGGCGCCGCCAACTCGGCGCCACCAACTGGGCGGCGGGCTACCTGGGCGGCAGGCCAACTGGGCGCCGGACTAAAATATTTTTTCTTGATAAAATGTGCAGATAAAAGCAAAATCGATATATTATTATTTATGCAAAAACATCTTTAAAAAATCCTATACGTAATATTCTTGAAATTTGGTTTTGTTAGAGTTAAATCCATTTCAAGTTGAGTGTTGAAATTTTGGTAGGTCTAGAGTTCTGGTAACCTAATAACATAAAATTTACGTTTTTGATTACAAGAATGGCGAATCCAAAATTGCGGATTTCTTTATTTTTAAACCGATTTCTCTCAAATTTGAAAGTTTGAAGTATTTGGGATCACTTAATACAGGTTTACCCCCAAACTTAAAAAAATTAAAATGGCGGATCCAAAATGGCGGATTTATTCATTTTTAAACCGATTTGTCTCAAACTTGAAGTTTAGCAGTGCTTGAGATCACTTAATACATTTTTATCCTAAAACTTAAAAAAATTAAAATGGCGTATTTTCTTATTTATGCACCGATATGTATCAAATATAGAACTTTTGACTTGGCGTCATTTGAAATTTAGTGCTTTCAAGCACTGCAAACTTTCACGTTTGAGACAAATCGGTTTAAAAATAAAGAAATCCGCCATTTTGAGTTTGAGTCAAAAATCATATTCAGCGAGTTGAAACACTGCCAAGCTATATTTGATGAATATTGGTGCATAAATAAGAAAATCCGCCATTTTGAATCCGCCATTTTAATTTTTTTAAGTTTGAGGATAAAACTGTATTAAATGATATCAAACACTGCAAAGTTTCAAGTTTGAGACAAATCGGTTTAAAAATAAAGAAATCCACCATTTTGGATCCGCCATTCTTGAAATAAAAAACGTAAATGGTATTTTTACCAGGTTACCAGAACACTACACCTACCAAATTTCAACACTCGAATTAATAGATGTTGAAATTTTTGTATAAAAAACATAAATATTTTGTTTTTTATCTGCACATTTTATCGAAAAAAAAAAATAGTCCGGCGCTGAGTTGGCCCGGCGCCCATTAGGCCCGGCGTGGCGCCCTGTTGGCGGCGCCGAGTTGGCCCGGCGCCCAGTTGTCCCATTCCGAATTGAAATTTTTAGTTCCGAAATTTCATCTGACTCGAGCATAACTTGTAGTCCACCCAAGAAGAGAAGAGTTGAAGAAGACCCTTGTTCAAAGAAAGAAAATACTTTACCTGGAAAATACTTTATTTGTAAAGTTCTGAGATGAAAACAATAATTTTAATACATCCACTGCACTTAGCATGCTAACAAATTCTTTTTAATCTTTTTTTTACTGAAGAGAATTTCATAAACACAGTATAAACAAGTAAGTAATCATGATTATTTATTATTCAAACAGAAAATTGTTTTAAAAAAATTCTAGTGGAATTCAAAATTTTTATTTTGCTGCCTTTTTTTATCTAAGACAAGCAAATAGAATATTTTTGCGATGTTGCATGTGTCCGGACTTACCAACCCTAAATTCTATTTTCATCCCTGTCTTGCTCATTAAATTCTTACTTGTATTTGGTCAATTGCGATAAAAGCTTGATATAATGGTAATTTAGGCCCATGCCGGGTCTACCCGTATGGTATAGAAGTCAATGGGGCCCACCTAATTAAACTTGTTACCATTTTATAAGTAAAAATAGTAGTTTACCTAACTAGTGCGGAAAAGACACTTTACGCACGAGTTAGGTACCCTATTTTTTCTATAAGCGTGAGGAAAAAACTAAAAATTAATCAGAAAATTATTTATATTCAAAACGTTTTAATCAAATCATTTATTATTATTCACATTCTAGCGGCTTCTAGAACTGACTGGGGTAGATCTTCGTCCGAAGAATCCATTGAAAATCTGATTTTTTTGTTTGAAAAATTCAAAAGACGCTTGTATCTGCAAAATTGGCTTTGTTTTGACAGTTTGTTTGTACTTTGTTGCTATGGTGATTTAAGATGCCAAATCTAAAACCACTAGTGTTCATTGTTGTTTGACATTGACAATGACGATATTTATACCGGGGAGGTTTAAAACTTATAATTTGAACCTATTTTACTGAAAACTTTATTTTATCGAAAATATAGCAGAATTTTAGTCAATTTGAATATTTTTAGGATATTTCGTGTGCTAGGAAAGATACAAATGTATTTTGAACGGTCTAAATGTTATAGAACACCTCAAAATCGTAACAAATTTACTTTTCCGCACTAGTGCGGAAAAAATATTTTTCCGCACTAGTGCGGAAAAGTGGCATTTCCACACTAAAGTGCGTGCGGAAAAGTGGACTTTTCCGCACGCTTATAGAAAAAATATGTTTTAGACTTTATCGTATTTACTTATGAATTACCTAACCTAGCCTGTTACGCCTGGTAACTTTGAGGATGGGACGATTCTCCTATTCGCCGCGGCTGATTCGTCGCCGTCCGATTCACCGCGGCCGATTCGCGGCGGGCGCTACATATACATATATTTGTTTGTTTATAACATTGTTTAAAATTTTTCTAGTACTTAGTGCATTTATAGTGGCGACAATACTATACATAATTTTTGGTTTGGCGAAGCTAAAATGGTGAACTCTCTTAGTTATAGATAGATTTTTGTCAAACTTGAAACTTGGCGATGCTTAAGGTCACTTGTTATATACTTTACCGTAGTGGGCCAACTTGTTATGAAAAACGCGCTGGGCGTAAAATTGTTATGAAAACTTTATTTGTTATAAAAAAAAATAAAATTTGTTATCAAAAAAAAAAACATAATATTTTCACCTTTTACTTTTTAATGTATTGTAAGTCTTCTCTTTACTTAAACCAACTTTTGAAGGGCAGATTCAAGCAAAATTTCATGAAATCGTTAGAACCCCTTAATAGGAGCATTTCAGGTGACTTTGCAAAAACTATACATACCTATTTTCCAGGTTTTACATACATAGGTAAGTTAATTTTTGTATGTAAAACCTGGAAAATAGGTATGTATAGTTTTTGCAAAGTCACCTGAAATGCTCCTAATAAGGGGTTCTATCTAATTTACACCAAAAAAAAATTGTGAAAATTATTGGGCCAATCAAAAATGCAGACTGTAAAAAAAGTCCCTCTAGCGCCACAACAGGTTGATATATAAAAATGTCTATCTCCCCTAGAAGTACCATTCCCAGTTAAAAGTGCCCAATTTGGAACACCCTGTACAGGTTGATGGGTTATATTTTACTGAATAGATTTCTTCGTCAATATTGTAGACACCGAGGATCACACATTAAAGGCTAAATGGAGAAAGTTGCATGAAATGACATGTTAATCCCTTGTCAAACTTTTTACATACCCAACTATTTTTATTGAGTTAAAATGACATATCGATACCCTAATTCTGACACGTCGTAACCCACAAAAAAATTCATATTTTATTTTATGCTGCTAAATCCTCCAAAAAAGAATATGAAACGGTCATTCACGCGATTTCTAATAAGGCGCATAATGCTTACGCTATGTAATTTGCTTCTAACTTTTCTTATTCCTGTAAAATTTTGTTGAGTTGGGTTACGACGTTTCAGAATTAGGGTGCCGATATCTTAATCCCTTGTTATTTATTTGATTTTTTAAAAAGGATATATTTGTAGATTAGTCTTTTTTTTCTCTTAAAAAAGTGACAATCCTAATAACTATCCCTTTTCAAGTAAAAATGAGACTGGTAAAGATAGGGATTGTTGGGTGCCTCTTTAAATTTGTCCCTTTATTACCAAATCATGCATAAGCCTCTGCATAAGTAGGTATTACCCAAGTATAACTTACCTCATAATGAGCTACAGAACAACAACATTTTTAAATGCACATCCAATATAAACAACAAATTCTATAATTCGTCAAATTCTAAAGATTTTTGACGTTAGGTCTATGGGTATTCCCCAATTCATTAAATCAATAAGCACTCTATTGTAGCTGGGTTTCAAAGATCATTAAGTCAGTTTGACTTGGGTGTAAAGCTTCTCTTGGGATTCTTTGTTACCATAAGCGGTCATTAGATTGGACTAGACATCTAACAAAGCTACATACATAGTATTATATATTATATATACACTGTGTCCCATTTAAAACTTTCCACCCGGAATTTCTCGAGAACTGCTAAAAATTTTTAAAAATGCCGAGATACGTCGATTTTGTTTGCGAGGGAGGCCCTTTGTGGCTATCTTGAAATTTTTGTAGCACCCAGTACCTTTGAGGGGTATATTTTACCCTTATATTTTGAATAGGAAAAGTGGGTCTAGTGATACCTTGATTTAAAGGTCTCTTGAATATCTTTACAACCGTGTAAAAATTTCAAAAATCTATCCATTAGTTTTTGAGATGATCAAGATCAAGGTCAAACTTTAAAATTTAACATGGACTGGTAAAATAAAATTTTTATTAGAATTTTATATTTTTAGAATTTAATTTTTATTTTATCATTCCATGTTAAATTTGAAAATTTGAAAGCAAATATCTCAAAAACTAATTGATGGATTTTTACACAGCTGTAAAGATATTCAAGAGACATTCAAAACAAGGTATCACTAGACCCACTTTTCCTATTCAAAATATAGGGGTAAAATATACCCCTCAAAGGTACTGCGTGCTACAAAAATTTCAAGATAGCCACAAAGTGCCCCCTCGCAAAAAGAAACGACGTGTCTCGGCATTTTTTTAAATTTTTAGCAGTTTTCGAGAAATCCCGGGTGGAAAGTTTTAAATGGGACACAGTGTATTTGCTATTAAAGATAGCTATTTATTATTTTTATTTATTTATATATGACCAAAATATTAAAATTTTCTTTTTCCTCGGTTTATATCTAATTTAAAAACAAACAAATATAACTGTGTTAATAGTACTAGAGTTTCACTTGATAATTATTAATAATTATTATGCAGAAATTCAACTTTAAAGTGAACTTTAGGTCTTATACTGATTTAGTTTATAGAAATTTCCTATATATGGCTGCCCATTTAACACTGCACTACTCGCGTCCTATCTGAGAGATACATGACTCGATTATATATATATATATATATATATATATATATATATATATATATATATATATATTGATAAAGGGTACGTAGCCACCTCAAAATAAAGTATATAAACTACGCTGTCACCTCATATATAACGTTGTCACTTCACTTTTTTGAGGTGTCAACGTTTTTCAATAAAAATGTCAGGGATGACTCCTAACACATTCAGCAAGCTGTGTGCAAAATTTTGTTCTGAGGTCACAAAATGGTATATATAGCTACTTTTTGGCCGTGTAGTTCACGTATCTACCGGTGGCGCTAGCGGCGCTTTTACTAAAAATAAACGTTCTACTAAGTCACCTCGGTGGTATAAAAGGTATTTTGCGTGTTAAGACCGCGTCGCAGCGACCTCAGAAATTTGGCAACCTCGTGGTTTAGATTTTAGAGACGGGTTTCTTTGTTGTATGTAATTTCAGATATTACTTGCTTTTTACCCTTGGAATGTTTAATCGAATTCTCGGAAACGTCTCGGGTCTGATATTTTAGAAGGGGCTTTGTAGACGATTATTATTGTATTTTTTATCTATTGAAATAATTGAACTAATTTGGTTAGTCTTCTTACATTTCTTTGATCATTCTGGTAGTTTTCGACGGTTGATTGATTGCTTTTGTAATACATTAAATATTTGCGACAGCTATTCAACCCTGTGCTATGGACTTAAAATTAGTTAAGTAGTTTAATCATTAGAGACATAAAATGCGGTTTTGGTGCAAAAGTTTTTTTTTTAAAAATGGAGCACAAATTCTGTTTTTCTAAAATCCCTTGGTGTTTGTAAAAGAGTTTGAAACTAAATTTTATACGAAACTGCTAAAAAGTGTTTTTGTTAGAGTAATAGTTTTCGAGGTATGATATCAACAATTTGGTCGTCATTTTTGAATTTGCACAATTTCCTTTTTTTGGTGGCCTTTAACTTAAAAAAGACTCATTTTTGAGAATGATTGTAATGACATAAAACAAAGATTGATAGATATTCTACAAAAAGTATCAATTAGTTGCATGTGTAATATTCTTGCTAGGATACAAACCACAAAGTGTTAAAGATATCCTCTCCATATATTTCTTTCTATATTATAAGCAAAATAAACTGAAATAATTAGGTTTTATCCAATTTTCTAAATACTAAGTACTTTAGAGAAAATGCATAATAAAGTTTATTGTAGAAAACTCCATTGACGTCCCAATTATGGGGCTATTTTTAAAGATCACAAAAAAAAATCCGTATTATTTTATGTTTTATTCAAACCTATCCCATACACAAAGGATGTTTATTTTGCTTGGGGCAAAGATTTATAATGAATTTCCCAAAGCAATAAAGATGCTATGTTTTAAATCATTTGTCAAAAAATCAAAAGAGTTTGTTATTTGCCGATTTTAATCTTTCTATTTTTTCAAAACCCTTTATTATGCCTACTTATACAGTGTGTCCGTAAAGTGTAGAATCATGAATTTTTTAAAAAAGTTGCAAGCTTTTTAGAAAAAAGCTTGGATATCAAATAAAGATCTAAAATACGAGTTAGAAAAGGCTATGATTAATTATACAGGATGTTCCAGAAAAAGCTATGACATAAACTTATGTTTCTTTAAATAGGACACCCGGTATATTTTTTCACACTTGGCTTTAATAGTTCATTACAAATGTGGTACATTTTTGTTACGGTATCTCCATACCTAAACACTTAATAAAAGACATTTGTATGAAATAAGTTTTTTTAGCACCCTGATTGGTCAAATGGAGTTAAAAGTAATTATGAAGTACGTCATTTATTTAATAACAAACATGTCATCCAATCAACGGTCTCTAAATCAGCAATAGTGGGTGATTCCAGACTTTACGGATCTACTGTACATAAGAATCTATATATAATTAATGGTAGGTGGTAGACGCTTTTTACTCATTGGGCGCCGACCGGTGAGATACCACCATGCCAGAACTGAGTAGCGCTAAGTGGTATCACCACGTTTCGCTACTGCGCTGGCAGTCCGGTTCCAACAATGAGTAACAGATAGCATGATGGCGCATCCAGGATCAAAATATTCCGGAGATAAAATACCCGACCACTCGGATCTCCGGGCGTCGGGTGATCCTGGGGGTCATATATGCAAAGATATTAAAAAAAGACCAAAAACTCAACTCACAATTGATTTAAGCAATATAAAAGGATTAAGTACCAACATGAATTCAGTTCACCAACATCTTGAAGAACAAAGACCTGACATCCTTGTTCTCACTGAAACTAAAATCAGTTCTGCAACACCTATTGTGAACTATCTTTATCCCGGCTATGACCTACACCACCGATTTCGACATAATTTTGGGATCTGTGTGTACATTAAAAATGACCTTTCATGTCATCGAGAGGAAAAGCTAGAACCAGCGAACCTCGATATCATATGGCTGAAATTCACCTCAAAGTCATCGACCAAGTTCATTTGCTGCCTCTACCGACCGCCAAGTAACACCGAGTATCAAAACTTTTTTGCGACATTATCCGAAAACTGTGATAGTATACAGTCTAACTATCCACATGCGGAAATTGTTTTTTTAGGCGATTTCAACGTCCACAATATACCCTGGCTAAAACACCACAACAAAACAGATAATGAAGGCAGGGAAGCAGAAGCTTTTGCCATAAGTTGTGGTCTAACGCAGCTTGTCGATGAACCTACCCGTATCTCAGAAAGGGGTGAATTTGCAGCGCTTTTAGACTTGTTCCTAACTACAAATCCTGTACACAATTCAAGTAGATCCCCCACTTGGTTCATCCGATCATAAACTTATAAGAACAAAGTGCGAAATGTTCATACCGCCAAGCCAACAATCACTTCCTCGTAAAATGTGGCACTATAAATCGGCAAAATGGAATGACCTTAAACAGTTTTACCTGGATTTTCCATGGCAAGAGGTTTGCTTAAAAACAGCTGATCCCACTATTTGCTGTAATGAAATAACAAAAGTAATTTTATCTGGAATGGATGCATATATCCCACATACAATAAAACGCAGAGCTAATGTAAAACCTTGGTTCAACAGCCAGTGTCAAACGGCTGTACAGAAAAAACACAGAGCATATAACCTTTGGAAACGACAACAAATAGCTCAAAACCACACAGAATTTATAGAAGCCAGAAATAGTTGCAAAATTAATTACTATTGACGCCGCCAAAGAAACATACAATCAAAGAATAAAAAACAGGTTGCTGAATTGTCCAAGTAGTTCTAGGTCCTTTTGGTCTCTTGCAAAAGCCGTTGGATCAAACTTCATCCATACCACCACTTACAGATAAAAATACTCACTTAGCCACAACATCAGAGGAAAAAGCCAATATGCTGGCCAAAATCTTTTCCTCCAACTCAAACCTAACAGTGCCAAATGGAAAAAATCCACCGTTCATTGAAAGGGTTTCCCACAGTATGCCAGAGGTGCCCTTTTGTCACAGAGAAATACGAAAATCCCTTAAAAAGTTGGATACAAACAAAGCAATGGGTCCAGGTGGCATTCCCGCGATAGTACTCAAAAATTGTGGTTGCGAACTCACCCCAACTTTCGCAAAATTATTCAATTTATCTTATAGGCAAGGAGTATATCCATCATCATGGAAGTCTGCCGCAGTACAACCCATTCCAAAGAAAGGAAAAAGACAGATCCGTTAAACTATAGACCAATTGCTCTACTTCCGGTGATATCAAAAGTAATGGAAAGAGTTGTGAACAATCACCTAACCAAGTACTTGGAAAAGTACAAAATTATCAACGACAAGCAATACGGATTTCGAAAATATAGGTCAACTGGCGATTTACTTACATACGTCACTTACTTATGGCAAAAAGCGATTGAGTTGCGAGGTGAAACAAGAACAATTGCCTTAGATATATCTAAAGCATTCGATAAAGTCTGGCATGAAAATCTGCTCAACAAGCTCAAAGCAACGGGATTGTCGCCGAGACTTTGCACTTGGTTTGAAAGTTACCTTAAGGATAGATCCATTTATGTTGCACTGGATGGCCGGAACTCCAACTCTTACCAAATAAATGCTGGTGTGTCACAGGGAGCAATCCTTTCGCCAACACTTTTTCTGATTTACATAAATGACCACCTCATAGATAAAACAGTAAATCCACTTTATTGCTTTGCAGATGATGGCAATGTAGTCTCCTCAGTCATACCACCCACATGTCTCTCCGCACGTGAATTCCATTACCTTAGACTAACTGAAATATCACAGATAAATAACGACTTGGAGATAATAGAGGACTGGGGCAACAAAAACCTTGTACAGTTCAACGCGCATAAAACCCAAGCAGCCCTGTTTTCAAAAAAGACCAGCACCGGTGAGCCAAACATCATGCTATCTGGAAGTGCTGTCGCATTGCAGAGCCAGTTGAACATCTTAGGAGTCACTGCAGAGACCAACATGTCTTGGCACAGTCACGTGGCAGATATAGCTAAAAGGGCGTCCCAAAAGCTTGGGGGCTATTTCGTACAAGACATCTGTATACACCAAGCCAACTGCTGACACTCTGCAAAGCCCAGATTCGACCAACTATGGAGTACTGCTCACATATATGGAGTGCGGCACCCAAACATACCTTAATGCTTTTGAACACCGTGCAAAAACGAGCTATCAAGCTGATCAATGACCCCGCACTTACCCGTAGCTTGGATAGTCTCGAACATCGAAGAACTGTGGGTGATCTATCTCTCTTCTACAGGTATTATCACGGAAAATGCTCTGAAGAGTTGGCATGTATGATCCCCCCGGGAGTAGCACCTGCTAGGCGAACACGTCAAACAGACTGTAACCATCAATTTATTGTCAAAATAGAGGCACCAAGAACCTCATTATATCAGAATTCATATCTCTGGAGAACAGCATCGCTGTGGAATAAACTCCCTGCGACAGTTTTCCCTGCAGGTTACAACCTGAACCGTTTCAAAACCAACACACACCAACATTTCCGCGCACTTGCCGCTTCTCGAGCGTGATAGGGATCTCCTTGCGAGTGCGCATACCCGTAAAAAAAAAAAAAACAATGTTCTCTAGTTATCAAAGTAATTTGACCTGTACCTATACCTATAGTATATGGGTTTATGTGAATGCATGTGTGTGTGTGTGTGTGTCTGTGTCTGTAAAAAATAATAAAGATTTATTTCTTTATTTATAGTATATGTAAAGAGTTTGTTTTTGACAGGAAAAGTTTAGTATTATAATTAAAATTATTAGTTTAAAAATTAAGTAATAAACAGTAGTTACTTAGTCAATTTTCTTAAAGTTTTTAAAATTTTAATAAGCTATTTTTAGTTATTTAATTTTTCTCTTGTATTCTATCTTTTGTTTGTAGGTAAAAGCACTACAGGATTAAATTTTTCGCTTTCAACACTAATAAAAGAATTAAAAAAATTATTATAAAAATGTTAGAATTTCTGTATTTACATTTAAAATGTGTGGAATAAATCTTGAAACTTGAATCATATATAAGAAATTTGATGAAGAATATAAAAAGTTACGGTTTGTGAGATAAACGCAGAAAATCGTCGTGAGGTTCAGTTTGGTGAGGAGGTTAATCCTAGGGTAGAGGGGGTTTCCTTAAGGACACCTATCGTAAATGCAAGCTTTATAGGAAGCAAAGCCTGACATTGATTTTCTATTTTTTGGTTATTATTTTTGACATTTTTTCCTCGGTTTTGCACCTTAGGTTTCCTACTAGGAGTTCACAACCAAAATGTCAAATCCTTATAAATTTGTTCATCTAGTCGTCATTTTTACGCCTAATTTGCTTCGACTATAAAATACGATGTCCAAAAAAAGTGTTATAAATAAAAGAAAATTGAAGCCAACATTTACCGTTGTGTAGGTATGAAGGGCAGCAATTTATAAGTAATTCTTTTTGTGGTGGCAAAGAACTTTTTATAGATATTTGTGTCAATTTAAAAACTTTTAAAAACGCCTCGGATTTAAAAAAAAAATTATTAAGAAAATCCGGTTTTTAATAATGATAAATCTTTGACTAACTTACTTAGAAAATTTTAAATTAAAAAAATCAGTCAACAAACATGTTAACTTTACTATTTCCAGTTTTTTACTTAAAAATACCTCCGTAAGTTTGAGCCAAAACGGATTTAGCAAAAAAAAACAAATTTCATATTACTAGGGTTTTATTCAAATTTGAAAGAATAAGGATGCGACTTTTTTACTTAATTTGCGCCAACATAGCCAATTCTTAAAACACTTGACTAATTTAAAATATTGATAATGCCAGAAAAAAGAATTAACGTTAAATTAATCGGACAAAAATGCGCGTTTTTAGTATTTTTAACCTGGTCAGGCTAAACAAAAAAATCACTTTGATTTAATTTGCGATGTTTTGTCACGCGCTATTTAGTTAGCTTTTTCCTTCAATAAGAAGAACCACTAAAGCAGCTACGTCCCTGGCCGTAACTGATATTCAATGTCTTTGGAGGAATTCAGCTATTTTAAGAGAAGAAAAAAACTTACTCCTACTAAGCTTTGCTTTTTAAGCGAAAATCGCAGCAAAGCAAGTTGTTTTAAAAATAGATTTTTTTTTAGATAAAAAAATTGAGATAACGCCGAAACTGCGTTATTTGGGTGTGTTTGAAGCTATCTGAGCAATATCGTTGTGACGTCTGTCTGCGTGTATCTCTGTCCGTAACACGATAGCTCCTAAACCGCTGAACCCATTTTCATGAAATGTTTAGGTGAAATAGTGTTTGACATTGTAACGAGCTGAATAGATTTTGGTCTAAATCCACGAATGCTTGATAGTTTTTTGACAATTAATTATTTTTTAAATGCGAACTTTTTAACGGAGCATCTTAACAATATGCGGCTTTGGAAATATAATGGAGCACTTTTATCTTAATAATTTGTGTAATACCTTGAAACATCATAAAAGCCTTCGTTTCTGAGATATGTACAAAAAAACTGAAAAAGGGAAGTATTCTAATAGGCTAGCTAGAAAGGTATCAGATCCGTCATGGATCCGTTTATTTTATTTCAGAAAATTGCATTTAAATACAGTCAATTTTTATGTTTCCGTGGCATTTTTCAGGGGATAATGTAAAGTTGCATAATATTTTTCATATTATCTTTTGAACTATAGGTCGTTTTTGAGTTATATTGGTTTTAAATTCCTGTTGGAGTGCACTAATAATACGAGTTACGTGTAAGTAATCCTGGGCCAACTCGGAAATTATTAGTATACTTAAATAGGAATTTAATACTTTGGTACAAATTTAAATAACCTAAAACGAACTCAGAGAAATTCGTTTTGAAAAAATATGTAACTACAAATACTATAAACTGAAGAAAGTTGCTGTCAAGATTTGGCAATTTTGCAAAGCAGGATAATAGGAAACTATGCAATTTTTTCATTACATTAACCTCTCACAAGGTGCAGGAAAATATTAATAATAAGCTGTATATACAGGGTGATGCATTTGCAATATAGCGAATAAAAATTATAAATTTATTATGACTTTATTGGAAATTAAATGATAAAGAATGTAATTTACAAATTCTGACATCACGTGACATTTGAGCCTTTTGGTTGCTGGTGGTTATTACTAGATTTATAATATGCGCGTTGGGCTGTGGCGTGGGCAAACACAATATCCTGCATATGTTTTTTTCTGTTTTAAACGGCTTAACTAACTATTGCAACTCCTTTTTTATTCAATTTACTTTCACGGATAAATTAAAAAATATTCAAAATTCTGTCATATCCATCATGTCATAATCATTGCAAACCAAAAAATATACAAATTAATATAAACTATTAAATTTATTAGCATTCCAAAAACTGTATTTTTGACACTTCCCTTTTATTTGTTTATCGGATTTTTGTGTAGAATTTTTGACAGTAAGTAAACCATTTCCCAACAAAAATTGTATTTAGGACTTTCAAGCTATGCAACATTTCTGAGATCACAAGCCTCAAAATGAGTATTTCAAAAAAAATCACAGCCCTTTTTTCTATAATGAAAGTATAAAGGTACGGTTTTTTATATAAAGACAGTACGTTGTCACCATTAATCTTGTCTTACAAACTTTTGCAACGTTTTAAAGTTGTAATATTTCCTAAAGTATCCCTAAATAAAAGTAAAACGTTGTTACCTTGTATGTAATATATAAATTTCGCCAGATAAAGCTAATACGTTGCTTATAGGTTAGGGTAGATATACGTCATACGTTATCACCTCAATAAAACCGGCAACAGTGCCTGAGGTGGCAGGACATAGCACATATCCAAAGGTTGTATATTGGCCTGAGGTCCGAACGTATTCCACGTATTTATCAAATATTTAAAAAAAAATCTTACCTCTCTTTTGAAATTCTGGTAAAGGAAGTTCCCCTCATCTCATATATGTACAACATATTTGTCGAGAAACAGAATACAAAAATTAATATACCTATGTATGTAAAACCTGGAAAATAGGTATGTATAGTTTTTGCAAAGTCACCTGAAATGCTCCTAATAAGGGGTTCTATCGATTTCATGAAATTTTGCTTGAATCTGCCCTTCAAAAGTTATTCAAATTCATATCAAATCTTCCTGGTATAATTTCAACCCTACCGACAGAGAAAAGACGCGGCTCTTTGCGGTCCGAGCACAAAGTATTTATTTTCTGACCGACCCAGCACAGGTGGGAAGACGGCACCTAATTGGCAGATTTTTTTGAGATGCGCTTTTAATTGCTTTCAGGTGTTCTTTTCGGGACCTTTTTAGTATGCATAGTTAGAGAATAAATCAGTGTCGTTTCTGTAGGTGTAGGAATAGAAAGTTTTGTTATCTATTTTTATTTCTATAATTTACGCCATAATTAAATGAAATAATTTTCATCAGTATATCTACCGCCGCCCATGTCACTTTCTTTAAATCATATGCCGATGGTCAGCTTTAACCTTTGTTCAACTGACTTTGCAAAAACTATACTTATTATTTTTAATAGTACTAAGGTGTAACCAACTTGATGTGTGGAGTTAATTCTTTAACACTGCACTACTCGCGCTCAAATAATGAAATGATACGTAAATATTTTTTTCGTGAAAAGCTTTATTTTACAAAACGGAACAAAAACTGTATCCTAAAAGACCAACAAAATGTAATATATATATATATATATATATATATATATATATATATATATATATATATATATATATAAAATATAATCGAGTCATGTATCTCTCAGATAGGACGCGAGCAGTGCAGTGTTAAATGGGCAGCCATATATAGGAAATTTCTATAAAATAAATCAGTATAAGACCTAAAGTTCACTTTAAAGTGGAATTTCTGCATAATAATTATTAATAATTATCAAGTGAAACTCTAGTACTATTAACACAGTTATATTTGTTTGTATTTAAATTAGATATAAACCGAGGAAAAGAAAATTTTAATATTTTGGTCATATATAAATAAATAAAAATAATAAATAGCTATCTATAATAGCAAATACACTGTGTCCCATTTAAAACTTTCCACCCGGGATTTCTCGAAAACAGCTAAAAATTTTAAAAAATGCCGAGACACGTCGTTTGTTTTTGCGAGGGGGCACACTATATTTTGAATAGGAAAAGTGGGTCTAGTGATACCTTGTTTTGAATGTCTCTTTAATATCTTTACAGCAGTGTAAAAATCCATCAATTAGTTTTTGAGATATTTGCTTTCAAATTTTCAAATTTAACATGGAATGATAAAATAAAAATTAAATTCGAAAAATATAAAATTCTAATAAAATTTTTATTTTACCAGTCCATGTTAAATTTTAAAGTTTGATCTTGATCTTGATCATCTCAAAAACTAATGGATAGATTTTTGAAATTTTTACACGGTTGTAAAGATATTCAAGAGACCTTTAAATCAAGGTATCACTAGACCCACTTTTCCTATTCAAAATATAAGGGTAAAATATACCCCTCAAGGGTACTGGGTGCTACAAAAATTTCAAGATAGCCACAAAGGGCCTCCCTCGCAAACAAAATCGACGTATCTCGGCATTTTTAAAAATTTTTAGCAGTTCTCGAGAAATTCCGGGTGGAAAGTTTTAAATGGGACACAGTGTATATATAATATATAATAATATGTATGTAGCTTTGTTAGATGTCTAGTCCAATCTAATGACCGCTTATGGTAACAAAGAATCCCAAAAGAAGCTTTACACCCAAGTCAAACTGACTTAATGATCTTTGAAACCCAGCTGCAATAGAGTGCTTATTGATTAAATGAATTGGGGAATACCCATAGACCTAACCTCAAAAATCTTTAGAATTTGACGAATTATAGAATTTGTTGTTTATATTGGATGTGTATTTAAAAATGTTGTTGTTCTGTAGCTGATTATGAGGTAAGTTATACTTGGTAAATACCTACTTATGCAGAGGCTTATGCATGATTTGGTAATAAAGGGACAAATTTAAAGAGTGGGCACCCAACAATCCCTATCTTTACCAGTCTCATTTTTACTTGAAAAGGGATAGTTATTAGGATTGTCACTTTTTTAAGAGAAAAAAAGACTAATCTACAAATATATCCTTTTTAAAAAATCAAATAAATAACAAGGGATTAAGATTTCGGCACCCTAATTCTGAAACGTCGTAACCCAACTCAACAAAATTTTACAGGAATAAGAAAAGTTAGAAGCAAATTACATAGCGTAAGCATTATGCGCCTTATTAGAAATCGCGTGAATGACCGTTTTATATTTTTTTTTTGGTTGCGAGGATTTAGCAGCATAAAATAAAATATGAATTTTTTTGTGGGTTACGACGTGTCAGAATTAGGGTATCGATATGTCATTTTAACTCAATAAAAATAGTTGGGTATGTAAAAAGTTTGACAAGGGATTAACATGTCATTTCATGCAACTTTCTCCATTTAGCCTTTAATGTGTGATCCTCGGTGTCTACAATATTGACGAAGAAATCTATTCAGTAAAATATAACCCATCAACCTGTACAGGGTGTTCCAAATTGGGCACTTTTAACTGGTTGTGGCGCTAGAGGGCCTTTTTTTACAGTCTGCATTTTTGATTGGCCCAATAATTTTCACAATTTTTTTTTGGTGTAAATTGCTTGTTTGAAGGTTTTTTAAAGTTGAATACAATTGTTAAAATAACTTTTGTCACTTTTAGGTTTTGAGATGTAACACAAAGTTATATCTTGTTCTTATAAAATGACCCTTTTTTTTTGAGTTTTAAAATTAGGTTAAAATTTCCTTTCAAACAATTTCACAGGATGTTTTATTTTTTATGTTACTATTATTTATATTCTTAGTACTTTTTTATAATTTTTATTATTTTTTTAATTCTAATTTTTTATTTAAATTTTTATTAAAAACTGGGTAAAATAATATGAATAATAAAAAAATATAAAAAAGTATTAATCAAGTATCACCATCATCATTTTCATTGAATTTTTATGCCGATTCCGAAAATCAAGTACAAAAATGTGTTATATTTTGGAAAATAAATGTCACAGATCAAATTTAGTTTGAAAGTTGCATTCAGCTTTAAAAAACCTACAAACAAACTATTTACACTAGATACGATTTTTATGGTAAAGCTAGGATTCCCTCGGGTGCCGGAACAAAGATCGAAAGACAAAAGATCGAAAAAAAAAGATCGTAAAGACAAAAGATTGAAATACAAAAGGTCGAAAAGACAAAAGATCGAAAAACAAAAGATTGAAACTAAAAAAGATCGAATAACAAAAGATCGAAAATGCAAAAGATTGAAAATACAAAAGATCGAAAAAGAAAAGATCGAAAGACAAAAGATCGAAAGTACAGAAGATCAAAAGTACACAAGATCGAAAGACAAAAGATCAAAATTGCACGTTTTAAAATATCGCTGTTACATAGTTTTTTCAAAAAAAGTCTTTCCTGATTTCTTTTCCGGGATCCTAGAGGATGTGTAACTAAACCGAACCGAACCGGTTTGACTATGTGGTCTCTTTCTAAAATATTTTTTCAAATAAAAAACTTTTTTGACGTTTCCCGGGATCCTACAGGGTGTAAAACCAAACCGAACCGGTTCGGTTCTGTTCGGTTCGGTTCGGTTCGGATCGGTTACACACCCTCTAGGATCCCGGGAAAGAAATCAGGAAAGTTTTTTTTTGAAAAAATATGATTGAAAAAGAGACCGATCGAAAGACTAAAGATCGAAAGTACAGAAGATCGAATTTACAACAGATCAAAAGACAAAAGATCAAAATAGCGCGTATCAAAAAAAAACTTTCCTAACTAAACCGAACCAAACCGGTTCGACTATGGGGTCTCCTTCTAACAATTAAAAAAAAAATACTTTCCTGACATGTTTCCCGGGATCCTACAGGGTGTAAAACAGAACCGGTTCGGTTTGGTTCGGTTCGGTTACACACTCTGTAGGATCCCGGGAAAAAAATCAGTTTTTCAAAGTTTTTTTTTGAAAAAATATGATTGAACAAAAAACCCCTTTATCAAACTATATGATTTGTTTTAAGTATGACAAGCCATTGGTTTATTTGATGGTTAGGTAATTTTACCTTACCTGACCTTGCCTAAACTGTTTATGTGAATATATACCTAAGCAAACATGATACGCGTCATTTTATATATTTCGATCTTTTGTCTTCTAATATTTTGTTTTTGGATCTTTTGCCTTTCGAAATTTTGTCTTTCGATCTCTTGTACTTTCGATCTTCTGTATTTTTGATCCTTTGTTTTTCAATCTTTTGTTTTACGATCTTTTGTATTTTCGATCTTTGGCCTTTTCGATCTTTTGTCTTTTGATCTTTGTTCCGCCACCCGATTCCCTCCACGGTCGCGTACACCGCGTCTACCACTTGTTGAAAAGAGATACCAGTAATACAGATCTTTTTCAAACCGTTGATGGACGCGCGAGTTAGGCGTAAGCGACCGCGGAGGGAATCGTAGCTTTAACTGCATGTGAGCGTCCTCTAAATTTAGTTTAAAATTTAAGTTTAAGTTAATGTTTATACATTTGAGAAAAGGGCACGCGCCGTTTGCCTAGTCGCTAGACCAAAAATGGTCTCTCCACTACTACTACTACTAATGTTTATAATATGTAACCATAATTTACCTTGCGATAGCAAAGAATACGAAATATGACACTGTGCGTTTTTGATGTTACACTTTTATTTTTTTCTGTTTTTAACTGCAGTGGGAACATATTTGCAAAGAATCCTTTGTGCTGGATGTGGAAACCATTGTCATTTTTTGTTAATATGACCTTGACAAAGTGCGCTTGCGTACTCGTCAAATCTCATGCCTATGTAAAAATATGTAGCATAACTTAAACTATCTACTAAAAAGAATTAGGTATTGAAAAAAATCTAAAATGCAGACATTTCGAAAAAGGGCTATGAGGGCTGATAATCAAAATTCAGTCTACCAAAAATCGTATCTAAATTTTAGGCTTGCAAAGGGGGCTTGGTTTTCCTCTATCTCCCCTAGAAGTACCATTTCCCATTTAAAAGTCCCAATTTAAAACACCCTGTATATCATATAACAGGAATAGGCTCCAGAATAAATAGGTAAGCGGGTACAGGTATAATGTAGTAGTGATCATTTAGGTAGGTATATTAGTTTCAAGTAATTACCTTTGTGTATTACAGGAATTAAACCATGTAGGTAAATAAAGCTCTAAACAAAAATGTGTTTTTATATACATAGTCCTTACTCAATCATTCACAAACGGACACAATCAATCACAATCCCTTATAATCTCACCAGAATCTCTTAATCATTACACAATTTATCACAATCTTACCACAATCCCTCACAATCTTTACAAAATCCCTCACAATCTGAGCAAAAGATTGTGGATTTTCACAATCGGTGTACACATTTTGGGTTAGCTGTTCACCCCTCGTAGAAATCTATATTATATTTATTTAGTAGAATTTAGGTTATGACATTAAATAATCATATGGTATGGAAAAGAAAGAATAGCATGTTTAAGAAAAGCAGAAACCCTATAATAATTCCCGGTATTAAAAAAAATATGTATAAAAAATACAGATTATGCTATAACATATTTAAATATGAAAGAAAGAAATATGTAGAGTTGCCTACAGCATATTTTTTTGAAAAGAGTCACTAGTCAATCATATTTCTATGAAAAGAAAATTAAAATATAAAAATCAACCAATCATATCTTTCAAAATTAAAAGTCCCATTATGGGGGAAAATCAATAAACAGGCCACATTCATTTTGCACAAAACAACTGACAGATTCATTTTTAGATTCACTAAAATTCAAAATAATTAAGTATTCCTCCCGTAAAAAACAAAAAAAACTCACATAAAACCAAAGGTCAACAATTCAACAAGTTAATAACAGCTGATTATTAAATTATTAAATATGTACTGTAGTCAAGTGTGCAAACCTTCTGGCTATCTTTGTTTTCAAACTCATAGAAAAGAAAAAAAAAGTTACTCGATCTATTTATAAATAAAACGAATTTATAAACGCCAAAGGACATCTACAAACTACTTAAACGTACTTCAAACGTTGATAATACGAATAATGTAATAAGACAACATTCATTGATCAAGCATTTATTATAAGTTCACTGACTTGGCGCTAGATGTCGCATAATGTATCTTTTATTTTTAATTATTTGTGATTGAAACAAAAGGTTACGAAAAATGTGAATTTTTCCGTAACACACTAAATACAGTTTTTTAATCAAATTTAAAAAACTCAAAAGGGCGGAACCAAAATGGCGGAGTTTCTTATTTATTAGCCGATTTGGCGCAAACTTGAAACTTCGCGTTGTTTAAAGTCACTTAATACAATTTTAGACTCAAATTTAAAAAAATAAAAATGGCCGAATCAAAATGGCGGACTTTCCCATTTGTGAACGAATATGTATAAAATTCGGAACTTTGGGGTGTTTTGGGATGCTGAATATGATTTTTAACTCCAACTGCAACAAAATTAAAAATGACGAATCCAAAATGGGGAACTTTTCCATTTATTAACTGCTATGAATCAGATTCGGGACTTTGTGGTGTTTGAGATCGCTGAATATGATTTTGAACGTAAACTTTTCTTTTTTATTAACCAATTTCTTTTTTGTTAACCAATTTACCTCAAACTTAAAGGTCACGCAATGCAATTTTTTAACACAAATTAAAAATATTCAAAAGGGCGGACTATCCCATTTATGAACGAATATGTATCAGAATCGAACCTTTGGGGTGTTTTAGGTTGCTCTTTATGATTTTTAACTTTACCTTTAAAAATTCAAAACGACGGCTGCAAAGTGGCGGCCTCTCTTATTTTTAAACCGATTTTCCCACAACTTAAAATTTCACGGTGCTTAACGTTACTTAATACAATCTTTGACTCAAATTTAAAGAAATCAAAATGGCGGGTACAAAATAGCGAACTTTATTATTTATGAATCTATATGTATAAAATTCGGAACATTGGGGGTGTTTTAGGAAGCTGATTATGATTTTTAATTCAGACTAAAAAATTCAACATGGCGGAACTAAAATGGCGGACTTTCTTAATTATAAATTGATTTGCCTCAAACTTGGAACTTCGCATTGTTTGGGATCACTCAATGCGATTTTTGACTGAAACTTAAAAAAAATCAAAATGATGGACATTACTATTTATGAATTAATATAAATAAAATTTGTGTTTTAGGTCGCTGTATATGATTTTTTACTCATGGGGTCGATTTTTGTCGATTAGACCTCCAATCGTTTTAAGCCAGCTAAAATTTTCAGCCATATAAAATTGGGCTGCATTGAGTTCAACTAGAACTAAAAAAATATCGTGGAAGATTTCTGCTCAATATTTTGAACCAAAAAGGCAAAACATAACATTCTAGAGCTAATTTTCTTACGAATTTCATTCTATGAAGGAAACAAAAACCGTTTTCCGACACAAATTGCATGGGCGCACCCAGGGGGGGGGCCCGGAGCCCGGAGCCCGGCCCCCCAAGCCTTAGATTTTTTTACATATTTTCGACATATTTCAGAAAAAAAAACACAAAAAATAGCTTAATATTCGACATCATGAGGCTTCGGCCCCCCCCCAAGACATATGCCTGGGTGCGCCACTGCGAATTGTCCGCCGAATTTATTTCTCAGTGTTCATACAAGTCAGTGATCGCGAGCCGCAGTGTTGTCAGTGCAGCTTGGTAGAATTCTTTCACTTATTTCAGAAAATCGAGTTCGCCGTGATTTTTATGACACTTACTTTAACAGAGAAGTATGAAGGAATTTCACAATAAACAAATAGAATTTTTTAAAAATTATATTACTAGTTCTAAAAAAATAATAAGTTAATTTCTCACACGTGCGGATATAGTGTTCTGTGGGGCGGATCACTATTCCAGAGAGGGGCTCCATTTCTTTTAAATACGCCCCTCACAAAAGACAAGAAGCCTCACCTATAAAATCTCCTGATGATATAAAAAGAGAAACATAGTATATAAAGTTTTCCATCCCAGAGACGGGCTCCATTTCTTTTAAATATTTCCCCTTACAAAAGACGAGAAGATATGGATAGTTCTGCATAGTCTCGAAGCCCCACTTATAAAATCTCCTGATGATATATGAAAAGAAATATAACCTACCTATAGTTAGTATCTTAGAGTAATAATAATATAAAGAGAAGAAGTAAACCGCGGCCCCGTGTAAATTGTCCCTATTCGTGGCGGTCATTCCTGAAAACTTAGAATTTGCAGAATCCCCAGCGATGGCAACATAGCTGCGTCACTGGAATCATCTCGAAAAATGACACTTAGCTGAATTTTCACAATATTTTCAGAATCATAGCACTTCTTGTTTATTTTTACGTCCAACTAAGTTCTTTTTTACAAAAATAAAACTCAGCACACAGAAAAATACACCAAAAATTCAATATAGCGAGTCCGACGGCCAAGACAACACTGCATTTAATACAAACACATGTTACTGTCAGTGTCGACCTTAGAGCTTAGGAATATCTGGGCTAACCGTTCACGACTTGAGGACCCACCTAATTAAACTTGTTGCCATTATATAAGTGAAAAAATAATCTTTTGTTTGAAACTCGTAGACAATGATTGGGTAGAAATAAAACTTTGGACTTCCATTGTCTTTATCTGAGGGCACGGCAGTGCCTCGCCAAGTTCGCGCTGCCGTACCATCTTTTCTTGAAACATTTCAGCCCATATTTGACCTATCGAAAACTCTACTTCGGAAAGAGCTACGAATCTCATACTTTGCACAGTCGTAGACCTTCATAGAGTTAACAAGCCCTCCAAGTTTTATGGACTTCTATAAAGTAGTAAAGTAGTTACGAAATTTCAAAAAACGTCGAAATTGCCACTCACTCATGTATAGAAAATCAAAATTCTACTGTCCTTCCAGATATACTACAGAGCTGAAATTTGGCAGACTGATAGAAATTATGACCAAACCCCTGGAAAAAATCAAAAAGCCCCAAAATTCTAATTTACTCCCCTCCCCTATACATGTAAAATTATTTAAAAGTAACATTACCCACTTCTAGAAATGCTAGAGGGCGATGGCAACATAGCTGCGTCACTGGAATCATCTCGAAAAATGACACTTAGCTGAATTTTCACAATATTTTCAGAATCATAGCACTTCTTGTTTATTTTTACGTCCAACTAAGTTCTTTTTTACAAAAATAAAACTCAGCACACAGAAAAATACACCAAAAATTCAATATAGCGAGTCCGACGGCCAAGACAACACTGCATTTAATACAAACACATGTTACTGTCAGTGTCGACCTTAGAGCTTAGGAATATCTGGGCTAACCGTTCACGACTTGAGGACCCACCTAATTAAACTTGTTGCCATTATATAAGTGAAAAAATAATCTTTTGTTTGAAACTCGTAGACAATGATTGGGTAGAAATAAAACTTTGGACTTCCATTGTCTTTATCTGAGGGCACGGCAGTGCCTCGCCAAGTTCGCGCTGCCGTACCATCTTTTCTTGAAACATTTCAGCCCATATTTGACCTATCGAAAACTCTATTTCGGAAAGAGCTACGAATCTCATACTTTGCACAGTCGTAGACCTTCATAGAGTTAACAAGCCCTCCAAGTTTTATGGACTTCTATAAAGTAGTAAAGTAGTTACGAAATTTCAAAAAACGTCGAAATTGCCACTCACTCATGTATAGAAAATCAAAATTCTACTGTCCTTCCAGATATACTACAGAGCTGAAATTTGGCAGACTGATAGAAATTATGACCAAACCCCTGGAAAAAATCAAAAAGCCCCAAAATTCTAATTTACTCCCCTCCCCTATACATGTAAAATTATTTAAAAGTAACATTACCCACTTCTAGAAATGCTAGAGAGCTGAGCTTTGGCAGCCTGATAGGAACTATGATAAAACTATAGGAAAAAACACGCCAAAATTCTAATTTACTTCCCTCCCATATAAATGTAAAGTTATGTAAAAGTAACACTGCTCACTTCCAGCAACACTAGAGAGCTGAGCTTTTTAAGACTGAAAGACACTATGATAAAACTATAGGAAAAAATTTTAAAACACTAATATTTTAATTTTCTTCCCTCGCCTATAAATGTAAATTTATATAAAAGTAACATAGCCCACTTCCAGAAACGCTGGAAAGCTGATAGAAACTATGATAAAACCATGGGAAAAAATTTTAAAACCCCAAAAATTTTCATTTACTCTCCTCCCCTATAAATGTCAAGTTATGTAACAGTAACATTACCCATTTCCAAAAACGCTAGAGAGCTGAGCATTGGAAGACTGATAGGAACTATGACAAAACTATAGGAAAAAATTTAAAAACACGAAAATTTTAATTTACTTCCCTCCCCTATACATATAAAGTTATGCAAAAGAAACATTGTCCACTTTCAGAAACGCTAGAGAGCTGAGCTTTGGAAGGCTGATAGCAGCTATGATAAAACCATGGGAAAAAACTAAAAGACCTTAAAATTTTAAGTAAGGGATTGCAAAAGTTTTGAATAATATTCGGCATATTTTACTGATTTAAAAATTAAATATTATCCAATTCTTTTAAAAATAAGTCAATCATAACAAAAACATTTCATGTAAAAATAACCAAATACGCGGCATTGAGGCAAGAATTGAGATAAAAGTAAAGTCAAGTTCTCCAATACAAATTTTAAAATGAAAGTAAGAAACTAGTTTGGAAATGTTTTTCTAAACTTGGCTATTACGGCTGTAAATAACTCAGGCACAGTGCTAAATTGAACATAAAGAAGTTTGGCTGTAATAGCAAAGTTTAGAAAAACATTTCCAACTAGTAAAAATCTTTCATTATGAAATTTGTATTGGAGAACTTGGCCTTACTTTTATCTCAATTCTTTTTACGGAATGCCATTTTCGCGTACTTGGCTCTTTTTTACATGAAATGTTTTTGTGTTGGTTTATTTTAAACAGGACGTTTCAGTAAGTATATCTAACCGTTTTCAAGTGTAAACTAAACAATCCAGTCTAAAGGCTACGACTTATACTACTTGGTGCAGTCGGCCCGCCCCCTTTTTACCTTTCTAGCCCCCACAGCAACGGCTAGAGAAGGTATTGTTTTCGACAAAAATTTTTTTTTTGACATAACACCGAAAATGTGTTATTTGGGTGTATTTTGACCTACCCTAGCAATATCGTCGTGATGTCCGTCTGTGTTGTGTGTGTATGTGTGTATATCTGTCCGTAACGCGATAGCTCCTAAACCGCTTAACCGATTTACATGAAATTTTCAGGTGAAATAGTACTCGATACTTCAACGAGCTGATTAGATTTTAGTCAAAATTCGTGAATGCTAATAACAGTTTTTTGACAGTTAAAAAGTTTAAAAAATGCTAACTTTTTAATGGAACGTCGCATCAATATGCGGTTTAAAACGTTTTTTGGAAAAAATTATGTTATAACCGAAAAGTTTGTCTTTCGGAGATATTTACAAAAAACTATATTCAAGGTTGATACAACGTGGAGTGTGCTAATGGGCTAGGAAGGTATCAGATCCGTCATGGATCCATTTATTTAATTCCAAGACGCTTGTTTTCCTTAAGGTGTGGTTTCACACAGAAAAACTACAAAACCACTAAATACTTAGAGAAAATTAAAACAATCCTATGAAATTTTCGTTTGAATGGTTAATAGTACTTCAACTCTCCAAACAGAAAAGCCGCATTTTAAAATAATAAAATAGAATATCCTTAATACCGGTTAAAACTGTTGGAAAGGATTCCCCTTTTACCTGGGGATATAGTCCAAGTAGCTCAAAACGAAACCCGGCCCTGCTAACAAGAAATCCGTAATATGATGCCATACACCTGTTGCCGCGTCCCGAAAAAATTGTGGGAAAAGGGGCCGTTCATAAATTATGTTGTCTAAATGAGTTTTTATCGCAGATTGTAATAAGAAATACACAGCATAAAACGACGCGACGCGGGCTAATAAGCGCATGACAAATTATCGCACGTTTTGAATAGCCTAACCAACTCAAAGCACGATATATTTTGGTAAGGTAAGAAGTTGAACCTTACTCATTATTTATAAAATTTTACAGAGGCAGAGGAGGCGGCAACAGCGGAAAAACTACATTGTTTACCAACAAATGAATGAATGACAGCCGAAACCGGGGTTACTACTTCTCTTTATATGTTATTACTCTGAGGTTAGTATACAAAGTTAAAATCATCATAAAAATTCAAAATAATGGATATGTATAGCAGGCTTAGGGAACATCCTTAAAATATGTAACACAAAAATTCAGGATTTTTAATCCCCCCTCGTAACGCATTTTCAAAAAAAACACATTAAAAATACATTGTGTGTAACGCCAAACTCCCCTCCCTTGAGTGTTACATACTTTAAGGATATAGGCCCTTATAAGGAATATAACTGGGTCAATTTTTTTGAGGGGCTTAAATAAATCAAATTTGGTAATAAAACCACAAACTAATACATACAGACGTCCGAAGCTTACGGAGCGCGAGGCGAACCGGTTTGATCACAGGCTTTTGCCTTTACGCAAAACTCTGAAATCAAATTGGGTTTCCCCTCGGGAAGTTGCCGGTGTTACCAAGAAGCATGTATTTCTCTGTAAAATTTGCTGTCCATCGATCGATTGGTGACCTTGAGCAGAAAGTATATAACGCTATGTACTTTGTGCCTCGAGCCTTCAACTCGCGGCTACAGACTAAAATGCACTCTGGCTCCTTCGATTTCAAGGTTATGTTTTAATTGTTTTGTTTTTGTTCAAATAGCCTGGGACTGTTTAAAGTTTGAACTCCCTTCCAGTTTTAAAAATTAGTCCGTGTTTTATATTTGTCGTGTAGTTAGTTCGGTCAAATTTATTTTGTGTTATTGTTTCAATTCATATAAAAATACATCGACCTAAAAATATGGAATGTACCGAGTGCACTCAAGAGATCAGTTTTTCTTCCAAGTCTAATTTAAGAGCTCATTTAAAAAAATTTCATCCAGGTAAATTTTTGATCCTTATGCTTTTTATTATTTATTATTATCACTATACTATAGTAGTGTGAGCTATGGTGATCCTAATTTTTTCGAGAAAAAAAAGTTGCTCCGATGTCAAAATATTTTATATATCTTTGCGTTTCGGATGATTTTGAAACTTTTTTGTTGCGCCGTCTGTCTGTCCGTCTGTCTGTCTGTAAGGACCAACGCGCATAACACAAAAACTGCTTGCCCGATTTCAATGAAATTTGGTACCTAGGCTGGGTCTTGGGTCGAGATGGTCCCATTTAAAAATGAACAAAATCTACCAAACACAAGTCAAATAAAAGGGTGGGGGTAGACTTCAAAAATTAGAGTTTAAGTGAAAATATGGCATGTGTGATATCAAACGAAAGTTAATTGAGTCTGGAGTGAAACAAAATAAATTTTAGGTAAAAAAAAGGGTGGGGGTAGATTTCAAAAAATAGAGTTTAATTTAAAACATGACTTGTGTGGCATCAAACGAAAGGTAATTTAGTCTGGAGTTGAGCCTAAGCCAGACGAGACAATTGTGATAGGAAATCAATTGTTACATTCTTGATTCCTAAAAATAATAAAAACCTAATAGAGCAAATACCTAGAAGAATAATTTATTTTTGCATCTGCCCACTTGTTATTTTTGTGTTTCCCAAAATCTTTTTTTGAGTTTAGCTAATAGCTTAAACATTTCACATTTTGTTTATTTTTGTTTTATATCGAGTCTTCATTATAAATGTGATTTAATTATATAGTACCAAATTTTCCATAAATCCTAAACCTCAAAAAGATTTAGCCTGGATTCTTATAGTTCGGAGCCAAAGCCACTTTTGTCTGCATTTTTGGGTACCGTAATGATACTTGGTACGAATATAGTACAACACTGTAGTATTATTTTATTGGCTGAACTGAATACCGGGTATCCCATTAAAAAAAATGTGGTTTTTTAACATAACTCACCTACTCGTCATTTGATTTTCTTTTCGTTCATCACCATCGTAATCAGAGAAAAAAAAATACCACAACTTTGTCTATTTATCCGACCCTGTAGCTCTAATATTAACGAAGTGAGTAATAGTGGCGACTTAACTCTTAACACCCTGTACATTATAATTCAAAAATTCCAGAAACTTAATTTTTACTTAATTTATCAAATTTTATTAAGTTAGGTTTGATAAGGTGTTTTTAATATTCTCTCACGTAGATCTTAGAACAGGTACATTTCAGGTGTCAGTGTTTGATATATCATGTGAACAGTTTGACGTTTTGACTTAATTTATATCTGTCCTCGTTTCTTTTGCTCCCTCCCCTGAAAAAAACCGTTTTCAAAACTTTACTTTTTGTAAATTTTTTGGATTTACAAGCTATAAGGTGAAACAAACAAAAAACTGTACGCGAAATGAGTTCTTGCCCACCTCAAGTACGCCCCTGTATCTGGGCCCTGCACTGGGTTCCATCGGAGCACCTCTTCTAAAATGGCATCTCTAGGTGTCTACTACCTCTGTGTACAAAAAAATAGAAAAAAACAAAACAAAAAGAGAAATACAGATTTCAGGTGGCAAATAGCCAGACAATCCTGTGATCTTACCGTCAAGTGACTGGCACATTGCTTCAGAAAGAAGCAGAGCCACAAAAGAAGACTGAACTGAACTGAACTGAACCTCTGTGCCAAATTTTATACGTTCAAATTAACCCGCGAAATCGAAGGAGCCAGAGTGCATTTTAGTCTGTAGCCGCGCGTCGCTTACAAGGCGCTAGCCCTACCAAGTCCACTTCCAATCCCTGACTTCGCATGCTTAGATCTACCAATATTATTTACCCCATGTATTAGAATAGATGTACAGAGTGATTTTCACTTGAATGATTCTAACCACATGAAAATAGAAAGTTTCAAATACCTAACCTAACGAAACCTAATCAGATCTAACCGAACCGAACCAAAGCAAACTAAACCAATATTAAAAAAAAAAAAACTTTCCTGACTTCCTACCCGGGATCCTAGAGGATGTGAATCCGAACCGGACCGTACCGAACCGAACCTATCCAAACCTAACCCTACCCAACTAAACCTAATTAGCAGTACGTGTTGTAGTTTAGTTTGGTTAGGTTAGGTTTGGTTTAGTTTAGTTAGGTTCGGTTTGGTTCGGTTCGGATTCACATCCTCTAGGATCCCGGGCAGGAAAGTTTTTTTTTTTGAAAAAAAATATTGGTTCAGTTAGATTTGATTAGGTTAGGTTTTTGAAACTATTTTCATGTGGTTAGAATCATTCAAGTGAAAATCACCCTGTATTCTATTCTAATACATGAGGTAAATAATATTGGTAGATCTGCGCATGCGAAGTCAGGGATTGAAAGTGGACTTGGTAGCGCTAGCGTCTTCTGCGTCGCTTTGATTCAGTCGACGCATAGAGAAAATAATAAAAGAGTGCTTAATTCTACAATTTTACGCTAGCGCCACCCTTGGCTACTGGAAGAATTAAGAATGCGCGGGCGGGCTCGGCGGGCTTTTTAAATAATTTTTTTCTTAGTAAAGGTGCTTTTTTTGAGGTCAGGCTAATTTCATGTATGCGAAAAGAATTTGGATATCAAAAATATATTAATTTTAGTCATGTAAGCCTGTAAGATATCCAAACTTTTTCCGCATACATAAAAATTTGCATGACCTCGAAAATGTAATACTTAAATAAAAAACAATGTTTTTAAAAAAATGTAATATTTATTTTTTTAAAAATGAGAACTGTTTTAGAAAAATCTAAAAATATTTAACAAATATAATGTTTTTTCTTAAATGTATACACTAGGTATTTATATTACAAAAAACTGTGGATTTTTAGAAAACTAGCAAAATGCATTACATAATTACCAACTTATTTATTGCACATTACTTTTGAAATGTGTGGCTCTTAAATGGTGGAAAACATTTTTCAAACCTATGACCTTGAAACATTGCACAATACTCTAAACAGAAAAAATAGAAATAATTAATTTTTGATCAAAAAACGACTATTTTAAAAACTCGCCTTTTTAACCTGATTTTTTTGTGGTGATTTTGGTTTCGTATACCACACGGTAAACTACGGTTCTTGGGCTTTTAAACTGTGTATCTCAGATATGTGAGTTCTGTGAAAAAATTTTGAGATAAAGAGGCATATTCCCAGGCATTAACATTTTCCTTCGGTTTTCATCGATGGTATATGATTATATTATAATATTTATTTATATAATGTCCTACCATATTTTCTCATTTTTATGCTAGGCGTTATTCTCGATTAAAAAAGCTATCAACTGGCGAAAAACATTTTTTTAGTCCTATGTCCTCGAAGCATTTCAAAAGCCTCTAAACATAAAAAATAGAAATAATTAATTTTTGATAAAAAAACTAGCATTTTAAAAACTCGCCTTTTTAGCCTGAATTTTTTGTGGTGATTTTGGTTTCCTGTACCACACATTAATCTATGGTTCATAGGCTTGTAAACTGTGTATCTCAGATATGTGGGTTCTGTGAAGAAATTTTGAGATAAAGAGGCATATTTTCAGGCATAAACATTTTCGTTCGGTTTTCATCGACGGTATATTATTATATTATAATATTTATTTATATAATGCCCTACCATAATTCTAATGTTTATGCTAGGCGTTATTCCCAAATAAAGTGGCTAGTTACAAGTTAAATTTATTTTGACCTTAATGACCTTTAAGCACGTCAAATGTAAAAAAATATTGATAATTATATATTAGTAGGGAAGGCAGCCTATGTAGAAATGGTTTTATCGTGCGATCTCTGAGGTGGCGAAACGTACTTTTCACTGTAGATCTGCCGGCTTAAGCTACGTTTGAAAAGTGATTTTTTTTCTCAAACCCGCGAAGGGTGGTGGGAGGGCGCCATCTTGGATTTTATCGACATTAGTTTAAATTATATTAAATTTCTTAAAAATATATATTACAATTTTAAAAAAGAAGGTGTTGTTTTTAAGCGAATGCTTTGTGTTTACTGATAATAAAAATTTAATCATCAGGCTTAACCAGCTGATTAGTAAGAAATTTACAAATTTGTGATATTTATTTATTTTGCAAATTTTAGTTTGGTTCATCAATATTTCTTTTAATCTTTACGAGGTCAGATATGCATTAAAGATATACTTTTTTGTAATGGCACATTTATTTTGCTTTTGACAATGTATTTGGCTATTTAGTATTTGGTTTATTACTCGTTGTTATTTTTTAAATTATTATTTTTTATCTTGGGAACATATAACTTTTAAAATTTTTTATAAACCGGGTTCTAATAACATTTAATTTTTTTCGGGCAAAATGCATTACAATGTTACCAACGTATGTATTTCCAATTATTTTCCAAATGTGTAGCTATCAATTGGTACAAAACATTTTTTACGGCGATGACCTTGAAACATTTTTAAAGCCTCCAAACATAAAAAATAGAAATAATTAATTTGTGGTTAAATACTCACCTTTTTAACTTGAATTTTTTGTGGTGATTTTGGTTTCCTATACCACACGTTAACCTATGATTCTTAGGCTTTTAAACTATGTATCTCACATATTTGAGTTCTATGAAGAAATTTTCAGATAAAGGCATATTCCAACGCAACGTGGATTTTATCGACATTAGTTAAAATTTTATTTAATTATTTTTAAATTTATACACCAATTAAAAAAAAAGGTGTCGTTATTAGGCAACTGCCTTGCGTTAATAAACCAAAAAAAAACTGGCCATCAGGCGCAGACAGCCGATGAGCAAAAAATTTACAAATTTCTTGTAATCATTTTTTAATTTTTTTTTATTTTGCAAAATTTTTGTTTGAGGCCACCTAAAATCTTGACTGGGTAAGCTATGCGTTTAGGATATACCTTTTTGTAACGGCACATTTTTTGTGCTTTTGATCGTGTATTCAGCTGTGGCTAATAGCTCGTTGCTATTTTTTAACTTAATATTTTTTATCTTGGGAACACATAATTTTTCAAATTTTGGATGAACTGGTTTCAAAAAACATTTATTTTTTTCTAGCAAATTGCAATTACAGAATGAAGAAGAACTTATGGTGAAAAACATTATTTAGTCCTATGACCTTGAAACATTTCACAAGTCTCTAAACATAAAAAATAGAAATAATTAATTTTTCATAAAAAAACTACTATTTTAAAAACTCGCGTTTTTAACCTGATTTTTTTTTGGTGATTTTGGTTACGTATACCACACGTTAAACTAGGGTTCTTTGGCGTTTAAACTCTGTAACTCAGATATGTGAGTTCTGTAAAGAAATTTTGAGATAAAGAGGCATATTCCCAGGCATTAACATTTTCGTTCGGTTTTCATCGACGGTATATTATTATATTATAATATTTAGTTATATATATCCTACAATAATTCTCATTTTTATGCTAGGCGTTATTCTCGATTAAAAAAGCTATCAACTGGTGAAAAACATTTTTTAGTCCTATAACCTCGAAGCATTTCAGTAGCCTCTAAACATAAAAAATAGAAATAATTAATTTTTGATCAAAAAACTACTATTTTAAAAACTCGCCTTTTTAACCTGAATTTTTTGTGGTGATTTTGGTTTCCTATACCACACGTTAATCTATGATTCTTAGGCTTTTAAACTGTGTATCTCATATATTTCAGTTTTGTGAAGAAATTTTGAGATAATGAGGCTTATTCCTACCCAACGTGGATTTTATCGACATTAGTTTACAACCAGCCGATGAGTAAATAATTTACAAATTTGAAATATATATTTTTTTTAATTTTTGTTTGGGGTCACCTAAAATTTCTATGACGTAACCTATGGCGTTTAAGATATACTTTTTGTAATAGCACGTTTATTGTGCTTTTGACTGTATGTTCAGCTTTGGTTAATTTCCAAATGTGTAGCTATCAATTGGTACGAAACACTTTTTACTCCTATGACCTTGAAACATTTTAAATGTCTCTAAACCTAAAAAATAGAAATAATTAATTTTTGATCAAGGCACGACTATTTTAAATACTCGCTATTTTAACTTGATTTTTTTGTGGTGATCTTAGTTCCTTATACCACTATAAGAGACTTTCGTACTATCGAGAGTTGCGAATGGTCATTGCCACTTGGGCTTAAGTTTCCATTTCAAAGATCTCTTCAAATAGCACAATTACCCCTATAGTTTGACGTCACAGGGTTCATATCAAATTTTCCTTAGCGGTATCCTACAGAAAACTTGAAATGAAGAACCTCGGGCGCCACTCTAAGAAATAAAGGAGCTTAGAGTCTCCTGTGCCTCTCGGGTAGCTTTTAGACAGTGGAGAAATCCAGGCAAAAAGAAATAAATAAAATAATTAAAATAAAAATAAAAATACTATAATTGAAGTTAAAAATATAATTTTTATTATTTTTCAAAGGAACATTATTTTTCACTTCATATCTTTTAATAAAACTTAATTAACAAAAATGATTTACCAAAACTAAATTCATCAGCTTACAAATAAAATTTAAAAAAAAAACAATTATACTCTAAAGAGAATGCAACAAGGAAAGTTTAACTTTAATTTAGCACAGGCAATGACGCGTAAATAAATATTAGGTTGAAACGGAAAGCGGTTAGGTTAGTTTATGAAGAAGCGAGAACTGACATGTAGCAAAAATCAATGCACAAAGCGGAAAAAAAACCCTAAGCCAGAAAGTATAGCACCAGTATTTAGCGGAAGTGGAAAACTGTTGCTCTAGTTTAAATATATACAAAAAGGTTAAACCAATTTAAGACAGTCGGAAACTAAAATATAAACAGCATTATTTTAGTTACTTTGGATTAGCAAAATAGTAAAATACAGACTTTGGTAAAACGTCGTTTTCAACAGCTAAGTTGCCAAAGCCAAAGCTGGCAAAAGCAATTTAAATTATTATTGTTATAAAGCTAAGTTGCCGAAGCCAAAGCGGGAAACAATAAATTTTAATTTACAGTTAATAAATTAAAATAAATCAAACAATTTAACTAACAAATTCCGAACAGGTAAAATGAATGGTGAATACAAGAAATCCCCTTTTTTTTACGTTTGTCTGTTTGATTCATTTTGTTTTATGAATTCTTTTAAAACAGTGATTTATTCAAAAGCACTATTTTTAGAAGCCAAGTTGCCGGAGCCAAAGCTGGTAAAAACAGTGTGCATTATTGTTGTTATAACGCTAAGTTACAGAAGCCAAAGCGGGAAACAACAAATTTTAATTAACAGTTAATAAATTAAAATAAATCAAACAATTTAACTAACAAATTCAGAACAGGTAAAATGAATCGTGAATACAAGAAATCCCTTTTTTTACGTTTGTCTGTTGGATTCATTTTGTTTTATGAATTTTTTAAAACAGTGATTTATTCATACGGACTATTTTTAGAAGCCAAGTTGCCGGAGCCAAAGCTGGTAAAAACAGTGAGCATTATTGTTGTTATAAAGCTAAGTTGCAGAAGCCAAAGCGGGAAACAACAAATTTTAATTAACAGTTAATAAATTAAAATAAATCAAACAATTTAACTAACAAATTCAGAACAGGAAAAATGAATCGTAAATACAAGAAATCCCTGTTTTTACGTTTGTCTGTTTGATGCATTTTGTTTTATGAATTCTTTTAAAACAGTGATTTATTAAAAAGCACTATTTTTAGAAGCCAAGTTGCTGGAGCCAAAGCTGGTAAAAACAGTGTGCATCATTGTTGTTATAAAGCCAAGTTACAGAAGCCAAAGCGGGAAACAACAAATTTTAATTAACAGTTAATAAATTAAAATAAATCAAACAATTTAACTAACAAATTCAGAGTAGGTAAAATGAATCGTAAATACAAGAAATCCCTTTTTTTTACGTTTGTCTGTTGGATTAATTTTGTTTTATGAATTTTTTTAAAACAGTGATTTATTCAAAAGCACTATTTTTAGAAGCCAAGTTGCCGGAGCCAAAGCTGGTAAAAACAGTGTGCATTATTGTTGTTATAAAGCTAAGTTACAGAAGCCAAAGCGGGAAACAACAAATTTTAATTAACAGTTAATAAATTAAAATAAATCAAACAATTTAACTAACAAATTCAAAACAGGTAAAATGAATCGTGAATACAAGAAATCCCTTTTTTTTTACGTTTGTCTGTTGGATTCATTTTGTTTTATGAATTTTTTAAAAAAGTGATTTATTCAAAAGGACTATTTTTAGAAGCCAAGTTGCCGGAGCCAAAGCTGGTAAAAACAGTGTGCATTATTGTTGTTATAAAGCTAAGTTGCAGAAGCCAAAGCGGGAAACAACAAATTTTAATTACCAGTTAATAAATTAAAACAAATCAAACAATTTAACTAACAAATTCAGAACAGGTAAAATGAATCGTAAATACAAGAAATCCCCTTTTTTACGTTTGTCTGTTTGATGCATTTTGTTTTATGAATTTTTTAAAGCAGTTATTTATTCAAAAGCACTATCTTTAGAAGCCAAGTTGCCGGAGCCAAAGCTGGTAAAAACAGTGTGCATTATTGTTGTTATAAAGCTAAGTTGCAGAAACCAAAGCGGGAAACAACAAATTTTAATTAACAGTTAATAAATTAAAACAAATCAACCAATTTAACTAACAAATTCAGAACAGGTAAAATGAATCGTAAATACAAGAAATCCCCTTTTTTACGTTTGTCTGTTTGTTGCATTTTGTTTTATGAATTTTTTAAAGCAGTTATTTATTCAAAAGCACTATTTTTAGAAGCCAAGTTGCCGGACCCAAAACTGGTAAAAACAGTGTGCATTATTGTTGTTATAAAGCTAAGTTGCAGAAGCCAAAGCGGGAAACAACAAATTTTAATTAACAGTTAATAAATTAAAACAAATCAAACAATTTAACTAACAAATTCAGAACAGGTAAAATGAATCGTAGATACAAGAAATCCCCTATTTTATGTTTGTCTGTTTGATGCATTTTGTTTTATGAATTTTTTAAAGCAGTTATTTATTCAAAAGCACTATTTTTAGAAGCCAGGTTGCCGGAGCCAAAGCTAATAAAAACAGTGTGCATTATTGTTGTTATAAAATTAATTTATCATTTTGAAAAGCAGTAAAGAAAATTAAATAAAGCAACTAGAGCAATAGTTTTTAAAATAAAAATAAAAAATAATACGGACTGGTGCTTACCTGGTGATTTCGGATTCACACACCGGAAAATAAAACTTTGAAAAACTTCTGAAAACTATCGGCGTCGACTGCTAACAGGTGAAAAAGGGCCTCCGAAAATCCTGTACCTCTTTTTATATTAAATTAAAAATTGGTGCAAAAAATGCAAGATAAGAAAATAATTTACCTTATATGGTATAAAATCTATTCTCGAGCCATTTATAGTAATAAAATAAACAAAGGTTTTATCAAGAATAGAAAATAGTCATATATGGTATCGCATTTATGCATGAACTTCCTTAAATAGTTCACCATATATGGTATTAAAATTATTATATATCCATTTATAGTAATAAAATATTCAAAGGTTTTACCACTACTTAGCTGATTACCAAATTAGGAAATCAAGTAATACTTATATGGATCGCCATAAATGGTATTAGCGCTGAATCAAATATACACGTTATGACCATATATGGAAGTTAATACATATACGTATTCATATATGTACTTATAAAGATAAATGACCTAAAACGACAATCGATCCATTTATAGACTGTTGATAGATTTGCCTAATATGGGCATTTAAGACAATTGCTAAATAGGGGAGACTGGGGCCAATCAGCAAAGTAGGTATTTGTCCCATTTCTTAAAATTTACTTACAAAATAAAGAGAAAATTTGCCTGAACTAATGTAATATAATTTTAAAAAATAGTAACTTCGTTACACCACACGTTAATCTATAACCCTTAGGCTTTTAAACTGTGTATCTCATTATATTTGACTTCTGTGATGAAATTTTGAGATAATGAGGCATATTCCAACGCAGCGTGGAATATGCCTCATTATATAAGAACCTTATATGTATGAAATTTTTTTTTAAGCTCAAGACTCATAGATTTATACAGTATTTAAATCTAAAATAAAGTCAATAATTTTTTTACCAATAAGGGACTGTCCTTAAATTACGTAACGCTCTAGGGGGGAGGGCGGTTTGGCCTTGCGTTACACTGAATTTTTTTTTAATGTGTTTTTTCTTGAAAATGCGTTAGGAGGGAGGGAGGGGGGTCAAAAATCCTGAAGTCTTGCGTAACGTTATTTAAGGACGTTCCCTAAACATGATATATTTTTCTGTTTTTTAGATTTAGTTTTGAAATACTACTTAAAGGTCATTGAGGTTAAAATGAATTTAACTTTAAATTAGTTCCATAACTGAGAATAAAGCCTAGCCTAGCGCTTCTCGAGCGTGATAGGGATCTCCTTGCGAGTGCGCATAACCGTAAAAAAAAAGCATAAACATTAGACTCTTTGTTTAAAACTCGTAGACAACGATTGAGTAGAAATAAAACTTCGGACTTCCATTGTCTTTATTTATTTTAAAAACGACGTTTCGGTTAGTAAGTATCTCTAACCAGTTTTACAATGATTAGTGATACTTACTAACCGAAACGTCGTGTTTAGAATAACTAAAGATAATGGAAGTCCGAAATTTTATTTATAAACTTTAGAATTATGTTGAGACATTACGAATATATAAATAAATATTATAATATAATAATAAACCGTCGAAAAACACTCTACGAAAAGGTTTATGCGTTGAAATATGCCTCATTATCTCACAGAAGCATAGAAAATATAGTTCTATTTTCTATGACAGAACTTACATATATGAGATACACAGTTTAAAAGCCTATGATCCATAAATTAATGTTTCGTATAGGAAATAACCACAAAAAAATCAAGTTAAAAAGGCGTGTATTTAAAATAGTGGTTTATTGACTTTTTAAATGTCAAGGTCATCAGACTAAAAAATGTTTTTTTACCAATTAATAGTGAAAAATAGTTGGTAATACAAAAGTTGGTAACCTTGTAATGCATTTTTCTAGTAAAAAACATGTTATTTGAACCCTCAAACCCTTCCACCACCCTGCGCGGGTTTGAGGAAAAAAAAATCACTTTTTAAAGGTAGCTTTAGCCAGCAGATCAACTGTTAAAAGTATGTTTTGCAACCTCAAAGATCGCACGATAAAACCATTTCTACATAGGCTCTTTTCCCTACTAATATATAATTCCAAGAAGAAGAAGAGCAAAGTGGGTTTCGCGCAGGCAGATCTTGTAGTGATAATGTTTTTTGTCTTAAACAAGTAATTGAGAAAAGAAGCGCCAGAAATATAGAGACTCATGTTACCTTTGTAGACCTACAAAAAGCATATGATACCGTTCCAATAGAAAAATTATGGACATTGTTAGAGCAAACTAATATCAATCATACATACATAAAAGCGATAAAAGAACTATACAAAGGGTCAAAATCTAAAATTAAAATTGGAAATCGACTTTCAAAAGAATTCCTTGTAACAAAAGGCTTAAGTCAGGGATGTTGTATCCCTCCAACTCTTTTTAAAATATATATCGCAGTAGCTCTAAAAAACTGGAAACGTAAAGTGCACGGCATGGGAATACAACTTAACGACCGATTTACCATATACACACTACAGTTTGCTGACGACCAAGTAATTGTGGCTAATGATAAAGAAAACATGGAGTATATGATGAGAAAGTTAACAGAAGAATACCAAAAGTGGGGATTAACAGTGAACGTGGACAAGACACAGTACTTATGTATTGGAAACGAATCCAGTGAGAACTAGAAAATGGACAAACAATATCTCCATGCAATGAGTATGTATACTTGGGTGTCACATTTGATAAAACAGGTACAGACTGTAAAGAATTAGAAAAAAGAATAGTAAAAGCAAAAAAAGTTATTGGATGTCTTAACAGTATTTTATGGAGCAGAGAGATAAAAAAGAATGTAAAATTTAACATATATGAAACAATGGTCAAAAGCACGCTGTTGTATGGAATAGAGACTTGTCGCGTAACAGAAAAGTACAAAACAAAATGGAAAGTGTCGAAATGGATGCAATAAGAAGATCAATGAGAATATCTAGAATAGATCACATAAGAAATGAGATCATAAAAGAAAGAATGGGAATCGAGGACATCACTAGAAGGCAACTGATATGGTACGGCCATGTACAACGGATGAACGACGAAAGATTACCAAAGCAGGTCCTAGAATGGCAACCAATAGGGCGCAGAAAAAGAGGGCGTCCTAAACTAGAATGGCAACAGTCAATCCAAAGATCAATGTGTCAAAAAAATCTGACTGAGGATGATTGTCAGGATCAACGGAGGTGGAGAATAGGCGTCGGACAACGTAGAAAAACGTTCTAAGCCGACATAGTAGTAGTATATATAATTATCAATATTTTTTTTTACATTTGACGTGCTTCAAGGTCATTAAGGTCAAAATAAATTTAACTTATAACTAGCCACTCTATTTGAGAATAATTCCTAGCATAAACATTAGAATTGTGGCAGGACATTATATAAATAAATATTATAATGTAATAATATACCGTAGATGAAAACCGAACGCAAATGCTTATACCTGGGAATATGCCGATTTATCTCAAAATTTCTTCACAGAACCCACATATCTGAGATACACAGTTTTAAAGCCTATGAACCATAGATTAATGTGTGGTATAGGAAACCACAATCACCACAAAAAATTCAGGTTAAAAAGGGGAGTTTTTAAAATAGTAGTTTTTTGATCAAAAATTAATTATTTCCATTTTTTATGTTTAGAGGCTATTGAAATGCTTCAAGGTCATATGAAATTAAAAAAAAATTCACCAGCTGATAGCTTTTTTAATCGCGAATAACGCCTAGTATAAAAATGAGAATTATAGTAGGACATTATATAAATAAATATTATAATATAATAATACACCGTCGATGAATACCGAACAAAACTGTTAATGCCTGGTAATATGCCTCTTTATCTCAAAATTTCTTCACAGAACTCACATATCAGAGATACACAGTTTAAAAGCATAAGAAGCCTAGTTTAACGTGTGGTATACCAAACCAAAATCACCACAAGAAAATCAGGTTAAAAAGGCGAGTTTTTAAAATAGTCGTTTTTTGATCAAAAATTAATTATGTCCATTTTTTATGTTTAGAGGCTTGTGAAATGTTTCAAGGTCATAGGACTGAAAAATTTTTTCCACCAGTAAATAGCCACATATTTTGAAAGTAATTGGCAATACATAAGTTGGTAATTCTGTTATGCAATTTGCTAGAAAAAAAATAAATATTTTTTGAACCAGGTTCATCCAAAATTTGAAAAATTGTGTGTTCCCAAGATAAAAAATATTAATTTAAAAAATAGCATCGAGCTATTAACTACAGCTGAATACACGGTCAAAAGCACAATAAATGTGGCATCACAAAACGGTATATCTTGAACGCATAGCTTACCCAGTCAATATTTTAGGTGGCCTCAAACAAAAAATTTGCAAAATAAAAAAATGATTACATGAATATTCTAAATTTTTTGCTCATTGGCAGTTTGCGCCTGATGGCCAGTTTTTTTTGGTTTAATAACACAAGGCATTTACCTAATAAGGGCACATTTTTTTTTAATTGGTTGAAAAATTTTAGAAAAAAAAATATAATATACCTCCCTGCGCGGGTTTGGAGAAAAAATAAACTACTTTTTAAACTTACCTTAAGCCTCTAGATCTACAGTTAAAAGGGCATTTTGCCACCTCAAAGATCGGACGATAAAACCATTTTTACATAGGCCATCTGCTCTACTATATAGTGAACATCTCCAAAAGGACTCTGAGCACCAACGAAGAATTGGTACTCAGTAAGGGACTTAAGTTCGCCATTGCACCGGCACAGACACCGACACTGGAAATTATTGCCGCAATAGAGACCGTTAGTCTACCTCAACCCGAAGCTGATGATCACCAGTCAATAACAACGGGCAATCAGGAACCTGCAGGCTGACAAAAGATTCAAGATTCTACCGGCCGACAAAGGAAACGCAACTGTGATCATGGATGTCGAGACTTCAAGAAGTTCTGGAGAAAGAAGACTACAAGCAACTACCCAAAGATCCAACCACCACCATAGAAGGACGCATCTACAGGACTTTGAAGAAGTATGCTGAAAATATCCCGGACGCTGTTAGATCCCGCCCACAGTAAGGCACCACATTTTTATGGATTACCAAAGATCCATAAGAAGGATATACTACTGCGACCAATTACCAGCTCCAAGGACTCAACGACCAGCACTTTGTCGAGGTTTTTGTTGGACATAATTCAACCACTACAGGGTAAGTCCGAATCTTTTGTCAAAAACTCGGAACATTTTGTGGAGGTTTTAAAAGGTATCGAATTATATCCCGGCGATAGATTTGTAAGTTTTGATGTAGAAAGTCTCTACACCAACGTGCCAATAAATGAGTCACTCAGTATTATTAAAAACAAATTACAAACTGATGATACACTTCACGAGAGAACAACGCTATCGGTGGAGTGGGTGATGGATCTTTTGGAGCTCTGTCTCCGTAACTCTTACTTTCAAGTGAAAGATAAGTTTTACGCGCAAAATGATGGACTCCCAATGGGTTCATCTCTTTTGCCAGTGGTAGCAAACATCTACATGGAGTGGTTCGAGGACCATGCGATCAACACAGCAAGAGTCAAACCAAAACTATGGCTACGATACATGAATGACACATTTATTATATGGCCGGAAAATGATGACGAACTACAAAATTTTCTACACCATTTAAACGGTATTCGACCAACAATCAAGTGCACCATGGGAATTGAAAAAGATTCGGCCTTACCTTTTTTGGATGTTCTTGTCAAACGATTAGACAGAAACATTCAAACCACTGTATATAGGAAACCTACACACACGGGACAGTACCTAAATTTTAAGTCTAATCATTCTGTTGCAACAAAACAAGGAGTTATAAGAAGTTTGTATTTAAGAGCCGTAAATATTTGTAGTAATAATGAAGAATTAACCACAGAAATTAACAACATTAAAAAGGACTTACAACAGAATGGTTATTCCGAGAAATTACTAAACTCAACGATATTTAAAATTAAAAACAAACTAAATGTACCAAATTCTCAAAATAATAATCCGTTAGGTGTTATTAACATTCCATATGTTCAAGGGATTTCAGAAAACATAAGACAAATAGTTAAACACTATAATATAAAATCAGTATTCTTCTTCTTAAAACAAAACCAGACAATCCCTCAAATAATAAGGAATGTATTTACCAAATCCCGTGTGAGTGTGGTAAATCATATGTAGGTGAAACGAAACGCCCTCTTCAGGTTAGAGTAAATGAACATCTAAAAAGTACCCAATTAGGGGATATTGAAAAATCCGGTTTAGCAGATCATGCATGGTCAAATGATCACAGGATTCAGTGGTCAGAAGCTAAAGTTTTACATAAGGAGTCGCATTGGCGAAAACGAAAGTTTATTGAAGCTTTGTTTATAATGCAGAATAAAGAAGTTTTCAGTCAACCAAGCACGGACATACCAAAGATATGAAAACCACTCCTTAAGGAAAACAGGCGTCTTAGGATTAAAAAGGGGGCGGGCCGTCACACCTGACTGCACACCAAGTAGTATAAGAAGTAGCCTAGAGACTAGATTGTTTAGTTTACACTTGATAACGGTTAGAGATACTTACTAACCGAAACGTCGTGTTTTAAAATAAATTAAGACAATGGAAGTCCGAAATTTTATTTCTAAAAACGTGCAAATTATAGTACTTTTTTTTAATGGCACACTCTTCAAGTAATATAAATGTAGGCGAACTAAATTTGTAAAAAATAAGCACTTTATTACCATTTGCCAGCAGTTGCCAACAGTTGAAGTACAAAATTAGTACAGTTCCGTCAAGTTAATGTTTGTTGGGACCCCATATGGGGTGGGGTCATCTAGTCATCGTCTATCAAACTTGGCACAGGTACTAATCGTATCAAATGAGCTTAAGCTCCTCCAGCGTTCCTATGGCAAACTATGGAACACTCGTAAGTCTAATTTTTTTAAATTTGGAAACCTTGCCATACTATATTTGATTTGCAGTGTAACTCAAGAAATATCAAATCTAAGTGAATACTTAAAAACTTTTAATGGATAAATAAAATAATTGGCAAACCTTTGACAGACAATTACGTTGCTATGACAAAAAACATAACTACGGAATTTGTTTTAATGACGTATAAATCCAAAATGGCGGATATAAGAAACAACAAAGTTGGTCATGGTTCCAAAAAATATTGAAGGTCAAAAAAAAAAAATAATATCGTAATTCAATTGTTTTGTATGCAAGTTGGAGACGATATTTCAATTTTTCAAAAAACACCATTTTAGATTTTGCTCGATATTTTGAAAAGCCAGTTGATGTGTTTAATTTCGATACAGCCTCTGATTGGGCTCGGACCAGCACAATGTTTTATTACTTAACTCTTACCGTTTCCGAAATCACTATTGGTCGGACAGCAAAACTCAATTTTTCGTGATTTTGGTAAAACTTGGTACGTTTGTAGACCGAAATTTTTGGTTCGAACTCTACTGATTGCCGCGTTTCAGTGCTCTTAAATTTCAAATTTGCACCTTTACATTTTTTTTCAATATCTTAAAACTAAAAATAGCTAAAATATTTTTCATGGCAATTTTGATTAGGTAAGACCTGTCTCTATAAGCCAATGTAACGCAACTTTTAAAAATATTTTTTTTTATATTAAGAAAAATAATGTTAAACTCAAAACTTTGAAAATTTTTTAAGTAGTGATTTTTTAAAACTCAAAATTTTGGACCCTGTCAAGAAGTTTCTAAGGCGGATTTTATCTGACATACTTTTTTTTCTTTCTTTTGAGTCTGGCTATATCTCACTTTTTAAAATTTGCAAAAATATTGCAGGAAAAACCTGTAGCAGAATCACATATACCAAGCTGTCGCGTTTTTCGTAAAATTCAAAGATTTTGGACTGCTTATATAAACCAATTTTTTAAAACTTTATTTGACCAAAACTTATAATAATTTTTACCGGTTCCGATAGAGAACTAAGCACAAAATTTACTTTCTTAAAAAAAAATTAATAAATATAATCCAATATATTCAAAAATTTAACACAAACATGGAAAAATCATAGGTATAAAATAACGGTTTTTTAAGCAAAAATGACATGTTTGAAGATAAACGGCTGGGGATTTTTTATTTTGCGTTTAATTTTGGGTCCCCCGAAAACCCTTGTTCTAATATAGACAAGCTTTCAAACGGTATGCAATCTTTTTCAAAATCTACTTGGTAAGTGGTAGCAAAAAAGCGTTTAAAGTTCGCTATTTTTCAGTTTTTATTAAAAGATATTCAAATCGTTATTAAACCGCCATTTTCGTCATTTTTTGGGGGATTTTGATAAACATTGGCATGGTTGTACATCAACTTGAGCATAGTAAAAAATAAAAACAAAATGGTTGGTACGCCACTATAAGTTGCGTAATTAAATTTCTGGTTTGCGCCTTTCCACTTTTTTCAAAATATCTTAAAATCAAAAAAAGCTAATTATTTTTTTATTGCTGTTTTAATAAGGGCTGTCTCTATGGGCCTATGTACCACAACTTTTAGAAATATTTATCGATTTCAGACAAAATAATGTCAAAATCAAAACTTTGACAAATTTACCATAGTGGTGATTTTTTCAAAACTTGATTGGATCCTGTCCAGAAATTTCTGAGGCGGATAATATCTAACATACTTTCATTTCTTCCTTTTAAGCCTGGCTCTATCCCACTTTTTAAAACATTAAAAAATATTGCAGGAAAAACCTGTAGCAGAATCACATATACCAAGCTGTCGCGTTTTTCGCAAAATTCAGAGACTTTGGACTGCTTATACAAATCAATTTTTTAAAACTTTATTTGAACAAAACATAAAAGACTATTTACTGGTTCTAATAGGCAACTAAATATAAAATTTACTCAACAAAAAAAAATTTACCGCAAACATGGAAAAATCACTGACTCAAAATAACGGTTTTTTAAGAAAAAACTACACATTTAGAGATAAACAGCTGGGGATTTCTTATTTTGCCTTTAATTTTGGGTCCCCCGAAAACCTTCGTTCTAATATAGACAAGCTTTCAAAAGGTGTGAAATTTTTTTCAAAATATAAAAATAAGTTGTAGCCAAAAAACGTTTAAAATTGGGTATTTTTCAGTTTTTTAATAAAATATCCAAATCGTATACTGGTCGGTCACTTAGCCGCCATTTTCGTCAATTTTGATGGGACTTTCATAAAAATTGGCAAGTTTGTACATCGACTTTAGAGAAGTAAAAAATAAAAAAATAAAAAAAAGTTGGTTTCACTTCTTTCAAAATAACTTAAAATCAAAAAGAGTTAAAGTATTTTTTATTACGGTTTTAATTAGGTAAGACCTGTCTTACATAACTTTTAGAAATATTTTTTATTCTAAGAAAAATAATTTCAAATTAAAAATATTGAAAAAAAAGTAGTGATTTTTTAAAACCTACATTTTTTAACTCTGTGAAGAAATTTCTAATGAGGATTTTATCTGAAGTACTTTTTTTCTTCCTTTTGAGTCTGCCTATAATTTGCTTTTTAAAATTTTAAAAAATATTGCAGGAAAAATAGGTACAATTTTAGTTTGGGTAATTTTCATTATTTAAAAAAAAATGTTAAATTATTTTTTTTGTTTTATAGCGGTACCGAAGGGCGGATTAAGGGCTATCACTCAATCAAAAATGTTTCAATATGTTGGCTTGTGTTTTTTTTAATGCTAATTAATACTTATTTATGTATACACCTTAAAATGGCTGGCTATTACAGGCAAAATTAATTAAAATGAACAGATTTGTCACTGAGTACAGGATATGACATTTATGTCTTTGCATCAAATCCAAAGAAATGGTTTAAAAAAATGAAAATTACACTTATTCCAGTAAAATGGGCTTAGCACTTATATCAACTTATTTGTCTCTAATGAAATATAATTTTATGAAGAACCTATTTCTAATTGCTCGCTTGTATTATGAGATACTATTTTAATTTTAAGGTGCCGTAACATTTGTTAAATTTTAAAATCGGTTTAGCACCCATGTACTATTTAATGTATGAAATAATTCTGTTTTTTTTTACCTTTTGTATTTATTAAGAGATTAATATTTTTTAATGGAAAATTATAAATATTTCTGAGCTTTGTAAATAAATAAAATAAAATAAAGTACGCACCTATACTAATATGTTAATTCCATTTATTTCAGGCTTCTAAAGTATATTAAGAACTTAACACTATTTTAGTATATGGTAATTTTTATAAGAACCCAAAATTAACTCAAAAATCACCTGCCATTTATCTGTAGTTTCGCTTTAAAAACTGTTATTTTAAACCAGAAGAAATTCCAAGTGTGTAGTAAATTTTTTATTTTTCTATTTTTTTAAATAAATTTGTATATTAATTTTTTTTATCAGAAACATACGGTTTTAAATTTTAGTCAAATAAAATTTAAAATATGGTTTTGTATTTAAGCAGTCCAAAATATTTAAATTTGCCCGACTACTATATAACTTGGATATTTTTTTATAAAAACTAAAAAATATCCAAATTTAGATACTTTTTTGCTATCACTTACCAAGTATATTTATAAAAAAATTTACACCGTTTCAAAGCTTGTCTATATAATAGTAAAAAAAAAAAAATCCTGCAACCCAAAATTAAACGCAAACTAAAAAATCCCCGCCGGTTTATGTCCAAACGCGTCATTTTCGCTTACACAACAGGTATTTTGAACCTACGATTTTTTCCGGTTTGCGGCAAATTTTTGAACATTTTGGATTTTATTAATATATTTTTTTAAGCAAGTGAATTTGGTATATAGTTTTTTTTATTAGAAACGGTAAATGCCCTTTTAGAGACCCGAATATCTGGCAGCCTCTCCGAGGAGAGACATAGAAGTACATGGAGAGGAAGTAATCATCGAAAAAGAAATGATAAGGAATAGTATTAAAAAGCTTAAATCCGGAAAAGCTAGCGGACCTGGGGGAATATTCTGAAATGCTCAAATATGGATCAGAGAAACTACTCGAAAATCTCACATATATTATCAATCAATGCATAAACGGACATCCAGTACCTGATGATTGGCAAATTGCATTCACCAATACATAAAAAAGGAAACAAGCTGGATTGCAACAATTACAGAGGAATTTCAGTAACCAGTACTCTAAGTAGATTGTACGGTAGGATTCTTAGGGATCTAATAGAGAATGATTTTCATGAACAAGAAGAAGCAAAGTGGGTTTCGTGCAGGCAGATCTTGTAGTGATAATGTTTTTGTCTTAAACAAGTAATTGAGAAAAGCAGCGCCAGAAATATAGAGACTCATGTTACCTTTGTGGACCTACAAAAAGCATATGATACCGTTCCAGTAGAAAAATTATGGACAGTGTTAGAACAGACTAATATCAATCATACATACATAAAAGTGATAAAAGAACTATACAAAGGGTCAAAATCTAAAATTAAAATTGACGAAATCGACTTTCAAAAGAATTCCTGGTAACGAAAGGCTTAAGACAGGGATGTTGTATCTCTCCAACTCTTTTTAAAATATATATCGCAGTAGCTCTAAAAAACTGGAAACGCAAAGTACACGGCATGGGAATACAAGTTAACGACCGATTTACCATATACACACTACAGTTTGCTGACGACCAAGTAATTGTAGCTAATGATAAAGACGAAATTGAGTATATGATGAGAAAGTTAACGGAAGAATACCAAAAGTGGGGGTTAACAGTGAACGTGGACAAGACACAGTACTTATGTATTGGAAACGAATCAAGTGAATTAGAACTAGAAAATGGAAAAACAATATCTCCATGCAATGAGTATGTATACTTGGGTGTCACATTTGATAAGACAGGAACAGGCTCTAAAGAACTGGAAAAAAGAATAGTAAAAGCAAAAAAGGTTATTGGTTGTCTTAGCAGTATTTTATGGAGCAGACAGGTAAAAAAGAATGTAAAATTTAACATATATGAAACAATGGTGAAAAGCACGCTATTGTATGGAATAGAGACTTGTCGCGTAACAGAAAAATACAAAGCAAAAATGGAAAGTGTCGAAATGGATGCAATAAGAAGATCAATGAGAATATCTAGAAAAGATCTTATAAGAAATGAGATCATAAAAGAAATAATGGGAATCGAGGGAAGCATAACGGATGACATCACTAAAAGGCAACTGATATGGTACGGCCATGTACAATGGATGAGCGACGAAAGTTTACCAAAGCAGGTCCTAGAATGGCAACCAATAGGGCGCAGAAAAAGAGGGCGTCCTAAACTGGAATGGCAAGAGTCAATCCAAAGATCAATGAGTCAAAAAAACCTGACGGAAGATGACTGTCAGGATCGAAGGAGGTGGAGAATAGGTGTCGGACAACGTAGAAAAACGTTCTAAACCGATATGGTAGTAGTAAATGCCCTTTTTAATTATGGTATAATAGAGTTTAAAAAAGTGGTAATGCATAAGTAATCCAAAATCTTTGAATTTTTCGAATAACGCAACAGCTTGGTATTTACGATTGTGCAACAGATTTTTCCTGCAATATTTTTTAATATTAGGAAAAAAAAAAAGTACGTCAGATAAAATTCTCATTAGAAATTTCTTCCCAGAGTTAAAAAAAATTAGGTTTTAAAAAAATCACTTTTTTTTAAATATTTTTAATTTGAAATTATTTTTCTTAAAATAAAAAATATTTTTAAAAGTTATGTAAGACAGGTCGATAGAGACAGGACCTAATTAAAACCGTGGTAAAAAATATTGTGACTCTTTTGATTTTTAGTTATTTTGAAAAAAGTGAAAAGGTGCAAACTGGAAAGTTAAGGGCACTAAAACGCAGCTTAGAGTGGAGTACCAACCAACTTTTTTTTTATTTTTTACTTCTCCAAAGTCTATGTATAAGCTTGCCAATTTTTATGAAATTCCCATCAAAATGGCGGCTGAGTGACCAACCAGTATACGATTTGGATATTTTTTTTAAAAACTGAAAAAAATCCATCTTTAACCGCTTTTTTGCTACCACTTACCAAGTATATTTTGAAAAAATTTCATACCGTTTAAAAGCTTGTCTATATTAGAATAAAAGTTTTCGGGGGACCCCAAATTAAACGCAAAATAAAAAATCCTCAGCCGTTTATCTCCATATGTGTAGTTTTTTATTAAAAATCGTTATTTTGAGTCAGTGATTTTTCCATGTTTGCGGTAAATTTTTTAATATTTTGGACTATATTTCTAAGTTTTTTTTAGGAGAGTAAATTTAATATTCAGTTGTCTATTATAACCAGTAAATAGTCTTTTACGTTTTGTGCAAATAAAGTTTTAAAAAATTGATTTGTATAAGCAGTGCAAAGTCTTTGAATTTTGCGAAAAACGCGACAGCTTGGTATTTGTGATTCTGCTACAGATTTTCCCTGCTATATTTTTTAATATTTTAAAAAGGGTAGTATAGCCAGACTCAAAAGGCAGAAAAAAAAGTATGTCAGATAAAATCCGCCTTAGAAATTTCTTGACAGCGTCCAAAAATTCAAGTTTTAAAAAAATCACTACTTTGGTTATTTTGTTTTGTTTTGACTTTGACATTATTTTTTTTTTAAATCGATAAATATTTTTAAAAGTTACGCCCATAGAGACAGGTCTTGCCTAATGAAAAGCGTAACAATAAATATTTTGACTTTTTTTGATTTTCAGATAATTTAATAAAAGTGGAAAGGTGCAAACCGGAAAGTTCAGGGCACTGATACGCAACTTAGGGAGACAAATCCACAAAAATTTTTGGTTTTTTACTTTTTTTGGGTCGATGTATCAACGTGCCAATGCTTATCAAAATCCCCCAAAAATTGACGAAAATAGCTTTTTGCTGCCCGACTATATGTTGTTACTTTTACCTGGGAAAAATTATGATGGTGATTCAATAGTAAGCCGCATCCTTTCGGGCAATGACGTTTATAGAAAAAAGATTCAGATTGGGGCGAGACCCCATAAGGCCGTATTTTATGCCATTTTATGTTTGTATTTATGAAATATATGGAAAATATCTAAAAAAAATCTTAGCTGCGGGGGGGGGGGGGGGGGGCTTATAAACGCCACTGCTTTCGGGGGTGTAATCCTTGCATAAAAACAAGGCAGAAAGTTTCTATTAATATGGATTTTAAAAATTGGTGTACTGTATAAACATTTGATCTCTATCCTTCGTCAATCCATCTTTGGACATAGGCCTCCCCCAATATCTTCCAATATTCTCTGTCTGTCGCCGTGTTCATCCATCTAGTCCCCGCGTGTTTGTTCAAATCGTCCGCTCATCATATTTGGAGCTTTTATTTTCCCAAGGTCTCCAGTTTACAATACATTTGTTCCATCGATCGTCTTTCTGTCTGATATTATGACGGGCAAATTTCCATTTTAATTTTGCTACTTCTCCTCTGACATCCCTTACTTTTGTTTTATTTCTTATCAATTCATTCATTTTTCTATATGTTAGCTTCAAATGTAACACTTGTCTTTCCACTGATCTTTGGGCTTTTGTTATCTTATCCATGTTTAATTTTGTAAGTGTCCAGGTCTGGGATCCATCGGTAAGTACAGGAAGGATAGGAAATTGGTTATACACTTTCGTTTTGAGGTACTGAGGATATCTTTTATTTCTTAATTTGCCATTCTTACTCGTCTCTTAATATCAGCTGTTTGGTTTTCTTTTTTCAGTTTAATAATTTGTCCCAAGTATATATATTCCTCTACTTGGCCCATTTTCTTTTGGTTATTCTAACCGTAATATCTTCATCTGTGTTTGATATGATTTTAGTTTTAGTGTAGTTCATACTTAAGCCTATATTTTTAGCTGCTGTATCCAGTTCTTCCAGCTTTTTTATCAGTTCTTCTTTCTTGTCTGTTATTAAGGCGATATCATCAACATTATGGGGTTCAAGAATTATCCCTTTAGTTTGATGCCAATTTTTTCCTATTCTAAACTTTTAAAAACATCTTCTAAAGCCTGGCTAAATCAGTTAGGGTATATTGGATATTGAATCACCCTGTCTGATACCTTTCTTATGCGAATTGGCTTGGTTCCTTCGTGGATTTTGCTTCGCTATATATATTGGCTATTAAGTTCGTATATCTGTGATCTATTCGGCTATTAATTAAATATGATTTTACTTCCCAGTGCTCAATGCTATCGAAAGCTTTTTCGAAGTCTATAAACACAATATCCAGTGGAATATTATATTGGTTGGCTCGTTCAATTAGGATTTTCATGGTAAATAAGTGGTCAACTATACTGAAACCTTTTCTAACTCCTGCTTGTTCCTTTGATTGATATCCGTCAAATTTTGTTGTTAGTCTATCTGGGAGTATTTTCGTAAAAAGCTTATAAATTACATTGAGGAGTGTTATAGGTCGATAGTTTTTTAGGTCTGTTCTATCGCCTTTTTTGTTTAGAATAATGGTTATGGATTCTTTCCAGTTGTTTGGGATTATTTTTTCGTTTGGTATTTTATTCAGGAGAATATGGAGGGTATTAACTACAGCTTTACCACCGCACTTGAGCATTTCTGCCGTTACTCTGTCCTTTCAAGGTGATTTGTTATTTTTCAGTTTCTTTAATGCTCTCTTTATTTACGCTTTGCTTATTTCAGGTTGTAGCTCTGAGTTTTTGTTCTTTATTTTTGTTTGGAGTTTTTTCATGGTCTGTCGTGATAGTTTCCTTTTTGTTTGGTATAATTTTGTATAGAATAGTTGTGTGATATTTATGATATCCTCTTTAACGTTAGTTTCTATGCCGTTAATATCCTTTATTTTAATTGTTTCATATCTATCTAGAGTCGGCCTTAGACATTCCATATTTCTGTTATTTTCTATAACTCTCTCAACTTTAATTTCTTGGCTCTTTCTTTTATTTTCTTTTATCATTTTTCTTATAGTTTTATTCATTTATGTGTATTTTATAGATGTTCTTTTTCCTTCTGTCTCGAGGGTCCACCTTTTTTCCATCATTCTATTTATTTCTTCTGATATACAATTTTCCCTCTTTTTATGTTTTTGTGCGATATCTTTTCCTACTTTGGTCATAGCTTTTGTCAGCGTATCATTTATTTCATCTATATTTTCAATTTCGCATCCTAAGTTTTGGGTTAGCTATTTCTTTAGCCTTTCTTTTTATATAGCTTTATTTTGTGTAAGTTTTTTCATGTCAAGTTCATTGTTATTAAAAAATTTTATTTTCATTCCAAATTGATATCAATGCAGATTTTTGTTCTGACCACCCTATGATCACTGCCTGTTGTAAAGCTATTTAGGACTGTTACATCTCTAACGATATTTTTATCACTAGTCAGTATGTAATCAATTTCGTTTTTCGTTATTCCATTAGGGCTGAGTCATGTCCACTTTGGTTGCGGTTTCTTTCTATAGAACGAGTTAATAGCATAAAGCTGTTTTTTCTCTAGATAATTTTATATTTTAGTCTTTTCGATTTTCATCCTCTTACCTAATTTGGCATTGAAATCTCCCATTACTAGTGTCAAATGGGTTTTGTGTTCTTCCATGGCTTTTGGGATGTCTTCATAGAATGCTTCGAAACATTTGATAGTAAATATTATTCTAAATTCAAAATTTTATCGCTGCTTTGCTTTGATAGTGGAACAACTAAAAAAAAATGCGTTTTTGCGTTTTCTGTAAAAACTAACTTCTCATCGTATTGTATATATTTTTACCACAAAATTTTCGTTATTGTCTATTTCAAGCACGGGTAAGTTATTGATTGATTAATTTAAAGCAAAAAAAAATATAAATATTTGCCTTTGCCATTATTTTTAAAAAGCGTTTCCTAAATTATCATATTTGTAGTTATGCCACTATCAATGCCAGGCAGCGACATGCGGGGGACGGTAAGGGTAAAATTATTAAAAACATCCAATGCACATCATTTATTTTACTTTTAAGGCTATTCCGATTTTGTTGAAAAATTATAAAATTCTAGAGGTTTCTACGTAAAACAGGTACTCCTACATCAACTAAATAGCGATGTTTACTTATAAAAATTAATATGAATAACCGTAGAAAAAAAAAAACATATTTACTAACATTTTATTGAAAAGTTAAAGAAAATGGTTAAAGTTATTACTCTTAGCGTCACGGCGCTGCTAATCTTTTTATGAAGCCGGGTACTCATTCTGCTACCTCGAGCTTCGAGCAGCAAGCGGGATTTATTCGCTAGTATGGACGCTGGTATCATTCGCAAAGCCCGCATTGTTCGAAACTCGCAGCGCGATATCCAAACCTTAAACTAAAACAAAGTACCCACTGAATGTGAATATCTTTTTACAGTTCTTGAAAAAAAGTAATAATTTAAAAAACAAAATTTTTTAAATTAACAAAATAAGTTAAATCTATTTGAAACAGTTTCTATAATTACTTGTAAGAAAAGAGTGAACTGTCAATCTTAATTTTTTGTTAAATTGCGAATAACAAAAACTAATCTAGTAATTTTTGAAATAATATCAATGCTGTAAAGGAATGATAAAAAAAAACTTTTAAACAAGTAAAGGTATCACTTGACCCACTTTTCCTATTTAAAGTCAAGGGATCGAACTAGGGGTCGATAGCTATAAATATTTTAAGAAAATAAAAATAGTGTTCGAGGATTTTTTCAAAAATTTACTCATAATGGCAACCCGTATACGTTTTCGGTGAGTCACCCTGTATATTACTTTAAATTAAATGTTTTATATCTTTATAAAATCTAAAAAGAGGCTTTGATAATAATGATAATAACGGAAATGATGACAAGCATATTTTATCGCTCTACTGGTTTTGTTAAAAGATTTTTTTTTCTTTCTGGGTAATAAATTTTGTAAAATACATAAAATATGTATAAAATGGAAAATAAATATATTTTATTTCCCTCACTATACTAATACGGTAATTTCCACTTATGATTAGACAAGCTTACCTATGCAAGTATTAACGCTAAAAACTGCACATAACAGATGTGGCTTTACTCGAGCGTTGCGATCTCTGTATTGAGGAATACTAAAAATTCGTGCGCGCTCTCTTACGACTTCTTTAGCGGTAGATATTTAGGAACAAACTGATAACGGCACTGACGCTCTACAAGGGAATGCGTATAAAATGATATTTTATAAAAAATAAGAATTATATTTGTTTTTAACAAAAGGCTATACATACTTATATATAACTACACTTATAGGGCAATATAATGTTGAAATTCATATGATATATTAGGTTTTTTTATTTTAGTGAATGGAAACCTCTAAGCGGTTATGATAACGAAGTGTGACGTTTGGGCCAGTCACTTTAGCGTCAAACTAAATGTACTGTTTAGAGTAATATTGGAGACAATTTTATTTGGACAAGAAAAATAACTAATATACCGAACACTAATTTTACCTTTTCTGATAGGGACTTATTGCAATAAAGCCAGGTAGTAATAGTGCCGGGCAGTTTTCCATTGAAAAATGACAGTTGGTCTTTCAAAATTGACATCCCAAAGTCGAATTTATAAATCCAGTCGTTTATTTTCCATTAATAATGGCGGCACTATTAATTTCGGCTTTTATAATACACAAAGGCCGAATTTTAAAGACAGCTGATAGGCCTTGGTTTACAAATTTAGTGCACTAATTACAGGTCGTTTATTTCTTATTCGGATCTACATAGGTTTTCTACTGCCTACTGATCAAAAATTTTCCCACCAGAGGAAGACCTCAATCTACCACCAGATTTAGTAGAAAGTCTACTAAATTGGCAACCCTGATCGCTCTCGGCTGACTACGAGCGCCTTGTTGCATGCTTGCGATCATGCTTTTTTACGTCCACACTAGCGAATGTCCGTTTGTTGTTCGAAGCACGTAGTACACGTAGTACAATTCGCCTTTAAGGTGTCCTATTTAAAGAGGCGTAGCTCACTGAGGAATCATGTTCGTATCCATATTAATAGGAGCTTTTTGCCTTATTTTTATGCAAGAATAACGTCTCCGAAAGGTCACCGCTTACTTTTGAATCACCCTGTATAGTCTTTAGAATAAAGGCACTTTAATATGAATCTGCCTGGGGTATAAGCGTTTTCTTTTTAAAAGCTTATAAAATTACGAAGTTATCAAAAAAAAAAAAATATGCGTTAATTCACGCATACAAGCTCAACTAACAGACCTAGACTAAAATAGTAAAATCTATCTCGTACATACCAAAAACTCAATCCATATTCTTTTGCCAGGAGGGGCCTGAATGGCAAAAGTGCAGTCTAGATGAGGTAATAAAATATCCGGATAATTTGGACTGGCAATGACACCCCCGTGAGCCGTTAGGGTCTGGAAAGGACAAGCTGACACATCGATTGCTTGCCAGCTCAGGGAAAACCTAAAAATGTTAGGAGAAGGAAATGACCTGTTATTGAGCTCTATTTCTGTGTCTAATTTTCCATATTTTTACAATGGTATTGTATACTCCATGTGGCTAGAAAAAAACGTATAGGATATTCAACATTATAATTCTTAAGAGCTCGTATACGACTCTTTCGTTCAGAATTAGAGTCGAGTGGTAAAGCCAACTCGTATCGCAATTTCCGCATACGAATTTAACCTATATTACGTTACGTTTTTGTTTACGTTAATATATTTTTGGTGTATGCTTAATTTTCCTTTATTTAAAAAAAAATTGCGAGGCCTCAAACGGAAGACTTCGGCCACATCGCTCCAATTTTTTTTCCATTCCTTAGCCTAATGGGAGTGGGGTAGGCCACTTACCGTACTCAAACCGAATTACGTCACCCACACTGAGAGAAGAATTTTGTAACAATAACAAACATTTTGTAACTGTTACCAAATGCGTTGCCCATATTTGGCTTATTAGATATTTGTTTGCAGGTAACAATTCAGAAATTTCAACAATTGAAACAAATATTTGTTAATAAAAACAAAATCGTCTGGTAATATTTAAAAAAAGCTACATCAAGCACTAATATATTGTTGGTATTTAAAAATATATGTGAGTTTAATTATTAATATACTGTATATTTATTATAAGGATCATTCTTATTTAATATTAAATTAATTAATTATGGGTTATTATATAATTAGTAGCTGTAATTATATTTAGTTATTTTGCATTAATAAGGTATTTGTAGGTTTCACGTTCTGTTTAAAATACAGGGTGTTCATTTTAAAACTTCCCACCCCAGATTTCTCGAAAATGATTTTTTTAAAAATGCCAAAACACGTCAATTAATTTATAAAGGAGGACACATTCTGCCTATCTTAAAATTTTTGTAGTACACACCCCCTTTGAGGGGTACATTTTACCCCTATATTTTGAATATGGAAAGTGGGTCAATTGACACTTTTTTTTGAAGGTTTCTTAAGTATCTTTACAAAGATGTACAAATTTTGGAATTCTATCAATTTGTTTTTGACATATTCACTTATTTTTTCAAAGGGGGTGTGTACTACAAAAACTATAAAATAGCCAAAATGTGTCCTCCTTAATAAATTAATTGACATGTTTTTACTTTTTCTCAAAAAAATTTTTTCGAGAAATCTTGGTTGGGAAGTTTTAAAATGAACACCCTGTATATTTCTATAGGGTTAATGGAAATAAGGACACCACTTTTGATCACACACCTGTATTTCTTTGTCTTCCTCAGGCTACACCTTAGCCTTAGGAAGACGAAAATGGATTGTCAAAAAGAAATAAAGTTGTGTGATCAAAATTGATGTCTTTTTTTCCATTAACCCTATAGAAATGAATAAGGTATAGAATAATAAGAGAATTTTAATAATAATAAAAAGCAAGTTGTTTTGATGAAAAATATCTATTTGTATTTTATTATAAAAGTGGATTCAAATTTTTTTATGGTGGCTGGTAATCTTTGTTTTTTTTGGAAAGGTTGGTTAATGAAATATACACACGTTTGTTCCATGTGAGATGCAAACAAAATTTTGTCAAATCTGACATAAACTGATTTTACCTCACTATAAGTTCAGGGACTCCAACATTATGAAAGGCCGCATGGGTAGCCCGTGTTTTTATGAAATGTTTCTCCTTTGTTCAATTACTTCCTCCACCTTCAAGTCAGTGCTGACCTGAAAAAGAAAATAAATTTTATATATTTGTAAATTTAATAACCAGTGGCGTATATAAGGGGGGGCCTGGGCTCCCCTTTAAAGTTAAGTTTTTTTAGATATTTTCCACATATTTTATAAATATAAACATAAAATAGCCTAAAATACTGCCTCATGCGGTCTCGACCCCCCCCCCTCCCCGAAACCGTCTCGCCCCCTCCCCCGATTTTTTTTTATATACGCCACTGTGCAGAGAATAAATGTTTGCTTTAAGTTAAAAGGTTTAAACTTCACATTTTCATACTAAAGGCTCTTTGCTTAAAAATCTTTAATAATTAATTCAAAGAATTGAAGCCATGATTCAAATGACATCAAATTTAAAATTATTAAAATCACAAAATACAAATATAAAGCATTCTAAAAAAAATAATAAATAACACTTACAATGTTATTGTGGACGACCAAAGCCAGATTGTTTCCATCTTTAAACGGATATCTGAAACAAAAAAAAAAGAGTATGAATTTTATATTAAAAACAAATAAAGCCTACTCCTGTGGATACTTGTCGACAATTAGCACATAAATCAGTTAATTAAAAATCAATCCTATTTACTGTTTGTTTATAAAGCAATCAGTTTCCACAGAACAAGAAGTTTATACAATGAATACGTTTTTATTCTTGAAGCTATATTTCTACCTTTAAAGCGTTATTCCTGATGTCTTTTTGTTCATTTCGACTCTTGCAACCAAAACACCATTATGATCCCATAAAAATACCCGCGTATTTAGGTCTGTATTAGCACAAAAACTATACTTTGTTTGGTCAATGTTCTTCCTAAAACATGGCGTCCCCTTGGTTTTTCGGCACAGTGTCTGCAGAGACATTTCTCTATGAGTGTCTGCGACGGTCTGTAATACAATGCTACGTAGGGCGTCGAGTCGGTTCGGTCTAGACCGCGGCTCATACGTAGGGGAGAGCGGGGCTCGTTGGGCATAGGGGCACGTTGAGAAACCCCTATTAACTCGACAATTAGACGTCAGCTGCCAGCGCCACCCACGTGGCAAAGTCGCCTTTGCTCATGCATTAGTCCGCAGTGAGAATCTGTGATGTATGTATCTCCAAGAAACAGATTTTGACCTATTTTTTTTTGCTCTGTAACGAAATAGCGCGTATCAAAATAGCGCGTATCAAAACAGCGCGTTTTCAGAATAGCGCGTGTTCAAAATAGCGCGTATCAAAATAGCGCGTATCAAAATAGCGCGTGATCTGAATAGCGCGTATCAAAATAGCGCGTATTAAAAATAGCGCGTATCAGGTCTGCTTAGGTATATTCACGTAAACAGTTTGAGTAAGGTCAGATAAGTTATACTTACTTAACCGTTAAATAAACTGATGGCTTGCTATACTAAAAATGTTTCGGTTTGGTTCGGTTCATTTTAGTTCGGTGCGGTTTGAATCGGTTCGGTTCGGTTCGGTTTGGTTACACCCTATAGTATCCCGGGAAAAAAGTCAGGAAAGTTTTTTTTTAAAAATATGTTAGAAAGAGACCCCTTACTCGAACTATTTTGTAACAGCGACGTTTGTAATGGCGATCTTTCAAAACGCGGTATTTTTAGACGCGCTATTTTAAGGCGCGCTATTTTGAACACACGGTATTTTAAACACGCGCTATTTTGATACGCGCTATTTTGAATACGCGCTATTTTGATACGCGCTATTTTGAACACGCGCCATTTTGATACGCGCTCTTTTGATACGCGCTATTTTGATACGCGTTATTTTGAACACGCGCTTAAATGAGCGGGCTATTTTGATACGCGCTATTTTGATACGCGCTATTTTGATACGCGCTATTTTGATACGCGCTATTTCACTACAGAGGCATTTTTTTTTGGACCTCGTAAGTAACTTTTTGTTATTTCGGAAAACATTTTCCAGATTGTTTTTTAACACCTGCATGCCCCCATTCGGTTTTTTATAGTTAATTTTTACATATTTAGACAGAGTTTAATGAAATTATAACGATGCTAATATTTACGCAAACATGATTGGCGACTCTCTCAATTTTGTATGTAGGTGTGCCGGCCCAGCTAACCCCATACATTTTCTAAAAACATTTTTTTTTATTTTAAGGTTAAAATCAGCATGCGTACATATGATGAACTAAAAATCACGTCATGTAATAATTCTCGCCCTAAACAAATGTTTTAGATTATCCGCCTCTTGAAGACTGCGACGACTTGCGCCTGTAGTTATTTATCAACGTTACCTTTGGCAACGCTGAAACGCTTTCGACTGGAATCGGGCATATTGCGGTCTCTTATTAATATATGCTATATTCTATCTGTTTTTTACCCTCTTATGGAAATTAGGCCCCCTAGATGTGGACTTGTTCACGCGGTATCTTGATTGGTGTTCTCTTGCAAACAAAAAACGATTAGTTTTTCTGTAAAACTAAGTTATTGGCAGAAGTTATAAGCCAAAAATTGTGAAAAAACAGTAAAAAAGCCGCCATTTATTTATTTATGACATCACACAGACCCTTCAACTCAATTTTGAGGCAAATAACCGGTGACTTAAAATTGTGTGATCTATTATTACCAATCTATCTAGGGAAATTTTAAAAATTCGTGCTTTTCTGAAAGCTGGCGAAAGAAAGACCAAGAATATCAACCGAAGAAAATGGTCAACAGCTATACTAACTGAAACTCCGGTTAAAGAAGAGTTAGAACGTGAAAAAAGTAAAAAAAAAGAAAAATCTGTAACCAAAAATGTCTTCATGGAAAAGAAGCATAGAAAAACTACTCAGAAAAGGACACTGAAAGATGACAGCGATGATGAAGAGGAAACATTTTGTCTAGTCTGCATGGAACCATTCTCAAACAGCAAACCAAAAGAAAAATGGGTACAATGTTTAACTTACAAGTTTTGGGTCCATGAAACATGTGCTGATGCAGGGTTTACTTATGTTTGCTAAAACCGTAATTCCGAATCAGACTAGAGCAAGAATTATGTTACTTTATATTGTTTGTTTTTTAAGAAATTTAAAGTTTAGTATTTTATTATTATTAATAAAAATAATCTAAGAATTTCCTGTTATTTTATGTTGCATATATATATACAGTTCCTAATTATTCAACCATGCCCAACTTGCCCCATCGTATGGCCCAACTTACTCCGTGGGTGGGGTTAGTTGGGCCGCTTGCAAGGGTGCTAGAAAAAAGTGTTTTTTAAGTTTGAATCCATAGTTTTAAAAACCAATATTTGCCTTAAACATATTATAATTGTAAAACTGTAAGTAATATAGCAATGCTTTTATTTACAACAAAAATCAGTTTTACCAAATATTTGTTAATAATAAAATCGGTTTTTTTTTCTTTGTAATATAGCAATGCTTTATTTGCATTTATGTAAAAAGTGGCTTAACTAGCCCCGCTCTCCCCTACAAAATATCAACCGGAACGTCACGATCTCGCTCGACAAGGCCCGAGCCGGGACTGGTGTTCTGTGGACGAGACGGTACTAAGTTATATTGCTCGATAATATCGCTTGTTAATAATAACCAAATTTGTTTGAACTTTACGAAGTAATTAATAGAAACCAATTCAGACCGTTATAATAACAAAATCACGCCATAACATTATACAAAAAAATGTTTGTTGTAATAAACACAAAGAAATATTTGCCAATATTAAGAGTATTTATATTTAGGAAATTTTAAGTATTAATAACAAAGACGTTCTGTTACCTTAAAAGAAACAGTGTTTTGGTTATGGTTAATATAAGGCAATTAATATTTACAAAAACATCAAATTATTAAAGAAACAAATGATATATTATTTATAACTAAACACTTTAAAAAAGGTTTGTTACCAATAATTAATGATATTGGCTTTTAATATTTTTTAATGAGCACAACAAAAACCAGGTTTACCAAATATTTGTTAATAATAAAATTGTTTTTTTTCAGTGCACCTGAATTCAGTCACCTACCTGAATTCCGTCACTTTTTAGAAATGTTTTCAATTATTAAGCTAAAGCTACAATGGAATTCCAAAAAAATACTTTTATCAGTTTACCTTTATATCTGGCAACAGTAGATAGGGTTCTGGCTCACTTTTCCCATGTAAATCCCCATAAGACGAAAACGTGCTCTTTTTTTGAACCGGTCGGTCACAGTATATTGCTTGCGACACTAGTTGTATGCATCGGGCCCTCACATTTACTACCTGACTTTAAATGGCATATGGTATATTTTCATTTAATTTATTTTGCAGATTCTTAAATAAATCTTTAATTTTCATTTTAGGATATGCCTTTAGTTGTATTTTCCAGGATGACATAGTTGTGCTATTCCTATGTTTATGTATGTTAAATATTTGCGAGACCATTCGCTTTAGTGATAGTTGATATAACCTAATATGTCATTTATCTAAGATATTTAATTTTTTTATTTGACTGTTAACAGTAATTTTTTTTTTGTCTTTATACTTAATATTCTTTAATGTTTCAGAGATGTTAAACGACCATCTAAGGAGTTGCACTGCTTAACCTAGCTACTTTTACAATGGCGCTTAGCAACTATCTGGTATCATTAGATTTTTTTTTCTACTTTGTATTTACGTTTATATTGTTTGTTTTTATTATGGATAATATTCAAAATTGAGGATACATAATAACTTGTTTACCATTTTATTAATTACAGTATTCATTTACAGAGTTTTTTTACAGAATTAACATAAACATAAATTATGACATACCAAAATTAAATAATACTGTTCTTATATCTATTTAAAAAAAACATTTTTACTCTTATTGTCTTAATCCTATTAACACAAAACATAGGCCTAGCTATACAAAGTATTATATATTAATTACATCCATTCCTATTACCATCAAAATGCTACTACCAACAGGTAAAAAAAATAGTTTGTTTTTACATTTTCCAATACTTAAAATTTTTACCTAAAGTCTAAATCATATTGCTATCAAAGACAAAAGTGTAGCATACAAATTCATATTTTATACAATATACTATTAATCAACTCTATTCCTACTGTCTTAATTATTATTAGAGTTTTTAACAAAGTCATATTATAACTAAAAACGCTAAATATATTGCTATTAAAAACTGAATATACACTTAATACTAATAATGTATTAATTGTGTTTAATGCAGTAGTGTCCCCAAGGAAGAGTTTCATATGAATCTTTTGATATGGATCTTTTATTATCAAAAGGACCAATTTTTTTTGTTTTATCGAGTACAGCTTATGTTTTTCTGATCTGATTAGATTTTGTGACACCATTTTCTCTTTAAAATTGTTTAGGCAGTCAACATAATCATCAAATAATATTTTTGATTCAACGATATCTTTCTTAACACCCTTTGCCTTTTTAGTAACTTTTTCGGCTGACATATGGTTTAATCCTTTAATGTTTTTAGTCGATTCACAATTAAGAACTTTAAAAGCATACATTTTTGCTACTAACCCAACAAAATGTGTCATGATATTTTCGTTGTTCTCATCTTTCAACATACCTAAAACTTTTTTAATAACCCTTGGTATATCATATGTATTGTGTTCTGGGTAATCTGAGGTATCAAAAAATTTGTAATTGTGACGGCGTATAGCTTCATATATATCACAGTTTCTTATTTCATATACTAAACTATCAGTATCTGTATATGTTATTGAACAGTCTTTTGCAAAAGTAGGTAGCATATAGTTATAATGAAATTCATATATGGTTGTTTTGGCAATATCTAAAATACACATACACAGGTATATAGGTTTGTTAAAGTAAATTTCAGTTTTCTTAAGTTCTACGGCAGCCAAGTTTTCATTGAATATTGTAATGCTTTTAAATTCAGGTCGAGAAATCAGAGCTTCAGCCCCGTAGCGCCCATCCCAGTTTCGGACCAATTTGATATTACTGTGATTTCGAATATTTTCCATAGTTTTGCCGAAAACGGCGTTATTCATTAATTTAAAAAGATTTTTTTTAAATTCGTTTTTAGCATTCTGTCTTAATTGAGTATTTAAATCAATATATGGCTTTAATCATGCTGATTGTTTAAAACTTAAGATTCTGTGGATATGCTTTAGTGTAACACCAAGTTTTTTGCCTAGTGAATCACATACTCTTTTTTATCAAACAATGTGGCCATAAGTTTTTTATTTGGATTGTTTGTTTCTTGAGGTTCGGACACATATGCTCGGGACAGGGCGGACGGTCAGAGAAATAATCATCTAGCATTGTTGGAATTTCTAACAACTTCCAATATGTAACCCCTATGTGAATTATCTGAAACTTCATCTACGTTAAACATTTTTCGTTTGACTTAGAGACCTCTTTTCTTTTGACTTAGAAAAAACAGATTATCCTCATATTCAAGGTTTGAGGTTGGCTGACGAGAACTATTTTCGCTCGAGACCTATTGATTTTTTTTTTTTTTTTACGGGTATGCGCACTCGCAAGGAGATCCCTATCACGCTCGACAAGCGGCAAGTGCGCGGAAATGTTGGTGTGTGTTGGTTTTGAAACGGTTCAGGTTGTAACCTGCAGGGAAAACTGTCGCAGGGAGTTTATTCCACAGCGATGCTGTTCTCCAGAGATATGAATTCTGATATAATGAGGTTCTTGGTGCCTCTATTTTGACAGTAAATTGATGGTTACCGTCTGTTTGACGTGTTCGCCTAGTAGGTGCTACTCCCGGGGGGATCATACGTGCCAACTCTTCAGAGCATTTTCCGTGATAATACCTGTAGAAGAGAGATAAATCGCCCACAGTTCTTCGATGTTCGAGACTATCCAAGCTACGGGTAAGTGCGGGGTCATTGATCAGCTTGATAGCTCGCTTTTGCACGGTGTTCAAAAGCATTAAGGTATGTTTGGGTGCCGCACTCCATATATGTGAGCAGTACTCCATAGTTGGTCGAATCTGGGCTTTGTAGAGTGTCAGCAGTTGGCTTGGTGTATACAGATGTCTTGTACGAAATAGCACCCCAAGCTTTTGGGACGCCCTTTTAGCTATATCTGCCACGTGACTGTGCCAAGACATGTTGGTCTCTGCAGTGACTCCTAAGATGTTCAACTGGCTCTGCAATGTGACAGCACTTCCAGATAGCATGATGTTTGGCTCACCGGTGCTGGTCTTTTTTGAAAACAGGGCTGCTTGGGTTTTCTGCGCGTTGAACTGTACAAGGTTTTTGTTGCCCCAGTCCTCTATTATCTCCAGGTCGTTATTTATCTGCGATATTTGAGTTAGTCTAAGATGATGAAATTCACGTGCGGATAGACACTGAGTGGGTGGTATGACTGAGGAGACTACATTGCCATCATCTGCAAAGCAATAAAGTGGATTTACTGTTTTATCTATGAGGTCATTTATGTAAATCAGAAAAAGTGTTGGCGAAAGGATTGCTCCCTGTGGCACACCAGCATTTATTTGGTAAGAGTTGGAGTTCCGGCCATCCAGTACAACATAAATGGATCTATCCTTAAGGTAACTTTCAAACCAAGTGCAAAGTCTCGGCGACAATCCCGTTGCTTTGAGCTTGTTGAGCAGATTTTCATGCCAGACTTTATCGAATGCTTTAGATATATCTAAGGCAATTGTTCTTGTTTCACCTCGCAACTCAATCGCTTTTTGCCATAAGTGAGTAACGTATGTAAGTAAATCGCCAGTTGACCTATATTTTCGAAATCCGTATTGCTTGTCGTTGATAATTTTGTATTTTTCCAAGTAATTGGTTAGGTGATTGTTCACAACTCTTTCCATTACTTTTGATATCACCGGAAGTAGAGCAATTGGTCTATAGTTTAACGGATCTGTCTTTTTTCCTTTCTTTGGAATGGGTTGTACTGCGGCAGACTTCCATGATGATGGATATACTCCTTGCCTATAAGATAAATTGAATAATTTTGCGAAAGTTGGGGTGAGTTCGCTAGCACAATTTTTGAGTACTATCGCGGGAATGCCATCTGGACCCATTGCTTTGTTTGTATCCAACTTTTTAAGGGATTTTTGTATTTCACTGTGACAAAAGGGTACCTCTGGCATACTGTGGGAAACCCTTTCAATGAACGGTGGAGTTTCTCCATTTGGCACTGTTAGGTTTGAGTTGGAGGAAAAGATTTTGGCCAGCATATTGGCTTTTTCCTCTGATGTTGTGGCTAAGTGAGTATTTTTACCTGTAAGTGGTGGTATGGATGACTTGGTGAAGTTTGATCCAACGGCTTTTGCAAGAGACCAAAAGGACCTAGAACTACTTGGACAATTCAGCAACCTGTTTTTTATTCTTTGATTGTATGTTTCTTTGGCGGCGTCAATAGTAATTTTGCAACTATTTCTGGCTTCTATAAATTCTGTGTGGTTTTGAGCGGTTTGTTGTCGTTTCCAAAGGTTATATGCTCTGTGTTTTTTCTGTACAGCCGTTCGACACTGGCTGTTGAACCAAGGTTTTGCATTAGCTCTGCGTTTTATTGTATGTGAGATATATGCATCCATTCCAGATAAGATTACTTTTGTTATTTCATTACAGCAAATAGTGGGATCAGCTGTTTTAAAGCAAACCTCTTGCCATGGAAAATCCAGGTAAAACTGTTTAAGGTCATTCCATTTTGCCAATTTATAGTGCCACATTTTACGAGGAAGTGATTGTTGGCTTGGCGGTATGAACATTTCGCACTTTGTTCTTATAAGTTTATGATCGGATGAACCAAGTGGGGGATCTACTTGAATTGTGTACAAGTCAGGATTTGTAGTTAGGGACAAGTCTAAAAGCGCTGCAAATTGACCCCTTTCTGAGATACGGGTAGGTTCATCGACAAGCTGCGTTAGACCACAACTTATGGCAAAAGCTTCTGCTTCCCTGCCTTCATTATCTGTTTTGTTGTGGTGTTTTAGCCAGGGTATATTGTGGACGTTGAAATCGCCTAAAAAAAACAATTTCCGCATGTGGATAGTTAGACTGTATACTATCACAGTTTTCGGATAATGTCGCAAAGAAGTTTATTGATTGGTGCCGAGTTATTTGGGCAAATCCTTCAAGAAGGCCGAGCTATTGGACGGGCCGGAGAACCCACTGCATTAAATACAGTTTTTGGATGGATTCTTTCAGGAAAAGTCGATAGTTCTGTTACTTCTATTGTTTCTAAGAATTTCAATGTGACGACAAGTCATTTTCTTTCTACTCCAGAAATTTCCCTGGAGGATACAATGCCCAAATTCTGGGAAATTTAACAAATTCCTAATAAAATATTTTCATCCCCTGAAGATATACGGGCTGAGGAGATATTTAAAAATACTACAGTTCGAGATTCTACTGGTCGTTTCATAGTTTCATTACCGTTCAGAAACGGTGAACCTGATTTAGGAGATACCTACTCTCAGGCTTTTCGGAGATTTTCCCTGTTAGAGAAAAGATTAATAAAAAATCCAGAGCTCTATTCAGGATATCGTAGTTTCATGCAGGAATATTTAGATAGTGGTCATATGTCCAAGTTGCCTTTCGATGCACCGAAACCACCTCTTTCTTGCTATTTACCACATCACTGCGTTCTTAAACCTGACAGCGTAAGTACAAAATTTCGCGTAGTATGGGATGGCAGTGCTACCGGTGGTAAGGGCATTAGCTTAAACTCAACATTACTTCCTGGGGCTAAACTTCAAAAGGACATCAGTTCATTGTTACTAACTTTTCGCTTACATCCTGTAGTATTTATTACTGATATCGTGGGCATGTTTCGACAAGTTCTTGTTAACCCCGAACATAGACATTTTCAAAAAATTATATGGCGTTTCTCCCGAGAAGAGCCCTTGTCTGAATGGACCTTAAATACCGTTTCTTTCGGACTTAGTTGTAGTCCTTTTCTAGCCATGAGAGTTCTCTATGAACTTGCGGACCTCGAAAACCAGCGCTTTCCTGAAGCTAGTAGGATTCTTACAACACAAACCTACATCGATGATATCCTGGGAACGAGTTCTTCGATTTCAGCAGCCCTTTCCCTTCAAAAGGAATTGATAGAATTACTTAAACTTGGAGGTTTTGAATTACGTAAATGGGCAAGCAATGCTCCAGAGCTGCAAAATACAATTCCCATTACAGACAGACAAATGCCTTTATCATTTGATAAGGAGGAACCTCATTTTCTAAATGTCTTAGGGTTGCAGTGGGAGTCTTATTCTGACTGTTTTTCCTATCAGTGTAGGACAAGTGATACAACTTGTACCAAAAGAGTTGTACTTTCGGATATCAGTAAACACTTTGATCCTTTAGGATTATTGTGTCCTGTTATTCTTTCGGCGAAATGCATTATGCAGCAAATTTGGAAAGCTCAGGTAGATTGGGATACACCATTACCCCCTCCAATTGCCAATTCCTGGATGTAATTAAAATTAGAACTTCCGGAACTTTCAAAGATTTCCCTTCCTCGCCGTGTTCTTGTAGACAATTACAGTCGATGCGAATTACATGCCTTCTGTGATAGCAGCATGGTCAGCTATGGCGCCGTTATTTCTCTAAGAGTTGAAACCATTAATTCAATTTCCGTTTCTTTACTTTGCGCAAAAAGTCGAGTAGCTCCACTGAAAACTATTTCTATACCGAAGTTGGAGCTTACTGCTGCTAATTTACTTTCAGATCTCGTCATTTTCGTAAAGGATACCTATTCTGAGGAGTTAATTTTTGATGAGATTACTGCTAATAGCGACTCTCAAGTCGTCTTAGCTTGGCTAAACTCACCTCCATGCCGATAGAAAACTTTCGTGGCAACTAGAGTAAACCACATTCAAGAAATAATTCCATTTAGTCCCTGGAGATATATTCCCTCAGCATTAAATCCTGCTGACGCTGCTTCCAGAGGTCTTTCGTCCACGGAGTTATTAAGTCATGACTTGTGGTGGAAGGGTCCTCAATTTCTTTCACTTCCTCGGCAAGAGTGGTGTAATAATTACTTTCCCTCCTCAGATTACGAAAATGAATCAGAGGTTATTTTCAGTGAAGAAAAGAAAGTTGTTTTCAACGTTACCGTAGTAATTCATTTTTTAGATAAACTGCTTAAAAAATATTCCAGTTTAATCTCAATTCAGAGAATTATTGCTTACTGCTTACGTTTTTTCAAAAATTTTCAGAACCCATCTAAAAAATGTTTTGGAAATCCAACTGTAGACGAGCTGCATAGTGCGCTCATGATACTTATTAAACATGTTCAAAGAACCGTTTTTTCCGAACTTTTTACTCAAATCAAAGCAAATAAATTACTGGCGAAACCGTACCGCAAGCATTCTATTTTTCTTGATTCCGATGGTTTCTTGAGGGTGGGCGGTCGCTTAAAAAATGCAACGAATATTCCTTTTTCAGTAAAACATCCGTTGTTGCTTCCAAGTTCACATTTACTTACTAAACTCATTATCGAACATGAGCACAAAAAATACATGCACCTTGGCTTAAAAACTTTACATTACATACTATTACAACAATTTTGGATTGTTTCGGCAAGAAGAGCCATCGAAAAGACACTTTCCCGCTGCATCAGGTGTTTCAAGGCGCGTCCAAAGACATATACACCTCCTGTCATGTCTGCTCTGCCTACTTATCGATTTTCTCAACTCAAGCCCTTTTTGCATGTGGCCTTGGATTTCTGTGGTCCTTTTTACATTATAACGCACAGAGGAGTGAGAAATCCCAAAATTTTCAAATCCTATGTTTATGTAATAGTATGTACTGCTACTACTGCTGTGCATCTAGAGCTGATTGTTTCATTGCAGCTTTTCGGCGCTTTATCGCCCGAAGAGGTACTGTCGTGTTTTGTCAAAGCGACAACGGTACTAACCTGGTCGAGGCGCACAACGAGCTTCTTAATCTTGCAAAACAAGCCTCTGAGAAGCTTTCAATAAAGTGGAAGTTTTCACGACCCACGGGGCCGCACTTTAACGGTCTTGCCGAGGCGGGTGTTAAAAGTTTTAAGTCCCATTTCGTTCGAGTTGTAGGTGAACAACGCCTTTCCTATGATGAATTTTCGACATTAATATGTCAAATTGAGGCTGTTTTAAATAGCAGACCTTTATGTTCCCAATCGGCTGATCCTAATGATTTAACGCCTCTAACTCCGGCACATTTTCTAACATTAGGACCACTCGTTCCGATAATTCCAGAACCTGACCTTTCTTCCATACAACTAAATCGACTTTAGCGCTGGCAGTTGGTGCAACGGGTGATTGGTGATTTTTGGAAACGGTACTCTCTAGAGTATTTGAATACTCTCCAACAACGTACAAAATGGATCAATCCCGTTGAGGAAGTTAAATTAAACGATTTAGTTTTGATTAAAAGTGAGCTAACTTCATCGTTGAAGTGGCCGCTAGTCACTGTGAGGACGGCAAATGGACATCTCCGTAAACCGATTGTCAAGTTGTGCCCAATTCCAAAATAATTAGTTATAGTTTATTATAATCCAAATTTATATTAGGATTTAGAATGTATATATATATTTTTTTCCTCTTTCAAATTTTCGGTTTCTTTTTCTTTTATTCGGTTAGTTAAAACACAAGTGTTTTGGCGGCCGGTTTATGTTCACGCACAAGCGTTTTCCATTAATTTTAAGTTTTTATACCTATTTTATTCCCTCCCGCGCATTTCCTTCTTACCCGCAACTGTCTAAATATATTTGGGCACATTGAACGCAATGCGCAGGATCAAGAGAGATTCCAACATGTCCGCTCTCTAAAAAAGGACATATTTTCCGTTCTTCCTTACTTTTCAACGAAGTGACAACATTTTCCGGGTTTTAAACTAAAGCTAATGACTATTTAGTGCTACTTTCAATCAACTTGGTAATGGTGATGCTGTAAGCAGGGCCCTGCAGAAAAAAAAACAAGAAAATCGACTCGGTAAGTGACCTAGCAATAAGCAGTTGTAGATTTCCTTAAACGAACCTATGGCATAACTTTCACCCTTCCTTTCCGATCAATGTTACGCAGGTAATTCCTTCCATACAGTCCACTCTTCCTACCCGCTGCGTGAACAAGGATATTCTGTTAAGTATGATACAAAGTTAGATAAGCTAGTCGCCATGAATCGAAAAGAATCAATAAATTTGAATTCTGTAAAATTATTAGCCAGCTTTTGTGTAAACGATATTTACTTTTCTTTGTTTACTGGTAGTAAATTGATTGTACCATCCAACTTTGTTATATTCTCGATAATTAAACTGGCATCATATGAACTTAAATTATGAAAAATAACCGGAAGAGTGTGAATATCTGTAAAATTTAGGTTACATTCATTATGTGCACCGCCTCTGTATTCAGAAGTAAGGTGGTTGTGGTCTCTTATCTTTTTGTCATCATTAGCAAAAGGTTTTTCGCAAACATGACAATTTTTAGCACGATAAAATTCAGTTTTTTGTTTTTTATTTAGAGGTTCCATTAATAAATCGCACAAAAATATAGTTTCCAAATCCTCTGCAAAGTCTTCCAGCTCCTTAGCAAACCATTCCATGCAATCGGGACCGGTATAATGGCGATAGAAAGATAAAGTGTCATCATATTCACACTTTACGAAATATCCAGCAGAACAAGGAACATGTTGTTGATATTTTTGCGTATTGTTTTCACTTTTCTTTTTTATAGGAACCAGCAGACATTCAGTATCTGCATAAATTACAAACAGGACCATTTGTTTATTCTTAAAATTTTTAAATTTCACTAATTTTTTATCTTCTGTTGGTAATTTGGGCACGACGATACTTCCAATTTTTCGACAATCCTTAAAATGCTGATTAAATTTATCTTGTATGTTAAAAAAGTGTAAACATGTTTCACATATCCACTTTGATTTTTTATGTTTGCTGAGCTGGCTGCTTGAAAGATTGTTTATTCATACAAAATGGTAAGTTGCAGTAGAGAGATCTGTAATATCTTCATCTTCAGAGTTATATGTATTTTGAATCATAAGAATGTTGATATGTCTTACTTTTTCTTCAATAGTAACGTATGCTGGTATTACTTTGTAGTTTATATCTATATTTTTGTGAAGTCTTTATACGTTTATAGATACATTACTTTGTTTTTCAAATCGAGCAACTTGCTTTAAAGTCATAGGGAATTTAATTCCATTAAGGTTTAGGACGTCGTGTGGGTGAGGATATAATGAAGTACGAGAAGAATTTTCTTTAACAGGTTACAGTGCTGACACAACAGCCCAGCCAAAGCATAAATCGTCATTGTTCTTTACATTTACACATGCTTTACGACTACCAGCTCTCATTGGATTGTACTTATTAATTCCTATTAGAAGATTGTTTATTTTAATACGAGACCAACCAGAATGATTTTCCGCAAATTCTTCAAGATCAACCAATAACTGATTTTTCACATACTTCTCAAACCATTTAACTAAATCAGTATTACGCTCAATTGCAGCATTCGAAGTATTAAAATGTTTTGTTTCAGTAATCATTTCTTCTTGTTTGAGAATTTGAAAATCCCCACTTAAACTGTGTTTACTTTTACCATTTCCTCTTTTTTCAAAATATTATGAATTCTTCTTTTAAATAGGCTACAACTATCATCTAAAAATTGCTTCGCATCGTTGTTTTTTAGGTTTGTAATCACACCACTCCTTAGCCGGTTATCAAAGGCTGACTTGACATCTTCCCACTGTACACGATGTTTTGCTGTTTTACTACTGATGACTCTTCAACCTCCTATCTTTAAAAGGCTTTTTAAATTGTGTTTAGACTCTTTAATTTGTACAAGGCAAGCTGTTAAGTGAGCTTTTTCAGCTATGGACATTCTTCTGCTAGCCAAAGCACAGTCCTTTAAAATTTGTAAAATCTTTGCCGTATTTTTACCATCATCGGTGATCTTCAGCTGATCTTTAATTTTCAGAACTAACAAAGTTGCAAATTTTTTCGGTTATTTAATTGTGTGCTGATAGCTAGTAATTACTTAAATGATTTTTGAGCACAAGCGACTAAATGAAGATACAAAACCAGACTGAAATAGTTAAATGAGGATCATTTCTTTGTAGAAAATCGTCAAATATCCACGCATGCGCATTTGTCTTTTGTTCTCATTTGTACGTATGCGCATATGTATTCTGTTCTCAATTGCGTTGCACACCAAACAAGTTCCATCTTTGTAATATGTACTTTTGGACCAGTTTACTTCAAGTAGCATATATTTTGCACAAAATTAAAATTATTTTAGTAATATTAGGAATGAGCTGTTGAATATACTACATTGGCTTTTTTTTATAACCGAAAGATGTCAAAGACAGGTGTTTTTTAAGGTTTAGGGTAGTAAAGGAGAGTTATAGGTTCAATACCACACTTTTTTCGTTAACTGCTGTGTTTCTTGTGAAGGTAGATGAGCCTCTAAGCATTTATAAAAATTTGTTAAAAATAAATTGGTATACATAAAATTTATGTTAGTTTTAGTTGAAACTTTTATAATTACTAGTTTTACAGCAAGAATAAGTCAATGAAATGGTTAGGATTGTTGGTTTTTTTATATACTTATTAAGTTGCATTATATACATATACACATAGCCACCAGAAAGTAAAGCTATTATTGTATGGAAGGGACAAAGACAAAGCTTAATCGGTATCATCGTCTAGGGTATTTTCATATTTTTGAACAATGTCTGAACCCGCAGCGCACAATTTTATAATAACTGCGTGTTTTTTGTTATTGTTGGGTCAACATATATATATTCATCTTCCGCCAAACCTTAGTTTAATCTATTAGTCCTCAGTAAATTTGATTTGTTTTTTCTTTCCTCCATAAACCAAACTTTCTAGCTCAAACGCCGGATTTAATATGGGTACACTATTGATTATAAATATTATATAAATAATATTTCGTCTTTTTATATACATATATCGAGCAATAGTTAATATCTATGTAATTATTTAAACTAATGCTTTTTAAGTTCTGTGTGCTATTTTTCTTCCTTCTTTATAATTTAGATGCCAGATAGTCTTGGCATCTATCTCATATGCTCATAAACTCTGTTTAAAGGTCAATTTGAAGACATAGTTCTTTCTTCATTTGTTCTATAATAAAAAGGCAAGACAACACTTTAAGTAAAAAAAGCACAGTTTTTATCATAAAATGTTTATATATTGTTCATATAAAAAGATAAAATTATTAAAAAATTATCTTCTAAGTTTTATTTATTTTGTGTGCTTAAGATAAATACTTAATACAGACTGATTTCTTTGTTTTAGAATAATAAATAGATCAAACTATTTTGACGGCAAATAGTCATGATGATAGAAAGATGTTAATATCCACTTTTTTTTTGTCCGTCCGCCCGCATCTGTGCGAGTATCAGGTTTCGACATAAACAAGACATATAACTTTACAACACAGATGCCATTCATATAATATTGTCACTAAATAGCAATTCGTTCGCTCATTTTGGTATTATTCTAGGCAAACGCATTAAATAATGAATACATTTGTTTATGTTAAGGCACTGTTTAAAATAATCTGCCAATATATGGACCCCTAAGCTCACACTACGTACTATAGTTATAGTGTACATGTGAGCTAATATAACTAAAAACTGAAATATATTTTTTTCAACTACAGAGTAAATTACCTTTCGTTTGATTCTACACAAGCCATGTTTTAAATTAAACTCAAATGTTTGAAATCCACCCCCACCCTTAAAAAAACAAGGACTAAAATGTATTTTGTTTAACTCCGGACTCAATTACCTTTCATTTGATACCACACATGCCATGTTTTGACTTAAAATCTGAGTTTTTGCAAACTACCCCCACCCTTTAAAAAAATATATTAAAATGTGTTTTGTGTAACTCCAGACTCAATTACCTCTCGTTTGATGTCACGCACGCCATATTTTCACATAAACTCAAATTTTTGAAATCAACCCCCACCCTTTTATTTGGCTTGTGTTTTGTGGATTTTGTTCATTTTTAAATGGGACCATCTCGACCTAAGAGCCAGCCTAGGTACCAGATTTCATTTAAATCGGGAAAGCCGTTTTTAAGTTATGCGCGTTGGTCTTTACAGAGAGATAGAACGCAATAACATATAAAAGTTTTTGAAATCGGAGCAACTTTTTTTTCATGAAAAAATTAGGATAACCATAGCTCACACTACTATAGTATAGAATATGTGTGAGCTAATAAAATTTCTAGCATTCTCTGCTGATACATATAGGACGTAAGAAACACTATTTAACCTCCCAGAAAATTTTACGCAGATCAATAGTAGTAGATATATGTACGTTCAGGCGCAAAATATGTAGTAAAGTAGTTACGAAATTTCAAAAAATGTCGAAATTGGCACTTGCTTACTCACAATGTATAGATGATCAAAATTCTGCTGTACTTCCAGACATGCTATAAAGTTGAAATTTTGCAGACTGATAAAATTATAGGAAAAAATTTAAAAACACCAAATTTTAATTTACTTTCCACCCCTATAAATGTAAATTTATATAAAAGTAACATTGTCACTTCCAGAAACGCTAGGAAGCTGAGCTTTGAAAGGCTGAAAGGACCTATGATGAAACCATGGGAAAAAATTTAAAAACCCCAAACTTCTAATTTGCACCCCTCCCTTATAAATGTAAAGTTTTGTAAAAGTAACATTGCCTACTTCCAGAAACGGTAGAGAGCTGAGCTTTGGAAGACCGATAGGAACTATGATAAAACTATAAAAGAAAATTAAAAACCAAAATTTTAATTAACTTCTCTCCCCTATAATTGTAAAGTTATGTAAAAGTAACATTCTCCACTTCCAGAAACGCTAGAGAACTGAGCTTTGGACGACTGATAGAAACTATGATAAAACTATAGAAAAAAATTTTAAAACATCAAAATTTTTATTTATTTTCCTCCCCTTTAAATGTAATGTTATGTAAAATTAACATTGCCCACTTCCAGGAACACTAAAGTTGAATTAAATCAACTTTTAAAAAAATTATGTAGAAACTAGGGTTGAAATAGAGCAAAAAGACAGGTACATAAATCATTTGGAAATAGACTTGGAGGATCTTAAGAAATTTATGAATTAGGAAATTGAGAGGCTTAACTTAGAACATAGACATAAGGATGAACACATAAAAAGACTTCAAAGAAAAACTCAGACATTAGATGATGACGTATTTGAGGCGGAAAAAAATTACGAAAATATGATACAATCCCAAAAAAGTGAGCTTAACCGTGTCCTAAAAGAGCTTTCAGAGATGCGCACAAAAACGTTAAAGTTAAGTGAAGATCTCAAGATTCAAATGTCAAAAAATAGCGAAGCTGTTATAGAACTCAATGCGCTTCAGCTACAAAACTCCTCGCTAAATAAAAGCCTTTCCGCTCTCACAGCACTGACCGCAGACTATAACAAAATATGTCAAGACTAAATCTAATCCAGAACAGATTAATGTGTCCATACAAACTGAAACTCTAAATATCAATAAACTTAATAATATAACGGGGCCAAAGTCAATGACAAATGTCGAAACTGTTAATGTTAAAACTAACAAGACGTCAACTAAAAATTCTTACTGTGCAAGAGACAAGAATTCTGATCTTCAAAGAAAAGGTCGAGTATTGTTGTTAAGTGATCAAATGGGCAGAGGTCTCCATTACAAACTAAGAGACGAACTGGATTCTACAAAATATACTGTGGAAAGTGTCATTAAACCATTTGCTTGTTTAAATGCGGTCATTGAAAATTTGGGCGGTGTTTCAAAATATTTTAATGAGAGTGATTATGTTATTATCTTGGCAGGATATTGTCGGGTATGATTTTATTTTAAATCAAATCCTTAAACGAGGGTACCGTAGTAGATCTCTTATGTGAATAAAATAAATATGAAACAGTTTTAAAAACGTTACAAACTTTAATGAATACAAAATAAAACTCTGTTGCAATTTACAAATAGTTACAAGACTTTTCTTATGACCTATAAAACAAACAAGATCCAAAATATTAAAATAAAACTTTAACTTACCAAAATAACAAACTTCAAAATATTCTTTAAATATAAAAATCTTATGTTTCTTTACTGACAATTAATTTTAGAGGTTTTAGTTAAATTCAACTAAACTTAGAATGTAACTACCGACTTGTCTTCTCCAAGTTTGGGTTTTTATAAAGGGTAGGTTGGACCTAAATAATCCATTATCTCCTCTTTGAAGAGCTTGGAGGAACCAAGTCAGTGGCGTTGCTGATAATCCTAAAATTTACTTTACATTCTAGCTAATGGGCTAAACAAGATAAGCTAAACAAAAACAGAGATAAAATACATTTTATAGACAACATTTTCTTATCTCACAGTTTTTCCATGTCCAATCACTTTAAAGGCAAAACCCTCTTGCTACTTGCTGTATCCCCACGCTCAATCATTACGACTCCCACTCTAGACTTTTCAATAGTTTTTCTCGCCATAACCATCTGCTGTGTGGTAGGCGGCAACCAAATGTTTTCTATTTTGGAGGGTGGCGGAACCACTTTCTTATCTTAACAGAACCATAATTGTGTTTGTCGCTTTTCCAAGATGGTTTCGTACAGTGGCACAGTCAGGGGTTATTTGCATTCCTGACAATATAACGATTTTCTTAAATATTCGTCTCCAGATATTTCTCTAATTCAAAATGCTATCGAAAAATGCTTTCACACAAATGTAATAGTACTGTCAACTCCAGTTTTTTGCAGCTGCCCAAATGAGAGTTATAACTTCAATTTTGATCTCAATAATTTAGTTTGTAATTTAGATAAATTTTCCTCAAATAAAGTTTTGTGCCTTAACATTTGCAATGAGAAAGGAAATAAGTTTTCAAATTCAAGAATATCAGGTCATATTGTAAACATAATTAATTGGCCAAATTGCAAAAACCTAACATACATAAAACTTGATAAAAATTTGGCTGTCAACGTACATACAGAAAATGATTGCGCCCATTCAGACAGTGTTTTGACCATTTCTGATTCACCACTTTCAGTTTATAGTGCCTCTCAAGTTGTTTTGTTACCGACTTGCGTTGTTAATTTAAACGAGGAAAATTTTCATCAAGCTCTAAACGAAGAAGTGGACCTTGGAGTGGAAACCTATCACTATTTTATCAGAATTGTAGAGGGGTTAAAACAAAGTTAGAAGATCTTAGAGTAAACCTGATAAACAATAATCATGACATTATAGCTTTGATGGAAACGTGGTTGAATGATTCCATTTTTACATCTGAATTTTGTGCTGATAATGATAAAATATGTTTCAGAAAAGATAGCGATAGGTCTATAACGAAAAAGTCACAGGGCGGAGGTGTATTTTTGTTTGTTAAAAAATGTTTTCATGCAACAGAAGTTGGACTGTTTGATGATGAACAGGAGGCTCTTTGTGTTAAATTAAAGTTGGAAACGAACAAAGCATTATTTTTGTTCGTGGTGTATATAGTTCCTAACAGTCCAGGTTCTGCCTATGAAAAACTGTATGAAAAAATTGAAAATATTATTTCTCTTAATCCAGGTTCGGAAATTATAATTGTCGGCGACTTTAATATTCCTAGCTACATAAATCAGTTGTCAAGTAATGAAATTAATAATAACCTATGTCAAATGAATCAAATCAAAAACTCAAATAATGTGATCTTGGACCTGGTTATTGTCTCTTTTGATACTGTTTCTGTTGACTGCACTGATGAATCACTCGTGCCCATAGATAACAACATCCTCCTTTAAATATAAATCTATTGACCAATGCTTCAACTAAACATTGTAAATTGATTGCTACAACTAAATTTAATTTCAAGAAGGCTAATTTCACTCAAATGTATTACATATTTCAGAATACTGATTGGAGCATCTTAGATAGTGTTACGGATGTAAATAAAGTGTTAGATCTTTTTTATTCCAGAATGTTAGAAGTGTTTAATCAGTGTGTTCCCAAATCTTTACAAAAGGGTAAAAAATATTCTGTGTGTTTCACCACCGAATTATCTAAACTTCTTAGAAAGAAGCACGGCTATTTACTAAAATCAAGAAAATATAAATCTCTTTTCTGGAAAGCAAAATATATTACTTTGAGAAGCTTAGTAAAAAACAAAATGAAAGAGGCTCATGCTGAGTATTTGAAAGATATTGAAAATAATCTTAAAGCTAACCCTAAGTATTTTTGGCCATTTTTGAAAGGTTTGAAAGATAGTCCAGATATCTTAGACGAAATGAACCTAGGAGAAACTAGGAATTTTCAAGGTACACATGAAATCGTCAATGGTTTTGCAGATTATTTTAAGTCAGTGTTCATAAATGATAATGATGTTGCCGTTAGAGTTGGTTTTCCAAAATTAAAATCATATTTTTGCGATAAAATAATTTCTAAAGCGGAAATTAAAAATGCTATTCAAAAACTGAAACCAAATAAAGCAATTGGTCCCGACGGCATTCCTGTTTATATATTCAAAGGGTGCAGTGAATTTTTTATGTATCCATTGCAAAAATTATTTAACTTAATAATAAAAACTTCAGTCTATTCAGATAGGTGGAAGTTAAGTAAAGTTATTCCTGTTCATAAGAATGGACCCAGACAGGAAATAAAAAACTATAGACCTATTACAATAGTTTGCGCGGTTTCCAAAATATTTGAAATTATATTGTTTGATTTACTTTTTAGCGAAATATCTGGGAAACTCTCGCCACATCAACATGGCTTTTTACCTAAAAGATCAACATTCACAAACGTGGCAGCGTTCTCGCAATTTGTTCATGAAGCTTTAAATAGGAAAACTCAAGTCGACGTTATATACACTGATATGGAAAACGCTTTCGACAAAGTCAGCCATACAGTTATATTAGACTAACTTTCAGAAATGGATGTACCGCCATTTATGGTAGATCTCATTGAATCATATCTGGGCAAGGGATCTAATGCAAGATATCAGTACGTTGAAGTCAAAGGCTGTAAGTCAGTGATTTATAAAAGCAGATCCGGTATTCCTCAAGGATTAAATTTGGGTCCTCTCCTTTTTATTGCAGCAATTAATAAAATGTTATCTAATACAAAGCCTTCTCTAGGAACAGCATTTGCTGGTGACTTTAAATTGTTTCGGGAGATTTATTCAGTAGCTAATTGTGAGTTGCTTCAAAAAGACTTTGAGAACGTTGCTAGTTGGTGCAGTCAAAATAGCTTTAAACTTAGTGAAAACAAATGCTCATGTATGACATTCTCACGTAATCACAATAGCATAAATTTCAATTATACTGTCAATAATGATAATCTTAACAGAGTTACCACCCAAGAAGATTTGGGAGTCACATTTGACTCAGCACTATCGTTCTCGGGGCACATCATTAATAAAGTTGAGAGTGCACAAAAGGTTGCAGGATTCATAGTAACAAATACTAAGCATTTTGGTGTTGATGTCAGTTTATATCTGTTTGATGCACTGGTTTTGCCAATACTAGAATATGGCAGTATTATCTGGTCACCGCAGTACAGCATTTGGGTAAACATTATCGAAGGAGTACAAAGAAAGTTTCTTAAGTGTATGTATTTTCGAAAATTTGGATATTATCCCCAAAGAGGCTGTGATAATAATTGGTTGTTGGGTTCGTTTGACAGATTGTCTTTAGATAAGAGACGAACAAAATTTTTTTTATGCACGATGTTTAAAGTTCTAAAAGCAGAAATATACTGCCCAGATATTCTCGAACAACTTCCATTTGCTATCAATCGTGTCAACTCCAGGAGCACTAAAGTTTTTATCTTGCATTCCCAAGAACATACCTTTATACAAGTTATTTAACCTATATGCTTCAGATGTTGTCATTGATTTAATAAATTTAACTCATTTTAAGAAATTAGTTGATAATAAATTGCGTTAACCCTGTTAAACTTATGTCGAGTAGTTGTAAAATTTTTGTAGTACGGGACGGATATGTTCGACTTTTAGAGGGGGGCGGCGATCTACTTTTACTTCTTAGTTTTTTTTTTTTTTTTTGATTATTATTATTATTCTAAGTGTAAGGATTAAGAAACACAGAAATGATAAACAGCAATAAGTATTGTTAACTATACAAAAATGGTAAATTTTACGTTATTCTAATTTTAAACTTCCGCCAACCCTCTGTGTCTGATTAGATAGAAGTTAAATATGTAGTGTGATAACTTTACAATGAGATAAGTAAGGTGTCTGTAATTGGTCAGTTGGATGTTGATACCTAAATAAATAAATAAATAAATAAATAAATAAATAAATAAATAAATAAATAAATAAATAAATAAATAAATAAATAAATAAATAAATAAATAAATAAATAAATAAATAAATAAATAAATAAAAATAAATAAACTAGAGAGCTGAGCTTTAGAAGGCTGATAGGAACTATGATATAACCATAGAAAAATTTAAAAAAAACCTCAACATTTTTAGTAATGCATTGCAAAAGTTTTGAACAAAATTCCGCATATTTTACAACTTTAAAAATTTAATATTATCCAAATCCTTTAAAAAAGGAGTGAAATCATAATAAAAACATTTCATGTAAAAAAAAGTCAAGTACGCGAAAGTGGTATTCCGTAAAAACATTTGAGTTCTCCAATACAAATTTTAAAACGAATGGTTCTTAATAGTTTGGAAATGTTTTTCCAAACTTGGCAATTACGGCTGCAAATGGCTCTTAGGCACAGTGCTAAATTGAACGTTAAGAAGTTTGGCTGGAATAGCAAAGTTAAAAAAAATATTTCCAAACTAGTAAGAACCATTCGTTTTGAAATTTGTATTGGAGAATTTGGCTTTACTTTTATCTCAATTCTTTTTAAGGAATACCACTTTCGCGTACTTGGCTTTTTTTTACATGAAATGTTTTTGTTATGATATATGTTTCAGAAATTTATTGTTTTAAGTTTAAGATAAATCACTATATAAGTGACAAAATTCGCCAATTTGGATCTGCCATTTTGCATTTTTAAAATCAAAAAATATTATAAATTTTATTTTCGACGGAACATTTACGAATTGACAGTCGACCATTACTAACTTGGTTATTTATAAGGGTAATAGAATTTTTAACGACCTTTAGGATGGTAAAATTAAAAAACAATAGACTATGTATGGCGTTTTCGAGCCTTTTAACCCTTTAGGTCCCTGGCTATTTTTAAAATGTTTGTCCCTCAGTCCCAGCCTTACTTTTTTGCCCTGAGTCCCAGTCGCTGCACAGTGGAACGTTTTGAAGATCCACGTGGAAAACCCTTAAGCAACGCTCTAGTTCTTGCAAGAAGGAATTTAAATATAACAGTTTTGCAATATACAGGGTTTTTCAAAAAAAATTGAAATACAGGCGTTGTAGGCGGTACGATCAAGAAAAACATTCCTTAAACGCATTAAAGATGTTATAGGTCTCACCCCTTACCCGGGGAGACACGAACCCCAAAAATTATAATGGGAAATGTTTATCGGGTGGCATTATCTTTAAAAGTGTTTAATTTGAGAAAATTAAAAATGTGTGTTTCCTTATTTTTTTAGGGCTATCCAACCAGAATTGTAAAAATTATTGTCTTAAAATGTTGGGCATTGTTTGCAGTAACTATACTATAAAAATAAAAAACACATAATATATGCCTATAGATAGAGATAAAATTTTTGTAGTGTATAAAAAATATATTTATTATTACCTTGCAAACTAAACTGTGCTTAAGTAATTGCTCAATCTGACACAAAAAGCGACAAAAAAATATATTATCATATTTCTAAAACCGCATATTAATAACTCGTTCATTATGAAATTTATATTGGAGAACTTCGCTTTACTTTTATCTTAATTCTTTTTACGAAATACCATTTTTGCGTAGGTACTTGGCTTTTTTTTACCCAACTGCAGCACGTCGAAAGGAAGGGTAATGTTTTCCGTATGTATGTATGTTTGTGGCGCTTTAGAGGCTAAACGGTTGAATAGATTTTGACAGAAAATGTGTCGTTGGATTGCTACTGATCTCGAAGATGCTATGGGCTATATTTTTTTAAACAGGAATCAACAAGGCGGTCGTTAGACGCCATTTTGTCACATGATGTAGGCTTTAATGCATACAAATTATCTAAATTTCAGGCGATTTTAAAGAAATTCCTTTGATCATCCATTGCAAATGTCGACTAATTTGCGATAATTACTTTGTAGTCCTCCCTGCTCCCACCCATCTCCCCTCCTGTCATTCCCCCCCTATTACAAATATAGAGCAATTTAAAAAAAAATCTTTTTTTCTGCACACGCTTTCAACAATTTTCAACACCATTTTACTAGTTTCCCCCTCGCTCTCCCCTCCCACACCCTCACTTAATAAAAGATGACACTATTCGCGTCCGTAGAAAATATATACGTCTTTTCCGGGTAACGCTAAATAACACACACACAAAACTGTATAATTTGGTAAGTGCGCTAATATTTCTGACGTTTTTTGAAATTTCGTAACTACTTTACTACTTTATGGAAGCCCATGAAACTTGGGGGGGTTGTTAACTCTATGAATATCTACGACTATGCAAAGTTTGAGTTTCGTAGCTCATTCCGAAGTAGAGTTTTAGATAGGTCAAATATGGTCGACGGAAAAAAGGGGTAATGGTCGACGAAAAAAATATTTGTGCATTTATTTTTTTAGAGGGGTGAATTACCCCGTTACCCTCCTCAAATTCGCGCTTTCTGCCTTGCCTTACTCCAATAAGTCCCTAATATGTTTTGTGACAAATTTAAACATGACTTGTACAGGTTGGGCCAATTTCGATGTTTTTTGGGGATTTTAGGTATTTCTCGCAGAGATAGATTAAAGCAAGTGGACTGAGCTTGATTTTCGAGGCGTTTTCAAATATCAAAGCCGGTTTTTAATACATATGCCCGCGTTTGAACTACGAGGGGTTTAACTTTTTAATTTACGAAAATTTAATTTTTTATTAGAAATTCAACTGTCAAACTAATTTTATTTTATTACTTAGTTTTTGATATGTAACATTAAAATCGTATTTTTCATAATTTTTTGATATTTTTGATTTTTATTTTATATCTGAGGGCACGGCAGTGCCTCGCCATGTTCGCGCGCCGTACCATCTTTTCTTGAAACGTTTCAGCCGATATTTGACCTATCTAAAACTCTACTTCGGAATGAGCTACGAATCTCAAACTTTGCACAGTTGTAGATTGTAGCACTCCGATGGCTCAGATTGGGTTTTGGTAGATACAGTAGACTATAATTAACATTGGCGCAAAAAATTCATTTAACTAGAGAAAGTAACTAATTTAAAAATTGTAGGTTAAATTTGAAAGAGAAATAAAATTGTGATATAGCCTCATGGAGAGGGACTTACCGCTGTTTTGAAGTTCCAAAGTGCAAGGTGTATACCTTTCCATAAGAGCTATGTGACTTGAAGTTCCAACAGGATGATGGCACGATAATTTTAATTATTTGCGGTATTTTAAAGTGAATTTTCACTATTTTTTAAATTTAAATTTTAAGGTTGTCGTGTTCTAGACATGGCGACGCGCAGCTCACTTTGTCTGTCTCTCAATCCTGCGCTTGCAGTTTTTTCGCACATGCGCACAGCACTTCACCCTCTATAGGAAACCATATCACTATATTTTAAATTTTATGGATATGTGAAAAACACTAGAAAGAAATAAGAAATAAAATGATAATTCTTAAATTTGCGTTTAATTCTCGCATTTTAATGCAATTTTGCTTTAGTTAAATTTTATAATAACTAATAGTTGACCCATTTACTTAGGATTAATATAAATTTAAGACTAATAATTTTATGTTCAAGACAAAATTTTAGTCCATGAAAAATAGGAAAAATAAAAGTAAAATTCAAAAATAAAAGAAAAATAAAGAGGTTTTTTATGGAAACCGAACATAGATCTTCATGAAGTTAACAACCAAGTTTCATGGAATTCCATAAAGTAGTAAAGTAGTTACGAAATTTTAAAAAACGTCGAAATTGCCACTCACTCGCTCACTGATGTATAGATCATCAAAATTCTACTGTACTTCCAGACATGCTACAAAGCTAAAATTTGGCAGACTGATAGAAATTATGACCAAAGCCTAGAATTCTAATTTACTCCTCTCCCCTATACATGTAAAGTTATGTAAAAGAAATGCTAGAGAGCTGAGCTTTGGCAGTCTGATTGGAACTATGATAAAACTATAGAAAAAAATTTAAAAACACCAAAATTATAATTTACTTCCCTCCCCAATAAATGTAAAGTTATGTAAAATTAACACTGCCCACTTCCAGAAACGCTAGAGAGCTGAGCTTTAGAAGGCCGATTGTAATTATGATAAAACTATAGAAATTAAAACACCCCAAAAATCTAATTTACTTCCCTCCCCTATACTATCCCACTTCCAGAAACGCCAAAGAGCTGAGCTTTTGAAGACTAAAAGGCACGATAATAAAACTATAGAAAAAAATTTTAAAACACCAAAATTTTAGTTTACATTGCACATTTACAGAAACGCTAGGGAGCTGAGCTTTGGAAGGCTGAAAGGACCTATGGTGAAACCAAGGGGAAAAATTTAAAAACCCCAAACTTTTAATTTGCTCCCCTCCCCTATAAATGTAAAGTTATTTAAAAGTAACATTGCCCACTTCCAGAAACGGTAGAGAGCTGAGCTTTGGAAGGCCGATAGGAACTATGATAAAACTATAAAAGAAAATTAAAACCCCAAATTATAATTAACTTTAACTGCCCTATAAATGTAAAGTTATGTAAAAGTAACAATCTCCACTTACAGAAACGCTAGAGAGCTGAGCTTTGGACGACTGATAGAAAAAAATTAAAAAACCACAAGGTTTTAATTGCTTCGCTCCGCTATTGTGGCCAATTAAAATGCGTTGGGTGACATTTGTAAAAACTACAAGACGTTGCCGCCATTTTGTGACACTGTAAATAGAACAATAACGCTGTGCCAATTTGTGACACTAAGATCAAATTACTAAGTAATTAAACAAATATCTGGAAGCAGAACTGTATTTTCCAGCTAGGTAAAACATTGATATGCCCGGTAACTTTTATACAGTGGAGAAGGGGGGGTTCAGAAATAAGAACATTTTAAGTGCACCACAGTGTTTTAATACCAATGTTTTACAAAGATGATCTTAAATAAAATACAGTTCAACTCAAACGTTGTAGCCAAATAATGAAACTCTACTTACTTCCGAGGCTTCCAGAGTAATTGTGTAATTAAGAATAACCAAAAAATTTACTTATAAACAAAATAAAATTCTAAAAGATTCCTAAATGAATCAAAATGACACAAATAGAAAGTTCCTTATAGGTAGATGCACATTCCCAACAGGTCACAGTGTACCTACATTTAAGTCAGTAGTGTAAGACTCACTTATATAAATGATTGTAAAAAAAAATATATTTCCAAAATTATTCTGTCATAGGGGAGATCTGGACTAAATATCCGCTGTCGTCATTCTACGTTCGGTAGAATGAGACAGACGGCAACCCAGTCCGAGATCTACCCCATGAGGTAAAGTGATGTAAGGAAACCGCTAAAGAAATTAACCTCATCTCTCTTTTGTCTCTGCAAAGTTGGTTCACATTGGATTGTACAAATAACACAAAGATTTAGTTCATCTTGTTTATTTTAAAGGTAAAGCTGAAAAAAATACTGGAGACATGAAATATGCAAAAAATTAAACAAGTTCGGGCCAAAGTAGCAAGGCACTTTAAATTTGACAGGAAAATTATCTTAACTAAGTGAAAACAAGTCAATGTAGTAAATATGCCGCAAAATGGTGGTCATGACGTCATACCGTTACCTTGCGTTTACAAGCAATATTGAAATTATACGGTTTATATATGAAAAGATTACGTTTAAATTATATTAAAAATTTATATGAAAATATTATGTTATTATTAAAAATTTATGTGAAAGATTATATCTGAAGCTTGCTCCTACCTTGGTCTTTGATTATTTAATAGTTATTGGTGTTTTATTAAACCTGAAGTGTTGACATTTCCTCACTACTGTTGCACCAGGTCCCCTGTTCTGTCCGTGCCTCCCCTGCTGATTATCTAGCACATGACGCTAGGGCAGCACATGGTCGTGAAAAATGTTGGATCCTTGCCCGAGCGTAAAAACCCTGTGGAAAATGAAATGTTTCAGTTTCCTAAAATTCGTCTATTTTGCACGAAGTTCCCCTACACCGAGTAATTTAAATCAAGAACCCCATGTCGACTCAATAAAATAAAGTAGATTTAAAAAGATGAACTAAAATAATCCTAACGTACCTTTCCCAGGGTTACAGTGCTACACCCGGATTCAAACCAGCGTCCAGCACAACTGCCCCGTCGATGGAATGGACAGGGCTGTAGACAAAGGAGAAAAACAATATATAGTTTTTATCCAAAACGTGGTTTTTAAAAAAAATAAAAAAAACTCCAAAAATTCCCCACGTCTTTTGTCGAAAAAGTACATTTCACATGAAAAATAATTACAATTTGGGAGGCAAATATTGTCTTGAAGAATTCAAAAAAAATAATAAAAAAAATCGAACTTACCACTGCTCTTTCCGTAGGAATGGCGTAGGTCGCCTTTTAGTCCCTCTCAAAGAGGATACGAGCCGTCCACGGGAATGCCTCACGACGGGCTCACTTCTACAGTTTCTGGGATATCTCCTGCAATCGCTGCAGTGCCAATAACCAAAAAAGCAATGGCGATCCCAGAAACTGTTGTCGACCCACCACCGACTCTTTAGGAAAAGGAACGATGACACGTCCAAAAAAAAAATGAAGGTGCCGGATATGCCATTCGTAGATCTGGTGGGGACAATACACACAGTACCAACCAAATTTTCCCGGTTAAATTCAAATAAGAATGCAAACCTATTTATAAAAAAAAACGCTCTCACCGAAAAATCACGAAGTCCGGTTTGCAAGACTGGAGGAAAAAACCCCGCGGTTTTCAAACTAACCAATGAGGAAATACATCAATACTTTCGTACCGGTATATAGGGGGCAGCATCGACCAAGGGGATATTGAAAATACGTAAAACGCACCTTGAGGTGTTGTCGGATCTATTTCCACGGTTAAAATTTTTATAACAAGGACATCGTGACACCCTCCATACATAGACCGAACATTTGCCTACCGGACCCCTGCCGACATAGCAAGTAGGAGGAAAATAACCAGCCGGACTATAAGAAGCTCAGCCTTGAAACCATCAACTGTAAATTCAATTACTGGAGATCAGAGCATGCAGCAAACCCCGGAATATTCGAACACTCAACCAATTCCCATATGAGTAAAGCTATACTAAGTGTAGAATTTAGTTCTATTTTAGTTACAGTTTTAGTCAAAAGTTTCCTTTGCTCTTTATATATGTTTTCTCTAAGATTCATATGGTTTGACGCAATTTTTGTAAAACATTTCTACATTAATAAAGTTGTTTCTGAACTTGAACCTAAAATACACATTGAACTACTGCTCAAACCCGGCACAAAAGTGTTCAGATGTTAAGTTTGCTCACCACTAGCTAGCCCTACACAACCCTTCAATCCGACTGAGTTAGTTATTAACTTTATTTAACTATGATTATATATAAATTTATATAATATAAAAATACGATTTTGTTTATTCTTTTAGTCCTGGTTTTATCCCTCGTTTATCTCCAATTTACAAAAGTGCATAACTCGTATTTATTTTATCTTCTCCTTATCAAATTAATAAAGATATCAAAGGGGCGGAGCCTCGGTTGTTCCTGGTCAAACCGTGGACCTAACTATGTTTTCGTGCTATCAAAACTAGCTAATCCGTGGAGGATATGAGGTTCGGAAAAGAAATTATTTTCCCAATATCCTCGAAAATAAACATAAGCGAATGAAATGTTCATCTAAATGTTTCCTTCCTGTTACTGAAACTATTTGTGATGCGGCAACGCCGCCATTCCCCAGCAGAACAGCTGTTTATTTTCATGAACGTCAAAGAAACCCACGGAATTCCACAGATAAACAAAACAATCAAAAGTTTTAATGTGATTTTTCCGAAACCTGTGATCCTAAATTCCAATTACGATGTCCAGATAATACGGTGTGCGCAATGTCCACAGTAATTCGATGGAATGTCTCCTTTATAAGGTTACTTTTTGGACACTATATAACCTCCAAACCTAGCTCTATAAAATACCCTTAATTTGTGTACAGAAAGACGAGTCGAAGAGCCTTGATTATTTACCTAAATAAACAAATATGTAACGTTGCCTTAAACGTAACAATGACACGTTACATAATCCCCCCCCAACTTCAAGACGGTTAACCTAAAAAGGTTAATCGGAGAGATCCGCTGCCCTGGCAGTACTTTACCCGATGGTTCCTGAAGCTCAAATATCCATGGAGAAATATTATTCCTGATCACATAAGGACCAACGAATTTCGGTGCTAACTTCTTCGAGAAAAACTTCGCAGCATCTGACAACACATAATTCTTCTTCCAAACACGCTGACCCACAACAAAGTTGAGTACCCTTGTACGCAGATTATACTGAACTAGGTTTTTCTCTCCCGCCACCTCTAACCTTCTCTTAACATCCGCATAGAGCTTCCGGAAACCTTCGTTCTTACTTTCAGCTGCAGATTGTACACCATTCTCTTCAGATAACAAAACTGGGTTGGAGTAATCTTTTCCTGACAAACACATATTCCTACCAAAATTAACAAAGAAAGGAGACATCCTGGTTGTCTCATGGGTTGCAGTACGAATCGCGCAGGCAAGTTTATGTATTTGTTCGCCTCACTTCCTGTGATTGTCTTTCACATAACAACATAACATGGTTTTTAACATACGATTCGTCCTTTCTGTTGGATTCGCTCTGGGGTGATAATACTGATTATACTGAATTTTAACCTGATAGCTCTCAGCGAAACGTTTTCTATGAAACGTCTATACCAGGAAATTGTACCTACAACTCTACGGACTTCTCTGACAGTTCTTGGCCTCTGGAGCTCTAACATGGCTTTAATTTTATTAGGGTCAACTCGGATGCCTCGACGGTCCACTACGAATCCTAAATAAGTCATTTCTGGCCTACACAGTTGGCATTTCTCCCAACTTACCGTTATCTTAGCATTCTGCAATCTTCGTAGGACTTCCTCAAGAATTCTAAGATGTTCAGAAAAGCTCTGTGTGACAATTACGAGGTCATCGAGATATACGTACACGTAAGGGTCTAAATCGTTTCTGCCAAGTTGCAGGTGCATTATGAAGACCAAAAGGTAACCGCTTAAATTGGAAGGGACCACGTCGACAGATGAATGCTGTTAGTGGCTTCGATGATTCTTCCATTGGTACTTGCCAATAAGCGCTTTTGATGTCTAAAGTTGACAAGTATTTAGCATCTTTCAACTTTTCAAGAGTCTCGGATACGAGTGGTAAAGGATAACTATCACGCGCCGTCACTGAGTTCAATTTGCGGTAGTCTACACAGAAACGATATTTCTTTGTGTTTTTCTTTTGTACCATTACCACTGGTGAAGCCCATGAACTACTACTACGTTCTATTACATCCATTTTCAGCATTTCGTCGATCTCGTCATAAATAAGTTTTTGAATGACCGGTGAGACCTTATAAGAACGTTGTCTTATCGGTGCTGCATCTGTTGTAATCTTATGCTCTACTCTGTCTGTACATCCCAGTGAGTCACCCATAATAGTCTTATATTTAACGACCAATTCCTCTAGTCGTTCTGTTTCATAAGGCGTAAGAGTTGTTTGTTGGTCTTTGGTTGCATCTTTAACATACCACGTCCCTATTCGTCCTACCAGATCCAACACCCTGTGGTGGTTGTACATCCCTGTCACTTACGCTAGACTGACCACTAGGTGGTTGTTGTCTCTCTCTATCAGCTCTAGCAGCGAAATTGCTTGCTGGCTGTTGCCTATCTCTGTCAAATCTATCAGCATGATGATTTGAATTCCGTTGGTTAGATGTCGCGGTACTTGATATTTGAATTGCACTGACTTCTGTTGGAAAATCGTCACTGTCGCTCTCTACGTCAACGTAGGCCAAGTCAGGTTCGATTGATTGGTTTTTCCTAGGAGTAAAATTCTCCTCCTCTAAACCATATCTCTGGTCTATTCTACGACACAAATTTTTTAATGTGATAAGCTATTGACCTCAGTAGCAATCAACCCATTCGTATAGATGTCCGCGATATTTCTGAAGACGATAGCTAATTTTGCCTCTTCAGAAACAGGACAGCCAAGTCTTTGGAAGTATGTGTTCATGACAGCAATATAGGTCCCTATAGACTCTCCAGGGCCTTGTTTACGTTTTTGGATTTCCTTCAACAGCTTCTCGCCATATGAAGAAGGAAGATATTCTGCCATGAATCTCTGTTTCAGCTGTTCCCATGTATGGACTTCTCTTCGAACATCTTTATAAAAAGTATAGGCTGACTTTTCAAAAAGATCAATGCCTGAGTTCAGTAGAACCTTTTTACTTACTCCTCTCGCCTGACTTAACTCGTCCACTCTCTCAAAAAATGCGGTGACGGAGATTGTACCCCTCTCGCCTGTAAACTTTAAGTTCCACTTATGCGGAGGTACAGGTGCAACATGATATGAAGTACCAGGATCAACTTGACATTGGTACTGGCGACGAACATGAAAATGGTCGTGACTGAGCAATTGGTGCAATGCTACTTTGGAGGGCAGCTAAACTCAAAGGAACGGTAGACGGTTGTTGATACTGAAAAGCTGTTGTACCGTAATTCTCAATCGGCATAGGGAGTGGTGCTTGTACTGATGTTTGAGTTGGGTTTGTAAGCACTTGCATTTGCAATGGAGCAATGACCGACGGTTGATTTGTGGGCTGTTGAGCTGTTCTTTGCGTGCTCGGGTGCTGTGGTTGCGGGAAATGAGACTGGTTAGGTGTGTTGCCAGCATTTGTTGAGTGGTCTGAGCCTCGACTCGTTGACTGGGTTTCAGATACTTTATCATCATCTGAGGCAACGCCAACTCTCAATAAATCTGTTGCTTGGCTCTGCAACCTCCCAATCAAACTCAAGGTTTCCGCAACCAGTATGCCTTTCGTTTGACTTTCTTCAAAGTTGGATGAATTCATGTTATTTATCCTGGCTAACACGTGTTCCAACCTTACAGCGATTTTCCTAAACTCTCCCCCTTTGCTCGTACCAGAGAACTTCTCTACCAGCGGTACCAGACTATCAAGCTTCTTCATGCAGCTAAAAGCATCCTGGCCAAACTTAAAGGGATACGGAGGGTATCTCATACTTCCATCAGTCCTTTCTCTCTGTCTAATCAGAATGAGCTGTTCCTTCATTTCTTCCACCGATCCAATGGCTATGCCTCTCCATGTTAATTCGTAGATTAACTCGTTCTTGACTAAGTACCTTATGTCCGACAACCGACTCAAAGAAATAGCCATGGTGCCTTTTATATTCAAACTTTAAACTTTAATTAAAACTGTTAATTATACCTCCCAATTATAAAACTAAACCACGCAATAACAAACACAAAGTTTACTTTATATTCACTAGTGAAAATCACTATAAATTTTCTCACAAATGTAGAAAATATAAAACATAAATACGGGCAGACGCGAACAAAACCGAAAAACACCGGAGCAGTAAGAAAATAAAATTTATTTGCATTTAAAAATGTAATCATAGTTTATATTAAGTATTTGCACAACCAACTATGACGTCCAACCTTGCAGAGAGAAGTAACTACTTAAATCCTAAATTAGAATTAACAAGTAGCCATATAAAAAAAAAATAAAGGAGAGACAAGAGTTTTGGCAGTGTTTAGGTCTTATGTTCCACTCCTGCGTAAGTAAAACCACAAAAAGAAATAATTGCGCTTATCCTAGCTGAACTGGATTAAAATTAAAGATAAGTGATGTTTGTTTACCTCAGCAACCGAATAGGTAAATTTATCCCTAAATGGAACGTACAACAGACTACCTATAACAAAAAATCCCAAAGCTGTTGTACACAGTTAACGCTAGGGTATACTCCTGCTATTGCAGAACGTCTCCACTAATAAACTAAAAAAAAAACCCAAATCGCCGTATACAATGATTTTTCACAAAAGAATATATCAAAACCCACTTTAACCTGCTTACCTATTCTGAGATTATACGAATCATGCATTGCTTAAGGCAGCATCATCCCTTAATATATAAGTAAACGCAATAAACATCGGAACAGATGTTCATGTTATAGAAATCGTAACATATGCTCAATTAAAAAAAACTCCGCTCGCTAAACTTGCGTCGAATTAGCCTAGTAAGGATGTTGTGTGTAATTTAAAAAAAAAATTTAAAAATTTACCGATGATATAAAAAAAATTATACAAATAACGTCTTGGTAGGACTGCAACTCTCTAATAATCGTTAAAATGAAATTCCCAAAATTTTAACTAAATTGATGCAAACCATGGTCAAGAAGACCCTAGGATCGTACCTGAAGGTGTCCAAAAAAATTTACAAAAATTTTTGGTGTCGACCACAGTAGCCCAATAGTCAAAAAAATTAATTAGTGACTCTCTCTAAAATTTTCAAAAATTACTCTACCCTGGTTTGGAGTAGGGAGAAAAAATTAAAACAAATGATGATAGGTTGTTAAAACGGGTTCGAAATGAAATTATATTTTAATTCAGAAAAGAAAAATATTTAAATAAACTGGTAAAACCATTGTAGGGGCAAGGTACTACTATGCACCGAAAAAAAATTTTTGCAACAAGAAAATCAAGTTTCGCCTTTTAAAAAAAATATTTAATTTTTTTTTTTTTTTAATTAGAAAATCATTAAGTAGGGTTGCAGCTCCCATTAGTGAACCTTAAAAAAAATTAAAATAAAATTAGCACTAGAAAAATCTTAATAGAGTTATGTTATGCAACAGTCTCAGTTCTTCCCCTTTAAAACCTGTTGTAGATTCTCTTTCCTCTCCCAAAACTGTGTGAATGTGAAAAGTGAATGAGCTAAAAAAATTAATTTATTATCCGGAAGAAAAAATTGTTGGAAATTAAATTTACTTAAAAATCATAAGGTACAAAAAAATCCTAATCGCAAGAAAACCAATCAGTTTAGGAGAAGAAAAAAAATATTTATGTTCGAAAAAAACAAACGATGTTAGTATATTTGTTTAAAATTATTACTTAAGGAAATAAGCAACGTTAGTACTTAGTTACTGTACCACTATAATGTGAAAAACCTAAGTTTCAAACTTTGCACTCAACCCCGTAAAGAATTATCTTGTGTGCACTTTCAGAAAAACAACTATGAAAACAATTCCAAGGTTCAACTATAAGAACGTTGTAAAACTAAATCTGCCTACTCAAGTGTCTTTACACACAACATCTAATCAAAAAATTTTTACTGCTTAACGCATTCTCAGATCCTTATTCCTGGTGTTCACGAGATATAAAATTAAGTTGGGCCCTTCCTACAACTATTAGTCAAAGCAAAAATTACCAAATGCCCAAGGGCTAATGAGACCCTATCAGCTACAAATGATATTTTGAAATGAAACAGTTGGGAATAATCCTGCGTAAAAACCAGACAACAAAAATCAAGAAGCCAAAACTATTACATTAATTTTAAAAGAGCACAATAACCTCCCGGCCCCAAATAAACTTTTGTTATATCAACAAAACTCGGCCTAAAACCAAAAAACTTTTTATTAGACATTTCCCCTATTTCCTAAGTATAATGTCAATAAACCCAAAAACTTGTGATTTCCATTCCAATCCCATCTGGACCCTATATATTTTTCAAACGGTTAAATGCCCACAGGCGAAACAATATCTTATTTCAAAGGGAGGGTGATGATATTTTGAAGCACCCTGTGAAAATAGGACACTATTATGGAAAATTGTTTCTTCAGTGTTAACTTACTAATTTCCAACCTAGATATATCTAGTTCCTTCATGTGCGTGTTACTATTTTACTTCCTATCATAACTAACCAGATCACAAAATTTGTCTTTCTCTGCGAATCTGCAAGGTCCTGGAAAATGTGAAATTCAGCCTGTAGGCCCAATTTGGATGTATTTTTATTTAGCGAAAACCGAAGTTGCGAAATCCTAAAAAGATTAGCAGGAAGTCCTCGTTCCTCGATTTCTACACTCCGAGCCAAACATTTATTCCATTTCCACCCAGCTCGCGGGAGGAAAACCCCTAATTATTGCAATACAAAAGGTACTACTATCATATTATGCATAACAAAAAAAAAATATATGCCCTCTTCGTTGTTTAGTCGCATCAAAGAAAACCTATTGTTTTTAAATTTATTCTTAGGTTGAAATCTTTTTTAAAAATCAATCATCTTAAATTTATTGTTTAACCTGAACACTTTCCCATTTATTCCACAACAGTGTATTGTAATTTAAAAATTTGCTTCATTATTTGAGGTCACCAGTATGAAATTATTTTAAAATTAAAAAAAAAATGAAATAAAAAAAAATTACTTCCCAATTGTTCACAACTTTCAAGTTTTTATCCCTAAATAGGTACTTTCTTAGTCTAACACCATCCATCTTTATCCAACATAACGCTTTAATTTCAGAAGCAACAAAACGAAGATGAAGTGAAAAAGCTAAGCAAGTAAGTTGTATGTTGCTTTACAATGGGCGCAGATGACAGGCCCCCTTAAGTACACGCCACTGTCCTGAAATGTAGACTATCAAAAAAAAAATCTGAAGTCTAGCTGCCGTCAAACAAATTTTAGCATGTAATAAAATAATTCATATTACACCAGTATCCTCAAAAACAAAACGTTTTTCATTATAAGACCCAAACACCTAACCAATAAATCTTGTTATTTAAAACTATGATTTGGAAGTAAAAAATTTATTTATTCCTGCCTGATCAACTAAGACAAAAAAAGTTCACCTTTTGTAACTCAAGAAGTTCCCGTTTGGTCCCCTAAAAAAATATAACCTGTCTGGTCACCCTTTAAAACTACGACCACTATACAAACCGTTTTGACCAAAACAAGAATTCGAGAAGTTATGTTTACAGGAAAAAAAATAATCTTTTTAAGAAAAATTAAATTATTTAAAAAAGAAGTAAAATTTTGAAATATTTTTACCAATTACCACTGCCTAGCATTTATATCTAGTTGAAAGTCTCTCTTAAATTCACTGACCAATTTCACGGCCTCAAAATGACATTACTTAAAAATCTACTGAACTTGACAAATGAACTAAAAAAATCAAAAAAAATTATATCTATATCTGTCTCAGTTAAACATTTCTTTTGTGGTATTATATCTAGTTGGGCTTCAAATTCATTTTCTCTGTATTCAATCTGGAGCAGGCAAAACTTCTCAAGGCTCAAACATAAATGTTTGCCCTCCATTGGCCATGACCAAGCTATGACCTGAACGCAGAAAAAAAATACAGAAAAATTAATTGTGAACCAGAAAAACTTTAATTAATAGAAATACCCGTAGGTCATTTTTTAAAAAAATGCACTCCAAAGCCCAACGCCGTATTTTCTACCAAAAAAAAATTTACCAGTCACGAAACACAACTAGACAACTAAACCAAAAACCTAAAAAACTGTCTTTCAAAACAAATACCCCAAAAAAAAATGTTGACTGGACCTCTGGCGTTGATCTTCAGCCAATGTGTTGCTCTAGGAATTTTAGCCTTGTGTTCCCTAAAGTTCCGAGCCGACACTATGTAGTAGTAGTACCCTCCTCTGACCTGATGTAACTGAGTGACGTAAGATCTTAATTGTCATCAACAGTTACCACCAAAAAAAAACAAGAAAAGAAAATGACAAAGAAAAATAACTCATTTTTCTTTTCTTTCATTACTAATTAATACTTTCAACTAAACAAATCTACTAGCTGTTAAGCTATATATAAAACAACCCAGCCAAGAAAAATTTGTGTGAAACCCTGTAAAAATATTCCAATTTCCAAGTGGTGATATCCCACAAAAATTAGTCACCAAAAAAATAACTTGTTGACCTAAATAAATTGACTGCACTAAAAAATAATCGGTGAAACAATTTCTATCTTATCACAAGCAGGAAATAATAAAATATAAATAAATGAACCTGCAAAAAAATTGTTAGAAAAACACACTACCTATGTCATATATTTAAAACATAAAAGGACCATGCCTGGAGGTCCATCCACCTATAAATCAACAAAAATTGAAGTAAATTTACATTACTGTGTTTATTTTTCTTTAAAAAAATTAAAACGTGTTTTTCCTACAAAAATCTTTTAAGAATTAAGACATGAATTGGACTTCGTTCAATAAAAACTCCCATGTTTTTCTATCTACTTATTCTTCCTTAAGAAATAAAATGAATCTTTTATTTTCCAAGAAAAAACTTGTGAAGATAAGCTAACAAAAAACTATGAGAATTGCCAAAACAAAACGAATTCCAAATCAATGCTCAAATATTACTAAAAAATATTTAAAAAGTGTTATCAAAACCAACAATGATGGAAAATCTTATTTTTTATTTAAAAAAATGATTGAGTATCAAAACCACCGACAGCCACTTAAAGACTTTAACCTGGCTATGGCTGTAACACCAAAAAAAAATTCCTTAAAATAATTAAAAAAAAATTTTTTCAAATTAAAAAAACAAAAAAAAAATTACATTAGATGTTAAAAAACTAGTCAAAAACTCACATAGGGCGCCAATTGTGGCCAATTAAAATGCGTTGGGTGACATTTGTGGCAACTACAAGACGTTGCCGCCATTTTGTGACACTGTAAATAGAACAATAACGCTGTGCCAATTTGTGACACTAAGATCAAATTACTGAGTAATTAAACAAATATCTGGAAGCAGAACTGTATTTTCCAGCTAGGTAAAACATTGATATGCCCGGTAACTTTTATACAGTGGAGAAGGGGGGGTTTAGAAATAAGAAAATTTTAAGTGCGCCACAGTGTTTTAATACCAATGTTTTACAAAGAAGATCTCAAATAAAATACAGTTCAACTCAAACGTTGTAGCCAAACAATGAAACTCTACTTACTTCCGAGGCTTCCAGAGTAATTGTGTAATTAAGAATAACCAAAAAATTGACTAATAAACAAAATAAAATTCTAAAAGATTCCTAAATGAATCAAAATGACACAAATAGAAAGTTCCTTATAGGTAGATGCACATTCCCAACAGGTCACAGTGTACCTACATTTGAGTCAGTAGTGTAAGACTCACTTATATAAATGATTGTAAAAAAAATATATATTTCCAAAATTATTCTGTCATAGGGGAGATCTGGACAAAATATCCGCTGTCGTCATTCTACGTTGGGTAGAATGAGACAGACGGCAACCCAGTCCGAGATCTACCCCATGAGGTAAAGTGATGTAAGGAAACCGCTAAAGAAATATAACCTCATCTCTCTTTTGTCTCTGCAAAGTTGGTTCACATTGGATTGTACAAATAACACAAAGATTTAGTTCATCTTGTTTATTTTAAAGGTAAAGCTGAAAAAAATACTGGAGACATGAAATATGCAAAAAATTAAACAAGTTCGGGCCAAAGTAGCAAGGCACTTTAAATTTGACAGGAAAATTATCTTAACTAAGTGAAAACAAGTCAATGTAGTAAATATGCCGCAAAATGGTGGTCATGACGTCATACCGTTACCTTGCGTTTACAAACAATATTGAAATTATACGGTTTATATATGAAAAGATTACGTTTAAATTATATTAAAAATTTATATGAAAATATTATGTTATTATTAAAGATTTATGTGAAAGATTATATCTGAAGCTTGCTCCTACCTTGGTCTTTGATTATTTAATAGTTATTGGTGTTTTATTAAACCTGAAGTGTTGACATTTCCTCACTACTGTTGCACCAGGTCCCCTGTTCTGTCCGCGCCTCCCCTGCTGATTATCTAGCACATGACGCTAGGGCAGCACATGGTCGTGAAAAATGTTGGATCCTTGCCCGAGCGTAAAAACCCTGTGGAAAATTAAATGTTTCAGTTTCCTGGAATTCGTCTATTTTGCACGAAGTTCCCCTACACCGAGTAATTTAAATCAAGAACCCCAAGTCGACTCAATAAAATAAAGTAGATTTAAACAGATGAACTAAAATAATCCTAACGTACCTTTCCCAGGGTTACAGTGCTACACCCGGCTTCACACCAGCGTCCAGCACAACTGTCCCGTCGATGGAATGGACAGGGCTGTAGACAAAGGAGAAAAACAATATATAGTTTTTATCCAAAAGGTGGTTTTAAAAAAAAATAAAAAAATCTCCAAAAATTCCCCACGTCTTTTGTCGAAAAAGTACATTTCACATAAAAAATAATTACAATTTGGGAGGCAAATATTGTCTTGAAGAATTAAAAAAAAAATAATAAAAAAAATCGAACTTACCACTGCTCTTTCCGTAGGAATGGCGTAGGTCGCCTTTTAGTCCCTCTCAAAGAGGATACGAGCCGTCCACGAGAATGCCTCACGACGGGCTTACTTCTACAGTTTCTGGGATATCTCCTGCAATCGCTGCAGTGCCATCGACCCACCACCGACTCTTTAGGAAAAGGAACGATGACACGTCCAAAAAAAATGAAGGTGCCGGATATGCCATTCGTAGATCTGGTGGGGACAATACACACAGTACCAACCAAATTTTCCCGGTTAAATTCAAATAAGAATGCACACCTATTTATAAAAAAAAAACGCTCTCACCGAAAAATGACTAAGTCCGGTTTGCAAGACTGGAGGAAAAAACCCGCGGTTTTCAAACTAACCAATGAGGAAATACATCAATACATTCGTACCGGTATATAGGGGGCAACATCGACCAAGGGGATATTGAAAATACGTAAAACGCACCTTGAGGTGTTGTCGGATCTATTTCCACGGTTGAAATTTTTATAACAAGGACATCGAGACACCCTCCATACATATACCGAACATTTGCCTACCGGACCCCTGCCGACATAGCAAGTAGGAGGAAAATAACCAGCCGGACTATAAGAAGCTCAGCTTTGAAACCATCAACTGTAAATTTAATTACTGGAGATCAGAGCATGCAGCAAACCCCGGAATATTCGAACACTCAACCAATTGCCATATGAGTAAAGCTATACTAAGTGTAGAATTTAGTTGTATTTTAGTTACAGTTTTAGTCAAAAGTTTCCTTTGCTCTTTATATATGTTTTCTCTAAGATTCATATGGTTTGACGCCATTTTTGTAAAACATTTCTACATTAATAAAGTTGTTTCTGAACTTGAACCTAAAATACACATTGAACTACTGCTCAAACCCGGCACAAGGGTGTTCAGATGTTAAGTTTGCTCACCACTAGCTAGCCCTACACAACCCTTCAATCCGACTGAGTTAGTTATTAACTTTATTTAACTATGATTATATATAAATTTATCTAATATAAAAATACGATTTTGTTTATTCTTTTCGTCCTGGTTTTATCCCTCGTTTATCTCCAATTTACAAAAGTGCATAACTCGTATTTATTTTATCTTCTCCTTATCAAATTAATAAAGATATCAAAGGGCGGAGCCTCGGTTGTTCCTGGTCAAACCGTGGACCTAACTATGTTTTCGTGCTATTAAAACTAGCTAATCCGTAGAGGATATGAGGTTCGGAGAGAAATTATTTTCCCAATATCCTCGAAAATAAACATAAGCGAAATGTTTCCTTCCTGTTACTGAAACTATTTGTGATGCGGCAACGTCGCCATTCCCCAGCAGAACAGCTGTTTATTTTCATGAACGTCAAAGAATCCCACGGAATTCCACCTGTGATCCTAAATTCCAATTACGATGTCCAGATAATACGGTGTGCGCAATGTCCACAGTAATTCGATGGAATGTCTCCTTTATAAGGTAACTTTTTGGACACTATATAACCTCCAAACCTAGCTCTATAAAATACCCTTAATTTGTGTACAGAAAGACGAGTCGAAGAGCCTTGATTATTTACCTAAATAAACAAATATGTACCGTTGCCTTAAACGTAAAAATGACACGTTACACTATAAATGTAAAGTTATGTAAAAGTAACATTGCCCATTTTCAGAAACCCTAGAGAGCTGAGCTTTGGATGGCTGATAGGAACTATTATCTGGGGGCATAGTAGTGCCCCGCCAAGTTCGCGCGGAAATGGCTGTACCATCTTTTCTTGAAACATTTAAGCCTATATTTTACCTATCTAAAACTCTAATTCAGAATGAGCTACGAAACTCAAACTTTGCAAACAATCGTAGATCTTTATAGAGTTAACAATCTCTACAAGTTTCATGGAATTCCATGAAATAGTAAAGTAGTTACGAAATTTCGAAAAACATCGAAATTGCCACTCACTCACTCATGTATAGATCATCAAAATTCTACTGTACAGCGTGTCCCATTTTCGATGGGATTAAATGGGAAACTCGGTTATTATTAAAGATATCGATTTTCTGATTGCACCTTACCGTGCTCTTTTTTGGAGCCCTTAAAAATGGTGTAATCAGATTTTTGCTATACCCCGTGGTTTCGCTAATACAGGGAGTTTTTGAAAAAATTGCATTTTAATTAATTCCTTGTATCTGGCTTATTTTGCAAGATATTTTTATTCTGTAAATACCTTTCTATGGCAACTTTTTTAGAGCAAAATAATGACGTTGTCAATTTTTAAAAATATTGTTTAGTTTTTGAGATATGTTATTTATCATAAAAAAATTAAATACGAACCTGGATTTTTTTTATTACTACTTTGATTAGTTCCATGCTATTATTACCTTAAAATGATAAAACTTATATATATATTTTTTTGATTTAAGGTTAAAAAAAGCTATTTAATATTTGAAAAAAAAAATATAGTCTGAACCAGGAAATTTCCAACGTAATTATAAATTAAAAATTGCAAGACACACTAGTTGAACGATTTTTACTTTATCTGTTTTGAAATGATAATTAAAAGATTTATAAATAAAGTAAAAAACGTTAAAATGTTACAAAAATAATATCATACTAATTATTTGATAACCAAACAGCAGGTCGTGAAATTTACAAAACAAAAGCGTGGAATTGACATTGTAAATTTAGTTGTCATTTTTGTAAATGCCTTACAATTATTTTAAACTGGCTAGAAATCGACCATATCCTGATTTTGAAAAATGTGATATGTTTGACTGCTTCATTCAAGCAACAAAATCCCAATATTTAAATGGCAGAAATATTTTTATGCAAAATGCGTTAAGAAAAATTACTCAAAAATGCCAACAATGTCTTACACATAATGGTAATCAAAAAGATTAGTTATTTTTTATAATTTGTTTTTTTTTGTATTTTTCGTAGACTTTGTTTCAAATAAATCTGTAAACTAACGTAAAACCATTTTAATATGCTAAGTATCAAAACAGTTAAACTAAAAATTGTTTAACTAGCAATTTTTAGTATATATTTATGTTGGAAATATCCAGGTTCGGACTAATTTTTTTTTTAAATATTAAATATTTTTTTTTACCTTAAAACAAACATTTTTTAAATTTTTATTATTTGAGGATGATCATTTCATTTCATGGTTATGCTCGGGCTGAATGAGGCCTAATGAGGCCGAAACGCTTCCCCGAGCTACCTTTACCTCTGAGGACTTGCCAGTAAAACTTTTTTGTTAAGACTTTTTACCTCGTGAAATTCCTTCAAACACATCATTCCTGTATATGGTTTTCCTGTTTTAAACCGCTTAACTAATTATCACAATTTCTTTTTTATTAAATTTATTGTTACGGATAAATGATTTTTTTAAAAAATTCCGTCATATCAATCATGTCATAAACATTGCAAACCCAAAAATATACAAATTAAGATAATGTATTAATTTTTTTGCATTCCATAGAGTGTATTTTTGACAATTTCCTTTTAATGTTTATCGGATCTATGTGTAGAATTTTTGACAGTAAGTAAACCATTTTTCAACAAAAATTGTATTTAGGACCTTCAAGCTATGCAGATATGAGATCACAAAACCTCAAAATGTGTTTTTCAAAAAAAATAGCAGCAAGTTTTTCTATAATGAAAGTATAAATGATCGGTTTTTTATATAAAGACAGTACGTTGTCACCATTAATCTTTTCTTACAAACTTTTTCAACCTTTTAAAGTTGTAATATTTCCTAAAGTGTCCCTAAATAAAAGTAAAACGTTATATTTAATATTTAAATTTAGTTAGATAAAGCTATGGTTGCTTATAGACTTACGCCATACGTTATCACCTTAATAAAACCGGCAACAGTGCCTAAGGTGGCAGGAAGTAGCACATATCCAAAGGTTGTATATCGGTCTGAGGTCCGAACGTATTCCACGTATTTATCAAATATTTGAAAAAAAATTATTTACCCCTCTTTTGAAATTCTGGTAAAGGAACTTCCCCTTATGTCATATATGTACCTATATATGGGCTAACACCACTAGAAATAGGTGAGGTCAGGTCGTCATATCCTTAACGCCGACGTGAAAACGGCGAGTGCATCAATATATATATATATATATATATATATATTGATGCACTCGCCGTTGTCACATCAGCGTTAAGGATATGACGACCTGACCTCACCTATTTCTGGTGGTGTTACTCCATATATAGGTACATATATGACATAAGGGGAAGTTCCTTTACCAGAATTTCAAAAGAGGGGTAAATAATTTTTTTTCAAATATTTGATAACTACGTGGAATACGTTCGGACCTCAGACCGATATACAACCTTTGGATATGTGGTATTTCCTGCCACCTCAGGCACTGTTGCCGGTTTTATTAAGGTGATAACGGGCAGTCTTGATCTACATCTTATATAAAGGCGATAAAAAAGTATTATCTTTGTTTAACTAAATTTAAATATTTTATAAACAGTGACAACGTATTGCTTGAGTCTAGTTATTGATAAATATAAAATAAATATGCAATTCACCGCTGATTTATTTTCAACAAGAAAGTATTATACGTATGTGTTGTGTGGCAATGGGCCACAGAAAGTTTGAAAAATGTAATATAATTAAGTTTTCTACCAAAAATGTATTTCTTCTCTTCGACGCATTTCGGTTAAAATACCATAATTATGACAAAGCGTCGAAGAGGAAAAAGGCAGCAAATGCCCAGCATGAAACACTCTTATTTAATAGAATATTACGTGACGTATATGATTAAAATGTGTAGTAAACCTTAAGGACCCCTACACTTTATTATAAAAGACAAAAGAAAAATCGTAGAAGATCACACACTCCATTGTCAAAAACGGAGTTATCAATAGACGGACACCATCAAAAACGTCATTCATCAAAACAAGATATGAGCAAAACCGTCCGCGGTCAAAAAAGAATTGGTTAAAATCGGATAAAAACAGAATCCAAGTTTTGTATAAAAAATTATAAATAGGGGCTTGGCTTTGTCATTCACCTAATTAAAGGCGGTTCTGATAGTGCTATACAATTGAAGCGTCCTCGGCCTCGGGCCACCGCCGGCCGTAGCTTAGATTTTTTTAGATATTTTTAACATATTTCATAAAAAGAAACACAAAATAACATAAAATACGGCCTCATGGGGCCCCCTCAAAACTGACTCGGCCCCCTAAATTTTTTTTCTAAATACGCTACTGTTTACTACAACCATTATAGAGCATTTTAAGCAATCAAATGTGAGCGAACTTTGTATTTCTATGTGGTGTAAGGCACATCTTTAAAAAAGTCTGACAGGGCGTGCTAGACCCTGGGTTAAGATTTGTTTGTGAATATGTGACCAAGAGGTTGTTGTTATGTTAACAGCGATTTTGATCTACCAAAAAAACAGGAATTTAATGAAAAAAATTATATTTTATTTATTTTTGGGTTTAAAAACTATTATTTATTTCCAATTTAAATTTGCCACTAAACTTTCATGATACCGATTTTTGAGGAGGAGAGCATGCGCAATCTCAATTAGGATCAAAATGGGATTGGGATTTGATTTTCAGGTGCCTGCTTTTAACTCACATGATATCCGTGTAAGGATCAAAAGGATGTTTCGTATACTGCAGCAATACAAAATCCGTTCTTCTTTGGTTGCTTAGAATTGGATATATAAGGTAGCAAAGAAGTTGCTCAGCCCCTTTTTATGATTATATCCTTTATGATTTTGTTAGGTTTTGAGAAAAATCATAATGCAAAAGTTTGATTCTATTTTGCCCGATTATTACCAAATCTTTTTTACTGCGGGCGATTTTGTTCCTGTCTTATTTTATGAATAAGATTTTTGATAATATCCGGTTATTAAAAATTTCGCTGTTTTTGAAATTGGTCGTATACTATTTTTCCCTAAGATCTTGGGCGACTTCTTTTGTCCTTTGTAACGATGAATTAAACTTTAATGACTAAGGTCAGAATAACTCAAATGTTATTTTATTTTTTTACATGCATTAAAAGTTGCCTCACAAATTTAAGAAGGAAACTATGGTTGCCTATAATAAGACCAATTAAACCTTATATTATTAAAATGATGGTACTTATATATTGGTATGGTATAATGTGTTTTATTTTATTGTTAGTAAAAAATGCTCAGTTGTGTTATCTTAAATAAGATATAAGGAGTAAGCCATTTAGGAATCTTCATGTTGATTTTTTTAAAGTTTGATTCAAAAATCATAGACAGTGACTGGAAGCACCTAGAAGTTTTAAATTTAGGGCAAATCGGTTGAATAATTTTGTAACAAAAGAACTTTTATTGTCACGAGAACCCTACATAGCCACAATATTTCAAGTTTGGAGTTTGTCAGAATATTTCTGAATGCCTGTCACAGGGTTTCAAGCAAAGGTATAGCAAATAATTCAATTCGAGTTCAATAAAACCGTTTACAACTACCAGAATATTAAAAACATTTTGAGTAGGATAAAATTGATTCAAATATACCAATAAGATGAAAAAAATAATAATTTTCTCCGAAGCTCATCTTGAAATATCTTACGAGAATTTTACAATTGTGAGCTAGACTAGTACATATACCGGGTGAGCCAAAAAAAACCGGACATTTTTTTTTCATTATAACTTTTAAACTATCCAATCGATTTTAATGGGACAAACTGCACTGGACAGAGAATTAATCCTAGTTTTGACTAAATATATTTTTTTGTTCGCCATCTAAAAATCAAAGATGGCGAACGAAATTAAATTGTACCCTTCAAATATGCTCGTTTATTCTTGGGTTGCGAACACGTTTTAATTATTTATTTAAATCAGTAAAAAAGCTGCATTTCTGCCACGCACAAAAAGGTACAAATCAGCAAAATCGGTTCAATGGTTCAAAAAAAAATATTTTTATTTCAACCATTGTTTTGAACGATATACGATTGCCTTACCAATCATGCCTGCACTTATTCCCTTATAAATTTATTACTACTGAACCGATTTTGATAAAATAAAAAATATTCCGGTGAGAATTGATTGCTTTATAAAAATCATGGTCAAAATTTATCGCCATCTTAAAATTTAGGATGGCGGACAGAATAATACGTGATTCTTAAAAATGTTTTTAATCTATAGAAAAGCACCACTTTTATCCCGCTTAACAAGGTATAAAGTAATAAAATTGGTTAAGTGGTTCTCACAAAATCTGATTTTGTTTTAAGCATTGTTTTACAAATTATACGATTGCATTGCCAATCCTGTCTGCATTCAATTCTGTATAAATTCATTATTACTGAGCCGATTTTAGTGAATTAAAAGACTTTATAGAGCAAACTAATTGATCTTTAAAGTTTGCATCATAATTTTTTATATTTCACTAAAATCGGTTTATTATTAATTAATTTATAAAGAAATCACAATACAATCGTATAATTTGTAAAACAATGGTTAAAAGAAAATCCGATTTTAAGAGAACCACTACACCGATTTTATTAATTTGTACCTCTTTATGCTGGAGAAAAGTAGTGGTTTTTTTCAAATAAAAAAAACTTGCAAATTAAGAATAAATAAGCCATTTTGAAGAATCAAGTATGATTCTGTCCGACATCTTAAATTCCAAGATGACGGAAAATTTCGATAACAATCTTTAAAGAGCAATCAATTCTCACCACGATTTTTTTTATTTCACTAAAATCGGTTTAGTGGTAACGAATTTATAAGGAAATGAATGCACACAGGATTGGCAAGGCAATCATATAATATGCAAAACAATGGTTAAAACAAAAATAGATTTTTTGAGAACCACTATACCGATTTTGTAAGTCGTTGTGGGAGGGAAAGGGAGTAATTTTCTATAAATTAAAAAAAATAATAAAACTTTTTCGGAACATAAAAATAAACACGCCATTTTGAAGAATCAAGTATGATTCTGTCCGCCATCTTAAATTCCAAGATAGCGGAAAATTTCGATAATGCAGACATGAATGGCAAGGCAATCGTATAATATGCAAAACAATGGTTGAAACAAAAATATTTTTTTTAGAACAACTAAACCGATTTTGCTGACTCGTACCTTGTTGTGCGTGGCAAGAATGCAGCTTTTTCACTAGTTTAAAAAAATAATTAAAACATGTTCGCAACACAAGAATAAACGAGCATCTTTGAAGGGTACAATTTAATTTGGCCGCTTGGATTTTAATATGGCGGACAAAAAAATATATTTAGTATATTGGTGATTAATTCTCTATTAAGTGCAGTTTGTCCCATTAAAATTAATTATAAATATAGTTCAAAAGTTATAATGAAAAAAAATTGTCCGGTTTTTTTTGGCCCACCGGTAATTACAATGTTTAAATTTAGCATATATTAACGAATATACTAAGGTGATAACACATTGCCTTTAGCTAACTAAATAATGCATTGTGGTTACAACGTATAGCACGTCGTGAAGTTACGGTTTTTGCTCATATACGGAATATTACGTATATGCTTTTGCTCTGGGTACAAAATTTAACATTGTAATTTCGATTCGACATAAAGACAGCAACAATGATTAGAATATTACTAGAGATTCGGTAGCTTAGTGAGGCATGGCGTTACGAAAATGGCCGAATTGGTGAAAATTGTAATAAACCGTTGTGAGTTTTAATTTTCTTTGTAAGGAAAAGAAGTATCATAGAAATTTAAATACACCATAACGTCAGGTTCAATGTTTGGTATGAAATTTTTCCCTTCCTAGCCCGTGCAGCAATGGCTAGAGAAGGTATTGTTTTCGAGGAAAATTTTATTTTGAGATAACTTCAAAAATGTGTAATTTGGGTGTATTTTACCTATTTTAGCAATATCGTCATAACGCCTATCTGTGTGTGTGTATTTCTGTCCGTAAGACCATAGCTCCCAAACCGCTAAACCGATTTTCATGAAATTTTTAGGTAAAATATTATTCAATACTGTAGCAAGCTGATTAGATTGCTCATAATCTATTATTCCTAATGACTGAATGAAAATATGCTAACTTTTTATCGAAGCATTTCATCAATATGCAATTTTCGGAATATAGTTAAACGTATTTCTCGCATTTAAGTGTTTAAATCACAACTTCGAAGATGTTTTAGTTTTTAAGATATTTACAAAAAACTGTTTTTAAAGCTGATATAGCGTGGAGTTCACTTGGAGTGTGCTTATGGGCTACGATGGTATTAGATCCGTCATGGATTCATCTAGTTAAATTTATGTGGCTTGCTGACGCTACGAGATCACAAAGATGGGAGATAGGCTTAAATTGTATTATACCATTCTAAGAATTGGGTCTCTTTGTAAGGAGTAAAAGTAATATACCTCTTATAAGATTTTTGTCTACCCCCAAAACTTAAATTATTTTAGTATGTTGTAGAATAAACCTTCGATATCAAAAATTTTTTATGGGCCCAACTTAATCTACTGACTAGTCAGGCACGGTTTTAAGGAAAATTTTTTTATGGACTTTTAGTTAATAAATATCGGGCTAATCGCATAATTAGAAAAATAAATAAATAGTATAAGAAGTCGCCTAAAGCGGCCTCCTCACGAGCCAATTTGCAGGGGTAATTTTGCGTATCTGCATATGGTAGATATCAGTTACATACAGGGACGCTAAATTGCCCCTGTAAACTGACTAATATATGATTCTATAATTGACTAGGCGTCTGAAAAAGGTGACGATTTTTTAGGATTACAAATATTCCCAATGTAGGGATACCAGTGGAGTGGTAACTGTCAATTCTAGTCGTTTAAGTTATAGATTTTTAAAATTATAATTTAAATTCCTACAATAAAGTTCTAAACACATTTGATGTAGGAAGCTTAGTTTTTGAGAAAATCATATAAAACCTAAAAATTCTGGTTTATTATAAAAATATCCTAACTTTTCGCATGACCCTGGAGTATCAACTTTAGCGTTAACAATACTATATGATATACTGATTAAAAGAGAAAATTATTTTCTAAAAAAAATGTTTTCTATATATTCCTCTCAAATGATTTTTCAAAAAACTGAATAAAACCTATAATAATAATACGGATTTTTTGTGATTTTTAAAAATAGCCCCATAATTGTGACGCCCATGGAGTTTCCTACAATAAACTCTATTATATATTTTGTCAATTATAAAATTGGATAAAACCTAATTATTTCAGTTTATTTTGCATATAATATAGAAATACATGTCATTACAATCATTCTCAAAAATGAGTAGATTTTTATTTAAAGGACACCAAAAAAACAAATTGGGCAAATTCCAAAATGACGAAAAAATGGTTAATATCTTACCTCTAAAACTCTTAGCCTAACAAGAAAAATATATTTTCGTATAATTTTTGTTTCAATCTTTTTTACGAAAAATAAGTTATTTTAGAAAAACAGAATTTGTGCGCCGATTTTTTTTACACACACATCGCTTGAGGTCGCAAACTTTAAGTTTTATAGACCGTGAACCCTATAATTGTGCCAAGTTTCGGACTTTTTACACCAAAACGGCATTTTATATCTCTAATGATTGAATCACTTAACTAATTTCAAGTCTAAAGCCCATAGGTATGAATAGCTGTCGCACAGATTTGATGTATTAGAAAATCAATCAAGTCAAGATAATTAAAACCGTTGATCAAGTCAAGTTAAATAAAACCGTTAAAAACTACCAGAATAATTAAAAAAATGTAAAAAGATTAACAAGATTAGTTTAATTGTTTCAATACAATAATAATCCTCTACAAAGCCCCTTTTAAAATATCAGACCCAGACACTCGTTTCTGAGAATTTTATTAAACATTCCAAGGGTCAAAGAAGCAGGTAATATTTGAAATTACATGTAACAAAGAGACCCGTAGTCTCTAAAATCTAAACTGTAATGTTGCCAAATTTCTGAGGTCGCGGCGACGCGGTTTTAACACGCAAAATACGTTTTATACCACCGAGGTGACTTAGTGGACCGTTTCGTTTCAGTAAAAGCGACGCTAGCGCCACCGATAGATACGTGAACTAAACGGCCAAAAAGTAGCTATATATACCATTTTGTGACCTCAGAACAAAATTTTGCACACAGCTTGCTGAGTGTGTCAGGAAGCATCCCTGAAATTTCTATTTAAAAACGTTGCCACCTCAAAAAAGTGAGGTAACAACGTTATATATGAGGTGACACCATAGTTTATATACTTTGTTTTGCAGTGGCTACGTACCCTTTATCAATATATATATATATATATATATATATATATATATATAGATGTATATATATATATATATATATATATATATACAGCGTGTCCCATTTTCGATGGGATTAAATGGGAAACTCGGTTATTATGAAAGATATTGATTTTCTGATTGCACCTTACCGTGCTCTTTTTTTGAGCCCTTAAAAATGGTGTAATTAGATTTTTGTTATATCCCGTAGTTTCACTAATACAGGGAGTTTTTGAAAAAATTGCATTTTTAATAATCTCTTATATCTCGCTTATTTTACAAGATATTTTTATTCTGTAAAAACCTTTTAATGGCAGCTTTTTTAGAAGAAAATAATGACAATTTTTTTAAATATTGTTTAGTTTTTGAAATATGGTATTTATCATAAAAATATTAAATACGGACCTGGATTTTTTTTATTACTATTTTAAATGGTTTCATGCTATTATTATCACAAAATATTAAACATTTATTATATTTTTGTTTTAAGGTTAAAAAAATATGTAATATTTAAAAAAAAGTTTAGTCCGAACCTGGGAATGTCCCACATAAATATAAATTAAAAATTGCTAGTTAAACGATTTTTAGTTTAATTCTTTTGATACTTAGCAAATTAAAATGGTTTTACATTAACTTAAAGATTTATTTGAAACAAGGTCTACGACAAATACAAAAAAAATAACGAATTACAAAAAATAATAACTAAGTTTGTAAAATAATAACTATAAATGTTCAAACTGATTGCCATTATGTGTAAGACATTGTTGGTATTTTTGACTAATTTTTCTTAAAGCAATTTGGCATAAAAATATTTCTGCTGTTTAAATATTGGGATTTTGTTGCTTGAATAAAGCAGTCAAATATATCACATTTTTCAAACTCTGGATATGGTTGATTTCTAGCCATTTTAGAATAATTTTGAGTAAGCCATTCAAAAAATGACAAGTAAAATTCACGCTTTTGTTTTAACATGTTTAAGTAAATTTCATAAGTTGTGCTACCATCAAATAATTACTATGATATTATTTTTGTAACTTTTTTACGTTTTTTACTTTATTTATAAATCTTTTAATTAAAGGTTTAAAAGAGATAACCTAAAAATCGTTTAACTAGTGTGTCTTGCAATTTTTAATTTTTATTTATGTTGGAAATATCCAGGTTGGGACTAATTTTTTTTTTAATAATAAATATTTTTTTAACCTTAAAATGGTAAGAAAAAAATACCAGGTTCGTATTTAATTTTTTTATGATGCATACCATATCTCAGAAACTTAACAATATTTTAAAAAATTAACAACGTCAATATTTTGCTGTAAAAAAGTTGCCATAAAAAGGTCTGTACAGAATAAAAATATCTAACAAAATAAGAGAATAAGAGATACAAGGAATTAATAAAAATGCAATTTTTTCAAAAATTCACTGTATTAGCGAAACTACGGTGTCTAGCAAAAATCTGATGACACCATTTTTAAGGGCTCAAAAAAAGAACACGGTAAGGTGCAATCAGAAAAGCAATATCTTTCATAATAACCGAGTTTCCCATTTAATCCCATCGAAAATGGGACACGCTGTATATATATATATATATATATATATATCCGCTGATCGTTGTGACATCCAGGCGTAAAAATTTTAGATATCTTGTGACATCCTTCGACGCCGTGACATCCAAATTCGGATGTCACAACGTTTTTCCATGTTTTTGGTACAGTCTTGATGGGGAGGGCCCGGGTGTACCTAAATTAAATGGATGTCATAGCATACCATAAGTCTGATGAAGAATACAGCAAAATTTAAAAAAAAATTTGACGCCAAAATTTCCGTGTATATTGGCGCGAGTATATTCAAGAATCGATCCAATTAATATTCATCACTCTGTGACATCCAATGTATATTTTCATTTTAATTGCACGCACTTGTAACATCCGTCAAAGCGACAACCTAGCATTATGCCTATTTTATTAATTAAATTTGGTTTATTTTTTATTTTGGGGCGGCTGTTGCTGCGATTCACTTGACTTGCATCTTTGTAAAAATATTTAAAAATGTTAGCATATTAAATAATGTTAGCTAGCTTATTGGGAACATAAATATAAAATATAAATAAATATTCCTTCATGTACCTCAGAGCAAAAGTGAATTAACTAACGGACTTGGATAGGGACTTGATACTATTTGTGAATCTCCGTCCTCCTTTTTACCATGTAGTTAAAGTCAGATGAGTAAAAAGAGCGCTAAATTTTAATCTAGCTACGTCAAAACGTACTGTTTTATAATAGTATATTTTTAACTCTATTCAGTGATTTTGTTACAAAAACAAATCTGCTGACTTAAATTAGAATTCTTATAAATCAATCAATACATATATACCGGGTGGGCCAAAAAAAAACCGCACAATTTTTTTTCATTATAACTTTTGAACTATACCATCGATTTTAATGGGACAAACTGCGCTTGGCAGAGAATTAATCAGAGTTTGGAATAATTATAATTATTTGTCAGCGATCTCAAAATCCAAGATGGCGGACAATATTAAAATGTACCCTTTAAAGATGCCGTTTTATTCTTATGTTGCAAACACAAAAAATAATTCAATTTTTTAAATTAGTAGAAAAGCTGCGTTCTTGCCACGCACAAGATACGAATCAGCAAAATCGGTTTGATGGTTCTAAAAAAAATATTTTTGTTTCAACCATTGTTTTGAAAATTATACGATTGCCTTGCCAATCATGTCTGCATTTATTTCCTTACAAATTTATTACTACTGAACCTTTGACTTTGATGAAATAAAAAACATTCTGGTGAGAGTTGATTGTTTTTTAAAGATCATGATCAAAATTTATCGCCATCTTAAAATTTAAGATGGCGGACAGAATCATACTTGATTCTTAAAAATGGTGGGTTTATTCTTATTTTCTGGAAATATTTTAGATTTATTTTTTAATTTATAGAAAAGCACCACTTTAGCAAAATCGGTGTATTGGTTCTCAAAAAACCTATTTCTGTTTTCGTCATTGTGTTACAGATTATACGATTGCATTGCCAACCCTGTCTGCATTCATTTCCTTATAAATCATTGTTACCAAACCGATTTTAGTGAAATAAGAAAAATGATGGTGAGAATTGATTGTTCTTTCAAGGTTATAATCGAAATTTGCCGCCATCCTAAAAGTTAAGGTGTTGGACAGAACCATACTTGATCCTTCAAAGAGGCACATTTATTCTTATTTTTCGAAAATGTTTTAGTTTTTTTAATTAATTTATTGGAAAGTACTACTTTTCTCTCGCTTAATAAAGTACAATTTAATAAAATCGGCGAAGTGGTTCTCACAAAATCTGATTTTGTACAATTGTTTTACAAGTTATGCGATTGCATTGGCAATTTCTGTCCGACATCTTAAATTCTAAGATGGCGGCAAATTTCGATTATAATCTTTAAAGAGCAATCAATTCTTAGCACGATTTTTTGTGTTTCACTAAAATTGGTAGAATTTATAAGAAAATTAATGCAGACAGGATTGGCAATACAATCGTATAATCTCTAAAACAATGGTTGAAACAAAAATAGATATTTTGAGAACCACCACACTGATTTTAATAATTTTTACCTCGTTGTGTGGGGAAAAAGTAGTGCTTTTTCATAGATTAAAAAAAATCTAATACATTTTTGGAAAATAAGAATAAACACGCCATTTTAAAGAATCAAGTATAATTCTATCCGCCATCTTAAAATTTAAGATGGCGATAACTTTGATCATGATCTTAAAAAAGCAACCAATTCTCACCAGGATGTTGTTTATTTCCACTAACATCGGTTCAGTAGCAATGAATTTATAAGTAAATAAATGCAGACATGATTGGCAAGCAATCGTATAATATGCAAAACAATGGTTGAACAAAAAAATTTTTTTATAGAACCACTGAACCAATTTTGCTGAATCGTACCTTGTCGTGCCTGGCAAGAATACAGCTTTCTTACTAATTAAAAAAAATAATTAGAACATATTCGCAACATAAGAATAAACGAGCATCTTTGAAAGGTACATTTTAATTTCTTCCGCCATCTTGGATTTTGAGATGGCAGACAAAAAATGATAAATTAGTCACAACTCTGATTAATTCTTTGGCAAGTGTAAGTATAGTTCAAAAGTTTTAATAAAAAAAATGTCCAGGTTTTTTTGGCCCACCCTGTAAAGGAAACGAGTTTGGAAACTGCTTAACCGATTTTATAGAACCCCCCCCCCCTAATTGCGCCTCTAATATATTTATTTATTTATTTCCAGAAATAAGAAAAATTCAGAAGAATAATTTAGGTACCTAAAAATAGTAACATATGGATTAGCCGATTTGGAAAAAAAATATAGATATAAAAGAAAAGAAAATGGGAATAAATTGCTAGACTGAATAATGAAAATTTTATATTTTATTTTATATTATTTGCATAATAATTAAGGGCCTTAATTCTGCCAAAGTCGCGCCAGCGTCAGTAAATAAAACATATCCAGCTAGGTATAGAGCTACATAATTTATCAAAAATTCGCTGAACATAGGTAAGTACCTAGTCCAGATTATCTAGATATTTTCTTTAATCTAGGTACTGTAGTCATAGATTTTACTGGAATATCGGCCATTTTTTGTGTACCGAGCAAAGCCGATTACTAATCAGTTTCTATGTGACTATGCTTGGGGGTGCTTCGCACCTCCCTGTTTACGTCTTGGAGGTGCCCTAGCTAAGGACACTCATCGTAAAGGCAAGCTTTATAGGAAGCGAAGCTAACGTCAAGCTTTCTATTTTTTGGTTATTATTTTTGACATGTTTTCCTCGGTTTCGCATTGGCGGTTCTGTTTTATTTTGAAGATGTTGTTTTACACACAGTATGAAGGTACCTAAACTATATATATTTATATAATTAAAAAGTTATGCTGCAAACTATCTTGAAACTGTATCATTATAAAATAGATCTTTAGACTGTGTTAAAACCACATTTTTAAAATAACAAAGAGCCGCCAATGCGAAACCGAGGAAAACATGTCAAAAATTATAACCAAAAAATATAAAATCAGAGTTAGGCTTCGCTACCTGTAGCTTGCTTGACGATGAGTGACCTTAGCCCTAGCCCCTTACGACCCCCGTAGTGGGCGCTTCTGTAGGTATTCTATTTTTGCAAACGGCCGGTCCGCAATCGGCCTGCCCGGGGCTGAGTTGAGTATGTATACTTCGATTTAAATTCGTCTCTCTGTGACATCCACACTTACATAATTATGATTTCGTTTTATTTGTGACCCCTCGTAGAAATCGAGCAAAAGCTATTCCGACAAAGTGTTTTTTTGTTTTTTATCAAAGTTTATTATATTTAAAGGTAAGTAGATCTGAGGGCACGGCAGTGCCTCGCCAAGTTCACGCGCCGTTACCATCTTTTCTTAAAACATTTCAGCCGATATTTGACGTACCTAAAACTCTACTTCGGAATGTGATACGAATCTTAAACTTTGCACAGTCGTAGACCTCCATGGAGTTAACAATCCCTCCAAGTTTCATGGAATTCCATAAAGTAGTAAAGTAGTTACGAAATTTCAGAAAACGTCGAAATTGCCACTCACTGACTGACTCACTCACTCACTCATGTATAGATCATCAATATTCTACTGTACTTCCAGACATGCTACAAAGCTGAAAAATCATAAAACCCCAAAATTTTAATTTACTCCCCTCCCCTATAAATTTATGTAAAAGTAGCATCGCCCACTTCCAGAAACGCTAGAGAGCTGAACTTTTTAAGACAATATGATAAAACTATATGAAAAAATTTCCAACATTTTAATTTACTTCCCTCTCCTATAAATGTCAATTTATATTAAACTAACATTGCCCACTTCCAGAAACGCTAGAGAGCTGAGCATTGGAATGCTGATAGAAATTATTTTAAAACCATGGGAAAAAATTTTAAAAGTCCAATATTTTCATTTACTCTCCTCCCCTATAAATATAAAGTTATGTAAAAGTAAGATTACCCACTTCCAGAAACGCTAGTGAGCTGAGCATTGGAAGATTGATAGGAACTATGATAAAACTATAGGACAAAATTTAAAAACACGACAAATTTTATTTTATTTCCCTCCCCTATACATGTAAAAGTAACATTGTGCACTTTCAGAAACGCTAGAGCTTTGGAAGGGTGATGGGAACTACGATAAAACCATGGAAAAAAATTTAAAAACCTCAAAAATTTAAGTAAGGCATTGCAAAAATTTTGAACAATATTCCGCATATTTTACTATTTTAAAAATTAAGTATTATCCAATCAATCAATAACAAAAATATTTCATGTAAAAAAAACCAAGTGCGCGAAAATGGCATTCCGTAAAAAGAATTGAGATAAAAGTAAAGCCAAGTTCTCCAATACAAATTTCAAAATGAAAGGTTCAGACAGACAGACAGACAGACAGACGGCGCAACAAAAAAGTTTCAAAATCATCTGAAACGCAAAGATATATAAGCTCACACTACTATAGTATAGTAATCGTGTGAGCTAAAATCATGGGGCGCTTTGTGCCATATTTTCTTTGTATATCGAGAGCCCGACGTTTTTTCACAATAATACTAGTATTTTTCGTTCATTATTATTTTCAACTAATATTAAGAATTATTTTTAACTGTTTAGTTTGAAGCGTGTTTTTTAGTTTTTTTAACTATATTTATTTTTTACTTTTTAGTTTAATGTGCTCTAAAATCGTGTTTTTTAATTAACTATATTACGTCGGTATACTGGCAAAATACACTCAGTCATTTTTTTTAGTTTTTGAGCCATGGTGAAACCTGGCCGTTACAACCAAATTTAAAAAATACATTAAATCACAGACTTCACAAAATCTATAAAATATTACTAAAATTTCAAAAAATAACTTTTTTTACATAGGTACTTACATACGTTCTCCAATATTCAATGCATAAATAATGTAAAATTTAAAAGTTTCTCAATGAAATCAAATGTCTCAAATAATGTTCTTATTTTCAAAACTTCTTAAAATGCGATTTTCTCAAATCTAAATTTTTGACTTAGTGTATGTTGCCAGTATACCGATGATTTATTTTCACAATAAAACTAGTAATAATAAAAATAAATTATCCTGATCAGGATAATGAGAAAAACTTAATAAGGAATATTTCTTGTGGGTAGGGGAGCAAGACCTCACTAAGCCGTATTTTAACCTATTTTATTATTTTATTCCTGAAATATATGAAAAATGTTTGCGAAATTATTAATCTTGGCGTTTTCACCGGTTCTTGATAATTGTATACAAAGTCTAAATTAAATTTGTTCGTTTTTGCAAAATTCTTAGGTTTGGGGGGGGGGGGGCGGATCCCCGAATTACCCCCAACGGTGCCCCTAGAAAATTATTGTATTGTCACCGGTTCTTGATAAGTGTACAAAGTTTAAATTAAATCTGTTCGTTTAAAGTAGGTCAAAATCTAGTCCAAAGGAGTCAGTTACAAACATACATACCTACCTACAAACATACAGGTGAAGCTAATAAAAGCGTGTCAAAAATAAGAAATTACAAAATACGAAAACTTTTATTTAAAACTTATTATTTCCCGACAATTTTTATTCTGGTAATGGAGTTTTCAGAAATTGATTAAAAACCTGATTTGAAAAAAAAATAAAGCGACCTAAACACCCAGAACTACTGCGTTTTTCAGATGGCTGTACGTAAGTTAAAAAATTTCAAGGTAAAAGGCAGAAAAGCCATTTCGATATAGTAAGCCGATTTTAATGTGCAGCTACAGGTTTTTCAAACGTCCGAAGAACCGAACCGAACCGGATAAACATACATACAAACAAACAAATGTCACAAAATATTTCTAAGTTATCTTTAAAAAAAATCCGTTGAACATAATACCTTTCCTAGCTTTTGCTGCACGAACTAGGAAAGTAAAAATTGGGTTGATAAAAACTGAAGTCTGAGTCCAAAAAGATAATGGGAGTTACATACAAAAACGGACAACTTTTATCTAATTTGACCTGTAAACTGTGAATATAGGGTACAATAATTAATAATAGGCTCATTATTTTTCAACTAAATTTAACTAAAGTTAAGTTGAATAGATAAGGAATTTTTAAATCTAGTCAGATAAAATTTAATCTGACGAGTTTTTTTAACGTCAAATTGCCCGATTTGAATGAAATTTGATACCTAGGCTGAGTCTTGGGTCGAGATGGTCCCATTTAAAAATGAACAAAATCCACCTAACGCAAGCCAAATAAAAGGGTGGGGGTAGATTTTAAAAATTGGAGTTTATGCGAAAATATGGCGTGTGTGATATCGAACGAAAGGTAATTGAGTCTGCAGTTAAACAAAATACATTTTAGTTTATTTTAAAAAAAGGGTGGGGGTTAATGTCAAAAATATGAGTTTAAATGAAAATATGGCTTGTGTGGTATTAAACGAAAGGTAATTGAGTCTGCAGTTAAACAAAATACATTTTAGTTTAAAAAAAAGGTGGGGGTAAATTTAAAAAATTAGAGTTTAGGTCAAAACATGGCTTGTGTGGTATCAAACAAAAGGTATTTGAGTCTGGAGTTGAATAAAATATATTACAGTTTTTAGTTATACTGTCATAGATAAGTTTAAATTCGGATCATTTTACTATAGCAATAACCAATATTGCTGCGCTTGCACTAATTTCGTCTATAAAAGCCGATGCTGGATAATAGACCGGCATCACTCTAGCAAGTGATCAACCCTGTATACCACTGAAATACGTGGTCCCTACTAAACACACCCAGTACACCACTGAAATACGTGGTCCCTACGAACCCAGTACACCACTGAAATAATGTGGTCCCTACTTAACATACCTAAATAAAACCTCACTATGGTGGTTACGCCTTATGGCCCATAAGGCCAACTCTCTACGGCCTATTTCTTATGGCCCCTAGGTCAACTCTCTTCAGCCAGCATCCCTCTTTTTACATTATTTAATTATTTACAGCAATAACCTCCATTCCTGTTAATCTGTTTTCTTATATAAAATACATGTATAAATATGGATTGTTTATGCTTAATTTTCATATTCCCCTAAATCCCTCAGTCACAAGGGCACTAAATAACAAACCTTGTGACATATATGGTAGAGATACCACTTGTCACAAATATAGTCGTGACAATATTAGCTTACTCATACACTATAATTATAGTACCTAGTGTAAGCGTAGGTGCCCATATATTAGCAGAGTATTTTTTTTAGTCCTTGCCGTATATTCATCTTGTAAGCCTATTATGACATCAATAACGTGCTTGTATATTTTATTTGTTATTTTCTTCCCCGTGACATCCAGTGTAAATTTTTCTTATTTGCATACATATACCTATAACATATTTGCACACAATTATGACATCCCTAACGTCTTTGTACATTTTATTTGTTATTTGTTTCCTCGTGACATCCAGTGTATATTTCTTATTTTTATAGAGGTACTTGTTACATCCGTTATTTTTATGAAACGTTTGCAACATTGCTGGATGTCACAAGTTAACACAAATATTTAGGGATGTTACAACGTCAAAATTTTTTGTATATACAATGGACGCCACAAAGATATGAAAAATTTTATTTCTAAATTTGTGAGTTTATACAAATATTTTTATGGAATTAAAAATAAAATATTTTTTATTACATTTCATATTTTTTATTTTTGGATAACACCAGGTTTTAAAGTGGATGTCACAAAAACAGACTTTTTGCTGGATGTCACAAGATACAACGGTCGAGTATATATATATATATATATATATATATATATATATATATATACATCTATATATATATTGATAAAGGGTACGTAGCCACTGCAAAACAAAGTATATAAACTATGGTGTCACCTCATATATAACGTTGTTACCTCACTTTTTTGAGGTGGCAACGTTTTTCAATAGAAATTTCAGGGATGCTTCCTGACACACTCAGCAAGCTGTGTGCAAAATTTTGTTCTGAGGTCACAAAATGGTATATATAGCTACTTTTTGGCCGTTTAGTTTCCGAGTTTCCCATTTAATCCCATTGAATATGGGCCACACATGGGATGTACATCTGAATTTTTTTTTTAAATATGAAGAGATATAATCACGTTTTCGTAATAAAAATATATAACCCAATTTGTTACCTTTTTTCTCTATAACGACGCTCGGTGGTAACGACCGAAATTAAGCGGTCCGTTCAATGTTATAACCGATATTCACTATATTCACTGTATACATATCCATTTTGAACATAACTGCGGCTGGTAGGTACAAGTAGATTTAGCAGTTGGGTGTTTTTTTTATAAAAAAATTTTTGTTGATATTTTTTATCATAATATATTATTTTAAAAATTGGTACCCGCATGATTTTTGGCATGCGAAACTGGAATCTGTTCTTACTATGACTGTTAGAGGGCGCTATGTAATTCTGAGGTTTAAAATGAGGTGTGGGTACTTCACAGTTATATTTTTACCTTCCTAGCCCGCACAGCAATGGCTAGAGAAAATATTGTTTTCGACAAAAATTTTTTTTTGAGATAACGCCTAAAATATTTTATTTGGGTGTATTTTGACCAACCCTAGCAGTATTGTCGTGATGTCTGTCAGCTGTCTGAGTGTGTGTGTATATGTGTATGTAATTCTGTCCGTAAAACGATGGCTCCTAAACCGCCTAACCGCTTTTTATGAAATTTTAAGGTAAAATAGTATTCGATACTGTAACGAGCTGATTAGATTTTTTCGAAATTGATCAATGCTAATGACAGTTTTTTGACAGTTAAAAAGTTTTAAAAATGCTAACTTTTTAACGGAGTGTCGCATCAATATGCGGTTTTCGGACAATTGTAGCTCACATTTTTTTTCAAAAATTTGTGTTATAACCAAAAACTTGGTATTTGTTTTAGAGATATTTACAAAAAACTGTTTTTAAGGTTAATATAGCATGGAGTTTAATTGGAGTGTGCTAATGGGTTAGGAAGGTATTTGTTGGGCAGAATTTCCGAAGTTGTGGTGATTTTGATATAAATTGGTACGATTAATAAACTTATGAAGACATTTACAAAAATCATATTTTTTTTCCGGTGACGTCATATATGCGGCATCGCGACGCCTTCAAATGTGACGTGACATTGATCCAGATTTTCTGAAATAACTTAATAACTACATTAGATAGGACAGGTCTAATTGCACTTCTTTCTAACAAGGTATTACACTTTAGAAGCGTGATTAAGTTCCATTAAATAAAAATTGTTAAATTTAGTTTTTATCAAAATTTACATTTTTGTATTTTTCCTTAATTTTGGTTTATCTGAAGCGGTTAAGTGGTTTTAGAGGTGATTTTGAGTTTGGTTGCAAACTAAGGTTCCTTTTATGTCTGCCTATAAGAATATATTAAAACTTAGATTTTTCACTAGCAGGAAATGATGCAAAAGATTTTTGAATTTGGTTAAGTCAGTTTTTTTATAACATCTATGGATTTCGCTCATAACAAAAACATTTTTTTACTACACTTTATTTTGAACTATTTTTTTCTTAAGTTTTTATTATTATGTTTTAGAATTTAAAGAAAATTTAAAAAAATATATTGCAGTTCAAAAAAAATAGTCAGGGAGTTTGGGAATTTAATCCAAACACAAGAAATGATACTTTAAAAATCCTTGTATTTTGAGTCAATTTTTTTTTTACGGGTATGCGCACTCGCAAGGAGATCCCTATCACGCTCGAGAAGCGGCAAGTGCGCGGAAATGTTGGTGTGTGTTGGTTTTGAAATGGTTCAGGTTGTAACCTGCAGAGAGAACTGTCGCAGGGAGTTTATTCCACAGCGATGCTGTTCTCCAGAGATATGAATTCTAATATAATGAGGTTCTTGGTGCCTCTATTTTGACAATAAATTGATGGTTACCGTCTGTTTGACGTGTTCGCCTAGTAGGTGCTACTCCCGGGGGGATCATACGTGCCAACTCTTCAGAGCATTTTCCGTGATAATACCTGTAGAAGAGAGATAGATCGCCCACAGTTCTTCGATGTTCGAGACTATCCAAGCTACGGGTAAGTGCGGGGTCATTGATCAGCTTGATAGCTCGTTTTTGGACGGTGTTCAAAAGCATTAAGGTATGTTTGGGTGCCGCACTCCATATATGTGAGCAGTACTCCAAAGTTGGTCGAATTTGGGCTTTGTAGAGTGTCAGCAGTTGGCTTGGTGTATACAGATGTCTTGTACGAAATAGCACCCCAAGCTTTTGGGACGCCCTTTTAGCTATATCTGCCACGTGACTGTGCCAAGACATGTTGGTCTCTGCAGTGAATCCTAAGATGTTCAACTGGCTCTGCAATGCGACAGCACTTCCAGATAGCATGATGTTTGGCTCACCGGTGCTGGTCTTTTTTGAAAACAGGGCTGCTTGGGTTTTCTGCGCGTTGAACTGTACAAGGTTTTTGTTGCCCCAGTCCTCTATTATCTCCAAGTCGTTATTTATCTGTGATATTTCAGTTAGTCTAAGGTAATGGAATTCACGTGCGGAGAGACATGTGGGTGGTATGACTGAGGAGACTACATTGCCATCATCTGCAAAGCAATAAAGTGGATTTACTGTTTTATCTATGAGGTCATTTATGTAAATCAGAAAAAGTGTTGGCGAAAGGATTGCTCCCTGTGGTACACCAGCATTTATTTGGTTAGAGTTGGAGTTCCGGCCATCCAGTGCAACATAAATGGATCTATCCTTAAGGTAACTTTCAAACCAAGTGCAAAGTCTCGGCGACAAACCCGTTGCTTTGAGCTTGTTGAGCAGATTTTCATGCCAGACTTTATCGAATGCTTTAGATATATCTAAGGCAATTGTTCTTGTTTCACCTCGCAACTCAATCGCTTTTTGCCATAAGTGAGTGACGTATGTAAGTAAATCGCCAGTTGACCTATATTTTCGAAATCCGTATTGCTTGTCGTTGATAATTTTATACTTTTCCAAGTACTTGGTTAGGTGATTGTTCACAACTCTTTCCATTACTTTTGATATCACCGGAAGTAGAGCAATTGGTCTATAGTTTAACGGATCTGTCTTTTTTCCTTTCTTTGGAATGGGTTGTACTGCGGCAGACTTTCATGATGATGGATATACTCCTTGCCTATAAGATAAATTGAATAATTTTGCGAAAGTTGGGGTGAGTTCACTAGCACAATTTTTGAGTACTATCGCGGGAATGCCATCTGGACCCATTGCTTTGTTTGTATCCAACTTTTTAAGGGATTTTCGTATTTCTCTGTGACAAAAGGGTACCTCTGGGATACTGTGGGAAACCCTTTCAATGAACGGTGGAGTTTTTCCATTTGGCACTGTTAGGTTTGAGTTGGAGGAAAAGATTTTGGCCAGCATATTGGCTTTTTCCTCTGATGTTGTGGCTAAGTGAGTATTTTTATCTGTAAGTGGTGGTATGGATAACTTGGTGAAGTTTGATCCAACGGCTTTTGCAAGAGACCAAAAGGACCTAGAACTACTTGGACAATTCAGCAACCTGTTTTTTGTTCTTTGATTGTATGTTTCTTTGGCGGCGTCAATAGTAATTATGCAACTATTTCTGGCTTCTATAAATTCTGTGTGGTTTTGAGCGATTTGTTGTCATTTCCAAAGGTTATATGCTCTGTTTTTTTTCTGTACAGCCGTTTGACACTGGCTGTTGAACCAAGGTTTTGCATTAGCTCTGCGTTTTATTGTATGTGGGATATATGCATCCATTCTAGATAAGATTACTTTTGTTATTTCATTACAGCAAATAGTGGGATCAGCTGTTTTAAAGCAAACCTCTTGCCATGGAAAATCCAGGTAAAACTGTTTAAGGTCATTCCATTTTGCCGATTTATAGTGCCACATTTTACAAGGAAGTGATTGTTGGCTTGGCGGTATGAACATTTCGCACTTTGTTCTTATAAGTTTATGATCGGATGAACCAAGTGGGGGATCTACTTGAATTGTGTACAAGTCAGGATTTGTAGTTAAGAACAAGTCTAAAAGCGCTGCAAATTCACCCCTTTCTGAGATACGTGTAGGTTCATCGACAAGCTGCGTTAGACCACAACTTATGGCAAAAGCTTCTGCTTCCCTGCCTTCATTGTCTGTTTTGTTGTGGTGTTTTAGCCAGGGTATATTGTGGACGTTGAAATCGCCTAAAAAAACAATTTCCGCATGTGGATAGTTAGACTGTATTCTATCACAGTTTTCGGATAATGTCGCAAAAAAGTATTGATACTCGGTGTTACTTGGCGGTCGGTAGAGGCAGCAAATGAACTTGGTCGATGACTTTGAGGTGAATTTCAGCCATATGATATCGAGGTTCGCTGGTTCTAGCTTCTCCTCTCGATGACATGAAAGGTCATTTTTAATGTACACACAGATCCCAAAATTATGTCGGAATCGGTGGTGTAGGTCATAGCCGGGATAAAGATAGTTCACTATAGGTGTTGCAGAACTGATTTTAGTTTCAGTGAGAACAAGGATGTCAGGTCTTTGTTCTTCAAGATGTTGGTGAACTGAATTCATGTTGGTACTTAATCCTCTTATATTGCTAAAATCAATTGTGAGTTGAGTTTTTGGTCTTCTTTTAATATCTTTGCATGAAGGACCCCCAGGATCACCCGACGCCCGGAGATCCGAGTGGTCGGGTATTTTACCTCCGGAATATTTTGATCCTGGAGGCGCCATCATGCAATCTGTTACTCATTGTTGGAACCGGACTGCCAGCGCAGTAGCGGAACGTGGTGATACCACTTAGCGCTACTCAGTTCTGGCATGGTGGTATCTCACCGGTCGACGCCCAATGAGTAAAAAGCGTCTACCACCTACGATTTTGGCACCTCTTCATTCATGTCCATGGGATTTTTATATTTCCCGGGTGATTTTGTTCCTCCAAAAGAATTTACTTTCCCAAGGAACAAGCTTTCAAAATTTGTGTAAATCTCCAAAAACCATATTGAAGTTTTCATGTTATTTGCCCCCAAAAATAGCTATTTTTAGAGAATCTATGAAATCCCATAAAAACAAGTCATTACTGTTATTAACTTGCTGTAGATCTATGACTTGAACTTAATTATAGAAATTTTTGTACTTCCATTATATAAAGCATTCATTTTATGTTTAATTAGTGGGGGTGCTGACCATATAATATCATCCAGTTTATTAAAATATCGGGTGAAGCAAAAAAAAACTAAAAAAAAATGTTTTTTTTTGTTATAACTCTTGAACTATGCCACCGATTTTATTGAAAAAAGCTGATGTTTGCAGGAAATGAATCAGGATTTTAGGAAAAAAAAATTATCCGCAATCTTGAAATTACAAGATGGCGCACAAAATCATGCTAAACCCTTTACATTTGCTTTTTAGTTTATAAAAAAATCCTATTTCTGATACGCACGGACGAGGTACGCATTACTAAAATCAGTTGGATTATTCCAAAAAAATTAATTTTTGTTTTAGCCTTTATTGTAGAGATTTCAATTCTGTCTCAATTCATTTCCTAATAAATTAATTATTACTAAACCGATTCTCCTCAAATAAAAAGTATCAAGGCAAAAATTAAAGGTCCCTATCGAAATTTATCACCTTCTTAAATGCCAAGATGGCGGTCAGAATCAAACTTAACCTTTCAAAGAAGTTTGTTTATTATTAGGTTTCGAGAAACTATTCGTTTTTTTTAATTCGGTAAAAAGCTCTTTATCCGCCGTACAGAACAAAACTAAATCATTAAAATTGGCTTAGCAGTTTCGGAAATATTAATTTTTATTTTAACCATTATTAGAGCAAAGATGTTTTACAAACTATAAGATTGCCTAATTCTGTCTGTATTTCCTCACAAATTCATTAAAACTAAACCGATTTCAATTAAATGAAAAGTATCATAGTGAGAATCGATTGCTCTTTGAGCATCACCATAGCAACTTTGGCCAATTTTTAAATCAAAGATGGCCGAATAAATAATATTTGCCCCCTTATGAAGGATCGCTATTTTTAGTTGCGAGTAATTTTCACCCCCTGTCGATGTTAACCATGATGCTTTTTTATTCATTAAAAGCAGTTCATTAATAAGGAATTCATAAGCAAAGAAATGCAAGCAGGATTAAAAAAGCAAACAAGAAATCCATCCCAAATTTTTAGGCTCATAGATTGTTTGCTTATTTCCGAAGAAAGTATTTTTACCATATAATAATATTTTTTTTACTTCCTGTTAAACTTTGATAATTTATTTTAATCCAAAAAACTATTTTGTCTGGGGGTAAGGCCATCAACGACGCAGTCATCTAAAGTGTTGTTATATGAGGGCAGCCAAATGCGTACAATAAAACGAAACATTTATTAAAAAATTAATAACACCACTTGTAAAGTGCAATTCACCCTATTAAAATCGATGATATAGTTAAAAACTTATAATTAAGAATTAGTGATTGGTTTTTTGGGGCAACCGGTATATATATATATATATATATATATATATATAGATATCCGCTGATCGTTGTGACATCCAGGCGTAAACATTTTAGATATCTTGTGACATCCTTCGACGCCGTGACATTCAAATTCGGATGTCACAACGTTTTTCCATGTTTTTGGTACATTCCTGATGGGGAGGGCCCGGGTGTACCTAAATTAAATGGATGGCATAGCATACCATGAGTCTGATGAAGAATACAGCAAAATTTGTAAAAAAATTTGACGCCAAAATTTCCGTGTATATTGGCGCGAGTATATTCAAGAATCGATCCCATTGATATTCATCACTCTGTGACATCCAATGTATATTTTCATCTTAATTGCACGCACTCGTAACATCCGTCAAAGCGATAACCTTGCATTATGCCTATTTTATTAATTAAATTTGGTTTATTTTTTATTTTGAGGCGGCTGTTGCTATGTGGTCCAGCGATTCACTTGACTCATCTTTGTAAAAATATTTAAAAATGTTAGCATAATAAATAATGTTAGCTAGCTTATTGGGAACATAAATATAAAATATAAATAAATATTTCTTCATGTACCTCAGAGCAAAAGTGAATTAACTAACGGACTTGGATTGAGACTTGATACTATTTGTGAATTGCTATCTCCGTCCTTCTTTTTACCACGTAGTTAAAGTCAGATGAGTAAAAAGAGCGCTAAATTTTAATCTAGATACGTCAAAACGTACTGATTTATAATAGTATATTTTTAACTCTATTCAGTGATTTTTTTACAAAAACAAATCTGCTGAATTAAATTAGAATTCTTATAAATCAATCAATACATATATACCGGGTGGGCCAAAAAAAAACCGCACAATTTTTTTTCATTATAACTTTTGAACTATACCATCGATTTTAATGGGACAAACTGCGCTTGGCAAAGAATTAATCAAAGTTTTGACAAATTATAATTATTTGTCAGCGATCTCAAAATCCAAGATGGCGGACAATATTAAAATGTACCCTTTAAAGATGCTGGTTTATGTTGCAAACACGTTTAAATTATTTTTTTAAATTAGTAGAAAAGCTGCGTTCTTGCCACGCACAAGATATGAATCAGCAAAAAAGGTTTGATGGTTCTAAAAAAAATATTTTTGTTTCAACCATTGTTTTGAAAATTATACGATTGCCTTGCCAATCATGTCTGCATTTATTTCCTTACAAATTTATTACTACTGAACCTTTGACTTTGATGAAATAAAAAACAACCTGGTGAGAATTGATTGTTTTTTAAAGATCATGATCAAAATTTATCGCCATCTTAAAATTTAAGATGGCGGACAGAATCATACTTGATTCTTAAAAATGGTGGGTTTATTCTTATTTTCTGGAAATATTTTAGATTTTTTTTTAATTTATAGAAAAGCACTACTTTTCCCGCGCACAACAAGGTACAAATTAGCAAAATCGGTGTATTGGTTCTCAAAAAACCTATTTCTGTTTTCGTCATTGTGTTTCAGATTATACGATTGCATTGCCAACCCTGTCTGCATTCATTTCCTTATAAATCATTATTACCAAACCGATTTTAGTGAAATAAGAAAAATGATGGTGAGAATTGATTGTTCTTTCAAGGTTATAATCGAAATTTGCCGCCATCCTAAAAGTTAAGATGTTGGACAGAACCAGACTACATACATACATCCATCAAAAAGGCACTTTTATTCTTATTTTTCGAAAATGTTTTAGTTTTTTTTATTAATTTGTTGGAAAGTACTACTTTTCTCCCGCTAAATAAAGTACAATTTAATAAAATCGGCGAAGTGGTTCTCACAAAATCTGATTTTGTACAATTATTTTACAAGTTATGCGATTGCATTGGCAATTTCTGTCCGACATCTTAAATTCTAAGATGGCGGCAAATTTCGATTTTAATCTTTAAAGAGCAATCAATTCTTACCACGATTTTTTGTGTTTCACTAAAATTGGTAGAATTTATAAGAAAATTAATGCAGACAGGATTGGCAATACAATCGTATAATCTCTAAAACAATAGTTGAAACAAAAATAGATATTTTGAGAACCACCACACTGATTTTAATAATTTTTACCTCGTTGTGTGGGGAAAAAGTAGTGCTTTTTCATAGATTAAAAAAAATCTAAAACATTTTCGGAAAATAAGAATAAACACGCCATTTTAAAGAATCAAAAATAATTCTATCCGCCATCTTAAAATTTAAGATGGCGATAACTTTGATCATGATCTAAAAAAAGCAATCAATTCTCACCAGGATGTCGTTTATTTCCACTAACATCGGTTCAGTAGTAATGAATTTATAAGTAAATAAATGCAGACATGATTGGCAAGCTATCGTATACTATGCAAAACAATGGTTGAACAAAAATATTTTTTTATAGAACCACTGAACCAATTTTGCTGAATCGTACCTTGTCGGGCCTGGCAAGAACGCAGCTTTCTTACTAATTTAAAAAAATAATTAGAACATATTTGCAACACAAGAATAAACGAGCATCTTTGTCCGCCATCTTGGATTTTGAGATGGCAGATAAAAAATGATAAATTAGTCAAAACTTCTTTGGCAAGTGCAGATTGTCCCATTAATATCGATTGTATAGTTCAAAAGTTATAATAAAAAAAATGTCCAGGTTTTTTTGGCCCACCCTGTAAAGGAAACGAGTTCAGAAACTGCTTAACCGATTTTATAGAACCCCCCCCTCCCCTAATTGGGCCCCAAATATATTTATTTATTTATTTCCAAGGAGTAGCACATATAAGAAAAATTCAGAAGAATAATTTAGGTACCTAAAACAAGTAACATATGGGTTAGCCGATTTGAAAATGGGAATAAATTGCTAGACTGAATAATGAAAATCTTATATTTTTATTTTATATTATTTGCATAAAAATTAAAATTAAGGGCCTTAATTCTGCCAAAGTGGCGCCAGCGTCAGTAAATAAAACATATCCAGCTAGGTATAGAGCTACATAATTTATCAAAAATTCGCTGAACATAGGTAAGTACCTAGTCCAGATTATCTAGATATTTTCTTTAATCTAGGTACTGTAGTCATAGATTTTACTGGAATATCGGCCATTTTTTGTGTACCGAGCAAAGTCGATTAGTAATCAGTTTCTATGTGACTATGGTTGGGGGTGCTTCGCACCTCCCTGTTTACGTCTTGGAGGTGCCCTAGCTAAGGACACTCATCGTAAAGGCAAGCTTTATAGGAAGCGAAGCTAACGTCAAGTTTTCTATTTTTTGGTTATTATTTTTGACATGTTTTCCTCGGTTTCGCATTGGCGGTTCTGTTTTATTTTGAAGATGTTGTTTTACACAGTATGAAGGTACCTAAACTATATATATTTATGTAATTAAAAAGTTATGCTGCAAACTATCTTGAAACTGTATCATTATTAAATAGATCTTTAGACTGTGTTAAAACCACATTTTTAAAATAATAACGAGCCGCCAATGCAAAACCGAGGAAAACATGTCAAAAATTATAACCAAAAAATATAAAATCAGAGTTAGGCTTCGCTACCTGTAAAGCTTGCTTGACGATGAGTGACCTTAGCCCTAGCCCCTTAATACCCCCGTAGTGGGCGCCCCTGTAGGTATTCTATTTTTGCAAACGGCTGGTCCGCAATCGGCCAGCCCTGGGCTGAGTTGAGTATGTATACTTCGATTTAAATTCGTCTCTCTGTGACATCCACACTTACATAATTATGTTTTCGTTTTATTTGTGACCCCGCGTAGAAATCGAGCAAAAGCTGTTCCGGCAAAGTGTTTTTTTGTTTTTAATCAAAGTTTATTGAATTTAAAGGTAAGTAGATCTGAGGACACGGCAGTGCCACGCCAAGTTCGCGCGCCGTAACCATCTTTTCTTAAAACATTTCAGCCGATATTTGACCTACCTAAAACTCTACTTCGAAATGAGCTACGAATCTCAAGCTTTGCACAGTCGTAGATCTCCATGGAGTTAACAACCCCTCCAAGTTTCATGGAATTCCATAAAGTAGTTACGAAATTTCAAAAAACGTCGAAATTGCCACTCACTGACTCACTCACTCACTCATGTATAGATCATCAATATTCTACTGTACTTCCAGTCATGTTACAAAGCTGAAATTTGGCAGACTGATAGAAATTATGACCAAACCCCTGGAAAAAATCATAAAACCCCAAAATTTTAATTTACTCCCCTCCCCTATACATTTAAAGTTATGTAAAAGTAGCACTGCCCACTTCCAGAAATTCTAGAGAGTTGAGCTTTGGCAGACTGATAGGAACTATGATAAAACTATAGGAAAAAATTAAAACACCTCAAAATTCTAATTTACTTCCCTCCCCTATAAATGTAAATTTAAGTAAAAGTAACATTGCCTACTTCCAGACATGCTAGAGAGCTGAGCTTTAGAAGACCGATAGTAACTATGATAAAGTTATAGAAAAAAATTAAAACACCCCAAAATTCTAATTTACTTCCTTCCTCTATAAATGTAAAATTATGTAAAAGTAACACTGCCCACTTCCAGAAACGCTAGAGAGCTGAACTTTTTAAGACTGAAAGACAATATGATAAAACTATATGAAAAAATTTAAAAACTCCAACATTTTAATTAACTTCCCTCTCCTATAAATGTTAATTTATATTAAACTAACATTGCCCACTTCCAGAAACGCTAGAGAGCTGAGTATTGGAATGTTGATAGAAATTATGATAAAACCATGGGAAAAAATTTAAAAAGTCCAATATTTTCATTTACTCTCCTCCCTTATAAATTATGTAAAAGTAAGATTACCCACTTCCAGAAACGCTAGAGAGCTGAGCATTGGAAGACTGATAGGAACTATGATAAAACCATAGGACAAAATTTAAAAACACGACAATTTTAATTTATTTCCCTCCCCTATACATGTAAAAGTAACATTGTGCACTTTCAGAAACGCTAGAGAGCTGAGCTTTGGAAGGCTGATGGGAACTACGATAAAACCATGAAAAAAAATTAAAAAACCTTAAAAATTTAAGTAAGGCATTGCAAAAATTTTGAAGAATATTCCGCATATTTTACTACTTTAAAATTTAAGTATTATCCAATTCCTTTAAAAAAGAAGTGAAATCATAACAAAAACATTTCATGTAATAAAAAGCCAAGTACGCGAAAATGGCATTCCGTAAAAAGAATTGAGATAAAAGTAAAGCCAAGTTCTCCAATACAAATACAGACGGCGCAACGAAAAAGTTTCAAAATCATCTGAAACGCAAAGATATATAAGCTCACACTACTATAGTATAGTAGTCGTGTTAGCTAAAAGCGTGGGGCACTTTGTGCCATATTTTCTTTGTATATCGAGAGCCCGACGTTTTTTTCACAATAATACTAGTATTTTTCGTTCATTATTGTTTTCAACTAATATTAAGAATTATTTTTAACTAGTTTGAAGCGTGTTTTTTAGCTTTTTTAACTATATTTATTTTTTACTTTTTAGTTTAATGTGCTGTGAAATCGTGTTTTTTAATTAACTATATTACGTCGGTATACTGGCAAAATACACTCAAAGTCATTTTTTTTAGTTTTTGAGCCATGTTGAAACCTGGTCGTTACAACCAAATTTAAAAAATGCATTAAATCCCAGACTTCACAAAATCTATAAAATATTACTAAAATTTCAAAAAATAACTTTTTTTACATAGGTACTTACATACGTTCTCCAATGTTCAATGCATAAATAATGTAAAATTCAGTTTCTCAATGAAATCAAATGTCTCAAATGATGCTCCTAATATCAAAACTTCTTAAAATGCGATTTTCTCAAAACTAAATTTTTGACTTAGTGTATGTTGCCAGTATACCGATGATTTATTTTCACAGTAATACTAGTAATAATAAAAATAAATTATCCTGATCAGGATAATGAGAAAAACTTAATAAGGAATATTTCTTGTGGGGAGGGGAGCGAGAGATTTTATTGTTTTATTCCTGAAATATATGAAAAATGTCTGCGTAATTATTAATCTTGGCGTTGTCACCGGTTCTTGATAAGTGTATACAAAGTCTAAATTAAATTTGTTCGTTTTTGCAAAATTCTTAGGCTTGGGGGGGGGGCTGGTCCCCGAAGTACCCCCAAGGGTGCGCCTGGAAAATTACTGTATTGTCACCGGTTCTTGATAAGTGTACAAAGTTTCAATTAAATCTGTTCGTTTAAAGTAGGTCAAAATCTAGTCCAAATGAGTCAGTTACAAACATACATACCTACGTACAAACATACAGGTGAAGCTAATAAAAGCGTGTCAAAAGTAAGATATTACAAAATACGAAAACTTTTATTTAAAACTTGTTATTTCCCCACACTTTTTATTCTGGTAACGGAGTTTTCATAAATTAATTAAATCTGATTTAAAAAAAAAATAAAGCGACCTAAACACCCAGAACGACTGCGTTTTTCAGATGGCTGTACGTAAGTTTAAAAATTTCAAGGTAAAAGGGAGAAAAGCCATTTCGATATAGTAAGCCGATTTTAATGTGCAGCTATAGGTTTTTCAAAAGTCCGAAGAACCGAACCGAACCGGATAAACATATATACAAACAAGCAAATGTCACAAAATATTTCTAAGTTATCTTAAGAAAAAATCCGTCGAACATAATACCTTTCCTAGCTTTTGCTGCACGAACTAGGAAAGTAAAAATTGGGACTGATAAAAACTGAAGTCTGAATCCAAAAAGATAATGGGAGTTACATACAAAAACGGACAACTTTTATCTAATTTGACCTACAAACTGTGAATATAGGGTACAATAATTAATAATAGGCTCATTATTTTTCAACTAAATTTAACTAAAGTTAAGTTGAATAGATTAGGAATTTTTAAATCTAGTCAGATAAAATTTAATCTGACGAGTTTTTTTAACATCAAATTGCCCGATTTGAATGAAATTTGGTACCTAGGCTGGGTCTTGGGTCAAGATGGTCCCATTTAAAAATTAAGAAAATCCACCTAACGCAAGCCCAATAAAAGGGTGGGGGTAGATTTTAAAAATTGGAGTTTATGTGAAAATATGGCGTGTGTACTATCGAACGAAAGGTAATTGAGCCTGCAGTTAAACAAAATACATTTTAGTTTATTTTAAAAAAAGGGTGGGGGTAAATGTCAAAAATAAGAGTTTAAATGAAAATATGGCTTGTGTGGTATTAAGCGAAAGGTAATTGAGTCTGGAGTTAAACAAATACATTTTAGTTTAAAAAAAAGGTGGGGGTAAATTCAAAAAATTAGAGTATCAAACGAAAGGTATTTGAGTCTGGAGTTGAATAAAATATATTACAGTTTTTAGTTATACTGTCATAAATAAGTTTAAATTCGGATCATTTTACTATAGCAATAACCAATATTGCTGCGCTTGCACTAATTTCGTCTATAAAAGCCGATGCTGGATAATAGACCGGCATCACTCTAGCAAGTGATCAACCCAGTATACCACTGAAATACGTGGTCCCTACTAAACACACCCAGTACACCACTGAAATACGTGGTCCCTACGAACCCAGTACACCACTGAAATAATGTGGTCCCTACTTAACATACCTAAGTAAAACCTCACTATGGTGGTTACGCTTTATGGCCCATAAGGCCAAGTCTCTACGGCCTATAAGGTCTATTTCTTATGGCCCCTAGGTCAACTCTTTCCAGCCAGCATCCCTCTTTTTACATTATTTAATTATTTATAGCAATAACCTCTATTCCTGTTATTCTGTTTTCTTATATAAAATACATGTATAAATGTGGATTCTTTATACTTAATTTTCATATTCCCCTAAATCCCTCAGTCACAAGGGCACTAAATAACACATATATGGTAGAGATACCACTTGTCACAAATATAGTCGTGACAATATTAGCTTACACGTACACTATAATTAAAGTACCTAGTGTGAGCGTAGGTGCCCATATATTAGCAGAGTATTTTTTTTAGTCCTTGCCGTATATTCATCTTGTAAGCCTATTATGACATCAATAACGTGCTTGTATATTTTATTTGTTATTTTCTTCCCCGTGACATCCAGTGTATATTTTTCTTATTTGCATACATATACCTGTAACATATTTGCACATATTTGTGACATCCCTAACATCTTTGTATATTTTATTTGTTATTTGTTTCCTCGTGACATCCAGTGTATATTTCTTATTTTTATAGAGGTACTTGTTACATCCGTAATTTTTATGCAACATTGGCAACTTTGCTGGATGTCACAAGTTTACAAAAATATTTAATGATGTTACAACGTCAACATTTTTTGTATATACAATGGACGCCACAAAGATATGAAAATTTTTATTTCTAAATTTGTGAGTTTATACAAATATTTTTATGGAATTAAAAATAAAATATTTTTTATTACATTTCATATTTTTTATTTTTGGATAACACCAGGTTTTAAAGTGGTTGTCACAAAAACCGACTTTTTGCTGGATGTCACAAGATACAACGGTCGAGTATATATATATATATATATATATATATATATATATATATATATATATATATATGTATATATATTAGAACATTTTAAGAATTCTATAATCAGGAGAGGCATCAAAATAGGCGGCCCATACTCCAGCCCAGGACCGGAACCTAATAATTAAAAAAACATGTAATTTAACATTCTCTAGTTATAAAAAATAAAAATGTATAATTACCGAAATAAAAAAGAAATACTTATTAACTTAGATATTTATGAAATAACAAACTCCGCTAGCGATAGTTTTGAAATACCGGGAATTTTATTAAAAAAATGCAACTTACTAAGAAACCTAAATAAGTTTTTTTGCGAAATTTTATTAAAAGATTCTGATTTTCTTCTCTACGAACGCACCAAAAAGATAATGACACAATGTGTTGCATTGTTTTTGACACATTTATTTCAAGCCATCAGATTTCTAATTACTTGGAGCCATATAACTATGAGATACTTGAAATAATACTCTAGAGGTGGTATTGCATAGAATAGGATTTCCTTAAGGTCGATAAGTATATCAGTAGTAACTCAGGTGACCAACAAATTGGGAGGAAACATGATGAAGCCTCCGCGATGCTTAATTTCAAATTCACTATTACAGGTATTATGGAAGTATGCCAACATTAAATAAAGCTTTAAAATGACTGCCTATATAAAGCATTCCTAGAATTGTCTTATGATAATATTTTTACCCTAGAACTAATATAGTACAATAAATATAGGTACACGCTGATCTAAACAGCCAGTAATTTATTTGGTATTTGTATTTTTTGTAACTTTAGATCCCTTTAGTACGTCTATGGGCAGGGCCCGTAGTAGGCATGGGCAAACCGGGCTTCTACTCAGGGGCGCCCAATCATAGGGGCGCCCAATCAGAGCTCTAAAGGTGCTAAATTGTACATATAGAGTAGCCGGATTAGATGTATTCAGAATTATGAGTATTATTATTAATCCTTTATTTAGCAAAAAACGTGCTAGTTACATAATGTCAATACATTTGATAAATGGTTTAAAATACAATAATGAATTTAAAAAAAATAAAAAGATTTAGAGATAATATTAGAATTCAACACAACAAAAATAAATAGACAAAAACACAATAAATATATAACATAACCAAAATATAAAATAGAATAGACAGTCGATAATAAGAACATTTTAAGTTTTTTTTAAAATTAATGTCAAGAAACATTTAATATCATTAGGTAATTTGTTGAAATCATCTAGACCCTTGAAAAAAACTGAATTCGTTAACGATTTTTTGTTTCTTCGTGGTATGTAGAAATTATTATTCTGTCTTGTATTGTGTCCATATACTGTATTATTACGGTATAATTTGTTTGTTAAATAGAGGGGTGCATTTCCAAGTTTTATTTTGTTAGACATTAAACCTGAGAAACTCTTTAATTGGCAACCACTGTAGTTGTTTTAACATATCTCTTATGGGTGTGTATCTACTACTATCTTCTAAGTTTTGCAACTTCTGAAGGCGATTCAGATCATTTTCCTGCAACAGATATAAAATTGTAGAGCAATATGTAAAGTGGGGAAGTACCAACGTGTTAAAAACCAATAGTTTTGACCATTTAGAGAAACTTTGAGAACATCTGCTCAAATGATTAATTCCGTAAATAATTTTGGAGACTACTAAATTACAATGTTCCTTTAAACAGAGTTTATCGTCAATGATCACCCCCAAGTATTTCATTTTTGTAACATGCTCTAGTACATCATTTTTATGCTTAAGCTGGATCCAGTAAGCATAAAATCCCGTTTAATGTTTTCCTTGGCGATCAGTATGAATTTTGTTTTGATTTTATTAATTTTGAGAAGATTTTCACAGAAGTAGTGATCAATGGATGTCAGTACACTATTAATTTGTTATATAGAAGAGTATCATCAGCTAGTAAATGTATTTCCAGACTATCATCATCATCAACAACTTTAACAATATCATTGACGTACAAAATAAAGAAAAGAGGTCCCAATACACTGCCTTGAGGGATTCCTAGATCACTTTTTATAGTTTTAGATAATATTCCATTCATTTTTACACGCTGTTCTCTTCCCGACAAATAACTTCCAGTCCAATTCAACACCCTTCCAGATACACCCATTTTCTCAAGTTTCTGTAGGAGTCTATTTTGATCAATAGTTTCGAAGGCTCTTTGTAGATCCAAGAATACCGCAATTATACTTTTGTCACTGTCGAAACCATTCTTCCAGTCATCCAAGACATACTGGATTGCTGTCTCACAACTGTGGCCTTTCCGAAATCCAGATTGGCGTTCAGTGACAAAATTAGACTGTTCCAAGTAATCAAAGAACTGCTTGTATACAACCTTTTCAATGATCTTTTCAAGAATGGGCAAAGTGTTGATTGGGCGGAAACTCTGTGCCCCAATAGAGTTTTTTTTTTCCACTTGTACAATCGTTGATAATTTAAAAATATCCGGAAAGATACCCTGTTCTAAAGGGGAATTGATTAGATTTATTAATGGCGCTTCAATGTCAGGATAAAAGATAGGCGCGCCAATTTACTGTTTCGCCCAGGGCGGGTCCTGTTATGGGCTTCAGTTATTTAAATGTATTGTAGGTTCTAAGGTTCTATATAAATTCAAAGCATTTTGAGACATAAAACATATTAATATTTTGACAGCAAATAATTAAAGTTTTTGTAGTCGGCACCCCTACTAAATATAAAAATTTTGGTTCCGTTTTCGAGAATTAAGGTTCTCTTTAAATTTGGTATGGCTGTATGTTTTTAAACATTATAAAATTGTCATTTGTAAAACGATATTTAAGGTAAATGTTGTATTTTTGGGAATTTCGACAATTTTTTATTTTTAAGTATGTTTGGCATAAAAATTATACAGTTTTTAAAAGCTTGTTTCTTAATATAACTAACTCCTTTGGAGGATTAAAATCACCCAAAAAATATAGAAATCCAAGGCACACAAATGAAGAGATGTCAAATTGAGCCCTAAATCCAATGTTTTTTTTTACATAGCATTACTTAAGTTTAATTTTTTTTAAATAATTTTGTTAAGTTTTAATAATATTTAGACAAGAAATAAGAATAAAAAAATTAGTAGTGGTACTTCCGTGTACAATTTAAGCACATTGTGATACAAAAAATTCAATAATTATTATACGAGATCAAAATCACCACTAAACTGTGTTCAAGGGAAGCAAATAATCCAAAAATTTTAAAAATTACAAATTTAAATTTTGGTGAAAATTTCAATTCTAAAATTTTTAATAAAAAAACTCAAAATATTTGTTGAGATTGTTATAGAGCGGTAGATAGATACATCTACTGGCTGCATAAAACTGAAAACAAAATTGACCTACAAATTACCGTTTTTGAGATATTTGACAAAAAGTAGGTTACTATCCATCTTCACCTTTAGGGCGTCGGCGACACTACCTATAATGCGACGCCAAGCAAATCACTTTTTTTTCCTAATTTCATTGGGAGTCCTTAAATAGCATGCCAAGTTTTATCAAAATCACCCAAAAATTGAATATTTCCAATTTGACTGCCCGACCATATCCGATCCGTTAAGGATCCATTTATTTTAAATCGATTTTCGTGCAAAAAATAAAATATGTACCCAGCTGTTGGAGAAAATAACAAATAAACATAATTAAAGAACTTAACAACATAAGGATTAAAGATGCAAAAATGTATACCACTTGTTCAAAAACAAAACCGCCAAGTATAGTTAAAATATTTGAAAAAAAAACTTATTTTTTAGTCATAAGAATTATTAATAGTTAGGATTTTCATCGACGTAGTTAAGAAAATTTGTAAGTTTTTACTCACTGAGCACAAAATCATAAAAATCGTTAAATAAATGTTGAAAAAAAAGTTTTTGTTTTCTAGAACAAATTTGTTTTGTAACGAAGTTACTATTTTTTTATTATATTACGTTAGTTCAGGCAAATTTTTTCTTTATTTTGTAAGTAAATTTTAAGAAATGGGACAAATACCTACTTAGCTGATTGACCCGAGTCTCCCCTATTTAGTAATTGTCTTAAATGCCCATATTAAGCAAATCTATCAACAGTCTATAAATGGTTCGATTGTCGCTTTAGGTCATTTATCTTTATAAATACATATATGATGAATACGTCTAGGTATTAACTTCCATATATGGTCAACCCGTGTATATTTAATTCAGCGCTAACACCAGTTATGGCGATCCATATAAGTATTACTTGATTTCCTAATTTGGAAATCAGCTAAGTAGTGGTAAAACCTTTGAATATTTTATTACTATAAATGGATATATAATAATTTTAATACCATATATGGTGAATTATTTTAAGGAAGTTCATGCACAAATGCGATACCATATATGAATAGTTTTTTTTATTCTTGATAAAACCTTTGTTTATTTTATTACTATAAATGGCTCGAGAATAAATTTTATACCATATAAGGTAAATTATTTTCTTATCTTGCATTTTTTGCGCCAATTTTTAATTCAATATAAAAGGAGGTACAGGATTTTCGGAGGCCCCTTTTCACCTGTTAGCAGTCGTCGCCGATAGTTTTCAGAAGTTTTCCAAAGTTTTATTTTCCGGTGTGTGAATCCGAAATCACCAGGTAAGCACCAGTCCGTATTATTTATTTTTATTTATTTTAAAAACTATTGCTCTAGTTGCTTTATTTAATTTTCTTTACTGCTTTTCAAAATGATAAATTAATTTTATAACAACAATAATGTTTATTGTTGTTTTTATTAGCTTTGGCTACGGCAACTTGGCTTCTAAAAATAGTGCTTTTGAATAAATAACTGCTTTAAAAAATTCATAAAACAAAATGCATCAAACAGACAAACGTAAAAAAGGGGATTTCTTGTATTTACGATTCATTTTACCTGTTCTGAATTTGTTAGTTAAATTGTTTGATTTGTTTTAATTTATTAACTGTTAATTAAAATTTGTTGTATCCCGCTTTGGCTTCTGCAACTTAGCTTTATAACAACAATAATGCACACTGTTTTTACCAGTTTTGGCTCCGGCAACTTGGCTTCTAAAAATAGTGCTTTTGAATAAATAACTGCTTTAAAAAATTCATAAAACAAAATGCATCAAACAGACAAACGTAAAAAAGGGATTTCTTGTATTTACGATTCATTTTACCTGTTCTGAATTTGTTAGTTAAATTGTTTGATTTATTTTAATTTATTAACTGTTAATTAAAATTTGTTGTTTCCCGCTTTGGCTTCTGCAACTTAGCTTTATAACAACAATAATGCACACTGTTTTTACCAGCTTTGGCTCCGGCAACTTGGCTTATAAAAATAGTCCTTTTGAATAAATCACTGTTTTAAAAAATTCATAAAACCAAATGAATCAAACAGACAAACGTAAAAAAGGGGATTTCTTGTATTTACGATTCATTTTACCTGTTCTGAATTTGTTAGTTAAATTGTTTGATTTATTTTAATTTATTAACTGTTAATTAAAATTTGTTGTTTCCCGCTTTGGCTTCTGCAACTTAGCTTTATAACAACAATAATGCACACTGTTTTTACCAGCTTTGGCTCCGGCAACTTGGCTTCTAAAAATAGTCCTTTTGAATAAATCACTGTTTTAAAAAAATTCATAAAACCAAATGAATCAAACAGACAAACGTAAAAAGGGGGATTTCTTGTATTTACGATTCATTTTACCTGTTCTGAATTTGTTAGTTAGATTGTTTGATTTATTTTAATTTATTAACTGTTAATTAAAATTTGTTGTTTCCCGCTCTGGCTTCTGCAAATTAGCTTTATAACAACAATAATGCACACTGTTTTTACCAGCTTTGGCTCCGGCAACTTGGCTTCTAAAAATAGTCCTTTTGAATAAATCACTGTTTTAAAAAAATTCATAAAACCAAATGAATCAAACAGACAAACGTAAAAAGGGGGATTTCTTGTATTTACGATTCATTTTACCTGTTCTGAATTTGTTAGTTAAATTGTTTGATTTATTTTAATTTATTAACTGTTAATTAAAATTTGTTGTTTCCCGCTCTGGCTTCTGCAAATTAGCTTTATAACAACAATAATGCACACTGTTTTTACCAGCTTTGGCTCCGGCAACTTGGCTTCTAAAAATAGTCCTTTTGAATAAATCACTGTTTTAAAAAATTCATAAAACAAAATGAATCCAACAGACAAACGTAAAAAAAGGGATTTCCTGTATTCACGATTCATTTTACCTGTTTTGAACTTGTTAGTTAAATTGTTTGATTTATTTTAATTTATTAACTGTTAATTAAAATTTGTTGTTTCCCGCTTTGGCTTCTGTAACTTAGCTTTATAACAACAATAATGCACACTGTTTTTACCAGCTTTGGCTCCGGCAACTTGGCTTCTAAAAATAGTCCTTTTGAATAAATCACTGTTTTAAAAAATTCATAAAACTAAATGAATCCAACAGACAAACGTAAAAAAAGGGGGATTTCTTGTATTCACGATTCATTTTACCTGTTCTGAATTTGTTAGTTAAATTGTTTGATTTATTTTAATTTATTAACTGTTAATTAAAATTTGTGGTTTCCCGCTTTGGCTTCTGTAACTTAGCTTTATAACAACAATAATGCACACTGTTTTTACCAGCTTTGGCTCCGGCAACTTGGCTTCTAAAAATAGTGCTTTTGAATAAATCACTGTTTTAAAAGAATTCATAAAACAAAATGAATCAAACAGACAAACGTAAAAAAAGGGGATTTCTTGTATTCACGATTCATTTTACCTGTTCGGAATTTGTTAGTTAAATTGTTTGATTTATTTTAATTTATTAACTGTAAATTAAAATTTATTGTTTCCCGCTTTGGCTTCGGCAACTTAGCTTTATAACAATAATAATTTAAATTGCTTTTGCCAGCTTTGGCTTTGGCAACTTAGCTGTTAAAAACGACGTTTTACCAAAGTCTGTATTTTACTATTTTGCTAATCCAAAGTAACTAAAATAATGCTGTTTATTAAAAGGTTTAGATTCGTGGGTTATAGGGGTAGATGTAGAGAAAACACTTTGGTTTTTGGCGACGTTTCGTGGACAATTTCCACTTTTTCAAGCCCTAGGAAACAAACACTTTATTAAAACTTTAAAATGGTCTACAATAAAACTAATAAAATATGTAGCATAAAACGTAGCAAAGAAATGTTTGTCACTAAATACTATATAATTACACAACAAACGAGAAAAAGTTAAAAGTATTAAACAAAAATTGTTTCTTAAAAAATTAACCAATTAAAGGTTATGTATAATTTGTTATTATTTATACCTGTTTGATTTTTCTATAATTGACTATCTATAAGGAGACTATTTACTTACTCAAATCTCTGTGTTACATCCAGGATGTCCGGAAGTTGGAGAACAAACATTTTAAAAATGCCATAGTATCTCATAAAAAAATATTTTTGTTTTTTAAAATAAATATATAGGAGGCAAATTTATCAAGTTGTTTTGACAAATAATTTGAGAAGTTAGCAAAATATTGTATTTAATTTGAAATGGCTTTATAGCCGTGTTTAAATAAGGTATGTTTCACATTGTCTGCGTTTTTTATTGTTTGTATATGTGTATGGTGTATGCGTGTAAGGAGGTGTGTGCGTAGTGTGTGTGGTGTACTTGTAGGTTTGTGCGTAGTGTATGTGTTTACGTGGGGTGCGTGTATGTGCGTATATGTACTTGTGTTAAAGTGCAGTAAAGTGAAACTAAAAAAAAAAAAAAATAAAATGTGCTTTTGTATTTTACCTATTATAAAATAATAAATATTCTCCTACTGTAAGATTGTCAGTTATAATTTTTTTTTTTTTTTTTTTTTTTTTCTTTTTTTCCTATAATAAAAGAAAAAACTAAAGAACTATTTTAATTTACAACAGTTACAAACAAAAAATTGTATATAGGACAATTACAAGACACAAAGGAAATTGTTGTGTTGTGTAATTATATAGTATTTAGTGACAAACATTTCTTTGCTACGTTTTATGCTACATATTTTATTAGTTTTATTGTAGACCATTTTAAAGTTTTAATAAAGTGTTTGTTTCCTAGGGCTTGAAAAAGTGGAAATTGTCCACGAAACGTCGCCAAAAACCAAAGTGTTTTCTCTACATCTACCCCTATAACCCACGAATCTAAACCTTTTAATAAAAATGCAAGGGGACGAATCTTATGAAAATGCTGTTTATATTTTAGTTTCCGACTGTCTTAAATTGGTTTAACCTTTTTGTATATATTTAAACTAGAGCAACAGTTTTCCACTTCCGCTAAATACTGGTGCTATGCTTTCTGGCTTAGGGTTTTTTTTTCCGCTTTGTGCATTTATTTTTGGTACATGTCAGTTCTCGCTTTTTCATAAACTAACCTAACCGCTTTCCGTTTCAACCTAATATATATTTACGCGTCATTGCCTGTGCTAAATTAAAGTTAAAATTTCCTCGTTACATTCTCTTTAGAGTATAATTGTTTTTTTTAAATTTTATTTGTAAGCTGATGAATTTAATTTTGGTAAATCATTTTTGTTAATTAAGTTTTATTAAAAGATATGAAGTGAAAAATAATGTTCCTTTGAAAAATAATAAAAATTATATTTTTAACTTCAATTATAGTATTTTTATTTTTATTTTAATTATTTTATTTATTTCTTTTTGCCTGGATTTCTCCACTGTCTAAAAGCTACCCGAGAGGCACAGGAGACTCAAAGCTCCTTTATTTCTTAGAGTGGCGCCCGAGGTTCTTCATTTCAAGTTTTCTGTAGGATACTGCTAAGGAAAATTTGATATGAACCCTGTGACGTCAAACTATAGGGGTAATTGTGCTATTTGAAGAGATCTTTGAAATGGAAACTTAACCCCAAGTGGCAATGACCATTCGCAACTCTCGATAGTACGAAACTCTCTTATAAAACTTGGCGCCCGAGCAGGGACTGTTGTTTTTTTATTTTTGTTTTTTTTTTAATCCTTTGATGTCTCTTTAATTTAGTACAGCGTAATTAACTACCGTTTTTTTTTCACGAAATTACTAGCCTGAACTGACATTACTAGAACATAGTTGCGCATTAGAATGCTTACCATTAATAAAATTCATCATATACTCTGACCATACTATAAAACTGATACCGCAGTTTCACCGAACATTCACACATGATACCTGAAATCACCAGTTTTAGATCACACTCTTCAGTATACGACTTCAACTGTACAGCGACCGCTTTTGCTAATATTTCCCTTTATAAAACCGCCGCCTGCTTGATAACTGAAACCGCAGTAATTAATACCGATATCCGTAATTGAAACCGCATTTGCAATATGGATTCAGAGAAGAAAGCACTCAGTATAAACATTGATGACACTTTACCCATGGGAGATGATCTGCGGGATATGGATGATTTAACCTCTGTACCTAAAAATACAACATCTGCTGCATTTCGTGAAATGACCGCTTTGTCTATGCCGACTATTCCAGAGACCGACACTTTTCCAATAATAGGTGATCTACAGGAAGATTCTGTGATTAACCTACCGACCGATTTTCCGTATCCGTTAAGATGGGTATATTCCTTTAAAAAAACCCGAAATGGACAAATGGCTAGAAAAACTTGGGAACGAATGATGGAAACATGTCCAAAAAACGTCAACGACTGGTAAATCACCTGAAAGAAGGCAGAACCTCGCCAAATCCACAAACCATTAGCCTGAAAGGATCAGAGGTGCAACCTAATAAAGACCAGTCTGAATCAAAAGTGGAAGGGAAGCAGGATACCAGTAAAATTTTCCAGCACAAGCCAGTACCTGTTACCAGTACCGTATTTGTACATAGCCCGACAATACCTGCATTTGTATATAACCAGTCCATACCTGTAACTAGCACTGTAACGTTACAAAACCAGTCCAGACCAGTAACCGCCACTTTTAGTACCGCTGCCCCTGCTCTTCAACTTGTAGCTTCACCTGCAATATACCCACCAGTATCCGACCCCCCGACTTCATTTAATTTCGTTCAATCAAACAAAACCGTTCTCTCCACTAATCTTCTTAATCAAAGTCATCCTCTGACCATAACTTCCATGCCAAATTCAGCTCCAGTATACAGTAATCAGGTGCTTACCCAGCCGCGCATGGCAACGTCTACCTTTGCAACTACTACTGACTCCGCCGCGCCGCATCTTCTTTCTTCAAGCTAGCCTGTTTATTTGAGTCAACCGCCATCATATTATTATCCAGCAAACAGCTGCTTATTGCACATACCGTATATGCCGACTACAGCTTCAAGTTTGCCAACTAGTTGTGGCGACTCCTTGACAATCCCAACTAATCTTTCATCAAACCAGGCTATATATATAAATCAACCGCCGTTACCTTACCAGCCAACTAAAAGCAACTCAGTCCAGCTACCTTACCGTTCAATTACCGCTATCGCACCACCGAATCTCACTACCACCGCTCCGATAGATAACTTACAGTCCGATCCGCTCTTAACACAAACAGCATCAATTGATTTCAAGCCCCTTTCCAATTCAGCCGTTTCATCCAGCCAGTTATACCAATTTGTCAAACTGGAAAATTATCTTTGATGGAAACAGTGATCCTGTGTCATTTATCGAGAAAGTAGAAGAAGCATGTAGCTCATTTGGACTCAGTTTAGATGGTGTTGTAAACCAGATGCCACAGCTGCTCCGAGGGGAAGCCGAACACTGGTGTAGAAACAATAGATACTCATGGCATTCCTGGAATCAATTCCTGGAAGATTTTCGAGCCCACTATTTCCCAGTAAACTATCTTGCTGATTTGGAAGCGGAGATAGCTAAAGAGCTCAAAGACCAGCTGAGTCAGTTTCAAAATATGTCACGGATCTTCATACCCTTCTTCGCCGACATGGAGGCTATAGTATAAATCAAGAATTGGCCTGGTTGTATCGAAACTTATAGCCAGAGTACCGACAGAATATCAAAAGAGGAGATTTTCAAGACATAATATCATTTACTCGAGCAGTCAGAGAGTTTGAGTTGCTCCGCACCGAACTAAACCAAACAATTGTGAGACCAATAGCAAGTTCTAGACCAGCGAGCAACAATTACAGACATTCTAATAGCCAATCTGCGAACCGACCTGACACTCGCCAACAACCAAGTGGCAGCCGTCAAACACCCACTAATAGAGGGGAATCAAGTGACGGTCCAGCATACAACCGTCAAAATGTTTGCTGGCGATGTGGACAAACTGGCCATACCAGAAACCAATGTACTTCTACGCCGAGACTGTTCTGTTCAAGATGTGGCAGACAAGGTATTTTGTCAAGGGACTGCAGTTGTAGATCGGAAAACTCGAACGATGCTGGATGGAACTGAGGCTACCACAGCATCTTGCTATCACTGCCTCCGACTACTACGAAATGTATGATATTTCCGACTGCCGAACTTATTTAAACGTTTTATGGAGGAATCAGACTTACCGAGCTCTCTTGGATACCGGAGCCGGACGTTCATATTGTGGAGACCGCCTTGCCGAGAGCTGTCGACAAACTACAGTTTCGAAATGTCAAAAATTTTTGTTCGCTGCTCGCCTAGCAAATGGCTCTTTCGCAGAAATAAGAGAAGAGTTTAACTTGGAAATCAGCATCGCAGATCACCAAACAAAAATTACTGTGGCTCACCTACCTGGACTATCAGAAGACTTAGTACTCGGGATGGATTTTCTTCGTTCCGAAAGAATACAATTGGACTTGGAGGATAACTCAATATTTTTGAGAGGAACCAAGCAGACTATGTTAATAGCATAGAAACCGAAAACATCTGTCCGCCACTAACATTAACCGATAGCGAAGAAATCCGACTACAAGAATTTTTAGATCGAGAATTACCCTTATTCGACTCTGTTCAAGGAACCACAGATTTAGTAGAACATAAAATTAAACTTCTAAGCCCCGAGCCAATAAAGCAACGCTATCGCCCACAAAATCCAAAAATGCAAGCTATAATAGACGAAGAAGTGGATAAAATGCTAAGAGATGGAGTTATCGAACCATCAAAGAGCCCATGGAGTTCTCCAGTGGTTATAGTGAAAAGGAAAGACGGAAAATTTCGTTTTTGCATAGATTTCCAAAAAATTAACTCTATATCCAAAAAAGATGCATATCCACTACCATTTATAAATTCCATACTAGATAAACTTAGACGTGCTAAATATATATCTTCTCTTGATCTCAGGCATGGTTATTGGCAGATACCGCTGTCTAAACCTAGTAAAGAGATAACCGCTTTTACGGTTCCAGGCCGTGGGCTGTATCAATTTAGAGTGATGCCATTTGGACTTCACACTGCTCCCGCTACGTTCCAAAGATTAATGGATGATGTCATTGACCCGGAAATGGAGCATATAGCTTTTGCCTACCTAGATGACATAATTATCCTGGGAGAGAGTTTCGAAGAACATTTACAAAATCTTAGAGAAGTTTTCCGCCGTCTACGTAGGGCAAATCTTAAGTTAAATCCCGAGAAATGCATGTTTGCTCGCCGATCTTTAAAATATTTGGGACACATGGTTACACCAGAAGGAATTACCACTGATCCTGATAAGGTTGAAGCTATTTCACAATTTCCACCGCCGACAACTCTCAAAGGACTTAGAAGATTTCTTGGAGTATGTAGTTGGTACAGACGATTTGTATCCAGGTTTTCACAAATTGCAGAGCCACTTAATCGTCTTTTAAGAAAAGGACAGCGTTTTGAGTGGACAGAGGAACAACAGCATGCTTTTGACCATCTCAAGAAATGTCTGACTGAGGCACTGGTATTAAGTTGCCCTGATTTCGCCCGTCCGTTTGTTATGCAAACTGACGCCTCCGATATGGGTCTTGGTGCCGCCTTGATTCAACATTACGCTGATGGAGACCACGTTGTAGCCTACGCCAGCCGATCTTTGACTCCTACAGAAAAGAAAATGTCCGCAATTGAAAAGGAATGCGCTGCTATAGTTTGGGGAATTCAGAAAATGAGACCATATGTGGAATTGACCGTTGAAACCGATCATCAGAGCTTAAAATAGTTAGACCACATTGACAGCCCCTCGGGACGCTTAGCAAGATGGAGAATATTTCTGCAGCAATTTAGTTTTAAAATACGATATCGGAAAGGTGTTTTAAACCGTATAGCAGATACTCTCTCCAGAGATCCGTTGCCTGATGGAGAAGAACCAGAAGCTGACCCAATTTTTTTTATTGAGTTCGAAACTGCATGCCCATGGTATTCCAAGAAAGTCCGAGAGATAGAAGCTAACCCAAAACAATTCCCAGATTATTGTTTAATAAATGGTCGTTTGCACCGACATTTTTGGGATATGTCAGATCTCACTGAACCTGAGATGTCCGATCCGTAGAAACTCTGTGTTCCGAAAGCCGCCCGATCTCGTGTTTTAGAGGAAAACCATGACTCACCGACAGCCGGTCACATGGGAATAGCTAAGACTGCAGCTAGAATAGCTCGCCGATATTACTGGCCAGGAATGCTAAAAGATATAGCACATTATGTGAGATGTTGTCACTCCTGTCAACGCTACAAAGTATCATAACAACAACCAGCTGGGAAAATGCGACTTTCGGCAAACCGAGAGCCATGGAAAACCGTCTCGACAGACCTGATAGGTCCTCTGCCACGTTCTAAAAAAGGAAATAACTACATAGTCATGTTCTTAGACCGCTTCACCAAATGGGTAGAAGCCCGCCCAATTCGCAAAGCTACTTCAAAAGCCGATTCCGATGCACTCCATGAACTGATAATCGCTCGTTTTGGTTGTCCAACCGTTGTACTTTCTGACAACGGCACGCAGTATACAGGCAAGCCTTTCAGAGAGTTGCTAAAGGAATACGGAATTTCCCAACGCTTCACCCCGACCTATACACCGCAGGATAATCCGGTGGAGAGAACCAACAGGACATATAAAACTATGATTGCCCAAATGTGCGAACAGGATCATCGCGAATGGGATCAAAATCTTCCAGACTTGACATTTGCGATTAATACTTCAAGACAAGATTCTACCGGTTTTTCTCCGGCTTTTCTGAATTTCGGAAGGGAACCAGATACTCCAAACGCACTTTACCGAGAAGAGTCCGAGAGATCGCCTGAAGGTGAAACCAGTAAATCACTTGATCAAGAACATGTAGACCGAATGAACCGACTGAGAGAAACTTATGAATTAGTTAGAATAAATTTAGCTAGAGCTTTTTCTGCACAAAGTCACTATTATAATCTCCGTAGGCGTGATTGGGTATGTCATATGGGAGATGACAGCATAAAAAACTTATACAAAAAGAGACTGAACAAAAAACTTAATACAAGTTCAGGTGAAATCCCAGATGAGGAATACGAATGTATTACATTAAGCATCCATCAAGCTGCAAAAGAAGCACTAGGATTAGTGGAAAAAACTTCTAAAAGAAGAATAACTGGTGGGATGCTGAGATTGAAATAGAAATAGAGGAAAAAAGGAAATTATATCACACCTACTTATCCCAAAAGACAGATAGAAGCAGAGAAGAATACAAAATCGCGCAATCAAAGGTGAGAAGAATGATCAGTGATAAGAAAAATCTTTCGTGGACGCAAAAGTGCCAGAAAATAGATTCTTACTTAAGAGGTAGGAGAAGTACCGAAAGCTGGAAAACTATAACATCGATTAAAAAAGAAACATGCAGAGATATAATTTCACCAATACCGACAAAAATGGGATGAACATTTTAAAAAACTTTTAACTGAAGATAGAGCAGAATTCAAGGACGAAGAAAAAGACAATACAATTAGAACGATGGGTTCTCCAGTACCCCTCACAATCTCTGAGGTCAAAAACGTGTGCACAACCTTAAAAGGCGGTAAATCTGCCGAACCCGGAAATATCCCAGCTTAACTTATTAAATATGACACTGAAGAACTGTTTTGGAGATTACGGAATCTTTTCCAAATATATTTAAATGGAACTGTAGTACCAACTGAGTGAAAAACGTCAAATATATCCACAATACACAAAAAAGGAAGGAAAAATATATGTGACAATTATAGAGGTATATCTGTGACTAGTACGCTAAGCAGAATATACGGTAAAATAATAAGAAATAAAGTGGAGAGCGAATATAAAGACATGGAGGCAGAAGAACAGGCCGGTTTCAGGGCGGGTAGATCGACTTCTGATCATCTCTTTTGTATAACCTAAGTTATTGAAAAGAAAATGACATACGGACAAGAGCTGCTTCTGCTTTACGTCGATTTGCAGAAGGCAAAGCGTTGGAAAACACAAACACAAGCGTACAACTAATTAAGTTAAAAGAAAAGCAAAACTAACCAAAGGCTTTCAAGTAAATAAAGGTCTTAAACAAGGTTGCTGTATCTCGCCTACGCTCTTCAAGATATACTTGGAACAAGTCCTAAAAGTATGGAAGACAAAATGCCAAAACATGGGAATTGCGTTGGACGAAACCACCTTGTATACTTTGTGTTTTGCCGATGATCAGATAGTAGTGGCTCAGGATTATGACGACCTCGAATATATGACACAAAAACTAATAGAAGAGTACAATAAGTGGAGACTAGAGGTTAATCTCAATAAGACAGAATATATGTGTATCGGTGGAATGAAACAGGATCTAATCTTAAATACCGGGCAGCGAATTCAGTCCTGGGATGAGTATAAATACTTAGGTCTAAAAATTACAGCTGACGGGACAGTAGACAAAGATATAAAAGATCGAAATGTACAAGGAAGAAAAGCAATAACTTTATTAAATGGAATAATTTGGGACCAAAGTATATGAAAACATAACAAAAAGCTTATATATAACACCATTGTAAAAAGTATTATTACATACGGCTCAGAAGTACTTTCCTCTACGGAGATGAACTATTGGAGAAGAGCAGCAGGGAAATCAAAAAGAGAAAGAGTTACAAATCAAAGAATAAGAAAAATTATGACAGTGGGTGAACGTACTTTAGTGGATGATATAAGAACAAAACAACTGGTGTGGTACGGACATGTACAAAGAATGAATGATGAAAGGCTACCTAAACAAATACTACAATAGAATCCAACTGGCCGAAGAAAACGAGGACGGCCAAGGAGAAGCTGGAGAGAAGGAATAGACAGTGAAATAAGAATAAGAGGCCTAGATGATGAACTATTGGCAAACAGAAACGAGTGGAGATTGGGCATCGGAAGACGTAGAACGTTGTGAAACCGATATATATATATACCGATGTATATATATATATATATATATATATTTTTTTTTTTTTTAATTCACACATACGTGGTTTTGGCTAACAGTGTCCGGGCGCTCATTGTCGCCAAGGACACTGCTAGTGTCAATACGGCGAGACAGTCCGTCGAATAATTCCAACGGTCCCAAGTACAACGGCTTTCTGCATCCATGTGATAGCACTATTTGGCATGCTAAGCTCTGTTATATGTTGCATGGTTTTTCTGTGTACCAATCCGTTGGCGCTGATGACTATTGGCATTATTGTCACCTTTTGTAAGTTCCAGATGGTTTTTACTTCCTGAGCCAATGCTTGATATTTCGTTATTTTTTCTCCATAGGCTTTAGCCAAGTTATAATCTTGCGGAACAGAAAAATCATATATATATATATATATATATATATATATATATATATATATATATATCCGCTGATCGTTGTGACATCCAGGCGTAAAAATTTTGGATATCTTGTGACATCCGTCGGCGCCGTGACATCCAAATTCGGATGTCACAACGTTTTTCCATGTTTTTGGTACAGTCCTGATGTGGAGGGCCCGGGTGTACCTAAATTAAATGAATGTCATAGCATACCATGAGTCCGATGAAGAATACAGCAAAATTTTAAAAAAATTTTGACGCCAAAATTTCCGTGTATATTGGCGCGAGTATATTCAAGAATCGATCCAATTGATATTCATCACTCTGTGACATCCAATGAATATTTTCATCTTAATTGCACGCACTTGTAACATCCGTCAAAGCGACAACCTTGCATTATGCCTATTTTATTAATTAAATTTGGTTTATTTTTTATTTTGGGGCGGCTGTTGCTATGTGGTCCAGCGATTCACTTGACTTGCATCTTTGTAAAAATATTTAAAAATGTTAGCACAATAAATAATGTTAGCTTATTGGGAACATAAATATAAAATATAAATAAATATTTCTTCATGTACCTCAGAGCAAAAGTGAGTTAACTAACGGACTTGGATAGGGACTTGATACTATTTGTGAATTGCTATCTCCGTCCCCCTTTTTACCACGTAGTTAAAGTCAGATGAGTAAAACGAGCGCTAAATTTTAATCTAGCTACGTCAAAACGTACTGATTTATAATAGTATATTTTTAACTCTATTCAGTGATTTTTTTACAAAAACAAATCTGCTGAATTAAATTAGAATTCTTATAAATCAATCAATACATATATACCAGGTGGGCCAAAAAAATCCGCACAATTTTTTTTCATTATAACTTTTGAACTATACCATCGATTTTAATGGGACAAACTGCGCTTGGCAAAGAATTAATCAGAATTTTGACTATTTGTAATTATTTCTCAGCGATCTCAAAATCCAAGATGGTGGACAATATTAAAATGTACCCTTTAAAGATGCTGGTTTATTCTTATATTGCAAACACGTTTGAATTATTTTTTTAAATGAGTAGAAAAGCTGCGTACTTGCCACGCACAAGGTATGAATCAGCAAAATCGGTTTGATGGTTCTAAAAAAAATATTTTTGTTTCAACCATTGTTTTGAAAATTATACGATTGCCTTGCCAATCATGTCTGCATTTATTTCCTTACAAATTTATTACTACTGAACCTTTGACTTTGATGAAATAAAAAACATCCTGGTGAGAATTGATTGTTTTTTAAAGATCATGATCAAAATTTATCGCCATCTTAAAATTTGAGATGGCGGACAGAATCATACTTGATTCTTAAAAATGGTGGGTTTATTCTTATTTTCTGGAAATATTTTAGATTTTTTTTTAATTTATAGAAAAGCACTACTTTTCCCGCGCACAAGGTACAAATTAGCAAAATCGGTGTATTGGTTCTCAAAAAACCTATTTCTGTTTTCGTCATTGTGTTACAGATTATACCATTGCATTGCTAACCCTGTCTGCATTCATTTCCTTATAAATCATTATTACCAAACCGATTTTAGTGAAATAAGAAAAATGATGGTGAGAATTGATTGTTCTTTCAAGGTTGTAATCGAAATTTGCCGCCATCCTAAAAGTTAAGATGTTGGACAGAACCACACTTGATCCTTCAAAGAGGCACTTTTATTCTTATTTTTCGAAAATGTTTTAGTTTTTTTATTAATTTATTGGAAAGTACTACTTTTCTCCCGCTTAATAAAGTACAATTTAATAAAATCGGCGAAGTGGTTCTCACAAAATCTGATTTTGTACAATTGTTTTACAAGTTATGCGATTGCATTGGCAATTTTTGTCCGACATCTTAAATTCTAAGATAGCGGCAAAGTTCGAATATGATCTTTAAAGAGCAATCAATTCTTACCACGATTTTTTGTGTTTCACTAAAATTGGTAGAATTTATAAGAAAATTAATGCAGACAGGATTGGCAATACAATCGTATAATCTCTAAAACAATGGTTGAAACAAAAATAGATATTTTGAGAACCACCACACTGATTTTAAAAATTTTTACCTCGTTGTGTGGGAAAAAAGTAGTGCTTTTTCATAGATTAAAAAAAATCTAAAACATTTTCGGAAAATAAGAATAAACACGCCATTTTAAAAAATCAAGAATAATTCTATCCGCCATCTTAAAATTTAGGATGGCGATAACTTTGATCATGATCAGCAAGCAATCAATTCTCACCATGATGTTGTTTATTTCCACTAACATAGGTTCAGTAGTAATGAATTTATAAGTAAATAAATGCAGACATGATTGGCAAGCAATCGTATGATATGCAAAACAATGGTTGAACAAAAATATTTTTTTATAGAACCACTGAATCAATTTTGCTGAATCGTACCTTGTCGTGCCTGGCAAGAACGCAGCTTTCTTACTAATTTATAAAAATAATTAGAACATATTCGCAACACAAGAATAAACGAGCATCTTTGAAAGGTACATTTTAAATTCGTCCGCCATCTTGGATTTTGAGATGGCAGACAAAAAATGATAAATTAGTCAAAACTCTGATTAATTCTTTGGCAAGTGCAGTTTGTCCCATTAATATCGATTGTATAGCTCAAAAGTCATAATAAAAAAAATGTCCAGGTTTTTTTTGGCCCACCCTGTAAAAGAAACGAGTTCAGAAACTGCTTAACCGATTTTATAAACCCCCCCCCCCCCTAATTGCGCCTCTAATATATTTATTTATTTATTTCCAAGGAGTAGCACATATAAGAAAAATTCAGAAGAATAATTTAGGTACCTAAAAAAAGTAACATAGGGGTTAGCCGATTTGGAAAAAAAATATAGATATAAAAGAAAAGAAAATGGGAATAAATTGCTAGACTGAATAATGAAAATCTTATATTTTTATTTTATATTATTTGCATAATAATTAAGGGCCTTAATTCTGCCAAAGTGGCGCCAGCGTCAGTAAATAAAACATATCCAGCTAGGTATAGAGCTACATAATTTATCAAAAATTCGCTGAACATAGGTAAGTACCTAGTCCAGATTATCTAGATTTTTAAAAAAAATCTAGGTACTGTAGTCATAGATTTTACTGGATTATCGGCCATTTTTTGTGTGCCGAGCAAAGCCGATTAGTATTCAGTTTCTATGTGACTATGCTTGGGGGTGCTTCGCACCTCCCTGTTTACGTCTTGGAGGTGCCCTAGCTAAGGAGACTCATCGTAACGGCAAGCTTTATAGGAAGCGAAGCTAACGTCAAGCTTTCTATTTTTTGGTTATTACTTTTGACATGTTTTCCTCGGTTTCGCATTGGCGGTTCTGTTTTATTTTGAAGATGTTGTTTTACACAGTATGAAGGTACCTAAACTATATATATTTATGTAGTTAAAAAGTTATGCTGCAAACTATCTTGAAACTGTATCATTATTAAATAGATCTTTAGACTGTGTTAAAACTACATTTTTAAAATAACAACGAGCCCCCAATGCGAAACCGAGGAAAACATGTCAAAAATTATAACCAAAAATATAAAATCAGAGTTAGGCTTCACTACCTGTAAAGCTTGCTTGACGATGAGTGACCTTAGCCCTAGCCCCTTACTACCCCCGTAGTGGGCGCCCCTGTAGGTATTCTATTTTTGCAAACAGCCGGTCCGCAATCGGCCAGCCCTGGGCTGAGTTGAGTATGTATACTTCGATTTAAATTCGTCTCTCTGTGACATCCACACTTACATAAATATGTTTTAGTTTTATTTGTGACCCCGCGTAGAAATCGAGCAAAAGCTGTTCCGGCAAAGTGTTTTTTGGTTTTTAGTAGTGTAGTAGTGTGGGTTCTATACCAAATGGTAACCATGCCATCCACTTCTCCGAATGACCTGCTGCTGAAGAAGTGAACTTGGTATGACCTTCGGGCAAAAGAAGCGTACAAGAAGCTGTCAGCAATGACGTAACAACCGGAGGCTGTTGAAAGGCCCTAATGAGTTAGGTGCCAATGCGAGAGTAGGTAAAATGAGGTGGTTTTTTTAGTAAGCTAGCCGCTTCACTTGCTTAGCCTGGGCTGTTGAAAGGCCCTATTGGCAATGAGTTAGGTGCCAGCCAGTAAGATAGCCACTTCACTCGCTTAGCCTGGGCTAGGTAAGTCCTAATGTGAAAAAGGCCTTGGTTGTTGGTTAAAAAATAAAATAATTTCTAGAAATATTTGTTAGAATTAATCGGGATAGCCTGTTATTTTCTCTGTGTGTTAAAAATAAAATAATTTCTAAAAAATGACTGCACGAGTATCTTATCGGATAACCTTAGTGACCCCACACATGTTCCTATTTTATCTAATTAGCAAAAATATGATGCAACTTTTGTAATAATTTTGTACACTGGGGAGCTGTTTATAGTTTATAGTAAGCATTTTTGATTGATATAACACATTTTTTTTCAAAATAAATTTTATATAAAATGAGTCAAAAAGAGGATAGGGTATCAAAGAAAAACAATAAGTGATTTATTAAATAATATTTGGTAAGTCTTTTTATTAAAATAAAATAGTGAAAGAAAAAATATAAAAATTAGTCAAACTTGATGTTATAATTATATTTCTGTTGAAAAATTCTGCATGCCAATTTTCTTGTTTCTGGGTATTTGATTGCAGATTCCAATAAACAAAATTTGCATATCCGAAAGTTGTTTGGTACTTGTGCACGAAACAGGATACATGTCTTTTGGATCTGAAAAAATAAGAAAATATACTTCAAATATTTAATTTTTAATTTATTTAATTTTAAACATATATTAACGAGGAGAAGGAGATATTTGCTCATAGCAAAATAGGTCTTGTTCACCTCTTACTGTGTAATATTTTTCTATGTTCTTATGATGTTCAATTGATTTCTTGCAAAAACAAAACATTTGCTTACAACTAGAACAAAGCCTAGTGCCAATATTGCAATGTGAATAGTTTTGACAGAAACAAACGTTTCTTTTACAGTAAACACATACATTTTTACTACTACTACTACTATCCATCTGGTCCAGAAACCCAAGTTGCTTGGTTGTCACACATTCTGCAGTCTTTTTTATGTTATTTTTCTTCTGCCATCCTTGTGGTGATGTTTTATTTGTAGCTTGATAAATTTCTAGGTTGTCTTTTTCTGTTTTTTGATGTGATGATTTCTTGTTCATTGTTGTGGTGGTATCTCGGTTAGACTGAAATAACAATTAAAAGGTAAGTATAATTTTTTACAGATTTTTTTTATTTATCTTTTTTTTTTTCTTCTAGGTGTTAATTTTTTAGGTTGTTTACTTACTTAGTTTAATGAGTTCCTAGACACACATAGTGTCCGATGTTTGAACAAGTTGAGAGGATTCTGTAGACTAGTTTAAATTTAAGATTTATTTAAGTTATTGGATAGCCCCATGGTGCTGTGTTGGTGGAGTGGGGTAATAGTTGACGTTTATCGTCAAAAGGACTTAAAGCAATCTTTTTTTGTTTGATTGTGTACACTTCGTGTTTGTGAGATCGGATCATGGTTTGAGAGATCTCTGTGATTTTATTTTTAAAAAGGCACTCAAGATAGTCATTAAATGTAATTTTTCTAAGTGAAGCCTTTTTTACACCCTTTGCCCTTTTACTAATATTTAAATTTAAACATTGTTCCTGAACCTCTGTTAATGAAAGACCTTTCTGCTCAAGTTTAGTTTGAAGATTTTGCAAATCGCTCTTATTTTTCAAAATCTTCACACTATACATTTTAGACCGTAATCCTACAAACTCTGTCATTATAGCACCATTATTTTCATCTTTCATGAGCCCCAAAACTTTTTTATTTTTTAATGGCATGTTAAAAATATTGTCTGGTGGGTAGTCAGATGTGTCAAATTTGTCAATGTCAGTTTTCATATGTTTGTATATATCATCAACATGTAGGTTATAAATTAAACTGTCTGTGTCCGTATATAGCAAAAGGGCTTTATCTCCAAAGTTCGTTTTAATATAGTTATAGTGAAATTCATAAAGAAAAGTTTTTGACAAGTCCAAAATTGTAAATCCTACATATATGGGCTTATTGAAAATAATGTTGTTTCTAGACATTTCAATAATAACCATATCTTTGTCAAATATGGTTAAACTATGAAAAGTAGGTTTTGAAATATAGAATTGCGCACCAAAACGACCCGACCATCGAGTTACCAACTTAACATCCTTATATTTTCGAACATTCTCCATAGTCTTGCCAAATACTGAATTAATCATCAATTTGTAAAAGTTTTTCTCAAATTCATTTTTACTTTGCTGACGCATATGGATGTTTAATTCAATATAGGGTTTCAGCCATTGAGACTGTTTAAAGTTAAGGACTCTATGAATTTTTCTAATTTTTAAACCCAAACCAAGGACCTGTTTTAAGTTACGATAATGGATGATATATCGCTCTTTATTGTAAAGTGTAGTCATCAGTTTGGGTAGCTTACTTTTTGAGTTGGGTGGCACTCGATGTTCAGGGCAGACAGGAAGGTCTTTATGTATTTCAAATAGGTTAGCAGGGTATGAAATGTCTGCTTCAAAAATGTACCCTATGGGACTATCATCTGAAATATTACATATATCCTCCTCAGTGAATGAATTGTTATGAACCCATTCAAAACCACCATAGGGCAATGGTAAAGTCATAGCTGTGCCATAAAGTGAATTAACATCATAGTACATTAAATATGATGTTTCCTTATTGGGGTTGTATGACTCTCCCATGTACCTATTGTTGGCTTTGGCATATCTGTTTGAACACTGTGAAACTCCACCTCTTATACCTCTTTCTATAAACATGATTATATCAACATCAGTCAAAAGTTGTAGCTCTATTTTACACTGTTTAAGCATGGCTGAAAAGGCCAATCCTGGACTGGTAAAATAATGAAGCGGATCAAGTTTATAGGTGGAGAGACAGATGTCACGGAACGAGCTCATTATTTCAGATAACAAAATTACATCAATTTTCATGTAAAAAAGCGCATATTCCAAAAGCGAATTAATATTAAAGGTATTCCAAATTGTTTGTGCCCTTTTGTATTCATCATTTGAAACACCTTTTCCTTCCAAAGTATTATAAAATGCGTCTTTAGGAGGAAGAACAGTTTCATGTAGCTTTTCCCAAGAATCGAGATACTCATAGGGCAGGACACCCTTACGAGTAACTAAATTAAATTTTTCCTCTTCCTTGTAAAAACTTTTTAAAATTGTCTTTTTGGAATCATCTAAATATGAAGCTAGTTTGTCCAACGCGGAAGGCATAAACCGAAAAGAATCAATAAAACGAAAATTTACTTTGGTGCCTTCAATGTATTTAGTAAACGAAATATATTTTTCCTTGTTTACAGGGAGAAGTTGAATTCTACCCTCTACCTCCTTTGCTAAAGATTTTATAAGGAAATGGCTATCATAACCAGAAAGGTTGTGGAATACTACAGGAACACTGTGTGAATCATTAAAATTTAAATTACAACCCGGATGAGCTGCTCCCCTATATTTTCCCGTCAAGTGACAATGATCTAAATGTTTTCTGTCTCCCTCTTGAAAAGCCTTCTCACAGATATGACAATGGGTTGCATTATTAAAATCAAAATTTTCCAGTGTGTTTAACGGTTTTAAAGGAACAATATTTGAAAAAATTTTACTCAACTTTTCTGCTATTCTTTTCAGCTCATGAGTAAAACGTGAAATGCAATCATTTCCTACAATTTGATGATAATAGGAGAGCGAGTTATCATATGAACATTTTATATAATACCCAATCGCAAAAGGAATATGGTGTTGAATTCTTTGTGTATTCGATGGTGATGATGCACTTTTATCATCGTTGTCAATTTTTTCCAACAAACTTTCTAAATCAGCAAAAATTGTAAAAGGCACTTGCTCTTTATTTTTAAATTCCGTAAATTTCAAAATGTCGTCATTTTTCTTTGGTAGAGTTAGTTTGGTAAAATTTAAATTTTTACAATCTAAATAATGCTTTTGCAGCACTGCCTCAGAAACAAACCAATTTAAACATCTATCACATACCCATTTTTTATTATTTTGTCTACCCACCTGACTTGATATAAGACGTGAAAGATTTTTTATTAGGGCAAAGTGATAGATTCTTTTATTGGGGTTGAGAATTTCAAAATTTTCAGAATCTATATCCATCTCATTTTCACTATCAACTACATCATCATCATCACCACACGATAAAATAAGTAAATTAATTCGTTTAGAAAAATCTGATTTGCTTAAACAGATAGGTAGGATTTCATTCTTTTCAACTCCAAAAACGTTTATTGATAAATTATTAAGTTTCTCAAATTTTGAAATGTCTTTTAGTCGCATAGGAAATTCCAAACCTTCATAATTCAACCCCACCTGACTAAAATGAGGATATGAAAGAGTACGATCTTGGTGTGTTTTAGCAGGGTGTAAAGCAGCCACAATAGACCAAAGAAAACAATAATTATCTTTATTTTGAATATTGATCACCCCCTTGGTGTTTTTAATCCACTGCGGTGACTCAACATAAGTTGAATCACCACAGTTGATTGGGGTGTGTTTATTAATATTAACCTTAAGATGGAGAATTTCATACAGAGCCCAACCAGAATCTCGCTCTTGAAAATCCTCCATCTTGGTTAATATTTTTTGAGAAACATTTTCCTCATACCATTTTTTTAAATTTGTTGTTTGGTCTATTATACTGTTTCTCGTAGAAAAAGCCTTCACATCAGTTTGCGTAGTACCTTCATGTAATTTAATAAAATTCCCCGAAAAAATTACATTAACTTTTAAAATTGAATGTTTAAGTGACTTTTTAATTTGACTTAAAAAACTCTTGAATGCCTTTTTAAAGAAAATCTTAGGGTCTTTAATGGTAAAATTAGTGATAATACCTGTTGTAATTCTACCACCAAAGCACGTTTCAACATCTTCCCAAACCAAATTTTTTTTGACCGACCTCACCCTATTATTTTTGCCAAAATGAATTCTTTTTTTATTTTTTAGTAATATTAAATAATGTTTTAAAAGTGCCAAATTCGATTCTAATTTAGAAAAGTTTTGTACACAATCCAGTTTATTTTTTACACAACTTTTTACGGTTGAAATTAAATTTAGAAGAAAAACTATCCAATAATTAAATTCCTCTTTTGTTTTCACCAGTCTACTCACCTGTTCAACCTTTTTTACAGACTCAGACACCAACACATCAAAACTTTGGGAACTCATTTTTCTATAATATTCAACTGTGCAAGATATGTTATGAACAACGGTTTTGTCAGAATGAATTCATACGTTGTCAAAATATAATTAAATATTGGTTTGATAAGAAAGTTCTTCTTGAATACGAGGGAAATTTTTAAAGTAACAAATGTAAGAAATTATAGCACATGTTGCCAGATTCACGATAACCTAACTTTTTAACAGTTGGATGGATTGATTGTGCATAGAATTGCTGTCAAAAGTGTCAAAAAGACATTTGAGTTATTTTTTAAACGCTCGGAATTTAGTTAGCAAAACTTTTCATTTTCACTTGTATAATCAAAGAACGGAAAATTCCATAACAAACATATGACTGACGTATGATTTGATACAATGTATCCAGCGCCACTAGTCTGTAAAAATGGACATTTTTTTTATTCAAATCAAAACATAATGTTTAATAAATTTTATAAAAATGTATTATTTAACAAAAATGTGTTTTTTATATTTAAACTAAAACATATTGGTCAGCACTTTTTAGGTGTAGTCATAGGCGACGCTACTTTAATATTGTATATATATTTAATTAATTTAAACCAACAAAAATAATTTGACTGCTTTAAAAGTCACGTGATATGTCAAAATAGTAAAATATGACAGATTGTAACCTAAAATTCAATATATTAGGGACTAGTTACAATAAAGCTTGGATTTATTAGTGCCTGTCTTTATTAAAAGAAAACAAATTACTTTATTTTTCAATTCGACTTTAGTATATCAATTTTGAGAGATCAGTTGTTAGTTTTCTATGTAATACTGTCACAATACGGTCAAGCAGTATTAAATCCAAACTTTACTTGATTAACTCCCTATTAAGGAAATATAAGATGCTAAAATGTAAAGGATGGAGCCAACCTACAGAAAGATCGCTGTCATCTTGGTTATGAGAAAAACTATCCCCCACTTTAATTTATAAACTTTTAAATAATGCAACGCCTATGGACAAGTGCAAGCATTGTTAAAAAATAACCAACGCAGTGCTTATGTTAGCTAAAAATTAGGTATAAATTCCATCAAATATCAAAGCAAAAATCAATTCAAACAGTTTAACAGTTTGTGCTTATTAGTTTTGAAAAAAAATAAAATAAAAATGGCAACACAACCATGCACACTTGTAGTGTCAACTCTAGATCGCATTAACTGCCCTCCGAAAATGGTATTTGTTTGCATGAAGAATCTTTTTCAGTAAGTACTTTTGATTTTTTACAGATTATTTATTATTAAACGAATACAGGATAATTTTTACAAAAGAAACTAAAAAGTAGTAAATTTTAGTTTTATATACTTTTAACTTTTTATAGAAAATTTATTATTACTAAAAACCTTACATGAATCCAAGATAATATTTATATAAAAAAAATATTCCTAATTTTTTAATAGCAAAGAAATTATATTGAATTTTAATTTATTTGTCTTAATTTTGATGTTATTATTTTTTCAGTTTTGGAGTAAAGAAGATAAGTTTAAAAGGTGATAAAGCCTTTGTCAGACTATCATATTCACCTAGAACAGAAACCATAGACAAAAAATTCGGTAGGCTGCCAGTGAAGTACTATCGAATAAAGGCGGATGATGATGAAGAAATTGCTATCCTACAGCGAGCGATAGAAAGATACCAAATTAATATTGATCAACCTATGGAGATTGAGACAACAAAAAATTTGGCTGTATTACCACCACCACCACCCTCCGATCCGATGGAAATAACAGCTGTTGGAGAATCGTCTGGGGGGCCAACAGCAGCAACATCTACAAAAGCAGTAGATACCACCCAAGCACAAAGAAGAAGAAGCAGAAAGGGTGTGGTATCCACTGTATCCGAAAAACAAACAACAAACAAAAATACAAATATGGAAGAGATAATAAGTCTCTTCGATGAAGAGGATCCTTTAACACAAACCCAAGCTTTTTTTTAATTTTTAATATTTTGTTAAACTAAAATAAAATAAAAGGTTAAAACTGAATATGCTTTTTATTTAAATACCATCTATTTAACAAAATTACATTTTCTCTAGCACAATTTAAATAATTATTATTATGCATTTCACAGTGAAACTTATCATTACAATAATTTTTTAATTTTTTAATATTGGGACATCCCAAGTCATATTAAATTAAATTAAATTAACGATATGGTGCCGAACTTCATTAGTATGGGTGTTTAATATAGCTATTTCCTTACATATAAATTCAGTGTCTTTGTATTGGAAACCTTGCACATCCAAAATAAACATTTTTTTCTTCTTTAAACTACCCTTACGGTACTGGTTAGAGGGTTGTATTTCACAAGTCGATCGTGCAATATTAAACAGTAGGCTATAGTTTTATCAGGTACAGCTTTTTTCGTTTCAAACTCAATTCTAATGTCAACTGTACCACCTTTGAGCACGTCTTCACTCTGTCGAGAGCAGTCGATAACTACCAGTGGAGCATCATTTTTAAAGCTTATCGGGTGAAAACAAGGTTCGCTTTGATCGTGGTAATAATAGGATTTTTGAAACTGGGCATACATTTCATATAGAATAGCATACTGATTGTTATCAAAATCTAAATTTAAATTATCATATGGAAAAACTTCGGAGTTTAAATAGACTTTTAAATTGGTAAATGATAAGTGGTCAAAACGGCTCATATTTTTACTAAACAAGTTTTTTCTATCTGTCTGAAATCCAATAATAATGAAACGTGGTGTCTCCAGTTGATTTGAAGTTTTCACTGCCCATGTGTGATTAGTGACACTCTAACATGTGGAATTTTCCAATGAACTTTATTTAACACCACCTTATATTTTTCTTTTTTATCCTCAGTTTCAATTAAAGCGTTTAAATCGGAATTGCTGCGAATCAACACGAGTTCTTGTCGTACATTTAAAATAATCTTGTGATGGTCCTCAAATACCCCCATAAGGGTTTTTAGGGGTAAGCATATATTGAAATTACCGGAACCATCTAATATAGGTGGATTTTCTTTAAGTGTCCAACCAGCATTTTGAAGGGTGTTACCATCACTTTCCTTGAATGAGCAGTAACCTTTTATTGTTGATGTAATCCCAGGATTTCTAACACGGTCCACAATCACCCCTCCTAACTCATAACGAATTTCATCAAATAAATGTGCTAAACCATTGTTTACAAAGTGCACATTAGTACTGGCAGTATTGCCATCTTTCAGTACTTTTCCTTTAAGGTAAAGAACACTTTCACTAGGCAGGGTATAGATGTCTTGAGTTTGTATCGGAATTCGGATTTCATCATTGTTGTTTAAGGTGGTTGAAGCATATGGTTGATGAGTGTGTAGTTGGTAACTCACAATCGAATTATCATAGAGCACGTTTTCACCCACTCGTAGAATGTTACGACTCATTTTTTTCAAAACACTTTAAACTACACCGCACTGAAAAAAATATTCTTCTTATACCACAACTGACACGTACTTTTAAATTATACCAAAATTTCTTAAGTCTTTTGCCTATGATGGTAGTTATTGTCCTTTTAGTTTAAATCCTAAAGATACTAAAAAAGCTCTATTTTCAGGTGTTAGCTCTTTGACTAGCTGTTTATTACTAAATGGTGGTACACTATCAATCTTCTTCTTATAAATTTTATTACTTTCCTCTAAGGCGGTAATTTCTTCATAAGGAATACCAAAAGTATTATGATTATACAAAAACACCATTTTTAAACGGATTTTTTTAGATGCAGCCTAATCGTGACCACTTCTCCATGAAAATTGATGGGTTTTCCATCTTGGTCAGTTATTTTAAGTAAAATATCATCAATATAATGAGTGCTGATTGGTAGATATATCACATTTGAGGGTCTTTCTATAATTTTATAACCTGGAGGAGAAGAGGGGTAAAACATGTGTAACATGTGCACTGCTTTTCCGTTATTATAAGAGTTTATAACCAAGTTGCACTCAACACATATAGCATTCACTTTTAATATATCAACCGGATTTTCAGATATATGTTTTTTATCTACCTCTAGAGTTTTTCCTACAAATCCTAGTAAACTTCCAATGGAATTTTCCTTTTCAAAATTAATCTTTTTATTGCATATAACCTCACACTGTAAGGTATTATGGTTAGCTGTTATACTTATTTCAAATTGTTCCTCCTTTAAAGTTTGCTTTGAGTATTTATTTAGGAAATCGTTCAAGTCCTTAATTTCGTATGACCCCTCAGGTATTTTTATAATTTTATCATCATTAAAACAAAATAAATTATTTGAACTATCCACATTCGGTATTGAGTTGTAACTTTCGAAATTAATGAGCCCCAAATCATATTGCTCAAGCTCGTTTAGCACTATAGGTGGATAGATGTTTGCTGAAAGGAGTGATGCTTTTCCGGATAAGGTAAAGGTGTAGGACATGTTTACTATATAGCGGTTCACTGATAAATGAAAAACCATGTAGTTTAGTAGACGTTTTTTATTAACCCTTAAAGTAATACAAAAAACTTAAACACAAGTGTCCTAAATTTACAGAATCATAAGTCTGGTAGGGGTTATAATTATACAGTACTTTTGAGTCACCATTAGAACTAAAGTATCTTACAGATTCTATAGGAGGTCGTAAATTACCAAAACTATCAAAATAGTGTACATTATTTTTAATTTTCTTATAACAAGTCCAATGACTTCCTGATCCTCTGCTACTATCTAAATTAATTATCCCCGACTCAAATTTATGTATCTTTGAGGGTAGTTCATCTCTCATAAACACACCTCTAAAATGTTTAATTTTTAACAGCTTTGTATACTTTTTCAGGTCAATATTTGTAAGAGCTCGCTGTGGTAGTGAAATCGGTAAAGTTTTCTTGAAAAACTTTAGGTTTTTGTGTTTTGACATCCACCTTTGTGTAAAAAAAGACCCATTCCTAGTTTATATGGTTTGAGAAATAATCCTTTACCCATAGCAATGGACTCCATACTTTGGTTATGTCGTTGAGCCTCTTGTAATTGTTGAATTGCAGATTTAGCAGCATTAATGGCTTTCACTATTCCTGCTGTGCCACTCCCTAAAGCACCAAGGGCAGAGAGGGTCGCCATGATTGGTATTAGAGGCAAAAAACCACCCTTTTTTGGTAGTTTTATTATTCGTGCAGGTCGTACTTTTCCTTTGTTTTTTTCCGCTGTCTTGAGAGCAACTTTGACTGCAGTTTCAATGTCTTGTGGTTTTCGTTGTTTTAATCTATCTTTTATCTTTTTTGTTGCTTGACTGAAACTCAATGTTTTGATTTTTTTCTTTACAATTCGTGCCCTCTTTCTTTTAAAAGTTGATGTTTTTCTACTTTTTATGGGTTTTCTTGATTTTCTCGTTTTACTCATTTTTTAAGAATGATGTTACTACCTTGAAAGTTTACACAAGAATAAAAGCAACTGGTATGTGTGTTTGAAGGTGTTTAAGATTTATATAACTTTTGGTTTTTTAATGTTGCTATGCATATTGTCATTTTCTTCACCATCAATGCTTAGTCTCCGCTTTAGTGACTTCTGCTCCAATGGTCCTTCACTCAAAACAGCAGCTGTGTTGGTTTTTGGTAATTTAAAGGGAACATCAACCGAATCGCTTAACTTTCTCTTTCGTTTGACTTTTAAAAATTTTGGTAATTTAAAAGGAATATCCACCGAGTCGCTTAACTTTCTCTTTCTTTTGACTCTTAACAATGTTGGTTCTTTATGTAAAGGGGGTGAATTAGTTTCCATAGCTTCTGTTTCAGGTTCATCTTTTTTTACTTTTTTTAACCGTGGTTTTCTTGGTTTAGATGATGATGATTTTCTCGTTGTTTGTGATGGATTTTTAATTTGGCCCTCTAGAGTTTCAAGAGAGCCTAAATAATTTTTTGTCATCTTTATCCCACGTTGAATCATATTTAGGCACTGACGCACTGCCTTTAAACGTGGCACTTGATCAGTTTTTGATACATTATTTACCATACCCATCCCTAGTTTTAGCTTGGTACCCATAGCAGCAGCCACACCAGAAGCAGCCAGTTTTTCATACAAGCCTGAATCCGTTGCTCGCATCCGTTCTAAAGCTTTTCTCATTAAAACTTTATCTGCCTCATGACGGTCGGTCAACTCCATATTAGTTGAATAGGAAATGTCATGATCTTTGCATGCTCTATCAAGCTGGTTAATACCTTTATCCCCTCTAGCTAAACGTTTCTCTAGCTTAGTCCCAGGTCCACAATAAGAAAACCCTGGGATATGCATTTCGAAGGGCAGATTATTTATAGCACTGTTTAACAACCCTTGCCCTTTAACGTTTGAACTAACATAGTACTTCATAGCGTTTCACTTAAGACTAAATAAAAACCAGGGTCTTTACTTTTTTTATACATTACCAGTTCAACAGTGTTAAGTTGACATAATATTTCTATAGAAAATGAAAAAGATTGTTAAACAAAAAGTGCGTTTAGAAGTTAAAAACCATGATATTAATGCAAGTACTACATCAAGACATGGTTTCCTGTTTCCATCATCTATTAGATGTCTTATCGTGGGCCCATCAAACTGTGGAAAAACCAACCTTATATTGAGCCTTTTGGAACATTCAAACGGTTTAAAGTTTAAAAATGTGTATGTGTATTCAAAAAGTCTATACCAGCCAAAGTATTTATATTTAGAGAATCTATTAAAACCCATTAAAGAAATAGGGTACTATGCTTACAACAGTGGCGAAAATATAATTCCTCCATCAGAAGCAAATCCGTTTTCCATTTTCATATTTGATGACGTAGCCTGCGATAAACAAGATGTGATGCGTGACTACTTTAGTATGGGTCGACATAATAATATTGACAGTTTCTATCTCTCTCAAACATATGCAAACATACCTAAACATTTAATAAGAGACAATGCCAACGTTTTAATTTTATTCAAACAAGATTTACTAAATGTAAAACATATATACACCAACCATATTGGCACTGATATGACATTTGATGAATTTCAAAAGATGTGTGCATACTGCTGGAAAAAACCGTATGATTTTTTGACAATTTTTAAAGATTGTGATATTGATAAGGGAAGATATCGGTATCGTTTTGATAACTTTATATATCTTTAGATTCAAATACTTCTTAGTGTTAATAGTTATAAAGCACCTGTAGAGATAACATAGAAAAATGTCAGAAGAAAACATAAAAATGGTTAGTGGTGAAAAGAACTTAAAGAAACAATTAATTTCTAAAAGAAAAATAATACGTGAGAAATTAAATTTGTTAAAACAGGGTCAGATTTCACAGGCTAACCTATTTCAACCCATTACAAAACACTTGGAAAATATTGAATCTAGTTTAATCGATAAAAAGCCTCCGAAACTGGTCAATATACCTTCATTATCACCCAGATTGACAACTCCTCAAAAAATCAAGCAAGAAAACGAAAAACAACAACAAGAAAAACAGGAAGAACTTGAAGATCTGCAAACTTCATCGCTTTTTCATAAGAATTTTGATAATAACAGTGCAGAAGAAGATGAAAAACATATGCATGAACCAAGTGTTTACATGCAAGACTTATTCCAGTCAACTCCTCGAAATCCAAATCCTACAACACCGACAACCGAAAAGAGAGCTAAACGAAAATTAAATTTTTCTTTAAGTGCTAAAAAACTAAATAAGCCCACCACAAGTGGTTACTTTTTGAGAAAAGCAGTGTTAAAAGATGCAGCAGAGAACTTTACACAGAATGAGGCCAAAAAGCAAGAAGAGTTTGAAAACGGACGACTTAGAGACTTGATGAATAAATCTGAGAATGACTACTACAGTCAGTTTCATCCTTCACTTGCAAGCTATATTAAAGAATTTTTAGATGATCCATCCACCGTGCCTTCTGACCCACAAAATTATTTTTCCAAGTTTCGTGTAAGGCGAGATGATATTGACAATTTTTATATTGGTGATTCGAAAATTGATTTTGATGGAGCTGATTTAATTATAAAAGGTAAACGCTATAAAGGTACACACGGTTTGTACAAATTACTCTTTCGAAAAAATATGCCTACAAAGTATACCCAAGATGATGCAGACGCTTTTAGAGACATCATTGAACACACCTATGCAAACAGAAAACATCATAAGGCCTCTGGAGATGTGATCACCGATAGCTACTCAACCAAATTTAAGAAACTGTTTAGTGACATATATAAAGGTGGAAATCTAGAGGAGGAGATGGAGTACTCCGATAGTCCTATAGAGTACGTGTACTGGGATAATCCCAATGAACTTGTAGAACGGTTACGTTTATTATTAGCATCTCAGACAGCTGGCAACACAGGTCACACAAACGAAATCTATGCTATAGTTGAGGAGCTTCAAGAAGCTAATATTATTGAGAAGAGAGATGGTTAATAATTTTATTACAGATGTTAAACGAGAAGTAGTTAGTGAAATACACAAACCGGCTAGAATTAATTTTTTAAGGCGTAGAGTGATTGTGAAATCACTAAATGATCTATTTCAAGCAGATCTTGTGGAGATGATACCGTACGCAAACGAAAACAAAGGTTTTAAATACATTTTAGTGGTTATTAACTGTTTCTCGAAATATGTTTGGGCCTATCCATTAAAAACAAAAACTGGGGAAGAAGTGTCGAAAGCTATAGAAAAAGTGTTTAAGGAACAGGTGCCACTTCATCTTCAAACCGATCATGGGAAAGAGTTTTACAATTCGATTATGGCAAAACTGTTGAAAAGATACAATGTCAAACACTATAGTTCATTTAGTGAAAAAAAGGCTCAAATTGTTGAGAGGGTAAACCGAACCCTTAAAAATCTAATGTGGAAGGAATTTAACTATCAAGGATCTTACAAATGGTATGGTATCCTACCAAAGATTGTTCAAATTTATAACAATCGGAAACATCGAACTATAGGGATGAAACCCTCAGAGGTGCGACAAAAACATGAAAAACTATTGCTCAAAACGGTCTATAATCATATAAAGATGACAATTAAACCAAAATACAAGGTTGGTGACCATGTTCGAATTTCAAAACTACGAGGTGTGTTTGATAAGAAATACATGCCAAATTGGTCTACTGAAATTTTTACTGTTAAGAAAATTCAGCTCACTAACCCAGTAACATACCTATTGGAGGATGCTAGTAAAAATGAAATTAAGGGAGGATTCTATGAGCTTCAGCTGCAAAAAGTAAAATATTCTGATATATATTTAGTAGAAAAAATTTTAAAACGTGTCAAAAATAAGGTGTTTGTAAAGTGGTTAGGATTTGATAATAAACATAATAGCTGGATAGATAAAAGTAATGTTGCTTAGTACTAAATAAAGAGAAACATATAAAACTTATTGGTGTATTTTATTTACTAATTTTCTTAAAATATAATTACATTTTAGAATAAATATTTAATGGGAACAACCATCCTCTAATTATAGCAGTTACTAAATAACTAAAATGAGCCACCCATTGATGATATTCCAAAATTTGATGGGTTATTATACAGCTTTGAAGTACCATTTAACTGTTTCTTCCCATTTCGAATATTAGTTGACTCTTCCATTTGCTCATCTTCATAAATTCTCCCCTCTTCTGGTTTCATATGTTTCTGACGCATCTCTTCAAAAAACTCTGGAGAGAGATGTGTTTGATACTTTAATAAGTATTCCCAGTCGATGCGCCATTCATTTTCTCTTATAAAATTTTCAGACATCCGTTGATAACGACAAAGAAAAGGCCAATAGAGTTCGCTTTTAAACATATGCATAAACGCTTCGCTTAAATTTTGATATCTAGACACATTGGGCCAATGCATCTTATTAATATAGGTCGCCATAAACATATCAGATAATCTTTGTTTGCGACAAATTACTTCCCAGTTCACATGGTCACAAAACCATCCAATAAAGTCCTCTGTAATAACTGGTGACGCAGAGATCTCATCCCACACTTTATTAATACTATTATTTTCAACCATCTTTAAAAGCGTTCTTTCTGAAAGTAAGAGTTTCAACTTATAAATCCCTCTATTTATAGGTTGAAATAAAAGTAACCTTTGACCTTTGATACTTCTTTTTAACCTCGATAGCCTTGTTGAATATATTTCTTAACTTCTTCGTTTTTCTTCTGTTCACAAGAGCTGTGTTTTGTTACAATCCAATCAGCAGGTCGATGTGGATTTCCTTTGGTACAATAGATGCAACGGGGTTTTTTTATTCTTGGTTTAATCCAGTCATAGGTTGGTAACATTGTATTTGGTTGAAAACAAAAACACTAGGTTTTGATGATCTACACTGTTCAACGGTTGACTATAAAATAACCAACGCAGTAGGTGCAATAGTTTTAGCATAGATGAAATAATCCTTTATCTACATCTACAATTTTAGATAAATCAGTTTTACTGTGTCTGTCGTAGCGATAGGTTGTGCGTGTGAAATGAGAAAATGTTCCCAACCACCATCAATTTATCATAATTTTCGCTGTGATAAATGTGGAAGAGTAGACATAGTTAAAATAAGCACAGGCAACAAAATTGCTTCATATTTGTGTGATATTTGTAGAAATACAAGTCCAGGAAAAAACCAAGGAAATATTTTCCGAAATACAACAACGAGACGTGGTAAATTAAAATTCAGAACACAGTAAGATGGACTTTCAAAATAATTATTGGTCAACTAAAATTGACTTTGAGCTAGAAGGACTTTTAGAAGAGAAAAGTTATGAAAATATTTATAAATGGTTAGCAGAATGGATATATTTTGGGTTTGATTCATGCAGGTACATCATTGAGGAAAAACTACCAACATTATACCCATTATTACCTAAAATATGAAAACGTAAATTAACAGAGGCAGCGCTGGAATATACAAAAATATATCCAAACTATGACGTGAAAAAACATCTTCAATCAATTATTTTTAAATTTGATGGTCGAGATGAGTGTGGTTTATATGATATATATGAATAAAAATATATAATTAAAACATACTTTTAGTTTTTATTTAAGAATTATTTACTTTGAGACATCCTGTATAGCATAAATAACCAGCTGTATTAGAAAAAATAGGAACGTGTGCGGGTCATAAGGTTATCCTATAACTGCATAAACAATGATAAGAGATACACAGACAATCCTGATTAAGTTAAACAAATATTTTTAAAAATTATTTTATTTTTAACACACAGAGAAAATAACAGGCTATCCCGATTAATTCTAACAAATATTTCTAGAAATTATTTTATTTTTTAACCAACAACCAAGGCCTTTTTCACATTAGGACTTACCTAGCCCAGGCTAAGCGAGTGAAGTGGCTATCTTACTGGCTGGCACCTAACTCATTGCCAATAGGGCCTTTCAACAGCCCAGGCTAAGCAAGTGAAGCGGCTAGCTTACTAAAAAAACCACCTCATTTTACCTACTCTCGCATTGGCACCTAACTCATTAGGGCCTTTCAACAGCCTCCGGTTGTTACGTCATTGCTGACAGCTTCTTGTACGCTTCTTTTGCCCGAAGGTCATACCAAGTTCACTTCTTCAGCAGCAGGTCATCCACTTCGGAGAAGTGGATGGCATGGTTACCATTTGGTATAGAACCCAGACTACTACACTACTGTTTTTAATCAAAGTTTATTGAATTTAAAGGTAAGTAGATCAGAGAGCACGGCAGTGCCTCGCCAAGTTCGCGCGCCGTAACCGTCTTTTCTTAAAACAATTCAGCTGATATTTGACCTACCTAAAACTCTACTTCGGAATGAGCTACGAATCTCAAACTTTGCACAGTTGTAGATATCCATGGAGTTAACAACCCCTACAAGTTTCATGGAATTCCATAAAGTAGTAAAGTAGTTACGAAATTTCAAAAAACGTCGAAATTGCCACTCACTGACTCACTCACTCACTCACTGATGTACTTCCAGACATGCTACAAAGCTGAAATTTGGCAGACTGATAGAAATTATGGCCATACCCCTGGAAAAAATCATAAAACCCCAAAATTTTAATTTACTCCCCTCCACTATACATTTAAAGTTATGTAAATGTAGCATCGCCCACTTCAAGAAATGCTAGAGTGTTGAGCTTTGGCAGACTGATAGGACCTATGATAAAACTATAGGAGAAAATCAAAAAACTCCAAAATTTTAATTTACTCCCCTCTCCTATACATTTAAAGTTATGTAAAAGTAGCATTGCCCACTTCCAGAAATGCTAGAGAGTTAAGCTTTGGCAGACTGATAGGAACTATGATAAAACTATAGGAAAAAATTAAAACACTCCAAAATTCTAATTTACTTCCCTCCCCTATAAATGTAAAGTTAAGTAAAAGTAACATTGCCTACTTCCAGACATGCTAGAGAGCTGAGCTTTGGAAGACCGATAGTAACTATGATAAAGTTATAGAAAAAAATTAAAACACCCCAAAATTCTAATTTACTTCCTTCCCCTATACATTTAAAATTACGTAAAAGTAACACTACCCATTTCCAGAAACGCTAGAGAGCTGAACTTTTTAAGACTGAAAGACAATATGATAAAACTATATGAAAAAATTTAAAAACTCCAACATTTTAATTTACTTCCCTCTCCTATAAATGTCAATTTATATTGCCCACTTCCAGAAACGCTAGAGAGCTGAGCATTGGAATGCTGATAGAAATTATGATAAAACCATGGGAAAAAATTTAAAAAGTCCAATATTTTCATTTACTCTCCTCCCCTATAAATGTAAAGTTATGTAAAAGTAAGATTACCCACTTCCAGAAACGCTAGAGAGCTGAGCATTGGAAGACTGATAGGAACTATAATAAAACTATAGGACAAAATTTAAAAACACGACAATTTTAATTTATTTCCCTCCCCTATACATGTAAAAGTAACACTGTGCACTTTCAGAAACGCTAGAGAGCTGAGCTTTGGAAGGCTGATGGGAACTACGATAAAACCATGGAAAAAAATTAAAAAACCTAAAAAATTTAAGTAAGGCATTACAAAAATTTTGAACAATATTCCGCATATTTTACTACTTTAAAAATTAAGTATTATCCAATTCCTTTAAAAAAGAAGTGAAATCATAACAAAAACATTTCATGTAAAAAAAGCCAAGTATGCGAAAATGGCATTCCGTAAAAAGAATTGAGATAAAAGTAAAGTCAACTTTTCCAAACAAATTTCAAAATGAAAGGTTCAGACAGACAGACAGACGGCGCAACAAAAAAGTTTCAAAATCATCTGAAAGATATATAAGCTCACACTACTATAGTATAGTAGTCGTGGGGCGCTTTGTGCCATATTTTCTTTGTATATCGAGAGCTCGACGTTTTTTCACAATAATACTAGTATTTTTTGTTCATTATTGTTTTCAACTAATATTAAGAATTATTTTTAACTGTTTAGTTTGAAGCGTGTTTTTTAGTTTTTTTAACTATATTTATTTCTTACTTTTTAGTTTAATGTGCTCTGAAATCGTGTTTTTTAATTAACTATATTACGTCGGTATACTGGCAAAATACACTTAAGGTCACTTTTTTTAGTTTAAAAAATACATTAAATCACAGACTTCACAAAATCTATAAAATATTACTAAAATTTCAAAAAATAACTTTTTTTACATAGGTACTTACATACGTTCTCCAATATTCAATGCATAAATAATGTAAATTCAGGAGTTTCTCAATGAAATCAAATGTCTCAAATGTTGTTCCTAATTTCAAAACTTCTTAAAATGCGATTTTCTCAAAACTAAATTTTTGACTTAGTGTATGTTGCCAGTATACCGATGATTTATTGTCACAATAATACTAGTAATAATAAAAATAAATTATCCTGATCAGGATAATGAAAAAAAATATTTCTTGGGGAGGGGAGTGAGACCTCATTAAGCCGTATTTTAACCTATTTTATTGTTTTATTCCTGAAATATATGAAAAATGTCTGCGAAATTATTAATCTTGGCGTTGTCACCGGTTCTAAATTAAATTTGTTCGTTTTTGCAAAATTCTTAGGCCTGGGGGGGCGGATCCCCGAAGTACCCCCTAGGGTGCGCCTGGAAAATTATTGTATTGTCACTGGTTCTTGATAAGTGTACAACGTTTAAATTAAATCTGTTCGTTTAAAGTAGGTCAAAATCTAGTCCAAAGGAGTCAGTTACAAACATACATACCTACCTACAAACATACAGGTATAGCTAATAAAAGCGTGTCAAAAATAAGAAATTACAAAATACGAAAACTTTTATTTAAAACTTGTTATTTCCCCACAATTTTTATTCTGGTAACGTAGTTTTCAGAAATTGATTAAAAACCTGATTTGGAAAAAAAATAAAGCGACCTACACCCAGAAATACTGCGTTTTTCAGATGGCTGTACATAAGTTAAAAAATTTCAAGGTAAAAGGCAGAAAAGCCATTTCGATATAGTAAGCCGATTTTAATGTGCAGCTACAGGTTTTTCAAAAGTCCGAAGAACCGAACCGAACCGGATAAGCATACATACAAACGAACAAAATATTTCAAGTTATCATTAAAAAAAATCCGTCGAACATAATACCTTTCCTAGCTTTTGCTGCACGAACTAGGAAAGTAAAAATTGGGACTGATAAAAACTGAAGTCTGAGTCCAAAAAGATAATGGGAGTTACCTACAAAAACGGACAACTTTTATCTAATTTGACCTACAAACTGTGAATATAGGGTACAATAATTAATAATAGGCTCATTATTTTTCAACTAAATTTAACTAAAGTTAAGTTGATAGATAAGGAATTTTTAAATCTAGTCAGATAAAATTTAATCTGACGAGTTTTTTTAACGTCAAATTGCCCGATTTGATTGAAATTTAGTACCTAGGCTGGGTCTTGGGTCGAGATGGTCTCATTTAAAAATGAACAAAATCCATCTAACGCAAGCCAAGTAAAAGGGTAGATTTTAAAAATTGGAGTTTATGTGAAAATATGGCGTGTGTGATATCGAACGAAAGGTAATTGAGTCTGCAGTTAAACAAAATACATTTTAGTTTATTTTAAAAAAAGGGTTGTAAGTGTCAAAAATTAGAGTTTAAATGAAAATATGGCTTGTGTGGTATTAAACGAAAGGTAATTGAGTCTGGAGTTAAACAAAATACATTTTAGTTTTTAAAAAAAAGTGGGGGTAAATTTAAAAAATTAGAGTTTAGGTCAAAACATGGCTTGTGTGGTATCAAACGAAAGGTATTTGAGTCTGGAGTTGAATAAAATATATTACAGTTTTTAGTTATACTGTCATAAATAAGTTTAAATTCGGATCATTTTACTATAGCAAGAACCAATATTGCTGCGCTTGCACTAATTTCGTCTATAAAAGCCGATGCTGGATAATAGACCGGCATCACTCTAGCAAGTGATCAATACTTAACATACCTAAGTAAAACCTCACTATGGTGGTTACGCTTTATGGCCCATAAGGCCAACTCTCTACGGCCTATAAGGTCTATTTCTTATGGCCCCTAGGTCAACTCTCTCCAGCCAGCATCCCTCTTTTTACATTATTTAATTATTTATAGCAATAACCTCTATTCCTGTTAATCTGTTTTCTTATATAAAATACATGTATAAATGTGGATTGTTTATACTTAATTTTCATTTTCCCCTAAATCCCTCAGTCACAAGGGCACTAAATAACAAACCTTGTGACATATATGGTAGAGATACCACTTGTCACAAATATAGTCATGACAATATTAGCTTAGACATAGACTATAATTAAAGTACCTACTGTGAGCGTAGGTGCCCATATATTAGCAGAGTATTTTTTTAGTCCTTGCCGTATATTCATCTTGTAAGCCTATTATGACATCAATAACGTGCTTGTATATTTTATTTGTTATTTTCTTCCCCGTGACATCCAGTGTATATTTTTCTTATTTGCATACATATGCCTGTAACATATTTGCACACATTTGTGACATCCCTAACGTCTTTGTATATTTTATTTGTTATTTGTTTCCTCGTGACATCCAGTGTATATTTCTTATTTTTATAGAGGTACTTGTTACATCCGTTATTTTTATGAAACGTTGGCAACATTGCTGGATGTCACAAGTTAACACAAATATTTAGGGATGTTACAACGTCAAAATTTTTTGTATATACAATGGACGCCACAAAGATATGAAAAATTTTATTTCTAAATTTGTGAGTTTATACAAATATTTTCACGGAATTAAAAATAAAATATTTTTTATTACATTTCATATTTTTTATTTTTGGTTCATTTTCAGGTTTTAAAGTGGATGTCACAAAAACCGACTTTTTGCTGGATGTCACAGGATACAACGGTCGAGTATATATATATATATATATATTTTAGCAAGTATTTTAAAGTTTAAGCAAAGTTTTTATTCAAGTTAAGTAAGTTTGTTGTCACAAAATATGATTTCTTTTTAAGGTTTTAACAATGTTTTGTTCAAAAGTTTCTCTAAAAATAAATAAAAATTAGTTTTAAAAGAAGATGTTACGGTAAATTTAGTTCATTTTGTACCATTTTTGTCAAAATAAGTCAATCCGGTCCCGATTTGTCAATGCTGTCCCACTCCAGTTTTGCTGAAATTACACTATTTTTCATAATTTCTTTGAATAAATAAGTAGATATTCTGAAAGGTTTATGTTTTGTGCATATCAAGTACCATTCGTCGTATTCATTTTCATAAAGATTTTGACGCAGTTGGAAAGTAAAGTTTGATTTATTTTAATTTTGAACTTCTACTGCTTTAAGACTAGATAACTTCAGACAAATCGGTATTTTTGTGTTTGTTTTGATTTTTTTTTGCAAAATTATTAAAAAATATATATTTGACTACTCTAATCCAGATAAACTAATCCCAAATATAAAAACAAGAACAGAAAGCTTGGAGATAGGTTTGACATTATTCCCATGTTTTTTGGTTTCTGCCTCAATTTTGCCTATTTCTGCCAGCCCCACATTTTTGAATATTGCCACTACTGCAAAATAGAATATTCATACTCTGAGTTGGTCTGGTTTTAAAACATGTGTTCTTTAGGTAAAATTTCAACTTTTTTATTCTTGAAAATGTACACTTTTGAACTTTGAATGCCCGTATAGTTAAAGAACAACAGATATGTATGCAGTAATTTAAATGAAGCACTACAAAATAAGGTAAGAAAAGTAAACTTAGGTAAAAAAAAAATTTATGGCGGCAATTAGCCACCGGAACTTAAGCCGCGTATTCATTTGAGAACGCTTCGTTTGCATTCATGCTCAAGTGAATACGCGCCTTGGGACGAATAATATTCAACTGGCATGACCCGCGGCATGCGACACTATCTGTTCAGAGTGGGAACTTCAAACGAGCATTTATTTAAATATTGTTTGCCTCAAGGCGCGTATTTACTTAAGCATGAATGCGAACGAGGCATTTGTTTGGCCTGGCAGCGAGCCACTTACTAAAAAATTATTGTTTATATAGAATTTTAAATTTAATTTTTGACAGCTACGGAGGCGAATTTCCTTGTCGAGTTCCCGAAAATCTCAACGGATTCTTGCTGCTTGACGTTTCCAAAAGAGAATAAATTTATTTACGTTACCTTATTTTTGGTAATATTTGAAAAAAATATATTTTTTCATTGTTAAAAAACATTTATTTTTCAATGTTAGAAAAAAATTTTTTTTCACTGTTAAGAAATCACTATTTTTTTAACGTTCGAAAACATTGTAAAAAAACATTAGTTTTTTGATGTTGGAAAAACTTCAATGTTAAAAAAACATGGTATTCTTTTTTTAATGTCAGTTCACTATGAATATGACGTTAGAACTAACACCCAAACGTTATGTTTTTAAATTAAACATTATTCTGACGTTATTAAAATGTTTTTGTGTTTGTGGGTATGCGGTTTCCCCACAAAAAAAAGAGGTTAGATTAGGTTTTTTGTCGGTGATGTAAATAATCGATGCTAATTTTATAAATATGAAAATGCGGGACTTTTATTTTCCCGTGTGCTGCGTATGAAACACATATATTTAGATTGCTGAGTCTTTAAGGTTTCTTTACTTTTTTATATTACTGTAAGTCTTCAAATATATTTGAAGTACAAACAGTTCAAGTACAAGTACTTGGAGTAATTAAATATTTGATGTACTTAAGTACCTAAAGTGCTTCAAGTAAAAGACTTGGGGAAAATCAAGTACTTTTATAATGTACTTGATAATTGAAGTACATTTGAAAAGAAAATATAATTAGTACTTCAAGTTCTTTTATAAATCCTAATGAACTTGGTACTTGTACTTCAAGTACTTTCATAATGTACTTGTGACAGCTCTGGTTACATAAAATGTGGTATTTTTTAAACTTTTTTGTTTAGTGACATCATTTTTAAAAATCATAAAGCAAATAGGTACTACAAGAAATAAAAAAGCCAACTTAATTTGGTTATTTAAAGTAAAGACCCTGAGGACTTGGTTTTAATTTAATTAATTTTGAATGAGTTGAACGCACACTAAGTATTAAAGTACATCATCGTTATTGGTTGGGCAGAATTTCCGAAGTTGTGGTGATTTTGATATAAATTGGTACTAAACTTATGAAGACATTTACAAAAATCATTTTTTTTTCCGGTCACGTAATATATGCGGCATCGCGACGCTTTCAAATGTGACGTGACTTTGATCCAGATTTTCTGAAATAACTTAATAACTAGATTAGATAGGACATTTCTAATTTCACTTTTAGGCAGACAATAAGTGCGTCTTTCTAACAAGGTATTACACTTTAGAAGCGTGATTAAGTTCCATTAAATAAAAATTGTTAAATTTAGTTTTTATCAAAATTTACATTTTTGTATTTTTCCTTAATTTTGGTTTATCTGAGGCGGTTAAGTAGTTTTAGGGGTGATTTTGGGTTTGGTTGCAAACTAAGATTTCTTTTGAGTCTGCCTATAGGAATATATTATAACTTAGATTTTTTACTTGCAGGAAATGATGCAAAAAAATTTTGAATTTGCTCAAGTCAGTTTTTTTAAAAAATCCATAGATTTCGCTCATAACAAAAACATTTTTTACTACACTTTATTTTGAACTATTTTTTTATTAAGGTTTTATTATTACGTTTTAGAATTTAAAGAAAATTTTAAAAAATATATTGCAGTTCAAAAAAAATAGTCAGGGAGTTTGGGAATTTAATCCAAACACAAGAAATGATACTTTAAAAATCCTTGAATTTTGAGTCAATTTTGGCACCTCTTCATTCATGTCCATGGGATTTTTATATTTCCCGGGTGATTTTCTTCCTCCAAAAGAATTTACTTTCCCAAGGAACAAGCTTTCAAAATTTGTGTGAATCTCCAAAAACCATATTGAAGTTTTCATGCCATTTTCCCCCAAAAATAGCTATTTTTAAAGAATTAGAAGAAGAATTATGAAATCCCATAAAAACAAGTGATTACTGTTATTAACTTGCTGTAGATCTATGACTTGGACTTAACTATAGAAATTTTTGTACTTCCATTATATAAAGCATTCATTTTTTTTAAATAAGTGGGGGTGCTGACCACATACTATCATCCAGTTTATTAAAATATCGGGTAAAGCAAAAAAAAAAAGAAAAAAAAACGGATTTTTTTTTGTTATAACTCTTGAAAACTATGCTACCGATTTTATTGAAAAAAGCTGATGTTTGCAGGAAATTATCCGCAATCTTGAAATTACAAGATGGCGCACAAAATCATGCTAATGCCTTTAAATTTGCTTGTTTATTTTTATGTTCCAGATCTTTTTTTAGTTTTTTTTTAATTTATAAAAAAATTCTATTTCTGCCACATTACTAAAATCAGTTGGATTGTTCCAAAAAAATTAATTTTTGTTTTAACCTTTATTGTACAGATTTCAATTCTGTCTCCATCGAGGGGTCATCGGCACCCTAAAATTTTGTACAGCGTCCAACAGGACTTGGGTCCTGACGTGTACTGTTGGGTCCTGTTGAGTACTGTTGGGTACTGTCGTGTACTGTCGAGTACTGTTGGGTACTGTCGTGTATTGTCGAGTACTGTTGGGTCCTGTCGGTGTTCTGTTGGGTACTGTCGTGTACTGTCGAGTACTGTTGGGTCCTGTTGAGTACTGTCGTCGTGCCTTGGGGGGGTCCGACAAGGACAAAGCGCACCCTCAAAAAACAAGCAAAAACAAAAAAAAAAAAAAAAAAAGCTCATCATCTTTGGGGAACCGCGCCGCGCTCACAAATGTTGCGACCAAAAAAAAAAAAGTCATCCTGTTTGGGGAAGGCCGACAGGGCCTTAGGGCGCACTCAAAAAACTTGCGACCAAAAAAAAAAAAAAAAGGTCATCCTGTCTTTTCGCATCTACGCCACTGTTTCGGGTGAGACGGTTGTGTCGAGTACTGTCGTGTACTGTTGGCTTCTATCGTACTGTTACGTCCTGTCGTGTACTGTTGGGTACTGTCGAGTACTGTTGGGTCCTGTCGTGTACTGTCGAGTACTGTTGGGTACTGTCGTGTACTGTTGGGTACTGTTGGGTCCTGTCGTGTACTGTTAGGTACTGTCGTGTACTGTCGGGTACTGTTGGGTCCTGTCGTGTACTGTCGAGTACAGTTGGGTACTGTCGTGTACTGTCGAGTACTGTTGGGTCCTGTCGTGGTACTGTCGAGTACTGTTGGGTACTGTCGTGTACTGTCGAGTACTGTTGGATCCTGTCGTGGTACTGTCGGGTCCTGTTGTGAAATTTGTACGGTACTGTTGAAAGCTGATGACCCCTCGGTCTCCATTCATTTCCTAATAAATTAATTATTACTAAACCGATTTTCCTCAAATAAAAAATATCAAGGCAAAAATTAATTGCGCTTTAAAGGTCCGTATCGAAATTTATCATCTTCTTAAAATCCAAGATGGCAGTCAGAATCAAACTTAACCTTTCAAAGAGGTTTGTTTATTCTTATGTTTCGAGAAACTATTTTTTTTTTTAATTCGTTAAAAAGCTTTTTATCCGCCGCACAGAACAAAATTCAAATCATGAAAATTGGCTTAGCAGTTTCGAAAATATTAATTTTGATTTTAAGCAATAAATTAAGACTAAACCGATTTCAATTAAATGAAAAGTATCATAGTGTGAATCGATTGCTCTTTGAGCATCACCCTAGCAACTTTTGTCAATTTTTAAATCAAAGATGGCCGACTAAATAATATTTGTCTCTTTATGAAGCATCGCTATTTTTAGTTGCGAGTAATTTTCACCCCCTATAGATGTTAACCATGATGCTTTTTTGTTCATTAAAAGCAGTTCATTAATAAGAAATTCATAACCAAAGAAATGCAAGCAGAATTAAAAAAGCAAACAAGAAATCCATCCAAAATTTTTAGGCTCATAGATTGTTTGCTAAATTCCGAAGAAAGTGTATTTTTACCACATAATAATATTTTTTTTTACTTCTTGTTAAACTTTGATAAATTATTATAATCCAAAAAACTATTTTGTGTGGGGGTAAGGCCATCAACGACACAGTCACCTAAGGCGTTGTTATATGAGGGCAGCCAAATGCGTACAATAAAACGAAAAATTTATTAAAAAATTAATAACACCACTTGCAAAGTGCAATTCACCCTATTAAAATCGATGAAGTTAAAAAGTTATAATTAATAATAGTGATTGGTTTTTTGGGGCAACCGGTATATATAGTTATATATATAAATATATATATATATATTAAACATTTGAAATAATTCTATGATTAGGAGAGGCGTCAAAATAGGCTCCAGTCCCGGACCTGAACCTAATAATTATAAAAACATATAATTTAACATTCTCTAGTTAGAAAAAACAAAAATTTATAATTACCGAAATAGAAAATAAATACCTTTCAACTTAGATATTTATGAAATAATACTTACCAAGAAACCTAAATAAGTTTTGTTGCGAAATTTTATTAAAAGATTCTGATTTTCTTCTCTGCACAATGTGTTGCATTGTTTTTGACACATTTATTCCAAGCAATCAGATTTCTAATTACTTGGAGCCATATAACTATGAGATACTAGAGATTATACTCTAGAGGTGGTATTGCATATAGTAGGATTTTCTTAAAGTCGATAAGTATATCAGTAGTAACTCAGGTGACCAACAAATTGGGAGGAAACATGATGACGCCTCCGCGATGCTTAATTTCAAATTCACTATTAGTATTATGGGAAGTATGCCAACATTTTACAAATAAAGCCTTAAAATTACTGCCTATATAAAGCATTCCCAAAATTTTCTCATTGTAATATTTTTACCCTAGAACTAATATAGTACAATAAATATAGGTACACGCTGATCTAGAGCTAAATAAAAAACATCTGTAGGTACTTGCAAACCCTAAAAGCTACAGAAAACAGCCAGTAATTTATTTGGTATTTGTATTTTTTATAAATTTAGACCCCTTTAGTACGTCTATGGGCAGGGCCTGTAGTAGGCACCGGCAAACCGGGCTTCTGCTCAGGGGCGCCCAATCATAGGGGCGCCAAATCAGAGCTCTAAAGGTGCTAAATTGTACATCTAGAGTAGCCGGATTAGATGTAATTAGAAGTACGAGTATAGGCGCGCCAATTTACTGTTTCACCCAGGGCGCCTAAATATCTAGGGCGGGTCGTGTTATCACAAAGAATTAGTTGGTGGTAGTATGTGCTTCAGTTATTTAAATGTATTGTAGGTTCTAGGGTTCTATATAAATTCAAAGCATTTTAAGACATTAAACATATTAATATTTTGACAGCAAATTATTAAAGTTTTTGTAGTCGGCACCCCTACTAAATATAAAAATTTTGGTTCTGTTTTCGAGAATTAGGGTTCTCTTTTAATTTGGTATGGCTGTATGATTTTAAACATTACAAAATTGTCATTTGTAAAACGATATTTAAGGTAAATGTTGTATTTTTGGGAATTTCGACAATTTTTTAAAAAGTGCTATTTTTAAATATGTTTGGCATAAAAACTCCGGCACCATATTTGTAAAATTATACAGTTTTTGAAAGTTTGTTTCTTAATATAACTAATTCCTTTGGAGGATCAAAATCACCCAGAAAATATAGAAATTCGAGGCACACAAATGAAGAGATGTCAAATTGAGCCCTAAATCCAATGTTTTTTTCACATAGCATTATTTAAGTTTGAATTTTTTTATTAGACACCCGGTCTATTCCACATTTACCGCAATATTTTTTTTAAATAACTTTGTTAAGTTTTAATAATATTTAGACAAGAAATAAGAAAAAAAAATTAGTAGTAGTACATAAAAAAAATTATTTTATCTTAAGAGCAATTACACGTAAATTTAGTGGGAATAAGGACTCTGTTGCTCTGGTAAATATACGTTTTAATCCATCGGTAACGTTTCGACAATGGTTTTTGTCTTCATCAGACTAAAAAGTTACAACTCATTAGTAAGTTAATATAAAATACGGCACATTAATACATCACCAATTAAAAATTATTATTCTTTTCCCAATAAATAACATTTAAAATGACCTTCAATATATTCTTTTTTTTCTTAAATATTTATTTCCCATTTAATGTATATGTAACTGATTTTTTTATTTATTTATGTAAAGAAATAATTCTGGTTTATTTTTCTTCTTTTTTTTTTATAAAATTTTTATACAAAGGTTCAAAAAATTTTGTCACTACAGTAACTAATGGGTGGCTCAATAAAAAACGTACAAAGAGATCAATCAGTTATACATACAAAAACAATAATAATAAATAAAACCTGTAGCAAGCCATAATACCATGTAGAAAATAACAACAATGTACACATTATAGTGACACCTATGTTAAAATATACAACAAAATTAAAAAGGACTGTTGAAATAAATATATTTAAAATTTCGTACTCACCCTTCAGACTAGATCGTACATTGGAACAACCAAAAACAAGAATTCAAGCACATAAGGAAAACAAACGGCACAAAATTAAAAACGAAACCCAACATTAATTTGCTAATTATTTATATTTTCTTTTGTTTTGTTTATCAGACAGGTTATATTATCGGCGGCAAAATTAGTCCACATTGTTGTCACTAGTCTGGATTTTCATTATTCCAAAATATTAAAACAAGTTAAAATTTTTTAAGTTTAAAGCAAAAGGCAACCTTGAATAGAGTGGAACTAGTAGTGTACGGCACTGATTTAATTTAGAGTGGGATAGGTGTATATAGTATGATACAATTAAGACAGTGGTGGAACTTATTTTCTAGTTTGGAGTTGTTGTATATTAAAATGCATTGATAACATGCATTGTTGTCAGAACACAAAACTTTTTCTGTTTAAACCTTGGTATATACAATTAATTTTTAGAAAAGCAAAAAATTTTTTTTGTTGAACACTAATTTTCAACCAATTTACGTATTCATGACTACTTAGAAAGACACATTGTATTTTGTTGTCGTGGTTTAATTGGGGAAAAGCTTTATTTTTTTTATACATATACATACATACACCCACATACACAAACATATACATACATATACACACATACATATACAAACATATACACACATGCACATACATACACATATTATATTTATATTTTTTATTATTATTATTTTTTTTTAATATATATTATTATTTCTTTTTTTTTATAATTTTGATCATTTTTATCATATTAATATTAATATATATATATATATATATATATATATATATATATATATATATATATATATATATATATATATATATATATATATATATATATATATATATATATATATATAGATATATATATATATATATATATATTTTTATAAATATTTTATATTATTTTTTAAATATAATTTTCTTTAAAGTTTACTTTATTTTGTTTATTATTAATTTCATTAATCGTCATTTGGGGGTTATTTCAAGCGAATTCTATTGAGTAGGGAGTTATAGACCGTACTCAATTGGTTAACATCGCTACGTTAATTAACTGCTCTATCTTTATTAATGTTTATATATATCATTTCCAAAATGGAGCGTTTCTAATAATTAGTTTCTTTTTCCAAGATTTTTGATTCCTCAAACTTAAACACATGCTGTGTTGAAAAATGATGAGTGGCTAATGCTGTCTTATCTTTTTTATTTTTATTTTTTTCTTGGCAATCGTAATTATGTTGTTTGAATCGATTTTCAATATATTGTTTTGTTTGAACGATGTATATTTGATCACAGCTACAGGGTATACTATAGATCGCACTAGACTGCTTTAGAAATGGAGTTTTATCTTTAAGTTGTGTAAATAAGCTGTTTGTAGTTTTTAGGTTATAAAAAAATCAATTCTAGGTCATTTTTTTGAAAGCATTGCTTTAGTTTGTGAGATAAGCCATGGACAAATGGGATCTTAAAATATTTTTTTTCTTTCATTATTAATATTTTCAGAGTTCTCTGGTGGATTTATATGCTTTTTTGTGAATCTTTGAACACACTGATTTATAAATGTTGATGGATAATTGTTTTTCTTTGCGATATTTTTTATTATTTTTTTGTTTTCATCCCAGAATTTTGGATGACTAAGATAGTGCGATCTATATAAAAGGCTGTTTATTGTGCTTATTTTATGCTGAGCACTATGGTATGAATTGTAATTTAAAGTTCTGCCAGAGCTAGTCGGTTTACGGTACCAATTGGTAATCAAACTCCGATCACTGTCTCGGATAACCTTAACATCCAAAAATGCTAGATTTTTGTCAGTTTCTTTCCCAATGGTAAATTGAATTTTCGGATGAATGGAGTTAAAAATAGTGAGAATAGTCTCTATTTTGTCTTTTGGTACAGCGGAAATTGTATTATCTACTTATACAAAAAGAATTTTATTATTATCTAACTAATGAGTTGTAACCTTTTTAGTCTGATGAAGACAAAAACCATTGTCCAAACGTTACCGATGGATTAAAACGTATATTTACCAGAGCAACAGTGTCCTTATTCCCACTAAATTTACGTAGTTGAATTGCAAAGACGTGATATTTTTAATTTTTTTACAAAACGCGATATTGCTAACTTTGGTATTTTTTTGCGCGGTTCCGTGTAAAGATAATATACAAATTTAAGCACATTGTGATAGGCTAACTCAGAAAATACAATAACAATGAATACACAACTCTATAAGAAATGCAGCTATATTAAAGTCACCCGAGCCCCTAGCATAAAGCAGCGGGTAGATGGATCTGCTGTTACTTCGGCTAGTACGTAGAGCAGCGGGTAGATGGATCTTCTGTTACTTCGGCTAGTACGTAGAGCAGCGGAGAAAGAGTGCTATTATTAAAGATTTTTGGCGGCCTCTCTCTGCGAAATCTGAGAACTAAAACTGGGGGCGGCTGCTCGATCGGGAAGTAGGCGCCATCTCTCTGCGAAAGAACTAACTCGTGCTGTGGCCTGGGTGAGTAAAGTTTTTTAGATAAATGGGGTCTTTTCATAAAAAATATATTTTTAAATCTTTATCGTATCATTTGTAACCCCGATTAAGCAATAATAATTTGTAATTATATCGTCATTGCTTTCTTTAAAGCTCTTACCTATGTGTTCAAATGGAAATTTTACAGGTAGGAAAATAAGTATGTAAGTAATTTTTATTCAGCAAAAAAGAAAAAATACATACATTGCTTAAAGTTAGATATGCAGTGTACTGAATCGATGTGCAATAGTATTTATTTACACTAATTAATGTTTAGGTTAATATTTAATTATGGTTGTAAAATCTCTATAGGAATATTTTAAAATATATAGCTTGGTTACAATAGTAGGGTAGGCCGTGAATATTTATTGGAACTTAATTATAATAATCAAAAATTTTCATTCTTATGATGATTTTCCGATGGGTTCAAAAGGTCAGTAGTTAGTTCTAAATCTTTTACACTAAGCAGATGAGGTCATGAACATTATAAGAAAAGTACTCTGGCTCATCATAATTGGTGGAAAATATACCTGACAGAAAATTTGCGGATCCAAAAAGTGAGTTATATTACACACTAGAGTTGGCGGGAGAACAAACAAGCTCCCGTTACGACATCGACAGTGTATTTTCTTTTAAATCTGCGTAGTATAGTCTTTGCCATGGGCAGTTTAACTTTTGTGACATTTCCAACCTCTTTATTTATCATAGGTATACTGACAGCAAAAAAAAAATTGAACAATGTTATGTCTGAGTTGTTTTTATCCGTGCATTTTATTTGTTATCCTACAGTCAGCATCTTTTTATCCAGAGTCAATGACAGTTTTACCTTTAATATTATACCAACATGACATGTTTACTTGTTAATATATTTCTGGTTAGGAAATATGTTTATTTCATGTCAAACTTAAAAAAGTGTAACTGCGAATGGCAAGGACTATAGACAATGCAATAAAATTCATTCGACTTGATATGACAGGAGGAGCAAGAACTGGGAGAAGATAAACAGAAGAATTTGCTTCTATTTGCTTCTCTTTCTAAGGCAGACAGTAAATCTTGTAATTTAAAGTAATTACCTTTCGGTGTTGTATAGTCAATGCTTTCGAACCGATGTTTTTTTAACTTTGAACCATTGAACCAGCTAAATTATTGTTTTTTAATCTACACACAATGACTACATATTATGTATCTGCTACATGCCATTCAGGGCATTCATCTATCTTTTTTAAACTAATAAGTGTTTACAAAATTGTGTTTCAAATATTTAATTATGTGTTTTTCAAAATAAAGTTTCGAAAACAAATACAACCTGTATTTATTATTAGGGATTTTTTGGGACTTTTAAAATAGCGGGTATCCTAGTCGATATTATCGTTAATTTCATTAATCTTAAATATGACATTTGGATAGTTGGTTTAAAAATAAAGACCCTGCCATCTGTCACTTCAATGTGATTTAAAATTGACAAAATATTTTTATTTACTTACTTTTTGCAACGTAAAGTTATAAAACACCCGCAAAAACAGTGCAAACATGTCAACAAATAGCCAGACTTTCTAATCTATCAATTTTAATTTTAAGTTAAAGCACAGATTATGAACAGATGGCAAAATTGACGCCGCGCAAACAAACCATTTTTGTGAACTCTGATGATGATTTTTTAAAAATGGTTATTTTATGTCTGTGTTTTGGCTTGACCTTTCGGAGACTACACTATGCCTACTTGAGTGAATGTGCTGCTTATCTGAGGTTTAGATGTGACCGCTTGCGCCTAGCCGAGCTCCCCTCCTCGTGACATGCATGCCGGAAGGGACCCGACTAAGTCGCGCAACGCGGTCGGGTTGCTTCTTTAGTACGCTTTTGACTACGAGAGTAATGTGTTGTAGCAAGTTAACGCTGTTAGCGTTCGAAGTAAACAAGTTTATTTTGTTTGCGAGATTTTTCGAAAATTATGGTAAGTAAATTTATTTTTACTTGCCAAATTATAGGTTTAGATGTGGCCCAGGAAAAGGTTGAATAAAAAAGATAAATAAGTAATCTTATTTTTATTTAGATTCGGAAAAATTTAAAATATTAATATTTTATTTGGTAACTTTGTTAGGATATAGGTACAAGTATTAGCGCAAAGGTAACAATTTTCATTTACCCGCCACATAATTAGTTTTGTGATATAGTTATGCTACACACTTTATTAGATGGATTACATTAATTTGTTAGTCGTAGTAGGTTTACGCGCTGTTTACAGCAGCCGTACTTGTTAATTTCAGCCGCCTAACGGCTCAGTTATAGCAGCCTTACGGCTTAATTATAGCAGCCTTACGGCTCCTTTATAGCGGCCTTACGGCTCATTTATAGCAGCCTTACGGCTCTTTTATAACACCCTTACGGCTCGTTTATAGCAACCTTACTGCTCAATTATAGCAGCGTTGCGGCTCACTTATAGCAGCCTTACAGCTCAGTTACTGCAGCCTAACGGCTCGTTTACCGCAGCATGGCGGCTCATTTAGAGTGGCCTTTCGGCTTATTAAAAGCAGCTTTGCGGCTCATTAACAGCAGTGTTACAGCTTATGGCTCATTAACACTGGGAAATGGTTACGATTCTATAAAAACTGCTTTATCAATAGCCTTATGTTTGGATTACTATAGTCTTACAACTCTCATACAGAGCCTAAAACCGTTATCAGAAATGCTTATTCTTCTGATGCCCAACTTATTTATTTTAGATGGCAGACGCCGCCGCCGAGAGCTTTGTTACACTTGGGCAGATCTATGAAAGGGACGAAGGGAGCGAAATTTTAGACAGAATCAAAAGCGAAATGATGTTTATACTACCAGATGGGTGGCAAAACTGCAAGCTCGTTGATTTTACAAAAGAACATCTTTTTGGTCAGGACATAGATGTAAACATGTTAAATAAGTTAAGGTATGCTATTCCTACCGTTGTTATCGCCAAAGCGTTTGATCCAGAAGCCACTCATTTGTCGGAAAGGCCGTACAGAAACTATAAGGTGAAAATGTTAGACTGGGCATTTTGTAGAGGCCTTATTTTAAGCCCACCTAGTTTATGCAACAAAATTAGAAGGTCAGCTGCAGCCGCCGAAATATTTCACCATGCGGTTTCACCTTTGAAACATTTATTTATTACGAGAAAAGAAGCTTCAAAAAGGTTGAGTCAAGAGAGAGAGAATCTTCGGATGATGAGGAAGAAAACATTTTACCTCCTCCCAAAAAGTCTAAGTTAGATTTGCTAGAAGATAAGATGATCCAAATGTTTTCAACCTTAAAAGATGAAATACGAATTTTACAAGAAAGACGTCCTGAAACAAGTGTAAAAACCGATGAATCAGATGGGGAGTCTTTAAACATACCTGACGAAGAAGAAGAAGATTCGGCTTCAGAAAGTGTTGCACCACTTCCATTTTTAGAGGATGATTTTGGGTTTGAGCCTCAGGTCAGAGAAGCAGAACCGAGTGTTGCTCAACCAGATCCGGAAATTAAGCGTTAGGGCATTAATTGCCAAAAACTAATTTCTCTTGGGTGGAACAACATCCGCTACAAAGAAGTGCAGAAAAAATTGGGTGCCTCTCCAGTTTTTTCAGCATTGAAAGTTAACCCTCAGCTCGAGGAGATCAATCAGAAATCATATAGTCATATTTTATTATCAAGATCGGACCTTACTTTGGGAACCATTACCCACGGTTTATTAAAACAACGTCAAGCTTTAAAAGAGTTGGTCACTAATGTTGCTTTTAACCATCCCGAAGCTGCCAATGAGCTAAGAATTGGACTTTATTCCATTGAAAGTGAATATAAAACAAATTCAGACGACCTTTTACAACTTACTTGTGCACGCCGGGCAGAAACCATAGAGTCGCGAAGGAAGTTTTTTAAACCTAGGAAAAGTCACATATTATGGTAGAAATAAATAAAATTCCTCCCTCTGAAACTTATTTATTTGAAGAAAAGGCACTAAATCAGTTGCTAAGAGACAAAGGTGGTCTTTTTCGCACTTTCTACGGTCGGTCGCAAAAGGTTGCTTCGAAGAGTCAAAACACCATATTCAAGGCAAACACCTCGGCTAATACATCAAGCAATAATGCCGAGACATCCTCAAACTTTGATCGCCGGAAATCTCGAAAAAATGTCCAAAAATATAAAGGCTATCAACATCAACAAAATAAACGCAAACAGGAACCAAACAGATTTCAAGATAACACCAAATATGTTTACTCTAAACGAAAATTTTGACTACCTAAATTTTCGAGGTGGCCGGTTACGCGAATTTATACCACGCTGGGAGCAAATGAGTTTCCCAAAGAGTATGATAAGTGTTTTGAGGGGTACGCTATCCCCTTTATAAAACCACCACCGATAGCACCCTTTTCGCCACAAGTTGTTCAAAAATATCAAACAACCAGATCAGCAAAAATGTCAAACGAAATAGCGAATTTAGTAAAACAGCAGGTACTGGAGGTATGCACTTCTCCCACGAAATTTCTTTCTCAAATGTTTTTAATCCCAAAACTAAATGGAAAAGTAAGGCAAATTTTCAATTTAACAAGGCTCAATCAATATATGAATCCTCAAAAATTCCGCCTGATAAACCAAAACCGTGTTCCAAGTTTTCTTCGAAAGGACGATTTTATTGCAAAGATAGACCTTTCACAGGCCTACTGGCATATCCCAATAAAAAAGAGTCACAGGAGGTTTCTTGCACTGGCATACGGGGAAAAAATTTATTAATGGACATGCCTACCACTGGCCTTTTCTCGAATAACCAACTGGATAGCCGAACAATTGCGAGAGATGGGAATACGCGTTTTGGTTTATCTCGACGATTTTTTGTTAGCGAATCAAAATCCGCAAGATTTGTCAAATCAGATTTACGAAGTAATTTTAGTTCTTCAAAAATTAGGTTGGATAATAAATCTAGAAAAATCTGTCATTCAACCGTGCCAAAAGATCGAATTTTTGGGAATAATTTGGGATACGTCAAAAAACGAAACAGTTTTGCCGTTGGACAAACAAAATCGTATTCTAAAAGATTTGGACATGATGACAGACAGCAGAACTTGGAGTTGGAAAACCGCAACAACATTAATAGGAAGATTAGTGTTTGCATCAATGGTAATTCCGTTAGGTCGGTTACATTTAAAAGATCTTTAGATCGAAAGTCGCAGACTTCTCAAACGAAGACCAAACAAAAGGATTCGTTTGCCGTTGAAAGCTCACCAAAACTGCCGTTGGTGGAAACAAAATGTAACGGGAAAAGGAATAATATTTCATCAAAATCCAAAGTTTTTCCTAGTAACCGACGCTTCTCAGATAGGCTGGGGTGCAAATCTCAACGATGCGTATTTTTCGGGGACCTGGAGGGCCCACCAGCAGAACTGGCATTCCAATTTAAAAGAACTTTGGGTCGTTTGGATTGTCCTGAAAAAAAATATCAAAATTCTTCGAAATCACTCAATAGTACTACAGTCCGACAAGAAAACAGTGATAGCATACATCAAGAAGGAGGGAGGAACGAAATCACAGATTTTACTCAAAATGGTCAAGAGGATTTTGTTGTTTGCGGCTCACAACCAGATTCGTCTAAATCCCTTTTATGTACCCGGGAAATACAACGATATTGCGGACCGTCTATCACGCAACAAGAAATTACCAGACTGGCACCTCTCAGTACAAGTAGTAAACAAAATTTTTCTGAAATGGGGAATTCCAGATCTGGACTTGTTTGCAACAAATTACTCAGCGGTAGTCCCGAATTACGTAACAATGAACCCGACCGACACTCAGGCAAGTTTTATAAATGCATTCAGTCAAGTTTGGAATTGTCGCCTGGGATGGTTATTTCCTCCGCCGGCTTTAATCCCAAGAGTGTTGCAGCATCTCAACATGTCACAAGGGACATTTATTCTGATTGTGCCTCGATGGACAAAGGTATTCTGGAGAACAGACATAAAGCAGAGAGCATTGGATGCGCCGTTTCAAATAAAAAATCTGCAAGAGAATCTAGTGGATCTCTCCACCGATCAACATCCTCCGAATGTCCAGGACTTTTATTTGGAGGCATGGAAAATACGGGCTGGGGTTCAGCAATAATTGGTTGGAACCAGGATGATATAAATTTACTGGAATCGGCGTGGCGTGAATCTACCATAAAAACTTACCGCTCCGCTTGGAAATAATTTATAAATTGGTGTAACCAAAATAAAATTTATCCACCTGCGGCAACAGCCCAAGATATGGTTAAATATCTGAGTTATTTGTATCGAATAAAAAAATTAAAATATAGTACGATTCTGGTTCATGTCAGTTGTAGCTACTTTGTTAAATCCACATGGCAATCAAGAATTTAGTAACCACCCAATGGTTAAAGCAATGCTCAAAGCAATTAGTATAAAAGAAACCTTACACAAAAATCCAAAACGTGGTTTTGTATGGAATATTGAACTATTACTTGATTGGATGAAAAATATCATTCCTGATAAATCTAGTATTTTTCAAGTATCTCGATATACGGCTTTGTTGCTGTTGTTGGCGTCAAGCCGTCGAGTCCATGATTTAAATCTCTTATCCTTAAAACAATCTAGTTTTGAGGATCATGGCGATTATCTAATTTTCTGGCCAATATTCGGATCAAAAACCGATAATTCTAAAGCTCGCCAGTCCGGCTGGAAAATAATGTGTTTACAAGATGAAGTTTTTAATTTAGTTTATTGGATAAGGAAATTAATTGAAGTTTCAAAACTGAGAAGACAATCCGTAACTGATTTAAATAGTCTGTTTATAACCACTAGATGAGTCGTTAAGGCAGCTTCTAGGTGTATTATAGCAGGTTGGATAAAAACTGCTTTTCAAGCCGTGGGTATTTCAGGTTTTCCAGGTAGTATACGCTCGGCAGTATCTTCGTATAGTTTTGAGAATGATTTACCATTGGAAGACATTTTAAAAAGGGGTAATTGGCGTGGTGCTGAAAATTTCTTTAAACAATACTGTAAAAGTATTTCTCGAGCTGAAGGTTCCAAAGGCAAAGGAAATTCGCTAGTCAGTAAAGGTTTTGAGGTTCTTTAAGTTAAGAGATATATTTTAGTTTCGAGTATCTATTTTATTATAGCACAAAACAATAAAAAGTTGATCTGTCCTTGTTAAGAGTTTAAAAAAAAAAAAAGAAGGTAACCGTAGTTGTGGCAAAGTTAGTATTTGCTCTGTAAGTTATTTTCTTTAAAACTTTGGTACTGAAATATTGATATTAAAATTTATTTTTGTTTACTACTATTACCTACTCAGTATTTTTGTTTGATCTCTTTATTGTAGTTTAATTAATGTAAGGTTGTTATGTGCCTTTAAAAAGCTTAATTAATGTAAGGTTGTTATGTGCCTTTAAAAAAAAGTTTTAAGTACGAATAAAGTTCTACGTATATTATTTATTTTCTATTTAGTCACAGTACACTTTTGACATGAATATTCCTACTAAATATTTACTATCATGCCGGCAGATTACAAACACCTCTCCGAAAGGTCAAGAAAAAGCACAGACATAAAATAAACGAGTTTTCTACCCCGAAGGAAGGAAAACTTCGTATTTTAGGTCTTGCGAAGGCTTGACCTGAGTAATGCCTTGCCGCCATCTTTTGTTTCGGAGTGGTACTAAAGAAGCAACCCGACCGCGTTGCGCGACGCGGTCGGGTCCCTTCCGGCATACATGTCACGAAGAGGGGAGCTCGGCTAGGCGCAAGCGGTCACATCTAAACCTCAGATAAGCAGCACATTCACTCAAGTAGGCATAGTGTTGTCTCCGAAAGGTCAAGCCTTCGCAAGACCTAAAATACGAAGTTTTCCTCCCTTCGGGGTAGAAAACTCGTCTATTTTAACTAAATAGCACTAGACCTTTTTTTTATATATTTAGTATTATTATATATTTTTTTCAACTCCAGACTCAATTACCTTTCGTTTAATACCACACAAGCGATGTTTTGACTTAAACTCTAGTTTTTAAAATCTACCCCCACCCTTTTTTTAAAAACTAAAATGTATTTTGTTTCACTGCAGACTCATTTACCTTTCGTTTGATATTACACACGCCACATTTTCACTTAAACTCTAATTTTTGACATCTACCCCACCCTTTTTTTTTAAATAACTTAAAATTCATTTTGTGTAACTCCAGACTTAATTACCACAGACAGACAGACAGACAGACAGACAGACAGACAGACAGACAGACAGACAGACAGACAGACAGACAGACAGACAGACAGACAGACAGACAGACAGACAGACAGACAGACAGACAGACAGACAGACAGACAGACAGACAGACAGACAGACAGACAGACAGACAGACAGACAGACAGACAGACAGACAGACGGACGGACGGACGGACGGACGGACGGACGGACGGACGGACGGACGGACAGACAGACAGACAGACAGACAGACAGACAGACAGACAGACAGACAGACAGACAGAAAGACAGACAGACAGACAGACAGACAGACAGACAGACAGACAGACAGACAGACAGACAGACAGACAGACAGACAGACAGACAGACAGACAGACAGACAGACAGACAGACAGACAGACAGACAGACAGACAGACAGACAGACAGACAGACAGACAGACAGACAGACAGACAGACAGACAGACAGACAGACAGACAGACAGACAGACAGACAGACAGACAGACAGACAGACAGACAGACAGACAGACAGACAGACAGACAGACAGACAGACAGACAGACAGACAGACAGACAGACAGACAGACAGATAGACAGACAGACAGACAGACAGACAGACAGACAAAATCTCAAAAATACAAAATATCGAAAATACAATATATCAAAAATACAAAATATCGAAAATACAAAATATCGAAAATACAAAATATCGAACATACAAAACATCGAAGTTAACAAATATCGAAAATCAAAAATAGAAAATATTGAAACCTTAACATAACCCGACCCTGACGTAACCTAACCTAATCTAACTAAACCTAATCTGACCTAAGAACTGAACAGAACCAAAGCAAACTGAACCAACAATTTAAAAAAAAGAAACTTTCCTGACTTCTTTCCCGGGATCCTAGAGGGTGTGAATACAAACCGAACCGAACCGAACCAAACCAAACCGAACGTAACTGAACCGAATCAATCCTACTAACACTGCTATTTAGGTTTGGTTAGGTTTGGATAGGTTCGGTTCGGTGCGGTTCGGTTCGAATTCACACCTTCTAGGATCCCGGGAAAGAACTCAGTAAAGTTTTTTTTTTGAAAAAAATTGTTGGTTTTGTTTGCTTTGGTTCGGTTTGATTCGGTTCGGTTCGGTTAGATTTCATTAGGTTTCGTTAGGTTTTTGAAACTATCTATTTTCGTGTGGTTATATCAGATTAGGTTACGTTAGATTAGGTCAGGGTCAGGTTAGGTGAAGGTTCCGAAATTTTCTGTTTTTGACTTTCGATATTTTGTTGTTTCGATATATTGTATTTTCGATATTTTGTTATTCGATATTTTGTTATTCGATATTTTGTATTTTCGATATTTTGTTGTTTCGTTATTTTGTTGTTTCGATATTTTGTATTTTCGATATTTTGTATTTTCGATATTTTGTGTTTTCGATATTTTCTATTTTCGATATTTTGTTGTTTCGATATTTTGTTGTTTCGATATTTTGTATTTTCGATATTTTGTAGTTTCGATATTTTGTTATTCGATATTTTGTAGTTTCGATATTTTGTAGTTTCGATATTATGTACTTTCGATATTTTAATTCGATATTTTGTTTTTCGATATTTTGTGTTTCGATATTTTTTCGCCCTTCCATATTTTGAATGACAATGTTAGGGCCAACTTCGACGTTTCTTGAAATATTGATTTTGCAATATGTAAAAAATATATAAAAAAAGTATATATATTGTTTGAAGGGAAAAGACAATATTTTAATACTTTGAAGCTTAACGTGTTGAAAGCTAAAAGCTTTGTTCGATTTTAAATGTTTTTATACTATTATTCTAATAATTCCAAGACTCCGGCGCAACGGCGCCGGCGGTCACTTCTGGAACAAAATTCTGATGAAATGTTGACCGTAAATAACCAATAAGCAAATAGTTGCATAGCAAAATAGCACACACAGAAAAAAAGCGCACATAGTAAATCAGCGCACAGAAGATATTCGAACTGATATTTGCTCAAAACGTTTTTTTTAAAATACACATTTTTTCGAAAACATTTTATTCGAACGGAAATTTGTATAAAAACGTTTTCTTTGAATGGTAATTTGATCGAAAACGTTTTCTTGGGATGAAAATTTGTTTAACAACATGTTATGGAAACATATTTTTTTAGAAAAAAAAATATTATAAATATAAATTTATAAATTAGCTTCCCGGGCCTCCTTTTAGGAGGTCGAAATCGATGCGTGTCTGGAGAGGATAGAATAAGTTTTAAATGAATTGACAAAAGTTTGGATAACACCGATTTCGACCTCTCAAAAGAAGGGGAGAAATTTAAAAGGAAAGTATTTTTAAACAAATTTTCGTTCAAAGAAAATGTTTAAAAAAGGTACAAAAAAGTCTTTAGAATTAGAATGCCCCATCTAAAAAATTAACATTTTAGTTTATTTAATCATCTCAATTTTGCCCACAAAATTAGGGGAGTATCTATACAGGGTGGCCCAGATAAAAGCAACTACATGGGGATTTCGGAAACGGTAAGAGATACGAGTTCGCCTAAATGAGAAAAAAATTGCGCTATTCTAAGCCCAATCAGGTGCTGTATCAATATTAAAGATATCTACAGGGTTTACTAAGATATCGAGCAAAAACTAAAAATTGTGTTTTTTGAAAAATTAAAATATCGCCGCCATCTTGCAAACCAATTTAATGAAATTTGGTAGTTTTGTATAAACAACTACGGAGAGCAAAAATCGCGAAAAATTATAGTTATAAAAATATTGTGAATTATGTACGTTGCTTTATAAAGTATTTCTGCAAAATGATTAGATACAATTGGAACTTATTTTAAAGTAAGCTCTAATGTAAATTATTGGATTTGAAAATGTACCATTTTGGCAACTTCACCATTGCAAGATTTTGATCAAGTTGTTTCGCAATTTACTTAAAATTTTGGAAGAAACACATTCTGGTTCTAGCCAAATGTACAGACTACTTTTTTTATTTTATGTGCCGGTATTCTCATTATTCAAGTTAAGTTTTTTCTCTGTGCGCTTTTTTCTGTGGGCGCATTTTTTGTGAACACTTTTTGCATGTGCACTTTCATGGGCGCACCCAGGGTGGGCGCCTCGGGGACCAACCCCTCCCCAAGCATTAGATTTTTGTACATATTTTCCACATATTTCATAAAAAAAACACAAAAAATAGCTTAAAATTCGACATCATGAGGCTTCGCCTCCCCCCCCTAGACATATTCCTGGGTGCGCCACTGCATTTTTTTCGCAATTGATTTTTTCCATGTATGCTTTTTTCATGTGCGCTATTTTATCTGTGTGCTATTTCTCCTGTGCGCTAATTTCCGAAATTCTAATAAAGCAAATAAACAAAAATATTTTTTTTTCAGCCCTTAACTTATCTATAGTAGCTAGCAACCTCGATACCTATCTTTTTTTTTAGCTCTGGGTGGGGCTAATTACTCCATTTCCCCCTTACCATAGAACCGCCAATGCTCCGGTAGCATTTTCCAATATTTGCTTATCATTTTAATTCAGTATGCCTTTAACTAAAGAAAATCGCAGGAAATCACAATGTAGATTTTAACTTTTTTTATTTTTACTTTTTTATTATTTTTGACACTATTTGTATGTTTTATTAATATTATTTTTTTATATTTTTATTTGTGTTAGTTAGCGTAAAGTGCTTCAAAAATAACAGGCAAGCACTTTTGTTAAAACTGACATGCTTTGTTGTATATGATCAATATAACCCTCGTTTTTCTTTAATAAATCCCTTTTTAGTAAATCATTAATATATTTCATATAGGGAAAACTTGCGGGACCCAATTTTGAAGGATTATTTTTGAAAGATATGCACGGTTTAAGAAAATAAAAATTTCAAGAAAACGATTGATGACGGAAGCAAAATTTTTGTCCAACTTTTATAAGAAATCTATATATTTATAGAATTTTAGACATGCCAAACATAAACGATCGTCTGACCTGTCTACACATCAAAACTAAAATTAAAATGTATATGTATAAAATCCACTTACCTCCCGCTACAAGACACATTTTACGAGAATTTTATAAACCTCCAAATAATGTCTTAAAATGGCTGTGAATCTGGAGCAAATCGATACTAATACTGTACTTTTAACGCGTTAATCACAAAGGAAAAATGACACTTCTCAAAAATAACTGAAAGTTGCATCAATCAAATCATAGTTTTTTTCAAGGCGTTCTAGTCTTTCTACTCTAATTTAGGAAAGGTGTTTAGAAGTTTCAGTTTCTTTTTGGCCAAAAATGAGGTTCTTGAGCCCACGGTGATCCGGTGGGAATTCAATGAAGGTGGTTTTGAGGAGACCAAAGGTTCCCTAAAAGATATCCCATAAACTGTACATGAGTACATTTTTAAGAAACTCATTTACCCTTGAGGAGCACCGTGAAGTATAAGAACATAAACACTTTTATTCTAAGCGATAAAAAAAATATATTGAATTATTCTTCTTCCAAGAAATAACAAATCGATAGCCTAACTGCAATACCCCGTATCTGAAAAAATGTAACTTTACAGGGGAAGCCAAAAAAGTTTAGGTAACACATATAGGGTTATTGGCTATAAAAGAATATTATTGCTATATTTGTAATTCCCACGAATTGTCTTATATCGTTATAAGTACAGCGTGTCCGATTTTCGATGGGATTAAATGGGAAACTCGGTTGTTAATAAAGATATCGATTTTCTGATTGCCCCTTACCGTGCTCTTTTTTTGAGCCCTTAAAAATTTTGAGTTTTTGAAAAAATTGCATTTTTAATAATTCCTTGTATCTCGCTTATTTTGCTGGATATTTTCATTCTGTAAAAACATTTTAATGGCAACTTTTTTAGGGCAAAATATAACGCTGTCAATATTTTTAAATATTGTTTAGTTTTCGAGATATCCCTATAAAAAAATGGATAAAAAAGGATAAAAAAAATGAATCTATTTTCTATCCGCATTTTGAAATCCTTTTTCTGACCTTTGGAGGATAGAAAGTTTTAAGTATTAAAATGGATAACAAATTTTTAATTCATTTCAATACAGATCCTGGCATACAAAATAAATCCATTTTGAAACATTCTATCCTTTTGTATACACTTTTTGGCATTCAAAGTAAATCCATTTCAATACACTTTTTGGCATTCAAAAGGAATCCATTTCTATGTCATTAATCCATAAAATCTTTAACCTTTTGAATCCTCTTTTAAGAATAGAGAATGAATACATTTTAATACCTTCGAGATCTACATTTTCAATCCTTTCTTATCCAAAAAAAGGATTTCAAAAAGCGTATGCAATTAGCATTAAAAAGTATATAAAAATTCAATCCATTTCAATACACTTTTTGGCATTTAAAAGGAATCCATTTCTATGTCATTAAGGGGATTTATTTTTAATCCCCTTTAATCCATAAAATCTTTAACCTTTTGAATCCCCTTTTAAGAATAGAGAATGAATACATTTTAATACCTTCGAGATCTACATTTTCAATCCTTTCTTATCCAAATAAAGGATTTCAAAAAGCGTATGCAATTAGCATTAAAAAGTATATAAACATTCCTTCCATTTCAATACACTTTGTGGCATTCAAAAGGAATCCATTTCTATGTCATTAAGGGGATATATTTTTAATCCCCTTTAATCCATAAAATCTTTAACCTTTTGAATCCCCTTTTAAGAATAGAGAATGAATAGATTTTAATACCTCCTAGATCTACATTTTCAATCCTTTCGTATCCAAAAAAAGGATTTGAAAAGGCGTATTAAATTGGCATTAAAAAGTATACAAACATTTCAATACACTTTGTGACATCAAAAGGAATCCATTTCTATCCCATTAAGGGTTGTTATTTTGAATTCTCTTCAATCCATAAACTATTTATCCTTTTAAGTCCCCTTTTAAGTATACATAATTAATACATTTTAATACCTCAAAAAGTCACATTTTCAATTCTTTCTTATCCGAAAAAAGGATTTGAAAAGGCGAATTAAATTGTCATTAAAAAGTATATAAACATTCCATCCATTTCAATACACATTGTGGCATTCAAAAGGAATCCCTTTCTATCTCATTAAGGGTTTTTATTTTTAATTCCCTGCAATCCATAAACTACTTATCCTTTTAAATCCCCTTTTAAGTATGCAGAATGAATACATTTTAATACCTCCTAGATCTACATTTTCAATCCTTTCTTATCCAAAAAAAGGATTTGAAAAGGAGTATTAAATTGGCATTAAAAAGTATACAAACATTTCATCCATTTCAATATACTTTGTGACATTCAAAAGAATCCATTTCTATCCCATTAAGGGTTGTTATTTTGAATTCTCTTCAATCCATAAACTATTTATCCTTTTAAGTCCCCTTTTAAGTATACAGAATTAATACATTTTAATAGATAGATAGATAGATATTTATTTCATTCCGAGCACCACAATACAGTAGAAAGGAACAAGTCAAAAAGTAGTACATTAAAAAAAACTTACTAAGTAAAAAAAATATTTAAAAAAATCACTATTTAACATGACTTAAAACAAACAATAATATGACTTATAAAATCACAAAAAACACTAAAAAAACCAAAATAATAAAATAATAAAACGACCGAGAGACCACAACCCACAACGTTCGGTATATTAGCCAATAGCTTCTAGGAACTCTGTTATAGAATAAAATGCATTATTGCTCAAAAATGTTTTTAACTGGGATTTAAATTTTTTATTGGACAGACTTTTTAGCTCCTCTGGAAGACGATTATATAGGCGCAGACCAGCAAAAATTGGTGAGTTCTTAAAATACTCATGATTATGTCTTTGAATACAAAAGTTGTTTCGATTTCTGGTGGCATATTGATGATAGGTTCCATTAATTGCAAAATTTGATTTATTTTTATGAATATATGTTAAAATATTAAGTAAATAAATTGATATCACAGTTAGTATTTTATGCTTTTTAAAGATTTCTCTGCAACTGGAATTATAGGGTACATCAAACATCAGACGAAGGATTCTTTTCTGAGCGATAAGAACCCTCGTAACATCGCTAGCCTGACCCCACACAACAATGTTGTACGATATGGTCGAAAAAGCTAGAGCGTAGTAGACGCCGAGTACGGCATTTTTAGTGAGAGAATTTTTTAAGGAGCTCAACATATAAAAGTTTTTGTTAAGTTTAGAGCACACTGAGTCAATATGCTGGCTCCAATTCAGTTGACAATCGATTATAACACCAAGAAATTTTGCAGTTTTCTCAGTTTTAACAATATGGCCATTAAAATCAAAAGACCAGTTCAGGGTTGGTTGTCTGATTGTTGTAATTTCAAGACATACGGTTTTACTGCAATTGATCATTATATTGTTTTTCTTGCACCACTCTGTTAGTTCTGAAAGCATTATTTTAATATCTTGAAGAACCGCGATACTGCATTTACCTGATATAACTATAGTAGTGTCGTCACAATATTGAAAAACTAAGCCCTTAGTGATATGTTCAGGTAAGTCATTAATAAAAAGTAAAAACATTAAAGGCGCTAAAACACTTCCTTGTGGCGTTCCCAGCTCTAAGTCTTTAAAATCTGAAAGACCGTCTTTGATTTTAACTGCCATTCTGCGACCACTTAAAAACGATTGTATTAGTTTTTGGAGAAGACCCCTTATGCCAAGTTTTTCAATCTTTTTTACCACGAAATCCCCATTTAGGACATCAAAAGCTTTGGTAAAATCGAACAAAAATACAATTACTATTTCGTTGTTATCTTGTTTGTTGTATATATGTTGTAAAAGATACCTCCAAAATTCACATTTTCAATTCTTTCTTATCCGAAAAAAGGATTTGAAATGGCGTATTAAATTGTCATTAAAAAGTATATGAACATTCCATCCATTTCAATACACTTTTTGGCATTTAAAAGAAATCCATTTCTATGTCATTAAGGGGATTTATTTTTAATCCCCTTTAATCCATAAAATCTTTAACCTTTTGAATCCCCTTTCAAGAATAGAGAATGAATACATTTTAATACCTTCGAGATCTACATTTTCAATCCTTTCTTATCCAAAAAAAGGATTTCAAAAAGCGTATGCAATTAGCATTAAAAAGTATATAAACATTCCATCCATTTCAATACACTTTGTGGAATTCAAAAGGAATCCCTTTCTATCTCATTAAGGGTTTTTATTTTCAATCCCCTGCAATCCATAAACTACTTATCCTTTTAAATCCCCTTTTAAGTATGCAGAATAAATACATTTTAATACCTCCTAGATCTACATTTCAAACCTTTCTTATCCAAAAAAAGGATTTGAAAAGGCGTATTATATTGGCATTAAAAAGTATACAAACATTTCATCCATTTCAATATACTTTGTGAAATTCAAAAGGAATCCATTTCTATCTCATTAAGGGTTGTTATTTTGAATTCTCTTCAATCCATAAACTATTTATCCTTTTAGGTCCCCTTTTAAGTATACAGAATTAATACATTTTAATACCTCCAAAATTCACATTTTCCATTCTTTCTTATCCGAAAAAATGATTTGAAATGGCGTATTAAATTGACATTCAAAAGTATTAAATTGGCATTAAAAAGTATACAAACATTTCATCCATTTCAATACACTTTGTGACATTCAAAACAAATCCATTTCTATTCCATTAAGGGTTTTTAATTTGAATTATCTCCAATCCATATACTATTTATCCTTTCAAGTCCCTTTTTAAGTATACAGAATTAATACATTTTAATACCTCCGAAATTCACATTTTCAATTCTTTCTTATCCAAAAAAAAGTTTTGAAAAAGCGTATTAAATTGTCATTAAAAGTATAAAAATATTCCATCCATTTTAATACACTTTTTGGCATTCAAAAAAAATCCATTTCTATGTTATTAAGGGATTTTATGTTTAATCCCCTTTAATCCATAAAATCTATCCTTTTGAATCCCCTTTCATGTATACAGAATGTATACATTTAATCCATTTCAATACACTTTGTGGCATTCAAAAGGAATCCCCTTCTATCTCATTAAGGGTTTTTATTTTTAATCCCCTCCGATCCATAAACTACTTATCCTTTTAAATCCCCTTTTAAGTATGCAGAATGAATACATTTTAATACCTCCTAGATCTACATTTTCAATCCTTTCTTATCCAAAAAAAGGATTTGAAAAGGCATATTAAATTGGCATTAAAAAGTATACAAACATTTCATCCATTTCAATACACTTTAAGGGTTTTTAATTTGAATTATCTCCAATCTATAAACTATTTATCCTTTTAAGTCCCTTTTTAAGTATACAGAAAAAATACATTTTAACACCTCCGAAATTCACATTTTCAATACTTTCTTATCCAAAAAAAGGTTTTGAAAAAGCATATTAAATTGTCATTAAAAGTATAAAAATATTCCATCCATTTTAATACACTTTTTGGCATTCAAAAGGAATCCATTTCTATGTCATTAAGGGGTTTTATGTTTAATCCCCTTTAATCCATAAAATCTTTATCCTTTTGAATCCCCTTTCATGTATACCGAATGTATACATTTGATCCATTTCAATACACTTTGTGGCATTCAAAAGGAATCCCTTTCTATCTCATTAAGGGTTTTTATTTTTAATCCCCTCCAATCCATAAATGTTTTTACTTATCCTTTTAAATCCCCTTTTAAGTAAGCAGAATTAATACATTTTAATACCTCCTAGATCTACATTTTCAAGCCATTCTTATCTAAAAAAAGGATTTAAAAAGGCGTATTAAATTGGCATTAAAAAGTATACAAACATTTCGTCCATTTCAATACACTTTGTGTCATTCAAAAAGAATCCATTTCTATTTCATTATTATTGGGTTGTTATTTTAAATTCTCTTTAATCCATAAACTATTTATCGTTTTAAGTCCCCTTTTAAGTATACAGAATTAATACATTTTAATACCTCCAAAATTCACATTTTCAATTCTTTCTTATCCGAAAAAAGGATTTGAAAAGGCGTATATATATATATATATATATATATATATATATATATATATTTATATATATATATATATTTCAATACACTTTTTGGCATTCAAAAGGAATCCATTTCTATGTCATTAAGGGGATTTATTTTTAATCCCCTTTAATCCATAAAATCTTTATCCTTTTGAATCCCCTTTCATGTATACAGAATGAATACATTTCATCCATTTCAATACACTTTGTGGCATTCAAAAGGAATCCCTTTCTATCCCAGTAAGGGTTGTTATTTTGAATTCTCTTCAATCCATAAACTATTTATCCTTTTAAGTCCCCTTTTAAGTATACAGAATTATAACATTTTAATACCTCCGAAATTCACATTTTCAATCCTTTCTTATCCGAAAAAAGTATTTGAAAAGGCGTATTAAGTTGTCATTAAAAAGTATATAAACATTCCATCCATTTCAATACACTTTGTGTCATTCAAAAAGAATCCATTTCTATAGCATTAAGGGTTTTTTTAATCCCCTTCAATCCATAAAATAATTATCCTTTTGAATCCTCTTCCAGGTATACAGAATAAATACATTTTAATACCTCCGAAATTTACATTTTCAATCCTGTCTTATCCAAAAAAAAGAAATCCATTTCTATGTCATTAGGGGGTTTTATTTTTAATCCCCTTTAATCCATAAAATCTTTAACATTTTGAATCCCCTTTTAAGAATACCGAATGAATACATTTTAATACCTTCGAGATCTACATTTTTAATCCTCTCTTATCCAAAAAAAGGATTTCAAAAAGCGCATGCAATTAGCATTAAAAAGTATATAAACATTCCATCCATTTCAATACAGTTTGTGCAATCAAAAAAAATAATAATAATAAAATTACTTATCCTTTTAAATCCCCTTTTAAGTATGCAGAATGAATACATTTTAATACCTCCTAGATCTATATTTTGAATCTAGGCATAATAAATTGGCATTAAAAAGTATACAAACATTTCATCCATTTCAATACACTTTGTGACATTCAAAAGGAATCAATTTCTATTCCATTAAGGGTTTTTATTTTGAATTATCTCCAATCCATAAACTATTTATCATTTTAAGTCCCTTTTTAAGTATACAGAATTAATGGGCAGTTCTTCAGAAAACCTGTGAAATGAGCTTCCCTTTTTTTTGAAAAATATAATATTAAAAAATAAGCTTTATTGTCTGTTAAAAAGAAAATGCTTTAATATTTTGCATAGAGTATGTTTCCCAGAAAAAATACTCTGCCAACATATGGGCCCCTAAGCTCACACTAGGTACTATAGTTATAGTTTACGTGTGAGCTAATATAACTAAAAACTAAAATATATTTTATTCAACTCCAGACTAAATTACCTTTTGTTTGATACCACACAAGCCATGTTTTGACTTAAACTCACCCTTAAAAAAAGCAAAAACTAAAATGTATTTTGTTAAACTCCGGACTCAATTACCTTTCGTTTGATATCACACACGCCATATTTTCAATTAAACTCGAATTTTTGAAATATAACCCCACCCTTTTTTTAAAATAAATTAAAATGTATTTTGTTTAACTCCAGACTCAATTACCTTTCGTTTGATATCACACACGCCATATTTTCACATAAACTCTAATTTTTGAAATCTACCCCCACCCTTTTATTTGGTTTGTGTTGGGTGGATTTTGTTCATTTTTAAATGGGACCATCTCGACCCAAGAAAAAATCGGCAGAGCGGTTTTGAGTTATGCGCGTTGGTCGTTACAGTCATACAGACAGACAGACAGACAGACAGACAGACAGACAGACAGACAGACAGACAGACAGACATACAGACAGACAGACAGACAGACATACAGACAGACAGACAGACGGCGAAACAAAAAAGTTTCAAAATCATCTGAAACGCAAAGATATATAAAAATTTTTGAAATCGGAGCAACTTTTTTTTCTCGAAAAAATTAGGATCACCACACTACTATAGTATAGTATATGTAAGAGCTAAAAATGTATATTTTTGGAGAAAAAGTAAAAATAAGAAAAAGTGATTCATCAAAGCTGAGGTTATGTTAACAAAGCTGATAAATTACTTAGAAAATATATGTAGTGAACAAATTTTACATAAAAAAGTCATAACAAAACAAAAAAAACTACTTTTTATCAAAAAACACAGCAAAAATAGAAGAATTAAAAAAAAAAGTATATTAACGAAACTAAGGTCAAGTTAACAAAGCTGATAAATTACTTAGAAAATATATATTGCAAAGCTTATTGTATTTAAATTTCTCATAACTAAATTTAAAAAAACTACTACTACCAAATAAACAAAAATAATTATAATGAACAAAAAACCTAAAACCTATTATTTTCAAATTTTTAATCTCTTCTTAAACCACTTAAATCTTAAATGAGCAACAATATAAAAAGTTAATCTACAGATAATGGTTTGATGCTTTCGTTGGGAACTTGTTAAAACTATTTGGTTTTCACTCTCTCCAACGTCGATCACATGGATACAAATGATCCCCGTCTGGAACACGTTCTGACAATCAGGAACAAGTAATCCATGCCAATCCACGTCCGGTTTCGGGCTTTTGGGCCATCCTCAGGTGAATGTAGGCGATAGCTCCGTGTAGAGCATAAGTTGTGTGAAACCAATAGAAACAACTACTCAGAGGGAAAATACTCCTACCCGTATTAAATTATACTGATGGTTTGATGCTTTTGTTGGGAACTTGTTAAAACTGTTTGGTTTTCACTCTCTCCAACGTCGATCACAAGGATACGAATGATCCCCGTCTGGAACACGTTCTGATAAGGAACAAGTGTTCCATGATCCCCATCATACATTCTCTAGATTTTGATTTTTTTTCATCTGCACCTTTTTTTGTGTCTTTCTTTTTTTTGCCGTTTTTCTATAAATTAAAAAATTATTGTTTATAAAAAAGTTTATATGTCAAAAAAATGTACCTATTTTTTAAGCTTTTATAAAATTCACTAAAAAGTTAAAAATTAATTTGTTGGTATTCCGATATCATAATAATAAAAGCGATGACCGCCTTGTAATACAGTCGAACCTCTCTAACTCGAACCTCTATAACTCGAACCTTTTAAGTGGTTCTGCACCTCAGACTAACAAATTTATTAATCTAAGTTCTGCACTTTTTATATGAATTTTAACCTCTTTAACTCGAATTTCTGTAAGTCGAACTCTCCATAACTCGAACTGATTTGGTTGTCCCTTGAAGTTCGAGTTATAGAGGTTCGACTGTAATTTTGACCATAATTTTTTGATAAGATATGTTATTACATTTATTATTGTTTGAAAAAATGTTAATTCACTATAACTAGCAAAGAAATGCAATGTTAAGTAAACCCAACCCAACCTGACCCAAGCTACCGTTAATTGACTTTTTGTATTAACGAAAAGGGCCGAAACGTTTCAACTGTCGTTTCTGCCTAATAATTGACCCCAATAATTCGAAAATACTTTTTATTTTTTTGCTACCTAAGCTTTTTCAGTAAATTATACTATAATATTCAACTTTGTTAACACATCCTCAGCTTTGTTACCACCAGTATTAACAAAGCTGATATTAACGGAGCTGAGGAATCTATTCATATTTCCCGCCTAACTCCTTGAAAACAAAATGTTGGGATCTGTTTTTTTGCCCTGTTTTTTATTACGTTTTGTGCATTATTAAGTCACATTTAGATTATTTAAGACATTTTTTGTATTGTCAGGAACTTGACAACAAAGTTGAGAAAGTGTGCTTGTCACTTACCTGTTTTGTCACTTCAAAATTAAAAAAAAAACACCAACACTTCACAGCGTCCACCTGCTTCTTGACAGCGAAGAATGTGACTAAAGTAAACGGAACAATGCAATGGCGGCTGCTTGTGTTGCCATATATGGATTTTAGTGCGATTTAAAAATTGGTAACAAAGCTGATGCAAAGAGGGTGTGACAACAATATTATTTTTAAAAAATCAGAGTGTCTTTTGTTGAATATTATTATTTTGGCTCAAAATAGTTTTTTTTTGAGTTGATCTTGTTAGAACTTAACTATATTAATGTAAATCATTAACCATAACTTTAAAAAATAAGTCGGAATGTGCTCACCTTGGGGTTGTGACATTAACAAAGCCTGAGACCTCAGCTACTGTTAATACAGCAAAAATACTTAATAATTAAAATATTTTTTTCTTTTTTTGGTGAGGTAGCAAATTAGATTGCATTTTATCCTATTTTAAATTAAAAAGTAGGTTTCTGCTTCAAAAAATGAGATATTTATCCCTGTGACACTGTTTTCTGAAGAACTGCCCTAATATATTTTAATACCTCCCAAATTCACATTTTCAATTCTTTCTTATCCAAAAAAAGGATTTGAAAAGGTGTATTAAATTGTCATTAAAAAGTATATGAACATTTCATCAATTTCAATACACTTTGTGTCATTCAAAAAGAATCCATTTCTAAACCATTAAGGGTTTTTTTAATACCCTCCAATCCATTAAATAATTATCCTTTTGAATCCCCTTTCAAGTATACAGAATAAATACATTTTAATACCTCCAAAATTTACATTTTTCCCATTCTTAAAACTGAATGATTTTTGAGACTCAATCTCTTGTTGTTTTTGTACAATTTACGTTTTTGTTAACATTACGGCTTATGAGAAATCAGTTTGTTTGTCCTACGGAAGATATCTTAGATTGGATCATATGTTTTGCTAGACAGCCCTATAAGTACCTAGTTAAACAAAAAAAATAATAATAACACCAACCAAATACCTAACCTAGAAAAATGTTTCTATTTATAGATTGGCAATGACTCCAAAAAACTTTTGTTCTTATTTCTTCTATCCTACCCATGTATACAATTTATACAGGGGGTACCATAATAAGCAGAACACCTCAATATATTAGAAACTAGCAATTTTCAAAAAACTGTATAACAGGAGATTTTTACGGTTAATTCTTAACTGAAAAATTTCTCTGGATTAAGTTCAAAGCTTCTCTCAAAACTCTCCTTTTAAACATTTTTCTAACTGCTAGTTTCCTATTTATGTATAAGTATACATATTATATAGTTTCTTATTTATGTTCTGCTATTTATGGTGCAAAAAAATAATAAAGAAGAGGACAGATTCAAATTAACCAACCTTTAATTCATAATTTCTATTCACTTAGCTGAAAAACATCCTTAGCAAAATGGCACCATAAATACTATCCTTGATTTAAAATCCATATAAACACTATCCTTGAAGCTGAGCCACAATAGACCCGATAGTAGTCACAGTAGAAGGGCTCCAAGGCCCACTCACATATGAATCATGAATCATCCTTGAACCTCTACCAAATGGAAAAAATGGTCTCATATAACGCGTACTGTGAGAGGAAGTTCACTGGAATGTCCCTATTAAAACAAAACTTATGACTTGACTTGTTCTAAGCTAATGTTTTAAGCAATAATCACCTACCAAAAGTCTCTAGCTCACTGAGAGGTATAAAAAATATCTGTTGCAAGTTTTAAAAAGTTAGGTAAAGATTCAAGTTAAAAGAAAACTTTTTGATATAATTTTTCTCAAAATTTATTAAATAAAAAAAATGCTTTTATATAAAACACTCCAGAACTAAAATAATATTTGTATTTGTCAACTAATTTATGGTAAAATTGACTGCTAAGAACCTTTCTGATTTCTCTTATACATCTAGTTTATAAATAGGCACTTAACTACCCTCCTTTCTAAGTAGGGGCCTTACAGAACACACGGATTCGAAATGAAATTTAAAACAACATACCTGGCCAAACCGATCTGGCAATCCAAAAAGCACAAGCAAAGACCAAATTGAAAACTCAAGAAGAGGAAAAACCTTAGAGTAATAATGGAAAAACTGAAAAACATTCAATTTCATTGATTTTAGCACGCAAATATTGACATAACCACAGATTAGGTAAATAAGGACGTAGTCACCCAACCAATATGAATAACACCACCATGTCTATGGTGTATTCGAAGAGGAGCCGCTCAAAAATTAATAAAATAAAATTTGAAAAAGTGACACTATTTTTAAAGGATTCCGAATGGCTCCCCCCGATGCGAAGATTTTTTTTGGTATTTTCCACATATTTCATTAATAAAAACATAAAATACGGCAGTGGCGTATATAGAAAAACAACACAGTTTTGGGGGCTCTGGTACAAAATAGCGCAGGACAAAATAGCGTGGACAAAATGGCGCAGGACAAAATAGCGCAGGACAAAATAGCGCAGGACAAAATAGCGCAGGACAAATTAGCGCAGGTCAAAATAGCGCAGGACAAAATGGCGCAGGACAAAATAGCGCATGTCAAAATAGCGCACGTCATAAATCCCAAGTCGATTTGCCCTGTCCAGCCGAAGTGGACCAGGGGCCGAGGATAGGTTAGGTTAGTATCCCAACCTGACCCGGTTAGGTTTTTTACAAAAAAAAACTTGCCTGAACAGATCAGGTAAGTTTTTTTTTGTAAATAAACCTAACCGGGTCAGGTTGGGACACTAACCTAACCTATCCTCGGCCCCTGGTCCACTTCGGCTGGGGCAGTTTGAGTGATAAGATTAGGCCTTCACTGTTTATTAAACTAACCAAGTAAGGTTAAGTTATTTTTTTAGTATCTCCGAGGATAGGTTAGGTTAGTATCCCAACCTAACCGGGTCAGGTTGGGATACTAACCTAACCGGGTCAGGTTGGGATACTAACCTGACCTATCCTCGGCCCCTGATCCACTTCGGCTGGTGCAGTTTGAGTGATAAGGTTAGGCCTTCACTGTATATTAAACTAACCAAGTAAGGTTAGGTTATTTTTTTAGTATCTTTTTGAGATCTGCGCAATTTTGTCTTGCGCTATTTTGTCCCGGGCTACTTTGTCCCGCGCTATTTTGTCCTGCGCTATTTTGTCCTGTGCTATTTTGTCCTGCGCTATTTTGTCCCGCGCTATTTTGTCCTCGCTATTTTGTCCTGCGCTATTTTGTACCAGAGCCATTTTGGGGGGGGGGGGCGAGACCCCATGAGGCCGTAGTTTATGCTATTTTATGTTTGTATTCTTGAAATATGTGGAAAATATCTAAAAAATCTTAGCTACGGGGGGGCCCGGGCCCCCCCCCCCTCATATACGCCCAAAACTGTCTCGGGCCCACCCCGAAGCTTTTTTCTATATACGCCACTGATTATGACCAAATTAGGAACCCTGGAACGCCAAAGTCAGAAAGATCGGTTATAAATTTCTTAAACAGTTTGACACGCAATCACATCGTTGATTGAAAAAGTTATTCAATCAAAATTTGTAAAAATGATCTCGGCTGTGACGTCATAATTTTTTAGAAAAAATCGCCCAGCTATAAGAATTTAAGCAATTTTCAACAGGTATTTAATTATCATTCTCTAAAAAGCAATATTTTTGTACAGTTTTATTATTCAAAAATGTTTAAAGAATATTGTAGTGTTTTTTGTAGAATGTATTCATGCCATGAATATTATTAAAATATATATGTATTTTCTAGTGCATTCCGGAATATTCTTAGCATGTTAATTCTCAAACATTCTCACATGGTATATGCCAAGAATATAGTATGCTGATTCCTAAAAGAAGATCCTTTACAGTATATTCATCGCATATACTTGGGATGTGAATCTTCTTTTCAAAATATGCTAAGCATATCACTAAAAGAATATTCTTTAAAGTACCTAAAAAGCATATACAAAGCATTTGAATGTTCTTTCAATGCTATGTGGGAAATAATGAATTCATAAAATGTCATTTAAATGGATTGTTTTATAGCGTATTAGTATTATTCAGATGTATTAAAAATGAATCATTTTATGTTTATTCGGATCTATTGAGATGAAGGAAGGAATTAAAAAGTATTCATTGGTATAAATAATGATTACATAAAAAGGTATTTAATTGTTTTGCTTTAGAGGGTATAAATATGTATTCAAATACATAGAAAATGAATACTTGAAAAGCGCCTTTAATTGTATTAAAAAAGGAAGGTATTTAAAAGTATTCAACGGGATAAATAATGAATTCATAAAAAGTGATTTAAATGGATTGTTCTATAGCGTATTAGTATGTATTCAAATGTATTAGAAATGAATCATTCTATGTTTATTCGGTTGCATTGAGAAAGGAAGGAATTAAAAAGTATTCATTGGTATAAATAATGATTACATAAAAAGGTATTTAATTGGATTTCTTTAAAGAGTATAAATATGTATTCAAATATATAGAAAATGAATACTTGAAAAGTTCATTCAATTGTATTAATAAGGGAAGGTATTAAAAAGTATTCAACGGTATAAATAATTAATTCATAAAAAGTCATTTAAATGGATTGTTTTATAGCGTATTAGTATGTATTCAGATGTATTAAAAATAAATCCTTTTATGCTTATTTGGTTGTATTGAGAAAGGAAGGAATTAAAATGTATTCATTGGTATAAATAATGATTACATAAAAATGTATTTAATTGGATTGCTTTAAAGAGTATAAATATGTATTCAAATATATATAAAATGAATACTTGAAAAGTTCATTCAATTGTATTGATAAAGGAAGGTATTGAAAAGTATTCAACGGGATAAATAATGAATTCATAAAAAGTCATTTAAATGGATTGTTTTATAGCGTATTAGTATATATTCAGATGTATTAAAAATGAATCCTTTTATGTTTATTCGGTTGTATTGAGAAAGGAAGGAATTAAAATGTATTCATTGGTATAAATAATGATTCCATAAAAAGTATTTAATTGGATTGCTTTAAAGAGTATAAATATGTATTCAAATATATAGAAAATGAATACTTGAAAAGTTCATTCAATTGTATTGATAAAGGAAGGTATTGAAAAGTATTCAACGGGATAAATAATGAATTCATAAAAAGTTATTTAAATGGATTGTTTTATAGCGTATTAGTATGTATTCAAATGTATTAGAAATGAATCCTTCTATGTTTATTCGGTTGCATTGAGAAAGGAAGGAATTAAAAATTATTCATTGGTATAAATAATGATTACATAAAAAGTATTTAATTGGATTGCTTTAAAGAGTATAAATATGTATTTAAATATATAGAAAATGAATACTTGAAAAGTTCATTCAATGGTATTAAAAAGTATTCAACGGTATAAATAATGAATTCATAAAAAGTCATTTAAATGGATTGTTTTGTAGCGTATTAGTATGTATTCAGATGTATTAAAAATGAATCATTTTATGTTTATTCGGTTGTATTGAGTAAGGAAGGAATTAAAATGTATTCATTGGTATAAATAATGATTACATAAAAAGGTATTTAATTGGATTGCTTTAAAGAGTATAAATATGTATTCAAATATATATAAAATGAATACTTGAAAAGTTCATTCAATTGTATTGATAAAGGAAGGTATTGAAAAGTATTCAACGGGATAAATAATGAATTCATAAAAGGTCATTTAAATGGATTGTTTTATAGCGTATTAGTATGTATTCAGAGGTATTAAAAATGAATCCTTTTATGTTTATTCGGTTGTATTGAGAAAGGAAGGAATTAAAATGTATTCATTGGTATAAATAATGATTACATAAAAAGGTGTTTAATTGGATTGCTTTAAAGAGTATAAAAATGTATTTAAATATATAGAAAATGAATACTTGAAAAGTTCATTCAATTGTATTAATAAGGGAAGGTATTAAAAAGTATTCAACGGTATAAATAATGAATTTATAGCGTATTAGTATGTATTCAGATGTATTAAAAATGAATGAATATGTATTTATCATAAAAAAATCAAATACGGACCTGGATTTTTTTTATTACTATTTTGATTGGTTTTATGCTACTATTACAAAATATTAAAAAATGTATATTTTTAAAAGTAAAAAAATATTTAATATTTAAAAATAGTTTTAGTCCGGACCTGAAAATTTCCAATATAAATATATATTAAAAATTACTAGATAAACGATTTTTAGTTTAACAGTTTAACTAAATGGTTTTACATTAATTTCAAGATTTGTTTGAAACAAAGTCTACGGCAAATACAAAGAAAATAACGAATTACTAAAAATAATAACTGATTTTTCTTTAATGATATAAATGTTCAAACTAATGTAAGACATTGTTGGCATTTTTGAGTAATTATGCTTAACGCATTTTGAATAAAAATATTTCTGCTTTTGTATTTTCGACCTTTTGTATTTTCGACCTTTTTTACTTTCGACTTTTTGTACTTTCGACCTTTTGTATTTTCGACCTTATTTTTTCGACCTTTTGTATTTTCGACCTTTTGTACTTTCGACCTTTTGTACTTTCGACCTTTTATCCGCGGCCCGGTTGATTTCTAGCCATTTTAGAATAATTGAGAGTAAGACATTCACAAAAATGACAAGTAAAATGATTATGTCAATTTCACGCTTTTGATTTTTAATGTTGAAGTAAATTTCATGAGTTGTTGTGCTACCATCAAATAATTACTATGATAATATTTTTGTAGTAGTAGTAGTAGTAGTAGTGTGGGGTAGGCTCTAGGCCTGGCGACTAGGCACATGAAGCGCCCTTTTCGCCAACCCCCGGGCATCCCGCCTACTGCGTCCTTCTTTCGCTAAGGAATCTGCCCGTCTTCTGCACAAAGGCCAGAATATCGGGCCACCTCAGATTCAGAAGGTCCTCCGTCTTAAAGGCCTCCTCTTCGAATACCTCTCTTCTTGCCTCCTTGTATGCTTCACATGATGAGAGAAAATGCGCAAATATTTTTGTAAGTTTTTAACGTTTTCTACTTTATTATCAAAACAGATAAACTAAAAATAATGATAAAAAAAATCCAGGTCCGTATTTTTTTATGATAAATACCATATCTCAAAAACTAAACAATATTTAAAAATATTGACAACGTTTTATTTTGCCCTAAAAAAGTTGCCATTAAAATGTTTTTACAGAATGAAAATATCCAGCAAAATAAGCGAGATACAAGGAATTATTAAAAATGCAATTTTTTAAAAAACTCTCTGTATTAGCAAAAATCTGATTACATAATTTTTAAGGGCTCAAAAAAAAAGCACGGTAAGGTGCAATCAGAAAATCGATATCTTTATTAACAACCGAGTTTCCCATTTAATCCCATCGAAAATCGGACACGCTGTACTTATAATGATATAAGACAATTCGTGGGAATTACAAATATAGCAATAATATTCTTTTATAGCTAATAACCCTATATGTGTTACCTAAACTGTTTTTGGCTTCCCGTGTAAAGTTGCATTTTTTCAGATACGGGGTATTGCAGTTAGGCCATCGATTTGTTATTTCTTGGAAGAAGAACAATTCAATATATTTTTTTTATCGCTTAGAATAAAAGTGTTTATGTTCTTATACTTCACGGTGCTCCTCAAGGGTAAATAAGTTTCTTAAAAATGTACTCATGTACAGTTTATGGGATATCTTTTAGGGAACCTTTGGTGTCCTCAAAACCACCTTCATTGAATTCCCACCGGATCACCGTGGGCTCAGGAACCTCATTTTTGGCCAAAAAGAAACTGAAACTTCTAAACACCTTTCCTAAATTAGAGTAGAAAGACTAGAAGGCCTTGAAAAAAACTATGATTTGGTTGATGCAACTTTCAGTTATTTTTGAGAAGTGTCATTTTTCCCTTGTGATTAACGCGTTAAAAGTACAGTATTTGTATCGATTTGCTCCAGATTCACAGCCATTTTGAGACATTATTTGGAGGTTTATAAAATTCTCGCAAAATGTGACTTGGAGGTAAGTGGATTTTATACATATACATTTTGATTTTAGTTTTGATGTGTAGACAGTTCAGACGATCGTTTATGTTTGGCATGTCTGAAATTCTATAAATATATATATTTCTTATAAAAGTTGGACAAAAATTTTGCTTCCCTCATCAATCGTTTTTTGAAATTTTTATTTTCTTAAACCGTGCATATCTTTCAAAAATAATGCTTCAAAATTGGGTCCCGCAAGTTTTCCCTATATGAAATATATTAATGATTTACTAAAAAGGGATTTATTAAAGAAAAACGAGGGTTATATTGATCATATACAACAAAGCATGTCACTTTTAACAAAAGTGCTTGCCTGTTATTTTTGAAGCACTTTACGCTAACTAACACAAATGAAAATATAAAAAAAATAATATTAATAAAACATACAAATAGTGTCAAAAATAATAAAAAAGTAAAAATAAAAAAAGTTAAAATCTACATTGTGATTTCCTGCGCTTTTCTTTAGTTAAAGGCATACTGAATTAAAGTGATAAGCAAATATTGGAAAATGCTACCGGAGCATTCGCGGTTCTATGGTAAGGGGGTAAATGGAGTAATTAGCCCCCCCCCCAGAGCTAAAAAAAAGAGAGGTATCGAGGCTGCTAGCTACTATCGATAAGTTAAGGGCTGAAAAAAAAATTAGCGTACAGGAGAAATAGCACACAGATAAAATAGCGCACATGAAAAAAGCACACATGGAAAAAATCGATTGCAGTGGCGCACCCAGGAATATGTCTTGGGGGGGGGCGAAGCCTCATGATGTCGAATTTTAAGCTATTTTTTGTGTTTTTTTATGAAATATGTGGAAAATATGTACAAAAATCTAAGGCTTGGGGACGGGCCGGTCCCCGAGCCCCCCCCCCTGGGTGCGCCACAAAAAATGCGCACACAGAAAAAAGCGCACAGAGAAAAAAACTTAACTTGAATAATGAGAATACCGGCACATAAAATAAAAAAGTAGTCTGTACTTTTGACTAGACCAGAATGTGTTTCTTCCAAAATTTTAAGTAAATTGCGAAACAACTTGATCAAAATCTTGCAATGGTGAAGTTGCCAAAATGGTACATTTTCAAATCCAATAATTTACATTAGAGCTTACTTTAAAATAAGTTCCAATCGTATTTAATCATTTTGCAGAAATACTTTATAAAGCAACGTACATAATTCCCAACATTTTTATAACTATAATTTTGCGCGATTTTTGCTCTCCGTGGTTGTTTATACAAAACTACCAAATTTCATTAAATTTGTTTGCAAGATGGCGGCGATATTTCAATTTTTCAAAAAACACAATTTTTAGTTTTTGCTCGATATCTTAGTAACCCCTGTAGATATCTTTAATATTGATACAGCACCTGATTGGGCTTAGAATAGCGCAATTATTTTCTCATTTAGGCGAACTCGTATCTCTTACCGTCTCCGAAATCCCCATGTAGTTGCTTTTATCTGGGCCACCCTGTATAGATACTCCCCTAATTTTGTGGGCAAAATTGAGACGATTAAATAAACTAAAATGTTAATTCTTTACATGGAGCATTCTAATTCTAAAGACTTTTTTGTACCTTTTTTAAACATTTTCTTTGAACGAAAATTTGTTTAAAAATACTTTCCTTTTAAATTTCTCCCCTTCTTTTGAGAGGTCGAAATCGGTGTTATCCAAACTTTTGTCAATTCATTTAAAACTTATTCTATCCTCTCCAGACACGCATCGATTTCGACCTCCTAAAAGGAGGCCCGTGAAGCTAATTTATGAATTTATATTTATATTATTTTTATTTCTAAAAAAATATGTTTCCATACCATGTTGTTAAACAAATTTTCATCCCAAGAAAATGTTTTCGATCAAATTACCGTTCAAAGAAAACGTTTTTATACAAATTTCCGTTCGTTTTGAGCAAATATCAGTTCGAAGGAAATGTTTTCGAATATAGAAGATTTTTTACTATGTGCGCTTTTTTTCTGTGTGTGCTATTTTGCTATGCAACTATTTGCTTTTTGGTTATTTACGGTCAACATTTCATCAGACTTTTGTTCCAGAACCGCCCGCCGTTGCGCCGGAGTCTTGGAATTATTAGAATTATAGTATAAAAACATTTAAAATCGAACAAAGCTTTTAGCTTATAACACGTTAAGCTTCAAAGTATTAAAATATTGTCTTTTTCCTTCAAACAATATATATATATATATATATATATATATATATATATATATATATATACTTTTTTAATATATTTTTTATATATTGCAAAATCAATATTTCAAGAAACGTCGAAGTTGGCCCTAACATTGTCATTCAAAATATGGAAGGGCGAAAAAATATCGAAACACAAAATATCGAAAAACACAATATCGAATTAAAATATGGAAAGTACATAATATCGAAACTACAAAATATCGAAACTATAAAATATCGAAACTACAAAATATCGAAACTACAAAATATCGAAACTACAAAATATCGAATAACAAAATATCGAAACTACAAAATATCGAAAATACAAAATATCGAAACAACAAAATATCGAAACAACAAAATATCGAAAATAGAAAATATCGAAAACACAAAATAACGAATAACAAAATATCGAAAATACAAAATATCGAAACAACAAAATAACGAAACAACAAAATATCGAAAATACAAAATATCGAAAATACAAAATATCGAATAACAAAATATCGAAAATACAATATATCGAACCAACAAAATATCGAAAGTCAAAAACAGAAAATTTCGGAACCTTCATCTAACCTGACCCTGACCTAATCTAACGTAACCTAATCTGATATAACCACACGAAAATAGATAGTTTCAAAAACCTAACCTAATGAAATCTAACCGAACCGAACCCAATCAAACCGAACCAAAGCAAACTAAACCAACAATGTTTTTCAAAAAAAAAAACTTCTTTCCCGGGATCCTAGAAGGTGAATTCGAACCGAACGGCACCGAATCGAACCGAACCGAACCGAACCTATCCAAACCTAACCAAACCTAATTAGCAGTGTTAGTAGGTTTGATTCGGTTCAGTTACGTTCGGTTTGGTTTGGATCGGTTCGGTTCGGTTCGTATTCACACCCTTTAGGATCCCGGGAAAGAAGTCAGGAAAGTTTTTTTTTTTTAATTGTTGGTTTAGTTTGCTTTGGTTCTGTTCAGTTCTTAGGTCAGATTAGGTTTAGTTAGATTAGGTTAGGTTACGTCAGGGTCGGGTTATGTTAAGGTTTAAAAATTTTCTATTTTTGATTTTCGATATTTGTTAATTTCGATGTTTTGTATGTTCGATATTTTGTGATTCGATATTTTGTATTTTCGATATTTTGTATTTGCGATATTTTGTATTTTCGACATTTTGTATTTTCGATATTTTGTATTTTCGATATTTGTATTTTCGATATTTTGTATTTTCGATATTTTGTGATTCGATATTTTGTAGTTTCGATATTTTGTAGTTTCGATATTTTGTGGTTTCGATATTTTGTAGTTTCGATATTTTGTATGTTTTCGATATTTTGTATTTTCGATATTTTGTGTTTTCGATATTTTGTGTTTCGATATTTTTTCGCCCTTCCCAAAACATAGGTAAATTTTGAAAATTCTGTCTGCGTCAATCAATCCCCAATAACCTACTTGATTTATGAACATTTATTTAAAGCAATTTAAAACTTAATGAAGTTGCTTTAGTTGACGGTTATTTAGTTGACGTTGCTAAGAGCTATCAACCATTATTTATTTGTTCAACTAATAGCAAAAGTAAACAACAGTAATCTAAAATATTTAATTATTGTGGCGGTGATTAAACCAAAGGGTACTAACACGAAAGACGATGTGGGGCCAAAAATTACGATCCACAAAATACATTTTTATATTGGACCGTGAAGCTAACAAGGAAAATAATTGTTTTGGGCGACGAATTCGTTGGATTTTTTTAAATTGCGATTTTATTATACATATGTGTTGGTTATTAAATCAAAAGTAGCTTTATTGTAAGTGAAAATAGTTAGGTAGTTTTATTATTATATTATTAATCTCCTCTCTCTAAAATTAGTTTTTTAGAAGCATCACTTAGTTTAGATTCTAATTGTTTTGAAAATTATTGTTTACAGTAATTTTATAATGGTTATTTAAGAAAAGTTTAGTAGTAGAACGTTATAAATAATTCAGGTATAAAAGAAAGTTTCTTTTTTCTAAATTGGTTGGCGGATCCAGGATTTCCGGAGAAGGGGGGGGGGGCAAGAGGCCAAAGTGGCAGTAAACATCAAAATATTTTTAGCAGTTTTTGATAGATCTGAGGTGTAAAATTTAGTATTTACAAAAGATTTTTGCCACCGCATTCGAAATTTTTCTAAAAACTAAGTAGAATTTGTGACAAATTTTAAGTAAATTATACTGCTAAACTAAGAAATAAGTTATATGTCAGGGAGGGGTGGGGGGACGAGTGCCCCTCTGGCCCCCTGGATCCGCCATTGAGTAGATGTATAACAGTTAAATAACTTCAATAAAAACGGTAAAAAATTCAATTTACTTAATTACTTACAGTTGTAGCAACTAATTTTGTTACAAATAACTCACAAAGGGTTAAGAGTGGAGGATAGTAAAAAGATCGGAAAAACGTGGGAACTAGGGATCATTAATCTTGGTTTTAACACATCCTGCGGGCTAAGCGTCCTGCATACTCTCTAGTTCCTTTGTTGAGATTTAAGATAAATTGTCTACAAGGGAGCACTTTGCGGTAAAACTTTTATACAGTGTTCATTATAAACCAAACCAAAGATAAACTTAGTGACAACCAAACAGAAAAATTAATAGATTTTCTTAACTTTTCAAAAGTTGGCTTATTTTACCATGAACAATAAAAATGGAAGACGTAAGAATGGTGTTAAAGTTGCGTTTGGTTTTTCAGTGATCTCTTGTCACATTTATCTCGTTTAATTATTTTTTGTCAAACTTTTAGGATAAAATCTTGATGGCTCTCATAACACAATATTTAACAGGCCAATTTACTTTCTAAGCAGTTTGTCAAATATAGTGTAAATTATAAAGTTTGTAGCAGGTCCTTTTTCAGTATGTCGTGTTACATCACAAAAAAGGGGAAATTCCCCCCTCCCCCCCAAATCCCAAAATATGTTTAGTTTCGACACACAGAACTACCTTCCTCTCAAGCTCTAGGACAATTCGCCGCCACCGACTCGCCGAGGCTGATTCGCCACCGGGACAACAACAACAACAACAAACAACTAGTTTATTTATGCTTTTATTTAAAATCTTGCGACAGAGCTTTTTCAACTACTTTCCAATGAGGTACAGATTTTATTTCTATTCGACAGGTGCATAGAGTTCCAGTGAAATTAAAATTTAATATTTTTTAACAATTTGAAATTGCTAATTCAAATTGGCGAAGATTTTTTAGGTATAAACCCATTTGTCTCAAATTTGAAATACAATACGGTGTTAAGGCTACTTCATACAATCTTTAACTTAAATCTAAAAAAAATTAAAATGGCGCTTTCAAGATAGTGAAATTTTCCATTTATAAACAGGTATATATCAAATTTAGATCTTGAGGGGTGTGTTTATTTCCTTATAAGATAACACGTAAAAATACAATGTAATTGCAGTTTAAGGTCGCTAATTATGATTTTTAAATTAAACTGAAAATAAAAGTCAAAATGGCAGATCCAAAATGGCGGATCCAAAATGGCGGATCCAAAATGGCGGTATTTTCATTTAAAAAACGATATTTAATAAACTTTGGCTCTTAAAGGTTGCTGATTGTAACTGTTGAACTATACCTAAAAAAATTAAAATATAATAAAATTATTAACATATACGTAACCGTACTACATTTGGAACAATGTTGTGTTTAATATTAATATGATTTTTGGTTCAAACATTGAAAAAATCAAAATAGCGAATTCAAAATGGCAGACTTTTCTATTTAAGGTCGCTAATTATAATTTTTAAATTAAACTTTAAAAAAAATAAAATGGCTAATCCAAAATGGCGGATTTTTTCCATTATGAAACGATATGTATTAAATTGGGATCTTTGGTTGGTTACTGATTTTGAGTTTAAATTAAACTTGTAAAAAGTCTACATGGCAGTCTTTTCCTTTCATTAACCGATATGTATTTAATTTGGAACTTTGAAGTGTTTCATAATGATTTTTGATTTAAACCTTAGGAAAATCAAATTGGTGGATCCAAAATGGTGTACATTTCCATTTATAAACCGATATCTAAAATTTCAAAAAAAACACCTTTCGGCTCATATATCAAAATTTCCGCTATTTTAATTTAATTTTCAAATTCAGCCGCCTTACATATACCATAGGGTAAAATTTAATATATATTGGTTCATCAATGGAAAAATCCGCCATTTTAGATCGCCATTTTGACTTTTTTGCAAGCAACTCCATTTTAATCATTTTAAGGCATACTTAAATCAAAAATGAAAATCACCCCAAACTTTCCAATTTAATACATGCATATCGGGTTATAAATTAGAAAGTTCGCCATTTTGGATCCGTCATTTTGAATTTTTTTGTGATAAAAAAAGGAACTCTACACACCAAAAAATCAAAATTGCAAACTGAAATTACGACGGCCTGGCGCGAGTTGGCCCGGCGGCGAATTGGGTCGGGGCAAATTAGCCGCGGTAAGTTGGCGGCGGCGCATTATCCCATTTTCCCTTGTCACTGTACGAAACGCGAAAAATTACTCCCCCCCCCCTCCCAAATGAAATTCCTAGATCCGCCTCTGCGTTATGTGGTTGTTCCACCATAACCTAAAAACTACTAATCCGGTTTTTCCATTAATACTACATTATTCTGTTTGTATTGACGACGCGACCAATATAAGATATATTTTTGTGAAACATTTAATATGGCGCGTGTGTAAGGTAAAGTATGTCAAAATGCCTTTTTTCTTTGTTTTAAAACATCTTTAGCAACTACTGATCTAAAGTCTATATTATTATTTTTGGGATAAATTTTTACGATTTTTTCTCGCTGGCCTATGCTGTTTGTTATGGTAACAGCTGATTACTATCAAAAAGTTATCTCAAAAATTAAGGAATGAACTATAAGTATCACAATTGATGTGTCGCGGCCTGCCGATAAGAAATTTTATCAAATAGGCCAACACTAAGTGTGGAGCTATGAAAACTAAGGACACAAAAAAGTGGCTTTCCATGTCAGCACTAACCATGATAACCATACAATTCAAATTATCGTGGAGGATTTTTTGTCAAAATTGGGAATTTAGTAAATAACTTTTTTAAGGTCAAACTTACCCATTTCCGGTAACAGAGTAGTCTGAATGAAACCTAACTTCAACTTCATTGGTCTCCGACACAAAGTTGAACCTTTGCATCTGAACTTCATGGCTCCCGCAATACTTCACCGCATCAGCATGGGGTTTGTTTCTATACCTTGAGCCTGACTTTAATTCTACGTAGTCATATAGGCACTCTAGTTGCAGTTCGATGTCTATTTTGTGAAACCTAAAAAATAATGGTTAAAAAAAAGCGAACTTGGCTTTTATTAATTCTGGTTTAGTCTTGATGGTTTACTTTCGTTACCGATCCATGACGGATCTTATACCCTCCTAGTCCATTAGCACACTCCACGTTATATCAACCTTGAAAACAGTTTTTAAAAATATCTCCGAAATGAAAGCTCCTACGAACTTTTTGGTTGTAACACAATTTTTTTCGAAAAACGCGCTACTATATTCCGAAAACCGCATATTGATGCAACGCTCCTTTAAAAAATTAGCATTTTTTAAACTTTTTAACTGTCAAAAAACTGTCATTAGCATTGATGAATTTTGACCGAAATCTAATTAGCTCGTTGCAGTAGCGAGTACTATTTTACCTTAAAATTTTATGCAAATCGGTTAAGCAGTTTTGGAGCTATCGCGTTACGGACAGATATACATACACACATACAGACAAACATCACAACGATATTGCTAGGGTACGTCCAAAAATTACCAAATAACACATTTCGGCGTTATCTTAAAAAATAAATTTTCATCGAAAACAATACCTTCTCTAGCTATTGCTGTATGGGTTAAAATAGTAAAAAACTTTAAAAGTCAATATTTTTACCTTCCTAGCCCGTAGAACGTATTGTTTTCGATGAAAAATTTTTTTTGAGATAACGGCGAAAATATGTTATTTGGGTGTGTTTTGACCTATCCTATCAATATCATCTTGATGTCTATCTGTGTGTGTGTGTGCGTGTGTATTTGTGTGTGTATTTTTTTTCTGTCCGTAACACGATAGCTTCTAAACCGCTGAACCGATTTTCATAAAAATTTCAGACAAAATAGTGTTCGATACTCTAACGAGCTGATTAGATTTTGGTTAAAATCCGTTAATGCTAATGACAGTTTCTTGAAAATTAAAAATTTTAAAAATTGCTAACTTTTTATCGGAGCATCGCATCAATATGCGGTTTTTGGAATATAGTATACTACATTTGTCTCAATAATTTGTGGTTTAACCAAAAACTTCGTAGATGCTTTAGTTTCTGAGACATTTACAAAAAAACTGTTTTCATGTGCTAATAGGCTAGTTAGGAAGGTATCAGATCTGTCATGGATCCATTTATTTCTTTTGGTGTCGGGGGACCAATTTACCCTAAGTTTTAAGGCTGGGCCTCCCCCGTCTGTTTCACAGTAATAAAACATTGAAATTGGTATGAAGCACAGTTATTAATATCATACATTTCTTTAAAGTTTGTAAATATAAATCTAGAAATAAATTTTGTTCAAAACTTTCTAGTTTTCTCGTTAATCAGTGCTTTCATGACACAGCGTTTTATTGCTTAGTGCCTTATGATTTACAATCTAAGCTTCACTATTTTCCTGAGATCGTTATTATTTTGAAACCTCAAATAGCCCGATTTAGATTTAGAAGAACAAAATACGGTTTGAGTAAGCTCGGAGACCCAGGTTCCCATAATGCTGGGCTCCATTTACCCCAATAAATTAAATTTGCGGGGGAACTGGGTTCCCAACTGAATGCCTTACAATTTTTGTTCCTTTGTATATCAAACTCTAGATCTTATAGAAATACTGTGTATCCATGTATGCAAAAAAAACTCTTTTTACTTCCCCATTATTGCATTCAAAATCGGTAAAAATACTACAGCTCAACCATTCGTGTAAACAGCAAAGAACGCAGTCTTTACTCCATATCATAATTTTTGAGATAACTGTCAAAAAGTTATCAGCTGTTTACCATAACTAAAAGCATGGGCCAACAAAAAAAAGTTGTAAACAGTCTCAAAAATAATGATATGAACTAAGATCAATATACAAAGCTGCCGTAGCGATAGTAGGGTAAAAAACCAGCAGTACACATTTGTACACAAAGTTTATTAGTAAAAAAGTTGAAAAGCAAACGGTATAAACGTTACAGATCGAAGACCGGCAACCAACTCTGCCGTCGAAGGCGAAATGAGAGGAACTGCAAATAATTGAAAATTGATTTGTTGACATGGTAGACTTAACTAGAAGTTAATCAATTTGTCTTCTCAAAACTCAAAAACCATAAAAATTTATTGTTACCATCAAAATGACATTGTTACATTTAATTGCAACTATGGAATTCTTTATTCAAAGGGGATTATTTCAGTTTTGCGTAAAATTCAGTTACAACCAGGGATACCATACGGGTTCAGCAGCTATCCGTTTTACGTGTATTGCAAGTCCCGTAACGATTTTTGACATGCGCGGTTCTATACTCATATCCCGAAGCCCGGCAACGTCGCCGGGATAGATTTCATAGCACCGTTGAATGTGGTGATGACTCGCCAGGAGTGCCGTCACACAGTGGGACCAATTGTTATAATTTAGCAGTTTTGTAGTATATGGATTAGGGGTTGGGTAACCATCAAAATTTTAGCTACCGATGTACCGGGTGTCCCATAAAAACCTTACATATATAAAATGCAGCGAAATTTTTGACTAGGTGATAAGTTTTTAAATCCAATTAAACAAAAATGATCGCAAATATGAAATAAAGAAGCTGAGCGGATATTTAAAGGTATTTGTATTTTTTATTTTAATTAAAAAACTGTGTTTACATCACTACATCAATACATATTATAAAAAGCAACAGGGTCCTTTTTAACGCTTATCTCAGAAACTACTTAACAAATTTTAATGAAATTTCCCATACATGAGAAATTCAACCTGGCTCGTTTTTTTACGCTTTGAAACGTGCAAGTCGGGCTAACCAGCGAAGCCGCCTATCTTTATTTTTTTTCCTGTAGATTATTAATTTTTTCTAAAAATTATTTTTGAAACACAAAACCAATAAAAAGCCGAAACATTCTTTAAGGCTTTAAATGCAAATAAAGATTAATAGGGTTTCATTAAAATTCAAGATGGCGCCCATACGCTAAAATTATACAACTTATTTCTTTTAACTGACGGAACATTTATATTATCATTTAAAAAAGCAGTCATAAAAAGAAATTAAGAGAATGTCGCACACTTGGATTTATATAACAATACTTTTTTTAAAATAATTCCGCATGTTTAGATTATTTATACCTTTTCACCTAATAGCTTAGGCTGGGATGTAGGTATAATTTTTTTGTCCTTTAAAATCGGTTTAGTTTTAAATTTAATCACTTCTTAAAAGTCAAACTAGTCTGTTCTTAAGGCAATCCAAACATAAAATAAAAGTAACCCCAGTTTGATGGTTATATTGTGTTGTATTCGTGAAAATGTAAAGATGTAGTTTTTAAATTTATTTTTTAGGACAGTTATTCCTAAACCCATTTGTTTATGTACAAATGTGTAATTTGAAAGCTAAGATGTTTCTTTACTATTAATCGTCTACTTTAAAACTCTCGGTCATCTTTAATATGTATGAAATAATATCTAAAAAAGTAAACACTTGTTTAATGGAGTAATTAGGTCAAAAGTCATAAACCGAACTGAAACAATTCAGAAAGTGCGGAAATTTGTAGCCTAGCCTACAATTAGTACCTTAGACTATTGCGCCACCGAGGGACGACTTGTCTGTTCATTTAATGAGTTTAATTTTTAAAGCGCAACATAGATTTAAGTAATGGGAAGATATGAGGAAACTCCTAAAAAGGGAGACGAGTGTGATATAGTTTAGGTAAGTTAGATTAGTTTACTGAAGATGGGCTAAGTCCACCTTCTAGTACCTAAAACCCTCGCACTCAATAACCTTATTGTACACACTGCAGAAAATATTTAATGAAAAAAATGTCGCCTCGTGCAAAAATTTTATAAAAATTAAGCCCTATTAGAAGAAAAATTGCGTTTTAAAAAGAATTTTTACAAAAAAATTAATGATCTACAGGAAAAATTGCACAGACCAAAAAATTTTCGGAAAAATAGTAGTGGAAAATGTTTCACAATCAGACAAAGCATATTACCTGAAAATTACCGACTCGAAATCGATGTTTTTCATATAGTATATAGTAGGGTTACACGTACAATTTTAGGTAAACTAAGTTTAACGGATGTTCTTTTAGATCTGTCAATTTTTTAATCAAAAATTAGGTAATTTTTTGTTAATGTAATATTACGGATTCCAGTTTTCCCTTTAAAACTAAAAATACTAACAAGCTGTTTTTAGTTTTTGGGCTTTTTTGACTGCATTATATAAGTGCGTAGGTTATGTTTGAAACTTGCTTAATTTTGCATTGTTACTTATTTATTTTAATTGAATTTACGTCTATTCCTAAAAAAACCGAAAAATCATTATTACATAACTGAAGTATTATTAAAAAGGATAAGGAATATGATGTTATATTTCTGAGAGAAAGTCGGTTAAGTATGATAACAATTTTTTGGGATGCTGTGCACATTTAGGAACCACAATGCGACAGAAATTATATTTTAAGTTTGAAGTTTGTTAAAACATTGTGGCAACTCTTGTCTTATTGTGGAACACATGTTCCACAACTCCACAGATTTTTTTCTTCTTTTTGAAAAGATTTTTTAATTTTCCTCCTCCTCTTTTTTTATGTTATTTGTCACTAAAATTCTAGAAAAAAAAACAGAGCAGGAGGGCCTAGTCCGCATGTTGTTTGTGGACTTGGTGAGCGCCCCTGATAGATAATGCTCATTTCGTTTGAAGAGGAGTTATTTTGATCTTAGACAACTTACCTTCCTCCCCCCCAAGCTGCTTCCTTGGCGTATAAACATGCTTTGGTAATCTTCCATCGTTCATCCGTTGTACATGGCCGTACCATATCAGTTGTTTTTAGTGATGTCATACGTTATGCTTCCCTCGATTCCCATTCTTTCTTTTATGATCAAATTTCTTATGTGATCTGTTCTAGAAATTCTCATTGATCTTTTTATTGCATCCATTGCGACACTTTGTAACGGTGCACTTTGCCTTCACATTGATTTTAGTAACAAAAACGAATTGAATTGAGAACTAAATAATCTGTATAAGCACTATTCAATAGATGTTTAAATATTTAGTTGGACTCTTACATTGGGAACACCTTCTATCAAAACACTGAGAGAATTTGAGGTACATTTATAAATACACTGAGGTTAAATACTGGGGCCATGTGTTTAGTATTTACCTAGTACTCCATAGCTATTGTATGCTTCCAAGGGTGCTAATTCCATACACCAGTTCTGGCAAATATTCACCAAAGGTTATTTATATTTAAAATTAAAATATGTTATTTTTGTTTTGATATTTTGGGTTACGGGTAATCAGCTGTTTACTTCCAAGCAGTTTAACGTTCGGAACCATAACGGCCGGGATCGCACGGTCAGTAAATCATGTATTGCTGCTTGCACCGACGAAATTTAAGTGAGATGTGGAGCGTTATTTTGATTGTTTTTGTAGGATTTTCCCACAGTTTTGCAGATTCAAAAACGGGTAATGTGTGTTTTTAGAGGGGAGTAGGTTACTGGATAGTTTATTGAAACTTGTTAGTCCAGTATTATTGAACTCAAGCTTCATTGTTGGTCACTCACCATTGGTATTTGCTTTGTTCGGTCCACGAACTTTGGAGTTCGGGAATTTTGATTGTGGCCAACTTCACGCCGAAAGTGACGTGGAAATGACCGACAATAATTTTCAAAAAACGAACTAGGCCAAAGAAGGTCTAGGTGAGTTTATTTAATTGCTTAATGTCCAATTCAACTATGGAAATGTTTGTGGTGTTCGATCATTATTATTTCTCGCCTTGTGGCAATTTTTCTCGACCCCATGGTTTTGTAGGCTAGTAAGATCCATGTGAGGAACGCCGCCCTCAACCTACATTTTTGTGGCTCCGAGAGCTTATAGACAAGCCCTATGTTAACCTGCTTCACAACAGAAGCTGATTGAGTGCTTCCTGAGTAATTTTCAGCTGTTTTGTTGTTCAAGCCATAGCGGAGCCCTATCCTGAGTCTACCTGCCACTACTGTCTCCTGCATATCACAAAATTGTTTTCTACCTACTGGTGATTATTGGCAGGAATTCTGCTTGCTTATAGTAAGATACCATAAAGACTGGTCCTTAATAAGGTAGGTGTCTTACTGAATATTGAGAGACCTGCACTACACATTCTCCTGAATAAACTACTAGGACTGAACCAGATTCTTTCTGCTTTTTTGTGATAATTTTATTGTGATAAAAATTGGTTTTCCTATTGAGAAATAAAAATTGAGTGTCTTAGAAATTTATTAAAAATAAAATTAGGTAGAAATCAAGTCATAGATTAGATAGTTAGGTTACACTGTCCAAATATTAGGTAGGACAGATTAAGTTACGAAACAAACTTGTGTGCAAATATAAGCGATATTTTTTTGGTAAATGAATACTTTTTATTTTGTTTGCTACCATTTTCCTTGTCAAGAGGGATACTTGACTGGCGCCCTGCAACTTGTCTAGTGTGCAAAAGGAAAAACAACTTATAAAAAACTAAGTTCAGAACCTACGACTCGCCCCTGAATAAATGAGCTGCCGTGTCTGGCTAATAACATCTAGGTCAGTAATTGTTTTATGACTATTTAAACCACAACGTCTTTAACATCTAACGTAACGTCATAAAATTAATTGACGCCCAACGTGGGGCCAGAGTACTTTTGCATCCACCTTAAAAAGTTTTTTTTTGGTTTTGTTAAAATTTAAAGTTGTTTTGTTTTCCTTGTAATTTTTTAAAATTTTGTTTTCAATTTTTTTGGGCTGACAAGTTACTACCCCTATTTACCTGACCCCTTCCCGCAAACAAAATAAACTGTTCTTTTTCAGTATGTATTGCAGGTTTCAGTAAAAGTGTTTTTTGTTTACTTTTTATATAGCTAAGCAAAGTTAGGGCCGGTCTTAATAAACCTTAAAAGCTTTTAGTTGTGATTTTTGAATTTTTTTACTGATTTAACATTTTTTCTTGTCATTTGCCATTGAACATCTATAGGCTTATAAATTTTTTATCAGGTTCTATAAACCTAATATTGGTAAAAGTCCAGAAATATTTTATGATAATAGTGTTTGTCAAAAACCAGAGTGAAGTTAGTTCATAAATTTTTTTTAGTTTTTTTGTTTTGTCTTCTTTATACACACAACAAGCGAAAGAATCCTTAACAAATAGTAACCCCAAATAATAAAATTTAATTTGATAATTTTTTGAATATCGTGTAGAATATTTTATTCATATATAGGTGCCGGACCATTCGAAACTGGGCCCCCACTACTAGTCAAGGGTATCTAAAGGGAAGTTGGTCAGGGCCTTACAAAAAAAAATAATTAACCAAAGTTTTTTTATTTTGTTATTCTTTTACACTTGCCAGTAAGTTTATCAATTATACATTTTGTGTTTGTGCTCCATGTAGAAATTTTTTTGAGAAACAAAATTTTTTTTGGAAATTATTTTAAGCAAATAAATCCAATACCAACTGGTAGTTATTAACTGAAATATTAAAATTGATTTCCATTTCATTATGCTGTTTTAGTACAATTACTCAAAACTCATTTAGTCCAATTTAAAGAAACTTTTTTTTAAACAATAAAAGAACATAAAGCAAGACTATTTTTGGCCTCCATTCTTTATTCCATGTTTTTGTAATCTTCGTGATTTAAGCATCCGATTTTCAGATTTTTTTAATCCATGTTTGTATAAGCTCAGTCATTTTAGCTTTTATTTTTGGGTTGCTTTATAGAAGCGTATTTTTTCTAAGTAGTACTTATTCTGCTTAAGTATTGTTCCCATTAGGTTGAAGAATTTTAGTTTGGTGAATGCAGAAGTTGGTCTTACATATAACCACCTATTTTTTTATATTTTGTTCCGATACACCGCCATAAACGCTACGATTGCGCAGTTTATCCCAAGTCATTTGGAAATTTTTTAATTTTAATTTTTAAAAGTTTTTTTATTTCCCATACTTAATCTACCAAATACATAAAAGTAGGTAACTAATTTATTTAAATTCCTGTTGAGATTTTGTAGTACATATTCAGAGGTACATTGCAAGTCTTTTAGGAAGTTTTTAATTTTCTTTTTGATTTAAATTTTTTAGTTTAAATAAAGTAAAATTTAAGTTTTTTAAGACAAAACCCCTTGCTTGGTGATATAGTGTTTTGGTTTTTATTTAGAATGAATTACGAAAATTTTAATATCGACCCCAATCATCTGCGCGTTAATGAACTTAATTATGAATTAATCATTAGGGCGGTAGACTTAGCAGAAAATGCGGATATGGACTTAAAACGGAAATTTTTGAGAAAATATTTGAAATTGGACGCTGAGGTAGCAGAGACAACTTACCCTGCCAGACATTTTGATTTCGCGAATGAGAAAGTGGCAATGGAGGCTAGCGTTAGATCAATCAAGAAAGAATGTCACAATTTCGATGGGGCTAATCGGGAGGTTTACAAACGAGTCATCAGTCGTATTAGGCACATTTTAGGAAGGATTTCTCGCATTCCAATTGAGGACAATACCCCAGATGAGCAGCGCCGCTTTAGGGGAGACCTATTGATCGCGATTTCTGTACTACAGGATGACCTTGATGATACTTATAGGCGGTTTAAAGATGCAGGAGCTGATGTTAGCAATACTTCAGAGGCTGCTACTTCGGTTGCATCTGTAGCTGAGTCGCATTTTAGGGTGGAACCTATTTCTAATTGGGGAGTCGATAAGAATCGTCATTCCTATTCTTCTACGGGTGGAGGAGCTAAGAGCAGCTAGAGGTTGTAGTTTTGAAGAATAGCGGGGCGACAGAGTTGTTTACTGGGTGCGCGTTAGAATGGTTTCGTTTAAACAAAATAATGCAAAGGTTCACAGGTTGGAACACCTTGCTCAGAGTATTGCGTCGAGACTTTTTACCAACTGATTTTGATGAAAAACAAAAGAGTAAAATATCCAATCGAAAGCAGTTTCATGGTGAACTGGTCGTGATTTATATATCTATTAAATAGTGAGGAAGAAGTGTATGAGCTTAGAAGAAGCAGGACTTGTTTCAAAGAAACTCGGTGGTAATGTGCATGCCTTTAGAGATGTGTCAGATATTGATAATCCGTGGCCTGGTACAAGTCAACAAGTAAATTCAAGGTGCCACTGTGGTTATTAATGTTTTTCAGCTGCTGGTGATTCAGTGGATTATTCGATTAGGCGGTATCACAATCGAAGTCCTCCTACGGGTAAATTTGATCGAGGCGATCCTTCCGGTCAGCGGGTCTTTCATAGGGGAAATAAAGGTGACCGAGTACCGGGTCATGCTCCTCCCAATTCACAGCCTAGAGTTTCTGCGATTACGTGTTTTTCGTGCGGTCTTCAGGGACATAAAGCAGTATCTTGTGGTTGGAGAATTTCACAAAGTGGTCAGAGACAGAATGATCGACGAGTTGGCTCATCAGAAAGTTAAGGTCAAAGTCGTCCAACTTATGGTAATCAGCGGCGAAGCATTAGTCCGCACGGAAATGGGCGCCGCGAACCCAAATGTTTTGGTTGTGGTCGTTTGGGAGTAATAAAGCCTAATTGTAGTTTTTGCAGTCCAAAAAACGGGGCACGAAGAGGCAATCAGTAGAAGTTACCTCAAGGAAATTTAGTAAGCCATATTTGCTTTTATCCGACTAAGAGTGGCAAGATTGGAAGCAGAGGGTTCGTCTGTTTTTTAAACCTACACAATTCTTAATAGATCTGTGTCTATCTTTTGTTCCTCAACCTAATGATAATGAGTTTGACCCATAGTATTATTCTGGGCTCGGACTTTGGAAGAAAATTTTCACTAAATTAGATTTTGGAAACTATATTTATGTTGCCGGGGATAACCCCGATATTTCGATGGCGTTTGTGTTAAACAGTGGAACGATTTTTGGCGTTTCTAAGGTTTGTACCAGAAAGCAGTTGACTATTTCCGAGGCTCAACAGCTGGAGAGGGTTATAAAAAAGTTTGAAACTTTGTCATCTGCGACCTTGGGTAGAACCGATAAGATAGTACATGTTATTGATACTGGTGATGCTGAACCAATTAAACAACGACATCATGCGATGTTACCGTATAAATTAAAAGTTTTAAATGAGGAATTAGACAAGATGTTGCAACAAAAAGTTGTTAGGCCTTCAAATAACCCCGTTCTAATTGTTGAGAAGTCGGATGGTTCCCCACGTTTCTGTTTCGACGGCCGCAGGTTGAACCTTGTGACAAAGAAGTCAGCATATCCACTGCCACTAGTTGATCATGTACTTAGCCGTTTGAGCAATGCGAAGTTCCCTTTTGGCAAATTCCTCTATCTCCAGAATCATGTAAGAAAACTGCATTTGTTGTGCCTGGCAGAGGTCTTTTCAATTTTGAAGTTATGCCATTTGGGCTGTGTAACTCAGCAGCTACTCAACAAGAATTAATGGACAGCGTTCTAGGACCAGAGCTGGAGCCGTGTTTAATGGTCTATTTGGACGATATCGTCTGCGTAATACCGGATTTTGAACTTCATATAAAAATTCTAAATAAAATCATTGAAAAATTGTCAGCGGCAAATTTGACTATTAACTTAACGAAATGCAACTTTGTGATGCCGGAACTTAAGTATCTCGGATCTATTGTGGACAGTCAGGGCTTAAGAACAAGTTTTGACAAAATCAAGGCCATGGTAGAGTTTCAGATTCCCCGAACTGCAACGGAAATCAAACGTTTTATGGGACTTTGCGGTTGGTACCGCCGGTTTGTGAAGGATTTTAGCACGATGGTGGCTCCAATTAACAACTTGTTGAAAGGAAAACGTAAGGCGCAGAGAATAGTTTGGAATGTGAAAGCTGATCAAGCATTTAGAGATATAAAAAAGGCTTTAGTGAGCGCTCCAGTACTTGTTGCTCCAGATTTCAATAAAGAATTCGTCGTACAATGTAATGCTTCGGATGTAGGAGTGGGATCAGTTCTGACTCAAAGCATTAATGGTCAAGATGTGGTAATTGCTTTCGCTTCACGGTCTCTGTTGGCCACAGAACGAAAAATGACCACTACTGAAAAGGAAATGGCCGCTATTCTGTTTACAGTAGGAAAGTTTAGAGGGTACATCGACGGCGTGCCTTTTAAGGTGATTACAGATCACTCTTCATTATTGTGGTTGTCCAACCTTAAGAACCCTACCGGTCGACTGGCTCGATGGGCTATGAAACTTAGTTTATATGATACGGAGATTATTCACCGGAAAGGCGCACTTAACAAAGTCCCTGATGCTTTGTCTCGTGCTCCTGTAGACCCCCCAAATGATGAATTTTTGATGTCCGATATTTGCCTAATTGATATTGTTCCCCCTGATGGTTTGCAAGACCCTTGGTATTCAAAATGGTGAGTAATGTAACGGAGAATCCTGATAAATATCCTGATTTCGCTATTAAGAATAATCTTTTGTTAATATATGTTCCATCTGAATTATTTGTGCGTACCAACTTTCCGGAGTGGAAGATCGTAGTTCCTAAAATACAAAGGTTGGTTGTATTTAAGGAATGTCATACTATTGGAGCGAATGCTGCAAGATGTCAGAAAATATGTAAGCAAGTGTCACACGTGTAATGCTCAGAAAGTTGGTTCACAAGCTCGTCCTGGCTTTATGGGTAAACCGAAAATGCTCGAGTTTCCCTGGCAGTATAACAGTATTGACTTAATCGCTCCTTTGGTGCGTTCGAAGAAAGGCAATAGTTGGATCCTTTGTATTTTGGATGTTTTCTCCAAGTATTGTATCTTGAAACCTCTTGCTAATCTATGGCCTTAGGTAAAAAGTTACTGATATTATAGAAAATCATGTATTTTTGAAATGGGGCGTACCACAAATAGTCTCCGCAGATACCGGGGTACAGTTTATAGATAAGAATTTCAGAGCTATGATTGCCTGGTATGGTGTAAAACTTCATTATAATGCCAGAACCATAGAAACAGCTATAAGGTCTTATATTAAAGGAAATGATCACCTTGTTTGGAACGAGGAACGTAATAGGATTGAAATTTCTTTAAGCACAGCTGCTCACGAGGCTACAGGGTTGGCTTCATCCTATTTAAATTTCGGACGGATATGTTCCATGTCATGGTTCATATGGTAAGTCGCAGAGAGTACTGCGATGAGATGGATAAGATTCCTCAGAATTATTTGCAGGTGCGCCAAAACGGGATCCCGATATTTTCCATGTGAATGATAAAGTGTGGAAACGAAATTTCGTGTTGTCAAATAAAGGCAACAATTTTTCAGCGAAATTGGCGCCTAGATATAAGTTGTGTATAGTAAGTAAGGTACTTGGTAAGATAGTTTACGAATTAAAGAACGAGGGCGGAAAGATTTTGGGAAAGTTCCATGTTAAAGATTTGAAAAGGTATACAGATGATAATCTTGTAGATTTCCAGGATTAATGGGCATGAATGAGGAAGAGTGAATGTGATATGATTGGGGTGAGGATAAGGTTTTCAAATGTTGAGTTGTTTGACGTGGTGGATGGGAAAAATATTTCACTTCGTAAAATATTTTTTTACCAGAAAAGGAGGATGTGTAACGATGCAATTTGCCTTCACATTGATTTTAGTAAAAAAAAACGAATTGAATTGAGAACTAAATAATCTGTATAAGCACTATTTCAATAGATGTTTAAATATTTAGTTGGACTCTTGCATTGAGAACACCTTATATCAAAACACTGAGAGAATTTAAGGTACATTTATAAATACACTGAGGTTAAATACTGGGGCCATGTGTTTATTATTTACCTAGTACTCCATAGCTATTGTCTGCTTCCAAGGGTGCTAATTCCATACACCAGTTCTGGCAAATATTCACCAAAGGTTATTTATATTTAAAATTAAAATATGTTATTTTTATTTTTGTTTTGATATTTTGGGTTATGGGTAATCAGCTGTTTACTTCCAAGCGGTTTTACGTTCGGAACCGTAACGGCCGGGATCGCACGGTCAGTAAATCATGTTGCCGCCTGCACCGACGAAATTTAAGTGAGTCGTGAAGCGTTATTTTGATTGTTTTTGTAGGATTTTCCCACAGTTTTGCAGATTCAAAAACGGGTTATGTGTGTTTTTAGAGGGGAGTAGATTTCTGGATAGTTAATTGAAACTTGTTAGTCCAGTATTATTGAACTCAAGCTTCATTTTTGGTCACGCACCATTGGTATTTGGTTTGTTCGGTCCACGAACTTTTGGAGTTCGGGAATTTTGATTGTGGCCAACTTCACGCCGAAAGTGACGTGGAAATGACCGACAAAAGTGGCTTTCCTTTTTTCTTGTGAATTTTGCCGAGGTCGGCGTGAACTTTTAGAAAATGTCTAATTTTCTAAAAACGAACTAGGCCAAAGAAGATCTAGGTGAGTTTATTTAATTGCTTAATGTCCAATTCAACTATGGAAATGTTTCTGGTGTTCGATCGTTATTATTTCTCGCCTTATGGCATTTTTTCTAAAGGCGACCCCATGGTTTTGTAGGCTAGTAAGATCCACGTGAGGAACGTCGCCCTCAACCTATATTTTTGAGGCTCCGAGAGCCTACAGACAAGCCCTATATTAACCTGCTTCACAGGATTTCCTATTTAGAAATAAAAATTGAGTGTCTTAGAATTTTATTAAAAATAAAATTAAGTAGAAATCAAGTCATAGATTAAATAGTTAGGTTAAACTGGCCAGATATTAGGTAGGACAGATTAAGTTATGAAACGAACTTGTGTGCACCTATTTCTACATTTTAACTTACATCTAATGTAACGCCATAACTTTCCATTTTTGTTTTTTATTTTTCTGTTACGCGACATGTCTCTATTCCATATAACAGCGTGCTTTTCACCACTGTTTCATATATGTTAAATTTTGCATTATTTTTTATCTCTCTGCTCCATAAAATACTGTTAATACATCCAATAACCTTTTTTGCTTTTACTATTCATTTTTCCAGTTCTTTACAGTCTGTTCCTGTATTATCAAATGTGACACCCAAGTATACATACTCATTGCATGGAGATATTACTTGTCCATTATCTAGTTCTAACTCACTGGATTCGTTTCCAATACATAAGTACTGTGTCTTGTCCACGTTCAATGTTAATCCCCTCTTTTGGTATTCTTCCATTAACTTTCTCATCATACACTCCATGTCTTCTTTATCATTAGCTACAATTACTTGGTCGTCAGAAAACTGTAGTGTGTATATGGTAAATAGGTCGTTAAGTTGTATTCCCATGCCGTGCACTTTACGTTTCCAGTTTTTTAGAGCTACTGCGATATATATTTTAAAAAGAGTTAAAGAGATACACCATCCCTGTTTTAAGCCTTTTGTTACTAGGAACTCTTTTAAAAGTCGATTTCCAATTTTGATTTTAGATTTCGACCCTTTGTATAGTTATTTTATCGCTTTTATGTATGTATGATTGATACTAGTCTGCTCTAACACTGTCCACAGTTTTTCTACTGGAACGGTATCATATGCTTTTTGTAGGACCACAAAGGTAACATGAGTCTCTATATTTCTGGCGCTCCTTTTCTCAATTACTTGTTTAAGACAAAAAACATTATCACTACAAGATCTGCCTGCATGAAACCCACTTTGATTTTAGATCTCTTATGCCGGTTTTCCACCAAACGGACAAAACAAAAACAAAACATAAACCCGTGTCGAATAAAACAAAACTTTTGGCCAACTTTTTCAAGACTGGCGTGTTTTGCGACAGTTAGAGTTTTGTTTTTCGAGTCCCGTTTGAAAGCGGTAACATCAAAAGGTTTTGACTAGTTTCGACGAGTTTTGAAACTCGCGTCTGTTTAGTGGAAAGGGTCGTGTTGAGTTTCTGTATGTTCTACTTTTATTTCGTTGTGCTAGTCTGGTTATGTGTTTTGACTAGCGACTACCAGTGAAAAAGGACCGAAATGGGTTTTCGGTTTGTCTTCGATTTGTTTTTGGTTTACGGAAATTAGGAAACACAAACTCAACTGTCCGTTTGGTGGAAAACCGTCTTAAGAATCCTACCGTACAATCTACGTGGAGTACTGGTTACTGAAATTATTCTGTAATTGTTTCAATCCAACTTGTTTCCTTTTTTATGTATTGAGAATATGAATGCAATTTTCCAATCATCAGGTACTGGATGTCCGTTTATGCATTGATTGATAATATGGGGGCAATTCTTTACATTTCAAAAAATTTGACGAAATTTGAAAAAATGTGGCATAATCTGGCGCTTAAGATTTCTCGTTTAAAAGGCAATTTTTAAACTTAAAAACTTACATAAAAGGCCATTTCCCACTTTTTGATAGATGTAGCTTCACGATATAATATTTGTTTTTAATTAAAAACCCGTAATTTGTTGAAAATTTTTAATTTAAAAATTGTAAATAAATTCAAAGCAGAAACCCATTAACCACACAAACTGAAATGTCAGATTTCGTCACATTTCTTTCAAATTTATGAGTCCTATTAATTTTCAGTTATTATTAATTAATTGAGGTCAGCTAAGTTTACCTTCTTTCTTTGTTTTTCACGGTAAAATTAACAAAGAGGGACTAACTGCATGTCGTGGAAGGGTCGCTACAAAATTAGCTCTACACTGTTGCCACCGTTATATTTGAACGGATTTTTAAGGGAATGTCAAATTATTTCTTTAAAATCTGCCAGAAAAATCTGACTAAGTGGTGATCCTGGTCAAATTATTGAAGTGGCGATTATTTTTTTACTTTTGTTATCAAAGCTAGGCAGGTATATAGTTTTTTATTCTGGGGGTCCTCCCATATAGAAACTGCTGTTCTTCAGTGACGGCCCATGACACAGCCTTCGTAAACCATAGAGAAAATAATAAATTGTCTCTGTCGTAAACTAACACGAAGGCTGCGCCCATGAGGTTTTGGATAGGCTAATTAGAAATACTAGGGTCACTGCATCCTGGAAGCCAAGCGTCTCCCAGGGGTAGCGACACGAGTGTCAAAACCGTACTCAAAATTCCATAGACGTTCGTGAAAATACTCATTTTTATACAGAAAAATGTTTTAATAAAACTTAAAAAGAACTCGTTTTTATACAGCTTAAGAAATAAAAAATATGTTCCTTGAGTTTTTGGGTTATGAATATTTATTGTAGGTATATTTATTGTTAAAAATCATTTTCTTTTAAAAATTATTTCTGTTTTTGTATAAAAATAATACGTAATAAATAATCAAACAGGACAGAAATACATTTCTATGTTAAAAGTTTATTAATAGTATATAATATATCAAGGGATAAAATGAAACTTTTATCACGATATCGATACGCTATTTTTCGCACTGTTTAATTTATTTTCCAAGTTTTTTTCCCATTTTTTTGGGTGTTTTTGGTATTGTGGTTTTGTTTAGTACCTTTTTATTCCGAATTTTACATTTTATCAAAAGACAAAAAATGCCCAAATACAGTTCGAGTTTTCGTAAGGTTCGGCTTAATTATTTATAATTTTATAGTACATTTCATATAAATATCTTAATATTATTGTTCGAAAGCATAAACTTGGAAAATCATTTTCTTTAAACCAAAAATTGTTCTAAAACATATTCTTCGAACAAAAGATTGTTCGAAAACGATTTCTTCAAACAGAAATTTTTCGAAATCATTTTCTTCGAACAGAAATGTGTTCGAAAACATTTTCTTTGAACGGAAATTTGTTCGAAAATATTTTTTTAAATAAAAATTTGTTCAAAAACATTTTTTCGAAAACAAATTTTTCGAAAAAAAAATATTTGACCTGGCTTGCCAAACTTAACACAACTCATATAGTTCGACTAATGGGGTTTTTTTCTCACAATTTTTGGAAACAAAAACTTCCCTGACTTATTTCCCGGGATCCTAGAAACCGAACCAACCGAAACCGATTGTCGAAAAATGATTTCCCTAAATTAGCTTTCCGGTCCTCATTTTGGAAGGTTGAAATCGGTGTTACTCTAACCTTTCTTAATTGAGCACATCAGGAGGTATCTGGACCGGTTCGGATACGTTTGCGATCAATTGACAAAGTTTAGGAAAATACCAATTTCGACCTTCCAAAAGGAGGAAAGTAGACAAATTTTCAGAATGTTTACGATCCCGGGAAAGAAGTCAGGGTTTTTTTGAAAAAATATGTTAGAAAGACCTTGCCGTAGTCAAACTATATGAATTGTGTTAGGTTTGGAAATCCAGGTCTAGAGCGTCTTTTATCGAAAAACTTGCTTTCGAAGAAAATGATTTCTATTCGAAGAAAATGTTTTTGAACAACTATTACTTACGAACAAATTTCCGTTCGAAAACAAATTTCCGTTCAAAGAAATGGTGTTCGAATAAATTTCCGTTTAAAAAAAATGTTTTCGAACAAATTTCCATTAGAAGAAATTGTTTTCATAAAAATTTCCGTTCTAAGAAAATGTTTTCGAACAAAGTTCTGCGACCCGTCGTGTTGCTACCGTGAGTTTTTATTGGATGTCGATTTTTTAAAAACTTTTCTATGAGTGTGTGTGTGTACCTGTGTGTCTCTTAATTCTACTTTGTTTTGCAATCATTACAGTGTAGCTACTTTCGATCTTTGTTTGAACCTTTTGTTGTTCAATCTTTTGTATTTTCGACCTTTTCCACTTTCGAACTTTTGTATTTTCGACTTTTTGTATTTTCGACCTTTTCTTCGCCGCCCGCTCTTTTTTGAACACTAATAAAAATAATAGTAGGAATATTATAAACCTGGGGCGTGCAGTGTTTACTTTTAATACCACGGCGGGAATTTTCATGCTCGACCGGAAGAAGGGCTATAATTTGCTGTGACTAAAAGGGCCAAGGTTTATTTTTATATACTAAAAATAATAATCATAAACTAAATAAATAGGTATTAAACCACTTAGCGTACTGTGGTTTTAGCATGTCAACCCCCCGTATATAAAAAAACAGTGGGCAGTGATAGTTGTCATGGCATTACATTAGACAAAAGTCAGTCAGATGCTAACAAACTAAGGTCACTCATCGTCAAGCAAGGTAAAGCTTGCTTGACGATGAGTGACCTTATATCAAACAATGTGGAAATTTTTTTATTTATTTCATAACAAACTAATTAAGTTTAGTCGAGAAAAAGTTCGAATTACATTTCTCGAAGATGGAAAATAAAGCATATTCTTGCAATAAACAGAATTTCGAAAATTTCACAGTTTCCTGGTTTACAGCCTGGAGAAGTCTAGAAAGTTAAATGCTTCGTTTATACGGAAGCAATATTCTATGCCTAAGGTCACAATAACGATCAAAACGAACCAAGCCATCGGCAAAGTTCAGTAAGCTTACGGCAAGCTGGAACAAAATAATCGGTATCGTGTATATATCTTGATTCCTTTTTGTTTTTTGTATTATGATAAAATAAAATAATCCAACAACCTATATTTTGCCTATATGATTTTAAAGAAATTACTTTCAATCACTGGGGACAAGAAATACTACCTTAGCCCATGAAAAAAGGGATTAAACGTACACCTTTATTCCGTAGAGAGCACAAAAAATTTATTAAATGATACAGAACCCAACATAATAGTTTTCTATATTTTAGAATATATATAAAACATGCAAACTATATTTTTGGTTTCCTTCGCTATGTGGGTCCTAACACAGGATCCTAATAAATTTGAAATCATAAAAAACTTAGTTTTTTTAGGTTTGTTTATTTGGACAGTAAAATTTATATACCGGATGTGACGGACAGTTCTTTACGTAACATTTGTAAACCATTTAATTTTTTTAAACATAAAAAAAGCTACGCTCCTGACAGTGTCAGATTTGCGTTTTTCGTAAATGAGGTTATATTTGGTGTCGCTACCCCTGGGAGACATGAGCGGCTAGTTCACAACTTGCATTCCGTTTGCTATTGGTCGAGATAGTCAGCTGACTTTTTGATGTTGAACGTTGCCGTTTAAGATTATTATTATATTATATTAAGAGATGGTGCCACCAGTCAAGCATTTAACAAACTTTATGTTTATGAATATATACTAGTTGTAAGTGATTAAAAAGTGTAGTGGTTTGTGCAGTACATACCTATTGAATTTAACTAATTCTATGCATATGCCGATGAGTTTTTTTTATTGTTTTTTAAAAACATATTATATTTTTTTTAAATTAGCTTCCCTATCCTGTTTTCCTGTCGAAATCGGTGTGAACCTAACCCTGATAAATTATTCGACAACCTATCCTAACCTGTCCAGACACGTTCCGGTTAGGATACGTTTCCCATCAATTGACCATGGTTAGGTTTTGTTTCAGTTTGGTTTAACACCGATTTCAACCTCCCAAAACGAGGACAGGAGAGTTTAATTTTAAAAATCCCGCCTGACTATGTCAACCAATAGCAAATGGAATGCAAGTTGTGAACTATCCGCTCGTTGGGAGACCCAGGCTTTCAGGATGCAGTGACCCTAAGAATATTTGCTATAGTCGCCACCTGACGAAAATAAGTCGAAGGCGGAAGTTTTCAGGGGTGCCACGACCACGTGGTCACATTGTGCAAGGAAAACTTAAGTTTGCGACACGCGCCCTAGAGGGAGCTGCACATATAGGCAGTACTGCGTACAGCCGACCTTAAAATAGATTAAAAATATTTTTTGGTTTTATTGCACCCCTGACTGGACCCAAGAAACAAACCTTTAAAACATAAATTTCAAACTTTCTATAAATTCGTATAATTAAAAATAATGTTTGTATAATTATGTAAAATTTCTTGTGTGCCTAATATTATAGATTTGTTAAAAAATTCTAATTTTCTACTTAGCAATAAAAAGTTGATAATAGCCCCAAAAAAACTACTATTTACGGATTAGATCAAATTTTGGTTCAGGAGGTGAGTTACAGGGTGATATCGAAAATAGTAGTAAATCTTCACATTTTTAAAAAACAACTCTGTCAGGAGTTTTAGTTAGCAAATAAGAGTAAGAAATACATTAAAAAATGTATCATGAACTTATTGTATTATTTTTAGATCCAGGAAGTGGAGGAACACGTTACACAATCATACCATTATCAGATTTTATCACCTTTAGGTCCAGGAATTGAGTTATGGTGATATAGAAATTATTAGTGTGTGTAAATTTTCTAAAAATCACATTTTTAAAAAGCTAGGTTGTCCGGAGCTTTTGTTAGCAAAGTATAGTTAGGAATACGCTAAACAATCATACCATTAACTGACTGTATCACCGTTAGGTCCAGGAAGTGAGGTACAGGGTGATATCGAAATTAGTAATAAAATTTCGTAAAAATCACGTTTTTAAAAAACAACGTTGTCAGGAGCGTTTGTTAGCAAAAAATAGTTAGGAACACGTTAAGCAATCATACCACTTACCAAATTTCATTTACTTCCAGTAGGTAAGCTGCAGGGTGATATCTAAATAGCAGTAAAGATTTAGAAAAATCACGTTTTTAAAAAACAAGGGAGGTTAGCTACAGGGTGAAATGAATAAATAAATCCAAAAATATTCACATATATTTACGTGAAAAACTTTTACTATTTATTTGACAAATTTACAAGTTAATATGATAAAATTTTGACATTAAAACTTATTAGTTAATATAACCAAATCAACCTAAGCCCCTAACTAACCTTGGTCAAAATAAAAGTTTACAAATACACATAAGAAATCCAAAAATCCCTACATTTATTTACGTAACAACATCTTGGTTCGTTGTTCTTTTACAAATTCACAAGTTAGTTTGAAAAAATCATGGCTTTATAATACATATCAAGTATAACCAAACCGAACCAAACCCATATAAATAAGGTTGGTCAATATAAACATGTACAATAATTATTTACAGAAAAACCTGCCTGCCTTCGTTGTTAATTCACAAATTTACATGCTTATTTGACAAAAATTTTTCATCCAAAATATACAATTAATAGAATCAAACCGAACCAGTTGGTCAATATAAAAATTAACAAATACAAATAGTAAATCAAAATTTTTTTACAAATATTTTATATTTGTTTGATTTGTTAATTAACAAATTTACAAGATATTTTAGAATCTTGGCCCTAAAATATATATTTAATGTAACAAAACGAAAGCCTTCACTAGGCTTGCCAAATGTAAACATTTACAAACATACACGATAAATATAGAAATCTGCACATTTATTTACAGGAAAAAACTGTCTTCGTTATTATTTCACAAATTTGCATGTTTTTTAGGCAACAATTTGACACCCAAGTTATCTATTTAACATAACCAAACCGAGCCAAATCAAATCCTTATAATTATTAAGCTTGCTGAATATAAAAATGTACAAATACACATAATAAATATTACATTTATTTACATTGACAAACAACAACCTGCACACAAATATTTTTATCCCGTACGTCGTTCTTAGTTTTATTTAATTACTTGTATATAGACTTCTTCCAAAGTGAAGCGACTCAATATTTTGCATTTCTTTCAAAAAATCTGTTATTACATGTACCGCTACATAGCTATTTGGTTGTCTGATAAAGGGATATATTTCTTTACTTCTTTAGCTATTTTTACTGAAAACTCCAAATCAACAAAAGCAGTGGTTTCATCCCACTTAAGGTCTTTTATCTTTAAATTTTAAATATCTTTTACATAAATATTTTTTTGTATCGCTTAGGCTTTTAATTGTTGGTACAATAGTTATTTACCTAACAAGTGCGGAAAGAGGTACTTTTCCGCACGCGACGGCATTTGCACAAACGACGCGGAGCGGAGTTCGGGCAAGCCGTCAAGGATGGAAAAGATAGTTTCCGCAAGAATTAGGTACAATGTTTTTCCTACGAGTGTTTTTGTCCATCTTCTTTATCAAAAAACATGTTTTAATTCGCAAAGATTTTATAATAATGCTACAAAATGATACGTAAGATAGAATAGTTACATAAATCATTTAATGAGTCCTAAATATCTTCATTTTTAACAAAACAAAAATCGTGTGGAAAAGAAATTTTTCCGCACTAGTGCGGAAAAGTTACTTTTCCGTACGTTTTTTTAACTTTTATTTTTACTTGATTTTTTTATGCACGGAAAAATAATAAAACAGGATTTTTTTATTATGATATATTAAAAAGAAACCTTATGTAAAAAACATTTAATTAACAATAACGAAAAAGTTAACGATGGTAGATATTGAAATTGAAAGTGCACTTTCTGTTTGTTGCATGCTTCAATATGCCGCAACATCTTGAATAACGTCGTTTCTTATTGGAATTTGATTGGTTGGTGTTTGGCCCACTACAGAAATGCCTTGATCAGTTTGCTGCTTAGAATTACTACTGTAGTGAATGGAGGAAGGTATATTGGTCTGTACAGGCTGTAACACATTACAGGATTCTTCATTCGGTGCTTCTGGTAGCATCGGTACAGCAGCACTTCTTGAAAATGAAACTTGTATGTAGGAGGACGGGTTTTCATTTGAAAACGATTGTGGACGGGAAGGTTCTTGCAATTTGGACGTGCGGAAAAAAATCGTGAGGAAAGTAAAAATGATGCGAAAAAGTAAAATTGTGCGGAAAAGTAATTAACGTAATATTCTTTTAATAGATCGCTCAAGAAACCCTAACTTATATGTTCTTGGTTTGTAAACAGTAAGGTGAGGCCAAAAGTTATTTTTAAAAATATGATTTATAAAAAAATTTACTACTAGTATCTTATCTACTGGACCTAAATGTACCGCAGTTAGTGAATGGTGTGGTTTGTTTACATATTCCTAACTATTTTTTGCTCACCAAGACTCCTGATAAAGTTGATTTTTAAAATTGTGATTTCTACAAAAGTGTTTTACTAATCTTGATATCACCCTGTACCTTACTCCAAGGACCTAAAGGTAATACAGTCAGTTAATGTTATGATTTTTTAACGTGTTCCTAAGAATTTTTTAATAACGAAAGCTCTTGACAACATTGTTTTCTAAAAATGTGATTTTTAGAAAAATACACTAGTAATTTCGATATCACCCAGTAGCTCACTTGCTGGCTCTAAAGGTAATACAATAAGTTAGTGATATGATTTTTTAAGGTATTTCTAACTCTTGTTTGCAGTAAAACTCCTGACAACGTTGTTTTTAACAATGTAAATTGTACAACTATTTTTGATATCACCCTGTAACTCACCCCCTGAACCTAAATTTGAAATAATCCGTTAATACATAGTTTAACTTTTTGGGCTATTTTCAACTTTTTATTGTTAAGTAGAGAACTAGAATTTCTAAACAAATCTATAATAGATTTTAAGGTCACCCTGTAGCAGACCTGAACCTAACCTTTATAAACTGGGTTTGGCAGTCTTTTTTTCTATCTCTTCTCATACCTGATCCTAAGAAATATTAGACAAACATTATTTTTAATTATATGATAATAATAATAACAAGTTTGATATTTCGATATTCAAAGGTTATTTTTTGGGCCACGGGTTGCAATAAATCCTAAAATTATTTTTTTTTCATAAACATCAACCCTAATAGTTTTCTTTCCTAAAATTCATTTGATTTCGTTAAAATAATATTACGTTTGATTTTGTGGTCGGCTGTACTTAGCCATTCAGTTTGGTTCGCTTTGCATGTTATCATGTTATGTTCGTGTTATTTGAATCCAACTTTAACGAAGTAAGAAAAACGTCTCATAGTTTTGTTATTGTTTTTTCCGGAAAAATACAATTTTTTAAGAACCTGTGCATCATCAACAATCCCTGAAAAATATTGAATTATCAGCAATCGATTTTAAAGGTAGGTTTTAGATTATATTTTTCCTCATTTTTCGGTTTTTGACGCTGTACAAGAAACTGAAATTTACGATGTTGCCATGATTTAGGGCTAAAATTTGAGGCGTCAAATTTTTTCAGATTGTTTCAAATTATGTCAAATTTTAAAGAATTGCCCCCTATATGTGAGATTTTCAATTAGTTTCTCTGATCCATATTTTAGCATTTCAGCATATATTCCTACATGTCTGCTAGCTTTTTCGGATTTAAGCTTTTTAATACTATTCTTCATTTCTTTTTCGATGAATACTTCCTCTCCGTGTACTTCTATGTCTCTCCTCGGAGAGGCTGCCAGATATTCGGGTCTCGTTTCCTGCAGCAGTCCCTTGTAGTGTTCTGTCCATTGTTCTGGTTTGAGGATCTGGATGTTTACTTTTTCTTTTGTTGGGTTTTTTACTGTAGAAATGAATTTCCATACTTTAGAACTCTGCCTACCTCCTACGTGTGTATTTATATCGTGGCATTTGCGCTCGAACATTTCATTTTTTTCTGTTCGTATCAAATTTCTTAGCTGTCTTCTGGTTTCCCTGTAGATTTCTAGGTCTCTTTATTCTTTAGTACTGAGCCATTTCAAGTATGTGCGTTTTTTCTCTTTGACCATTTCCTGTATTTTTTCCGTCCACCACATCTTCCTGTTATTTCTATTATCTTCGTATCCAACAGCTTTGATGCTTGCTTCCTTCAAACTTTTTATTATGTTTGTATATATCTCTTCAAATGAGTGTTCTGTGTTTATTAATTTTTTATCTAATCGGTTCTGATACAAACTTTGAGTACTTTCGATTTCTAGACTTCTAAAGTTGTATTTTTGATTGTCTTCGATGCATTCTAGGTTTTCATTTTCTCCAATACTTTCATCCTTATTTGTTTTTCTTAAAGGAAATAATATTTTTGCTTTTACCAGATGGTGGTCAGATCCACAGGTAACACCACGAAGTGCTCGCACATCATACCACTTTAATTGCGAGTGTTGTCGACCTATAGCATAATCAATGATTGATTTAAGATTTCTTGTTGGCTGAATTCAGGGATATCGATGAATATCCTTATGCCGAAAAAAACCATTATTTATTTTTAGGTTGTGGGTTTCACACAATTGCATCAGTCTCAAGCCATTATCATTTGTTACTTCTTCTCCAAATGGTCCTATCACTTTGCTCTGGCTTTGTCTACCAGTTCGGCTAATTAAATCGCCAAGCATAATTATTTCTCTGGTATTACCGATTTTGGTGATAGTCTCATCAAGTTGGTCAAAGAACAGTTGTTTGGTAGCTACTTTTTCGTCATCTGATGGTGCGTAGACTGCTATTTTGCTTATATTATGACCAAGCATCTTCATGTTCACTTGAAGTATGTTTTCACTAATACAATCGTAGTCGGTAATCTTATTTTTTAGGTTTTTCTTTATTAATAAGGATACCCCTCTAGCTGCTCTCCTTCCTTTTGGGATTCCAGTGAATATATGGACGAAATTGCCGACACTATTCTTACCTGTTCCTTTCTTTTTTGTCTCTGTGAGAGCAATAATATCGATCTTACAATTCTGCACTTCGGTTGCAATAAGGTCCAACTTTTGATTCACTCCCTGTACGTTCCATGTAGCTATATTCATAGTCTTTTGTCTTTGCTTTTTTGGTCTTTGAGCATTTCCATCCATTGCTCCGAGGCTTTGTATAGGCTTTTTGGTAACTGCTTTGTTTTACAAGTATTAGAGAACCAGTCTAATGCCTCAACCCCCTACTTGGAGGGCCAGGATTTTTTTCAAGGTTTTACTCCTCTAGACTTTGACGAGCCAATGCCATATTGTAAGGCAACAGCTGTAGTCTTTTATACTATCTCTAAAAGAAAGGGTTGCCACCTACGCTATGATCACCGTACCGAGGTCCATTCTCTCCGCCTTTCATATCGATGTGGTCTTCTCCCGTAACCCTGGGAAAGGGACCCTAGAAAGGTGCTAACTCTCCGGGTCGGACAGTACCTGGAATCTACGGAGGGCAGGGGTCGATTCATTTCCCCTGATAGACATCTGACAAGGTCTACCCGTACCCAGTCAAACATACATTCATTTAAAAAATTATGGTTTTGTTAATATCTATTTGTAATATTTGGATCTCTGATTTGGCCCCACTGTGCATCGTCGTCGCTACGTCAAAGGCTGTCAAATCTACATTTCACAAGAAAAAATATTCACATAGGTGGTTTACGTTTGCGTTTTTTGTGGAAATTTTTATTTAAAACGTTCGATAGTTTTGGCACGGATCATCCAACAATGATCTATGGTTTTGGTGTGATTTTGGATGTGTATCTTTTGTGCGGTATGGTCTAACGTAAGTATTTGTCTAGGGTTCTCTATACTAGTATTTCGTTAAGAACAAGGAGTCATGCAGTGTTGGCCAGCCTTTGCCAAAAAAAGTGTTTTTTTTTTCACATGGAAATATATCTAAAAGCATACCTAAATTATTGCCTGAGCATAAACTACAGGTAAAAATTTCGGAAAAACTGTAGGAATCAAGAAAATTTCTCCTTTAGTTGGTCCTGGGAGTCGGGTTTTAAAATTTAAAAAAACTTTAGTTTACTGTACGGTTTTGATAAGGAAACAGGACATGTGGCACCTTGTTGTTGATATTTCAATAACCTAAATAAATACTGATTTTTTTTTACCACAATCGGATTGAAAGGCATACCTACTACTTTTCAAGAATAATTAGAGCTGGAAAATATGACATCTCGAAAATTATTAGTTTATAATAATAGATATAAAGATAAAGATAAAGATAAAGATAAAGATAAAGATAAAGATAAAGATAAAGATAAAGATAAAGATAAAGATAAAGATAAAGATAAAGATAAAGATAAAGATAAAGATAAAGATAAAGATAAAGATAAAGATAAAGATAAAGATAAAGATAAAGATAAAGATAAAGATAAAGATAAAGATAAAGATAAAGATAAAGATAAAGATAAAGATAAAGATAAAGATAAAGATAAAGATAAAGATAAAGATAAAGATAAAGATAAAGATAAAGATAAAGATAAAGATAAAGATAAAGATAAAGATAAAGATAAAGATAAAGATAAAGATAAAGATAAAGATAAAGATAAAGATAAAGATAAAGATAAAGATAAAGATAAAGATAAAGATAAAGATAAAGATAAAGATAAAGATAAAGATAAAGATAAAGATAAAGATAAAGATAAAGATAAAGATAAAGATAAAGATAAAGATAAAGATAAAGATAAAGATAAAGATAAAGATAAAGATAAAGATAAAGATAAAGATAAAGATAAAGATAAAGATAAAGATAAAGATAAAGATAAAGATAAAGATAAAGATAAAGATAAAGATAAAGATAAAGATAAAGATAAAGATAAAGATAAAGATAAAGATAAAGATAAAGATAAAGATAAAGATAAAGATAAAGATAAAGATAAAGATAAAGATAAAGATAAAGATAAAGATAAAGATAAAGATAAAGATAAAGATAAAGATAAAGATAAAGATAAAGATAAAGATAAAGATAAAGATAAAGATAAAGATAAAGATAAAGATAAAGATAAAGATAAAGATAAAGATAAAGATAAAGATAAAGATAAAGATAAAGATAAAGATAAAGATAAAGATAAAGATAAAGATAAAGATAAAGATAAAGATAAAGATAAAGATAAAGATAAAGATAAAGATAAAGATAAAGATAAAGATAAAGATAAAGATAAAGATAAAGATAAAGATAAAGATAAAGATAAAGATAAAGATAAAGATAAAGATAAAGATAAAGATAAAGATAAAGATAAAGATAAAGATAAAGATAAAGATAAAGATAAAGATAAAGATAAAGATAAAGATAAAGATAAAGATAAAGATAAAGATAAAGATAAAGATAAAGATAAAGATAAAGATAAAGATAAAGATAAAGATAAAGATAAAGATAAAGATAAAGATAAAGATAAAGATAAAGATAAAGATAAAGATAAAGATAAAGATAAAGATAAAGATAAAGATAAAGATAAAGATAAAGATAAAGATAAAGATAAAGATAAAGATAAAGATAAAGATAAAGATAAAGATAAAGATAAAGATAAAGATAAAGATAAAGATAAAGATAAAGATAAAGATAAAGATAAAGATAAAGATAAAGATAAAGATAAAGATAAAGATAAAGATAAAGATAAAGATAAAGATAAAGATAAAGATAAAGATAAAGATAAAGATAAAGATAAAGATAAAGATAAAGATAAAGATAAAGATAAAGATAAAGATAAAGATAAAGATAAAGATAAAGATAAAGATAAAGATAAAGATAAAGATAAAGATAAAGATAAAGATAAAGATAAAGATAAAGATAAAGATAAAGATAAAGATAAAGATAAAGATAAAGATAAAGATAAAGATAAAGATAAAGATAAAGATAAAGATAAAGATAAAGATAAAGATAAAGATAAAGATAAAGATAAAGATAAAGATAAAGATAAAGATAAAGATAAAGATAAAGATAAAGATAAAGATAAAGATAAAGATAAAGATAAAGATAAAGATAAAGATAAAGATAAAGATAAAGATAAAGATAAAGATAAAGATAAAGATAAAGATAAAGATAAAGATAAAGATAAAGATAAAGATAAAGATAAAGATAAAGATAAAGATAAAGATAAAGATAAAGATAAAGATAAAGATAAAGATAAAGATAAAGATAAAGATAAAGATAAAGATAAAGATAAAGATAAAGATAAAGATAAAGATAAAGATAAAGATAAAGATAAAGATAAAGATAAAGATAAAGATAAAGATAAAGATAAAGATAAAGATAAAGATAAAGATAAAGATAAAGATAAAGATAAAGATAAAGATAAAGATAAAGATAAAGATAAAGATAAAGATAAAGATAAAGATAAAGATAAAGATAAAGATAAAGATAAAGATAAAGATAAAGATAAAGATAAAGATAAAGATAAAGATAAAGATAAAGATAAAGATAAAGATAAAGATAAAGATAAAGATAAAGATAAAGATAAAGATAAAGATAAAGATAAAGATAAAGATAAAGATAAAGATAAAGATAAAGATAAAGATAAAGATAAAGATAAAGATAAAGATAAAGATAAAGATAAAGATAAAGATAAAGATAAAGATAAAGATAAAGATAAAGATAAAGATAAAGATAAAGATAAAGATAAAGATAAAGATAAAGATAAAGATAAAGATAAAGATAAAGATAAAGATAAAGATAAAGATAAAGATAAAGATAAAGATAAAGATAAAGATAAAGATAAAGATAAAGATAAAGATAAAGATAAAGATAAAGATAAAGATAAAGATAAAGATAAAGATAAAGATAAAGATAAAGATAAAGATAAAGATAAAGATAAAGATAAAGATAAAGATAAAGATAAAGATAAAGATAAAGATAAAGATAAAGATAAAGATAAAGATAAAGATAAAGATAAAGATAAAGATAAAGATAAAGATAAAGATAAAGATAAAGATAAAGATAAAGATAAAGATAAAGATAAAGATAAAGATAAAGATAAAGATAAAGATAAAGATAAAGATAAAGATAAAGATAAAGATAAAGATAAAGATAAAGATAAAGATAAAGATAAAGATAAAGATAAAGATAAAGATAAAGATAAAGATAAAGATAAAGATAAAGATAAAGATAAAGATAAAGATAAAGATAAAGATAAAGATAAAGATAAAGATAAAGATAAAGATAAAGATAAAGATAAAGATAAAGATAAAGATAAAGATAAAGATAAAGATAAAGATAAAGATAAAGATAAAGATAAAGATAAAGATAAAGATAAAGATAAAGATAAAGATAAAGATAAAGATAAAGATAAAGATAAAGATAAAGATAAAGATAAAGATAAAGATAAAGATAAAGATAAAGATAAAGATAAAGATAAAGATAAAGATAAAGATAAAGATAAAGATAAAGATAAAGATAAAGATAAAGATAAAGATAAAGATAAAGATAAAGATAAAGATAAAGATAAAGATAAAGATAAAGATAAAGATAAAGATAAAGATAAAGATAAAGATAAAGATAAAGATAAAGATAAAGATAAAGATAAAGATAAAGATAAAGATAAAGATAAAGATAAAGATAAAGATAAAGATAAAGATAAAGATAAAGATAAAGATAAAGATAAAGATAAAGATAAAGATAAAGATAAAGATAAAGATAAAGATAAAGATAAAGATAGAGATACTTTTATTGCGGAAAAAAGTTAACTTAAGAAATTATACATTCTAAAACAATTTTTTTTAGATTAGATGCCACAAAAGGACTAAAAAGGCAGATTTTAATTATACTTAACATTAAAATCACAAGCAATTACTTTTATAACATAACTGATATTGAATTTTAGCCCTAATTTTTAATAACCATTTGGTTTTAAGAGTTTAAACAATTTAAATAAATTGATAAAAATTATTATTGATAAAAAAATAAACATATTTTTATTAAAGAACAAGTTCAAGGTTCATGAAGATTCTTTAAAGAATTAATGGACATTAAAAAAGCAATTTTATTATAAGGACCTGAAAGAGGTGACGACGATAGGCAGATCTGAATTTTGTTGGAGGAAGATTTTTGAATGCTGTTGGAATATCGTTATATATCCTGCAGACGTTGTAAGAAAAGGACCGATTAAAAATAGCTCTTCGATGAAGAGGTATAGTCAATCTACCCTTAAGTCTCAAGCCAAGATTGTATACGTCTGTTCTGTGTGTTACTTTTTCACTTTATATACTTTATAGGATTTTTTTTGTTACAGGTTACAAGGCAACAAACACAAACTTCTCAAGCTTGACACATTTAAATGAAAAATGAAAGTCCTATCACCTGCCATGTTGGTCCAAATGAAAAATTCGGGACCAGTAGGTGCCCAAATCCCTTATAAGATATAGCTACATTTATTCTGTAATAGTGTAATACTATGTGAATGTGAAATAGAATACAATGTATTATCAAGTATTTTTTTAAACAGAATTTTGACTTGATTATGATAATACTCATATGGTTAATGATTATCAAAAAAATTATATTATTCATAAGTAAAGTGCGTAAAGTGATAAATTCCCACAAGCAAAAACAGTTAATGTGAAATGAATTCAATTTGATAATAGTTTGTGAGAAATAGGTACATATACCAGGCACATAGATTGGGTCTTTTGGACAAAAATTAGGCATGCCACCCTAAAATCTTCTGCCTTCAGTGGATTTGCCTCCGGCGAGCATTTCTGACTACCCTGTCCAAAACATTATGAATTATAACTGAATAGCAGCACAGCACTTTCTATATGAGAGGAGCCCCCCAGAAAGAAATGCTATCTATATGCCTGCTACATGATGATGATTCATAAATGTGAGTGGGCCTTGCAGCCCTTCCACTGCGAACACCAGTGGGTCCATTGTGGCTCATGTCTACTACATAGTTTGCGCACATTGTTTCAAATACTTTATAAGCAGCCCTTTATATTTTTAGTTGTTGACCAAAGTCAGTTAATTGTCAGACAAAAAAGTAATAATAATTTTCAATTTTCGTAATAAAAATTTAATCAAAAGATGTGTTAATAATAATATAAATCAACAAATTCAAAGACAAGTACTTTTGATTTTTTATTAAAAGTTCTTGTCTATATTTTTTGATTGAAATTTGATTAAATTTTTTATTGCGAAAATTGAAAATTATTGATTGACAATACTTTTTGGTTTGACAATTAACTGACTAAACTTCTAAAAAGAAAACTACTGGTGGCTTTGGTCAACAACTAAAAATATAAAGGGCCGCTTATAAAGTATTTTAAATATTCCGGCCGCCTTGAAGGGTTTAAAAAATACTTTTAACAATTATTTTAATGAAATAAAAAATATCTTAAAATTAATAAATAAAGAGAATATCGTTATTCTCCAAATAATAATATAGTAATAAGCACAATTTATGAACGGTTCCTTTAAATAACCCTTTCTCAGTTCTAACTAAAACTACTCTAACTACTTTATCTTTTCCAAAATACAATTGCTCAACTTTACCTAAAGCCCATTTCATTGGAAATAAATTATCGATTCTTAAAACAACCATATCCCCTAATTTTAAGTTTCTTTCACTTGGATATCGCCACTTATTTCGTTTGTTTAAGTCCGATAAATCTTACTCGACCAAGTTCAAACTCCCAACTTGATAATATTTTTAGCAATTTAATACAAGAAAATGTAAAACGTAAAATAATAACAACTTTTATTTCAGATCACTATGGGCAGCTCTTAACATACATAGTGCCATCAAATATTGAGGAAAAACCGAAGTTTATTAAAAACAGGTTTTTTAGTGAAGAAAATATAGTAAGATTTCAACAATACTTACAAGGGGAGTCATGGCTCACAGTATGTCAGGCAAATTCAATTAATCAAAAATATACTGCTTTCTATAATACTCTTAGGTACTACTTTGAACTTTCATTTCCACTGCAGGTGTCTCGCCAAAACAGGGAGGGTAACTGGGTTACTCATAAAATAAAGAGAAAGAGAAACATTGTTAAGGATATTTATGTAGATTATCAAATTATAAAAAATCCAGCCACACTGGCTCGGTATAAGCAAATAAGACAGGAATACAAGCAACTCTTAAAAACCATCAAAAGCTAGTTAATGAAAGCAAGATTCAGACTTCAAAAAATAAATCAAAAACCTTTTGGAACATATATAAAACTAATACAAATAAAAAAAAACTGTTCAATCAATATCTCTGGAATTACCAAATGGGCAAAAAACTGAAAACCCAGAAGAAGTGGCAAAATTATTTTTGAAACAGTTTAATCTTAGCCAGGCACAAATATAGCTGCACATGCAAGACCTACGAATATCCCATCATTAATTCTCAGCCTAACTGACGAACAAGAAATTTTTAATATTATTTTGAAATTCCCAAATAAATACTCAGCTGGCTTGGATGAGATTCCAATCATTATTATCAAAAGAGTGGCACAGAGCATAGCCCATCCCTTAAAGGAGATTCTAAATAAGTCATTCCTGATTGGAGATTTTCCCGCAGGATTGAAAGATGCCAAATTGGTACCAGTCTACAAAAAGGGTGGCCACTCGGGGGCTTCAAAGTACAGACCTGTCTCCCTGTTGTCGAGTGTGTCGAAGGTCTTCGAGAGAGCCATTTATAACAGATTAATGTCATTTCTAACAAATTAGAATTTACTTTCTAGTAACCAATATGGCTTTCGATCACAACATAGCACGGAACTAGCAATTTTTAACACTCTTTCATATGTATGTGAAAAAATGGACCAAATGGAGCAAGTATCAGGACTGTTCTTTGATCTCTCAAGGGCCTTCGACACAATCGACCACAGGCTGGCACTGGATAGAATGGCTGAGTATGAAGTACGAGGGGTCACACAAAACCTTTTTGAATCTTTTCTAACAGGACGAAGGGAAAAAGTAGTCATAACAAAGGATGGTCAAGACTACCACTCAGACTGGAATGAGGTGACAAAGGGAGTTCCGCAGAGTTCCATCCTGGGCCCAGTCATCTTCTTGTTATATGTGAACCAACTAGGAGAAGATCTTGACATTGGTCAAGAAACGAGCAGGGATGAAGGCATTTTGGGTCAGTATGCAGATGACTCGGGGGTGGTTCTGCCTGCCAGCTCTATGTCATAGCTCTCAGTTAAAGCCAGCATAATATCAGAAAAAATGAACACATGGTGTGACTCAAATGGCCTAAAATTTAACCCAGAAAAAACAGGTCTTTTATACTTTTAAAAGACAAATCAATCCCCCTATGTAAAACTAAATAACAAAACTGTTCCAGTATCTGATTGTGTCAAGGTTCTGGGGATGTATATTGACACAACTCTTAGTTGGGAGCATCATATTAACCATCTAGTTTCAAGGTTAGCCAGCGCCTGTGCGATCATAAGGAGGCTGAGATGAATGGTGTCTGAGGCAAGTTTTCGAATTTACTATTATGCAACTATTCAAAGCATAATGTCCTATGGTATCATCTTTTGGGGCTCATCATCAAATGCCATGTGAGTATTCCGAGCTCAAAAGCAAATTATTAGAGCTATGCTAAAGTTATACCCAAGAACATCTTGCCAAATACATTTTAACAAACTTGACATACTGCCGGCGCCATGTCTCTACTTTTTACAGCTGGTTTTGTTTGTCAAAAGGCACTTGGAACTTTTTCCAACAAACCAAGATGCCTTTTCAAGGGACCTGCACATAGTGACGAGAAATAGAAATGAGTTAAGAACTCCGCAACATATTTCAGCATTTTATGAAAATAAAACTTTTTACAGAGGCGTAAAGGCGTTTCAGAGTCTACCAAAAACCTTAAAAAATATTCAAAACTTTGAGGCGTTTAAAAGAGCTGTCACTATATATGTTAAGGAAATTTTTTTTTACAACTTTGATTTTAATAGTATGTTGTAGCTTTGGTGTGTTTTTAACCAACTTTAAATAATTTTACTATATTTTTAATAACTTACAGTGTTCGTCTTATATATATATTGTTAGCTCCCGCTAAATTTCGCGGTTGTTTATATATATTTTTAAAACCACACAATTGTATGAAGGACAAAGCGCATTTCACGTATTTGGACATGCGCACCAACAACCAGTGAGATCCTTGTCAATCGCCTAGAGAAAATGGCGTGTTAATTTCGTTCTCCAACTATTTCAAATATCTACACCTGAAAGTGCTCGATTTTTGTGTACTGAAGCATAGAACTAGAAACTTCAGCCCTTCAGCTACGTGGTGACATCATTAGATCCATTCAGGGGCCCCTTGGAACGAGGAGAAAGTGGCTGCAAAACTGGTGAGTGCATTTGTATCTGATTACCGTTGTGTGGCACCAAATATTTTACCTATGGACGTTTGATTATTTCGTAATTCATATCAATATATTTATGTTTGCTCGCGCTATCATTAATTAAAGTATACAGTCCATTGCATTTAGCGTTTTTCTAAACGCGGCATAACATAAGTGGTCCTTTTCGAGCCGAATTATTTTTAAATAATAAATCCATACGACGGTATTAATAATTATTTGCAAGCCGAAAACAAGGCGGCCTTGAATTTTTTCGCATCGTATTGAAACGAGAGAAAGTCCGCGTGGTATAAACAAGCACGTGTGTAGCGCGTGGTCATTCAGTAAACAAAGCGAAGGAACCACAAAACAAAACAAACAAAAACATTTCTCATTTATGTGTTAGGGTGTTTCATATCATTTCGATATTTAAAACACTTTTCATCAATTGCGATAAATTAGTGCATATTTTCGACAATTCGTCATTTTTCTATTTCAGAAGCATTAATTTAGCGTTAATTGTATATTTACCGACAATTTCGTCATTTCAAAGGTAAAATCATGTCTGTCAAAAAAGCCGCGCAAAAACGCAAGGGTTTTTTATCTGCGATCACCGAGTGTTATGTGTTGTCACAGGCCGCGGAAAAGGATGAAAAAGCGAGAAACGAGTTTCAAGTGAGGTATTCCGATTTGGATGAAACCTTCGATAAATGCATGCTGGCACATAATGACGTCATTATGTTGATAGACGACTCGGACGACGAGGAGTTTAAAACACAGGATGCGATCCTTTCAGAAGCTCGTAAATATTTTTATGCGTGTAAGGGGGTTTACTCTAAAATATTGCCGGTTGAGGCCCCATCCTTTTCGGGATCATATGTTCGACAAAACGAAACTCCAAAACTCAAAGAGTTAGGTATTCCCATATTCCGAGGTGATAAAAAATTATGGCCAAGCTTTTTCGATCTTTTTAATAACATTATAGATCAAAATCAAAGTCTAAGTAACGTTCGAAAACTTCAATATTTATTTTCATATCTCGAGGATGAGCCTTTAAAATTGATATCAGGGATTAGCTTATCTGATCAAAATTATAAAATTGCTTATGACAAATTAGTCAATAGATATCAAAACAAGCGAGACCTCGCAAATGATGCTTTAAGCTCAATTATGAACTCCACCTTAAAAAACGAGTCAGCTAAAGAATTGCGTAATTTAATTGACACCTTTTCTGAATCCCTAGAAATTTTAAAATCACTTAGCTTTGACGTTGACAGTTGGGACTTTATTATTTTTTTCATTTTATTAGAAAAATTGGATATTCCGACGCGTTCAAATTTCGAAATGAGTCACGCCAATACTAATACCAAAATTCCCACTTTTCAGTCACTTTTACAATTTCAAGAAAAAATATGTAAAGTTTTGGAATCACTTCCTCAATCAACAGCACCCAAAAAGGTGCCTATCTATCAAAAATCAAATTCTATGCAAAATTAGTCTGGGCAAAAGCCTACCTATCAAAATTCAAATTCTATGCGAAATCAGTTTGGGCAAAAGCCTACCTATAAATCATCCAATTCGCCTTTTATAGGACTGGCTGGCACCTCAACTAATTCAAGTACGGGCATAAAATGTTTCCGGTGTAATCAAGGTCACGTGCTTTCGAAATGTCAAACATTTCTTGATCTCTCACCTATCGATCGCCTATCTTTCGTCAAGCAGAAAAAATTATGTCTAGCGTGTTTTCATCCCTTGCATGGTGTAGATACGTGCAAATCAAAATATTCATGCAGGACTTGCAATATCTTCTTTTACTTCCAAAGGGCTCGTTCAATGTCACATTAAGCCACAAGGACAAGTCACTCCTTTACTTAATTTCGAAGCAATTGTTGTTCCACAACTATGTTCGAATATGCCTACATTCTCTTTGAACGATAATCAGTGGAAACACTTGGAGGGCCTTAAACTTGCCGACCCATCTTATTTCAAATCTAGACCTGTGGACCTGGTTATTGGTTGCGAGCTATTCGCACAGATATTCAAGGAGGGCAGGGTTCTTGGACAGGTAGGGCAGCCTTCAGCCCTTGAAACTATCTTTGGCTGGGTCGTCATGGGAAAGGTTGACGAAGTAGGTAGTCTTACGGAACGAACCAGTTGTTTTTTAACGAGTCATTCACCTCCTTTAGAGGACATTCTCCCTAGGTTTTGGGAAATCGAACATTTGCCTAAAAAACAAATCTTATCAAAGGAAGAAAAACAAGCAGTATCAATTTTTACTGCTAGTGTATTACGGCAACCGAGCGGTAGGTTCATGGTAGATCTTCCGTTTAAAGATAAAATAAACCCTGACCTAGGAAATACTTATCCGCAAGCTTATCGTAGATTTTTACTTCAAGAAAATAGATTAATCCAAAATCCTGATCTGTACACTGCCTATTCAAGTTTCATGCAAGACTATATCGATTCTAATCATATGAGTTTAGTTTTATCTAGTCAACCAAAGGTCGACGTATCGTGTTTTTTAGCACATCATTGCGTACTAAAGCCGGAAAGCTTAAGTACAAAATTAAGGGCAGTCTGGGATTGTTCGGCAGTCACCCCAAAAAATATTAGTCTCAATGACACATTGTTATCTGGACCGAAACTTCAAAAGAATATTGCTTCTTTACTCCTTACGTTTCGTCTTAATCCTATTGCCTACATTGCTGACATCAAACAGATGTTCCGTCAAGTCCTTATCAATCCTTATCACCGTCCTTATCAAAGGATATTGTGGAGGTTTTCTCCACAGGACCCACTTTCAGTGTGGGAACTTTCTACTGTCACTTTTGGCATGACATGCTCACCTTTTCTAGCCATGCGTACCTTAAATGAGCTGGCAGAGAGAGAAAAGGAACGTTTTCCTATGGCTAGTACTGTTCTAAAAACGTCAATCTATATCGACGATATCTTGGGAACTAGCCCTTCGCTTTCTGAAGCTCTCTCCCTTCAAGCAGAACTCAATTATTTGTTGAAGTCGGGAGGATTTGAACTTAAAAAATGGGCAAGCAATTGTCCTGAGTTATTGGCAACATTGCCAGAGTCCGATCGTCAAATGCCTCTCTCTTTCGACAAGGAGGAACCCCACTTTATCAAAGTTTTAGGACTTCAATGGCATCCAAAAACCGACATTTTTTCTTATCAATGCCGAATGAAGGACAAACCCCCAACCAAACGTTCTATTTTATCTATCATAGGGACAATCTTCGATCCCTTAGGTTTTCTTTGTCCCTTGTTGCTACAAGCAAAATTTATTTTGCAACAGTTGTGGATATCGAAAATAGGCTGGGACGAAGAACCAGATTCTTCTATCATCGACTCTTGGAACAAACTTCGTTCTGAATTCCCGCTTCTTTCCAATTTTCAATTACCCCGACAAATCAAACTGTCAAAAACCAATACCTGTCAAATCATCGGCTTCTGTGACGCTTCAATTCGAGGCTACGCAGGCGTCGTATATTTTCGTGTAGAAGAGGGAAACAATATATCTGTTTCTCTCATATCTGCAAAATCTAGGGTCGCGCCTATAAAGTCACAAACTTTGGCTAGGCTAGAACTCCTAGGCGCATTTCTTTTAAGCGAATTAATTGACTTCGTTTTATCTAGCTATGAAGGAAAAATAACTTTTACAAATATCGTTACTTTCTGCGATTCGCAAGTCGTATTGCACTGGCTTTCATCCCCTCCTAATCGCTGGCAAACCTTTGTTGGAAATCGAGTCAGTAGAATCCAAGAAATCATTCCTTCAAACTCATGGCGCTACATTCCTTCTGCTTTAAATGCAGCCAATATTGCGTCACGAGGGGCTCATGTCACATGACATGTGGTGGAACGCACCGTCGTTTTTGTGGTCTCCCGAAAACGAATGGCCCGATTTTCATAAATCAAAAATGCAGATTGATTCCGGAGATATTAATCTGGAGGAAAAGCCAAAGGTCTGTTGCAATGCGATAATTGATGTCAACTTCTTAGATCAGCTTCTTATCAAATATTCATCTATATCAAAAATTCAACGTATCATTTGTTATGTCCTTCGAATAGTTAACCTTTTTCAAAACCATTCCTATCAAAAACCCACTAAGCCGCCGGACCAAAAAGATATTTTTGAGAATATTGTTTTTCCTACCACCGGTGAGATGCAAAGTGCGTTATACCTTCTTATCAAACGCGTTCAAGGTTCTTGTTTTTCTGAGCTTTTTCCCGCGTTATCTAAGGATAAACCAATACCGAAACCTTTGCGAAAACTTTCACCTTTTCTTGATGAGAATAATATCATTAGGGTCGGTGGCAGATTACAAAAATCTGACCTTTTGTCTTATTCTGCAAAACACTTTCGAGTGACCATCGTTTAACTACTCTTCTTGTCGAGTCCGCTCATCGACAATATCTTCATCCTGGGTTTAAAACATTACATAATCTGCTTTTACAGCAATTTTGGATATTATCTGCCAGACGGGCAATTCAAAGAACCATATCCAAGTGCTTGCAATGTTTTAGAATCAACCCTAAACCCTATAGACCGCCTATAATGAGTTCACTTCCCGCTCATCGAATCAATCAACTTAAACCTTTTTCGAGTGTAGCTATCGACTTTTGTGGACCTTTCTTTGTGATTCCTCATAGTTACCGTGGTTGTAAAGCTTTCAAATCGTATGTCTGTGTGTTTGTCTGTACGGCCACACATTGCGTGCATTTGGAATTAACCATGGAACTGTCCACCGAAGGGTTCGTAGGTGCATTCCATCGATTCATTTCCAGACGCGGAAGCGTGACGCAATGCTGGATCAGTATTCAATCGATCGCAGTTCCGTACGGTTATATTGCATCGTACCTGCATGATAGTGCTAACGAGGTCAAAGTCGGAGTTTGTTTTGTTTACAAAAAACATCGCGCGCGAGATACCTGTGTTGAGAATCTATATACAATGTGTATTATAAATAATATATCATGTTTAAAAGCAAAAAAAGTGTGAAACTTGTTTTAAAAATTAGCGAAAAGCCCAAACAAAATCAAGAAAAAATGGATAATGCCGAATTATTTCAGGATAGCCATGCTAGAACACAAAATGAAGAAGTTTTATATAGCGAATGGAAAAAATCCCAAAACGAAAAAAATTCACTTAGTGTACAAGTGGATTATCTCCGAAGTCAACTGGAAAGTATGCAAAGAAAATTTGCAGATTTAGAGACAAAAGTCACTAAAAAAGAAGAGTCTGACATGGACTACATTACTGATGAGGACGATCTGGTAAGAGAAACTGAGTGGATCAGACAAAAAGGAAAAGGTTGGAAAAAACGTCGAATGGATACTTCACTCTCACCACCACAACAAAGCTCGGGCACTGGAGAGCCCTCCAATAAAACACAAAATGAAGAACCCCCAACTAAGGTTAAAAAAGCTCCATTACCTCCACCGATTATGGTAAATGGCGTAAATAATTTTAATGATATTTATGAAAAGTTAAATATCATACAAGGAGTTAAAATAAAAGTTTTAAATAACGAAAATATTAAAATAAATGTACAAGACGCAGACAGCTATCGGCTGGTTACTAAAATGCTTAATGAAATAAAGCATCAATGGCACTCATACGAAAACAAACAAATAAGGCCAATTAGAGTAATAGCGAATAGGCTACACTTCTCATGTGACCCACAAAAAATTGTAGCTGATCTACAAAAAAAAGGTTTTAAGGCACTGGAGGCCAGCAACAAACTTAAATGGAGAACAAGACAACCTCTTAACATGTTTATGCTCACATTCAGCCACGATGAAGATATCAACAAAATTTTTGAAATTTCCAGTATCCTTGGGATTGAAGTGGAAATAAAAGCACTAAAAACCTCAAAGTTAGTCCCTCAATGCAAAAGATGCCAATCTTATGGACACACGCAAAAATATTGCGCTAAAGAACCACGTTGCGTAAAATGCACGGGGAAACATCTTACTGTAGAATGCCCCAAACCAAAAGAATCTGAGCCAAAATGCATCCACTGTGGAGGCAAGCATCCTGCTAACTACAGAGGATGCCTTGTTGCTAAGGAAATACAAAAATTGAAAAATAAACCTAAGAAACCGAATCTCATACCAAACGTGAGTACAAATAGACAAAACCAACAGACAAGAAACACAGTCACACAAAACTCTGTGACAAGGACATACAGCCAAGTAGCAGCAACAGCTACTATACCTGATATTAATATCAGTAGTCAAAATACTATGGAACAAACACTACAATTAATTTTGGAGAAATTGAACAAACTTGATGAGCGATTAACTAAACTAGAAAGTAGCAATAACGGAGCTACCAATATGCCTCAAAATGGTCAGTAATCTTAGAATCCTAGCTTGGAATGCCAATGGTCTCTTGCAACATCAGCAAGACTTGCAAGTTATTCTAGACATAGAAAAAATTGACGTCTGTCTTGTGTCAGAAACGCATTTCACTAACCAGTCTCACATTAAATTTAAAGGTTATAAAGTGTATCATACAACTCACCCTAGCAATACTGCACATGGGGGAAGTGCTGTAATAATTAAAGAAAATATATCACACTATGAGGAGATGGGATATAAAACCATAGAGATTCAAGCTACATTAGTAAGTGTAAAAACCAAAACATATACATTAGTCATAAGTGCTGTCTATATACCACCAAGGCACTTACTAAAGAAAAATCAATATCTTAATTTTCTCAGAAAATTAGGAAACCGTTTTATAATTGGAGGTGACTTTAATGCAAAAAATACCTACTGGGGATCTAGACTGACGAACTCTAAAGGAAAAGAACTTTTGCAAGCTATTAGTGAATATCAATGTGAGCCGATATCAACTGGTAAGCCCACATACTATCCAACAGATCCAGGAAAAATTCCAGATCTAATTGATTTTTTTATAGTAAAAAATATATCTTTAAGTTTTGTAGATATAGAAGAAAGTTTTGATTTACACTCAGATCATTCACCTATTATTCTAACTCTTAGTAAAAACATAATAAAGAAAGAAGCAAATATCTCACTAGTTAATAAACTGACTGACTGGATTAGTTTTAAACAAAGTCTGTCAGAAAAAATAAACCTATCAGTACCATTGCAAACGCCAGAACAAATCGATAAAGAAGTTGATTATTTTGTTACAAATATTCAACAAGCAGCTTGGGAAAACAGTCCAAAACCAAAGAGAATTTTTAAGGGAAAAAACTATCCAAAGGAAATTAGAGACCTTATATTGGAAAAAAGGAAACTAAGAAGAAAGTGGCAACAAAGCCGTGATCCTCGGGACAAAACAAATCTCAACAACATGACGCAGCGCATTAGGCGAGAAATTCTAGTAATAAAAAATGAATCTATTAACCATTTTCTTAATGAGCTTACATACAAAAATACCGACTATTCCCTTTGGAAAGCAACCAAAGATTTTAAAAGACCAATTATCCAAATTCCACCCATACGAAAACCTAACAACCAGTGGGCAAGGAGTAACGAAGAAAAAGCAGATATTTTTGCAAGTCATTTAGAAAAAACATTTCAGCCCCACGAAGCACCAGATGAACACTTTCATTTAAATGAACCCCATCAAATCGAGGACCATATTAAGCTTACATCACCAAAAGAAATATTAACAGAAATCAAAAATATTAATTCGAAAAAAGCCCCAGGGTATGATCTTATTAACGGGGTAGTCATAAAACAACTCCCCAGAAAAGCTATCGTAAAACTATGCAACCTAATTAATGCGTCTTTTAGGCTTAGGTACGTACCTAAACTGTGGAAAGTTGCAGAAGTTATCATGATTCCAAAACCGGGAAAACCACTCCATGACGTGTCATCTTACAGGCCAATATCTTTGCTGCCAATTATATCCAAGCTCTATGAAAAATTATTGCTTAAAAGAATAAAACCCATCATAGAAAGACAAGAAATTATTCCATCTCATCAATTTGGTTTTCGAGACAAGCATTCCACGATAGATCAAGTACACAGAATTACTAATATAATAGAAAAAGCACTAGAAGAGGGAAACGTTTGTTCTGCAGTTTTTCTAGATGTAGCACAAGCATTTGACAAAGTGTGGCATGAAGGCCTTAATTTTAAACTAAAAAGGTTTCTGCCAAAACAGTATTCGGATATTTTGGAATCATACATATCTGATAGACATTTTAGAGTAAAACAGGAAGAGTCATACTCAAATTTAAGAGAAATTCAAGCAGGCGTGCCCCAGGGTAGCGTACTAGGCCCTTATCTATACTTATTATTCACTTGTGATATCCCAAAGCCAGAAAATTGTCACTTAGCAACATTTGCCGATGATACTGGTTTATTGACGGTAGAAAAATCTATTGAAAAATGCATAGAGAAACTTCAGGATGCAGTCACCCAAATTCACAGTTGGACCACAAAGTGGCGAATAAAATTAAATGAAACCAAATCAATTCATGTTGATTTTACAAACAAAAATATAAATCACATACAAATAACAATTAACAACATTCCAGTACCATATTCGAATCAGGCAAAATATCTAGGTATGACACTTGATACCAAATTGCGCTGGAAAGCACATGTTAAGAAAAAAAAAGAAGAACTTGAGATAAGGTATAGAAAAATGAACTGGCTAATTGGAAGGAAGTCCAATTTAACAATTCATAATAAGTTACTGCTTTATAGACAAATACTGAAACCAGTATGGACATATGGTATTCAACTATGGGGTTGTGCTAAAGAGAGTAACATTCTAGTTGTACAGAGATTTCAAAATAAAGTATTAAGAAACATTGTGAATGCACCTTGGTACGTTCGAAATAGTGACCTTCATCGAGATCTAAAAATCGAAACTGTAGCAGAGACTATAAAAAAGTACGCAAAAAGCCATGAAGATAGACTCCATCGGCATGTGAATGTGGAAGCAATTCAGCTTCTAGACAATACTATGCTAGTTCGACGACTAAAAAGAGTGAAGCCGTTTGAGCTAGTAAACTAAGTGAATTACACATAAAACAAAATAATGCTATAAACACAACACAATTGTGAGTTACAGACTAAACAAAGCGGGGAGAACTGTTGAGTGAACCCTAAGTTTAAATCTGACTTTTCTAGTAAATTAAGTTAAAACAAAATTGCTAATTAGTCTTACTGACTAGATTGTAATAAAAAAATAAAAAAAAAAAACACAGTGTGTTTGACAAATAAAAAAAATGCTGGTCAGATCAAGGCAGTAATTTTATAGGGTTTCGTAACCAATTACTGGATTACGCAAGAAGTGCTGCCACCAGACTTTCTATTCGTTGGCATCTGGGACCTCCTCTCAGTCCACATTTCAATGGCCTGGCAGAAGCTGGCGTCAAAAGTTTTAAAACTCACTTTGTACGAGTTGTCGGCGACCAGAAGTTGTCTATCATGGAGATGTCCACCCTTACCTGTCGCATAGAAGCCGTACTTAATAGTCGCCCTTTATCTCCTGCCTCTTCAGACCCACACGATCTTCAACCTCTTACCCCTGGGCATTTTTTGACACTTGAACCCCTTAATTCAGAAATTCCGGTGTCAGATTTGTCCGAGGTTCCCCTAAATCGGCTCTCGAGATGGCAACTAATCCAAAAACTACATAATGATTTTCGGAAACGGTATTCTATAGAGTATTTGCATACGCTACAACAGCGACACAAGTGGGCTGATTCGTCCCCAAATATCAAATTAAATGATTTGGTTATCATGACAAGTGATCACATTCAATCGCCTTTGAAATGGCCGGTCGGTCGGGTCATCGAACTGCATCCCGGCGGGGACGGTCAGGTGCGTGTTGCGACGGTACAAACGGTTACCGGTGTTTATAAGCGGCCAGTTGTAAAACTGTGCCCCTTGCCAAATTAAAAGTAATTATAATTTTCTACCTTTTACCGGGTATTACAATAGGTTTTTTATTTTTTATTTTTTATTTTTTTTTGAATTTTTTGTTTGTTTGTTTTGCCTTTTTTCGGGATTTCGTTATCTCTAAATAAACTTACGATACTTATCTGTTTTCATTCATTTATATTTATCGGTCGATTCTTTTCCTTATATCTATATCTGTCCGGTAGAGATTCTAAAATTGTGTGTTTTGGAGGGCAGTTATGTTAGCTCCCGCTAAATTTCGCGGTTGTTTATATATATTTTTAAAACCACACAATTGTATGAAGGACAAAGCGCATTTCACGTATTTGGACATGCGCACCAACAACCAGTGAGATCCCTGTCAATCGCCTAGAGAAAATGGCGTGTTAATTTCTTTCTCCAACTATTTCAAATATCTACACCTGAAAGTGCTCGATTTTTGTATACTGAAGCATAGAACTAGAAACTTCAGCCCTTCAGCTACGTGGTGACATCATTAGATCCATTCAGGGGCCCCTTGGAACGAGGAGAAAGTGGCTGCAAAACTGGTGAGTGCATTTGTATCTGATTACCGTTGTGTGGCACCAAATATTTTACCTATGGACGTTTGATTATTTCGTAATTCATATCAATATATTTATGTTTGCTCGCACTATCATTAATCAAAGTATACAGTCCATTGCATTTAGCGTTTTTCTAAACGCGGCATAACATATATATATATATATATATATATATATATATATATATATATATATATATATATATATATATATATATATATATATATATATATATATATATATATTTTAAATTGTTAATAACATAGTAATAATAACATATTTGTTAATTAATTACTCACTAGTATAAGAAAATTATCTTAAAATCTTGACGTTGCTTTTTTGTAGGATATTGATTTAATGTCTTATAATCTTGTTGGCAATAAAGTGATTACTTACTTACTTCTTTGTACCAGCAATCCCAAAATAATTAAACTAGTTGCTTTAAATAGTGATAACGATTAAACCTATTACTATTTATATCCTTAATATACAGTTCAGGTAATGCAATTAGTGAATCGCCGATAAAAAATTGTCCTGGTGTTCACGGCAATAAATCATTAACATGACTTGATACAGGGGATAAAGGTCTGGAATTTATACAGGCTTCCACTTGAGTAAATAAAGTTGTTTATTCCTCAAATGTCAAAGCTTTATCTTTGGTACTCTCTTTAAGTGATATTTTGCTTGCTTAACACAAGCCTCCCATAATCCTCCAAAACAGTGATCTAGCAGGAATAAAATTCCATTTTATGCTATTATTTGCCAAATGAGTCACTTCTTGAAATTGAAATTTATCACTATCGATAAATCTTTTAAACTCTTTCATCTCATTATTTGCACCTTGAAAGTTGGATCCATTATCTGGGATTAGCTCACACATATACTATACTATAGTAGTGTGAGCTATGGTGATCCTAATTTTTTCGAGAAAAAAAAAGTTGCACCGATTTCAAAAAATTTTATATATCTTTGCGTTTCAAGTGATTTTGAAACTTTTTTGTTGCGCCGTCTGTCTGTCTGTCTGTCTGTCTGTCTGTCTGTCTGTCTGTCTGTCTGTCTGTCTGTCTGTCTGTCTGTCTGTCTGTCTGTCTGTCTGTCTGTCTGTCTGTCTGTCTGTCTGTCTGTCTGTCTGTCTGTCTGTCTGTCTGTCTGTCTGTCTGTCTGTCTGTCTGTCTGTCTGTCTGTCTGTCTGTCTGTCTGTCTGTCTGTCTGTCTGTCTGTCTGTCTGTCTGTCTGTCTGTCTGTCTGTCTGTCTGTCTGTCTGTCTGTCTGTCTGTCTGTCTGTCTGTCTGTCTGTCTGTCTGTCTGTCTGTCTGTCTGTCTGTCTGTCTGTCTGTCTGTCTGTCTGTCTGTCTGTCTGTCTGTCTGTCTGTCTGTCTGTCTGTCTGTCTGTCTGTCTGTCTGTCTGTCTGTCTGTCTGTCTGTCTGTCTGTCTGTCTGTCTGTCTGTCTGTCTGTCTGTCTGTCTGTCTGTCTGTCTGTCTGTCTGTCTGTCTGTCTGTCTGTCTGTCTGTCTGTCTGTCTGTCTGTCTGTCTGTCTGTCTGTCTGTCTGTCTGTCTGTCTGTCTGTCTGTCTGTCTGTCTGTCTGTCTGTCTGTCTGTCTGTCTGTCTGTCTGTCTGTCTGTCTGTCTGTCTGTCTGTCTGTCTGTCTGTCTGTCTGTCTGTCTGTCTGTCTGTCTGTCTGTCTGTCTGTCTGTCTGTCTGTCTGTCTGTCTGTCTGTCTGTCTGTCTGTCTGTCTGTCTGTCTGTCTGTCTGTCTGTCTGTCTGTCTGTCTGTCTGTCTGTCTGTCTGTCTGTCTGTCTGTCTGTCTGTCTGTCTGTCTGTCTGTCTGTCTGTCTGTCTGTCTGTCTGTCTGTCTGTCTGTCTGTCTGTCTGTCTGTCTGTCTGTCTGTCTGTCTGTCTGTCTGTCTGTCTGTCTGTCTGTCTGTCTGTCTGTCTGTCTGTCTGTCTGTCTGTCTGTCTGTCTGTCTGTCTGTCTGTCTGTCTGTCTGTCTGTCTGTCTGTCTGTCTGTCTGTCTGTCTGTCTGTCTGTCTGTCTGTCTGTCTGTCTGTCTGTCTGTCTGTCTGTCTGTCTGTCTGTCTGTCTGTCTGTCTGTCTGTCTGTCTGTCTGTCTGTCTGTCTGTCTGTCTGTCTGTCTGTCTGTCTGTCTGTCTGTCTGTCTGTCTGTCTGTCTGTCTGTCTGTCTGTCTGTCTGTCTGTCTGTCTGTCTGTCTGTCTGTCTGTCTGTCTGTCTGTCTGTCTGTCTGTCTGTCTGTCTGTCTGTCTGTCTGTCTGTCTGTCTGTCTGTCTGTCTGTCTGTCTGTCTGTCTGTCTGTCTGTCTGTCTGTCTGTCTGTCTGTCTGTCTGTCTGTCTGTCTGTCTGTCTGTCTGTCTGTCTGTCTGTCTGTCTGTCTGTCTGTCTGTCTGTCTGTCTGTCTGTCTGTCTGTCTGTCTGTCTGTCTGTCTGTCTGTCTGTCTGTCTGTCTGTCTGTCTGTCTGTCTGTCTGTCTGTCTGTCTGTCTGTCTGTCTGTCTGTCTGTCTGTCTGTCTGTCTGTCTGTCTGTCTGTCTGTCTGTCTGTCTGTCTGTCTGTCTGTCTGTCTGTCTGTCTGTCTGTCTGTCTGTCTGTCTGTCTGTCTGTCTGTCTGTCTGTCTGTCTGTCTGTCTGTCTGTCTGTCTGTCTGTCTGTCTGTCTGTCTGTCTGTCTGTCTGTCTGTCTGTCTGTCTGTCTGTCTGTCTGTCTGTCTGTCTGTCTGTCTGTCTGTCTGTCTGTCTGTCTGTCTGTCTGTCTGTCTGTCTGTCTGTCTGTCTGTCTGTCTGTCTGTCTGTCTGTCTGTCTGTCTGTCTGTCTGTCTGTCTGTCTGTCTGTCTGTCTGTCTGTCTGTCTGTCTGTCTGTCTGTCTGTCTGTCTGTCTGTCTGTCTGTCTGTCTGTCTGTCTGTCTGTCTGTCTGTCTGTCTGTCTGTCTGTCTGTCTGTCTGTCTGTCTGTCTGTCTGTCTGTCTGTCTGTCTGTCTGTCTGTCTGTCTGTCTGTCTGTCTGTCTGTCTGTCTGTCTGTCTGTCTGTCTGTCTGTCTGTCTGTCTGTCTGTCTGTCTGTCTGTCTGTCTGTCTGTCTGTCTGTCTGTCTGTCTGTCTGTCTGTCTGTCTGTCTGTCTGTCTGTCTGTCTGTCTGTCTGTCTGTCTGTCTGTCTGTCTGTCTGTCTGTCTGTCTGTCTGTCTGTCTGTCTGTCTGTCTGTCTGTCTGTCTGTCTGTCTGTCTGTCTGTCTGTCTGTCTGTCTGTCTGTCTGTCTGTCTGTCTGTCTGTCTGTCTGTCTGTCTGTCTGTCTGTCTGTCTGTCTGTCTGTCTGTCTGTCTGTCTGTCTGTCTGTCTGTCTGTCTGTCTGTCTGCCTGGCTGTCTGCCTGGCTGTCTGTCTGTCTGTCTGTCTGTCTGTCTGTCTGTCTGTCTGTCTGTCTGTCTGTCTGTCTGTCTGTCTGTCTGTCTGTCTGTCTGTCTGTCTGTCTGTCTGTCTGTCTGTCTGTCTGGCTGGCTGTCTGGCTGGCTGTCTGTCTGTCTGTCTGTCTGTCTGTCTGTCTGTCTGTCTGTCTGTCTGTCTGTCTGTCTGTCTGTCTGTCTGTCTGTCTGTCTGTCTGTCTGTCTGTCTGTCTGTCTGTCTGTCTGTCTGTCTGTCTGTCTGTCTGTCTGTCTGTCTGTCTGTCTGTCTGTCTGTCTGTCTGTCTGTCTGTCTGTCTGTCTGTCTGTCTGTCTGTCTGTCTGTCTGTCTGTCTGTCTGTCTGTCTGTCTGTCTGTCTGTCTGTCTGTCTGTCTGTCTGTCTGTCTGTCTGTCTGTCTGTCTGTCTGTCTGTCTGTCTGTCTGTCTGTCTGTCTGTCTGTCTGTCTGTCTGTCTGTCTGTCTGTCTGTCTGTCTGTCTGTCTGTCTGTCTGTCTGTCTGTCTGTCTGTCTGTCTGTCTGTCTGTCTGTCTGTCTGTCTGTCTGTCTGTCTGTCTGTCTGTCTGTCTGTCTGTCTGTCTGTCTGTCTGTCTGTCTGTCTGTCTGTCTGTCTGTCTGTCTGTCTGTCTGTCTGTCTGTCTGTCTGTCTGTCTGTCTGTCTGTCTGTCTGTCTGTCTGTCTGTCCTGTCTGTCTGTCTGTCTGTCTGTCTGTCTGTCTGTCTGTCTGTCTGTCTGTCTGTCTGTCTGTCTGTCTGTCTGTCTGTCTGTCTGTCTGTCTGTCTGTCTGTCTGTCTGTCTGTCTGTCTGTCTGTCTGTCTGTCTGTCTGTCTGTCTGTCTGTCTGTCTGTCTGTCTGTCTGTCTGTCTGTCTGTCTGTCTGTCTGTCTGTCTGTCTGTCTGTCTGTCTGTCTGTCTGTCTGTCTGTCTGTCTGTCTGTCTGTCTGTCTGTCTGTCTGTCTGTCTGTCTGTCTGTCTGTCTGTCTGTCTGTCTGTCTGTCTGTCTGTCTGTCTGTCTGTCTGTCTGTCTGTCTGTCTGTCTGTCTGTCTGTCTGTCTGTCTGTCTGTCTGTCTGTCTGTCTGTCTGTCTGTCTGTCTGTCTGTCTGTCTGTCTGTCTGTCTGTCTGTCTGTCTGTCTGTCTGTCTGTCTGTCTGTCTGTCTGTCTGTCTGTCTGTCTGTCTGTCTGTCTGTCTGTCTGTCTGTCTGTCTGTCTGTCTGTCTGTCTGTCTGTCTGTCTGTCTGTCTGTCTGTCTGTCTGTCTGTCTGTCTGTCTGTCTGTCTGTCTGTCTGTCTGTCTGTCTGTCTGTCTGTCTGTCTGTCTGTCTGTCTGTCTGTCTGTCTGTCTGTCTGTCTGTCTGTCTGTCTGTCTGTCTGTCTGTCTGTCTGTCTGTCTGTCTGTCTGTCTGTCTGTCTGTCTGTCTGTCTGTCTGTCTGTCTGTCTGTCTGTCTGTCTGTCTGTCTGTCTGTCTGTCTGTCTGTCTGTCTGTCTGTCTGTCTGTCTGTCTGTCTGTCTGTCTGTCTGTCTGTCTGTCTGTCTGTCTGTCTGTCTGTCTGTCTGTCTGTCTGTCTGTCTGTCTGTCTGTCTGTCTGTCTGTCTGTCTGTCTGTCTGTCTGTCTGTCTGTCTGTCTGTCTGTCTGTCTGTCTGTCTGTCTGTCTGTCTGTCTGTCTGTCTGTCTGTCTGTCTGTCTGTCTGTCTGTCTGTCTGTCTGTCTGTCTGTCTGTCTGTCTGTCTGTCTGTCTGTCTGTCTGTCTGTCTGTCTGTCTGTCTGTCTGTCTGTCTGTCTGTCTGTCTGTCTGTCTGTCTGTCTGTCTGTCTGTCTGTCTGTCTGTCTGTCTGTCTGTCTGTCTGTCTGTCTGTCTGTCTGTCTGTCTGTCTGTCTGTCTGTCTGTCTGTCTGTCTGTCTGTCTGTCTGTCTGTCTGTCTGTCTGTCTGTCTGTCTGTCTGTCTGTCTGTCTGTCTGTCTGTCTGTCTGTCTGTCTGTCTGTCTGTCTGTCTGTCTGTCTGTCTGTCTGTCTGTCTGTCTGTCTGTCTGTCTGTCTGTCTGTCTGTCTGTCTGTCTGTCTGTCTGTCTGTCTGTCTGTCTGTCTGTCTGTCTGTCTGTCTGTCTGTCTGTCTGTCTGTCTGTCTGTCTGTCTGTCTGTCTGTCTGTCTGTCTGTCTGTCTGTCTGTCTGTCTGTCTGTCTGTCTGTCTGTCTGTCTGTCTGTCTGTCTGTCTGTCTGTCTGTCTGTCTGTCTGTCTGTCTGTCTGTCTGTCTGTCTGTCTGTCTGTCTGTCTGTCTGTCTGTCTGTCTGTCTGTCTGTCTGTCTGTCTGTCTGTCTGTCTGTCTGTCTGTCTGTCTGTCTGTCTGTCTGTCTGTCTGTCTGTCTGTCTGTCTGTCTGTCTGTCTGTCTGTCTGTCTGTCTGTCTGTCTGTCTGTCTGTCTGTCTGTCTGTCTGTCTGTCTGTCTGTCTGTCTGTCTGTCTGTCTGTCTGTCTGTCTGTCTGTCTGTCTGTCTGTCTGTCTGTCTGTCTGTCTGTCTGTCTGTCTGTCTGTCTGTCTGTCTGTCTGTCTGTCTGTCTGTCTGTCTGTCTGTCTGTCTGTCTGTCTGTCTGTCTGTCTGTCTGTCTGTCTGTCTGTCTGTCTGTCTGTCTGTCTGTCTGTCTGTCTGTCTGTCTGTCTGTCTGTCTGTCTGTCTGTCTGTCTGTCTGTCTGTCTGTCTGTCTGTCTGTCTGTCTGTCTGTCTGTCTGTCTGAACTCTATATAACTATAACTAAGGGTAGGGGTAGATTTCAAAAATTAGAGTTTATATGAAAATATGGCGTGTGTGATATCAAACGAAAGGTAATTAAGTCTGGAGTTAAACAAAGTATATTTCAGTTTTTTTTTAAAGGGTGAGGGTAGATTTTAAAAATTAGAGTTTACGTGAAAATATAGCGTGTGTGATATCAAACGAAAGCTAATTGAGTCCGGAATTAAACAAATTACATTTTAGTTTTGGTTTTTTTTTAAGGGTGGGGGTAGATTTCAAAAATTTGAGTTTGTCAAAACATGGCTTGTGTGGTATTAAACGAGAGGTACTTTAGTCTGGAGTTGAATAAAATATATTTCAGTTTTTAGTTATATTAGCACGTACACTATAACTATAGTACTAGTGTGAGCTTAGGGGCCCACATATTGGCAGAGTATTTTTAATTCTACCCCTACGAGCAATGAATCGTTTTAATGCATTTAAAAACGCTGAGACGCTGTTCTGGTAAATGGCATTTCAGGTTTTGCTTTAAAACAGTTAATACAATTTTTTAGTTCTCCTTTAACGAAATTTATGCCACCAAAAATCCAAAATTTATTTCGAATGTTATCTAATAAAGATTGTGGACCCATGTGCAAATTACGTTGATGTTATAAGAGAGTTTCGTACTATCGAGAGTTGCGAATGGTCATTGCCACTTGGGCTTAAGTTTACATTTCAAAGATCTCTTCAAATAGCACAATTACCCCTATAGTTTGACGTCACAGGGTTCATATCAAATTTTCCTTAACGGTTCCTACAGAAAACTTGAAATGAAGAACCTCGGGCGCCACTCTAAGAAATAAAGGAGCTTAGAGTCTCCTGTGCCTCTCGCGTAGCTTTTAGACAGTGGAGAAATCCAGGCAAAAAGAAATAAATAAAATAATTAAAATAAAAATAAAAATACTATAATTGAAGTCAAAAATATAATTTTTATTATTTTTCAAAGGAACATTATTTTTCACTTCATATCTTTTAATAAAACTTAATTAACAAAAATGATTTACCAAAACTAAATTCATCAGCTTACAAATCAAATTAAAAAAAAACAATGATACTCTAAAAAGAATGTAACGAGGAAATTTTAACTTTAATTTAGCACAGGCAATGATGCGTAAATATATATTAGGTTGAAACGGAAAGCGGTTAGGTTAGTTTATGAAAAAGCGAGAACTGACATGTAGCAAAAATCAATGCACAAAGCGGAAAAAAAACCCTAAGCCAGAAAGCATAGCACCAGTATTTAGCGGAAGTGGAAAACTGTTGCTCTAGTTTAAATATATACAAAAAGGTTAAACCAATTTAAGACAGTCGGAAACTAAAATATAAACAGCATTATTTTAGTTACTTTGGATTAGCAAAATAGTAAAATACAGACTTTGGTATAACGTCGTTTTTAAAAGCTAAGTTGCCAAAGCCAAAGCTGGCAAAAGCAATTTAAATTATTATTGTTATAAAGCTAAGTTACAGAAGCCAAAGCGGGAAACAACAAATTTTAATTAACAGTTAATAAATTAAAATAAATCAAACAATTTAACTAACAAATTCAGAACAGGTAAAATGAATCGTAAATACAAGAAATCCCCTTTTTTACGTTTGTCTGTTGGATTCATTTTGTTTTATGAATTTTTTAAAACAGTGATTTATTCAAAAGGACTATTTTTAGAAGCCACGTTGCCGGAGCCAAAGCTGGTAAAAACAGTGTGCATTATTTTTGTTATAAAGCTAAGTTGCAGAAGCCAAAGCGGGAAACAACAAAATTTAATTAACAGTTAATAAATTAAAATAAATCAAACAAATTAACTAACAAATTCAGAACAGGTAAAATAAATCGTAAATACAAGAAATCCCCTTTTTTACGTTTGTCTGTTTGATGCATTTTGTTTTATGAATTTTTTAAAGCAGTGATTTATTCAAAAGCACTATTTTTAGAAGCCAAGTTGCCGGAGCCAAAGCTAATAAAAATAGTGTGCATTATTGTTGTTATAAAATTAATTTATCATTTTGAAAAGCAGTAAAGAAAATTAAATAAAGCAACTAGAGCAATAGTTTTTAAAATAAATAAAAAAAATAATACGGACTGGTGCTTACCTGGTGATTTCGGATTCACACACCGGAAAATAAAACTTTGAAAAACTTCTGAAAACTATCGGCGACGACTGCTAACAGGTGAAAAAAGGCCTCCGAAAATCCTGTACCTCCTTTTATATTAAATTAAAAATTGGCGCAAAAAATGCAAAATAAGAAAATAATTTACCTTATATGGTATAAAATTTATTCTCGAGCCATTTATAGTAATAAAATAAACAAAGGTTTTATCAAGAATAAAAAAAAATTAGGATCACCATAGCTCACACTACTATCGTATAGTATATGTGTGAGCTAACATTCATATATGGAATCGCATTTGTGCATGAACTTCCTTAAATAATTCACCATATATGGTATTAAAATTATTATATATCCATTTAAAGTAATAAAATATTCAAAGGTTTTACCACTACTTAGCTGATTACCAAATTAGGAAATCAAGTAATACTTATATGGATCGCCATAACTGGTGTTAGCGCTGAATAAAATATACACGGGTTGACCATATATGGAAGTTAATACCTATACGTATTCATCATATATGTATTTATAAAGATAAATGACCTAAAGCGACAATCGAACCATTTATAGACTGTTGATAGATTTGCCTAATATGGGCATTTAAGACAATTACTAAATAGGGGAGACTCGGGTCAATCAGCTAAGTAGGTATTTGTCCCATTTCTTAAAATTTACTTACAAAATAAAGAGAAAATTTGCCTGAACTAACGTAATATAATAAAAAAAATAGTAACTTCGTTACATTCCCCCCTTACTTCGGAAAAATGCAGTTAGGTTCACCTTATACATTTTTATATATAAAAAAAAATTTACATCTAAAAGTAATCAAAAAAAGATAATTTTCTAGTTCTATAACCACTTTGTCAAACCTGCAGTACCTTCTGGTTAGCGGCTCGTCTGGTAAAAAAAACGGAACGGTTATGCTCGGTGTTGCTTATAAAAAGCTTCTGGACATCCGCAAGACGTGCAGGGGGAATATTCGTGTACACAACAATGAATATTTTTATCGGAAGTTGCTTTAATATTTGGTAGATCGCATTGGATCCCAATGGATGCTACAGAATCGAGTCGGTACTATAGATGTCGCTTGATGATATCGGAGATACGTCGGTGGAAGAGACGTAGACGGAGACGAAACGGAAGTATGTGGAGTTAATTTTGGAGAATGATAAGAAGTTGCAGAAGAATTCGAAGCGACCCTTCTACATTGGCAATCCTTGGACAACACATTAAGTTTGCCGCAACTTGAACAAAATGTAATCGGTTTGCCGGTACAACGGTCTCTTTGATGTCCTACGTTTCCGCATCTCCAGCACAAATCAGGACAAATTTTTATAAATTTCACGGGGCGGACCACCATAGATGGCACAATGATTCGATTAACGGAAGCGGGAGCGGTTGTGTTCGGTTTGTAGATTACCGTCTCCTCGGACGGTGCATCGGAAAACTCATCTGAGTCTGAACATGTCAAGTCTAGAACTTCGGCATCCATGATGCTGTAAACAATATAAGTACTATTTAGCAGGTGTTGAAAATAGTCAACCAGTGCTATACTTGATGGGCATAAGAGAATTAGATAGATATTAAGCATGATATCTTTCGATCTGCGGTATCAGTCGATAATTTTTTATAATATTTAAAGAAATTTCGAAAAGTTGATTTAGTTAGTTGTTTTAGTTGTTTTATTAATTTTTCTGGATGTTTATGAAGATTTTTCGGCCATCTGCAGCGGTAAACAATCTTCTAAATCTCCCCTTTTTACATATTGGACGGTAGTTCTTGAGTTTCGTTTTGAACTCGTTCTTCCAGTCTTGCTTGGGAACCAAGAGTGCAATCTCTGCGATTTGTTGCTCTTCATTCGGGACTAATGTCTCAGAGTATAAAGCGGGAACTTCTAAATATGGTTCAAAAAACTCTGCTACCGATGACGGACCAGCTGACTCTTGTGACTGATTTTCGTCAACGGTTGATAAAGAAGCGGATGCCTCTGCACCAGATTCAACTTGCGGTTTGGGTGTAGCCTGTGCGCCTTGCATCGGCGGAGGAGTTTGTAACCCTTCTCGGTTTTCTCTTTCAATTGCGGCGGTGATTTTCGTTAAAAGGTCATCTATCCCATCAATAAAAACCGGGGAGACGGGACGATCTTCAGGTTCTTCTCTAATATCTGGGGTAGGAGGTCTTTTTATCACATCTACCGGTATATTTGAAATGATGTTAATAGGAACTTTGTTGCGGTTAGATGCTGCTGCTGTACCTACTTCTGATGATACCGCGTTGTTATTGGGATCTATACGTGCTTCTGAATCAACAGTAATTTTTATAGGGATAATTTTTATCGCCAATTTGGTGCCCTTTTCCAATATAACCGGCCCCATTTTCATGGTAACTGGATCGGGATAAAAGAGTTCACCTTTTTTAGGTTTGGAGGGTTTATCTGCCACTTGAAGAAGGACCAGCTCCTGGATCTTTCTCGAGTTTACTGTTGATCGCTTGTGCGGCTTGCTTAGCTAGAGCGGTCTTCTTCTTCTCCAATTCTTGCTTATTTTTCGCAGCTGTCTTCATGGAAATTGAGAATTGGTTGACCATGACGGCGGGTATTTTGGAAACGGCATTGGGCATAGCTAAATATAATAAACAGAAAGCCTATCAATAATTATATTTAGGTTAGTTAAGGTGCAGCGCTTAAGGTCTTTTATATAAATTATTTTTATCCGTTTACCGCAGTTGTCTTTTAGATCATAAACTACCGGAGAATGAACCTTGCGGATAGTATATGGGCCGGAAAACTTCGGTGCTAACTTTGCTGCAAATCCTTTAACGGCGGAAGAAAGAACATGATTCTTTTTGTAAACTGTATCTTCCATATGACATACCCAATGACGCCTACGGAGATTATAATAGTGACTTTGTGTAGAAAAAGCTCTAGCTAAATTTATTCTAACTAATTCGTAAGTTTCTCTCAGTCGGTTCATTCGGTCTACATGTTCTTGATCAAGTGATTTACTGGTTTCACCTTCAGTCGAACTCTCGGACTCTTCTCGGTAAAGTGCGTTTGGAGTATCTGGTTCCCTTCCGAAATTCAGAAAAGCCGGAGAAAAACCGGTAGAATCTTGTCTTGAAGTATTAATCGCAAATGTCAAGTCTGGAAGAGTTTGAAGCTTTTGAAGTAGCTTTGCGAATTGGGCGGGCTTCTACCCATTTGGTGAAGCGGTCTAAGAACATGACTATGTAGTTGTTTCTTTTTTTTAGAACGTGGCAGAGGACCTATCAGGTCAGTCGAGACGGTTTTCCATGGCTCTCGGTTTGCCGAAGGTCGCATTTTCCCAGCTGGTTGTTGTTGTGATACTTTGTAGCGTTGACAGGAGTGACAACATCTCACATAATGTGCTATATCTTTTAGCATTCCTGGCCAGTAATATCGGCGAGCTATTCTAGCTGCAGTCTTAGCTATTCCCATGTGACCGGCTGTCGGTGAGTCATGGTTTTCCTCTAAAACACGAGGTCGGGCGGCTTTCGGAACACAGAGTTTCCACGGATCGGACATCTCAGGTTCAGTGAGATCAGACATATCCCAAAAATGTCGGTGCAAACGACCATTTATTAAACAATAATCTGGGAATTGTTTTGGGTTAGCTTCTATCTCTTGGACTTTCTTGGAATACCATGGGCATGCAGTTTCGAACTCAACAAAAAAAATTGTGTCAGCTTCTGGTTCTTCTCCATCAGGCAACGGATCTCTGGAGAGAGTATCTGCTATACGGTTTAAAACGCCTTTCCGATATCGTATTTTAAAACTAAATTGCTGCAGAAACATTCTCCATCTTGCTAAGCGTCCAGAGGGCCTGTCAATGTGGTCTAACCATTTTAAGCTCCGATGATCGGTTTCAACGGTAAATTCATACAGTTCCACATATGGTCTCATTTTCTGAATTCTCCAAACTATAGCAGCGCATTCCTTTTCAGTTGCGGACATTTTCTTTTCTGTAGGAGTCAAAGATCGGCTGGCGTAGGCTACAACGTGGTCTCCATCAGCGTAATGTTGAATCAAGGTGGCACCAAGACCCATATCGGAGGCGTCAGTTTACATAACAAACGGACGGGCGAAATCAGGGCAACTTAATACCGGTGCCTCAGTCAGACATTTCTTGAGATGGTCAAAAGCATGCTGTTGTTCCTCTATCCACTCAAAACGCTGTCCTTTTCTTAAAAGACGATTAAGTGGCTCTGCAATTTGTGAAAACCTGGATACAAATCGTCTGTACCAACTACATACTCCTAGAAATCTTCTAAGTCCTTTGAGAGTTGTCGGCGGTGGAATTTGTGAAATAGCTTCAACTTTATCAGGATCAGTGGTAATTCCTTCTGGTGTAACCATGTGTCCCAAATATTTTAAAGATCGACGAGCAAACATGCATTTCTCGGGATTTAACTTAAGATTTGCCCTACGTAGACGGCGGAAAACTTCTCTAAGATTTTGTAAATGTTCTTCGAAACTCTCTCCCAGGATAATTATGTCATCTAGGTAGGCAAAAGCTATATCCTCTATTTCTGGGCCAATGACATCATCCATTAATCTTTGAAACGTAGCGGGAGCAGCGTGAAGTCCAAATGGCATCACTCTAAATTGATACAGCCCACGGCCTGGAACCGTAAGAGCGGTTATCTCTTTACGAGGTTTAGACAGCGGTATCTGCCAATAACCATGCTTGAGATCAAGAGAAGATATATATTTAGTACGTCTAAGTTTATCTAGAATGGAATTTATAAATGGTAGTGGATATGCATCTTTTTTGGATATAGAGTTAATTTTTTGAAAATCTATGCAAAAACGAAATTTTCCGTCTTTCTTTTTCACTATAACCACTGGAGAACTCCATGGGCTCTTTGATGGTTCGATAACTCCATCTCTTAGCATTTTATGCACTTCTTCGTCTATTAAGGTTTGCATTTTTCGATTTTGTGGGCGATAGCGTTGCTTTATTGGCTCGGGGCTTAGAAGTTTAATTTCATGTTCTACTAAATCTGTGGTTCCTTGAACAGAGTCGAATAAGTGTAATTCTCGATCTAGTCGGATTTCTTCGCTATCGGTTAATGTTAGCGGCGGACAGATGTTTTCAGTTTCTATGCTATTAACATAGTCTGCTTGGTTCTCTTGAAGACAGTTTCCTCTCAAAAATATTGAGTTATCCTCCAGTCCAATTGTATTCTTTCGAGACGAAGAAAATCCATCCCGAGTACTAAGTCTTCTGATAGTCCAGGTAGGTGAGCCACAGTAATTTTTGTTTGGTGATCTGCGATGCTGATTTCCAAGTTAAACTCTTCTCTTATTTCTGCGAAAGAGCCATTTGCTAGGCGAGCAGCGAACAAAGATTTTTGACATTTCGAAACTGTAGTTTGTCGACAGCTCTCGGCAAGGCGGTCTCCACAATATGAACGTCCGGCTCCGGTATCCAGGAGAGCTCGGTAAGTCTGATTCCTCCATAAAACGTTTAAATAAGGTCGGCAGTCGGAAATCTCATACATTTCGTAGTAGTCAGAGTCAGTGTTAGCAAGATGCTGTGGTAGCCTCAGTTCAATCCAGCATCGTTCGAGTTTTCCGATCTACAACTGCAGCCCCTTGACAAAATACCTTGTCTGCCACATCTTGAACAGAACAGTCTCGGCGTAGAAGTACATTGGTTTCTGGTATGGCCAGTTTGTCCACATCGCCAGCAAACATTTTGACGGTTGTATGCTAGACCGTCACTTGATTCCCCTCTATTAGTGGGTGTTTGACGGCTGCCACTTGGTTGTTGGCGAGTGTTCGGTTTCCATAAAAAACCTCTTTATTTTTCTTTTATTTTTGAATTTTACTTTTATTTTTCCTATTTTTCATGGACTAAAATTTTGTCTTGAATATAAAATGATTAGTCTTAAATTTATATTAATCCTAAGTAAATGGGTCAACTATTAGTCATTATAAAATTTACCTAAAGCAAAATTGCATTAAAATGCAAGAATTAAACGCAAAAAATGTAATTTCTATTCTAAATTTAAGAATTATCATTTTATTTCTTATTTATTTATTTTTATATACTTTGGCACTACAAGCGTCCTCTATCGTGTTTTTCACATATCCATAAAATTTAAAATATAGTGATATGGTTTCCTATAGAGGGTAAAGTGCTGTGCGCATGTGCGAAAAAACGGCAAGCGCAAGATTGAGAGACAGACAAAGTGTGCTGCGCGTCGCCATGTCTAGAAAACGACAACCTTAAAATTTAAACTTAAAAAATAGTGAAAATTCACTTTAAAATACCGCAAATAATTAAAATTATCCTACCATCATCCTGTTGGAACTTCAAGTCATATAGCTCTTATGGAAAGGTGTACACCTTGCACTTTGGAACTTCAAAACAGCGGTAAGTCCCTCTCTATGAGGCTATATAATAATAATAAATAATAATAAATATTTTATTTGCCAAAATTAAAGATACAATGTAACAACATCCAATATTCTTTATAACTTTTCCATTTTGAGGCAAATAAAAGAAGAAACCCACTAAAGGCGAACCTTGTGCGTGGGTGTTTCTGTAGTTTACCTCATATTTAGAATTTGATAAATAAACAATAGCTTATAACTTAACGTAATAATATAAATACATAATAGAAATATACAAAGACAGTCACAAAATTTATTTAAGGTTTTTGTATAAAAACCTCGAGGAAAATTACAATCAATCGTTTTTCATTAAAAAAAAATAATTACCCTTGTTATTTATATATGAATAAGATGATTATTTTGTAGGCTAAGAAAATTATTTAAAGTTTGTCTATCTATTGTCATAATCCATTTTTTGCACTTCTTTTTTAAAGGAGTTATAGGAGTTGATTTGTCTGATCGCAACAGGCAGAATATTGTATATTTTTGGGCAAAGATATGTGTGACATCTTAATGATATAGTTTTTTCTGGCTTAGGAACCACGTATTTGTTTTTTTTTGCCGGGTGTCATATTCATGATTAAGTATTTGTAGAGTTCCTTTGTTTTTAAATTGTCTAGTTAATAGTGATAGACAGAAAAGTTGATTTAAACACATTTTTTTACATAACTCATAAAGTTGCTCTGTTGGAAATAATCGAGGCTTCTGGAAAATCATTTTTAAAATCCATTTCTGAGTTCTTTCTACCTTTTCTTTTAAGTAATTCGCTGTTCCTCCCCATACTATTAAACCATATCTTATATGCGTTTCTACCAATGCATGGTATAGGATTTCCAATTGACGCGTGCTAAGAATTTTCGATAAGTACTTGAATTTGGTTAACGTAGACCTAATTTTTTTTGTCACATAGATTATGTGCTTGTCAAATCTCAGGTGGTTGTCCAAAGAAATTCATAGGTATTTAATTTCACTTTTGCTTTTTATTGTTAAGGTCTCTGAGTTATTGTGAAGTTTAATAGAGAGTGCATTATAGGTAGGTAAGTTTGAAGAATATGATGTGAAGGCAACAAAGTTGGTTTTTCTTCATTAACAGTTAGGAGATTTGTTTCAAACCATTCAAATATTGTTGACAAGTCTTTCTCCGCTTTATCTTTTAGTTCGTTCCAAGAATTCGCTTTATAAAAAATTGCAGTGTCATCCGCAAAACAAGTTATGTTACCCGTTAGTTTAAGAGAAAATAATTCATTGATATATATTATAAAGAGGATTGGTCCAAGTACAGTTCCTTGTGGAACGCCATACCTAATTGTTTTTTGTTCACTTAAAGTTTCGTCAATTTTGACTTGTTGAACTCGTCTGGTAAGATAAGTTTTAAGTAATTGGTAAAAGACCCCTTGAAATCCGAGGGAATCCAAGGTATCCAAAAGGCACTCATGATCGACGGTATCAAATGCTGTTGTCAGATCTATAAAAACACAAAGCGATGATTTTTTTGTACTTATTGATTTATTAATATTTGCTACTAATTTTGCTAAGGCATCTTCAGTGGATTTTTGTTTTTGAAACCCAAATTGATTATTTGATAATAATTTAAATTTATTTAAGAATTTAATCATTTTTTCTTTTATTACTTTTTCAAAAATTTTTGCTATATTTGATATCAGTGAAATTGGTCTGTAATTTGTGATTTCTTTTTTCTCGCCATTTTTAAATAGTGGTTTTATAATTGCTTCTTTTAAAAATTTTGGAAAAACGCCCTCGCTAAAAGACTTATTTATAAGAAATGCAAGTGGGTGCTTTATTGAATTACAGGTTTTTTTTTTTAATTCTGATCTCAAGCCATCTTGACCAGGTGCTTTGTTGTTTTGTAAGCTCATGATTGCCTTTTGAATTTCCTCAGGATTCGCATTTGTTAGAATAAATTTATGTTTTGATTTTTTTTTCTTAGTTTTTGGTAAGTTCTTTGATTTTATTTTAAGTGCTAATTTTTCGCCAATTGATGTAAAATATTCGCAATATAGGTCGGACATTTCTTTATTATCTGTGATATATTGGTTATTACTCTTTACTTGTTTAATTTCTTGTTTTTTGTTTAATCCAGTAATATTTTTTACGACTTTTCAAAGGGAAGATGAATTGTTTTGATTTTTATTAATTTGTTCGTTATAGAAAACGTTTTTTGATTCCTTTATAAGGTCGTTTAATTTATTTCTATATTTTTTAAAAATTGTGATATTTTCTTGCGATGGATCCGATTTCATTTTTTGAAAAAGATAGTTTTTATGATTTGCCGATTTGATAAGACCCTGTGTTATCCAATTTTTTCTTTTAATTACCTTACGTGGTTTTTTAAAAGTTTTTGTGTTGTTTTTTTATATGTATTTTTAAAGTTTCAATAAATAAGTTTGTTGCTTCATTTGTGTTCTTTTCATTGTACACTGTAGACCAATCCTCATCCAAAACATCCTGGATGCATTTGTTTTGATTAAAAATGCTGATTGAATTATTTTTTACAGGGTTCGACAAAATACTGTTTTTTAGAAATATATCATTTATAACAATTTAATGATCAGTTAACGGGTATTGTATTACGGATGCCACATTTTCACTGATGGTCGATAATGAATTACTTTTAACAAATACATGGTCCAAACATGATTCTAAATTCCCTTGTTTTCGCGTAACTACGTCATTAATTATAGATTTAAAACCTTCAGAATTCATAATATTTAGATATTCACAGGTGTGATCCTCATTTTTTAAAGTATCAAAATTTATGTCTCCGAGAACTACATGAATATCATAGTTTTTATCACATGTTTTTAAATATTGGGCAAGGTCTTTATTAAATTTGCCTTTATCACTTCCAGGGGGTCTATATATGGCAATTAATAAAAATCTTTTTTTTCCAAATTGAAATTTAATTTGTATTGCATTTAACTCTCCAAGGAATATAATGTTGTAAACAAATTCAATATCTGAGCAAACATACACAACAACTCCATCATTTTGATTGTAAACACCCTCACTATACAAAGTATTATAATTTTCAATTTGGTACAAAGATAAATCATTTATCTTCCAGGTTTCGGTCAGCGCAATAATATGAAAATTTGTAGTTAGTTGTTTTAACACAATTTTTAGCTCATCGTGATTTTTACTTATGCTTCTTATATTACATAACAGACTCGAGAGATGTAATGTATTTATGTTTTTTAACGAACATCTATTATGTTCCTGTAAGTTTTTAAATTCTTTGGTTTTTATTTTTTCAATTTCATACTCTAGAATAAAAGAATCCATTGCCTAAACCCAATGAGTAACCCTGTATATTTATTTGCCCAAAATTATTAAAAGGACAATGTATCGATATCGGTAGGTGAAAAAAAAAAGCTGATAAAAAGTTTAACAATGACCGCTGGTTTTTATAATGATAAAATATGAATACCTATTAAAATAATGAAAATACTAAAATACACGAATACCTGTTAAAATAGTGAAAATATTAAAATACACTGCTTAAAATAAAATGACTTAAGTAAAAGCGCGAAGGTTCCAGTTTATTTATTTGGACAGCTTGTTCCTGTTGGGGGTGTGTATAGATGCAGCGGGATTACGAAGAGTAGTGGAACGGGTCAAAGTTCTAGGTTCTTTTTTCTCCTTTTCTTGTTTTCTTTCCTTTTCCTTTGTGTACTTTTTTTGGGACTTTTCTTCGAAAAAAACCTCGTCTAAGTTTTCTTGTGTGTTTTTTAACACTCTGGTGTTCTGCGCTTCTTCAAATATGGAATTAGTACGTATTGTGGGAGTTGCAGGTGCGCTGTTGATTTTATTTTCTGGTTCTTGATTTTTTTCGGCTTCGATTTCGTCTCCGTTCTTTAGTTCGGCTACTGTAAAAGCTTGACCATTAACAATAAGCTAATTGTTCTTTATATACGCGTTCAAGTCCTTTTCTTTGGCTTGCTTTAGGTTTTTACGAAGGATCTTTAGATCTTAGTCAAATCTTCAGATATGCTTATTCCCGTATCTTTCAACTTTTTACCCTTTGCTAATATTTCTTTTTTTTTTGAGGAAGGATGTTAACTTTACTAAAATTGGTTTATTGTTTTCCTCCTGTCCAAAAGTGTAGGCGTTATCTATATCAGATATTGTTATGTTGATTTGAAGGATATTTTTCAACCTATTTATTATGAACTCTGGAAGATTCTCTTTTGGTGGCTAAACACCCCAAATCAAAATGTTTTTTTTTTTCAGTTGTTTTTGTAATTGCGTGTATTTTCTGTTTAGGTCGTCGTATTTGGCTTGAAACTGATGTTCACTATGTGCGATGACTTTCTCAAAATCTTCCTTTACTTCTGCTATTTCTTGTTGTATGTAGTCCTGAATAACTCTCGTTTGCTTGCTATTCGCTTCTTCAATCACTTTTCTATTTGTTTCTTCCATTCGGCGTGTTAGTGCTTCAAACTGCTCTTCATTCATTTCTATGAATATACTTTTGTTGAGCGGTGTATAATATGTTGACAAAGTGGGGTTATGTCTGATTTTGTATCTATTTTCTTAATTTTCTACGATGTATGATTAACTTGCGACTTACCGCTTTGTTACTCGATTAGCACGACACTATTCTTTAGTCTAGTATAAGTTTTAAGCCTTTAAGTTGCTTTTTCGTTGCTAAAATATTGATTTGTTTACGAGCGTATTTGTGTTGCCTGCTGTCTTACACACAATTTTATTTCTCTTTCAAATTTAACCTACAATTTTTAAATTATTTACTTTCTCTAGTTAAATGAATTTTTTGCGCCAATGTTAATTATAGTCCACTGTATCTACCAAAACCCAATCTGAGCCATCGGAGTGCTACAGCGAGTGTCAGGGCGGTTCGCAGATTGGCTATTAGAATGTCTGTAATTGTTGCTTGCTGGTCTAGAACTTGCTATTGGTCTCACAATTGTTTGGTTTAGTTCGGTGCGGAGCAACTCAAACTCTCTGACTGCTCGAGTAAATGATATTATGTCTTGAAAATCTCCTCTTTTGATATTCTGTCGGTACTCTGGCAATAAGTTTCGATACAACAAGGCCAATTATTGATTTATACTATAGCCTCCATGTCGGCGAAGAAGGGTATGAAGATCCGTGACATATTTTGAAACTGACTCAGCTGGTCTTTGAGCTCTTTAGCTATCTCAGCTTCCAAATCAGCAAGATAGTTTACTGGGAAATAGTGGGCTCGAAAATCTTCCAGGAATTGATTCCAGGAATGCCATGAGTATCTATTGTTTCTACACCAGTGTTCGGCTTCCCCTCGGAGCAGCTGTGGCATCTGGTTTACAACACCATCTAAACTGAGTCCAAATGAGCTACATGCTTCTTCAACTTTCTCGATAAATGACACAGGATCACTGTTTCCATCAAAGGTAATTTTCCAGTTTGACAAATTGGTATAACTGGCTGGATGAAACGGCTGAATTGGAAGGGGCTTGAAATCAATTGATGCTGATTTACTGCTGTTTGTGTTAAGAGCGGATCGGAGTGTAAGTTATCTATCGGAGCGGTGGTAGTGAGATTCGGTGGTGGGATAGCGGCAATTGAACGGTAAGGTAGCTGGACTGAGCTGCTTTTAGCTGGCTGGTAAGGTAACGGCAGTTGATTTATATATATAGCCTGGTTTGATGAAAGATTAGTTGGGATTGTCAAGGAGTCGCCACAACTAGTTGGCAAACTTGAAGCTGTAGTCGGCATATACGGTATGTGCAATAAGCAGCTGTTTGCTGGATAATAATATGATGGCGGTTGACTCAAATAAACAGGCTGGCGTGAAGAAAGAAGATGCGGGGCGGCGGAATCAGTAGTAGTTGAAAAAGTAGACGTTGCCATGCGCGGCTGGGTAAGCACCTGAGTACTGTATACTGGAGCTGAATTTGGCATAGAAGTTATGGTCGGAGGATGACTTTGATTAAGAAGATTAGTAGAAAGAACGGTTTTGTTTGATTGAGCGAAATTAAATGAAGTCGGGGGGTCGGATACTTGTGGGTATACTGCAGGTGAAGCTAGAAGTTGAAGAGCAGGGGCAGCGGTACTAAAAGTGGCGGTTACTGGTCTGGACTGGTTTTGTAACGTTACAGTGCTGGTTACAGGTACGGACTGGTTATATACAAATGCAGGTATTGTCGGGCTATGTACAAATACGGTACTGGTAACAGGTACTGGCTGGTGCTGGAAAAGTTTACTGGTATCCTGCTTCTCTTCCACTTTTGATTCAGACTGGTTTTTATTAGGTTGCATCTCTGATCCTTTCAGGCTAATGGTTTGTGGATTTGGCGAGGTTCTGCCTTCTTTTAGGTGATTTACCAGTCGTTGACGTTTTTTGGACATGTTTCCATCATTCGGCAACCCAAGTTTTTATAACCATTTGTCCATTTCGGGTTTTTTTAAGGAATATACCCATCTTAACGGATACGGAAAATCGGTCGGTAGGTTAATCACAGAATCTTCCTGTAGATCACCTATTATTGGAAAAGTATCGGTCTCTGGAATAGTCGGTATAGACAAAGCGGTCATTTCAAGAAATGCAGCAGATGTTGTATTTTTAGGTACAGAGGTTAAATCCTCCATATCCCGCAGATCATCTCCCATGGGTAATGTGTCATCAATGTTAATGCTGAGTGCTTTCTTCTCTGAATCCATATTGCAATTGCGGTTTCAATTGCGGGTATCGGTATTAATTACTGCGGTTTCAGTTATTAAGCAGGCGGCGGTTTTATAAAGGGAAATATTAGCAAAAGCGGTCGCTGTACATTTGAAGTCGTATACTGAAGAGTGTGATCTAAAACTGGTGATTTCTGGTGTGAGTCCGGTGTGTGAATGTTCGGTAAAACTGCGGTATCAGTTTTATAATCTGGTCAGAGTATATTATGAATTTTATTAATGGTAAGCATTCTAATGCGCAACTATGTTCTAGTAATGTCAGTTCAGGCTGGTAATTTCGGATTAAAAAAAAAACGATAGTTAATTACGCTGTACTAAATTACAGAGACATCAAAGGAATAAAAAAAAACAAAATTAAAAAAAAAAACAAAAGTCCCTGCTCGGGCGCCAAATTTTATAAGAGAGTTTCGTACTATCTAGAGTTGCGAATGGTCATTGCCACTTGGGCTTAAGTTTACATTTCAAAGATCTCTTCAAATAGCACAATTACCCCTATAGTTTGACGTCACAGGGTTCATATCAAATTTTCCTTAGCGGTTCCTACAGAAAACTTGAAATGAAGAACCTCGGGCGCCACTCTAAGAAATAAAGGAGCTTATAGTCTCCTGTGCCTCTCGGGTAGCTTTTAGACAGTGGAGAAATCCAGGCAAAAATAAATAAATAAAATAATTAAAATAAAAATAAAAATACTATAATTCAAGTCAAAAATATAATTTTTATTATTTTTCAAAGGAACATTATTTTTCACTTCATATCTTTTAATAAAACTTAATTAACAAAAATGATTTACCAAAACTAAATTCATCAGCTTACAAATCAAATTAAAAAAAAACAGTGATACTCTAAAAAGAATGTAACGAGGAAATTTTAACTTTAATTTAGCACAGGCAATGATGCGTAAATATATATTAGGTTGAAACGGAAAGCGGTTAGGTTAGTTTATGAAAAAGCGAGAACTGACATGTAGCAAAAATCAATGCACAAAGCGGAAAAAAAACCCTAAGCCAGAAAGCATAGCACCAGTATTTAGCGGAAGTGGAAAACTGTTGCTCTAGTTTAAATATATACAAAAAGGTTAAACCAATTTAAGACAGTCGGAAACTAAAATATAAACAGCATTATTTTAGTTTCTTTCGATTAGCAAAATAGTAAAATACAGACTTTGGTAAAACGTCGTTTTTAAAAGCTTGCCAAAGCCAAAGCTGGTAAAAGCAATTTAAATTATTATTGTTATAAAGCTAAGTTGCAGAAGCCAAAGCGGGAAACAACAAATTTTAATTAACAGTTAATAAATTAAAATAAATCAAACAATTTAACTAACAAATTCAGAACAGGTAAAATGAATCGTAAATACAAGAAATCCCCTTTTTTAAGTTTGTCTGTATGATTCATTTTGTTTTATGAATTCTTTTAAAACAGTGATTTATTCAAAAGCACTATTTTTAGAAGCCAAGTTGCCGGAGCCAAAGCTGGTAAAAACAGTGTGCATCATTGTTGTTATAAAGCTAAGTTACAGAAGCCAAAGCGGGAAACAACAAATTTAAATTAACAGTTAATAAATTAAAATAAATCAAACAATTTAACTAACAAATTCAGAATAGGTAAAATGAATCGTGAATACAAGAAATCCCTTTTTTACGTTTGTCTGTTGGATTCATTTTGTTTTATGAATTTTTTAAAACAGTGATTTATTCAAACGGACTATTTTTAGAAGCCAAGTTGCCGGAGCCAAAGCTGGTAAAAACAGTGTGCATTATTGTTGTTATAAAGCTAAGTTGCAGAAGCCAAAGCGGGAAACAACAAATTTTAATTAACAGTTAATAAATTAAAATAAATCAAACAATTTAACTAACAAATTCAGAACAGGTTAAATGAATCGTGAATACAAGAAATCCCTTTTTTTACGTTTGTCTGTTGGATTCATTTTGTTTTATGAATTTTTTAAAACAGTGATTTATTCAAACGGACTATTTTTAGAAGCCAAGTTTCCGGAGCCAAAGCTGGTAAAAACAGTGTGCATTATTGTTGTTATAAAGCTAAGTTGCAGAAGCCAAAGCGGGAAACAACAAATTTTAATTAACAGTTAATAAATTAAAATAAATCAAACAATTTAACTAACAAATTCAGAATAGGTAAAATGAACCGTGAATACAAGAAATCCCTTTTTTTACGTTTGTCTGTTGGATTCATTTTGTTTTATGAATTTTTTAAAACAGTGATTTATTCAAAAGGAGTATTTTTAGAAGCCAAGTTGCCGCAGCCAAAGCTGGTAAAAACAGTGTGCATTATTGTTGTTATAAAGCTAAGTTGCAGAAGCCAAAGCGGGAAACAACAAATTTTAATTAACAGTTAATAAATTAAAATAAATCAAACAATTTAACTAACAAATTCAGAACAGGTAAAATGAATCGTAAATACAAGAAATCCCCTTTTTTACGTTTGTCTGTTTGATGCATTTTGTTTTATGAATTTTTTAAAGCAGTGATTTATTCAAAAGCACTATTTTTAGAAGCCAAGTTGCCGGAGCCAAAGCTAATAAAAACAGTGTGCATTATTGTTGTTATAAAATTAATTTATCATTTTGAAAAGCAGTAAAGAAAACTAAATAAAGCAACTAGAGCAATAGTTTTTAAAATAAATAAAAAAAATAATACGGACTGGTGCTTACCTGGTGATTTCGGATTCACACACCGGAAAATAAAACTTTGAAAAACTTCTGAAAACTATCGGCGACGACTGCTAACAGGTGAAAAAATGCCTCCGAAAATCCTGTACCTCCTTTATTAAATTAAAAATTGGCGCAAAAAATGCAAGATAAGAAATTAATTTACCTTATATGGTAAAAAAATTATTCTCGAGCCATTTATAGTAATAAAATAAACAAAGGTTTTATCAAGAATAAAAAAATATTCATATATGGTATCGCATTTGTGCATGAACTTCCTTAAATAATTCACCATATATGGTATTAAAATTATTATATATCCATTTATAGTAATAAAATATTCAAAGGTTTTACCACTACTTAGCTGATTACCAAATTAGGAAATCACGTAATACTTGGGATACTGGATCGCCATAACTGGTGTTAGCGCTGAATTAAATATACACGGGTTGACCATATATGGAAGTTAATACCTATACGTATTCATCATATATGTATTTATAAAGATAAATGACCTAAAGCGACAATCGAACCATTTATAGACTGTTGATAGATTTGCCTAATATGGGCATTTAAGACAATTACTAAATAGGGGAGACTCGGGTCAATCAGCTAAGTAGGTATTTGTCCCATTTCTTAAAATTTACTTACAAAATAAAGAGAAAATTTGCCTGAACTAACGTAATATAATAAAAAAAATAGTAACTTCGTTACAATGTTCATGCTTTACAACAAGTTTACTAAAATTATTATTTTTTGGCAAAATTATGTTATGTTTTTAATTGAAGTTAAGTTTTGATTTTTCCGTTCTGCCACCTACTTTCAATACTCCTTGTTCATCTAAAATAAAATTGAATGCAACTAATTTGCTTTTTGATGATATTCATTTTTCTTTTATTGTCTTTATTTCCATTTGAAACTTACTTTGTTGAGATAATTTTACTAACACTAGCATTGCTTCATCTAATTCATCTAAAACTGTTAAATAATTTTCACTTATTCTGTTGTTTCTATTTTTGCTTTTAGCATTTCTACAAAATCTTAGCATGAAAGCAATTACCCTTTGTAGCTTTCTCAAATCTGAATATTTTTCTAACATATTTTAAAATTAGCTTTTTTTTCCTTTCTGGTAGCTCTTCTAATTCTTCTGAATCTTTTTGCTGTTTTGGCCAAAATTCTCTGTTTTCTGATAACCACTGAGGCCCATGCCACCAAATTTCACTGTTTATTAAAGTTTCTGAATCACATCCCCTTGAAACTAGATCGGCTGGATTTTCTTTTCCACTGACATGGTGCCAATTATCATTATCTGTTTTTTGTTGTATTTTTGAAACTCGGTGACCAACAAAATACACTTAAATTTGCTGGTTCCTCTGATAACCATGCCAAAACTATTCTTAAATCTGTCTAATATTCTATTGCATCAATTCTTAAATCGATTTCTTCTGCTACCCGATTTGCTAATCTTGTCATTAACAATGCTCCGCATAACTCCAATCCAGGTAATGTCACTGTCTTTTTTGGTGCTACTCTGGCTTTGACACAAAGTAGATTTACTTTAATGTCACCTTTACTATTTGTCGATCTTAAATATATTGTAGCTCCATAAGCTCGTTCTGAACTGTCGGAAAAACAAATTATTTCTATTTTATCGACATCAGCAATTATCGAATGTCGTTTAATGCTTAGGTTATTTAGTTTCGGCAAATCCGAATGAAATTTTCTCCTTATATTAAAAAGGTATTTTGGAATTATTTGATCCCAATCACATCATTTTCACTACGGCACTGATTAAACCCAAAGGAAAATACTTTGCTAACTGTGGATAAAATACTTCTTTTTGTAGGTCTTAAATTGTTTTCTATTTCTACTGTATACTACTTTTAACATTCCAAAATAAACCTAGCGTTTTTGTCACTTCTTGATCAAGCGTATATAATTCGACCTTTTCTATGTTTTCAAAAAATATTTCTTTTTTATTTGATACCCATTTTCTTAATTTTGCACATTTATCCAAAATGTCAGAAATGTCATTTTTTGGTGTGATTCTCTTCCCACCAGTAAGTAAATCATCTACATAAAAATTTTGCTTTATTTGTTTAGCAGTTACTTGATTTGTATCTTTTACTATATCTGCAGCCATGTGCAAACTTCTAATTGCAAGAAATGAGGCTGGTGTAGTTCCATAAGTTACTGTTTTTAACCTGTAATGTTTTAACTCTTTATTTTTATTTTCTCGCCATACTATTCTTTGCATATCTTGTTGTTCTTTTTTTATCAATATTTGGCGATACATTTTTTTCGACGTCAGCCCCAATAACTACATGCTTTCTGAATCGTATTAGTATAGAAAATAAATCGTCTTGTATTATTGGACCACATTTTAGCATTTCATTTAAACTGATATTTTTATTTGTTTTTGCAATAGCATCAAACACCACTCTTAATTTTGTACTTAGACTGGATTCTTTGATTACTGGAAGGTGTGTTAAGTAATGTATTATTCGATTTTTCATTTCTATTTCTTCTCTCAGAATTACTGACATATGTCCTAAGCTTTCGTATCCTTTCATAAATTTAAAGTATTGTTCTTTGATATTAGTGTCATTTTCTAATTTTCTTGTTCCAAATCTGGCATTCATTTGGATTTAATGTGCCTTGAGTAACTGCGCAAGACTGCATAGTTCTATACTTTGAATTATATGGAACCTTATTATTTTTTGCTGATGCAAGTGTTTGTTTACTTGTATCCAAACTTTCCAAAACTTGGCAACGAGTGGTTAAAAAATGTATAAGTTATTCGTATTTTACTGCTTTATTTGTAATAATATATATTTCCCATTCGCGTTTTGTATTTGTGGCTAATTTTGTTTTCATTTAATAATACAAGAGCACGATAAGTTTGACATGTTTTTGTAATTTGTAAAAATATTTTTTAAATGAGTTTGAATTATGAGCCTTTTATTTTCATATCTTTCGCGTAATAATTTAAATGCTATTTCGTAATTAGCTGTCGAAGCTTTAAGACCGTCTATTACCGAGGCAGCATCTCCCTTAAGACACCCCTGTAAATAATGAAATTTATTAACCGCACGAATATTCTGGTCATTATGAACAAGCGCTAAAAATGATTCAAAAATGTTGCCCAACCATCATAATTCCCGTGAAACTCTGGTAAATCTAAACCTTTTAAAATATTATTAATTGGAAGTGCCTGTTGCTGTTGAACCCCCAGATTACTTTGATCAACCTTAAAAAATTCTTGGTATTTAGAAGTAATTTCAAGAACGTCCTCTTCAAATGTTATTTTTATTTGATCGTTTTCTTGTATTTGTGCCGCGTCATCTCTCCAAATCGATCTAATTGCGAAATTATATTTTTTCTTTGACTTATTTTTTATTAATTTTTATTAATTTATTTATTAACCTTTTGAAAATATTATGTGAGACTATAAGGTAAGGAAGAAAAATAAAACACAAAAATATTTATTTATTCGAATATAACAAGTTTATTTATTATTCAAATCTGCAATCTTCTATAATCGGCTCGACTCTACCTATCTGCACGCTAATTGGCTGCAAAAATCTCGCCAAATACCCTCTGTAAGTATTTTATTACTTCGTAAGCTTGGAACTTTGTAAAAGCTACCATTTTAAAACAATTATTTTGAGATTGCCTACTACTATCATAAGTTCACTTGCTAACGTGACTGGGCTAATGATGTGATGTAGCTAATTGACCTTTGCTGAATGCATTTACTCCAATTTTCACTTGCTTATTTACTAAGTTTCCTCAAACTGCCTCTCCTACTGATACGATCTAACCTCAGCTGCTGGGCCTGAGGGATCCATGAAAATGCTACTTGATACTACTATTAGGTCTTTAGCTGAATTATTTATCTGGTAAATGAAGGACCAAATCAGGTCGGCAAAAGCTACCGCTTGTTTCCCTCCACACATGTTACAGAACTTTTTAGGAGATTTATTCGATAAAATGTTCATAAAATGTTTTTGAACAAATTTCCGTTTAAAGAAAATGATTTCGAACAATTTTCCATTCAAACAATAAAATGAATTTAGAGATATTTCTAGAACCCCCTTTTTTCTATGAGGCCTAACAAAAAAACTACATATTTTAACTCAAATGTTACAAAAAATAAAAACTCCTAATTTTAAAAATAATTTTTTTATAATCACCAATAACGCAAAGTTGTTGATTTAAAATAAAGCACTAAATAGTAATTATTTTAGTTTAAAAAAATAAAGTACCTTATGAAGTTTCTAAAGCATTAATTAATTCACTTTTTATTTAAAAAAATATTTTCTTCAAACAGAAAATTATTCAAAAACATTTTTTTCGAATAGAAATTTGTTCGAACAAAGTTTCATTGAAATAAAATGTTTTAAACATATTTCCGTTCAGGGAAAATGTTTTCGATGAAAATGATTTTGGAGAATTTATTTTAACTCAATGAAAAATGGATATAAGATATACCTATCTCACAGGCGTGTAGCAATAAATAATGATTTTGTCGGGGTTGCTATATCTATAGTTAAATAAGCTATAGATATCTATAAGCAGATAGTGTAACTAGGATAACCCTGCCCAACTAAATTACCAAAATAAGTACCTATTAAAAATTGGTAAACTAACCACCTAAAGAACACCAATATTATTTAAATGCTTTATTATCAAATTTGAATTATATCTATCTATTTAGAATTCTTCAATCGATGTTTGGACATGTGTCTCCCCCAATATTTTCCACTCTTCTCTGTCTGTCGCCGTGTTCATCCATCCAGTTTCCGCGTGTTTCTTCAAAGCGTCCCAATGAACCCATCTCATTTGGGGTATTCTCCTATTTCTTTTATTTTCCCAAGGTCTCCAGTTTACAATACATTTGTTCCATCGATCGTCTTTCTGTCTGATATTAAAACCGGCAAATTTCCATTTAAATTTTGCTACTTCTCCTTTGACATCCCTTACTTTTGTTTTTGTTCTTATCCATTCATTCCTTTTTCTATCTTTTAGCTTTACATGTAACATTTGCCCTTCCATTGAACTTTGGGCTTTTGTCACCTTATCCATGTTCGATTTTGTAAGCGTCCAGGTCTGGGATCCATAGGTAAGTACAGGAAGGATACATTGATTATACACTTTCGTTTTGAGGTACTGAGGATATTTTTTATTTCTTAATATGTAGCTTAATTTATCGAATGCTGCCCAGGCCAATCTTACTCGTCCCTTGATTTCAGCTGTTTGGTTTTCTTTTTTCAGTTTAATAATTTGTCCGAAGTATATATATACCTCTACTTGTTCTATTTTATTTTGGTTTCTTCTGACTGTAATATCTTCATCTATGTTTGTTATGCTTTTAGTTTTAGTGTAGTTCATACTCAAGCCTATATTTTTAGCTGCTGTATCCAGTTCTTCCAACATTTTTATCAGTTCTTCTTTCTTGTCTGTTATTAAGGCGATATCATCAGCATATCTTAGGTGGATCAAGAATTGTCCGTTTACTTTGATGCCTATTTCTTCTCAATATAAGCTTTTAAAAACATCTTCAGGGTTAAATAATTTAGGGGATATTGTGTCAGCCTGCTTAACACCTCTTCTTATGCAGATTGGCTTGGTTGCTTCGTGGATTTTGATTGATGTTGTTGCTTCGGTATATATATTGGCTTTTAAGTCTGCATATCTGTGATTTATTCGGCTACTAATTAAAGATGCTTTTACTCCCCAGTGCTCGATGCTCTCAAAAGCTTTTTCGAAGTCTATAAATGCAATATATAGTGGATGTGATGTTATATGCGTTGGCTCGTTCTCTTAGGATTTTCATGGTTAATAAGTGGTCAACTATACTGAAACTTTTTCTAAAACCTGCTTGTTCCTTTGATTGATATCCGTCAAGTTTTCTTGTTAGTCTAACTGTTATTACTTTCGTGAAAAACTTATAAATTACATTGAGGAGTGTTATAGGTCGATAGTTTTTTAGGTCTGCTCTATCGCCTTTCTTGTGTAGAATAATGGTTATGGATTCTTTCCAGTTGTTTGGGTTTATATATTTTTTTAGTATTTTATTCAGGAGAATATGGAGGGTATTAACTACAGCTTTACCACCGTACTTGAGCATTTCTGCCGTCACTCCGTCTTTTTCAGGTGATTTGTTATTTTTCATTTTCTTTAATGCTCTCTTTATTCCCCCTTTGCTTATTTCAGGTTGTATCTCTGAGTTTATGTTCTTTATTTTTGTTTAAAGATTCTTCATGGTCTTTCGTGATGGTTTCCTTTCTGTTTGGTATAATTCTGTATAGAATAGTTGTATAATATTTATGATATCCTCTTTAACGTTAGTTTCTATGCCGTTAATATCCTTTATTTTAATTATTTCATATCTACCTAGATTCGGCATTAGACATTTCATATTTCTGTTATTTTCTCTCTCAACCATAATTTCTTGGCTCTTTTTTATTTTCTTTTATCATTTTTCCTATAGTTTTATTTATTTCTGTGTATTCTATAGATGCTCTTTTTCCTTCTCTCTCGAGGGTCCGACTTTTTCCCATATTTCTTCTGATATACAATTTTTCCTCTTTTTATCTTTTTGGGCGATATCTTTTCCTCCTTTGGTCATAGCTCTTGCCAGCGTATCATTTATTTCATATACAGTATGTCCTCCTAAGTTGGAGTCATATGGATAACTTTTTTATTATCAATGTTAGGAAAAAAAAGTTATTCTTCATAAAAAGTTCTCAAGTCATCAAATATCACATTTTTTTCAGTGGTATATGAGGTTTGTCAAAAAATATGAGTTTTGCTCAAGAGTAAAATACCTTTAAATTTGACAATAACGTAAATGTTCCTAAAAAAAGTTGATCAGAATTAAAAATTACATTTAAATATGCAAGTACATGCATTTAAATGAAAATTTCAGATTATTTTATTTTTTATTAATATTTCTATTTTGAATGAACATGTATCTCTTATGATTACGAAACACATGATAACCTTTTAGTTTTTCGATGTTTTCTAGCAATTTTGCAATTAAAACGCGTAATAAATGCATATTCATTTATTTTGCAAATTTAAAGGTACTTTAACTCTTGACATATTTTTTGACAAACCTCGTATACCACTGAAAAAATTTGATATTTGATGACTGTATTCTAGGTTTTAGATAATGCAGAACTTTTTATGTAGAATAACTTTTTGTCGTAAAATTAATAATAAAAAAGTTTTCCATATGATTCAAACGGGTCGCGGTTCGTTTGTCGAAAACACGTTTATCGAAAACATCTTTATCCAAGACATTTTGATCGAAAATCTTAATTTCGAATGACATTTTGATAGAATGACATTTTGATCGAAATCTTAATTTCGAATGACATTTTGATCGAAAATCTTAATTTCTATCTACATTGACACGGTTCGGTTACATTGGCGATCGATTGACAACGGTTAGGTTTCACATTCTCTAGGATCCCGGGAAAGAGGTCAGGAGAGTATGTTTTAAAAAAATATATGTATGTTAGAAATGTTTTCGATTAAAAAGTCATTCGAAAAAGTTGTACTCGATAAAAAAGTTTTAGATCAAAATGTCATTCGATTTAAATGTCATTCGAAATTAAGATTTTCGATCAAAATGTCTTCGATAAAGATGTTTTCGATAAACGTGTTTTCGACAAACGAACCGCGACCCGATTCAAACTTAGGGGGACACACTGTATATTTTCATTTTCGCATCCTAAGTTTTGGGTTAGCTGTTCCTTTAGCCTTTCTTTGTATATAGCTTTATTTTGTGTAAGTTTATTCATGTCAAGCTGTTCATTGTTATTATTAATTTTTCTTTTCATTTCGAAATTGCTATCAATGCAGATTTTTGTCATCCTGTGATCACTGCCTGTTTTAAAGCTGTTCAAGACTTACATCTCTATCAATATTTTTATCAGTTGTCAGTATGTAATCAATTTCGTTTCATTCTATAGAACGAGTTCATTGCATAAAGCTGTTTTTCCTCTAGCTAATTCATTAAGGTTGTTAAATAAATTTTAATTAGTCGTCTCAAAAGAATTGACCCAATTGCATTCCTTAAAAGTCTACTGATCCATTATTTTGAATTTTTATGATTATTTATTTATTTCTTAAAAAGAAACCCAAAAAGGAAAAATTATTTCTTTATAGGGTAAAAAACTAAATATAAGGTACAACATTACATTACATTTTAGGTACTTGAATTAAAGTGAAAACCTAGAGTGTATCGAAGAAAATCAAAAATACAACCTAGCAATCGAAAGTACGCAAAGATTGTATCAGAAACGATTGGATGAAAAATTATTAAACACACAGCATTCATTTGAAGAGATATATACAAACATAGTAAAAAGCTTGAAGAAAGCAAGCAGAGAAGCTGTTGGATACCAAGATAATAGAAATAACAATAAGATGTGGTGGACAGAAGAAATACAGGAAACGGTCAAGGAGAAAAACGCACATACTTGAAATGGCTCGGTTCGGTTCGGTTCGGTCAATCTATAGGGATACGAGAAGACAGCTAAGAAATTTGATACGCACAGAAAAGAATGAAATGTTCGAGCGCAAATGCCACGATATAAATACACACGTAGGAGGCAGGCAGAGTTCTGAAGTATGGAAATTCATTTCTATAGTAAAAAACCCAACAAAAGAAAAAGTAAACATCCAGATCATCAAACCAGAATGGACAGAACACTATAAGGGACTGCTGCAGGAGACGAGACCCGAATATTTGGCAGCCTCTCCGAGGAGAGACAGAAGTACATGGAGAGGAAGTAATCATCGAAAAAGAAATGGTAAAGAATAGTATTAAAAAGCTTAAATCCGGAAAAGCTAGCGGACCTGGGGGAATATATGCTGAAATGCTCAAATATGGATCAGAGAAACTACTCGAAAATCTCACATTAATTATCAATCAATGCAGAAACGGACATCCAGTACCTGATGATTGGAAAATTGCATTCATATCCTCAATACATAAAAAAGGAAACAAGCTGGATTGCAACAATTACAGACGAATTTCAGTAACCAGTACTCTTAGTAGATTGTACGGTAGGATTCTTAGATATCTAATAGAGAATAATTTTCATGAACAAGAAGAAGCAAGTGGGTTTAGTGCAGGCAGATCTTGGAGTGATAATGTTTTTTGTCTTAAACAAGTAATTGAGAAAAGGAGCGCCAGAAATATAGTTATGTTACCTTTGTGGACCTACAAAAAGCATATGATACCGTTCCAGTCGAAAAATTATAGACAGTGCTAGAGCAGACTAATATCAATCATACATACATAAAAGCGATAAAAGAACTATACAAAGGGTCAAAATCTAAAATTAAAATTGGAAATCGACTATGAGTAGAATTCCTGGTAACGAAAGGCTTAAGACAGGGATGTTATATCTCTCCAACTCTTTTTAAAATATATATCGCAGTAGCTCTAAAAAACTGGTAACGTAAAGTACAAGGCATGGGAATACAACTTAACGACCGATTTACCATATACACACTACAGTTTGCTGATGACCAAGTAATTGTAGCTAATGATAAAGGAGACATGAAGTATATGATGAGAAAGTTAACGGAAGAATACCAAAAGTGGGGGTTAACAGTGTACGTGGACAAGACACAGTACTTATGTATTGGAAACGAATCAAGTGAATTAGAACTGAAAAATGGACAAACAATATCTCCATGCAATGAGTATTTATACTTGGGTGTCACATTTGATAAGACAGGAATAGACTGTAAAGAACTGGAAAAAAGAATAGTAAAAGCAAAAAGGTTATTGGTTGTCTTAACAGTATTTTATGGGGCAGAGAGATAAAAAAGAATGTAAAATTTAACATATATGAAACAATGGTAAGAAGCACGCTGTTGTATGGAATAGAGACTGGTCGCGTAACAGAAAAATACAAAGTATAAATGGAAAGTGTCGAAATGGATGCAATAAGAAGATCAATGAGAATATCCAGAACAGATCATATAAGAAATAAGATCATAAAAGAAAGAATGGGAATCGAGGGAAGCATAACGGATGACATCACTAAAAGGCAACTAATATGGTACGGCCATGTACAACGGATGAGCGACGAACGATTACCAAAGCAGGTCCTAGAATGGCAACCAATAGGGCGCAGAAAAAGAAGGCGTCCTAAACTGGAATGGCAATAGTCAATCCAAAGATCAATGAGTCAAAAAAACCTGACGGAAGATGACTGTCAGGATCGAAGGAGGTGGAGAATAGGCGTTGGACAACGTAGAAAAACGTTCTAAACTGACATAGTAGCAGAATTAGGTACTTGATTTAATATTTAAAAAAATAGCAAAATTAACAATTCTTAAAAATATTTGCACATAAGAGTTAAAATCTAAAATAAACTATATATATTTTTTCTTTAAACCTACTTTAATCCTTGATTATATATAAGGTGTCCCAGGTAAAAGCAACTACATGGGGATTTCGGAAACGGTAAGAGATACGAGTTTGTTTAAATAAGAAAAAAGTTGCGCTATTCCAAGCCCAATCAGGTGCTGTATCAATATTAAAGATATCTACAAGGGTTACTAAAGTATTGAGCAAAAACTAAAAATTGTGTTTTTTGAAAAATTGAAACATTGCCGCCATCTTGCAAACAAATTTAATGAAATTTGGTAGTTGTGCATAAGCAACTACGTCTAATCGAATGACGTTAACAAATTTTTTCTAGGCCTTTTAGTTTTTTTGAACAGCATATTGAATTTATACGTCAATAGATAGAGCATTAAAAGAGCTTTTCAACCATGTATAATAAGCCTATCTTTGAATGACGGAAAATGTGAATTTATTTAAAAAACTGTTTTTCACTTGGTTTGCTGTAAACCAAAGGGCATAGTTGTGTTTGTCATTTATTTGGTTTATCTGTTGGAGTTTTAAAGTTTCTAAATTACTTAAGATTTTTTTTGAGTCACATTATCAATCAAATTTAACATAGAAATGTTTCAAAATTGGGAGAAAGTAGATATGTATGAATGTTATATTTTGTATAATAAGAATGCTGGAAGAGCTCGCGATCTTCAGAATATTTAGAAATAATTTAATTAAATATGGTTCGGTTTTTAAAAAAAACAAAATCATAATTGACAACCTGATGAAAATATTGAAGGTCTGGTTTTACAAAATGTCGTTGACAATCCTCGCATCTCCCTTAGTGAACTGTAAAATAATGTTGAAGTACCCAAATCAACTGCACAAAGAATTCTTAAAAAATTTAAGTATCATCCATATGCAGCACACATTAGTCAAGCACTCCAAGATGGTGACGTAGAAAGAAGAACCTTGTTTTGCAATTGGTTCATACAAAAATCCGCAAGAAAATTCTCAATTTCCGCTTAAGGTTCTGTGGTCCGATGAAAACAGGTTTTCAAACTGCGGGGTATTTAACAGACATAACTACGTGTACTGAGCTGATGAAAATCCATTTTTAAATCGTGGGGTGCACCATCAAGTTAGGTGGGGTTTGAATGTATGGCTAGGAGTCATATACAGACACATACTATTTAACATTTTTCATAATAAGTTGACGGAGCCTCGATATCTAGAAATTCTACAAAATTACATTGACCAAATTTTAGAAAATTTCCCTCTTTAAGATGTAGCAGGCATGTCGTTTCAGCAAGATGGAGCACCTCCACATAATGCAAGAATTATAATCGACTATTTGAATCAGGAAATCGAGGTCCAGTTGCCTGGCCTGGACGTTCGCCGGACCTTACGCCTCTAGATTTTTGTATTTGGGGATACTTAAAGGATAAGGTTTATTCTACTACTCATAATACCATAGAAGAACTTGAGGCAGCCGTTGTTCAAGCCATAGAAGAAATTTCTGAATAAGTGGTTAAAGATGCATGCATGTCTCTAATTCACCGATGCATGATTTACATGAATAAAAACGGTGGAATTTTCAAACATTTGCTTATTTAATTCAATGCTTTGTTATCCGTTTTTAGTTTTATTTTAACTTAAATAATAAATGCAAACTTTCGTTTCAGAAATAAAAGATAGATTTTAAGAAATCGTATTATTTCTTAGCCAGAAAAAAATTAAAAAATAAGGGCCTTAAAGATTTGCATATAAATCAAATAAATGGAAAAGTTTTGAAAGGTAGTTACGTAGGTATGACAACAAACACAAGTACGGCGTTTGTTTCACATCCAACCAAGTGAAATTTTTTTAATTAAATTCACGTTTTCCGTCATCCAAAGATAGCTTCTTTTATGCTCTATTTATTGAAGTATAAATCCAATATAGCGGTCATAAGAAATAACAAAGTTGGTTATGGTTTCAAAAAAACTAGAAGGCCTAGAAAAATTTTTTTTTAACGTCATTCAATCGCTTATACAAAACTACCAAATTTCATTAAATATGTTTGCAAGATGGCGGCGATATTTAAATTGTTCAAAAAACAAAATTTTTAGTTTTTGTTCGATATTTTAAAAACCCCTGTAGATATTTTTAATTTTGATACGGCATCTAATTGGGCTTAGAATAACACTACTTTTTTCTCATTTAAAGAAACTCGTATCTCTTACAGTTTCCGAAATCCCCATGTAGTTGCTTTTATTTGGGACACCCTGTATATTAATTTTACTATTTTTGGGCTTTTCTTTTGAATTTTGTAGATTCATTTGACATTTTCATAATTTATTATTTCCTTGATGTTTAAAAATTTTGTTTTAAAGTCTTTAGTTGGGGTATAATTATCCATATTCATTAATATCTATACTATTGTCATAAAATAGTTTAAAATTTAATTAAACCACTATAAAAACGTAGCAATAATCAATATTGCTGAGTATGCACAAATTTCGTCTATAAAAGCCGATGCAGGAAAATAGACCGGCATCACTCTTACAAGTGATCAACCCAGTACACCACTGAAATATGTGGTCCCTACTAACCCAGTACACCACTGAAATATGTGGTCCCTACTAACACAGGACACCACTGAAATATGTGGTCCCTACTAACCCAGGACACCACTGAAATATGTGGTCCCTACTAAACATAACCAAGTAAAACCCCACTATGGTGGTTACGCTTTATGGCCCATAAGGCCGACTCTTTCCGGCCTATAAGGTCTATTCCTTATGGCCCCTAGGTCAACTCTCTCCAACCAGCATCCCCCCTTATTACATTATTTAATTTGGCATTCTATTCTTGTTAACCTATTTTATGTATATACAATACACGTATAAATGTGGATTCTTTATACTTAATTTTCATATTCCCCTTAATCCCTCAGTCACAGGGCACTAAATAACAAACCTTGTGACATATATGGTAGAGAAACCACTTGTCACAAATATAGTCGTGACATATATGGTGGAGGCGCCGTTTTCTTTCTTTCCCTAATATCTCCATATATTATGGGAACCTCTCTCAGCCAAGCGTAATTGAATTTTTTACCTTCTTCTAAGGCCATTGTGCATTCGCACCCCTATACTGTAAAAAAATTACTATCTGTGCCTAGCACCAAGGAGAAACCTCCGAGCTTCCTTGCCAGAAAGGCAATATTCCACATCAAAATAAAAAAAAACTTATCAGGAGCATATAAGCAGCAGAAGGTCTATATAATAATTAATTTTTTTCTTTTATTATTATTTCGCAGTTAATTAATCAAACAAACAAGATGACCCAAAACCACTGCATACCATCCACGAGGCATAGCAATTCAAGTGACGTCAATCCAGGCAACAACCGCTCGTCGCGACGCACCAGCACCGTCGTCGTAGGTACCATTGGAATAGCCAAATTCTACAGCGACCCCACAGATTGGCAACAACTCGACTGCAGCAACATTTCTTCAATTTTTGGGTTACTGTCGGACCGAGTAGGCAGTAGCACAAAGGGAAATAAGAAGACAGCATCCACGAAGAAATACAATCTGCCACCGGCGCCACTTCAAAGTGCAGCAAGCCAAGAAGTCATCTTTAGTCCCGCAAACATGTTAAGCCATGCTGCACCAAAGCAATTCAGGTCCAGCTCGCACCGCTCCTGCTCAATCTGACTCTCTCTCTGAACCAGGGACGCGGATATTTAAAAGGTCAGGTATTAGTTTTCGTTACTAATTATTTATTTACGTAATATGGGCCTTAATTTATTTTTCTTAAATTTACACAACAAAATTATTTCTATTTAATCCTTATTTCTATTAAACTCACTGCAGGTACAAATTTTATTCAAATCGGTTAAAAATTTACGAGATATTAGCATTGGCGAACCTATTAAAACAGACATATAGTACTCATTCAGACAGACAGAAAAAGACTCTCGCGAGTCAGCATACAAAATAATTAAAATTACTTAATACATTTTTCACTTTTTTATTCAAATATAAAGCATACTTTTTTTTATTAAATCAAATTACGTATTAAAGTTACTAATAACTAGTAGGTCACAAAAACCCTACGTTAGCAAAAATATTTTTGTACGTACCTATATGTGACATTATTATAAAAATGATACATGCAATTTATTGTTTTGGTTTAATTTTTAAAATGCAACATACCTACATGACCTAGGCTGCTAATGTTTACAAACTTTTTATTATAAAAATAATGGTAAAATATTTACTGTTTTTGATTCTACTTTCAGCACTCTTTTTAAATACTCAAGTTATTATTTTTTTTTCTTATTGAATGCACTGAACCAATTTTTCTAAACTAGTGATGCTGGTAATTTTTTTTATACATATATTACTTAAGACAAAGATACTTTTTTTAACTATTTATAATGATTAAAATTTGATTAATAAGTAGGGATAAATATAATTACTGAAACATTAAAATACATTTTCAGGATCAGTTCATAACGTATAAAATAATTTAATTTTTTTTGGATTTTCGAGGCAATTTAAATTTTTTAAAGGCTTAATAAATTTAAAAATCTTATTAGCAAACGGTAGAGTACCCAACAATTTTTAAAAATGTTTATTTTAAAAATGCGTCCAATTAAAATGGTTGAATGAAATGTCTAAAATGGAAGTAGTTGAAAAAGGGCACAAAGTTGCTCAAAAGAGTCCAGAAAAAGGACCGTGTATACTGTAAAAGTACAGTTTTAAAGAGCACAAAGATGCTTAAAAAAGTCCAAAAAAAAAAAGGACCGTGGGTTAGTATACTGTAAAAGTACAGTTTTAAAGGGCACAAAGATGCTCAAAAGAGTGGAATAAAAGGACCGTGGGTTAATATGCTGTAAAAGTACAGTTTTTTAGGCATCAAGGAATGCGAAAAATGGCAGTATTTGAAAAAGGGCACAAAGTTGCTCAAATCAATCTAAAAAAGGACCGTGAGCTATTATACTGTAAAAGTACAGTTTTGAAGGCATCGAAGAATGCATAATAGACTCACAAAGTTGCTAAAATTAATGGGTTGTATTAAAATATTGTGAAGAAGCTCATATAAAGAGTTAAAAAAGGGGCACAGTTGCCTAAATTGTTGATGATGATATTGAGGTATAAAAAGGCGCACAGGGATATAAAGGTCCCAAATAAAAAGTTAAAGAGTACTTACTGAAATGTTAAAAAGAAAGATTAACTAAGAATTTTGATTTTCGTTTTTTAATGATTTTTTTGAACTGATCCTTAAAGCCTGTTAATATTTATTTTGTGTTACAATTTTATTTATTTAGTCCATTTTATTGTTTCAGCAAGATACAAAAGCTAACGGGCCACATCCAAAGGAAGGTAGATCCAAAAATCTTAGAAATCCTTCCAGCTAGATGATGGTCGCTCCTATCGAAGAAGATCTAACCAGCCAACCGGAACAATAAATAATATTTGCAAGCTACCACAAAGATGACCACCCGGACCTGGATACCTCTTCCTCGAGCGGAATAGAAGTTACTAGTTACCAATGTTCAATATAACAAAATTATAAATTATTTTTTAAGTTAAGCATTGGGGGCCAATGCTTATTGGAGAGAGGGCATATGTCATAAAATAGTTTAAAATTTAATTAAACCACTATAAAAACGTAGCAATAATCAATATTGCTGAGTATGCACAAATTTCGTCTATAAAAGCCGATGCAGGAAAATAGACCGGCATCACTCTTACAAGTGATCAACCCAGTACACCACTGAAATATGTGGTCCCTACTAACCCAGTACACCACTGAAATATGTGGTCCCTACTAACCCAGGACACCACTGAAATATGTGGTCCCTACTAACCCAGGACACCACTGAAATATGTGGTCCCTACTAAACATAACCAAGTAAAACCCCACTATGGTGGTTAGGCTTTATGGCCCATAAGGCCGACTCTTTCCGGCCTATAAGGTCTATTCCTTATGGCCCCTAGGTCAACTCTCTCCAACCAGCATCCCCCCTTATTACATTATTTAATTTGGCATTCTATTCTTGTTAACCTATTTTATGTATATACAATACACGTATAAATGTGGATTCTTTATACTTAATTTTCATATTCCTCTTAATCCCTCAGTCACAGGGCACTAAATAACAAACCTTGTGACATATATGGTAGAGAAACCACTTGTCACAAATATAGTCGTGACACTATTTTTTTTGTGCTCTCTGTATACGGTCTATCTGATTTTAACTTTGTATACTAACTAGGTAGGTACACTATCGCTCATATGTAGACAACTTAAAAAATTAAATAATGTTCTCTTTGTTCGCTCTTTGTAATTTAATTTGTTTTGGAGAGGGATATTAGAATAATGAAACAATTTTAATAAATACAAATTTTAATGAATACAAAATGTTTATTTTGCAACAGCCTATAAACCTAATAGTTAAAGATATTCGAAAATATGTGGTTGAAAAGTAGAGCAACCAAGATTTATTTTTTTTCTAAGTATAAAACTGTAAATATTTTTAATATCTAGTAGCATAACCTTTGCTCTTGATGACTGCTTGACATCTCGCCTTCATTGATCTTATAAGTTTTTCAGTGTAGTCTTCGGAAATTGAATTCCAAACTCTCTGAATTTCTTCCTACAATTCGTTCGTATTTGATAACTTTCTCATGTAAATTCTTCTATTAATTTCATCCCATAGATTCTCTATCGGGTTTAAATCAGGGCTTTGAGCTAGCCATACCATAACATTGACTTTATTATTTACCAACCAGTCTTTAACCAACTTTGACGTGTGCTTTGGGTCATTGTCATGTTGAAAACCCCATCTTAAGCTCATGTTATCGTCTGCCCAAGGTAACATATGGTTTTCTAATATATTCTGATAAACAAAGCGATCCATTATTCCATCAATTTTTATGAGCAGACCCATGCCAAACCCTCCAAAACAACCCCAAACCATTATATCACTACCGCCAGGTTTAATAGTTGGTCATGTATATTTCTGGTTAAACCTTTCATTTATTGGTCTTCTTACCCAGCAAATACCGTCTGATCTAAACAATTTAAAATGACTTTCGTCTGAAAATAGCACTCTTTTCAATTTTTCGTAAGACCAGTTGACATGCTCGCTTGCAAATTTCAATTTTGCTTCTCTGATTTTCTTCCATATAGACCTTACTTTAGCCTACGTTTTATGGTGCTGACAGATATTGGAACCCCCTCCTAGCTGTTGTTTAATGCGAGAAGCGTTATTGAATGGATGTTCAATTACCAGCCTTTTTATATTTCTATCAATTTTTGGTTCTCCTTCCAAAGTGCCTCTTTAGTTATAATTAGAAATATATCTAGAAACAATTGATTTGTTCAAGTTTAGATCTTTCGCAATTTTGTTTTGTTTTTCTCCTTTTCTTAATTTTTCCAAAATTTTTTGTTTCACTTGAAGTGACAAATGCACACCTCTGGGCATTGTTAATCTTTTAACTTTAAAATACACTACAACCAGACTGAAAAGCGCGAACACAAATGATAAAAAATTAAATATTGAATTTCGGTGCTCTACATATGACCTACCCAAAAACCAAAAAAATTATCAGTAAAGAATGCTGTCTCACAAAATGAACAAAAACCTTATCATATTTTTTTGTGCCAAGAGCCACAACTTATTTTTACATACATTCCTAAATACTATTTGCTATTTGCTGATCCTTTTAAATTTAAAAAAAAAAATTGCTCTACACCAAATCCACACGTGTGAGATATCAACTTATCTTTTTTTGATAACTAATAATTTAATAAAATATTTTTTGTTTATTGGGAAATTTCCTACATAATTATCTGTCAAAAACATAAATCACGGCGAACTGGATTTTCTGAAATAAGTCAAAGAATTCTACTAACCTGCACCATCAACGCTGCCGGTCGCGATCACTAATTTGTGTGAACATTGAGAAATAAATTCGGGTCTTAAAACGGTTTTTGTTTCCTTTTTAGAATAAAATTCGTAAGAAACTTAGCTTTAGAATGTTGTGTTAACTAATATCTAAGGTTCGGTTCGGTTCGGCCTTTTTAGTACAAAATATTCAACAGTAACCTTCCAAAATATTTTGCCAGTTCTATTTGAACTCAATGCAGCCCAATATTTCAGTGGCTAAAACTTAGTGGACTAGCCGGGTGGGTGTCGAAATGACAAAAATCGGTCCCCAAGTGGACGTAAGACGAAACTACCTGCCGGTAACAATTTCCCATTCTGAGTTAAATGACAAAAGCAATCTCAAAATTTAATATCAGGTGGCCCTGTTACTACGGTGATTCACTTACCCCACATTGCCTTATTGTGTAAGTTAAGGCAAAAACGAACCAGGCAACAAGAATTAGATGAAAATTGTAAAAGGCTTTCGCGGCCATCGTCCAATGGTGGGTGTGCTTTCGGGCTGTTCGGCCGTCGTCGTTGAAAATTCGTTCTCGACGTTTCACCATCTCGAGTGGAAGGCATCTCCAGGAGATGTTGACTGGTGGTTAGTCTATCGCAGGCGCAGGTTATAAACCCTCTGATGGGCGGGGCGTATGTCAAAGCTGGTCAGTGATTGGTCACTTTCCCGAGATTCAGTTTTGTAGTTGTAAGCGAGCCGTTTAGTGTTCTTAAGAACCGGTACCCATGTTCTGTTAATTTTAAGGGTTTCTTCAGATCTGTTGAAGTTCTGCTGGTGTTTATGAATTTCGATTGCTTCTCTATAGAGTCTTGGATAGTATGAAGAGGTGGAGTAGAGAACCTGTGTGTCTTTGAATTTTATTCGGTGGTCTTCATTGTTTAGTGTGTTCTTTGATTCTTGTATTTACGGATCGTTTGGTTGTTCCGATGTAGACACTTCCACAGGTACAGGGAATGCGGCATACCCCTGAAGAATTTAGTGGGTCTTTTATATCCGCAGATCTAAGGTGGTTCTCGATCTTCTTAGATAGCGTGAAGATCGTTTTTATGTTGTGTTTTCCCAGAATACGTCCGATCATATCCGTCACTCTAGGGATGTAGGGCAGAAAGGCTCTTGAAGTAACTTTGCGGTTTCTCAGTCCACCGCTACTGTTACCTCTAGTGCTCGGCTTTGGTCGTTTACATGTATCTCTCTGCTCCACCTATACTATCCAAACTCTATAGAGAAGCAATCGAAATTTATAAACACCAGCAGAACTTCAGCAGATCTGAAGAAACCCTTAAAATTAACAGAACATGGGTAACGGTTCTTAAGAACATAAAACGGCTCGCTTAGAACTACAAAACTGAATCTCGGGAAAGTGACCAATCACCGACCAGCTCTACGCCCCGCCAACCAGAGCGTATATAACCTGCGCCCGCGACAGACTAACCACCATTCTTCGAGAAGCCGACAAACAGTCAACATCTCCTGAAGATGCCATCCACTCGAGATGGCGAAATGTCGAGAACGAATTTTCAACGACGACGGCCGAAGAGCCCGAAAGCACACCCAAGAATTAGATACTTATGTTAAAACTGTCCTTTTTTGCCAATTTGGTGTTTGTACACAAGCGTATACAAATTTTAAGTGACCTAATTATCTTTTTAGCTATAAGCATTTTTTGATCCTTTTTTGAGCCGGATTTCTTACTTTTGATTTTTTATTTCTTACCTTATCACTAGCCTTGTACGTTCTGGTCCTACGATTCTTACTAAAAAATCCATATTGTTAAAATAACTTTCTGGATGATTCGGCGTGGTAAGGCTACCCTCAGAACTTTCAACTGTTTTGTTAAAGTTTATCTCTTCGTCCAGGAGTTGACGCTTTCGTTTACAAATGTAGCCACCGACTTGAGTGCATCTGTAAGCAAACAAAAACTCCTTCTTTAAACAACCAACGATCGTTTTTTTGTTGTTAAATGGTGTTAATTATTAAAGTTTATCAAATTTTACAAATATAAACAACGTTATACCGCGTGAGCCACAAAAAACCGGACAATTTTTTTTCATTATATCTTTTGAAATATACAATAAATTTTTAATGGGATAAACTGCACTTGGCAGAGAATTAATTAAAGTTTTGACTTAATATATTTTTTGTCCGCCATCTCCAAATTCATGATTGTGGACGAAATTGTACCCTTCAAAGATGCTCGTTTTCTCTTGTGTTGCAAACATATTTTTTTTTTAATTAGTAAAAAAATTGCATTTTTGCCACGCATAACAAGGTACGGATTAACAAAATCGATTCAGTGGTTTTAAAAAATATATTTTTGTTTCAACCATTGTTATGCATATTATACAATTGGCTTGACAATAATAGTGGAGCGGCGTAGGCCATAAAAAAGGGGTTCGCCTGCACCAAGGTGTTATCACCTTGGTTTTGGTTGCCAAGCTATATTTTTTGAAACTTGGATGTCTCCTGACTACGAAAATATATCTTGGCCTCCCCCCCTCTCGGTCATACCCCCTCTACCCCCTTTCAACCTTTTAAAATTGATTCTTCAATATCTCAGTAACCAGCAGTAATAGAAGAAAATTTTTTTCACTGTTGTTTTTATAGTAATCTCTAGATTATATGTTGTATAAACACTCTATTACATATCTCGAAAACTAAACAAGATATTAAAAATAATATGTATTTTCAAAAAACCAAATTTTTTATTTTTCCCCTTATTTTTTAATCCATACCAGATACAAAAAAAAATATTTGTACAAATATTTTTCCACCGTTTTTGCTCTTTTTAAAAGGTATATATCTATGGGGTTTTGTGAACTCCACTCGCAATAGCACTGTTTGATTAAAGCCATTATGCCAAAACTGGGCATGTTTCCGATATGATAGTCATTAAGATATATTGCAAAATCAAGCCTAGTCTACGTTTGAGGTATTTTGTCGCAATTTAGGGTGCCTCCTAATTATAAAAATCTATTTTGGCCGCCTACCCCTCTAGTCATTCCCCCCCTTACCCCCTTAAATATTTCAATTTAAATCTACCATATCTCGGCAACGGCAAGAGATAGAACAGTTTTTTTTACTGTTTTATGTCTATTGACAAGTAGATTGTGCAATGTATTTGCATATCTCAAGAACTAAACATGATATAAAATAAAACAACTGGTTTTTCAATTTTTTTTTAATTTTATTTTTGCCAATATTTTGTAAACTAAAGTAGATATGAAAAAAAACTTCAAATAAATGGTTTTCTGCTGTTCTTCTTTCCAAAAGTTTGATTGGTGTTAAAACGAAAAAGCATATACGTATATGAGTAGGTAAGTAAAATTCAACTTCAACAAGGTCATTTCCTTAAAATATCTTTTAAGACATAAATATAGCAGCCTAAAAATACTTAAACTATTACCCTTTCACGTTCTCTCCCTCCCCTACAGACCCACCCCCCCATTATCCATGATCAAAAAAATTAATAAGCTAGGTAGGTTTTACTTAATATTTAATAGACACATTTTTTTTGCTGTTGTTGACAATCCTCTACTTGAAGAATCCGGTTGCTGCCACTCTGATCCTTAAGCATTATGAGATATTCAAGATGGTGGTCAATTAAGGATTTTTAAAATAAAAATCAAGAATGGCGGCAATCAATAGCTATCCAATTAAACATTGTAAAAACCCCGACACACTTTCCTTTAGGGACATTGTCAGAATGTAAAAAATATGTAATGTGAGTAAAATTCTTACAAAATAGTCAAAAATTAAAAGGGAAGGGGATCGGTACTTTTTCCATGTTTAGTGGGACCCCAATAGCTAATAATTGCGCCCAGTCTTGATTTTTATTTTTAAAATATATATACTTAAGGGTGCCAGAGCCCATATACATAATATTCCAATACTTAGGAATATATATACATATACAGAGGAAACTATATCAGTGTGTCCTTTACAAATTCCACACATTGGTATGCGATAAAGACAAACAAATGCTTAATTAATATGTGCTTAATATTTTTATTTCGTAATGTGTGCTTCACGAAATGAAAGTTGCCATGGGTTACAACTTGACAAGTTCTACAATCCGATGGGTATATGTATTAGAATTATGTTTTAATTAATTTTGATACTGTAACAAAACAAATAATATATATCTACAGTTACATTTAGATTTGGAGTATTATGTATATGCCACAACGGGATTCCTCAGTAGAGCCCTTGCTTGGACTATAAACACGTGTAATAAAATTTGTCTACCAAGTCAAACCATTCTTGTTAGGTACCTAGCTTATTATTTTTTTTTATCATAGGTAATAGTAGGGGGTCTGGATAGGAGGGGAACAACGTCAGGGGCTAATAGTTTAAATATTTTAAGGCTGCTATATTTGTTACTGGCTTACTGGCTTTTACTTCTCTGCTTATACGTACGTATATCTTTTTGCGTATTGGCATCAATCAAACGGTAGTGGTAGTTGCGATCATATACATAATATTCCAATACACACGGTAAATGCCCATTCATTATGCAAACATGAGGGCCTTGGGGTCTTTAAGCAAAAAAGAACTGATTGGTTGCTTTCAAAGACATATGAATATTATTTCCATATAGTACGTATTATTGCAATACCTACGGTACCTTCCGATGCAGAATGCAAACACATTTGAAATAGCAATATCAATGGAAATAAGTCTATTCTTTTTGCGGCCCTTAAGATAAAATGTACTGATTGGTTATACTTTTACGCATGAATATTATTTTATTCTTGTATTCGTTACGTCAAATCATCGGCGTACAGTGGACGAAAGCTCTATCTATGTAAATTTGGTATTTTTCGTACCTTTATTTCTGAATGTTTGCATCAAACGCCAACCATTGTGTAAATAGGTAACAGGGAGTATTGGAATATTACGTATATGGTTGCGATGGCAAAATCCCATACATATATAATTTTGGAAAGAGCGAAAACGCCAGAAGAACATTTATTTAAAATTTTTTTCATATTTACTTTAGGTTATAAAATATTGAAAAAATATATTTTTTTAAAAATTGAAAAATTGAAAATGCAGTTTTTGATATATCTTGTTTAGTTTTTAAGATATGCAAACAATGTAAATACATTGCACAATCTACTGGTCAAACGACATACAACAGTGGAATTTTTTGTTCTATCATCTTCCGTTGCCGAGATATGGAAGATTTAATTTCAAATATTTAAGGGGCGGTGAGGGGGAATGACTAGAGGGGGCGGCCAAGATAGATTGTTATTATCAGGAGGCACCCTAATTTACGAAAAAATACCTCAAATCTAGGTTAGGCCCGATTTTGCTAATTATCTTAATAACTATCATATCAGAAACATGCCTAGTTTTGGTGTAATGGTGTAACGTGGCGAGCGGATATACTAATGATATAAGGCTGACTTCTGCTAAGCATAACTAGGTGTAAATTTGTTTGAACTACCTAATTAAGATCTCAAGTGGAACTGGTAGACAACAAAAGTGGATACGGAACGACAACTGCAGAAGTATCTCAGGAACTTTGATTCTTTCTTGGCAGGATCACCTTATTATTATCTTTCATGTATTTTCTCGCACATATCGTGTATGTAAAGTTTTTTATACTTGAATTATTCTGTTTTTTTTTTAAACTTTATTTATGAAATGTAGAAATGTTAAAGTTTACTATTTTGAACAATAAGAAAATATAAAAGTAATTTTTTTAAAGATAAGTTTTTTATTTTAGAGTCATTTAGAATTATTTATTTACTTTTATAGTTTCAGATGCTGAATTAAAGGTTTCCAAGTTTAACCAAGCTAAGTTGTAAATTGCAACTATATTAAATGAACAAAACTAATTAATACCCAAAGTTAGCTAAAGAGACTTCTTGACACAACTTAACTTGGTTTTTATGTTGGTTTATAGCCTTAATTCTTTCCTGTTTTTGTTTTTTACAATTTTAAAACAAATGATTTTGTAAACGATGCATTAATCGTATTACATTAAATATGAGTTATACATTGATTTGATAAATAGCATCCAAACAAACTCTATACGTATAACTAGAGGCGTTTCCAGAAATCTTTTAAAAATTCCAAAAGCGCGAAAAACTCTTGGACAAAGATGTCATATATTTTTGGCACCAAGATTATACATACATACAAGAACATACATACAAGATTAACATCATTCCCGAGGAAATTAGAAACACAAAAAGAGAATTTCAGTTTAAAAAGAAACTAAAAATTTTTGTAAACCAAACAGACAGACACTACATACGTTCTCTAATTGACATAAAAAACAATTAAGTATTAATTGATCCATTTATAGTTTTTAGTTTTAGTTTAGTATATGAAATAAGTGTAACGTAGTTTTGGTTAAGATTGTAATTTGTAACACCAAACATAAACAAGCGGCATATGTTTATTTTTGGTATTCGGAATGGGGTAATATAATAGTTTTTGTCAATTTTCTGAAGGTCGCCATGGTTGACATAGAAATAAATTCTATAAAAATACCACGGACAAGTGCACACTTTTGTGGATTATTGATTTATTTCTATTTCAATTACTTTAACTTTAAATTAAATATACTTCTTTATTTTTGTACAGAATAATTGTTGAATTGAATTGGAAATAAATTTATTTATTATTATAATTATTATTATTATTATTATTATTATTATTATATTTACAAAGAATATATTATTTAGTTAATTTTACATAAATTTGATAGTTATTGTTAATTACAACTTTGAAAATTTACATTATTCTGTATGCATTTATTTTCTCTAATTTAAAATCTGATTATCAATTAAAAACAAAATTATTTTTCTTTGAACTAATTTTGATAAATCTGTAATGAACTAGACAAAATTTTAAAAACAAAAGCAAAGGTTTTCTTTTAAATAAACAAAAGAAAACCTTTCATGTATAAGTTCATTAAGGAAATATACAAAGTTGTTGTAATTGTTTTAGCCATTTTAAAGAAGATGAATGACAAAGAAATGACAAGCATTTCTTTGCCGGAAGAAAAACTTACATTCAAAAATGGGGGTAAACTCACACAACGCGAAAATGTGACTTTCTAACCAAAACTCACTTTTGTCGTGTCAAAATCGAAACTAGTCTTTGATATTTCGTATTCCAAAAAAGAAACTTTTTTCCCACCCCCTTAAATACATAGGCTTGGCTTAAACAAAAAGGGCGGGTACCATTGACCCTTGATCAGCAAGATCTCTTAAACCAATCAAAATGGAGAGGCTTAGACAAACATTGGTATCTGTACATCTTTACTTAAAATGGTACTAGAAAGTGATAGAAAATGAACTTATCTTAAAAATTTTACAAGAGAAGGATAGAAAAACCAAAAGTCACCCAATATTACTCTCTAAAGGAAAGAATCTTAAACGAATGGCCAAACAAAATTTACTTAGTTACAAAAGAAAATTGCCTTGCCAATTAAAATATATTTTGAAAATGCCTTTATATCTAGGCCTTTGAGATCTGAAAATGGATTGGCTTTGTCAAAATTTTGCTAGAAAAAACCAATAAAAAAAACTTAATTTGATTTGCAAAGAAAATAAACCAGAAAATTATTTTTTAAAGACTTCCTTAGACTAAAAAAAACGACGTTGAACTTATATTATAAAACATATTCAATCTAGACGCCAATCGTTCCTAATTTCCTTAAAGTACAAAGTTGCAGATATCTTTTAATTTTGCACACTTAGTTCCCGTGTTTCGATGGAACTAATGAAATTTTTCCACACAAGAAGAAAAATGTAGTTACACATTCTGATCATATGGAAGATACATTTTTCTCCGTCGACAGTGGCTAGATTGAAAATAGATAAATTTTCTCCATATAATTCAGCGTGGTCAGTGAGTTCAAGGAAGAAGGTAGATACGCATATATGCTAATTAGTTAAAACTCTGTCTTGTTAGGTATCAGTTTGTTTGCAAAATTGCGTACGTTTCAATGGTGCAAACCATAATCTGAATATTTGAAAGTTTAAACAATACATTTGAACATAACTGTATCTTAGGAGAATACAACATGTGGTTATGTCGACAAAACTTTATGATCACAAAATATCCCAAAAACTGTTTTCTCACGAAACCCTTTTTTTATAACTAAATAATTTATTTAAGAAAACAGATGTTGGAAACGGGCGGACAACCACCATAAATTTTTAATAGAAGTTTTACGATTATATCCTTGTTAAAACACCCCAAATGTTACATAGTCTTGTAAAACCAAAACCGACGGGAAAAAACACTATTAGAATAAGAAAACAATTTAGTTCTGCAAAATTCACTAAATGAAATCTGCTACATATATACCTCCCTCCTTCAAAGAAAGTGATTAATTTTTTTTTAAATATTCATATTTTGGAAATAAAATTCATCACGACAAACAATCATCGTCTGATTATCCTAATTCTAAACTACTGTAAATTAAATTTTAGACTCGTTTGCGGTTGCGCCGCGTTAACGTGCTATGAAACTTAATCATAAGTGAATTAGACATTAATCAAGCATTAATTCTATTAACTTAACACTAGAGCACACTAGCCTATGGGTTTATACAGTTTGGGTTATGGCACACTTTGGGGTACAATGTCTCTTGTTTATTTTCACTAGCCGAATTTTCTGTATTGCTACACGCAACTACGCCCAATTCCAAATCATTGGAACGTTCCCGTTCAAGTTCTTTTTCTTGTTTCACCCACTCACTATGCAATTTGTAGATGTATCTGTGTGTCAAAGAGTTCCAGAAACTTGCCCAGAGGTATCGTCTTCTCTTTGGATCGTTTTTGGTCACTTTCTTTATTATAAAGTATTTAAGTATAACGCTGGCTGCATAGCTGCATAAATGGAAGTGTTAGTAGAAATCCGAATATCGAAAACAGGTTTCCTATGTAGGACCAAAAACCCCAAACTTCTGCGGCAGCCGTTGTTGCAATATTTTTAAATTCATTTTCATTAAATAAGTTTGGCATATATAATTTGTTAAACTCTGTGTCTCGCCCCGTAATTCGACGAACCACCTCATTAGTAATAGATCTCTTTTCATTTGAGAAAAGTAGGGTATTTTGGAACAGTTTCATCTCCTCCATTGTGTAAACACCATGTGAACTAATTGGCGAAATTTTTGTTAGAGTTATGGTATCTTGTTCTATATTGGCATCGAGAACCAACGCTGACTCTGTTCTTCTCAATTCTGGTGATAGCTCGACCCAACCACCTTCAAGATAAAACATTGCTGAAAGTAAGCTCTGGCAATCTACTTCGGTTCCAAATTCGGGTAATATGTGTGTAATTGGTAATTGGTGTCCTGATATCGACTTGTTTTGCAAAACTATCGGCAACTCTTGATAACATGATTTGGTTCGCCGAAAATCTACTATCACAGGTTTGCATCGGGCAATATAAAGGACCTCTCCCATGACGCGTCCAATATATCCCAAAGATTCTTTGATCAAGTTACCAATCAATTCAGGTGATTGTTGGGCAAGAGCTATGCGGTTAGATAGCAAAGCCTCTCTTAGTTCACACCTCTTGACTATGGCGTCATAAACTAGTTCTGCCATATGTTTTTTGACAGCAATTTCTAGGAATAGGAACTTGCTTAAAACCTGAGCCATCAGCTCAGTGTTTTCGGCTAAAAGTAGTGACTTTCTGTAGTAGAAGCCTAACTCGTCTTCTATGACTATAAATAGCCGGTTTTCATCCGTCTGCCATGCTCTCTGATGGCATAACTCTTCTGTTTTTGTTAACTTAAGTGCAAATACTGTATCTTCAGTATCCACAACTACATAACGAACGATGGGATTTTTACTAACTGTTAAGATGGTTACATTTCCTTCGAATAGTACGTCGACTCCACGAGAATGACACATTTCTTCATAGTTCTGTTCCCATACAACCTCTCCTACTTGATCGTCAAAAGAGCATCCATCATTAAAGGAACAAATAGTACCAGATTTAAGGTGTATTATATTTCGATCTACGTTAGCTGTCGTTTGATAGTCAAAAAGCTTAATTGTAATCGCTGCATTGACTATTACATTCTCGAATACGGTTTCTCCTACTGTATATTTTTCGCCTTGGCAAGTTCCATCAGGACTGACATGTCCACGAATGATTGTTGATATTTCTGTGGTGCCATTAAGACTTAATTGCGTAACGAGCCCAGCACCTATTCCTTTTAGATTTAAGGCGCGGAATTTATGAGCTTTAATGCACGCTTCTCTGTTGACAGTTTGAACAACTTTCATGAAACCACCAGGAACAGCACTCGTATGTAAGAACATCCCACATCTTTGGACCAATTGTTGTACCATCACTAAACAATTATATGTGTGGACAGACACATGTTCACGCTTCTGGATCAATTGAACTCTTCGTGAAACGGATGAAGTTGCGTTTTTCGGGTCACGACAGGGAACGACTCCTAACAGCGACAGTTTCGTTAGCTCCGTAGTTTTGTCTTGAAAATCATATGCCATGATATCGGCTGTGTTCGTTGAGAGGCTGCTCAGTATACAGAGAAAAGAAAGGAACGGCAGTAGTGTCATCTTCCTGGACTAAAGATTACTCGCAGTATAGTTTAATAACAACAAATAGGGATTCCCCCCCAATAACAATTAAATGCAAAGTTGCTCTTTATAGGTAAATCTTTAAAAAAAACAAAAACATAATAAGAAATGCGACTTAACAACGCAATGTTACTTGAAACAAATAAAAGAATATTAATAAAAAAAAAAGAAACAAAAAGCAACTGAATAGTTTTTCAATTGTTTTTCTTTATAGGGGCAAAATTAGGACAAAATACTCAAGCATTAACCATGTGTTATCAATAGTAACACTTTATGTACAATTTTTGTTTTATGGGAACTCATAATATGATTTAGAAATTATTTGTATAACAGAAAACAACGTACTAAAATAATAAACACATTATCAAAAAAACAAAAAATAATCAAAATTGGGGTACCTCAGGGAAGTATATTGGGGCCATTATTATTTATTCTTTAGATAAACAATTTACCATTCATCTAAAAAAAAAATCGTTGTATTCAGATGTTTGCAGATGATACGTTAATTTATTTAAAAGGCAATTCTTTGGAACATATTATTTATTTATGAATTCTGACTTAAAATTAGTTTTAAATTGGTTAAATACAAACAAATTAAAGTTAAATGTTAATAAAACGTTAATAAAATTATTTCTTTGACAAATTTGAATTTTACTTTTAAGTTAATTTAAGAAAACATTGTAGCCAAATTGCTAAATAAAAGCTTAAAACAAAAAAAACTCGATAAAGTTTTTGATTTGATTTTATACTAGCTCTCTTTAAATTGACTTAAGGGCTATTTGTCCTTGTCTGCCAATTTAACGGGGTTATCTTATGTTTAAAATTTTATTCTAACTTCTACTACTTATATCTTATTATATTATACCTATGTTTACTAGGAACTTAATTAATATGTATGTATTACAATCCGAAACAAATATATATATATATATATATATATATATATATATATATATATATATTGATGCACTCGGCGTTGTCACCTCGGCGTTAAGGATATGACGACCTGACCTCACCTAGTTCTAGTGGTGTTAGCCCATATATAGGTTCATATATGACATGAGGGGAAGTTCCTTTACCAAAATTTCAAAAGAGGGGTAAATATTTTTTTTTCAAATATTTGATAAATACGTGGAATACGTTCGGACCTCAGACCGATATACAACCTTTGGATATGTGCTATTTCCTGCCACCTCAGGCACTGTTGCCGGTTTTATTAAGGTGATAACGTATGGCGTAAGTCTATAAGCAACAACAGCTTTATCTAACTAAATTTAAATATTAAATATAAGGTAACAACGTTTTACTTTTACTTAGGGACACTTTAGGAAATATAACAACTTTAAAAGGTTGCAAAAGTTTGTAAAAAAAGACTAATGGTGACAACGTACTGTCTTTAAATAAAAAACCGAACATTTATACTTTTATTATAGAAAAACTTGCTGTTATTTTTTTTGGAAAACACATTTTGAGGTTTTGTGATCTCAGAAAAGTTGCATAGCTTGAAAGTCCTAAATACAATTTTTGTTGAAAAATGGTTTACTTACTGTCAAAAATTCTAGACATAGATCCGATAAACATTAAAAGGAAATTGTCAAAAATACACTCCATGGAATGCAAAAAAAATTAATACATTATCTTAATTTATATATTTTTGGGTTTGCAATGTTTATGACATGATTGATATGACAGAATTTTTTTAAAAAATTATATATCCGTAACAAAAAAATTAATAAAAAAGAAATTGTGATAATTAGTTAAGCCGTTTAAAACAGGAAAAGCATATACAGGAATGATGTGTTTGCCCACGCCACAGCCCAACGCGAATATTATTAATCTAATAATAACCACCAGCAATCACAAGGCTCAAATGTTGACGTGATGACAGAATTTGTAAATGACATTCTTTATCAAAAAAGTTTCACGGGCGAATCCTCAGAGGTAAAGTAGCTTGGGGACGCGTTTCGGCTCCCAGAAGACAGCCTAAGCCCTGAATTTTTTTAAATTGGAAGGAATTTCACGAAGTAAAAAGTCTTAACAAAAAAGTTTTACGGGCAAGTCCTCAGAGGTAAAGGTAGCTCGGGGAAGCGTTTCGGCCTCATTAGGCCTTATTCAGCCCGAGCATAAACATGAAATGAAATGATCATGTCGGTATCTGAAAAAGAAATAGGAAATATGGTGTTTACTGAGGAGAGACCAACTGTCAATTTGCAGCTTTGACATTCTTTATTATTTAATTTCTAAGTCATATCAAAATTATAATATCTTTATGTTCAATTTAGCACTGTGCCTAAGAGTCATTTGCAGCCGTAATAGCCAAGTTTACAAAAACATTTCCAAACTAGTGAGAATCTTTCAATTTAAAATTTGTATTGGAGAACTTGGCTTTACTTTTATCTCAATTCTTTTAACGTAACACCACTCTCGCGTACTTGGCTTTTTTTACATGAAATGTTTTTGTTATGATTTCACTCCTTTTTTAAAGAATTTGGATAATATTTAAGTTTTAAAGTAGTAAAATGTAAGGAATATTATTTAAAAGTTTTGCAATGCCTTATTAAAAATTTTGAGGTTTTTTTTTATATTTTCCTATGGTTTTATCAATGCTAATTTTACATAACTTTACATTTATAGGGGAGGAAAGTAAATTAAAATTTTGGTGCTTTTAAATTTTTTACTATACTTAGTTTTATCATAGTTCCTATCAGTCTTCCAAAGCTCAGCTCTCTAGGGTTTATGGAAGAGGAGAATGTTACTTTTACATAACTTTACATTTAAAGGGGAGGGAAGTAAATTATAATTTTGGGGTTTTTAAGTTTTTTCCTATAGTTTTGTCATATTTCCTATCAGTCTGACATAGCTCACTTTTCTAGCGCCTCTGGAAGTGGGCAGTGTTACTTTTAAATAACTTTACATGTATGGGGGAGAGGAGTGAATTAGTTTTTTCGGGTTTTTTGATTTTTTCCAATGGTTTGGTCACAATTTCGATCAGTATGCCAAATTTCAGCTTTATAGCGTGTTAAATTTAAATTTTCGTAAATTAAAAAGTTAAACCTCTCGTAGTTCAAACGCGGCCATATGTATTAAAAATCGGCTTTGATGTTTGAAAACGTCTCGAAAATCAATCTCAGTCCACTTGCTTTTATCTATCTCTGCTAGAAATACCTAAAATCCCCAAAAAACATCGAAATTGGCCCAACCTGTACAAGTCATGTTTAAATTTGTCACAAAATACATTAGGGACTTATTGGAGTAAACAAGGCAGAAAGCGCGAATTTGAGAAGGATAACGGGGTAATTCCCCCCTCTAAAAAAATAAATGCACAAATATTTTTTCCGTCGACCATTACCCCCCCTAAATTTAGGTCAAAATTCGCGCTTGTCAGGCAGTAATAGTACCAAGCAATATTATGTCAATTTATATTAAACGATGACAGCTGATCGACGACTTACTTTTAAATTCAACTTTGGTATGTCAAGTTTGTAGTACCTACCTCCTCCAGTGGCGCACCCAGGGATAGATCTTGGGGGGGGGGGGGGTGCGAGGCCTCTGGGGTGGGCCCGATGCCTCATGATGGCGAATTTTATACTCTTTAATCTTTTTATTCAGGAAATATGTGGAAAATCTCTAAAAAAATCTTAGGCATGGGGGGACCCGGCCCCCGAGACCCTTCCCCCTCTGGGTACGCCCATTCTTACTTCTAAGTAAAACGGTAAAACCGGATTCATTTCTTTGAAATATTCAATTTTTTTTTAAATGGGTGCTATTATGTAATGTATTGGTAAAGCAAAACATACGTAATTTGACACATGAAAATCATTTTTATCCATATTTAAGTATTTTTACCTTCCTAGCCCGCAAAGCAATGCCTAGAGAAGGTATTATTTTCGACGAAAAAAAAATTGAGATAACGCCGAAAATATATTTGGGTGTATTTTGACCTATCTTAGCAATATCGTCGTGATGTCTGTCTGTGTGTGTGTGTGTGTGTGTGTAGGTGTGTGTGTGTGTGTGTGTGTGTAGGTGTATATGTGTGTGTGTGTATGTGTATATTATTTCTGTCCGTAACGCGATAGCTCCCAAACCGCTGAACTGATTTTCATATAATTTTCAGGTAAAATAGTGTTCGCCACTCTAAAGAGCTGGTTAGTTTTTGGTCAAAATCCATTAACGCTAATGATAGTTTTTTGACAGTTAAAAAATTTAAAAAATTCTAACTTTCTAATGGAGCGTCGTATCAATATGTGGTTTATAGTAGGCTACATTTTGCTTAATAATTTGTGTAATAACCAAAAACTTCATAGGAGCTTTAGTTTCTGAGTTATTTACAAAAAACTGTTTTCAGGGCTGATATATCATGGCTTCACTTGTGTGCTAATAGGCTAGCTAGAAAGGTATCAGATCCGTCATGGATCCATTTATTTTACTTGCATGCACTGAAATGTAAAAAACTCCATCGATCAATATTTGAAATATGCTTTTTCTTGTAAATTCTTTTGAAAAAGTTGTTTTTTCAATTTTAGCGCTTTTGTACTTCATGCAAGAAATTGGTTGCAAATATGCAGAATTATTGTTAAAAGATCCTTTTGGTTTTTAAAAATTTTATAGGACGTTATATTAAACATTCATATTAAAATGTGTGTTCTGGACCAAAAAAGAGATACAAAAAGTAAAATATTCCCCTGCTATCTCATATTTTCAACATACCTTTTTTTAAATGATTACTGCTTGTTTAAAGGATTTGGATAATATTTAAGTTTTAAAGTAGTAAAATATGCGGGATATTGTTAAAAACTTTTGAAATGCATATTAAAAATGTTGAAGTTTTTTATATTTTCCTATGGTTTTATCATAGTTCCTATCAGCCTTCTAAAGCTCAGCTCTCTAGTGTCCCTGGAAGTAGGCACAGTTAATTTTACATAACTTTACATTTATAGGGGAGGAAAGGAAATTAAAATTTTGGTGTTTTTAAATTTTTAGCTCACACTACTACTATACTATAGTAGTGTGAGCTATGGTGATCCTAATTTTTTCGAGAAAAAAAAAGTTGCTCCGATTTCAAAAATTTTTATATATCTTTGCGTTTCAGATGATTTTGAAACTTTTTTGTCTTGCTGTCTGTCTGTCTGTATGTCTGTCTGTCTGTCTGTCTGTCTGTCTGTCTGTCTGTCTGTCTGTCTGTCTGTCTGTCTGTCTGTCTGTCTGTCTGTCTGTCTGTCTGTCTGTC